>OX438762.1:80522328-81867406 GCA_949316455.1 Acleris holmiana
TCTGCCTACCCCACTCTGTGAATGAAGGCGTGATAGTATGTATGTATTTAATTAAAAAAACATTACGTATTTATTGCAAATTTTTCATTTTTTGGATGTTTTTTAAGGTAATGTAGTTATTTTGAACTGAAGTTTACTACTGTTGTTTTAATTTTATGAACGAGATTTTTAAGTAGTCAAAATCAAAAGCCCATGTGTATGCCCATTTTCTATAAAAAAATACCAAGTTAATTAATTTTTACACATTTTTTTATATAAAACGTGTTAAAAATTATTTATTAATTTTTAGACGACTTTTACAGCAATGATTCGTGATATGCGATTTTCGAAACATCTTACAGTAAAATTCACAAAACAGTCGCCGGTTTCAGGTCGCTTAATTAAAATGGCAGATTTCTCCACTAAAAATATGCAATTAATATCAATCGATGCGGTAAGCCCGCGGGACCAGTATTAGTAAATTGGTGTAGTAATTCTCTTTCACTTCCACCGAACACGCGCTAGAAGAGAATAAAAATTTAAATTCACTTCAAGCCAAGAGGGGCAATTTCTTACCTTTATAAGACCGTAGAAACACTTCAAAATCTGCTTCTGTATCAGAACCGACTCCACTGACGGATCCGCCTGCAGGTTAACAATCATACTGTACAACATGGGCAGGAGTAGATTCATGGCCTCTATCAATGGCACTCTTTTCTCAGCCAGCTGATACTCGTAGTTCTTGATCAGCTGGTACAAACAAAGTAACGCTCCCATCCAGCTATTAGGTTCAGGGTTTTGGAGATGTATGTGAATTTTGTCTACGATTTGCGTCCAACGGACGGGGAAGTCGTGCTTTATTATCGTTTTGAGGCATACGCAGAGTTGGACCCTTATTATGTCTGGGGCTTGCGTTATGGCGTGAACGATGCTATCTCTAACCATGGCCTGGTCTTGCTCGTGTATGGTGAACGGCAGAGGCTCTCCCTCTTCCTGTTCTCTCTCATGCCATCCCGAGGTTATTAGGTTCTTTAGATACACGACGCCAGCTTGCCTCACTGGTATAGGGACTTCGTTCATCATGACCACTTGGAGTAGCGATGGAGCGAAGCCTATTATCTTGTGAATCTGGAAAGAAAGAGTGATTTGAGTTTTTAAAGAGCTTTAAAGCTTAGCTAAGTTGCCTGCCCACGAAGCTAGCGGTAAATAGTTTGATAGATAACCGGTGACGAATTTTGATCTGTACGTATTACGTATGAATTTATTGACCCATATAAATATGTCTGACGTGTCTAGTATTCACAGTCCAAGCCTAAAGACAAGTTTGGGTATGGGAAAATTTGAGTAGGTTTCATTACGACTTAATTTCATAATACCCTTTTACCAAAACATCAAGATCTCACACGATCTTTGTATTATAATACCTGAATAACTAAATTAATAATTCTAAAATGATTAATACCTACTTTCAGTCAAAATACCGAATTCGTAAACTAATTAAAATTTGAAACAGCCTTCATCATCCCAAAACGCCTTATTCCAAAATTACCTAATTCCAAAACACCTTAAAATTGACAAGTTAATTAATCTACTTTCATGTCTGCTCTACTATCCTTTCATTAATGTTTATTTTTTTAATTTTCAGGTGTTTAGGATTTAAGTCATTCTAAGATTCAGTCGTGTCAGAATTTTAGTGTTTTAGGAATCAAACGTTTAAGCTCAAAGTCGAGCAAGTATTAAGAATGAGATTATTTTAAATTGAGGCCTTATGGGACTTAGTCAAATTGAGATCTAGCCCCATTAAATCTTTATGCATTATTATTTATCTAATTGTCTCCTGACAAATTATTATCGAAAGTCAACTTTACTTATAATCAGGGCTCGGAAATTCGGTACGATATTTACCTAAATTTGGCAAAAACCCGGCCAGTTACGAATTCCGGGATTGCATAAAACGATACGAGAAGATAAAAATACACAAACACCTCCAAAAAGTAAGTAATAAACTTATATATAAATAGTTAAATATGCATTGTGGCGCCTAGTTTCTAAATTTTGAAATCCCAAGAATTTTATAAGTAAAAATAAATTGGTTCCGTCTCCATACCGTTTCACGCCGCCCAACTAGAATATCGTACCGAATTTCCGATCTCTGCGTTTTTTTATCACCGGATTGACTTGAATTTTGCATACTTATGCGATTTCGATAGCAATAATATGGTAATATCAGCTGGTACGATGATAGAGAAGGAAGATGGCCATTGGAACTCCCCAGTGTCTAAAAGTAGATTCATCTAGTTAGGATTTGTTCAACTCTTTTTTTAATGGCGAGTTTATCAACAGTTACAAGTAAAGTATTGTATAAAAAGTAATCCGTTTTCAATTTTTATTATATAGCGTATACATTTTATACAGGCATATATTTTTTCCAGACGAGTTAATGATCATACAAATCAAGAGAGAAATATATTTTGTTGGTACCAATTATTATTGAAGCGTAGGTATTTTTTTAAAGATTGTCTTAGGAGCAATGTACGAAGTTTGAAAGCGTCCATTTGTCGTCAAGGTATTACCTGTATCCAAGTGCAAGGACGACATGTGGAAAATAAGTACCTATCTCATGCGAGTGAACCGCCACTATTAATAAGTAATTTTATTTAAAATGGAATAAATTAACGATCTTTACTTTTGGCATTTACTGGCGAAGTAAACAAATGGCGAACCGTAATTTATGTTATGACATAACGAATACGTGGACGCTTTAATTTAATTGACGCAATGTGCGATACA
Source organism: Acleris holmiana (assembly GCA_949316455.1). Lineage (NCBI taxonomy): Eukaryota > Metazoa > Arthropoda > Insecta > Lepidoptera > Tortricidae > Acleris > Acleris holmiana. The sequence goes on from OX438762.1 coordinate 80,525,098, forward strand.
TTGCTTGCTGAATTAATTGGTAAGAAAAAATAAAACGCAACTAATGTTGCTGTTGCACGAGTATTTACGTTAATTAGTGTGTATATTAAATGCTGTTAAAATATATACCTGTATGAAATTTACACGCTGTATTATCAAATTACCTATGTTAGTGTTTTTAAGCATTATTAAACACCACCTAAATCGGTTAGGTATAAAATAGCCCGTGATTGTGTTCCGTTTTGACATAGCTCGTTCGTATTGTAATTTAAGTGCGTGCGATACTGCGAAGCAACGGTAAATGATTAAAAAATCGCCCGTGAATAAGATTACTGGGGGTTCCAGTGCATCAAAGTGCGGTTCTAGGTCATACTGTATGTAGTCTATGATAAAGTTCAAAGTGTCCATTTGACCTAGGTCCAAAGTTAAGTGGTGACGAGGCCACATGTAGAGCATGCTAACTCAGGCACCCATTTACTAGCCTCAAGGATACTAGTTAAACCGGAGTCATAAAAATTAAGTCCGATTCAAACTACAATAAAGTCAAGACGATGAGACCTACGGCTTACTCGGAGTCAGTTCAAGTCATACTGTCGATTTAAGGTACACAAATAAAAATAAAAAAACCGACATGTGCGAGTTGGCGCATTGAGGGTACCGTACAAACTTATAAGGATGTAAAATTGTATCGAGGAACAAACTTGAGTTTGCGTTGAAAAACTGTTGTCTCCATACATCGACATAGGTCGCGATCAGTTTTCCAACTGTCAATAAGTTTACAATAGCAAATAAAAAAAAATCGTGATGGAGCAACAAAATAACTATTATCGGACTTTTCCTATACTTCTTCTTCTATGGATTCTAGGTAGGTTCGAAATATAAAGGGCCGTATCTTTTATTTGCGTTTACTTACAAATTTTATTTTGACAATTTTAAGGGACTGGAGACCCGAGTATATAGTTTTAATTTCAACTCTCTGCCTCCACGCGCTCCCGAGATAGGTCTTGACAGACAGACGGACGGAAAACTAAGTGATAGGGTTCCGTTTTTTTCCTTTGAGGTACGGAACTTTAAAAAGGAACGAGTTAATCGTCTTTAAAATGTCTCTGAATACAACGGTTACTAGCGTATGAGCGTTGCAGAGCGATCGAGAAGTTAAGTTCATAAAAAGCCCCGACATAATGCCGACCTCCTACTTGAGAGTTAGCTAAAACCATCCCGATTAAACTAGCTTAACAAACTAGGCCCGAATCGGTCCATCTTTTCGAGAGCTACGTTTCCATTAACGAAACAGATGTACAAGTCGATTCACCAGAGCCGGCACGAATGGATCGAATGACTGAATGATAACTCTATGTGCGCTTCACAAAATGATTACATACAGGTTAATCCAATAAGTAATAATCGTATTTTTAGACAATCCTGTCTGAAAACCGCCCAAATACAGTGTTAAAATATTAGCAAAGTGTTAAATCATTTTGAATATTTTTCTTATTATTAGATCCGCAGTCAGTAACTAAATACGTAGTAGCAATCCGCAGTCCAAATACTGCCATATATTTTACCTACTAGGATATTTTAAAGTAAAAAACCTACAACAGTAGTACCTCAAAGCCATTGATATTTATCTATTCTCAAGACTGCACACCGAAGTCTGCTAATGCCAACTCTCGAGGCCTAAGATTGAATGCCTTATACGCACACCGGAATACAAAGAAAGAAAAAACATTTTAATTTTTTTGGCATATAACAAGACACCCTCAAAACATCATACAAATTGTAAAATAATTACTACTCTCTTTGGAGTAGCCTTTGGTACCTGCATCTAACACTTCGTAAACTAAATCACGCCTATAGGAACATCTAATATACCCTAGATAATCCATAGAAGTGGACTCTAGGTAAGAGTTAGTTCCTGATGGGGACATATCAGACATACAGTTTATTATTATTCCATACAAAAAGATCGTTAACAAGTTCCCTCGGTGGTAACCCTGCCCCTATGCAGCTAGACTGTCTCAATCCCTGGTAAGGGTGAAGATTGAGTTCAAGCACTAATAACCGTGTACATCAAATTGATCTGTACCATTGCGTTGGCTATACCACTACACGAAGCCCGTATCCCTAAAGAAATACTCTAATAAACCTGATTTGACCAACTATGCGCCTTACGACAAGTGAAATAAGGCTTACAAGTACTAATTTAAGTGAGACGTATACTTTGATGTACATTGCATCGGGTTTTATGATCAGTTCGTCGAGCACGAACGCGCTGCTTTGTTATTTTTAGGGTTCCAACGGGTCCAAGGGTTCGCAGTCAATTTCAACTATCTTCGTCTTTGACGATTTTCATTTATAATCCCCCCCTGCTGTGATGCAACCGACGCGACTCGTAAAATAGCACATCGACTGCATTTCAAGGTTCTTAGAAAAATATAGCAGTAAAAATTCATAACCGTGATCTTCATAAAGTAAATTAAGACTTGTAAAAGTGCAATTATTTAATTATATAAAACTAATATAATTAAATCAGTTTCAACGTCGATTTCGGACGCAGTTATTATAATTTCTTTATTGTTCCTAATTAATTAGGATAACGAAAGATATAAAAAATCAAAGAACAATCAAACACAAATACCCATACCCATGGTAGTTTAACCGTGTTCTTATCATCGTTAGGTTCAAAGGACGGAACCCTAGATTCTAAAGTCCGTCTCGTTATCTTTCCTTACACGCGAAATAACAATCCTATAGAAATCTCGTTTATTGGAACAGACACGATAGTCTGGAGACAACATACCTACCTACCTTGGTAACGTTATCCTCCAGTGTAAAAGATGTCTTAATAAATAAATTATCTAGGACTCAACTCTAGGCTGCTACTATGATGGATACAAGACAAAAACAAGCAAAAACAGAAAACATCCAAGACTCAACCAATACTCGTGCTCAGCCCACAAAGATTTTCCCTCGCCCGGGAATCGAACCCAGGACCGCTGGCTTCGTATTCAAAATCGCTAACAGAAAGACTAAAATCGCGTAGTAATCATATGCTTATAATTGGGATTTTTATATACGTAGTAAAGATATTCAATATTTTATTGGAAGTCTTATATGCTTTACATTATCGTTCCTAAAATAAATGTAATTGCAAAAAGCTAGGTGCGAGAAAATTCTGCAGACTCAAAGAGCAAAGTCATCACATTGTTGGCATTTAAAGCATTTATGTTTTGGTTATACAAAACGGTTGCTGCCCACGTCTAGCTGAATCTTAATTGATAGCTTACTCAGAAATTACAGAAGACATTTAATTGTACGTAGGTGGCTAAGGGTTACGACTGTTTGAACCCACTGTAACGCAAATAATTATGTACAAGGTGCCAAAATAACATGCAAATTACAAGGAATTCAGTAGGGACCTACGCCCAAATCGTTACCTTTATAGAAAATTTAATTACCATATTTATTTTTGTAACACAGGGGATGGGCGGTAATAAAGCTCGTCTTAGCGAGGGTAATAAAAAAACCGGGCAAGAGCATGTCGGACCATGCTCAGTATAGGGTTCCGAAGCCGTAGTACTACAAACATAAAAATCAACAAGTAATAACTAATTTTCTATTTAAACTCAATTAGTGCCAAAATAAGATTTTAGTAGTTATAAACACTTTAATCGCCTGTATCTCAAGAACCAATGTCTACTTAGTCATGATAGTTTTCCTTTAAAATTCGTTATGTCTTTTCATTTAAGATTTTTAGCATTTGTAGTTTTGACTGTAGCGGGGGGGAGGGGGGAAAACTTATTGAAAAAAATTAGCGCTTTAAAGCTTAATATTTTATAAAAAGGTTTGCTTAATCAAAAAACTGTTTTTACAACAGCGTAATATTTTTGAAACACCTATCCAACGATACACCAAAAACATCCCCATGTTACGTGTAGGGGAGGTAACCAACAATTTTTATTTTTTTTCTATTTTTGTACCACTTTGTTTGCGTGACTAATATGCATGTTCTTGCCAAATTACAGCTTTCTAGTACTAAGAGCCTCTGCGCTAGGCTGCGAAAGGACGAACAGACGAACGGACGGACATGGCGAACTATAAGGGTTCCTAGTTTGACTATGGAACCCTAAAAATTACAAATGACATCTTGAAATAATAATTCGAATTAAAAAGGTTTTTTTAATTAAGTATTCATCTCACCTCTTCTTAACCCCTGACGCAAACGGATTGTGGGATTTCTAACGAGAGTCCCCGATGCCGAAGGCGGAGGACGTTGCGCTTAACTATGGTCCAACTAATTGGTACCCTTCCAAATCACTTTTTACCAACAGTAATAGTTGCCACATATTGCCTATTATTTTTAATAAAAACACCACAAAAGATTTTCCTTGTCTCCATTTACATGTAAGATAAGATAATAGATAACCATTGTTGCATTAGAAGATAGAAAAACTCTTTTTTACGCAATTCCCCTCCCAACTGCACCCCTAAGCCCTTTAAGCAATCACAAGGCGATAAAGTCCACTATATGCTACTATGTTAATATTTTATTAAGAGGCCAAATATTTGCCCTGTCACCCTGGTAAAGCTGAAGAGCCCCTACTAACCCCAGGAATATTAGGTCCATAGGCTGGGCAAATACCAATTAAGCTACCAGTTCACCTATAGAATCCATAATCACTTCAGCATTTGTTCTAATGCATCGTTAGGACAAATGTTTGTTAATCCTAAAGCCCATAAGTTTTAAAGTTAGTTTCAGTGTTAAGATAAAAAGTTATCTGACTCAGCTGAAAACCAGTTTAGGGATAAATGATAATTTGGACATACGTAATGATAAATTAGGACAAACAGTATTAGCCATTGCATTAGTTACGTTAATTTTCGTGACGAAATGGAAAAAGTTAATTTTGTCTTAAATGGTGTACACTTTTTTTGGAAAACGCCCTTTAGCAATTTCAGTTATCATGACTAAACTTTAATGAAACACTTTTTTTTATATTAGATATAAACATATTTTTTTTTACCCTGGGTCTGTCTGGGTCATTTCATGTGTTGCGAGAATTCTGTGGTAGCACTTGGGACAGATGAGGACACTATTGCAGTAATAATATGTAATAGACACAGGTGGTCTGGCCTAAAGTTCATCACGTTTGGTGTCTAGCTCTTGTCTTCGTTATCCTCTAAAGCATAGACATTTCACTTGACAAGGTGCCTCCACTCAAACCGAGTTCTGGCGAGAGAATCCAATTTGTAGGGCTCGTTTTTACCTCTGTATGTGCCTTTTCAATACATCCTTACACACTATATTGCCCACTGAACTTCTGACACTGATAAACTCACAATTAAAAGAAGAATCAAACATGTCCAATTCTTCTCTCTTCTTTGCTGTTTCCTCATTGGCTGAGGGTCGAATATTAAGTTCCTATTGCTACCCTTGTCGCCATCATCATTAATGCTCGATGGTGTTGAATTCATAAATATGTTTACGCTGTAGTACCAAAAACTCAGAACTCAGACAATTTCATATATATAATATATACTGTTACCATGTTATACTATTGTTATCACTTATCCGAATCACATAAGTACTAACAATCGCAGTACTACCAGACAATTAGATGTATGGGCCATTGAAAACTATTTATAATAGAGATATCCATTCTTTTTAAAATGAGGTATCAACTGCTTGAATCAGGGACGTAGTTTTATAGTTACTGCAGAATTTTAATCCGCTACCATAGTGAACAAACAACCAGTTTGTGTGGCTAATTTGTCTTGGTGCAAAAGTGAACCGAGCACCAAACTAATGTCGCCAATAACTGCCACCAAAAGCATGTCCAATTTTAATAATTTTCTACTTATTTTAAAAAGGCTAAATTTCTTTAATTTTATCATGGTCCTTATTTTGGGTTGCCACAGAGAGAATTAAAATATTAGACAAATAAAAAAAGTTAAATTCAACAGTTTTTACGATAAAATTACTTAAAAACTGCAAAATGACAGGTAAATCATTTGGTAGGAGGATTTGTAGCAAATTTCAAGGAGTACTTGTTGTATTAAACATTTAAAAATACCTTTAATTATCATCAACTTATTTACATTCTAGTAAGGTGCTAATATTGACTCGGTTTTGCACCTAACTGTACCCCTAGCTTTATAGTTGATTTGATAAAAATTAGCTATTACTCAACACACTTTTAAAATTACATTTTATTAAGTTAAAATGCAGATAAATGAAGTGCTGAAAAGTAAAATGTTATGTTTTGAACCTATTATTTTGTTCTCTAAAATTTAAAAACACATCCTATTACACTTATTTACACTTATAGGAAGAGTAAATAAATTTATATATCCATACATACTAATATTTTTAATGGAAAATTATATTTGTTTGGTAATCTGTTATGTTTTTACAGTTAAACAAAGTTAAAAGAAATTTGGTGATTTCTATGTGGACAGAATCACAGATGACAGCTAGGTTTTATACTCCATACCATCTGACTTGTGTTATTTAGTAAAAACTTTTATAACCCCAAAATGGTGTCTTTTTGCCTAAAATTACAATATTGTCATAAAAATAAATCATCCATGATGTCAAATAGTGTGCAAAATTAGGTCTCTAGTTGCTTAACTCACCAGAAAACGCTTGTTTAAGCCAAAAATGATGCATTTTGAGGTTATAAAAGTGTTTACATAATAAAACAAGTCAGTTGGTATGGACTTTATATGATTTCCTTTTGTGTACAAATTACATAACATCAGATTACTTATAAATACCATTTAAAACCAATAAAGAACGGCTTAGGGCGCTATTATTTGTTTATAAATTTATATGCAGAAATGAGGGTAAGTTGTTAATAATATATACATAGTATATGTTTAATAGTGCCAGTAAACTCTCAGTCATCAGAAAAGAGTGATATCACCAGACTCCATAATAATTACTTTCAGTTCTCATCACATTCTGTGTTTGTTTATTTATATAAGAACCTTGATATTAAAATAGCAATGAAACAATACTGGATATAGGAATAGCATTAAAGTGATAGTGAAAACATTAACATTAGGTATAATATGTATACCTAGTGAATTAATGATGAGTTTATGTTGTTGCTCTCATGGTTAATTATGTTCAGCAAGAAATAAATATATTTAAAAAATGTTGTGGTTTTAAGTACACAATTCAGAACTTTAAACACTTGGTTCCTAGGAAAAAAAACATTGTTGCCTTAATCTGGTTAGAAACCGTCTAGGTATCATGTCAGTCAAATGGAACATCATTGATTTCCAGAATTATTGCATATTGACTCGAGTATCTCCACAGCATTGTTATCCAACCTTGGTGGTCAACATGGAATAGATATTTATCTATTTTTAGCACAAACATTAATGCAATAAAGGCAATAAAAACGATTATCCTATAAGGCAGCAGGGCGGGAATAAAACAACCCCAAATAAAAGTCATAAAACATGAAACATAACTAGCTTTGATGTTTCCCACAAATACCGACCACAGGTTTTTGATAATAACAATTATTTCGCGAATAATGTGAAAACATGCAAGAGAAAAGTACACCAGCGCGGCATGTCCAAACACGGCTAAATTTAGAGAGCTTCCCGTACAATAGGAATCCTTACAATACCGGGCGCTACGGCATTTGGTCGGTTTGCTAAATTCTTAACCACATGGCTGACATGATGGATGCAACTTATTGTACCTGCGAGAGCTGCTCCTCCGCCTGCTGTCGCTGATTATGATCGATGGTGGCGCGCAAAATCTCGATTAGCTTTCTTGTGTCCATTTTTCCTTGTTACAGTATAATTTTGTATGAAAAATATTTCTCAACTGGAGGCATGGACTGCCGCCAGGGGCGTGGAGTAAAAAAGACAGATTGTCAATGGTCTATTGGTCACGTGACAGCTATATAAAGCTCCCATTCCTGACATGTTTACCCACTTGTCATTTTGCTGGATACAAGCTGGACATTCATGATCCGATTTCAATACTGATATAATTATAACATTTATAACCTTCTGAAAAATAAGGGTTTCAACACAGTATATTTCATTAATCTGTTCATTTAAATTTCGATTAAATATATCAATTTTACTTCAAAAGATTATGTTTCTAAATGACAACCAAAACCTGAGATCGGGCAAATTGGTATAGTTACTCGCAAGAATGTGGACATGTCTTCCAAGATTGTAATTAAAACAAATATATTATAGTAATTGAATTCTAAGCTGAAATTTAATATTGATCAAAGGCGAAAGAGTAATAAATAAATTATACACATTAATCAAATATGTTAAACAGGATTGCAACATTCAAACAAATTTATTGATAGGTACACACATTCCCTTGCCACCGCGACCCATAATTATTACTCGATAAGGCATTTGAATCCTATTGGCATGAGCACATTCCCGATGAGATACTTAAGTTTGCTCCATTAACATTCGTGGATTGCGAAAGGAGTTTTCAGCTCATAAGTTCATTTTATAATAATATGTGAAAAGGAATAAAGTACCAACGAAAAATTTTGAAAACACACACACACAATAACAAGTCTTTGTAAAAAATATTTATTACTGTATTGCATTGAATCGAAGTTTAATGAATAAGTAAATGTAATTTAATAAAATCTTTGGAATTATGTCCACGTTATTGCGAGTAATGACACGCCAACTTGCCCGATCTCTGATCATAACATTCATAACTAATCAAAATGCTATTCCGCGGCTCTTTAGAACTTCGGATCGTCCCATCACATCACTTTACTGCAAATTAGTTACGCATCGAGAGCAAAAGGGATAGTAATAGACGAAGTTTAAATTACGAACTTCATAGTAGAACCCCCTGTTGTTGCACCGTAAGTGACGTAAGTACGTACCCAAAGTCAAGAAATCGTGGCGTTGATGGCGACTAATATAATGTGAAAGTGTTTCTGGTGTTTTCAGAATGCATCCCCTTAAAGGGGGAAATGGGGTGACAAAGTCTGAAAATCAACATAGGTATTGTTTGTATGGTTGATCGGGTCGCTGATTACGAAAACAACGACTGTAACATCCAACGTGGCAGATGTGAAATACCATTATCCCCTGGAGAGGTGCGATGGGGTTGAAATATTATCTAAATATCAATATGGGTATAATGGGTATCGTTTTTATGGTTTCGGAGCAAATCGACTGTAACAGACGGACCGAAAGACAGCCACACAAGTGATCCTATAAAGGTTAAACGTTTAGGGTTCCACGACCAAGGGTTAGAACGAGAACCCTATTACTAAGACTCCGCTATCCGTCCCTTTTGTCTTTCTGCCCGTCTGTCACCAGGCTGTATTTCATGAACCGTGATAGCTAGACCGGTAAAATTTTCACAGACGCACGATGTATTTCTATTGCCGCTATAACAAAAATCCTAAAAACTAGAAATGGCTCCCATACAACAAACTTGATTTATTTGCTCGATTTTAATAAAGGCAACAGCTTGAAATATTCACGGAATATTTAGTTTTATATTCGCTTAAATAAAACATTACATTTTGAATTTAATTATTTTGTTTGCGTTTTTTGCTCGATATTAATAACGGTAACAGGGAGCAACTGTAGAGTGTTCGCCGCGAGCCGACATTGTGTGTCGTTCAAAATGGCGTCGGATACGATGACAGCCGCGGCTGCGTTTATCGTAATTCACCGAATTATTAACAAAAAGAAGAAGAAATCGACTCCGTGGTGGAACGGCTCAGCAACTTTATCTGTATGAATTACCTACCTTTATAATGACTTACAATCTGTGCTGCCGTGTCTACGTAAACCTATAAGAAGGCTACATCGTGTAGATGTTTACGCGGTAATTTTAGTCTAATGTAAAGGCCGAGCCATACCGCTTGCGTATGCAGTACCTGTGTTGTATAGTATGAATCCTCATACAGTGTGTCACACCGCTTGCGTAACGTGCACGTGCGCGTAATGCGTGTGTGTCACATTGCAGTTCTCTTGAGAGTAACCCGCTGCGTGCTGCGTGCACGCGTGCAGAGAGCGGCGCGGCAACGTCGCTTCGATGCGTACAGTGATGACGTTGTATGTAAGCTGTGTACGAATGCGGCAAGCTGCTCGCGAGCCAAAACGTTGCACATAAACATGCGTGAGTGAGGCAGCGTGCTCGCCACGAGCGGACATGGTGTGTCGTTCAAAATGGTGTCGGACACGATGACTGCCGCGGCTGCAATTAATCATAATTCACCAAATTATGAACATAAAAAAGAAGAAATCGCCGACGCACGTGTCTGTCACACCGGGTTACGCGCACGTTTGCGTGCGCGCCGACGCCACGTGTGCTGCAGAGAGCTGCGCACGCCATACAGCACACGCTGCAGCTCCGTAACGTACCCAGCCGCCATTTGAGCCAACACATTTGACGGAATGTGTCCAGATCGTAATCTAATGTCAGTTTTTAATTTACTTCTCCATGGATAATGGGATACTTGTGGAAATTCAACAATATATAATTACAACAATGAGGTTACCTGGTACTCCAATCGATGCACCGGTTTGTTCCCACAATATTTTTTTATAAGTAGCATTTTTATACAGTTTATGCCTTACGTTGTATAAGCATTCATGTCCTCGCTCAATATCAATAAGCTTTTCTTTTAGTTTGAGATTCATGATTAAAAAGTAATTAAAAACGACGATGTGCACCGGCTTAGTTGTAAATAAATACAAGAGAGCTGCACGCATCGATGCGACGTTGCCGCTTCGCTCTCTGCACGCGTGCACACAGCACGCAGCCGGTTTGTCTCAGGAGAGCTGAAATGTGTGCGACACCCACTACGCGCACGTACACGGTCACATCACGCAAGCGGTGTGACACATTGTATAAGGATTCACACTATACAACGCAGGTGCTGGACACGCAGGTGATGCGCACGCAACCGGTGTGGCCTGGCCTTTAAGGCAAAGGGGTTGCCACATAATATAGTTACAACATTACCGATTATCGATTTATTTTTACTTAAATTTGTCATGATTTCCGGTTGATTTATAAAATCCTATTAAGACAAATGATTGGATTTTAATCAAGTAATAACCAATACGTTTCTTTTGGAAATCAATACATTATCAAAAAATAATGAACCAGTACAAATTTAAACTAAAGTTTAACACCCTGTTTGTGTGTGTAAATGTGTTTGTTTGCAGTGTTCGTGATTATTATTGCAGTTTTTTTAAAACATACTGTACCTAGATTGGAAAATAAAAGAAAGTACCTATAATATTATGCGGTCGAATTTAAAACACATGTCAACGGCGCTACTATCTATATAGAAGTGACCCCGCTGTATTAGAAATTAGTTCTATTTTAGACCACCGCGTTTCATCTGTTCATTCGACTTCTGTGTGATATCAAACGTCAGAAAATGTCTTCCGGAAAATAATTCGACACAAATTTCGGTGTTTTATTTACCACCCCGTGACCTATCCTTTAAATTGTGATGTGCAATTTTGATGTTAAACTGTGCCAAAATGAAAAAAAACTTAAAAGACCTTTTTAGTTACAAAATTGAGTGTAACCAAAAATATAAATAAAACATTTACATGTGAAACATTCCGCGATAAATACTCAAAATTGAAAATGTACAAGGGGTAGTAATCGCCGCTTTTTCTCAATAACAAACTCTTTTAGTGTCGTGAACATTCCGAATTAAATTTCCGAGTAATAGATAGTTTAAAAATGTGTCCGGGAAAAACCTAAAATGTTCTTTGTTTTTATAAACAGCACACACGTTTTATGATGTCGTAAAGGTGTGATATGGATATTTAGTGTGCCGAAATAGCATCATGAGGTATAACAAACAAGAGCTCGTGGCGTTAGCCTCTCAGACTTCGCAGAATTTCGACCGAGAAGGGGTCCTTTTATTCAAAGAACGTCAGGATGGTTTCTTCCGCCGTTCTGAAGGTAAGAATTTTTCATGTTGTATGCATGAAAGAGGCTTGGAAAACTGCAGTTGTGGTATAAATCCAGGTTTCAACCAATAAGTGTAAGTCAGTAGGAAGCCTTAATCAAAAAAGTTTTTTTTTTTATTGTGTACTTTAAGCTCGTGGGATATAACATAATTATGTACAGGTTTTGAATGTTCAAATACATATTAAAATATATACTATATAGTTCTTCTCAATAACAATGCCATAGAATTAAAATGAAGCACTTGTATTGTAAAACCTTGTAAGGATAAAGAGATTTTCAAAAGATCCATGTTTGATTTGGTTTGATTTATACATACATGTATAAATTAACTATTTGTCAATGTTATCAGTGCATCCCCTGTATCTTGACAGAGATGTAAGATAGCAATATCTGGTAAATTTATTATGCCATGCCAAGTGAAGTAAGCCGTAATACCCAGGCAATGGTCATGGTAAACTATGTATTAACATGGGATTTATATGGGACCCTTTATTATAGCTTGTGTAAAATGCTTCTCAATATCTTTGAATAGATAAAACAGGAAAGAAACTTCTTTGAAGAAGTGTATTTAATAAGACACCCCATACTAAATGGGAAACCCTACTTTTAGGGCTGGTAACTCTTGAACGGCCTAACTAATTTCTATCTTACCTAAGGAAGCACCATAATTTTTAACCATTTTAAATAATTAAAAACACATTGTAATCAGTATAGCCCTTATCTCCTCACCCCCCAGGTTTCCACGTGTAGATTTTTTATATTAAGTGATTTATTGATTTGACATAAAGTGTAATTTTGATGGACAAAAACTGTAACATATGACTGTATTGGTTAAGGAGTTACAAAGTTATAGACAGACTGAGAGGTATCAAACTCATGGCAGCCCTCTTTTTTATTAGGGTGTTACCTACAATGAAATAGAAACTTAAAATATGTCTTTATGTTTTGTTGTAGCCTCCTGTAGTCTTTTGGGCTGTACAAATTTGGTGAATTCAAACTCAAATTTACTGCTATACCCAGGGATATGTTAGATATTTTTCATTCATTATTAAATTACATTGTTCTTTTTTCAAACTTGTATATGGATAGTTTTCAGAATTATTGTACCTAGTTAAGGACTAACATTAAGAAACTGTAATTTTTACATGTATCTACATGTAAATGTTACCGTTTCTTAATTTTAGACTTTAATAAGGTACAATATATTTTTTTTATACTTCTACATGGAAAATTGACATTAAGGAATGACTGATATTAACTGTGGTTGTTAAACACATATCATTTAGTTCAAAATACACACTGCAAAATAACAGATGTATGGTTGAACTCAGATGTGAGTAAGGACCAAATAGTTGGACCATAGTTAAGCGTAGTTAACCATACAACCACAAAAGTGAAAAAAGTTCCGTTGTGACACAAAAATTATCCCTACAAATTTATGACTATCTTTCGTGTCACAATGGAAAAGTTTCATAGAAAATTTAATTGAGTGAGTTAGCGTGGCCAACTTTTTGGTCCTTACCCATGTAGCAGTACATTTTAGTAACTTGATGCAGTTATTGATATATTAATATTATACAAAGCTAAAGTTTGGTATGGAGATAACTATGGTCCCGTGAAGGACATAGGATACTTTTTATCCCGGAAAATAAAAAAGTTCCTGAGGGAATAGCGGTAAACGAGGTATTTGACATTTATTATACAAGACACTATCAAATTGTGATTTAATAGTGTCATCTACATATACTTGAGTAGAGCTTGGTCGCCCAGGTACTAGGTACTACATATATGCACAGCCTTAACTGCTGCCTAGGTCCAGCAGACTTGAAATTCAGAGAAAATGTTCTTTGGATATCCTTGGGGTGCACTGAGAAGGGATTTTTAGAAATTCATCCCCTAAGGGGTAAATTAGAGGCAGTAGCGAGAAACTAATCCTATGCGTACAACCTCTAATTAATCTCACTTTAATGCTAATGCGACAAGGTATTAAAATGTGCAACTACTTCTGAGCTCGACTGACCAAATCAAGAAAACGTAAATTTTAAAAAAGTGCTCTATTCACATTAATAGTAACATGAAAATATAAAATTTCACCACAAGAGATCTATATGCCTAATACGAGAGGGCGATTTCTTTCCTCCTTTTTAAACTGTGCAAAGCCAGGGCGAGTAACTAGTTTAGAAATATTATCTCGCTAATTAAGGGTTATTCTGGCGAGGGTTTAGCAGAGAGTACTCGAAATAGGTCATAAAGTCTGCTTTTGCATGCTTTGTTAACTATCTAAAGGTCAAGGGGCTGTCTGGGCACCTTTTACTGGCCTTTTAGCCCTGCCTGCTGTCTCTCTCATACAAAAGGCGGACACGTTTCTCTCCCTTTTGTAGATAATACAAAAAACTACAATCCTAGTTTTAATATAATAACTACAACATATTCAAGAACCGCCAAGTGCGAGTCGGCCTCGCGCACGATGGATTCCGTCCATTATCTATACAACATTAGACACTACAAGGTGTTCGGCAGAGGGTTGTACAAACTTCGTGGACTAACTCTATAGGTCATACTAATAATTTTGTATAATGGACCAACATCCAACTAGCGATAAAAACAGCTGTTCCATACAAACTTTGAGAGCTAAACAGCCGAAATGTATGGAACAGCTGGTTTTTTTTTCGCACTTTAGGTGTTGGTCCCATAATAAAAGTTGATGAGTATGACCTACAGTTAGTCCCTGAAGTTTGTACAAATACTCTGTATTACAACGTTAAAAAAATCACAGGTTCACGTTTGTTATATGGGAAGCCCTACTTAAATGTTTATTTTAATTTAATTTAATTATGTCATATTTTATTTTAATCTGACCTAGTTGGTAGTGACCCTGCCTCCGAAGTGGTCCTGGGTTAAAAACTCGGTAAGGGCAGATATTTGTGTGATGAGCGCGAATATTTAATCCTGAGTCTTGAATGTTTTCTATGTATATAAGTATTTATTTCTCTATATAAGTATGTTTATCGTTGCCTAATACCCCATAGTACAAGCCTAGAGCTTAGTTTGGTATTAAGACAATTTGTGTGAGATTGTCCACCGATATTTATTTATTCTGTTTTAAGTATTTGTTGTTATAGTGACAACAGAAATACGTCATCCGTAAATATTTCAACTGTCTAGCTATCACGGTTCATAAGATACAGCCTGGTGTCAGACAGGCATACAGACAGTGCAGTCTTATTAATAGGGTCCCGTATTTACCCTTTGGGTACGGAACCCACGCTCGCAGATTGTCTACCTCATAAACAATCGCGGCGATATCGCAGCTTGCACGCCGCGATCTCGCATCGCCTAAAAATCGCCGAAAAGAATCGCTAGTGTGAATAGCACCTTACGCGATTTAAGCGTCGATCCCCTCACAACCCTCTTTAAATAATAACACGTACCTAGCCACGACTGCTTGGCGACTAATGCACCGACCAGCGGTGAACAAAATAAAAACGCGTACCTACCTAAGTAGTGTGCCACTGGGTACACGGTGAAAGAGCATGCTAATCCTTACAGTGGTTCGTGGCGAGAGCATATATAAATAAAAAAGGACGGTAAAGACCAATGTTTTTTTTCTTCTTTTCACCAGCTCGGAAAGACTTTCTTTCTAGAGCACAAAAGTGATGCGATGCTCGTTTGTTTTTATAACACCAGTAGGGGATGGTGTGACAAGCCCTAACCAGAGGGCCGAGCCTAGGCGAGGCCTGCTAAAATACGAGTCAGGCCATCCCATTTCCGCCGCGGCATAAGTATATAATGCTTTTCTCAATTAATGCGAGGAAATGATACAAATGCATAATAATTAAACAGGGCGAGAGCATGTCGGACCATGCTCAGTAGGGTTCCGAAGCTGTTAAGTACTACAAACATTAAACACAACAAGTTATAACACATTTTCTAGTAGGTATAATCACTTTTATCGCCTGTATTTCAAAAACTAAGTGATAGTTTTCCTCTTAAATTCGTTATATGCGCTTTCATTTAAGTTTTTTTTCTGATTTTTAGTAGTGTTCGCTGTGGTGGGGGGGACACACATGACTCTAATAAAAATTTGCGTGAAAGCGTGGATGTTTGTTTCGCTTTCACGCAAAAACTACTTGACGAATCATCATGAGACTTTGTACACATATTCTAGAAGTAACATAGGATACGCATGTTTTTTTGTAAACGATTTTACAAAAAAAAGTCAAAAAAAAATTGCAGTAGGCAAAGCCGCTGGAGGGTCGCTTGTATTTAATAAATGGATCCCTTGATCGAAAAACTGTTTTGATAAACCCATAATATTTTTGAAAGACCTATCCAACAACACCCTACACTATGGGGTAGACGAGAAAAAAAATAACTCCACGTTACGTGTAAGGGATGTGCACTCAAAAAAAATCGTTTTTAAGATTTTATTTTACCACTTTATTGTCGTGACTAATATGTATATTCATGCCAAATTACAGCTTTCTAGTACTATGAGTCTCCGAGCTAGGCTGCGGACGGACGGACGAACGGACATGGCGAAACAATAAGGGTTCCTAGTTTGACTACGGAATAGATATGCGAGCCGCGCCGGCTAGCCGCCGCCAAGAAGACGCGGCGCGCCGCCGCCGCCGCCGATCCGTTCGAAATTCGCGCCGCGCGGCCGTGCGGATAGCAAACTCGCCCGTGATTGGCCAGCGCTAGGCAAACTCGCGTCTAAGCTCGGCCGCTGCCGCTCTGGCTAGTCTTAGGCTTTCCGTTGTTGTGAAGTGTTCGTCTTTGTTGTTTGGCGGTTTGGTGGTTGTGTTTTTGGTGTGGTAGATTTTGATTTCCTAGTACCTATTTCCTATTAATTAGATTAGATTGCGAATATCACGATGACATCCCGATCGGACATCGGCAAAATAAAATTGAAACGACTTTCAATAAGTGTTCTTTATCATGCAAAAACAAAAAACAGTACTGTTTGGAAGTATTTTGGAGATTTAGTTCTTCACGATGAGAATGATAATAAAAAGAAGAAAATTATAGAAGATCAAGTGTTCTGTAACATTTGCCTTGAGTCTGCAAAAGACTCGAGTGACGATGTTATATTTGGATCGTAAGTCACTTCCCTTTTAACCTATAATAACCTATTAATGCACCGCCAGCTTTCTATCTTTTCTAGGGTTCCGTAGTTCGTACGTATCCAAAGCATTCTAACTAAAATTGGGTAGGTATAAGGTGTATATACAGTACAGTTACTCAAATTGTGACCATAAATCTATTGATTTCAATTCTATTGTATTCTAAAATATTGTAAGGTTGTACGGACGGAACCCTTCGTATGCGACTTTGACTTTTATGTCTATTTTTTTTGTTTGTGGGACTTTTGTTTATATGACACGAAACACATCAACACAGGCTTTTCGCTTTTACAGAATAAAAATAAAGGCTTATAGTAGAACAGCCAGTACTGGAAATTTGTCGAGACACTTACGAGAAGACCACCAGGTTAAGTTTGAAGTTGGCGAAAAAGCTAAAAGCAATTTAAAATCATTTTTTCATGTTGACCGCATGTCTAAATCCACCACCTCACTACCTGCTGGTTTTAAAAGCATGCAGAAAAGCAGCACTAATAAATGGCTTTTGGCAAGGGACCTCGCATTGTGGTTTTGCAAGTCTTTGCTGCCTTTCGATTCTGTTTCAGACGAAGGAATGATTGACTTTTTCAAGGTAAATATTAATAAATATATCTACCTACCTAACCTACCTACTTGATTTCTTTCCTCATTATCTAGTGTTTTGTGAATTATTACTTATTTACAGAAGTACAACATCATTGTGACCGATGCAGATTTACCTTCACGTGATACAGTTGGACGTACAGGATTAGATGACGTATACTGCAGCATGCTCTCTAATGTGAAAGACCAAATACTTACAGATAAAGCGTTGCAACTGGCAATGACCTTTGATTTGTGGACTGATGGATATCGGCGCCTCAACTATATCACATTTACTCTGCATTACCTTACATCCGGTGTGTGATTGTTTGTTTTGTATTTTGCTGTAAACTTAGTGTTTTTGAACTAGCATAACATAGCCTAATGTACTTTTTTCCAGATTTTGAGTTAAAAACACTTACGCTAAAGACAGAAATCATGGAAGGAAAAAAAACAGGAGAAAAGATAAAGGAAGCGATTGACGAAACGAAAAAGGAGTTTGCACTTTGCGACAAGAAACTATTCCTCGTAACTGACGCCGGATCCAACGTAAAGCGAGCAGTAAGACTGGCAAATACTGAGAGTCATCTTTGCTTAGGACACGGTCTTCATAATTTGGTAACTGTGGATGGAATTAAGAAGGTGTACGAAATTAACACACTTGTTACGAAGTGCAAAAAAATTGTAAAAGCCGTACGGTACCGTCTACCAGATTTAGAAAAAGAAGCCGATTCCCAAGTGCAACACTTTCGTATGCTTGAAAACGCAGCGCGCACTATCGAAGAAGATGAAAATGATCCTATTTCTGATGAAGAACAGGATTCATTTACTCAAGATGATGAACAGCGCTATCGGTTTGGTGGGTTGGATCACGTTCCAAGTATTAAATCAGCAACACCAACACGTTGGCATAGCGTACTTGAAATGCTCGAGAGCATGGTCCACTGCTGCAATCGCAGCCCAATCAACGAGATGCTTCAAAAAATAGGTCAGCGTGATTTGAAAATTACGCAATCTGACTGGAATGTGTTGGAAGATTTGGTGAAGTTCTTGTCGAAGTTTCGGGAGGCAGTAACGATTTTATCATCGCAGAAAACTTGCACCTTGAATGTGGCACTGGTTTTCAAGTCCGAAATAAAGGATGTCCTGAATTCAATCACCGACGACGAAACCTTGATCATGCTGTCCTTAAAAAAAAATATGACGGAGCAAGTTGACAAGAGGTTCCCTACAACAAAATCAGCCGTAGCAGCAGCTTTGCTAGACTACAGGTTCATGGGACTGACGGAGATAGACGTGTATCTTGAAAGTCAGAATTTGACTCGTGCATCTTTTTTGGCTGGCTATTTTAAGGATATTGTGGGAACCTGTGAGAGCGAGACTACTCAAACAGTAGTTCCTAGCACAAGTACTGTCACTGTTTGTGAAAAAAAGGACACAAGCTCTTCTCAGCAGTTGTTAAAATTAGCCAAGAAACATTGCTCTTACAACAGTATTGGCTTTCAAAACGAAGATGCCATTGATCAAGAGACGTGGAAATATCTAGCTGCTGCCGATCCCACTGAACTTGATGATGGCGATCTGCTATCTTTTTGGAAGAAAAGATCAAACTCTTATCCGTTGCTATCGACCTTGGCTAGAGCGATTCTATGTGTCCCTGCCACAAGCACACCGAGTGAGCGCGTATTTTCTGTAGCGGGACTAGTGATCACGGCGAAAAGATCACGCCTAATGCCCCAGCGTGTCAACAAAATTATATTTATTCATGATAATTATCGTTTGTGCAAAGACTCCAGCAATATTATCACAGACGAAGATTAATAAATAGTCTAAATATAAATATTTGATTTATTTATTCTTTTATTTTTACAATAATGATCAATCGTTATGTCATCATTCGCATTTTCGTTATCAGAGTCAGGTTTTTAAACGGTTAGTACATGATTTCAGGCACAAAGTTAGATTAGGTTAGAAGTTGAAACTAAACTAGCCGCCGGCTAGACGCCGCCGCCGCGAAAATTTCGCCGACGCGCCGCCGCCGACTGTTTCGTACCCGGCTCGCATGTCTACTACGGAACCCTAAAAACGCTCCACGGATTAACTCGTAATTCGTTACCTACCTTAAAACAGAGCGTGGGCGCGGGTTCTGGTCGTGACTTCTGCGGGCCTATTCGCCTATCTCTATATGAACAGGCCCGCCGTATATACACTTCACCCGACACGGGCGCGACACCCGCGTCTTCTGCTGTCTTGCAGAAAATCTTGAAGCTTGAAAATCTTGCTGAAAACTACGACCAAATTTCCCGGGTGGTTGCACTCCGCATATCAAGCAATTGCGGTCATATGAACACCAGATACAATGGCAAATACGGCGATCCTTCTCTAAGAGGTAGTCTTTTTCTCTTCTCACGCACTCCCTAAAATGACTCATAATATCCATGAATAGGCGGACTAAAATGACCCATTTAAACCCTAGGGAATAAAGTGACATTTAACTTCCTAGGGACTAAAGTACTTTATGTTTTCCTTATAAGCAAAAGTCTTGGAAAGCCACAAACAGCCATATTCATGTTGCTATTTAATGATGTCGCCCTTATCGACGGAGTGCGCGTAATTTGTATATTTTTTACGAGTCTATGTTAATACCTAATTTAAGATTTATTTTCCTCACAATTGAAAATAAAAGTAGAATGTTTAACTCGAGACTAAAAAGCTATTTAAGCCATAATGACACTCGTACTTCATTCACCTTCGCTTTGCTCGGGCTTAAACGGCCCAACCGATTTTCATGAAACCTATGTAGTTAGGAACTATCCCGGTGGAATTTGATACAGACACACACAGATACACAGAGAGATAAATACGTTAAACTTAAAACGCCACTTCTTTTTTCGAGGGTTGAAATAGACCTTCCCCGCGATCTTTCCAGCGCAAGGCAGACAGGTATGGGTTATACGAAAATCCTGCTCAATTGCCGGGCTATATTGCGGTGAAGTCGAAGGCAGGCTAGACAAGAGTACAAAGCGGCTAATTCAACTAATACGCAAAATAGCTTGGCTCCAAGAATTTTGCATCGCTTGCAATGAGTTACGCAATATGACTACAACAAAACGGCTATACGAATGCAGCAAGAAGTTGTTTAATAAATATAACCCCGCCCAGATATGTATATTGGCGACCGCAACATTCAAAGTTGTCCCCGAAAACTTCAGTTCGAATTCAAGCTCTACTCTCTGAAATGAACATGAAAAATTTCAAGATTTTCGTTAAAAGTTTCAGATTTAAATTTGAAGCACTACTTCAATAAATACATACAAATATGGGAGCACTGCTACGCTTCCATTTTAATTTCCTCAACACCAATGAGCGGATTTGTTGGTAATTCCACGATAATATAACGAAAGTTACCATTTCAATGCGTGTGTTTGTAAACTTTTAATGCTAATATTTTTCTAGATATTAATGAATTCCTCCATTTTTTTTTTATGTTAAGGAGAAGGCACACAAGCACTCAGGCCACCTGTTGTTAAGTGGAATCTGAGACCCATAGACATTTCAATTCTCAAGACTATAATCCTAAGACCTCAAATGCGTTGCCAACACTGAGGACTAAGATGGAATGCCTCTATGCTAGTAATTTCACCGGTTGTCTTATCCCCACACCGGAACACAACAATGCGAACACTGTTGCTTGGCGGGTGGTTAATGGATAAGATGGTGGTAGCGATCCGGACGGACCCTGCACAGGGTCCTACCACCACTAAAACAATATAACTAAAAAAACTAGCAGAATGCGAGAAGTAAGTGACTTACGTTACTCTCTGCCATTTGCTCATTGTTCAACCTTAAGGTGGGTACGAATTAGAGCGGCCTCGGGTTGAGGCACGCACGGCTCACCTATTTTGCTCTAATTCGTACGCGCTCACGCGCTGTGCGCGAGCAGCGGGCGAGCGGCGCGCGGCGAAAGTAGGTCTTTTAACCGTGCTCAAAGGCGCCTCGGTGTGCGTGCCTCGCGTAATTTGGACGTGTATCCGAGCGTGCCGCGGGCAGAACGACAAGTTCTAACTTGTCTGTGGGCGAGCGAGGCGCGTACAAAATTGATAAAGTTACAGAGCCGTCCCACCACCGAGGCGATTTCTTCTTCTTATTGTTAATAATTCGGTGAATTATGATAAACGCAGCCGCGGCTGTCATCATTTCCGACAACATTTTGAAATGACTGCTCGCGTCAAGCACGCTGCCTCAGCCGCGCATGTTTAAGTGCAACAATTTGGCTCGCATGCTCGCCGCGCAGGGTGGGCCTCAGGCTAAGCCGCTCAAATTCGTACCCAGCTTTACAGTCGAGACTCAAGATGTGAAAAATTTCATTAAGTTACATTTTGTAATCGGTTAGACTTTTACTAAACCCATGTTAGACAGTTAATATAGAGCACAGGCTATATCGACGATACATTGGCCTAGTTGGTAGTGACTTTGCCTTCGAAGCTAGCAAACAGACATTTTAGGAAAAAACATTTTAGGAAAACGCATATTTCAGGCCTGAGCCGTTGTGATTTGTGTGACATTGTCCCGTGATAATTTTTAGGGTTCCGTAGTCGAGGAACCCTTATAGTTGCGCTATGTCCGTCCGTCCGCAGCCTAGCTCAGAGACCCTTAAAACTAGAAAGCTGTAATTCGGCATGAATATACAAATTAGCCACGCCAACAAAGTGATAAAATAAAATATTTAAAAAAAAAAAATTACGGTACCTCCCCTACACGTAACGTGGGTATGTATTTTTTTTCTCGTCTACCCCATAGTGTGGGGTGTCGTTGGATAATTATTACGGGTTAGAAAAGAAAATTTTTCGATTAAGTATACGTTTATAAAATATCTCTCCGGAACCCTACATTGAGCATGGTCTGACATGTTCTTGTCCGGTTTTTTTTTGTTTTTATATACAGGTTGATAGTGGACTTCAGGAGCATGTATTATGATGATGAAATCCTTATGTCCCATTACATAGGCGCGTACATTTACCATGGGTTCCTATATTCAAAACGTGTCGTTAAAACGTGACGTCTCGTTAAAATTTGTCATTTGCTGAAAAATGGGTCAAATTTTAACGAGACGTCACATTTTACCGAGGTGTTTAAAATATAGGAACCTAGCGTAAGTTGTTGAGTTGCGGAAACTTAGCCCGCTTTAATCCAAAACGTACGGAAAAGATCCAAGACTCGAGAATAAGTACTAAAGGATCGAATTAAATAAAGCCATCTTGCTTCGTAATTGCAATGGGGTACTAAGTTACTTCCAATTCCAACTAGGCTAACCGCGTCGTTTAACGCTTCGTTTAAGGATCGTCTATGGTCGGTCTCTTTCACCCTTATACCGCAGATATTAGCACTATTTTTTTTTTATGGTTGATATTATCCCTTATTTATTGTTTAATATAAAAATACGGATGTAACTCGGTGGATTAAACGAATCCTTTGAAAACTGTTAATTAAGGCAGCAATTAAGACTAACTTTATTTATTGATGTAATTTAAACACATCGACTTTTATATTAAGACTATTTTTACTTATTGATGTAATTTGAACATAGAGACTTTTATTTACTTTTAAACGCATTTTTTTCATTTTTCACTTGGTAAGATTGATCATTTAGAAGGCTTCTTTCTTTACCGAAGAGTAAGAGCAGTTTTTGAAATGATTTGAAGGGTAAGGGGTTTTGTTTACCTTGTTTGCTAATGGTCTTGAAAATCGGAGATTTAGTCGGGTTTACAGAAACACAATTCATTCTTGTTTTAAAATCTCGTAATCATTTAGAATGCATCATTGATTGGATACTCAAGCCTAAATGTTCGACTTACTCGTAGTACAAGTACAAGCTACAAGCCAAAGTTGTTTAGATTGTATAAGCGACGTTCGATAGGTGTTACCAGAATTTAGCAAAAAATTCACTTAATTTCGAACTGTAGAAAATCGCTGATCCTATTTAGAATCAATGCGATAGGTAGACGCCCCCCGTACACCAGCTTCGTTTGATCCCATAAGTTACCCCTGTTACTTTATCGTCCTTGAGACGGAAAATAAAATAAAGATAATACAGTAATATGTTAAGTACTTTTAAACAAGAGAATACAATATATTCGAACGGCCGGTTATAAACTGTAATTTCGCACAACCATCATTATTTGATGCTAGGTTACCCACGAGTCCCACGGCCCTGGCGTATCTACAATGGTGGTCACATAATTTTAAACAATGCGTAGGTACTTTGCTTTAGATCATTAAACGAACCAAGATTTAAACTGACATGTATTAAATTTAACCTATCAATATCAATTAATCAAAGTTCGTTCACTTTTTAGCTATATTCGAAAACTAAAGAATTTGAACAAAGATTAATTGAATATTATTTTTAACCTTGGTTTATTATTTGACTAACAATGATTTTGGTCAAGAACTTTTCGAGGGGAAAATGTACAATATTCTTCGACATGTTGTTTTATGATAAGTACATGCATACATAATTATCATCACATAACGCCATCATTCAACAACAGCTCTAACATGACTTTATTCATAGTTCTGTATCCACACTTTGGACAATTAGGCCAAAAAGTTTATTAGTGATAAGTAAACGAGTGTAAACTGCTTATTAAGGAATGAATCTTCACAGGCTAGGCCTAGTGCGTGTTTTATTGATATCTCATTAATTGTTTAGTCGTTAAATAATGGTACATGTAGGTATCTATTGTAGAAACTCATGGCATAATTTTGTAAAAACTCATGCCATCATTTTGTACGATAAAGTTATTTCAATTTCAGTGTTCATATTGTGTAGGTTATATTTGGAAAACGCAAGCGTTCCTAATTAACTGGCGACGACTGTACCACTGTACTTCGTCATTTTTTTAATACGATCAGGTACAAAACACATAATTAGAAAAGACAAGTGTTTGCGTCTGAAAAGATAGTGACTATTGTGTATACGAGTTTTGATTTCCTTCGAATCTAATAAGACTAGATACGTCAACTAAGATGTTAATTAAAACACGAATGAATATTCTGTTACTGTTACTC
Organism: Acleris holmiana; assembly: GCA_949316455.1. NCBI lineage: Eukaryota > Metazoa > Arthropoda > Insecta > Lepidoptera > Tortricidae > Acleris > Acleris holmiana. The sequence goes on from OX438762.1 coordinate 80,549,821, forward strand.
ATATTCCTATATTCGTACGTTGCAATTATACTTTAGGAGTAAAAGAATCATTTCTCAGCAATATTAACATGTATACATAGGTACTTGTACATTATTTTCTCATAAACGGCTCTAAAGTTATTTTTACCCGATTACCGAAGGAGGAGGGTAGTGTTTACGACCGTATGTGTGTAAGTATGGTTCTTTGTTCCCTCGTAGAGGCTGGATGGATGACTCATTTCAACAAGCGGTTTGTCGTTAGATTCGTCTTAAAAACGTCGCGATGGTTAGTAAGTGCTTAAATTAATAGTAGTTTATGCAACAGTTGTATAAGAGAGGTCAAAAAAGACGAGTGGTGTGGTTACGTAAAGCAAGACGCCAGGAGTATTTTTTGACTTAGTTATACACCGTTGCATACAATACTTTTTCTACGACTAGGTTTCAAATAAAATGCAAAATTAAATTAACAAAATTTTATTAATATACCTAGGTTAGAATACGAACGAACGAAGCACAGAACAACAAACGAGCGGGAAACATTCGAAAACGATAAAAATATTTGTCTATGGTTAACTTTGTTTTACTCCATACTGACCTATTTGGATTGTACACCTGGTATAATGGTTCATTTCGTGTGGTTTTATACCTTTTAAAAATCCTGAAATTTACAAATAAAACCATTAGGTACATGACCATTATGTATTTTGAAATTTATGTATTACGATACGATCTGCAAAAAAAAACCGTTCTTTTGCGAATCCGGCTCGCACTTGGCCGGCTTTATTAATGCACGAGCACGGAGTTAATACGTACGGGAGGATTATTGGGCTCGTCAGCGATACGAGCGTAGATTCCTAGGAGAATACCTACCACGTGCATGTCCTGTTCAGTCTTGTACAGTCAACAGCAACAGAAACTGAGGAAATAGGGTCACAAAATAGTAAATTAAGTCAGATGTCATGACTTATTATAGCTTATCGTAAGTTAATTAACTCCTAATGCGTAATAAGCAGACATAGAAGGTTTTGTGGCAGGAACGTCAATTAACTAGGGACTTTCTTCCGATATTAAAATTATCGATAATTGATTCAAATACTTATTTCAATGTGACATTTCATAGTAGATAGGTATCGTACACCGGGTAAGAGTAACAAAAATGCTGATCGCTACCCATCGATGGGTTTCTTACACAAAAACTCAATCGATTTCCATACAAAATTAACTGAAACCAAGCAAAAAAGGCCTATTTAGGTAAATTGTATGACATTGTGTAGCATTAGAGTATACTCTGTATAATCCTTACCTTCTCAGTTATTGGAAAACGAATGGAAAGGACTCAAACTTAAAAAATATTATAGATATTAATAATATTATCATTTATTTGTATCGTTATACTCATGAATGCCACTTTTAAGTTTTGAGTAACGGTGTATGGAAATTTCATATTCATATTATACGTTATCTCATAGTCATAACTGTCATAAGAAATAAAGTACAATTTATCGACAAATTAACATCGTTCGGAACTCCCTAGGACAATTATATTCATGCCACAAAAACTTCTGTCTGGTAATAAGTAAATGATCACATTCATTTCGAAACTTGAAAACTAAGTGAGATGCTATTCAAACTGTTACTGTCATTACAGATTGTTCAACCCTTTAACGTATTTTTTTATAAGAGGTAATCGCAAACTTTGGTACAACGCACAGTACAGATTATGTTTTAGTGATTTTTGAGAAAGATAAAACTTTCGTTCTCATACTTTTTAGACGGCAATTTATTTCCGCTGTCCGTCTACGACACATCTAAGCATTGCATTTGTATTGGATTTCATTAATTTACTATGGAAGTTCAATTTCAAATTAGTTTCTTTTTTCTAAACTTTACACCGTCTACTACTACTACTAGTAAACTTCTTGGCCTGATTGTGCAAAATGTGGTTACAGAATTATTAACAAGCTGTTTTACAGTTGTTGGTGTTTCTGTAGCTCTGCCTACCCCACTCTGGGAATGAAGGCGTGATGTTATGTATGTATGTACACCGTCTAAAAGATCTCTGAAGGAGTGTTATGACTATCAGAAAAAACGAGCAAGTATATTTTTTATTTAAAGACTTTTGTTCACTTATGGAGTGAATTTTACTACTTCTATTTTTTATTGGATTTGTAGGTTTATAATTTCGGTTCTACATAATGAAAGATATAAAAAAGGTAATAACGTGAGACAACCAAACTAGAACAATAAATCCTTTTTTAAGCCGTGAGCTTAGTAAATCGTCGTCAGGTTTCATTTCGCCATTTTGAAATTGTTACTTTCTGCATTCTGTCAATTTGCTTAAAATATTTCATCATAGTTATGACATCGTGTATTATTATTTGTTATATTGATTTGTCTTTTTGCTTCAAAGTTCCTGTGTTATTGTGATGTTTTTTTGAAAATGACACTATGATATAATCTGTTACATGTGGGGCGTCATGCTAGAACATGTTTTGAAATGATGATTTTGATCACCTACAGGATATACTACCTATACTTTTGACGTTGACTGTACTTATGTATGAAACTTACACTTAGTTATGAAATTGTTAAGAAATCGGACACTACCGCTTCTTATAACACCGCATCAGTGTAACTGTATTGTTTTGTAATAAAAGTAAAGGCGCCTGCCTTATTGATTTTCTTATTATCCGGAAGAAGGTGGGTTATGTAACTTATGTATTTGCTTGACCTTTATGTATGAATGTGGGTATTTATGTGGTTATGCCACAAAGAGGGATTGGATTTTAAATAATGCAGATAGGGAAATTTATTTTATGGACTCTATTTTATTTTTAAACTAGCGACCCGCCCTCGCTTCGCACCGGATTAAAGTATTATACATATAAACCTTCGTCTTCAATCACTCTATCTATTAAAAAAAACCGCAACAAAATCCGTTGCGTAGTTTTAAAGATTTAAGCATACATAGGGATATAGGGACAGAAAAAGCGACTTTGTTTTATACTATGTAGTGATGTGTGCTATACTGCATTCAAAGGTTTTTAAAGGTTTTTAACCAACGAGATACGATTTTAATCATTGCTTGGGTAAGGACCTAAAAGTTGCACACGCTAACGCACGCAATAAAACTTCCTATTATATATTTTCCGTCGTGCGACAAAAATTAGCCATACAATTGTAAGGATACTTTTCATCGCACGACGGAACTTTTTTCGCGTTACTTGTTTGTATGGTACTAACTACTCTTAAATATGGTACAACTTTTTGGTCCTCGCCCGTTTACTTTAATTTGAAATACTGTGTTACTAAGAAGAAATCCTTATAATTCACCATTTTGATATGCGTGCTAACAATACAGAATGTAATTTTTCACTGATGACGCAAGTAACTTCTATCTTTGAATTCATTATTACTTACTTTAAAAAAAAAACAAAATAAAAAATAGGAAATTTCCTTATCTACAATATTTAAACTGTGCCTTCGTGTGGCATAGCCGTGTTGTGTGTGTAAGTGGGGTTGTTTGTTACTTTGTAGAGGTTGAACGGACCCGATTTCGATTAATGAGGTGTCGTTATATTCGTCTTAGCGACCTTAATAAGTCACATCACAATATACTTTTTTACATATATTTACCATTCACCACAACACATTTGAAAGATCCGTCAATTACCTTATTGATACCTTCATGAAAATACGGAGATACATAGGCGACTAAAGTATTTGTATACCTACTAAAATCATCTAAGACAGCACCAAATAACTTTAATGTCAAATTCGTTTCGACTAGTGTTTTTTTAGTGTTTATAGTAAAGGCGTCTGAGCCCTCTTATTTTTCGTCTTCTTTTTCTTTTATTGGTTTTATTAGCTGTCTCAGTAAAATATAGCATGGGTACCATGCTAATACATCCACACATCAACACTCAGGAATAAATACTCGAGCTCATCACACAAATGATTTGAACCCTGGACCGCTAGCTTCTCAGGCAGCCACCAACTGCGTTAGCAAAGATTGCACCAAGGAACGAACTTATTCCAACATCGAACTGAAGTTTCGTCCAAACCAGGGCGAACTTTAGCTGTCCTTAACGGTCTTCAAACCGGTCCACTACACGATCATCTACCACTCGAACACCGAACTTCCCTCCAAACCTCTGCGAAATCTTAATAATAATGTCGTAGCAGACGGGGAAACGATCTCAGCGGTAGGTATTGCAAACGGCCGTATTAATAAACTCGTCTCGGCTGATGCCCGTCACAAGATACGTCCAAGTAAACGTCAAGCCGTAGAAAACTGAATTTTTTGACGCATCTTGAGATGAGCATTACAGGTGAGATTACTTTATTAATACGGCCCTAAGTCTACTACTATCAAGTCTGATATACTCTACTTATGAAAATTTTAAAACCGGCCAATTGCGAGTCAGGCTCGCGCACCGGGGGTCCCGGACCGCCGCACAATAGTTCTTACCGTGTTATGATTGGAATGTGATTCATTTATCAAATAAAAATTGCGCGAGCGTGTTGTCTTTCTTTAGGGCTTGTTCTATCACAAATTTCATGCTTGTTTTACCGTTTTAACGAGATACAGCGAAAATAAAGTTACGTTAAAAATACGTTACTATTATAGGGACCACTTTATTGTTCAACTGTCTTTATTTGTTAAGAAATCCACTGTAATAACACTAACTTTGAAAATGTTATTTCTTATAGTTCAAACAATACGCTCTTTAAAGTTTAGACAGAAGGACGGATAGACGGGCGTAAGGAAATATGGTCCCGTTCCACGATTATTAAGTGCAACAAATATTGTGAATTCGCGCGCTGACGTGTATAGGGACGGTTTGAACGAGTTCGCGAACCCCTCTAACCTCTAATCCATGTCAATTTACTGTTCCGGATGCGATATCTAGCTAAAGTAGCTAACTCATTTGAACTCGAGCTAACGCTCCCTACAAACCCTTCAACGGCTGCACGATTAGTTCGGGTGTTGAACGATCCTGTAGCTTTAGCATAAATAGGGTGAAATAGACTTAGATGAAAACAAAAAGAGGAAGATATGTGACCAGGCGCGCGGGCTTGAGCACCTCAATATAGGCGCTGAGCGCCTAATCTGAGTCAGTTATCCAGCCGCCACCGATCAGTCAACTCGTGTTGGAGCGAGATAGCGTAATATAAAGATTTCACTAGTAACGCGATTGCGTAAATGCGTCCTGTCATCTTTTGCGTCGTTATTGGGAGATATAATGCAGTCTCACATACGCAACGATGTTAGCCATCAATTGAACTCTATTGCTCCTTAGTGCATGTATATGCCATTCTTCAACAGCTGTGTGTGTGGTGTTTGCGAATGTACGTGTCACTGACGCATAAGCAAAAAGCATATAACGAATTTTAAAGGAAAACTATCACGAATAAGTAGATATCATTGGTTCTTGAGATACAGGCGGTGGTTACTAATGTAAAAACCGGGCAAGAGCATGGTAACGTACATTAAGGGCTCAGCTCGAAAAATAACAAGTATGAACGAATTTTCTAACTGAACTTTTTGGTGACGATTTTTAGAAGGTATTTATTGTATTTTCACTTCGCCCGTATCTTAAGAACGAATCAAGTCTACTTACTTAGTCATTAAATTGAAACAACCTCAATCGGCAAACAGGCATGAGACTATATGAGGGCCAGCGGGTTCATAGGCCTGGGAGCAAGTCACCTCGAATTTAATATGAAAAAAGGCGCCCTGGGTGAACTTACTGCGAACAGGAATGGTTTCTTGTTAAAAGTAAAACAAACAGTGGTATTCTCTCTGGTATAATGTTGAATCACACACACATCACATAAGTGTACCTACTGTAGTTACAGTAGCTCGCCGATGAGATTACATCAATAATGGTAGCACTACTTACTATTAAGACAGAACAGGCACTTATCTAGGGTGAAGTATGCATGAGGTCAAGTGTGTATGAAGGTGAAGTTAAGTGGCAAGCGAAGACTCAGTCGTGGTTGCTAAGCGAAGAGGCGCGCCAATGCACCAAGCCTCTCTAGGTCGCAACACGTGGCAAGCAGACTACGCCCACGCGGTTGAGTCGAGCGACCTTCGCGGTCGAATCCAGAAAGTTGTAAAGATAAATAAAAAAACCCACAAAGTGGGTTTTATAAATCTTTAACCGGAGGCTAGTAGAGACCGGCATACGCACGGTGCCTCCATGCAACGTGGCACTGGCTTAATCAGGCACGCACTGGCCTGATGATCCTGTTTTACAAGGCAGGAGTCCACGCTTGGAAATCGGTAGGCTGCGATTAGGCTTTACATCGGTTCATAATTATGTATGTTTGTAATACATTAAGTCGGCAAGACGCAGTTAAAAGTTCTGCCACGATGCACTATTTTGCAATCGTTTAATTTGCCGCTAATCGTCCATTTGTAAAGATTATTTAATTAAGTATGAGGAAGGCAATGCTGCCTAATCTACAAGCCAAATCCGAATCAGAGACAATAGAGCGAGCCTAGATGATAAGATTGATAAGTCTAAGGCTAAGTCTACAAGAACGAGACCCGTTTCACTCTTAGACGCCGGCAGCGCTCGTTCACTGATTTAACGATTTAGACATCAAAACAAATCTAAAACAATCCAAAAGATAATCCTACAGATACTTCATGAATCCTGAAACAATATAATTTTACATGCCAGAAAATTATCGAATGATCCGAGCCATAGCCCTTATGTCAAAGCGCAGGAGCAGTGAAACGTAACGCACGATCACGCTTGACTGAAATATTAAAATGCTTCATCTCGCTCATTCTCCATTCGGTACTTTAGAGAGTGAAAAGGATAACTAATGTGTATTCGATTCTCAATTTTGGTGCAGATCCCTGCCAGCGGTAGTGTTGCTATCAGAAAAGGCTTTAGCAAAAAAAACAGGTGTTACAAAATTACACAGAAACCTAGTCCGCGCATCGAATGAATACCTATAATGTTTAACCTACTCTACAACCATGTACGAGTAACTCAACCAAAGTCAAGATTAACAAAATAACACTTATACGGCGACGGATTCGTGGGTAACAGCAAATAATCTATAATCTATCTATACCTATATCTATCTTTATATATATATAAATCTTCTGCGCGTGTTTGTAATTAAACTCTTCCTTTAGGAAAACCGTTTACGGTTCGACCGATTTTGATGATTTTTTGTGTGCATTCAATTGGATTCGAAAATGGTTTAGATTTACAATAAGATGATTTTTTCGTGCTCTTTTATTTATTTATAATTATGACAGGATCACAGGACAACATATGTCGGGCCAGCTAGTCTAACTATAAAAAAATGAACTGCTATAACCCTCGGTCACGACATGACGCGTAAACGGCTAGACTGATTTTGCTAATACTTTTTTTGTTGTGTTTTTTATCGTCAGGAGAAGGTTCTTATGGAAGGTTCTGACGGTGCGAGAGTATTATTATTAAATCACAAATAAACATCATAGTATGTATTGTTTTCTCACCGGAGGAAGTTTTTTAAGTAATTTCCCCGTAGTATAGGTTAACCGCGTGGTCAAGAACTTTTCTATCAAATACACTTAAAAAGACGTTAAAGAAATGTTATTATAGCAAATCTTTGCTTTACTTTACTTTGTTAAAAGATTGATTATCCAATAACCATTGTAAATATTTTTCTGGAACGCGTCTCGGCGGTAACTAAAATAATCTTACAGGATAAAAAAACAGTCGGTAGGCGACCGTGATTGCACCAAGGCTATTCTAATATCTCAGTCGAAATTCGATGCGAAATATTTTCGACTGTTAATTTTCGACACGTTTTTAAGGTTATGGAATGAGATTAGCGCTTTTAGAGTTCTGTTGTCAAACTAGGAACTGCGATTCGTGACTACGGTCGTTGCAATACGATAGAAACGTCTAAATTATAAATATACTGTTTATTACGTGATTAAGTCCCATTTAATTTGTATGTAGTCTGAATGAGAACAGCTAGATAGTTTTATTTAAATCAAAGTCCGAAGTTAACATTTTCCCATGCAAGGAACGCAAGGTTTAATATTATTAGTTGTTTACTTACAACATAAAATGCGGTATCATCGATGGCTCTGAAAAAAACATTGGCTTTTATTACCAACTTTTGAATTAAAGGTGTGATTTACTTACTCATTTAATGTTCAATCCAGTAAGGTTTCATTTGCATCAAATATATATTTAAGGTCTCAACGTTACGACACACGAATTACCCACATACTGTATTTATTATTTCACTCCAAATTATGCACTCAAAAGTTCGATGATCGACTGAATGAATATCGAACGGTCTTCTACAAGTGCATCCAACCAATGAGACGTTGAGGTAAACTAAACTAGTAAACTAAATTCACTCATGCACGAGTGATATGATATACGACGGGTGATGTTACGCACGTCACATTTTTCACATACGCAAATGCGCATGGTCAGAGTGCGAATGTGCGAATGCGAATCTTAAGGAATGTCCATTTAAAAAAAAAAAAAACGATAAAGTAATCAACAGAGATCGAAATAGGCAGAGCTAATTTACCTAAAGTGTTACCAAAATAACTAACAGTTATCTTTTTTACTTTTAATAAGTACTAAATCTGGCACAATTTATAAATATATACCGGGTGTGGCCTGTAATAGGAGCAATAAATTGAGGGATCGTTTCTACTCTATAAACAACAGCAACATTTGTTCTACAATAAAAAAATAATAGTTTATTATTTAGGATTTTTTTCGAACAAACCAAATAGCATTTTCAATGTACTCCATCCAATAGTCTAGTTGACATCTACTGTCGCAATAGTTATCGCAATACATTGCTTGCTTGGAAAATCTAAATTCATTAATATTTAGTTAAACTTAAATTATTTTCAAAAGTTGTACAATGAATGTTGTTAAATTTGTGGTGTGGAAACGATCCCTCAATTTATTGCTCCTATTACAGGCCACACCCGGTAGTTGTCATTTTACTAAGCTGTATTCTAATTTTGTTTGTAACCATTGCATTGCTTTTAATATTCCTCAGTTGCAGTGTCTTCTTTACTTAGTATGAAACAAAGTCGCTTTCCACGACTTTCTGTCTGCTTGTCTATCTGTAGTGTATCCGCTAATTCGTCCTAAACCACGCAACGGATTTGCTTTCTTAAAGTAGCTAAGCAGAAAAACATGCTCAAAATGATCTACACACGACGTATTTTCTTCACTGTGGAGTCGAGTGCAGATCATTTTGAGCTCTTCGTTTGCGTAACTACTTCTGACGCTGACTGTACCAATAATCAATTCTAGTTTATGTACGGTTGTAACAGAAAACTCATAAACCAAAGCAAAAAGAGGGCGGATCGCCCCGTCATTCAGCTTGTTCTCTTTGGTTGAGCCGTAGGTTACTGGCCCGGCGACGCTCCCATCCAGCATGGATCCCATCTTCTTGTTTTCCTAAAGAACGTCTTGTTGGTGAATGCTTTTAAGTGCTTCCGTCGATAACTCATCCTCCCCGAATGTGCGGTAAATCAGTGACGAGTACATGGATCACTCATCTAGGAAGTGTTGGCTTGTCTCCTATTTGCAACAGTTGGGCATTGGGGATCCTGTTTAATACCTACCCATTACTGTTAGGTGTCTGTTGAGAGGAAAGTGTCCAGTCAACATCCCTGTTAGTATACTTAGATTGTACTTACAAAGATTTAGCGGATGCCTCGTTCTGTTTTTATTTACGTTTCCTATCATAAGCTTGGATTGTCTGCACCCATGTGTCGTACTCCATGCGTCATTCGTCTTTGTTTCTATTCTTCTGGCGATGACCCCTTCGTTACTTTAGCGGATATTAGGAGTAGCGGCTCTGAGCCTAAGTACTGTTCATCCGCTCCTGTTCTAGCCAGTTCACCTGCCTTCTCGTTTTCTGTTGCTCCCCTGTGTCATTACCAGTACTTGGGGTGTGTTGCCTGGGGTATTCAATTCGTTTCTGCACTCACGCACTAGTGCAGATTTGACCATCGGGTTGTCTAGTGCTTTGAGTGTTGCTTGGCTGTCTGAGTATCCTGACGATGCATCCTGTTGTCTCTACTGTTCTTTATAGTTTGGGTTCACTTCAAAATGGAATAAGATTCTACTTAGAATACACTGGCGAAGCCGCCTAATGGCGATGTTGTGTGCCGTACATAGCTTATTTTTAAGCTGTTATCAATAACAGATCTTATCAAAGGAAGCGTGTTGAAATTTTCTCGTTTGTCGCTTGTTGTCTCCTTGGTAGCAGACAGCAATTATCACACACAGTCGTGTGTAACTTATAAATACCCGCCAGACGCAAACGTTTAAAAGGATGCTTTGGGAGGGAGGGATTATTTTGAAATGGCTGTAAAAGATAAAGCCATGGTTTACTAACGAGTCGATAATTAATGCTTGCGAATTTTTTTTTTCATAATCACTTATATATAACAAATCTTTACTAGAGATGAAAATGGTCCTACCGCGCTATAGGTCAATAAAATGATGAAAATTAGTTAAGGTCTATGGAATCAACACGCTATTCACAAGAATCACTCGCTCTGAACTTGTAAGAAAGAAGCAAACAACTTACCTTATTTAATGCAAAATGTCGCGTCTCTTTTCACAGGAACTGTGCTATAAGCCCCAGTCTGATGCAGTGGGAATTCAATTGGGTATTCCAAAGTTAATGAAAATTCATGTTTTACTAGGTTCTATGCTACCGTTTGATTGCTTCTCAGAAGTTATATTTACTTGCAATCCAATATCAAAGTTGTTATTGGATTTCAAGTAAATAGAAGTTGACTAGGTCAATTGGTTTTCGTCCTTCTGATATTTATTATTTATAAAATACTAAAGAACTTTTCTCAGACTCAAAATTGCAATCTTGGACTGGGCAAAATATAATCTAACTATCATAATAACTTAATCAAACTCTGAAGAACCGTGATATATTTTTCTTTACGGTACCTTCGTGTTCATCCTTCTTCGTGACTGATTTTTTGTTGATGATCTCTTAAATAAATGTAAAAAAACAAAAAGCCTTCCATAACGCAAAAAATAAATAATATAGGATCAATATTGTAGGATACCGACTTCAGTTTGACTGACCTATTACCATTATTAAATAAGAGAAATAAGCGTTTCGTGGACTGTTTTTTGTTTTTTTTTTAAACATTTAATTGAATTTCATACTTTTTAGTGATCATAGTATACTGTTATGTAGTCCCACTTTTTAATTCACAAGAAAGTATAGGATATTTCCAATGCGCCGCAGGAAAATCATAGTGTATATATTTACACTATTTTACACCATTTAAATGTGCTTCGTCATAATCGCTCAACTATCTTAATCGAAATGTCTTATCGCCACTCTTGAAATAGGTACCATTGAGGAGTTCCGGTGCCCATCTGTGATCTTCGGGTCCATAAATAGTAGCATAAAGTTTAACGTCATATTTGTGTCATGTCATAATACTCACAATCATGGTTCCGTCGATTCCTCATGGAATCCATCATCGCATCAGGACTTAATTTTGACAAGAATGGGACCAACGTAAAAGTACAAGCAATCGAATGAAATAGTACATTTTGATACAAGTGCGGAAAGTATGTCATTTTACACGAGTCCCGTAATATCTTGGCCCGAGCTGCAAGCGAGGGACAAGACTCGGGACGAGTTAAAATGACAGTTCCGCACGTGTATCAAACGACGTTTTTTAATACATTTGCGAAAAAATATCAATGAAACAAAATGAATCAGTAAATAAAACTATTACAAGAGACAATTTTACTTTTAATTGACACAGACTTTATGAAATGACGGTTGTGACCATTCAGCCAAATAAAAAAAAAGTCACAGTAATTTAATTACCTATATTTAAAAATCAAAAAGTATAATTCTCTATAAACCATCGGTAAAGCATAAAGGTGGATTCACATTACGCCGTACTGGGCTGGGCCCGGTTTCGGCATGGTGTAATGTGAATTCACCTTAATACGCAACAATCTAATCATTCGTAATACTAATTCAGATTCAGCCATCTTGATGAGAGCTGTTTTTTTAATATTACCTACTAAATATTATTTAATTTTAATATTTTAAATTGTATTACCTATGTATAGTCTCAATGCTAAACGACGTAATCAAAAAGTGGTTGAACATGCAAACTCTTTGGTTGGATGCACGGCTTGGAAGTTGAAACAAAATTATATTAAAAAAACAATGGAAAACTATAACGCACTAGTGCGGAATATCCAACTTTCCGCACGATATACCGCTACGAAAAGTACCACTTATTGAGCAACTGTGTTAAAAAAAAAATACCGCATCGTTTCATAAACGTCGGATAACTTAAAAAAAAAAACAAATTGAGAAACTCTTATTTTTTTAAGTCGGTTGATTAAAAAGCCTTAAAAATACTTATGCACATAGATTGCTTTAATCTCTTTGTTTTGGCTTTGCCGTAGTCGGGGAAAATTACACGCATTAAGCATAAAGATGTCTAGGTTATTTTGAAATGTATCGCAACACAGTCTATTGAAAAATATCAAAATAATGTGCGGATTTGACACGGGTACATTTCGAAGACAAGATAAATCAGACTGCGCATTCTGGCTTATAATTACAACTATAAGTTGTCCCTAAATTAACGCAATAATTACCATATTATTACATAGTATAGTAAAATCTTGCGTTTTTCACCTATAGGTAGGCTTGTATGTACAAGCGCTGTTACGTGCATTCAAAAATCATCTTAGACGGCATCAATTGACTTTCAATAGAAAATTAGTTATTGTTGATTTTTATGTTTGTAGTACTTAACGGCTTCGGAACCCTTCACTGAGCATGGTCCGACATGCTCTTGCCCGGTTTTTTAATAGTTAATTACCCCTTTTTGTATTAAGAGTACGACCACTGAATGTTGGCCTTGAGGAAAATTCCTGTTCTGTGTTAAGTTTTGTTCTATAAATTATAATATCGTGATGTAATGCAGTGTGTATATATAAGGCTTAAGTTTTCACACATTGAGAGGGAGGTGCAGGCTTAAAAACAGCACTGTGTAGACCCCAGTCTCACAAGCATTATGCTGGTTCTGAACCTTTTGCCGTAGCATTTATGAAACTGTAAAACTACTGTGATATATACACCGTGATTTTTTTGATTTACGATAACTTCGTCATATTGTTAGGTACACGTATAGAAACTACGTGGTACATTAGATTTTAAAATATTGCAAAAAAATAAAAAAAATTGCTTAGAACAATTTTTATTAAATGTTGTGTCTTCAATCATTCTAAAAGGGTCTTTAGAGTTAACTCATAGTTAGTGTCAAATACGTCAAGTCAGCGTGACATACACACACACAAGTAAAGATAACACTTGACAGGTGCACGACCTAACAATTGAAAACTCTTTACTCATAATAGGTAATTAAAAGAAAATTGTTAGGTATCAATTAAGAGCCTTTTACATTAGTTTAACGTGATTAATTGATTAATTTTAATAATTGAATATCTTTATAACCGTACGAGTTATCATATGTCTGTCTTCGGGAAATTAGCTTAATTTGACTTGAAGGACGTGCCCTTAAAGTTATCGTAAATCAAAAAAAACACGGTGTATGTGGCAATAAATCATTTTCTGATTCTGATACTCAAAAGATCAAAGCGTACATACAAATTATAATTCACCGATGACTTTTTCCGTGCGGTGTCTTTTTAACCCCCTACGCAAAAAGAGGGGTGTTGTAAGTTTTACGTATATATATATATCCTTTATATACCCTGTTTAGAAGCTTCGTTGCCGCAGACAGATACACAGATACACACATTACTTTTATACCATCCTTCGGTTATCGCAGGCAAGGCTCGTAACCGGTTTTTAAAATACCGGTTAGTACCGGTTTCTTTCGGTCTTGCTCCTAACTTTTCCAGGGAACGCAAACGTTTTGAGAACCTTATTTTAACCTTAACTAACCGGTTTAGTCCACGAGCTGCGAATCGAGAAACCAAAAGCTTTGTACTGAAGAAAAAATGTTCAGCGTGCGTGACGTGCGTCTAGATTAACTGGTTCTTCTAGATCAAAACCATTTAATTCGAAAATAACTTTATGTACAGGTTAAAAAACCGGTTTTTGCGAACGAAATGAAAAGGTTTTACGTCAAGTACATAATAACGGTTTGAAAATTTCACCGGTATCCGAGCCCTTTAAATAAAGAACTAGGTACCTATTTAATATATAAAAACCCCGATGGAATAGATACCCTTTCTTTCAGAGCTGATATGTCTTACGGCTCAACCGATTTTCATGAAACCTAGCTTGGTCTTAGCTAGGTTTCATGAAAATCCAGATTAAACTACTTTCCTTAAAAAACAGTATATTTGTACATCGATTTGGGAGTTGCGATGCCACAAACAAACACACAGACACATATAGAGGAATTCATAAGTCATAACACCCCTCTTTTTGACGGTGTTTAAAAATAAAAGGGTAGGTCATGAGTGTCATGACAGTCGCCAGTCGTGTTTTATTTAAATGTTGAATTGATGTTTCATTCATTAGTTTCATGTAGACTTCATTATTAAATCTCAATTTGAAAGAAGATGACAAATCGATTTTTGACCCGAAATTCCGCAATTTTCGTCAAAATCGTTAGCCGTTTTACTAACTATAAGACTTACAAAGATATGTTCTTACGAACCATGTCATTCATTTTAGTCACATGAATAACTGCATTCGTAGATTTAAAAAAAAGCCGGCCATGACTTGCCCTTACTATGGTATAGTAAAAAAACGGGCTAGAGCATGTCGGACCATGCTCAGTGTAGGGTTCCGAAGCCTAGTACTACAAACATAAAAAGCAACAAGTAATAACTAATTTTCTATTTAAAGTCATTTGGTGCCATCTTAGATGATTTTAGTAGGTATAAACATTCTAATCGCCTGTATCTCAAGAACCAATGATGTCTTCTTAGCCGTGATAGTTTTCCTTTAAAATTCGTTATAATGTTCTTGCATATAAGATTTTTTTCAGATTTTTTGTATTTGTAGTTTAGGCTTTGGGGACATTTGAGTCTTACAAAAATTAGCGTTTTAAAGCTTAATATTTCATAAACAGGTTACTTAATCTAAAAATTGATTTCACAAACCCGTAATTTTTTTGAAAGACCTATCCAACGACACCACAATATATGGCAGACGGAAAAAATTACATCCCCACGTTAAGTGTAGAGGAGGTAACCTAAACAAAAAAAATTGTTTTATATTTTAATGTACCACTTTGTTGGCGTGACTAATATGCATATTCATGCCAAATTGCAGCTTTCTAGTACTAAGAGCCTGCGCTAGGCTGCGGACGGACGGACGAACATGTTTAAACTATAGGGTTTTAACTACTAGTTTGGCTACGGAACCCTAAAAACGAGTACTAAGTTAAGGAATCGAAACCCGGAAGTATTGAAAAATAAAACGTAAGTGCATTATTTCTAGTTAGATATCGATTGTGAATGTCTTAAGCAGTAAATATGACACATGATATCTAAAATGAATTAAATGCATTTTGTTCATATCCTTAGTTAATTTAATTTAGTAGGTGTTCGAAATGACAACCATTTTTTAACCAATAACATTGAACTCATTTAGGTGCGTAAAATGGTCTCTATGCTGCTTTCTCATTTTTAATCCCCTTAATTAAATTAAAGGACATGAAAAACAGTGCATTTAATTCATTTTACTATTTAAGATATCGTGCTTCATCATTTACTCCTTAAGACCTACACAATCGATATCTAAACAGAAATAATGTACGTTTTATTTTTCAAAACTTCCGGGTTCGATTCCCGGACTGAGTACTCGTTTTTTTTAAATCTATAAATGCAGTTTTTCTTGTCACTAAAATCGATGACATTGGTTCTTGAAAACGTATGTTTGTTTGTCTTATAGTTACAGACTTGCCCATATCTAAATGAACCATACTATATATAATATACTCGTTGCAAATATTGCTCGTTTAACAGTAAAGGATTCAGAGTTCGTTAAGGCACGCTTAGCCGGTAGCAACAATGTATCTGATAGAGGGTATCGTATTGTGCTTGATCCGCATACTTTGGGCTGCATGTGGGAAGGTCTCGGGCTTACAATTCGTACGTGGCCGTGGTCGGATTCGCAGGTCTTGTTGCAGACGACACAGGTATTTATTAAATATTAAATACCTAATATATTTTAGTTTTTAATTACGTTAACAAACTGTTTGCAATCTATCGCTATTACACTCGCAGAGACAGTTGATTTGTCACTGGACATACCTTCAAGACAGTGTTGAGAAGAATACGTTTTTATTGAATAACCAGCGACCGGCCCTCGCTTCGCTTCGGTATGGCAGTAATGGCTTTATATTCTGATCTTATGAACTCTGCTAGGTATTGAAACGGAACATACACGAAAATTTACGTTCTAATTGCTCTGTTACATACATACATAACAGCACGCCTTCATTCCCAAAGCGGGGTAGGCCGAGCTACATAAATGCCAACAACTGTAAAAGACTTGTAGCTAATTCTATAACCACATTTTTCACAATCATTAGTGACAGTGTGCAAGCCCATTGCTTAACAGTACTTCAAGCCCTTATTCCCTTAGTCGTCTCTTACAACATTTATATCCATTACTTTATTAACCCCTAATTATTCTATTGTAATAATTATGTCTAGACATATAAGCCACTTTCGCACCTTTCAGTCTGACAGAAAGAGCAGTTAACACTTACATTTTGCCATTTATTACAAAATCACAGAGACTTTAATTTTATTTATAAATTCTTAAAACACTCATGCTCGATTTTCAAACGTATAATTACTGATCGCCGCGCGTCGTATTATAATGTCAAATTGATTTGTTTACTCGTTCGGCCGTATTTAAATAGTTAAAATTTAGAATATCTTAAAGCCGTGCTAATGAACTGATTTGAAAAGAGATTTCATTTTCTTCAAACGTCAAAGTAAACGTTAAGACATAAAACACTGTCTATCTCATTAAAGATCGTCTGATACACGCTTTAGGCTCGCTTTTGTTTTTCATTAAGAATTTCTTATAATTTGCTCCCGTCATTAACCCGGGTTAAAATAAAGGTATAAACAAGTTTTAAACGCTGGGTCTTGTAAATATTCGTTAATCCACGCAAAGTTAACACAAGTTGTGTTAACTTTGCGTAAATGATCTTTTTATACTTTTCTACGCTTTTAAAACGATATCATTTGGCAATGATTAATTTAAACTTCAAGAATGAACACTTTTAAAAACCGGGCAAAAGCATGTCGTGTCGGCCCATGTTCTGTGTAGGGTTCCGAAGCACAACAAGTATGAACAAATTTTCTATTTTAATTTATTTGGTGCTGTCTTAGATGACTTAAGTAGGTATAAACAATTTAGTCGCCTGTATCTATATTTATTACTAGTGGTTATAGCTGTACGGTGGTGGGGACACGTAACTATAGCGAAATTTAAACTTTCCGAGTTCAATATATACTAAACTGTCTCTGAAATCCAAAAATCCATCAATTTTTTTAATAATTTTACAGCTTTGTCGGCGTAACTTAAATTTATAACTACGCAAAATGACAGCTTTGTAGTACCAATGATCTCTGAGATTATCCGCAGATAGGCGAGCATGGCAAAACTATAAGGGTTCCTTGTTGACTATCGAACCTTAAAACGGGGCTTAAAAAGGGGCCTTAAAATGCGTATAACGGTTACAAAATAATTGCGGGTACAAAACTGGTACGTGTGAGAGACGAATACATTTTTCTTGCTGTAGCTGTTTTTATATACGAGTATTTAAACGCTTACCGACTAAGATTTTTTTTTTTTGAAAACTGTGTTTTTGTTCCTATGTGGGTTGATATAAAAAAAGTTGTACATTAAATACAATAAATTACAGTTAAAGGCTTAACTGTGTAACGTTAATTAGTCATAGATACTATATAAGTTTTGTTTTAATTGAAGCCCTTAACTTTTTTTGAACACGACCCAAGTACAGAACACCTTATAGTTCCCGAATTCCCCATAGTGATTAATTTAAATTGATCATCCTGTAGGTATATTATTTTTTAACACATTTGCTCAAAAAGTGGTACTTTTCGTAGCTGTATATCATGCGGAAAGTTGGATATTACGCACTAGTGCGTTATAGTTTTCCATTTTTTTAAATATAATTTTGTTTCAACTTCCAAGCCAACCAAAGAGTTTGCGTGTTCAACCCCTTTTTGATTACGTCATTTAGCATTGAGACTATACATAGGTAATATAATTTAAAATATTAAAATTAAATACAAACATACATACACACATAAAATGTATCTAGATAATATTAAAAAAAAAACAGCTCTCATCAAGATGGCTGAATCTGAATTAGTATTACGAATCATTAGATAGTTGCGTATTATGGTGAATTCACATTACACCATGCTGAAACCGGACCCAGCCCAGTACGGCGTAATGTGAATCCACCTTTATGCATTTACCTCTGGTTAATAGAGAATTATACTTTTTGATTTTTAAATATAGGTAATTAAATTACTGTAACTTTTTTTTTATTTGGCTGAATGGTCACAACCGTTGCCATTTCATAAAGTCTGTGTCAATTAAAAGTAAAATTGTCTCTTGTAATAGTTTTATTTACTGATTTATTATTTTTTCATTTATATTTTTTCGCAAAGGTACTAAAAAACGTCGTTTGATATACGTGCGGACCTGTCATTTTAACTCGTCCTGACTCTCTAGATACTTCGGGACTCGTGTAAAATGACATACTTTCCGCACTTGTATCAAAATGTACTATTGCAGTAGTCTTATATGCTATAGATAGGTAGTCAGTGCTGCATTGATTGAAGGGAAGAGATCCTCTGTGATATCCCGGTAATGTTCAGTAATCTCATCATGTTTTTTTTTACATGATTCTATAGGTACTTGCGTTTAGTGTAACACTTTTATGGCTTTATCGTCCTTATTCTATGCAACCGCACCGGTAATACAAGTGCAGCCCGTTCGCCTTTGCGTAATAAAGCGCGCCCAGCCGCGCAAGTGGTAGCGGCTAAAGCAGGTCGCCAGGAGCAATCATCGATTGTTAAGACTGTTGAGAGCCGTGGTACAGTCAGCGTCAGAGAAAAGGACCCCCCCAAGTCGTTAAAGATTATCACACGACGGCGAACGTCACGCGACGTTCGCCGTGAGCGGCTAGCTTCCCCCGCCCCGCACCCACACCTCTTGCCCGAGCATCCACCGATACCACTCGAATATCATAATTTCTTTATTTTACTATTTGGCATTTGGTCGAACCGAATACCAAGAATAACTTACAAAAAGACATTTACTTTATACATGCTGTTGAGGATACGAACCCGCTCCACTAGCCGCTAGCCGATTGCTTTTACATGCCTTTACCACTAGGCCATCGACTCAGTTGTCAATCTCGGCGAAAATTTTAATTGCATTACTCCATATATCGAACAATTTTAAAAACGATCTTATGTTATAAACGTTATGGTTCAAATTTCAACTTCCACCATGTTCCACTCCTCAATTAACTATAAGGTTGAATTACGTATAGATTTCTCGTTTGGTTGAATATACTGTGCTTCTTGCCGATTGTTGCACTACCCTAGTTTTACTTCAGAAAAGTAGCTGCTGCATAAACTGCGACTTAAGGTTGAATTTAGAATAATTTACTTCTTCGCCTTGTTTACTAAACTGTGACTGAGGGTAACTTTATAATAACCTTACAGTTTCTTTATATTTCGTTCCGAACTGATTGAGTGTAAAGTCCTCGTCGTAATATTATCTGATTTAATAAGTTTTCAAGCAGTTGCTTCGATGAACCGATATTATGGTTAGATTAACAACTTTTTTAAAAGCTAAAATTATTGTTCTCTGGGAACAGGAACAAAGCATAAAGAAAATAGCACGAGATATGGGCATAACGGTAAGATTTACGTTATTTACATATTATCATACATATTTATTGTTGCAATCATGTTGCAGTATTACGTATAGATACTTACAAGTTGGATTTACGTATTCCTATTATATTATCATTTGCATTACAGAAAAAAAACTGTTAAAAGATGGATACAAAGGTATCATGCCACGGGTGATGTGAAATGTGAACGGCAAGGTCCTCGCCCTAGTGCTTACACTGATGAATCGGAGCTACACCGTAATATTGTGGAAGCTCACTCAGTGGCACCGTTCAAAACTACGCGTTCAAGTGCTGAAACTTTTGGAGTGTCGCTTAGCACTGTTCGACGACATCTACACGCTGCGAATATCCATAATTATATACCGGCCAAAAAAATTCAGCTTAGTGACAATCACCGCACCAACCGAGTAAACTTTGCCACTCGTTATTTAAATTTCGACTGGGAAAACGAAATTGTGATATTTACGGACGAAAAGTGCTTCAAGTCAGATAAGGATGGCCGAAAAACTTTATGGAGAAGATGTGGGCAGAGGTTTAACCCTAAAAATGTATTAGACTTGAGAACAAGCGGGCGGTTAACACTAGGTAAATAATATTTTTATTGAAATTATATTAGGTATATATTGTTGACAATTAATGTGGATTACATCTTTATTACAACATATTTTAAACGGTTGACTGTTTTTAGGTTACTGGGGATGGATGTCTTCAATGGGCCCAGGCGAGCTAGTGGAAATAGGAGGCCGCATGAACAGTGAGCGATACCTTGAAGTGTTGAAGGACGTAATGCTGCCGTCAGTGCGTGTCGCATATCCTGAAGGCCAAATTTATCTGGTTCAGGATAATTCTTCAGTGCATCGGTCCCGAATCGTTCAAGACTGGCTAAAGGTCCAAGAAGACATAACGGTGTTTGAGTGGCCGGCTAAAAGTCCGGACCTAAATAAATCCAATAGAAAATTTGTGGGGACAGATGGTTTTGAACTGGGACTCCAGTGATATAAAAAACAAAAAAAAATTGGATAGTGAGGTAAACAAAACTTGGGAACTAATGCGAAATAGTGATGCATGTTCCGGTATGGTTTCGAGCATGAAAAGTCGACTTCAAGAAGTGATAGATAGTGACGGCCATCCTCTCCGTTATTAATAGGTATACTCGGCAGATTGATTGGTGAAATACTTACGAAGCAATATGTTAACAATTTCAAATATTTGTGGGGTTATCACGTAGTTAATCAAAAATAAACATCCTTTATTATTATCAATCCAGTTACTCTTGTTTACAAGTAGTCTTGTGTTAACGATAAACCATCTGACCTCACATCTTTTTCTATTGAAGTGTTAAAGGGTTATTATCACTGTTATCAGAAAGAAAATGTGATAAAAGAGAAAGATGTATATTGCTATACTATTATAGTTTAGCATGTTGGTTCTTCCTCTGAGATTCACAGGCACTAATGACAACATTTGATTTTATCCAGGCTTTTCTTTGTTAAAATCATTCAGAATGTAAAAAAATATGTTCACTGATTTAAATAAAGAAAGACGTGTAGGTAGTTGTTTCTAGAAATATCTATAAACGAACCGTTGTCTAATGTTAAACATTCTAAACCGCTAATTTGTGTTTTGATAATAAATTTAGTTCAGTTAATATCCTAAGTAAATAAACCTAATTTAACACAGAAAACAAATTCGAGAAATAAATTAACATTTTTTTCGCAACATGCCTTTGTTTTCTTACATAATCTCATACCTACTTTAACGTTTGATTTCTTTAATAATAAAATCTAGACAAATGATTAACGAAATAAAAAAAAGAATAAATCCCACCAAAGGCCTGGATTTGAACCCGTGACCCGGTTGACGTCATTACCAAGGGGGGTCCTTTTCTCTGACGCTGACTGTACAGAATCTGTGCCCACCTCGCCCCTCGAATAGATCATGATTATTAATGTGAAATAAATACAATTTTCAACGTTGTCTACTGAGTTATTTATAACTTTACTTATATAAACAAACAGTGTAAAAACAAATATATCACAAATTAAAAATAGAAACCAATCTATAACTATGACAAGTAATATAATTAAATCAACAAATCGACTAAAATCAAACGAAATATTCAGTGTAGGGTCCCGAAGCCGTTAAGTACTTACTACTAACATAGAAACCAACAAGTAATAACTAATTTTCTATTAAAGTCATTTGGTGTCTTCTTAGATGATTTTAGTAGGTATAAACACATTAATCACCTGTAATCTCAAGAACCAATAATGTCTACCTAGTCGTGATAGTTTTCCTTTTTAAATTCAGTTTATGCGCTTTCAACTAAGTTTTTTTTTCAGATTTTTAGTATCTGTAGTTTTGGCTGTAGCGGGGACACACACACACACACACACACTTAACTCTAACAAAAATTTGCGCTTTAAAGCTTAATATTTCATAAACGTTCCCTTGATTTGAATAATAGTTTCCACAAACCCACGATTATTTTGAAAGACATTTATTCAACGACACCCCACACACTATGGGGTAGACGAGAAAATTACAGCTTTCTATTACTAAAATTCTCTGCGCTAGGCTGCGTACGGACGGACGGACGGTCATGGCGAAACTATAAGGGTTCCTAGTTTGACTCCGGAACCCTGAAAAAGAAACTAAATTAGAGAGGGCCCGGGGCAAAGTAGGCACCACTACAGCATTGTTGGCTGGATTTATTCGTTGTATTGCATTGCCCGTGGGAGCTACCAGCTGTGATCTCCGGTTGTTTTTATTAGACTCTTCGAGATTTCCTTTAAATACTAATAGCACCGGGTCTCGACGCCGGTAGGAACGACATTATATTCTGCACTGAGGCCATTATATTTTACTGACATACACAGTAAATTTAAGTTTGTGATTTTAACCGTGTCTTGATGTTTATTACCTAATCACGATTCAACGGCTGGCCAAATAACACATATGGACTCTATGTTTTGGATTCCAGCCCCCGTATAGAATAAAGGGTTAAGATTATTATTTTGGTATGTTATATGATAATGAGAAACGTTAAATATGCGGTGCCTTTTAAAATGCCTCTTAAGAACAGAACGCTTGAAAGTTTAATTCAATAAGCAAAATTAAACTGGATAATTTTTGAGATGGGATGTTATGTTTATTCTATATACTTACTGCGGCTCGCCAGTCGCTAAGAGCACTCGATTGCAAAAATCGACACCCGCTGCACTTTGTTCAAGGCATCCAAACGTATGGTATGATGTATGATTATATACCAATCAGCTACATAGAGTACTCATGGCAAAAAAGGTAGCGAATGAAGGGACAAATTTGATTTTAGAAAGAAAGAAAGTAAAGAAAGAAGAATCATTTATGTGTGACAAACGCAAAGTAACATAATTCTGACATAAACAAAAGACCCGTTGTCACGAAATGGTTTCAACTGAGCGTTATGCTGGTATTAAAACCTGTGCTGGTTTTCCGTTGGAACCATCCAGCGCAACCACGGCAGATCACAAATAAATACATAGCACATGCACCAAACTAATATACTTAAACAAAAGAAGAGAAAACAGCAATACAATTAAACAGGCAAACCAAAAACCAAAAACAAAACCTAGGGAGTTGCCCTGAAAATATGAAGCCCGAAACTACGTTAGCTCAGTCTCTTTTTCGCGATTGAGCCTGAATGGCTAATGACAGATGGAGGCTCCGAAGTTACAATATTCACATTCCAAGGTAGCCAACTGGTTTTTTTTTTTATGCTCCATCTCTTTCTACCACACTAGTCGCGTATGGCGCGTGCAAGAGAAGGAGCTCCCAAACCATTCGGTGCTGCGTGATAGCTCTCCTGGTAATTTTTACCTAATATAGTCTATCGCGTGATTCTATTTCTTTAGACATACTCTTCTTTATAATCTGTGGACATACCCTAATCATACCATATCTTTTAATGTACGACTAATTTCGTATATTTAAAAATCATATTATTAATTAAGAGGAGGGTAAAATATTGTGCATTTAAAAAACTAGTCGATGGGAAAATCTTTTCATCTATACTGTTATGTAGTTCTTGATAAAGCGGCCTGTTTCATTAAGACCTACATACATACATAACATCACGCCCCCACTCCCAGAGTGTGGTAGGTAGAGCTTCAGAAATAACAACAGCTCTAAAGAGACTTGTTGATAATTCTGTAACCACATTTTGCACAAGTAGGCTAATGTTTACCAGTCCATTAGTGACAGGTTGCAAGCCCATCGCCTAACATTACAAGCACTTATTCCCTTAGTCGCCTCTTACATCATCCACATGAAGACGTGGAGTGGCACTACAAAGACCTATCGCAACAATATAGACTGTACGGTACTGGGTACGTAATGAAGTTAAAATAGTTACAGCATGATAAGTATAAATGACGGGACTAAGGATATGAGTGCATTTGAGTATGAATAAGACTAAAATTTTAATTTTAATATCGACTCCTTAATGTTTTTTCTTTTTACCGTGCGATGAAAAATCCGAGGTCAGCCTCCTATTTGACAATCTTGACAATGACAGGTGACATTAAAGTGTACCTGGCGCAGCTTATATGAAACCCAGTGATGTATCAGCGTGTTAACTTCTTAATGTATACCGATATTGTCACCTGTCACGTGTCATGGTTAAAATGGTGAAATAGGGGGCTGGTCATGACTTGCTTTACTTACCTGTCATTTAAACATGTCTGAATCAGACGTAGACAAGTCGTTATGAAAATTCGGTTGATATGATATTTAGGCATTATTAGACTAAGTAATAATAATAATAATTATTATCAGGGGGACAATCTCACACAAATTGATCTAGTCCCAAACTAAGCTCTAAGCTTGTACTATGGGTACTAGACAACGATAGACATACTTATATAGAGAAATACATACTTAAATACATATAAAATATCCAAGACTCAGGAACAAATATTCGCGCTCATCACACAAATATCTGCCCTTACCGGGATTTGAAACCAGGACCGCTGGCTTCAGAGGCAGCGTCACTCCCAACTAGGCCAACATTCTCCAAGTTTCGTCGTTCTCGTCGTCCAAGTAAATCTGTGATTTAGTCCAATTTAAGATTAAGGCGGTTTAAATTTCAGTCGTGATGTAACCTAATTATATAGTATTTTTTACATGTATAACTAGCTTTTAGTGCTGAAATATAAAACTGTTTCGACTCAAAATCAATAACAGCGCTTAAATCTCGGCTCCTTGCCTACAGGATGCTCTCTCCGCTGGTTCCGGCTCCGCGGGAATCTGCTCTTCTACCTGAAAGGTCCCGAGCCCTGGTTTGAGCCCATGGGGGTCATAGTCCTGGGGCACCACCAGGTGAAGTTGCAGCCGCAGGATGAGGGGGGGCATTGGCCGTTTCAGATAGGTGAGTGGGGGTTTCTTTTTATGTTATAATATAGACGCTAAACTCTGTGCCTGTGGCCTGGCGTGTTCAAATTACTTACTGCTACGTAGTTGATATCGACTTCATTCATTTTCATATTTATAATTTTATTGTTGATCTCGTATGTTTTTGTCAAGCTAGTAATAATAATAACTGAGATAACTGTCAAAGCAGAAAGCCATTTTTTTAATGCAGTGTCACGATATTAACGAAACTAATGTCATTTATAAGGTGTGTGTGAGTTGCGACCGCATTCATATAGGTTCAAATTTTAATCAGCTTGTGTTGTAAAATTTCTATTATGTACCCATTTACATGGTTTAAACAATTTCAATTATTATTGTATGAGGGTATTATTGGGTGAGGATTTCCCTTACGCAAAAAAACGCTTCATTTTGTAAACAGCTTATATTACATTAATGTATAATTTCTATACAAACATTCAAGTAAACATATCAGTTAATCAGTTAGTTTAATCTATTCATTCTCCGTTTCTTTAAACTAACACACCATGAAAAACATCATCTAATAACTTTATGACAGATAAAAAGTGTGTTTTTCTTTGTGTAGTGTATAAAATAAATAGAAAAGATCCCCAATAAATAATTATGACATTAATTCTCAAATTAAACTTGACGCTTAGTACACGGCTTGACGACACGGTGCCTCCGCCGAAGCCAGCGGTCCTGGGTTCAAATCCCGGTAAGGGCAGATATTTATGTGATGAGCGCGAATATTTGTTCCTGAGTCTTGGATGTTTTCTATGTATTTAAGTATGTATTTCTCTATATAAGTACGTTTATCGTTGTCTAGTACCCATTGTACAAGCCTAGAGCTTAGTTTGGGACTAGGTAAATTTGTGTGAGATTGTGTCCTGATATTTATTTTATTTTAAGTTTGGGACTCAGTCAATTTGTTTAAAATTCACATGTTTTTTTTTATACCAAGCACCCACATAATAAAACGTATGAATTAATTATCTTGGTGTTAGAACCGAGTTACATAAATACAAGTATCGTTTTTTAACCCTCGCCGCAATCACAGGGAGAGTTGCCATAAGTTTAACTTGCGTATCTGTGTATCTGCGTGTTTGTCTGTGGCATTTTAACTCCAAAAGTGATTGACCGATTTAGACGCGGTTTTTTAAAATGGAAATCTAGTATGAACTAGGTGGTACTAGTCAGGTTATGTTAGGTTAGTTCCCGTTTTACCCTTTGGGTACGGAACCCTAAAAATCGCTGATGCAGCTAGTAGGGGACCTTAACAATAGTTATGTACTAATTGTGTTTTTTTTTTTATCAAACCGAGGTTTCTATTGTACCGACCGGGTAAAACTATATTGGGTTTGACATGTTATCGTATTGTTTTAACCTGTCGAGCGCCCTATGCGCACATTTTTGCCCTACATCGCCATATACCCCGTGCGCCAATTGTTGAAATTTTGTCTAAAAAACGCTCCACGGGTTAACTCATGTCAAAGTCTATGGTACGAGTATTACCCAGTAGAATAGAGGCCCAGGGCTAAGGCCTCTCGGGGCGTCGACATGCAGAGAGTATTCACTTACCGCTGCTAAAGATAGTATTTGGATTTCCATAGCGTCCTCGGCCATTGGCCACTTAATAAAATAATATTTCCGTACTGTTTCGCCGTGAGGTATTCAAATCGATACTTTTATTAAATCAGTCTGGACCGTCCGCGCGTCATTTTTCATTTTAAAAGTCAAAATATCCAGCATCTTGCAATTTTTGTCACACCACTCAAAATTACGGTTTCCAATTTATATCGATTTACATCGGCAGGAGTTCTCATTTTACTGTTAGTCGTTACGGAAGGACGACGTTTCAAGGGCAGTCTTTTTTAGGGTTCCTTAGTCAAACTAGGAACCCTTATAGTTTCGCCATGTCCGTCCGTCCGTCCGTCCGTCCGTTCGGAAGTGTTTATACCTACTAAAATCATCTAAGACCGCACCAATTGACTTTAAACAGAAAATTCGTTATTATTTGTTGATTTTATGTTTCTAGTACTTAACGGCCTCAGAACCCTACACTGAGCATGGTCTGACATGCTCTTGCCCGGTTTTTTAAACTTTGAATTTTTCAAAGCTAAACCAGCTCTATCACTTATCAAGTACAGTTGTAGTTTGTTACATTAGACATTTTCTTTTCTTTCTCAGTCAGCCTTAGAACCAATGATATTACAGAGTATATATATGTTACGTTCCTAGTAAATGGCGTTTGAAATTAGACAAACTATAATATGTCCAGTGTTTCACCAATTAATGATGGACAGATACGAAAAACACGAGAGTAAGAGATATAGCTATCGTCGAGTCGTTTGCCGCGAGCAGAGCGAGAGTGATTTGGGTCTCTTATGAATTAAACTTTAACTTGGGCGCGTCAGTAACATATCTCATTTCTGTTTATTTATTTATAAGTACATCCACATCATATATACTAAACACTAAAAAGAAATCATATAAGAAAGTGGTATTTTTGTCTGGTATATACAACAATAACGGAGTACATAACTTTCACAATAATATTAGTAGGCTCCGCATTTAAAAATGGTACGATGGAAAGTAATCAAAATAAAACAACACCATTAAATCCCAAAAGCAAATTTAAAATGAAAGAATGAATAGAATAAAAAGAACTAATCATGTTTATGTGTTATATCATTGTCTAGAACCCATAAGCTAATTGAGAAAGCAAGTGGAATACAAACTTACTATGTCGTGTGAAAATGCACTAGATTCAGAAGCATTCTCTGTCAAGATTATGTGAAAAAAGTGTTTAAATAAATATGTGTGGAGGTCTACCAGTGCCTTTTATCAGGGATGAGATTGTACGGTGATACCTTCTGGTTTTTGACGTGTTTCCGCATTGCCAAGGTTTTGATAGGTCTTATTTACTTGACAGTTAATGCGTATTGCGTAGAATAGAGGCTCAGTTACAAGTCAAAACATACTAGTATTCGTGTAAATAGCGTTTATTAAATAATCAACAAGACTTGTAAAATAAACTCGCGTAAATTCAAACAATTATTAATGTTAAAGTTTTCCCGCTTTCATATTTTATTAAACGTTGAATTTTTAAATACTCAACTGTATACTAACAAGTGTCAGCCGACAAGCTTTGCCTGCCCTTTGAAAGTAATTGACGTTATACGAAATATTAATTAATTAATAGTTAATTGAAACTTTAAAGAACTTCGTCATTTTATGAAAGAAACTTCAAGGAGGTCGACGCTCGATAAATTGACTGCAATTAATAATTGGAGCTCCTCTCAAAGATACATTATTTATTTTCTTGACACGACTTTCGGAGCGCATATTATCTCGCTATATTGCTGGTGTCCACATAAAATTTCTGAAGCGCGCCAAACAGACAGACTGTTTGAGACGACCTTATTACATGCCTAAGTCAATTTTAAAGTATGAACGCAAAATAACTTCTTGGCCTGATTGTGCAAAATGTGGTTACAGAATTCATACAAGTCTTTTTGGGGTTGTTGGTATTTCTGTAGCTCTGCCTACCCCACTCTGGGAATGGAGGCGTGATTTTATGTATGTAAGCCTAGTTGTAAAAAAATACCACAGAATGGTTTCCCCACCTATAATTTGCGTAGACATTTTTACAGACTAAATAATAAGTTCAAACCTCGAAAAGTAGCTATGACGCTCCGTGCATATTTAACATTATACATATCATAAATGTCTAGGCATCAAATTTTAATATTTTGCACTGTACTGCATTCGATATGAAGATATAAAAAAAAAGTCATAATTATGTATAAAAATAATTAAGATTTTGGGTTTGTAATTTGAACTACGGTTTCGTTGACAGCTCTTAATAAAGTATATAATGAAAGTATTATTCTTTATAATCAAGACTATAATGAAAAACACACCTACTATTATGTATCGGGATTGATGTTAATTTTAGATTCCCTTGGCGTATACAAAATTCATACATATCTCCCGTGTATTTATTTTTCGGGTTCCTACTAGGTATGCAACTATGTTTCGTTTGAAAGGGTATATGGCTGCGAGCATAAACATTAATCGACTAAATTATGAAAATAAAACAGGCATGTACGAATACTTTGAGTAGTTATAATATAGCGTAAAGAAATAAATTTTTCGTTACAAGATTTAGTTATTGCTAGTGATATAAAGTTAATGTTTTCCACGTAAATAATTATTTTTTCAATGTGTGACATAAAATCTTATTTCCTAACAACATAATTTAAGCTACCTACTTTATAACATCGACAGTAAGTACACGTTTTGTCTGCAAGGAGGAGTATACATATAATTAATTAAGGGCACATTTTCCGTATATTCAGGTTACCTACATAAATGATCTAACGGCTTTAAAGTTATCACTTTAATTTGCTCGGTCGTATAAAATAAAAAGACAGAGCTTTTTTACTGTTAGTTCAAGTTTACGAAAGGGACGCAATGGTCGTGTTCTACTCGTAACTGACAGAGGATAAACATTTGACAATGGTTAGCTTATTATTTAACTTGTACACTTTGTATTTATTCCGTTATGTTATGAACTGCGAAAACCTGCCAAGTTCCATCCAGACAAATGGCTGGAGCTATACGACAGCTAGAAGAGTGAAGTTCAAAATGTTTGACATGATAACAATTCTCTTAGGAATTTTCCGTTGTGAGACAAAAAAATGCCTTACAAGCCAGCTCGTATTAGGTTAGTAGGAAGAGATAGAACTTATCTCTTCCAGCTAATCTTTGCACATTCATATTTTGTGAATATTGCATTTGTATTTGTATTTTGTGTTTTGTACACTAAAGTATTTACATACAAACAATTGTATGAATAGTTTCCTTCGCACAACGGAACTTTTTTTAAAATTCTTGAACTAGACCCATAACTCTGTTCATTTCACTGCCTGGGATTTGGCTGGTTGCAGTCCAATATTACAACTGATTGACACGTTTGTTTCCAGTATGGGAGAACGGTGTCATCTACAGAATGGCGACATACCACGAGTCTGAGAGGACTCTATGGCTTAAAGCAATTCAGATGGCACCGTACGACAATATCAAGTCGCAAATAGCAGCCTTGAGGGAGAGGCTGAACAAGATTCGGCCGCATTTGGACGTAGCTACGTACAGACTCCAGAGGGGAATCCTTACTGGTAAGTCCTTTATTTAGACTGGCTCGCCAGGGACTAAGTCGGGAACTATTTGAGTATTCGGGATGAATATTACCGTCTCTGAGCTATTAATTAAAGTAGCAATCGGGAATAGGAAGGAACAAATCGTCTGTATAGACTATGGAGGATAAAATCACTAAGTTATTAATAAGTCATATGTAGTTAAGGTAACACAACGCTCCAGTGATGAACATTAGGGCAATTCTTTGGCGTTTCAACCGCCCGTCATTGTTGTCTTCAATATATTGACCATAATAATGATAACTACGAGCAAATTTTGATGTAATTAGAAGAAGTACCAGGGATAGTTAATAATTCTTGTAAATTAATTAAAGAAGTGGTAATTATATCTGAAATAATATGCAAAGACAACAATGACGGCGGTTAAAACGCCGAAGAATCAGCCATATTAACATTTTTTAAATGAAAACTTGGCAATAACAAACATTTCGTTCTAATAGTGGTAATCTAGAATTACAATGTAATTTAATCAAAACGCGAAAAGCATATCAATCTCGGAAGCTTATATTTAGGGGATTGTTTATAACTGGAGCATGGTCAGAAGCTTTAGCCATAGTGAGTGCCTCTATACAGGGTGTGCGGCACATGGATCGTCAATTTTTTTTGGGATATTGTTGGGGTTAATTTTTATATTTTTAAATGTTGAATAGTAAATTTTCTGAAATTCCGCCTTTAAAAGTTTTAAACTTTTTATAAATGCATGTAAAAAATAGTTATTTGTGCAACAAGAGAGCTAAGTTGTTTTGTGCTGCCAGGGTTGATTTTGAACCCCGAGCAAGCGAAGGATTCTAGGGTAGAATCCTGAGTGCAGCGAGGGCTTCAAAGACACGAGATGCAAATAACTTTGGTCTTGTATTGCACATACCATTTTTCACCGTAGCTGCGAGAAAATAAAACCTTTATCTTCACACACACACACACATATCATAAACCCTCTATGATGCGTTCAAAAACCGCGAATTACGACTAGCATAGAGATAAACTGTTTTGTTAGAACAAATTTCTATTTTTATATATCTATATCTGTGAAAATATTATTGCTTAATAATAACATCAAATTCGATATCAATATTACATTCAAATTTCGAACATCTTTGAAAACCAAAGAAATTTTATTTGACCTCTAATATCACTCGAGATGTCATTTTATTCGATAATAAATGTCAATTACATACAATTTTGATAAATCTCGCTTGTTTCTTGATATCGAACGATATGATAGTAGAGGCGGACTCTAGTTTGTCTCCGAATTAAAAAAGAAACTACGGGTGCCGCTATTTTTGAGGCTATATTTGTCTTGACGCATTTTTTTTTAATATGTTTTGTT
Organism: Acleris holmiana; assembly: GCA_949316455.1. Lineage (NCBI taxonomy): Eukaryota > Metazoa > Arthropoda > Insecta > Lepidoptera > Tortricidae > Acleris > Acleris holmiana. The sequence continues at coordinate 80,581,742 of OX438762.1, forward strand.
TTTTATAATAATATATTTATGTAATTGTACATAATTAGGCATTCGTGTGATGTTATTATGTAATAGTCACATAAACTACTAAAAGGTAAAAAAACAACATAGTAAAAATAAAACGACAACCCCAGCCGCCCGTGCGCCGCAACACGGCCACCATATTGTGAACAAAAATTAAAAAGTTACTTTGTCTCACGCTCGCAGCAAAATCGAATTTTGCTCACTGTCTTTAAACAGCAAAACCACCCTTTTTGAGGTGCTGAGGTGAAAAATATATTTTATACTTGTTAATACATGTTTTGTCAAATAGTAATAGTCTTTATTCCAATTGATAGTCTCAAAGGGACTTACGAGGATATTTGATAAAATTACTGATTGCGTGAAAAAAAAAACAACTTTCAATTTTGAAAAAACTAAACCTGCTTGACATATTGTAAACATTTTCGACGACGTTTCGACGTACGCGGGAGACTGGAAGGGTAAAATTTGAAGAGCCACGTATTAATGTGTAGCAGAATAATGTAGCAATTGAGGAACGAATACTTCAAGGCTTGGTAACAGATCCCAATACAAGTATTCGTTGTGTAGCTCGCGTATTTATCGTGAAAATTTGGAAAGTGTGGTCAGTGCTTCGGGCTAACGAAAACCATGCTTTTCATTTCACTCCGGTCCAAGGAAAAGAAAAAATCTTATCAAAAACAATGGAATGGAATGAGTAATTGATTAATTATAATTTCGTTTATTTTAGTTTAATAAAATTCACGACCTATGCCTATGAGGTTTTGTACGCAGTTTGATAATTTTAACACAAGATGAGAACGTAGAAGAGTGTTTTTGGTACTGTAACGGTAGAGACGCACTGAGCGATAGAACGTGGTCTACAGAGGTAAAATGGTAGGTAGGTTATACGTTGACGACACATATTTTCCTCAAACGATACATTGAAATTTTGTGTAATGTAATGTAACACTATTATATTATTAGCATTTTTTAAGTCATTTTGTTACTGCTTTGCTTTCCTCTTAGCATTTCCGTGGTCACTGATGCGCTTTTATTTCTTTAGAAATACAATTTATTATTCTTAATTTTGTATAATTCTACTATTAGACATTTAACTACGAGTAGAAACTAATTTACCACCACAGATCTGGGGCTCGTTTTTTTTTGTCAAATCCCGATTGCTTTTGGTGTTTTATCGTATCGCCACCATTACCGTCCTTAAAAATAAAGTTACATAACGTCAATACGATACGAGTAACGTGTCAAATTCTTTAACGTTTTACCGTGTCGATTAGGGCCCCTGAACTCTACCCCTTTTAATGCTCGTACTCAGATTGAATTCCGACTGTAGCTACTTCTTTTTAATCCCTGACGCAGAGGGGTGTTACAGTACATTGTGCATCGACGGAAGGCAGAAGGGGATTACTAACGAGAGTATTAGATGCCTGGCCTTTAATGAATCGTGTTTGACTGCCCGTGATACCAGAGAATAGATTATACATAGTACAAGTGCATAAGACCCCTCCTATGTTTTCTACGTAACTTGGCATTTTATAAGTCTAAGCATTATGGTTTATGGCCCTTCCAAGGTCGTTGACTCCAGCGCGAACTAAATAGAACCATAGGGCTGTGCACCAACGGGGGAAATGCATTGGTGATATTAACCAAAAAAAATTTTATGGAACCTTCAAGTGCTTATAAAAGAACTGTCGTAATATGTGCCTCTGCATATAAATATTAACAAACAAAGTACCGGCTTATTTGTACAAGACGCCTTTACACCAATTTTCATCAATAAACATCTTGTGAATTTTGAGTTAAATTTCTGTGGCATACAGATGGACGGACATGACGAAACTACAAGGGTTCTGTTTTTGCCGTTCTAGCTACGGAACCCAACAAGTACAGTCGGCAATAAAAGCTTTTGTGAGAAATGATTTCTCGTCTTGTCGCCGTGCTCTCGGGAACTGTTAAATCGGGATGTAATAAACCTATGTCCGTCCAAATTTCACATCGGTTTAGGTGTTGGATCGTAAATGCGGAACAAACAAAAACTTTCACATTCATTAGAAAGGATTATTCTTGTTCATCCGCGTGAAATTAGTAACTTGCTACACCTATGAATTTTGTTTGTTATTGGCCACGGGAAAAGTGTATTTTTCGGGATACAACGAAGCATACGTGTGAAATGTGAATACAAGGTATAAGTGAATTTCCATTCCAAATGATTCAATTTCGTCTAGCCGTTCGTTTCCGCGTGAAGGTAAGCTTAATTCTCTTAATCAAACGCTAAGTAAACACACGTTCTTCGAACCTTAAGTGCCAGTTAGTAATCAATACTGTCGTGTCTACCTGTAAGAGTAGGTACTTAGTACTTGTATGATGTTAGTGGATCAGCAGGCTCCGTAGTGCGTTGTCTTTAGTTGTGACTCGGCGAGACATTCATACTAATATTATAAATTTGAAACTAACTGTGAGTGAACAAACATGGGCTCTATTCGGCGGTGTGGTCAAGGCGGACGAAGTAAGTTAGTGGATGGATAGACGGCTGTTTTTTCGGGAAGGCTCATATCTAGCAATTAGACATGTTTAGGTTCTCATTTTGATACAAATACAAATAATATACAGTTTATTCGGTAGAATATTTGTTATATTCGGTAGAATATTGTATTTGGAAGTAATAGAGCGAAAACCAGTGGTATCTTTTAGCTAATTTGCTTAACCAGTTAGGTAGCCCATATTTTGCTCAATTCGTGTTGTTTGTGTACGAGTAGGTCTAACTTGTTTTCCATATTTGTTTTAAGTCATTATTATCGCGAGTCATAATGTACTTTTTCTAAGACTCGCTTTTTTTTAAACAAACCTTACGTAACTTACCCTTATCTTGACGTTAGATATTAAAGAAATTATGAAAATTTACGGTACCAGCGATGAATAAATTAAAACTCTGTTATAATGTAAACAAAAAGACATTACGACCACTAAAATATGGAAAATGGGCTTAAATAAGCTGTTTTACGATGATAAAGGACTCAACTAAAAAGTTCCTCAAATTTCCTCCACTGTGTGACCAAAATTAACAATGTTATTGTACGACTACTTATTTTCGTTGAACAATGGAATAAAGTTAACGTTTTGTTATTTCAGTTAAGTCGTTCACTACGTACGGTATTTTAGGAATTCACCCGAATAGTCAAGCAAACTAAATAATGCGCGAAGGTTTATTTCAGTCCGTGATTATAATATGTTATTTATAAACATTAAAAACATTAAAATGCGCACCTTAAAAATATATATCCATGATAAAATTAGAACTCTTCTAAAATACTGGCCAGTCTGGTCACTATGTATTTTTTCTTATATAGGCTAGTCTTTTGATTTTAGCGGGTTTAAAATGTGATCTCGCTGCAATAATGGAATGGAACTCACTCGTGGTTTAACGCAACAACAGTGCATAGATCAATTAAATTCGACTTTTGGTGATGAAGCTCCATCGGAAACCACTGTGCATCACTGGTTTAGTGAGTTTAAACGTGGACGTAGTATGTTCACGGACGAAAATAAGGATGGTCGCCCGAAATCGGTCGTTGTACGTGTCGCTTCACTGTCACATAATCAATGTAAAATAAAATTGTCTAATGTGTTAATGCGATAAAGTACAAAAGTAGATTGGAGTGACCACTTAATTTTGACGCTGACTGTACCACAAAATATTGAAGCTGTGCGAAAACTTATAATAATGCATGACCGTCCTGTTACGTAATGCGAGATACTTGTTATTGTATTTATCTTGAGTTTTGATTACGCAGTAGTTTTCGTTTGCGATCCTGCCTACGAAGCTAGCGGTTGTATATTAGTTTCCCAGGAGGTCGAGTATTTGTGTGATGATTGGGTTCTTGTATTTCTTTTACGTTTATAAACAAACTAGCGACCCGCCAGCGGCTTCGCCCGTTGCAATTTTTTTTTGTTTCTTTCATGTCACTTAGGGTTATGAAAAATTGATAATAGCCGATTCTCAGACCTACTGAATATGCATATAAAATTTCATAAAAATCGGTCAAGCCGTTTCGGAGGAGTATGGTAACTAACACACGAGAATTTTATATATTAGATAAATATCGGCGACAATCTTACACAAATTGACCAAGGCCCAAGCTAAGCTCTAGGCGTGTACTGTGTGGGTACTAGACAACGATAAACATATTTGCATAGAAAAATATTTACTTAATTATACATAGAAAACATCCAAGACTCAGGAACAAATACACTCGCGGACAAATAATACGGGTCAGAGTGCGTTTTTCATACAAACGAGGCTATTTCGAAGCCTTGGTTACTGGCTAGGGGTTGTTTTGAGTGAGGTGTAATGGTGGATACTCCGAGGTTCAATAGAGGAGGTCACAAGTTCTTAAGATACCTAACTGATCGCACAATCAGCACCACAGCGAGAGAGTTTTGGTCCGCATTTGGATTTCCTTATATTTTATTGCTATTTTAGATGTTTTTTTCTGAACATGCACAATTCCGGCGTCAGCCGCAGATTCAATCAGTTGGGTGTCCTAGGCTCTCTGGAAGTCCTGTATCGATGCTCGGGGTATCCATCATTAGATTTCACTAAAAGCATCCCCTGGCGAGGAACCAAGGCTTCGAAATAGCCTCTTTAGTATGAAAAACGCACACTGACCCGTATTTCTTGACCGCGAGTGTACTCGTGCTCATCACACAAATATCAGCCCTTACCGGGATTTGAACCCGGGACCTCTAGCTTCGAAGGCAGGGTCACTACCAACTAGGCCAACGTGTCCTATCTATACTATCTATACTAATATTGTAAATGTGAAAATAACTCTGTCTGTCTGTTTGTTTATTATGAAACAGGGATTTTATTAATATCTGTCCAGCGCAGCGGTTTAACTTTGAAAGCGTAACAAACAAACAAGCAAAGTTTTCGCAATTAGTACATCCGCTAGAATTTAATTTGTAAGCACGGGGGTTAAGTACTTTGATCTGACCCTCTCCCCTGTCGCGGAGTTATGATTGCCTACCAGGCGTTCGAGACTCAGTTTGACTTGTATTGCATCCTTGCTGAGCTTTAGCACTTTGTAGATGACATTTATTTATTATATGTGTTGTTTCCTTTCCATTTCCATTATTTCGTTACTTATTTTCAAGTGTATTTTTTTCTACGACATTCAGTATTCGAGATATTTACGTAAAATCAATAAATGGCATCTTACAACCTCCTCCTTGATCATGGCCCCCGGTTGCGGACTTAGTATGTTATGCATGGGATAGGAGTCATCAAAACTTTAACGTAGACTACACGATTTATTGCATTTATTTTTTCGTAGTCAGTAGTTCCGTCTGACAATTAACGTTCATGTATCCTCATCGAAAAACCTGATAAAAAATTAAAAATAAAATTTGATAGCAAGTTGACATTGACGTTGATTTTCGTATCGTCATCGAATAGAAAAGAAGGATACGTAAAATAATGTATGAAAACGTGACGTATGACGTATTTTTTCTTGTCTACAGACATGAACGAGGTTCCCCTATGTGAGCTGGCCCTGTCCTGTGACAATCTCCTTTGCGACGCACACGGTCGTCCGCCATCTCCATTGGTCGTTATCTACGTGAGATATCCCAAAGGCCTCTGCGTGCGGTACGGCAGCACTGAAGTGGTCGAGGTAAGTGTCAGTCTGCATCGTTGCTCTCAAACGGATGGACTGATTTGGACGTGGAAAGAAGAAATTTAAAATCTATACTAATATTTTAAATGTGAAAGTAACTCTGTCTGTCTGTTTGTAAGGACATAGGGTACTTTTTATCCCGAAACGTTGGACAAAATAAATCGACTTCCACGCGGACGGAGTTGCGGGAAACAGCCAGTGTTTATTCATTTGTCTGCTCTTACGTGGTCATAAAACTCTATTTATAGGTATGGTAAAAACGCAAAAAAACTTCTTTAGTATTTCTTTAAATTCAAATAACCTACAAACTAAAAACATACATTTCAATAACTAATTAAATCAAGGCGACATGCTCTAGCTTTGCTTCGAGCTTTAACAGTTTTCCTGTAATACACGTAGTCGACGTCATAAATATGTTTACACATTAGTACCTTGTCACTTTCATTTACTGAGACAATTACATATATTATATATGTATAACAACCTTCAAATCTAAATGAGACTGAAAACCACATCCATCACAAATTCGTTGAGTGGTTTAGAAGTAAGTGATCAAACAGACAGACTTTAATTATATACTATTTTGCAGAAGAAGGGACATTTTCAAATAAATTGTACATAGTTAAAGGCTTAATGAAAACATAAATCACGATCGCGTCCTTTGGGTAACGAAAGTTTGTCATACAAAAGATTGTCTGTTTTCCGTTTATTTTTAAGTAAAGTACACGTTACATGAGTACTTAGTTAATAAATCTTTACACTTTTAAGATTATGAAACAATTAAGCTCTTAACTAAGAATTTTTTTTTAAAACGTCCCATATCCGCTCGATCTTAGCGGGGGCCCTGAAGTGCCCCCAGCAGATTTGGTTCGCATGATACTAATACGATTTCAGAGCGAAGCGGTTAAGGGGATAGGGTAAAAACACGAAATCGAAGTATTTTTGGAAACATTGCTTGGTAAAAGTTTAACAATTGACCGTTTGAAATGATAATAATCTCAGCACACATATCCTTCAGTTTCGCTTTGACTTAATAATATGGTTCTTCTTTTGAACAGCGTCGGTAGCCTAGTGGCTAATGGGGTCGACTCGTGTTCGTAATATGCCGAGATCGAACCCCCGCGGTCACCATGTACCAATGAGTTTTTCTAACTTAAGTACATTACCCGATTCTGTTACGGTGAAGGGGATCGTCGTGAGGTAGCGTACACATTCGAACGGCTGAGTGTGTAAGAGTTGCACAGAACCCTAAAAAGGTCAAAGTGTATCCAAAAGGGCCCATCTGTATGATAAGATAAGATCTTATCTTATAATTTATTCTGTCGCGTCAACTAAAATATATTTGTACTAATTCGAATTTACGGTTTTTACTCAAAACATGACATGTGTTCCTAGGGAAGCAACGAACTAAATTTTTGCTCTCATACTATGACTAGGCGCTTTAAACGTTATTGTTGAATATCCCCATACATTATGATAGAATAAATATTACATTTTAACTTGGATTAATATTATCTTGCATCCGTAATATCGTAATAGGTATCGGTACTTTTACGGACTATTATCTATTCTGTGGTATCGGTAACTGAGACTCACAACTTCGACCCGATGAAAGCGACGTTGCGAAGCCACGTTGCAAGACTTCATCCGTCGACTCCAACACGCGGTAAAACAATATTACTTTGATATTGTTACTTATTGTTGTTTACACTGGTAAACATCTTAGCCTACTTATGCAAAATGTGTTTACAGAATCAACAAGTCTTTTTACACTTGTTGGTATTTCTGCAGAACTTCCTACCCCGCTCTGGGAATGGAGGCGTGATGCGTATGTGTTATTACTTACATACATACATAGCATCACGCCTTTATTCCCAGAGTGGGGTAGGCAGAGCTACAGAAATACCAACTACTCTAAAAAGACTTGTTTATAATTCTGTAACCACATTTTGCACAAATAGGCTAAGAAGTTTACTAGTGTATTAGTGACAGGTTGCAAGCCCATCGCCTAACAGTACTATATAAACAATACTATATATATAAGCCCTTATTCCCTTAGTAACTCTTACGACATCCACGGGAAGACATGGAGTGGCACTATTCTAACCCGGCAATCACACGGGGTTATGGAGGCGTGATGCGTACGTATTGTTACTTATCGTATAGTTTTTAAATCAGCCGCCATTACTGCCCAGTAAATAAGAGCTATGGAGTAACGTTGACAAAACGATAACAGTCAAAGGCAAAATGTGGTTGTACGCAATAGAATAGAGGCCTAGGACTTAAATAATTATATGAATGTGTAACAGTTTCAATTTGTTTAACTTTGACAATATTGCGTTTTACATTTCCGTGCGAACGAGTACTTTATAATTTACAGCAATTGGTTTATATTTTGCCTCGGCGTTGAATGTCTGTTATGTTGATTATTTGTTTTTGACATACGTTATAGTTAAGATAGGTAGTAGTGGAATTTTGAAATGACAAAAATGTGTACATCAGTCTATCTAGTCAAGCGCCATCTAAGAGTAAAGGCGTGCGAAAATTCGACAAACAGCAATACGCAGTCGATCGCATCGAGCTTACTCGTTAGATGGCGCGCGAATTAAAGTTTAACTCGTCGCGCCGAAATAGCAAGGTCTATTGCCGTACCCGTTGCCTTGGCAAGACCCAGTGCAAGTTCCGTCCAGATGGCTACCACCATTTAACACTTTTATCTGCTATCAAGCCACAGTGTTCAAATTGTTGTGTTCAGTAGTGTGAATAAAACAAGCAGAAACGTTTTATGCATCTTAAAGATGGCAATCTTGGGTTGTTCCAAATGTGTATAGGCTTCAAACCACATTTCCCATCAGCTGGCCTGGGTGTTCGATTACCCATGCCATTCAAAAACCTTTTCCCACAAAGGGAGTAAAGGTCTGCTACAGTAACATAGACTTTAGGACTTTGTCCTGACAGTAACGGCAATAAGTTAGAAAAATACTCTAAACGCAAGGCTGTATTTCCGCCGTAATAATAACAAGAGAAGCTAAATAATAGCCTGTAAAACAAGCCTTTTCCAGGGCTTGTTCAAAACAGAAAACACATTTAAATTTAAATGTAAGAAATTTCCCTAATGCCAACAAAAAACCAATGCTTGAATTTTTATTCATATTTAATTTATCACTATATTTTACTATTCACTTTTAGGGCTGTAATGTTTACCTTATGGACTGCTCTAGATTCGTACTAGTATTCAAATGTCGCTGCTTATTTAACACCATTAAATCACTACTTATTTCACGGAAAAATCTCATCATCGTCATGAGTAAATGAGGGTAGGTCCCGGTTATTCCACTGCCAACCCAATATTGGCAATATTGGGTTGGCAGTGGAATAACCGTCGCCAACCTTTGCGGGTTGATGTTGGTAGTACCGATTGGTCGTTTATCTCGTTTTTTTCTCCTCTTCCTTTGTCTGTGGTCAGTTGCCTTCCTGTTAATTTTTTGTATACATTTTCAGGGACTTTTTGTTCTCCTTTATTCATTCCCGTTTATTTATTTTAAATTATTTTTTATTTACTTCTTATTATATTGCATACCCCAGTGTCACAGTCTGCTGTCTCATCGTTCGTGTGTCACTTTTGGCGCCACTGAAAACCAGCGTCGCGGTATATGCCGTGACACAGTACTGAGTGGTGTCAAGTTTGGCATCGTAGGACTCGTGGCAACATAACGCTAAAATTGTTTTATTATTCCTTTTATTTGTTTATTGTGTAGTTTGTTGCCATTATTTTTATTATGTGTAATATTTGAACTGTTATTTTCCTTCTTGTGATCGTCGAATAAATGTTTCCATTTCTATTTCTATTTCTATTGTTAAAAGCTTACTCACAGTCAGATTTCAGCGCGTTCACCTTTTAATGATCAAAGACGTACGTCAAACTCCAAACCAGAAGATAATTGCACAAAATATTAGATAGGTAATGATCTCCAGGGCAATAAGCCGCTTACTTCATGACGACGTTGAAATATTTCAATTTCAACCTTAATACACGGTCTTTAAAGCGTTCAGGACCGTAGTTGAAATACTCTTCAAATTGATATGTGATGTTTGAATGTGGGTATTTCTTTAAATAATTTTTCTCTTCCTAAGTACTGAAGTGTCATGTCAAACCTACACAGTTTATTACCCCGACAAATAATGAGCGGTGTTATAAATTTTACGCGTGTATCTGAGTGTCTGTGTACCTATTATGAAGTTAAGAAACCACCTTTTAGCTTAAGAGCACTAACATTAACTTCAGAAAGCGAATTTTAATAGAAAAGATTTCAATGTTCAAAGTCAAAGTGGTTTATTTTATCTATATTGGGCGTGTTCCAAAAAAAAACTATAGTTAAGGACAAAAATTAACAACGGTAATTTTTCCATTACGTCACGAAAATTAGTCATATATTTAAATACTGCCCTCATAAGGCTATAGGCGGTATTTCAAATTAAATAAGCATAGCAGATTCAAACCTCACCTGTTAGTAATATATGCGAACTTGCTACAGGGGATTTTTCTGAGATGCCACTATTTCTCTTAAAGCAGTATTAGTTAATTTTCGACACGTAATGGAAAAGTTACTATTGTTAATTTGAGTCTTTAACTAAATGTATTAAATTTGGAAAACGCCCTATTATAATAGTAATACTTGCGTTCGAGATACGAAGTTGTTGTGATAGACAGTTAATTCAAATTATAAAACCTTTAAATTATTATTTGTAAATATTCAATCATGATATCTTTATTATTACCTAAACAAAAAGTTTAAAGTTTTTTGAACATGATTTGCCGCAGGTTCCAACTCTAAAGAAGAATATTGAAAAATTAACGCTACATGTCATATTTATTGACTTTGAGAGATTCAACTCAACGGGGGTTTATTAACCGGCCTTTGATAGCTAGCGGAGTGCTGTAACAGTTTCAATCTAGCAAATATACCACCGCAACTCTTTGTCTCTCGCTCAACTTTATTTTTTTTATATTGCTCTGATTTCTAACAGAATGTAAAATAGATCCAGCGTAACATATCTTTCCGATTATATATTAAATAGGTAATAACCCCGATAATATGGCAACCCTTTCATTCTGTTCTAATATCTCTGGTTTCATCGACACTGATTTTTAGTGACCACAGGTCTAATCTAACCTACGTAACCATTTCAGCATAAATTAGCTTTCTATGAAGTGAAAATTCTGCGAAACGTTGCATGAAATGAGTGTCGGTGTGCCGATCTCTAGACAGCTCATCTGTTTTTAATAATACCTACAAAAATACCATCCCGATTCTTCAAAAAAAAACCGCGTCCAGATCGGTCCATCTGTTGACGCGCTACGATGCCTAACAAACACACAAACCCTATGTTTTTGCGGAGGTTTGAAATTAAAATTAGGTCAAGTAAATATTCGATAAAAACATGTGAATTTTAAGGTGTTCCCGGCTTTCGTTTCGGCTTGGGATAGCAGATCTCCTAACTCTATGTTGTACAACGAAAACGTGGCTTGATATTGAGCCCCGTACAATACTATCAATTTAGATCAATCAAGACGTCTACCGTGTATAGCAAGGTTTAAAAAGTTGCTGTTAGATTCATTAAAATCACCTTAGTTGCAGTGTGTAGTTTGTTAGCATGGGCAACACAATATAATGTGTAAGTTAGTGCGTTACTCGCCAATAAAACATTATGATTGGCGAAATTATACACCAATAAAGTGTAAGTACCGATTTTATCTTGGATAAATAAATAATAATAAATTATCTCCGTTGATATAAACTTAGTTTCACCATGCAGACTTCACACGACATAACAGGCAAAACGAATTGATTTAGCTCATAGTACAGCTGGTACTTAAAAACTTATCAAAACAAAAAAAGAAAATGTCAAAGGTTCAGTAAAAATAAATAATCAAAGTAAATACTCGAATTCACCACAAAAATAAATGTAATCCGTAACTGGTAGCTTCATAGGCAGGGATATTTGAACTAACTAGCACTTTCAGCGCCATCAAGTATCAACCCGCTAAAGTCTATTCTCTGTTCGTAGGCAGTACGGCTAGCGCAAGTTTTCTCTCGGTACGTCTCTATCATTACGGACTAGATAGAAAGGAGCGGACAAACGAGCGGATGACTCGTGTAAGCCCTCTAGTTATAGCTAATATCGGAAACCCGCTGGAACCGCGTGTCGTTCGTGTAGTTGTTTATTTCTGCCCTCTTCGTGCTTTCAGTTTATAAAACGGTCGATGTAATCTCAGGTTACATTCTGACTGTTAAAATTAATTTGCTTCATGATTGTGCCCCGAGTGAATGATTTTTTAATCCGACTTAAAAAGGACAAGGTTCTATGTTCGAGCTTGAAATATGTATATTTAAAGTTCTCATTGAGAAGTGAAAGTAAAGCTAATTACGATCACTAAAAGTATAAAATAATAATTAAAGTAAACAATAACTTCTTTTCTAATGAATAGTATAGTCCAATTCAAGTGGGCGTCATCACAATGTTTTTTAACCAAAAGCTGACTTCAGTTTTGACTATTGTCATTTGGAATGAAGCTACTTTTTCTTGTTTTGACGTAGTTCAGTGATTTTTAAAATATTTTAATTTTGAGCTGGAGCCTGGAGTGCATTTTATCTAGTTTTGAAAAAAAAAGATAGAAGTTGTTTATTCGGTATGTTGGCCGCACGGGCACTTTTACATGTCAAAATTCTACCAGCGCTTTTCAAGAGGAGACCAATGCAGAGAAGAAACGCCGCGAGAAACTCAACAGTCAGTAATTTTCTAAATAAGCAATAGCTGATGGTAATTATAGAACTACTAGCATTATATAAAACAATGAATAAAAATAAAAATAACATTTGTAGTTAAGCAGGATAACGTGTCGAAACTTGTAATAAACACAAGAGCAAATAAATAAAATAATAATACTTAACCCATGACGGTGCAAGACACATGAAATAAAATAAAAAAAAGTTTCGCTACGTTTTCCTACAAAAACCGTGTTCCCTAGACAATATAATATATTGTCTAGGGAACACGGTTATATTATAATGTTTACATGATAGAAATTGGAACTCCGTTTAAGAGTTGTCACTTCTAAGTAAGGACGCATTCATTATCCCCAACGCAAACAGAGGTGTGTTAGTTTACGTGTGTATCCGTCTCCAGCATCGTAGCTCCCAAACGGATAGACTAGAACTAGAGGGCTAGTTAATGGAAGGTATGTTATGTTTCTATATTGACGGCTACACTGTCTAATTGATTTGAAATAAGAGTTTTGGAATAAATCGCAACTGGTTACGAACCTCCGGTTTCGTACGCGGCCGAAGGGTTTTCACCTTCGGCCGCGTTAGGTAGGTTTAGGTTATGTTAGTTTGCAGCAGGCCCAGCGGGCCAAACCTCTTAGAAATAGGAGCTCCGTTACCGCGGACGACACTGTCTAAATAAGAGTTTTAGAATAAATCGCAACTGGTTGGCGCGGATATTCAAGTTTGGGAAATATATATAACTTATCAACGAGGTGTTGCTAGGTTCGCCTTAGCGTTGAACGTGTCGCTTGGAATTTAAATAGCGGATTTAAAGGTATACAGGTTGGAAATACCTAACGCCGCATGGACGGCAACTACCTTAAATATTGGAAATAGGGATTTCTACGCAAAGGAGACAATTTTATTTGTCAAGTCAGGAAGCCGCCTTTCATGGCAATATAACGTATAGGTATAGACGACATTATCAAAACAAGCAGGTTTTAAAGCCTTATTTTTGCTAGACTTGTTTTCATGGTGTCTTTATTGGTAGCTGTAGCGTGACATAGGATTTGTACATTAAGTTTTGTACAGTTCAATTTCTCTTTGTTAGGAGCGACGTTTTTATTTTTTCGACTCTTGAAAAAATAGATTCGTTCCAATGGACCCTTTTCATCGGTGCCACTAAATAAATACAGGATCAGATTTGTTATCTTTGACCAGCTAATATGGTGGGGACCGATACGGGTCTTTAGACAACCGGTTAAAAATTCGATGTGACTGGCTATTATTATCGATGCTAAACATAATATAATGCCAGATTAAGTGTTAGCATTGTATTAAGTAATACGTTAATAAAAGACGGGCAGTTGAGCAGTGGTCTCCCCTTGAGATGCGTGGCTCTTTGACATCTAACGTCAACCTATAATGTATAACGTATATTGCACGTGCCCACTTACTGAATGAAAATATTTTATCATTTCATCTATGACTGGCTAAAAACTACTGCTGAATAATCTTAGCAGTTTAGTTAATTGTGATAACAGTGCCCGTTATAACAGTTACGGGTAATATTTGTTAGTTCATGCCACATAATGGATAGTGACTAAAAATGAAAAAGTTATATTTTTTTTATCTATTGGTTTATATTTGATTTTTGTAGACCAGGATTTTAACATTAAATATTGGAATGTACACGTAAAATAACAATACTACATTATAAAAGCCCCGTGTGGATGCCGGGTTAGAATAGTGCCACTCCATGTCTTCCCGTGGATGTCGTAAGAGGCGACTAAGGGAATAAGGGCTTGCAGTAGGTACTGTTAGGCGATGGGCTTGCAACCTGTCACGAATACGGTTGTACGTTATTTTACAGACAGAAGTTGTTTAGAATTTCATTTCTTGTAATTTTTTTCTCGTATTATCATTTCATAGAATAGTCAATTTATAGAATAATTACTTTGAAGACATTTAAATCATCGATTTTTATTTCAAATAAATAAAATAAATAAATAATTACAGGACAATGTCACACAAACATCATAAGTTTCAATGTTTCTTTTTTCATATCATATAATAGCAAATTACATATTCTTTGTTCTCATATTATTTAGTTAATATATAACTAAAAACAATAAAATCATTTTACAGTGTACGTTATTTTACAGACAGAAGTTGTTTAGAATTTCATGTCATGTAAATTCTTTCTCGTATTATCATTGCAATTTTTTTCGCACAGTTTATTCAAGAGATGTAAAAAAAAATAACCTCGAAGGCAAGGCGGGAGCTTGCTTCGCTTCGCTCCCGCCTTAGCCTTCTAACCTAACCTATTCAAGTCGGTTCTGCCCAGTGAGGTCATGGTCGCTCACTCATATTTATATCATACTATAGTATTTAGCTTATAACCCTTATACTTAAAGATAATTTTGTATTATGTTGTAATTGATTTTGTTATTATTGGTGTACCCTTACTCTCTAAATAGTAATTTCGTAGAATAGTGTTTCACAAAAATTATTCACAGAATATTGAGTTTCCCACGACTTTGTATACTGTTGTCGTTGGTGTCCTCTTTTTTTACAGAACATTATTTCATAGAACGTATTACTTCGCAGAATTTTCATTACTTAGAAATCTAATTTCTGCTGTTACCTTATTGTTTTCAGATTATCTTAAGCATGGGTTACGTAGGTTAGGTTAGACCTGTGACCATTAAAAAAATTTATCTGGAAACAATAAGCTTTCAGCAGAAATTAGCTTTCTAAGCAATGAAAATTCTACGAAGTGATACGGTCTATGAAAAAATATTCTGTAAAAGAAGGTATCGTTAAAAATAATTATATTGTTTGATAGGTTTGTTTAATGAAAAAATTAAATTATAAAATTCATTGAATTGATTTTCTGTGGAATTTGTTTCTTTCAAATAAAAAGTTTAAAAAAAATAATATTCGAAACAAAAATACAAGAACCGAATAGTACATGAAACATTTTCTGTGAAACAAAATTCTGTAAATTTTCTGTCTGTAAAACAAGGGGACACCCACGAATACACTAGTAAACTTCTTGGCCTGATTGTGCAAAATGTGGTTACAGAATTATCAACAAGTGTTTTTAGAGTTGTTGAGATTTTTGTAGCTTTGCTTACCCCATTCTGGGAATGAAGGCGTGATGTTATGTGTATGTAGGTATGTGATGTAAAAAGTAATGTACGGTCGGCCGCTAGATGCTAGGCTCCAAAAAGAAGATAAATGATGTTTATTCATCAAATTACAAAAATAGCTCTACTTAGAATACGATTATTTATCATTAACGGTCATTACCGTGGTTAATTATTTATCACGAAAACCAAATAAGTCGTTTTCAAAAAAAATTACATTATTAATGGCTTAATGAAAACAAAATCATGATCGCGTCGTTTGTGTAACGAAAGTCAGTCGTACAAACTATATGGGTAACTTCCGTTACACAAAGGAATCAATTTAGTTTGATTTTAATTAAAGCCCTTAAATATGTACAATTGTTTTGAAAACGTCCCATATTCCTACTGTATCAGGGACGGTTTTTAGGGTTCCGTAGCCAAATGGCAAAAAACGGAACCCTTATAGATTCGTCATGTCTGTCCGTCTGTCCGTCCGTATGTCACAGCCACTTTATTCCGTAACTATAAGAGCTATACTGTGGAAACTTGGTAAGTAGATGTATTCGGTGAACCGCATTAAGATTTTCATACAAAAATAGAAAAAAAACAATAAATTTTTGGGGTTCCCCATACTTAGAACTGAAACTCAAAAATTTTTTTTTCATCAAACTCATACGTGTGGGGTATCTATGGATAGGTATTCAAAAATGATATTGAGGTTTCTATTATATTTTTTTTCTAAACTGAATAGTTTGCGCGAGAGACGCTTCCAAAGTGGAAAAATGTGTGTCCCCCCCCCGTAACTTCTAAAATAAGGGAATGATAAATGTAAAAATAATATATGATGTACATTACCATGCAAACTTCCACCGAAAATTGGTTTGAACGAGATCTAGTAAGTAGTTTTTTTTTAATACGTCATAAAAACATTGATCAAAGCTACAACGAACTTTTATATTATGTTACTTGCTGCTACGGAACCCTTCATGGGCGAGTCCGACTCGCACTTGGCCGCTTTTTTATTTTTTATTAGTGTTCAAAATAACATAAGAAATTCAATGTGCGGTTAAAGATTAATTTAGTTTTATTTTTATTTTCATTGTTAAACTACTACGGTTATTGTTGTAGTTACGTCGACGTTTTAAGTGACTTTAATAGTAGGTAACGGGTGAGCCGGAGCTGGCTCGCGGGCCGTAGTTGGCCACCCCTATACTAAATGAATAAAAGAAAATCAATTTTGTTTTTATTATTCCTCGAAAAAACAGGAAAAACACACATTCAAGAGATTCCCCACCCGACTCAATCCACAGTTCCACACTGCTCTGTCACACTGGTGTTACGCTTAGGAAATAACTTTACTGACCACCACACTGTTAGTGTGATCTATAGGAAACCAATTTCCTTCTCTTAATATCACCTACACAATTCAAAATTTAAACCTTTTTCTACATGTTTTGATTTACCAATCGCAGCGTCCCCGAAAGAGGTATGAAAATTTATTACGTATCTACCGCGCCAAACACGTACAATTATAGTTCTTCCATGTATTTTTTACTTTTTAAAATGTCATTGACTAAAAAGGTTTACTTGGTAGTTTACTTTTTTTAAACATTGCGGTCATAAATAAAATAAATAGCTAAATGAACTTAAGCGCGTAGTTAATGTTAAAAATTTAATCCTTAATTTATTAAATTTGATTTTATTTATTGGTGTATTAAATATTTTTATTTATTTAATAATGCCATTGCATCCCTCATAATGCCATTTAAGCATTATGTGGGATGTCAATGCAGATATAGGTGAATAACTTGAGTAAAGGACCAGAGGGGCTATTGTCTAACGCACTCGCAATCGCAACCGGCTTCAAAATGGAGCAATTGTTTTTATATTGTATGCAGACGAGCGTTCGATTTTCAAAATGAAAACGATCGTGATTGCGAGTGCGTTAGACAATAAGCCCTCAGTTGTATGTAGTTGTGTACAAAAGTAATAGGGAACGTATGTCTTTCAAATATAGAATGTCAAACGGTCTATACAGATGTGTTACAACTGCTTACAACAGGTGCTTTAGGTACTTAAGTTTTTCAGCTATAGCGCAAAGTTTTTCTTAGTGGTAAATTTTGTGCTGTGCTAAAAATATAAATTTAAGCAAATTTTTTTTTCGCGTTGTTGGAGAAGAGCACTATACAAGCCTCGGCCGGGAAAGGCGGTTGCTGGACTCGTATATAGCGCTTACTTACTCGTCCTGCAACTGCCCATTTCCCGGCCTGTACTTTAATGTACTAATGTTTGGCAGTGTCTTAGTCATCCATTAATTCCGACACAGAAATAATGTAAGCACTACATATATTTAGAGAAAATATAATGGATTTACAAATAATTGATTGAAATGGTGGTCATGTTCTCTTGTATGAAGGGCGCAAATAACATTAAAAAAAAAACATTACCGTAATGAGTGCATTATTTGGTAGGTACTGCAGCGAAAAAGGAAAGGCATTAGGCGTACCTACACACTGATTGGTCATACACACTTAAAAACCAAAGTTGTCTTTCCTGTGGTCAATATTTAAAAGCTTGTGTGCAAATTAAGTTTTGTTTTTATATGATAGGTCTAAAGCAGTCCTGACGCCGTTTATGCGGGAAAGGGCTAAGCCAGAAAATTAGGCCTTAAAAACGATAACTTTCCGCCGTCTGGAATCCGTGTTATGGGCTTCATATTGATAGATTGGAGCGTGTCCAGCGTAATTTCACTCGATTTTAGGCATTCAAAGACCCTCAATGTCCGTACAGGGCTAGCTACGAAACGAGACTCTCTTATTTTAGACTTCCATCTTTGCAAAAGTGTAGAAAAATGACAGACCTTTTGGCATTATACAAGGTGCTCCACGGTTTCTTCAATTCGCCAGATAGCCTTAATAAAATAAATATCAGAGTACCACGTAATATACCTAGATATCCTATCGCAAATATATTTTCAGTAGCTTATAGAACCAATCTTGGCAAATTCTCTCCACTGAGTTGTTTCATGAGGACCTACAACGAGTTGCCAACAAGTGCAAATGATATTGACATCTTCGGTAACTCGTTGCAGGTCTACAGGAATAAGTTGAGAGCTATCGAATAATTTATTAATTTGTTGTTATCTACTTATCTTAATTTTACCGTATTGTTTAATGTTTAATTGTGCAAGATACTATATATATATATATATATATATACTAGCGACCCGCCCTCGCTTCGCTCCGGATTAAAGTATTATACATATAAACCTTCCTCTTGAATCACTCTATCTATTAAAAAAAACCGAATCAAAATCCGTTGCGTAGTTTCAAAGATTTAACCATACAAAGGGACATAGGGACAGAGAAAGCGACTTTGTTTTATACTATGTATCATAAAAAAAAATCTTCACGACGGGACTTCATAAACTTGCCTGATAAAACTTCACCTATAAGATCTACGCAGCGCTGTGTTGAGAGAATCACCATCCAGTACAATCCGTTCGACATCTTTATTTAAAACTTGACGTAATTTCCAGATTATTTTTATTAACAACTACATACAACAGGTCCTATACTTAAGTTTTTCACCTATAGCGAGTCTCAGAATAGGATCACACGAGTGTTTTAAGGCCTAATTTTGTCCAGTTGCATACCTAGGTACATTGCTTTTTCTACACACATGTTCACAACAAACAAACAACTTTTCACAATCCTTCTTTCGTAACAGCAAAAAACCAACAAACAAAATGACAACAATAATAGCGGCAATTCTATCCTCCGTCAAGCCGAATGGTTTTTTTTTAATCATAGACAAACGAATGAAGTCCCTATTCTCAGGCATGACACTCGAGATCAAATGTCGTGCGGTTTATAATAAAAAAAGATACTGAATTAGCGTTCCGTATCGATAAATGTTTTATATCCACACCCCGTTATCAGTGGTGAAAAAATATTGAAAATGCTAGGGCTGACACTACACATTAACATTACATTCATATTTTTACCGGTAGGTATAATTTGATATACCTATTTGAGGAAATCAATATAACTACTTGTTTTATTCATAGGTATTATATATACTGTGAAGAAATTTCACTTCAAAAAGGTTTAATTTGGTTGTTGAACACTTTAATAATACTTAGCTGTCAAATTGACATTTAATTTTGTCAAAATATGTTTGATGTCATATTTCGTTTTATGTTAAGTAAAAATATGAATTTCATGGATAATCGTGCTGAATTTATTCAGTTTAAAATGGAGCTAATGGCAAAACTGGAAATAAACCGAATCCGATGCGGAAAAAATGGTTCGCAATTTTAGTAAAACTGTTCTGTGTATTTTCTTCCAATATCTATTGATTATTTTTTCCTAAATAAATTTCATTTTTTATCCTACAGATATGATAAAATTATGCAAATGCATTATAAATTTTAAGGAAAGATGCCTAAGATTCCTGTTAAAACATGTTAATACGTATAAATATGACGATTGCTGGGATAATGTTTGCGGAGTATTCAGAAAATTTATGACGAGTGAAAATGAATGACTAAAAGATGGATTTTGCACATGCAATAACCCAACATCAGAGTTACGGAAAATGTTAATGAAAGAACCATCTCATCAAATGGAACCTTTTTGGTGTGAAGCGGTCAATGTAATTGAAAGGTATTAACTGTATTTATAGTCGGACGGTTTAGGTATTTAAATAAAGGTAAACAAAAGGTAAACCAAAAGGTAAGGTAAGGTAAACCAAACAATTTAGAAAAACTTTTAATAATATATTCAGAAAAGTAAATGGAAGTATATAACTTACAGGTCTGTTGTTTTATTTACAAGGTTACAATCCACATATCAGATGATTAACGATATTAACAAAATGTTTCTATAATTCAGCCACAGATGTAACAAAATATAATAATAAACCAAAGTAATGTGTTTAATTTTTAAAAAAATTAGCGACATTTATACCGGTATGTCAAATGTACTAGACTTAAATGAATATAGTGTGACAACCCTATTATTCGATTTCAATGAATTTTCACCGCTGATAACGGGGTGTGTTTATATCTATGGACACTACAATATACCCTCTTGAGTTTTGACAGCTGTTCCAAATTTAAACTTATAATATAACTTTACAAAAATCGATACTGTAATAACATAGCAGTTCAGATTTTACCTACTACCAACAAGAAAGTTCTCATAGTAAAATTGGTTGCAATAATGCTGGTCATTTCCTACGGTTTCTGAACGCATATAAGAGCACTAATGATATATGCGTAGATCGCTTGAGGTTATAATGCCAAATATAAAAGGCACCCTATCATTGAAATAACAGGGATGCAATTGCAATGTTACTAAAATAGGTATTGGGTCCTACGAGGTTAAATACTAACCCCCTTACTTATGTATGAACGTGAAATAAGCTTGGAATAGTTTATGCCATGCTTTGTCACTTTCTGTCAGATTCAAATGTCACAATTACAGATAAGGACAAAGCATGGCATAAACTATTCCAAGCTTATTCCACTTTCATAAGTAAGGGGGTAACAATATAAAACTTACACCGGGTTGACTGAACAGCGTGGTCCTGACTTGCCAAAGTTGAAGTCGTGGTCGCTGCTGGCAGGCTGCCTTGAAACCACCGAAACATTCGGTCAGAAATCAGAACAGTGAACAGTTCTCAGCATAAACAGCGGACTTTTGACAACAGAAACTTTAATAAAAGGTGTGCTGAAAAACCATTCTCATACTTAGAGATTTGTCTCAAAAGAAAACTAAACGTTTAAAACATTATTGGTTATTTTTTACCTTTAATTTACTGATAAAATGAATAAATGGTTGAAGAGCTTACACACCACATGGTCTTTTTACAAGCTTTTATTTAAAATGCTTCGTTCGTATGCAAGTATGTAAGTTGTCCGTCAAAATTTGCAAGGAGATTTTGAACGACTTCCCGGGGACCGATTGAGCTGAAATTTGGCTTAATGCAATAATATGGCACCATCGAGCTGGTCTGATGATGGAGACGGGTGGCCATAGGAACTCCTAAATTACGCAAGAGAAACCTGTCTCGGATACACGTCAAATTTACGTGAGGCTCGCACACTGAGGCGCCTTTGAGCACGGTGAAAAGACAGCGCGTGAGCGCGTACGAATTTGAGCAAAATAGGTGAACCGTGCGTGCCTCAACCCGAGGCTGCTCTGATTCGTACCCACCTTTAGTAGTATTTGAAATTAAAAGTTCAAAAAGTGAGCC
Source organism: Acleris holmiana (assembly GCA_949316455.1). Taxonomy (NCBI): domain Eukaryota; kingdom Metazoa; phylum Arthropoda; class Insecta; order Lepidoptera; family Tortricidae; genus Acleris; species Acleris holmiana. Next base: position 80,603,591 of record OX438762.1, read on the forward strand.
TCAATTTTTTATCGGCTTAATGATGGTAATATCCGGAGTGGAATTGGAAATATTTCACAAGACTTGTGTAATCGCGTCTTCGAGAATCTAAGTTCTCGTGATGCACTCAGAAAAATGATCATCAGTCATCACCTATCAATTTTCTAAAAATACCCTGCATTTAGCCTTCTAAACGTGTGCAACGTTACAAAAAAAACTTTAAATAAAGTTTTTCGAAGTTTAAAGTTTATATGTATGGACCATATTGCCTTTGAGTAGTTACGATAGCATTTATTTACTTGACGGTAATGACGGCCAAGTTGATAACAAAACGATAATAACCCAGTAGAATAGAGGTCCAGGCTAGGTACAAAAGGTTCGGCAATGCAACTGTTGTACGAGTATAGCTATATTATTATTGGTTAATGGACTTTCATGCACTCAGCCGAGCGCAAAGTTACCATACGCGGCATAACGCCTGAACGCCTCCAAAGCCGAAACCAGTCTAGCCGATACCGGCAGGAATATGCTAACAGTCACACTAAGAAACAATCCAAAGCCAGTATCAATCCCATTTAACATACTAATTTCCTCACGCCTAAGTGTTACTGTGACATGACATGATACAAACACCACGAAACGAATTTTCTCGTTGCCCTGATAGTGCTGTTGGTTAGTCTTCTTAATATGCTAGCATTTGAGTGATCAATAATCATTCCCGATAAACTTAAACAGTTAAATACTAATATTTCCGACGAACTAAATTCGGTTTACCTAGGTATATTATTCATGTAAATGTTCTCGCTCCAGTTCAGTCGCAAACAATAATTAGGAAATGGGAACAGCTTAGGGATGCCGAAAAGTTATTTTTCTTTTTAATTGCTAACTATGGTCTTCCATTATAAAGCAAATATTATAGTGTTTTAATCCACCAAGACTCGCCCCGTTAGTCAAATTCACGTTGCACGGTCGGTAGTGGACACTGTAGATTTAGTAAATAAAACACAAAAAACTTGCATGTGGCGATTAAAAAGAAAACATTTAATGTTGATTAGGTATCTAAAATATATCAATACGAGTATACATTCTTAAAGTGACAAATCAATGCCTAAGAAAGAAGATGGAAGAGTTGGAAAATTTTGAAATCAAACCGTCAAGCCTCGTAGGCGTGGTCGCTACCATCTTGATGGACTGCGTCATCAAAATATAATTACGAAAGTCAACCAATGAGGTTTTAGAAAGAAAGGTGATCATGTAATTCTAAGAGGCGTATATATCCCCGACCGAAAGCTCACTTTGGAAGGCCCCGCCTTCTCCCCCCTTTCCTCTGTCGAGCTTTCACACAGCTTTATCAGTTGATAAGTGGCGGCCGGGCGCACCGCACGCATAGGGCAGAAAGAGTAGTTTGCATCCAAGGGGTGGAAATTGCTCTATCGGCGCTATGCGTGTGTTGCGCCGAGCTAGGCCGCCAGGCTGCCAGGCTGGGAAAAAGGTAAGTTTGCTTTGAATTCTGCTTATATTAAGATTATTTTTAATTTATTATCCTCAGAAGGCGTAGGTTTATTTTTAATGTGTAGTTTTTACAGAGATATTATCCGCAAAAGAAGCTTAGAAATCTATCACCCTTACTTGTTTTTTTATTTGAATAATCTACTGTACGAGTGCATATTTTAAGAAACTTAAGTGGAGATGATCAAAGCGATTATTATTTAAGGAAAAGTAAAAAATCATACGTACTTTGTGTGTCGCGATATACTCAATTTATTAAATACATTTATTAACCGCCGCAACTCATAAAATGCTCAAAATTGCCTATTTAGACAGCAAAAGAGGCTTAAAAATCCGTATTGAGTTTTGGTTTAATGAATTGGTCAAAGATTGTGAATATTTAATAGTATATGATTTCTTAATTTAATCTTAGATACTAAAAATATTTTCAACAGCATGTTTTCCATAGGCTTTTAACTTTGAAATTAAAATGTAATAATCAAAATGCCTCTCAAGTATTTTTATAAATTAATTTGAAGAAAGTTTTGTTCACGAAGAAAAATAATAATTAGAGACGTATGAGTAAATAATATTAATTTAATTTAGTAGCATACAATCTAATTTCTTTACACTTTAATTTTCTTATTGTTTTAAACTAGTCGAAATAATCGTAAGTGCCCGTTTTCTTTGCAAAACAATTTACTCGTATTAATGAAGTCAGGTTACTTTTTAGTTGAAATTCCCCTTCGAGTTTCCGTCCGGTGTTCTATAACAAATGTTAATGTTAAAAGAAAATAATTTGGACGCAGAACAACTAGAAAAAAAAATGGCCCCGAAACAACTAAAAGTCATAAAATAAATATGTGCTAGTACTGCTTTAAAAATGTGGCGGAAAATTTGTAAATACATAGAATGAGCTAAAAAAAGGGTTTTTGTAACTAGTTATGAAAGTTATAAGTACTTATTTATTATAATATTTATAATATTATATAAAAAATACTCTGGAGCTGCAATAGCCCAAACTCCTAACAAAAAACATGAAAACCAGATACTCGTAAATTACCTGTAAAACATAATTTGCCTCGTTTAGTTGAATTTATATTTGAAAATGTGCTAAAATGTGCTAGATGTTATCGTGAAATATGCTCAATTTAGATAGAAAGCCAGTAAGGTATTTTTTTTATGAAATATTGTTTTAATTAGTTCCGACATTTGCAGTACCACTGACGCATCTCGCCAAATCAAAAAAAACTGCATAGAGAGCTGCCTAACATACCTATATAACGAGATACCGTTAGAAATCAAAAACTACTAGCATCTATAAAAAATGTATCAATTATAAATTAATTTTAGAATCACATCATAACAATTTTCCTAAAATGATAATCATAAAGTGCATGTGCTAATTAATATAGACAAAAGGCGTGTAAAATTTTACCAAAAAATATGATTGCTTTGAATTAAGTTGAATGGTAGGACAGAGAGTCTGAGAGAGAAATTGCGTCGTGCTCGTGAACGGGTGCGGTTGGCAGGGTCCGGTCTGTTCACGCTTACACGGATTGACTTATCACTCAATTAATGTAATAATTGAATTTGACGGCCAGACTTCATAGTGTAGTCTTTAAAGGGTTTCCACAGACAATTCCGCCCCAAGCTTAAAACTAAACTTGCTTGTACTCATTTAATCAAATATTAGCACGAAAATGGTTTTAGTATAAAAAGGCTTTTTTATTGGGTTTTCAAATTTTATATTTTGATATTAACGTTTACGGACATCCGCTATTTTACTATAATATGCGTTATGAGGATAGAGACAGCAGAACTGTGTCATAAATGGAGAAAATATATTTTTCTCAAACAAGCTGGATAATAATATTATTTTAATAATTTAGCAAATATAAGACACGGAACTCTCGCTTTAACGTACAAGTAACTATATGTATTATATAATATTGTATTTTTTTAAGCTTAATGTACAAATTCATTCATTCCTAAAAATAGGCAGCGCTTTAATTATTTAAAAAGTGGCTTGCCCTCTCTGGGAATCTAGATGGTTCAATTGATAAAACAACATCCTGTAGCTTTGTGACGCCGCGCCAATCGAAAGGGTCAATTATTAGGATTAATTCCGTGATCCTCGACGCACGTCTGTGGCAACGGCGTCGTTACCGCACGTTATGCACTAAAGGTCGGTGTCGATTGAAAAGGGCTAAGATTTAAGCAAAACCAAACGAATCAATTTATTACAAATACATGGTGTATTCAGTAGAACTAATAAATATATATTTTTTTTAATAAAAGCCCTCTCGATGAAAGTAATGTCAAATAGTACGAATTTATTTTAAATTTTGCCCATTTCAATTGGCACCGACTGTAACTAAAATCACCGACGTCCCAGGGGTTATAAGTAATATTATATTCAAAAAGGGAACTCTGTAAAATACTAATTTTAGTTTAAATAAACGTCGACTTTCGCAATTCTAAGAATATCTTAAATAGGTACCTAAGTGTTTTATGATAAACACTAACCAAGTAAGAAGTAAGATCCAACACCATCCCACGTAATAATTTAAATATTAACATATGCGTACAAGAACATAAATCATATTAGCTATGACGCAAAAAATTGTGAAAAAAAAATTAAGTGCGTCACTACTCTACGGTAGCGCTTAGTCCGTTAAAATGTTTCTGTAAATCATATTTAAAACATTAAATCAATTCATTAAATTTACTGAATCCACATCGGCCATAAAATAATTTTTAAATTTATACAGTACATTGTGCATCAAGAGGAGTAAGAAGGGGATTATTAACGAGAGTATTAGAAGCCTGACGCCGACGGCGGAGGGCTTTTAATGACTCGGGTTGGTTATCCCCTTACTGCCCGTGAATCCCGTGATACACACAATAATTTTCATCACATTTCCGAGGATACAAAAAATATTGACTATTAAAGAAAACAAATATCAAGAAATGAATGGCACTCGACTTGCAAAAAGAAATAGCCAACTTTTTTCAATGAAAGTCTTCAACTGACAGTGCTAAGAACTGCGTTTAGTTTTTAAACTTGACAGGCCATACTGCCAGATTGTACCGATTTTCAAACTGAATTTAATAAAAATAATTGCAAATGTCTCTGAAAGAAAAGTAAATATAAATATCATTCCGTTAAATGTACCGTACCGTATAAGTTATACATACAGTAAAATTGGTTTAAAGCTAAGATTTGAATATTGAATTGAATACTTTAGTAATTCGTATTTGCTTATTGTCTAATACAAACTTTAAAAAAATTGGTTGTTTCTGTAATCAGAGAAATTCTGTAACTTAAAATAAATGAATCTACATCATTGACCCTTCCAATCGACGTCATGAAAAACTAGAGGTCAAGTCTAGGTCTAGAGGTTAAGCCGGTTAGTGTATATTAAAAGTACTTTCCCTCCGTAGGACATCTTATTTGTACCGATATAGGTACCTTTTTATTATTTTTTCTAGTTGCCATCCGGCAAGTGTTAAAAATAAAAGTAACAAAGAATAAAAAAATATCACTCACACAAATCTTGAAAAGTAAAAAAATAATTAATATATAACAAAGACGTAGCGTTGGAAAGTGGGGAAGAGGGTCTCAGCGTTGTGCCGCGGCGGCAGGCCGCGAATCTGTTTTTTAGAGAAACTCTATCTTTTTAGGGTTCCGTATCCAAAATGTCCGTCCGTATGCCACAGGCATTTTACTCGAACACTACAAGATGTATATTGATGAAATTTGGAGCATAGGTGTCTTGTATAAGGGGCTACTTGGTTTGGTAGATAAATAACATAAATATTTCTATGTTTTCAGCGAACTTTTTAAAACAGTAAGTTTTTTATACATTTTTTTTGAATTTGGGTGTTTTTGGAAATAATTCTAATGTAACAAACCGAAAAAAAAAAATGTTTTAACATGATTGGTTAAACCGTGTTTAGTTTACAAAATAAATAAATATCCAAATTACAATAGAGAACATGCATGAAAATCAAAATTGAGTTTCATTGATGCGATTTAGGAGAAATGTACAAAAAGCATATAAAACGCAATACAGTAAATTTTGACCCGTTTATTAAGATTTTATGCAGAATCAAAACTTGTTAATTTTTTTAAACTTCTTTTTATGTTTAGATTGTTTTTTTCGGCATACTCATTTTATTTAAGTAATATTTTAATTTAACGATATTAGCTCAAACATAGTAATTTACGAAAAATGCAAATTTCTCTATAAGGACCTTATACAAGGTGTTAGAAAATAATCCGTAAAAAAGAAATTACGAAAGTAGCGTCAACCCTAGTATACTGTATACCTAAGATAATGAACTGACGTTATTTAATTAGGGTTGGCACTACTTTTGTAATTTCTTTTTTACGGATTATTTTTTAACACGTCGTATTTTAAACATGGCGTGACGTCATTCCTGGCGTCGATTTTGTATAGAGTGTTTTTGAAGGGGGTCTGAAAATGACTTCTTAAAACTTCATATCTTATGAAAAAAATACACGACAATTATTTCGCGTATACAGTTATTCCTCTTTCATAGTACTTTCCGGAGAGCGTAAGAAAAATAATATGCATGTTCCCTATTCAATACGTTAAGAAGGTTGGCTTAAAAACAATTTTCTCAAAACAAGAAGGGTTACTTCTTTTAGGGTTATTATTTGGTAAAGTGATATGTTACTGGTTTGTTTGTAATACAAATAAACCAGTAGGAGCAAGTTCTTTTTTAAGATAGGGTAAATTTCTCTATAGTAGCCCGGCTAGACCGTTTATTGAGAAACCTGTTGGTACACTAGCAGACCTTTTATTTGTAATGAATTGGTTTTGTGTCAGTGTTAACGTTCCGCCATTATACTTGCTAAATTTGCTCTAACAAAACCGGTCCAAAATAGCCCCGAAACCGACAATTCGACTGCTAAAACTGACAGAAGCGTGAGGAGATAACCCCATGTGCTTCTGTTTAGTCCACCAAAGTAAATACTCTTTAACCGAGCAATGGTCCTCGCGCGACTGTTTTGTCTTTCACGCTGATTGTATAAAACTCAACATTAGCGAAATATACCTTGTAACAAGGAGTGAAAACCATTAGTTGAGAGAAAGAAAAGTAGCGAGCAGTCTCCTCATCTTATTCCTTAGGGTTGGCGACGCGAATGATTTGTATAGGTAGTCAGGTCAGACTTCACTTGTTAAGCGAGTAGAAACCTGTAGCAGAAAGTCGAATGATTTATTTCATCGTAATATCTTTCTTGTGTATTGTCACGTGTCGTCTGCGTGGTGCTGCGGTTAAACAGGATTATGTTTTTGTCATGCCCCTTTTTTCGTTTTACAATTGACTTTGCATAAGAGGCCTATGCCGAAGGGCAAGTTGACATTACACCCTCAACAGTAAAACACTAGATAATGTGTAACTGATGCCCAAAAACAAAAAAAAAATGCATGTTCAAATGGAATAATTAGTTTTATTAATAATGGTAAATAATGATTAATAATATAGCATGAATTTGAAGATACATATTTGGTGCAAATTTATAAAGGAAATATGAAGGAGCAATGTGAAACGAAAATGAAATAAATAATATCACTACATAGTATAAAACAAAGTCGCTTTTTCTGTCCCTATATCCCTATGTATGCTTAAATCTTTAAAACTACGCAACGGATTTTGATGCGGTTTTTTTTAATAGATAGAGTGATTGAAGAGGAAGGTTTATATGTATAATACTTTAATCCGGAGCGAAGCGAGGGCGGGTCGCTAGTGTATAAATAACATGAAAATGGTATATGTCAACAATAAAGGCTATTTCTATTCCATTCTTTTCTTGTATATGCGACATAGAATTTTGCGAGTAAATGCCTGACTAGCGATTTTGCGAAGAGCACTCTAAATCGCCGGTTAATAACGCCAGTGTAAGAGGGCTCGAAATAAGGTTGAATCGATGCATTACAGATGTATTGCATAAATTGTTTTCCTTCGTATGTGACCGACTGAAATAGCAAGACACGTTCGTACGTTTCCGTGAAAATACGAATGAAATAAAAATGCAATACGTCTGTAGTTTGTTTTGTATTCTGCACGGCGAGCACATGCCGGCGCGCGAGTTAGACTACCTGTCTTTTTCTGACCGTTTTAATTAGACAATGAGGGGTAGTCGCGCGCCGTCATGACCTAGCCGTGCTGAGCTATCTTTTAAAAAGAAGTGCACGCGACGCAGCCAGCACACGACAGTACCGCGTTTTTTCTTAAATCCCTGTATTTATTGATTGTTAATGAGTTAAACGGGTATGTTGCGTATATTGTGTTCAAAGGACAATGGGCAAAAATGTATCGAATGTGGTCCCCGCCCCAATGGATATAATTTATACCGGGTGTTGCCTGTAATAGGAGCAATAAATTTAGGGATCGTTTCCACACCACAAACGTAACAAGATTAATTCTACAACTTTTGAAAAGACCTTATTGTCAACCAAACATTAATGAATTTAGATTTTCTAAACCAGCAATGTATTGCGAATACTACAAAGTTCGAAGGCTGACTGTAGATATCAACTAGACTATTGGATGAGGACATTGAAAATGATATTTAGTTTGTTTGAAAATATCCCAAATAATAAATAACATGTTTTTCAAAGTTGTAGAACTAATGGTCCTACGTTTAAAGTGTAGAAACGATCCCTCGATTGATTGCTCCTATTACATTCAACACCCGGTATATCAATGGAAATATATTTTTATGTAGAGCAAAGCCAGGACGCATATCTCCATTTGCTGTTCCTATTTGTATGACCTATTCAACGACACCACCATGATTGCTGTTAAGCGGGTACCAAAATGCCCATTGTCCTTCATTTACCTTTTAATCCTTGCCATAAATTAATGAACAAATTAGTGACGAAATACAATAAGTCATTGTGCTTTTTTTCAAACAACCGCTTGTGCTATAATTTAACCGGATACTCTTTTACCAGAGTTTACAATTTACTGAGTACTTCAAACTTCGTTACATTAGTGTCATAATTAAACAGACTTACAATAAAAAACGCTTACAATTACTTCCCTATTTTAACTCCTTAAGGGATAAATTTCCAAAAAGTCTTCTTAGTACCCTTAGGTTATCCAAGGAATATTCCTTCTTAATTTCATGTCCGTTGGTCCAGCCGTTTCTGCTGTGCGTTCATCTATCAGTCAGCCAGTCAGTTTCTTATTGTTATGTTGACCCTAATATAGTTCTAATTTCGGCGTTTGTTAATTTTATCACTATTTGCGTTCACTGAAAAAACTTGGTCGCTTCTAACAAGATTGTGACTGTTGTGCATAAGCGATATATGTCCATAAGAGCCTAACAAGACGCTAGATACTAAAAAACTTGCTGTTGGAACTTTCAGCTTTGGTTGTTATAACTAATCAGAATCAGAATCAGAAAAAGATAATCTAATATCATGACTATTGTATTCATTTTATGTCAACTAAGAGAAAATCTCTCTTGGCCGGCTATTTTTTTGAGTGTTGCTTTTTAATAAAATTATTATAGGCCATGAACGAGTTAATAGACAGAAGGTGGCAGGGTGGCAGAGTTTTTTACGGAATTACGGATGCTCTTTTGCTAACTGCCTAGCCGATTCCAAAGAGAACGTTTCAAGATAAAGAAAAAAGATAAGATACAGATGTCGGTCTATTCAGTATTTCTCGGACTATAAAGATATGTATCCACATTGTTATCTTATTGCACTATAAATAAGGTTCAAACTCGACTGCACATAAAACTTTCTTTACATTTACTCTTCGTCTGATCTGGCGGCGACAAGAGGGAGTAGCTAAGATGCGTTCGTTAATTAGCATTTCTATTCGTTTTGTTTTTAAATCAATTGCGTCACTGGTAGATCACGTCATACGAAAAGTCACGTGATATACCAGTGGCGCCTATGTATATATAAAACCTAACGAATAGAAACGCTAGTTAGCGAACACATCTTGGCTAGTGCCTAAGATGCATAGCAAATAAGCTAGCAATTTGCCAGAAAAAAAGGATAGGATCGACGTAAGATAAAGATCAGTCAACGCCAAATATTTTGAAAGTTTCGTAAAGCGTTATGCATATCGACTGCGAAGCCATTCATTTTATAGAGACAAGTCGAATTCGTATACTTTTTGTTAAAGATGTTGTAATTTCTAAATTCCATGTAGGCTCAAAATAACAAATCTAACTGGGAGCGACTTTCTTAGGCCTGCTACGCTTGGGTGCTACGGAGGCGTAGAGGCAGGCGATATCATTTGAATTAGTAGTCACCTAGTCTAGATGATTAGTATGACGTCCCATATTACTTTGAAAGCCAGCGTAAAGTTAATAATAAAACAATAAAATAAAAATACTCTGGTGTAGAAGCCGAATTGTTTTTTTTTTTATGGTATAGAGAAGGCAAACGATCGCACAGGTTGCATTTTCAAGAATACAATATTAAGACTGCAATCCTAAGTCTGCCCATGTGCTGCCAACCCTGAGGACTAAGATGGACTGCCTCTATGCTAGCAGTTCACAAGTTATCTTATCCCCACGCCTTAACACAACAATGCGAACACCACAGCTTGGCGGTAGGTTAAAGGTATGGTGGCAGCGATCCTGACGGACCCAGCACAAGGTCCTACCACTACTAAATACAAAACTCAGTAATTATATTTATACAAAATTAGATAAATAGCAAAATTCGACACACGTTGTTCATGGATATGTCGCAATAATACATGTAAGGGTAGATTTCAGAATATTTTTACCTAATTAAGGACTAACATTAAGAAAAGGTAACTTTTATAGCTTGAAAATATTCTATTTGGCCCTATTTCAATACGAATTTGTATTGAAATAGGGCTAAATAGAATCTTGTCAGGCATTACGTGTGAGTAACGATAATTAGTCGTCCATTAATGTAGTTAATTTTCGTGACTCACAAGTAAACGTTACCGTTTCTTAATTTTAGTCCTTAATTAGGTACAACTTTTTTGAAAAAGCACCTATAACGCACAATGCTACATGAAATTAATTGCAAGATCCACCTTACTGTTACTAACAATAGAATAGAATACAATACAATAGACTAACAATACATAACAACATATAATATAAAATTAACACAACAATTAAAATACCTTCGCGGTGTCAGGTAGTCGACAATAGCGTACGCCTTAATTACCTGGGGTCAGATAGGTACTGCATTACCTATTATTGTTGCACGTCTATTCAGTTACGTGTTCACGTCTCACTCTCGCATGAAAGGACATACGTCCAGTTTAGGTTAATAAGCGAGTCTCCAATTAGCAGGGGTCGGAATCTGTATCGACCCTAGACATGCACAGGTTACATAATGTGTGGTAATGACGCTCGCTAACATTTGCTTTTCGCCCACGGTAATTAATTACACATGCAGTGCATAATCATTCGACAACGTATTTTGTTTGTTTGATGAGTTCGTGTTGGTCTTACTTTCTCAATTAGCTTATCGATGGGCACCAAGGAGGCAAGATATATACGAAATTATTAGAGCAAATCGACCCACAGACTTCAATAATTTAAGGGTAATCAGTACTGAAAGTAAGGAGAAGAAACACTTTATAAACATTAGGATGTGTGAACAGTGGCAAATGTTAGTTTTTCCTTTTGCCAAATGACACGCTGCTGTTTCCTTATAACCAACATTTAATTTTGTGCCTTTTAAAAACGAAACCATTTTATTTAAATTTACGGAATTGTAATAATTATTTCAACTGCTCCCACCTAAAACAGAATGCTATTTTTAACGCTTTTTAACTTTTAGTTAATAAAGCCGAAAAACAATGTCACAGTAGCTGGATGGGTAAAAAGTTTTTTTTGTACCATGGGTAAAAACCGTTAGATCATTTACCCCCGTACTTAGATACATTTAGCGACAATTAGCTCGTTCCGTTTTCAAACTAGTGTATGAAAAATCTACATTAAGGAATAACTTAATCATTATTAACTGACTGTGAATGCGACCGTTACTGTGTTAACAGTTATTGAAAAGTTCCAAAAGTTCATAAATAATTTCTATTAAACGCTTTGTACCATATTTTTTGAACAGCGTAAACAAAGGACGTGCTGTGATTGTTAGCTATATCAGGCCTCTTTTTCAGGTTCCTGATTATGGCAGGTAACTTTTCGGTGTTGATGGCGTGGCCCTTTTGACGACTAAGGCCTATAAGTTAAAATGAATAAGTAGGTATAAAAATTATTAGAAAGAAAATTAGAGACAAGTATTTAGTGACTAAGTATAAAAATGCGGACATTAAAATACGTAATTATTTGAAATTAGGTAGTGTCGACGGAGCTCCTATTTCTGGGTGGTTTGGCCCTCCAGGCCTGCTGCAAAACCGACATAACCTAAACCTTCCTACGTATTTAAATGTCGGCATTTTTATGCTTAGTCAATAAATACCTACTTCTCTCCAATTTTCTTTATAGTAATTTTTTCTTATATACCTTAGTCGCCAAAAGGGGCGCGGCGTAGCTAGCCAAAGTAGAATTAGTGCGACAACTCGTTTGAACTTACGAATATTTACGGAATTTACGCGTGTCAGCTACAACGGTCACGCTTGTAAATTAACAATTGATTTTAGTATTTTAAAAATGTTTTATGTTAAAAAATCTCTGGTAGTTGTTGGTAGTCTACAAAGCTAGCAGATAATTAATAATCGAAAAAATTGTGTGATAAGCGCGAGTACCTATTTATTCCTTAGTCTTTATCTATTCATATAAGTACGTATTTATCAAGCAAGTGTTTTAAAATTATTTGTAATATAAAACACTTGTTTTCTTTTCCTCTTTTAATCTTAATTTGCTGCGTTTTCCTTAATCATTTTATCAAAATTAATTTAGATGGTTCACTCATGGTTGATTTATTACTTTAAAATCATGTAAAGAGTGACCAAAGAGGCGTCATCATGAAAACGAGGTACAGCGAAAAGTTGATAGGCCCGCGTAATTTACTGGTTGGGCAATTTATAACGAGTCACGTATTTGGAGTTGTACTATTTAATTAGCATTCATATTGGGTGATGGATCGGACCGCAAGTATGACTTGCAGTTGACCGTTTATAGCGTTTCGTCAGCCTAGCTCTGAGACTCTAAGTACTAGAAAGCTGCAATTTGGCATTAAGCCCTACGCGTAACGTGGAGATGTTTTTTCTTTCTCGGCTACCCCACAGTATTGGGTATTGTTGGATAGGTCTTTTTACGGGTTTGTAAAACAGTTTTTCGATTAAGGGATCCTTTTATGGAATATTAAGCTTTAAAGCGCTAATTTTTGTCAGAGTGAAGTAAAATACCGCCCCTACAGCCAAACACACAAACTACAAATACTAAACATCTGTAAAAAAAAACTTTAATGAAAGCGCATATAACGAATTTAATAGGAAAACTATTCACGACATGAGCCATCATTTGTTCTTGAGATTGCGATTAAATTGTTTATTCCTACTAAAACTATCTAAGACGGCACCAAATGACTTTAAATAGAAAATTTGTTATTACTTGTTGCTTTTTATGTTTGTAGTACTTAACGGATTCGGAACCTTACATTGAGCATGGTCCGACATGCTCTTGCCCGTTTTTTTAACTATACCATAGTAGGGGCAAGTATTTGGGAATCTCAAGTCATGTTTGACAACTCATCGTTTCACGGTTTCAGGAGAAAAATATTAAGTTTTAAAATATCTAAAGAAAACACATTTTCGTTATATGTAGTTACTGTGATGCCGGTGAAAATGCCGACAGCCGAATTTAGCATATCTGCTCACTTTAGTATTGATTATTCTGTATGAGTATTAATATCTTTGTCTAGTTCTGATGTCACGATTCTAGAGTTTAATTTGGGAATAGGACAATTTGCGAAGTTTAATCCTTTATCAGATAACCTGACTGCGCGAAAATAGACTTAATAATAAAGCGTTTGACGTAGAGTGTAAGACTTACCCTATTTCAATTTAAAAACATATTTTAGTATGCTGCTAATGGCACTTCGAAGAGTACCTTCGTTTTTCCAAACTCTTTTGCCAAGCTATAGGGTGGTCGAAAATCAGATGTTTCACTCTAGCAATTGGATTTATTTTAATAATTATACAGGGTAATATTTTTATCAGTGCACAAATTGTAACATATGATTTTGTATCGTTAATATAATATATTACGACGATAAAACGAGATCCAAAAATTTTTTTTTTTGTTGTAAATTATCTCTCTTTTACCTTCTCGTGTGGACACAAAGTCACACTAGAAATGATGACATGGGTTGTCAAGCTGTAGGTATGCGATACACTGTATTGATATTCGAAATTTGAAATTTCATGTACAGCTTATCAGACAACAAGCCCCTCCTACCGATATTCTAAATTTTAAATTTCATTTATTAACTTACTTAACAACACTCCCCTCTCCTCGCACCCCTGCATTAAAGGGGCCATGAATATCGTTTAGTTAGTGGAATCATTGAATCGGCAATATCTCTAATATTTTTTAAGCTAGAGTAAAAATAACACAACATGTGTTATTGATTAACAATAGCGAAGCAAATATTAAAATTTGTGCACCTATTAATAAATTACCCGGTATAGGGTGATATGTCAAAGGCTGCATGAAACTCGTAAAACTACGTTGAACTAGTAGCTCGTCTAGTTTGCTTTTGAGGGCGCGCAGTCGACAACAACCTCCGCTTTGCCTATTTTCCTCAATTTCCACTGAATTACACAGCAATATCTTCTGCGAAACCGCCACCAAGCAAAGAACTTCAATATAGTTTCCTTCGTTATAACGCGTTGTAGTAAAGATCAGAATTACGCGCGTAGTAAGTAAGTAACTGAGCTTACATTCATACATAAAGTCACGCCTTCATTCCCAGAATGGGGTAGGCAGAGCTACAGAATCACCAACAACTCTAAAAAACTTGTTATAATAATTCTGTAACCACATTTTGCACAATCAGGCTAAGATGTTTAACAGTGTATTAGTGACAGGTTGCAGGCCCATCGCCTAACAGTACTACAAGCCCCTATTCCCTTAGTCGCCTCTTACGACATCCACGGAAGACATGGAGTAACCACACGAGGCTGAGCTAACTGAGCTTATACAACAAATAAAAAAATGAAAAATAAATTCCTTATCCCAGTAATATTGCATCAATGATGCGTAATGAATAGTAGATTGTACAACAAGGTCATAGAACATACCATTTTATCCAAGACTTATAATATCCACCCGAGCCGGTAATACACTCGGCTTTTCACATGGAAATAAAACAGTAATAATATAAAAAAAATCTTTTTCTTGGATTTAGGCGGCAATGTCTGTTCAATAAGTTATGTTGCATTTTAAACCATTAGTGTGTTAGGCGTGAGAATTATTTCCTCTTCAGTTGACAATATTTTAACAAAATTCCGTAACACAACAAGTTTTGCCAAGAAAACAACTAATTAATAGTCAAAATGAGACAAAAACCTCTTTCCCGCCACTGCATTTCTTTTCAAACTTTTTTTTACGATTTGATGTTCCGAAACACTGACTTTTTACTTGAACTCTTTGGTTCGACGAATAATATCTCCGCTATAACACAAACACACTTTGAAGGACTCTTGAACATGCCTCTGAGGGGCTACTTAAGATAAAACTTGCAAAATAAATACGAACAATGGATTACAATGTGTTTTTTCAGACGTGACTACGAAAGCGGCTTTTGTATTGTTAGTTTCATTTCTATTATATTAAGACTGTTGTTCTGTTTGACTACAATAAAAAGATTTCATTATTTGTAATAAAGCTTTGGAAATGAGGACCCTCTGACCCTCTCTATACTCGTGGACAAAGATAAGAAATTTTTCATCAAAATAACGTAGTCTATACAAATTATTCTTCGGCTTACTTCACTTCCTTTTATTTTATAAATTAAATTACTATTATACCTAGAAACGTTCTAAAATCACTGAAATTACGGTAATACCGTCGTTTAAGACAATAACAATATAAATAAAAGGTACGAAAAGGACAGCAATTAACCCGTCAGGTGTACCGTAGACTAATCAATCTACAAGCTTGATGCATCGGAAATGTCCTGTATGTACGGTAAGCTTTTCACTACGAAACGCATATAATATGTAAACTGGGCTGGGATTCTACTTGGTAATAACGATATCGTCTATGACGTTTTTCCGCATTGTCAACGATGATAACTCTTATGTCATCTACAATAATGGCGGCCGAGTCATAAACGATTCTAAAACACGTCAACCGCGATATCGTTATAAGTACGAGTATAACGCAGTAGAATAGAGGCCTTGATCATTAGTCTACGGGTCACATGACGGGTTAAAGTGATCAGTATTTTTTTTCTGTTTAAATACCTCGCCACCTGTTTCTTCTTACTTATAAACAAACTTATTGAATGTGCTTGGTTTATAATTTTGTCTGTCATAATCCGAATATTGGTATATTCGTATGTCTGTAATTCCGGTTCAAATGTCCCGAGTCTCTGAATCACTTCCCGCTATCGTGATGGGCTGAAATTGGTAATGCATAACGTTGGTGATACTGGAATACCGCGTTACTAAGTATTGGGTTATCCCATAATTTTATAATATAATGTACATGTGGTGATTCGAAAACCATTACGAGAATAAGGAACGTAGAACCATTCCCTGTTATCAGATTATTTTACAAAATAACGTTTACTCAAACGAATTCAATAGTTTTAAAGCATGTCTCAAACAAACCAATATTGTAGTGACGTACATAACGCAATTTTCCTTAACGCTTAAATAAATTAATATACTTATTTTAATGCAAAAACCACGAAATTAGTGTCTCCAATTGGTCTATTTTATCGATAGTAAATATAAAAACTAGCACCCGTACCTATTTATAGACATGAAAAAGAATTACTTAAGTTTAGTATGACTTTTGACTTTACTATTACTCAAGTAATTGGGTTATCCCAAAAAAAATACCACTAGTTTTTAATTTTTTTTTGATAAATAAGACTAATTGAAGACACTAATTTCACGGTTTTTGCATTTAAATCAATATATTAATTTATTTTAATTTTTAAAGAATATGTTTTTATGACGTCACTACAAGCTGGTTTGTTTGAGAAATGCTTTAAAACTATTGAATTCGTTTGAGAGTACGCGTTTCTGACAGAAACGCGTGACGCGTCATCACGTAAAATGTCAATGTCAAGTCATGTCAATATAGGTAAACAAAAGTATTAATGGTATTGTGAACGTTATATTCTTATACCTAAATCATACTTACATTAGAGCTTTAGCTCCACGTATTTCAGCTACGTTGTGATTGGAGCTGTCTCCCAAGTATGTCAATATCCTGACTATATCCACTTTGGGTAGATTAGTGGAATCAGCCCTTACAAAGTTTAATAAATGTACAGCGTTGGTTGTCATTATAGGCAAGAATATCGGTATCCAAGATCTGGCGATGGTCAATATGTGTAGCAGGATCGTCAGATTCCGTAGAATTTGAATCAATGTAACAACAATGCAGAAAATCAGAAAACGAGTAGTTGTTGTTGTTGTTGCACACCAAACAAACCGAAATTTTATTTTTAGTTTGTTGAGTTTGACAATTTCACCCACAGACTAGCCTACGTGCGGAGGTTCCAAAACGGACTTGTATTTAAATCATTCCATTTTTTTCAAGATCTGACCTTGTCATGTTTATATACAGTTAAAAATTGTCTTAATTTTAATAAGCGTTAAAATAAAACAGAAATAAATAAGACAAAATTCGAAATACATTATTTATTTATTACTGCATTCCGGACTCATATTATATGCAGTACTATGGTTGATCACAGATTAGACACAACTTACCAATCAAGATCGTGACGTCACTAAATTACAGGTCAAATAATGTCAAATGATAAATTAGATATAACTATTTAATACTAATATTGTAAAATAATCTGATAACAGGGAATGGTTCTACAACCCTTTTTCTCGAAATGGTTTTTGAATCACTATACATTACAAAATTATGGGATAACCCAATTACCTTTCTTGTCTATAAGTACGGTCGTAGGACTTAATTTTTTTGGAATGTCTCATTTTCAAGTTGCAAAATTTACCTTACTGACTTACTAAGGTGTATTTTGCACGTTAATTTGTTAGTTCTTTACGAGGTAGGTATGTCATTTTCATTACCACCGACTATAAGAAATCTCGGGGGCAATACAATACATATAATGGTATCTAGGATTTGATTTGATGATGGAGTCTTAGTACCAATTTCACCATACGATGTTTACCTCTTAACAGACCATTAGAGCGTTAACAGTTGTCAAAATTTATGAACTAACAGTGAATAAACATTGATTAATTTTAACATCGTATGATAAAATTGGTACTTAAGGTGACAATAGGAACCTCGCTTTAATTTACATAATAACAACTGTATTAGGTATCGTTACTTTGGTCTCAATAGGCAGGTGATGAGTGTACTTACAATAAAAGTACAGTCGGAAACAAAAGCTTGTCTCATAAATGTTTCTTTTTCTTGGCCCCTACTTGTAGGCAGTCGGCGAACCCCAGCACACGCAATAGGAAACACGCATGAAAAACAGAATTGAGTTACATTGATACGATTTGAAAGAAAATGTGAAAAAATCATATAAAACGCACTAAGTTTTGACCCGTTTTTAAAGATTTTATAAAGAATCAAACTTGTAAAAAGTTAAAACTTGTAAAAGTGGTTTTGACTTAGGTTTAAATGGTTTTTTTACGACACTCTTATTTTATTTACGTTATATTTAAATTCAATGATATTGGTATAGACATAGTAATCACTACATAATATAAAACAAAGTCGCTTTTTCTGGCCCTATATTTGGATATAGGGACAGAAAAAGCGACTTTGTATACTTAAATCTTTAAAACTACGCAACGGATTTTGATGCGGTTTTTTTAATAGATAGAGTGATTGAAGAGGAAGGTTTATATGTATAATACTTTAATCCGGAGCGAAGCGAGGGCGGGTCGCTAGTTTCTATAATAAATGCATTTTTTTTTTATAAGGTCCGTATATTTTAAACTTAAAACAACATCTGTCATTTCTGTCGTCGATTTTTTATAGTGTTTTTGCAGAAGGTCTGAACTACTTTAAAAATTCATGTTATGAAAAAATAACACGACAATTATTGTTTTGCGTATACAGTTATTCTTCTCTTTCAGGGCTCTTTCCAGGAGAGCTTATGAAAATAAATTATTGCTTGTTCCCTACTTGATTATTTTTTGATAAATTATGAACGGTAATCGGTGAACATGATATGTAGCATGAAGGAATAGATACAAAGAGATTGTTTTGATTTACATAATTATCTTACTCATACAGATGGCGTTTGTCCGATACACTTGCGATCTGATATGAACTTCTGTGTAATCGCTCTTTTTATAGGTACTTTTAACTAGCTGAATGTGGGATTCTTCAGGGCGTCGTTTAACTAGAGTATTTTCGTTATGGTGCGTTTAGACCAAAAAACAAAATACCTAGACCATCTTTTGTCTCTATTTACATAAAGAAAACGTAAAAGATAATGCGTTGAATTCTTATTTCGTTTGGTTTAAAGTCAGTTAGAAAAAAAAAGATACACAAGACGCGAGTCGACATCACGCTTCTATGACACTGACACTTATTAACCAACTTCAAAAAAAGAGGAGGTTCTCAATTCACCTGGATATTTAATTTTTATTTAAAGTTTAAAAAAAACATATTGTTCGATTGGGTATACTTTCTAGTTGGTCCCATTTCCAGCACGTTAAGATCTGATCATAGGATCTTGGAGAAATCGAGGGAACTTCTCAAATATTATACGTATACGTATAATACGTACGGGAATAATATACGTGGACGACATAACAGTATTATTATGATCACTAAAAGGAATGAAATAAAATACATGTTTTAAAAAACTAAAATCCGTCTTCGGAAAGCAAATAAAATAACTTATTTTAAAATGATAGGTAATAATTGGTCAGTCCAACTGAAGTCGCCGTCCCTTTATATTTTTACCCAAACTCGAATTCAGTTGGACTGTCATATTAGGTATCATAAAATAAGTTGTTTCTTGCTTTCTGAAAACGGTTTTTAGTTTTTCAAAACATTTATTTTTAACACAAATGATTAACAACTTTACAATCCTAGCCTTCAAATACTGCGTTAGTTTAAAACTCGTTGGTACTGAGCAGCTGCCTGACCCTGTAGGTACTATTTATCCAGAAATAACGAGTTGACAGCCACTTTAAGCTTTACTGCACTCTCCTTAATAACAAGTAGCAACCTGTACATCTCAACACGAAGGCGCGGCGGTTGAATTGACATGTTGAGTGCCAGCGACGCGCCTGGCATGCGCTAATGGCTTAGTATAGGTAGTTGTTGGTATCGAATGGGTTTTAAATACGTTGATGGGTAATAAATTTGTCTAGAAACCCTAGATATTATTAAGCTAATTACATGTAGCTCTTTGAGGGGAGGTTTTAGGCGTTGGTTTTGTTCTTGATGATAATTTATATTATTTAGCTGCTATTAGGATTTCTAGACACTATGTCTTATGTTTAATAGGGTAGGGTAATATACAGGATGCTCGGGAGATACTGGCCATCCATACAGGGCTGGATAGCACAGCTCGGAAGTGTCCTAAATATTATAAATCATGTTCAGTAAAAACGCACCAAAAATAAAATACCACAACTTTTCAAAATTTTGGAAATGTACCCTATGGCTATCCACTATTTTAGATGCCACGACCAAACTTATTAGAACTTTTCAGTTTCGAGTGTTGAAAAAAACTGAAAAAAAAATCATTAAGACGCTTCTTATAAATTATAAATAGGGTAATTCCAGGAGAGCCTGTAGTGCTGCTTTCTCAAAAAATCCCTGTTTAATTGAGATTCTAAAATGATATAACAAACGAGTTTGTTGATTATAGCAGCAAAGTTATATATATTAAGTTCGTCCAACAAAGAGTAAATCCTATCAAACTAGCGAATGAAAAAGAAAACATTATTTTACTAAGCCAACTTCTAAACTAATTGGCTACCCGTTCTGAATATCTTTAAATCTGTAGCTTTTTACTTACCCTCGTTATTTATTATGCTTTATTGCATGAATGAATACTGCCGTGCGCAACAAGACGCTACCTCAGTTTTTCTATTATTTTTCTATCTAGTCATGGGACCGAGATAAGTGCCATTCATTGTCTGTAGGTATGTCATTATGAAAAATCAGTAACAAGGATTTTATGTTCATTTATGTAACTTTATTAAAGAAATCCCTCTTGCCTTGGTATGTATATAGCTGAAGAATGTTTACCTGTATGCAGGTAATATAAGATTTTCTATTTTATAAACAAAGATAAATGGTTGAATATTTATCATGTTTTTCATAATTTTATATTGACAATATTGAACTTTAAATTATACTTAAGTACACTAAAAAAAATTATTTTGCATGTTCATTTGAAATTAAATTTTTGAAAGTCGATCCGTTCTATAGTAATCGTCCCGGTCTCTATAATAATGTATTGTTACTAACCTACACTCGTGTGTCAATTGTTTAATTAATAAATGGTGACGACTTTAAGTTACTCGATTTACTCGTAAGCCTCTCGAACCCGGTGTTAATGTTAATATTTTATTTTATTTCCCTTTATTGGAGTATGTATAGTAACAAATTACAGACGTAGATAGCAACGGAATTATAAATAAGAAATTTTAACAATAAAACAAATAGGATAGTGGTGGTTGGACCCTGTGCAGGGTCCGTCCGGGTCGCTACCACCATCTTATCCATTAACGACCCGCCAAGCAACAGTGTTCGCATTGTTGTGTTCCCATGTGGGGATAAGACTACCGGTGAAATTACTAGCATAGAGGCATTCCATCTTAGTCCTCAAGGTTGGCAATGCATTTGAGGTCTTGGGATTATAGTCTTGAGAATTCAAATGTCTATGGGTCTCAGATTCCAGTTACCATCAGGTGGCCTGAGTGGTCGTGTGCCTTCTCCTTAACATAAAAAATACTTATTCAGGTTATGTTATTTCACAATAGTAAAATTTAAGCAAGTTAAGTAATTAATGATGTGCTCGACGTACATTGATTTAATGATATAGCTAGAATGTCACCGTCAGAACATATTTTACTGAACGAGCGAAACATTCGGTTGATGGCTTAGCTATATGGATGGCTCTAATGAAAGACCAGCGCTAGCTTTAATCCCAGCATAACGCTGAGTTGGAGCCATCTCGTGACAACAGGGGCCGATTGCATAATAAAGTATAATCTAATAGTATTAGTGGTTTTGCATGGATTTTTACTAATATTATGGGCTTGTAATTTATTATGCAATAGGCCCCAGGTCTATTCTATGTCAGTACTTTGTCCCATTTCGTTTGTCGGTTTGTCACGAATAAATATTTTTCTTTCGTTCTTTCTTTCTTTCTTCTATATACCCCATTCAGCCCTTTTGCGCAGGGAAGTGAGCAATGAGTGGGCAGCGCGAGAATGTAAATGGGTCACTCGCGCTGACACTTCTCTTCTTTTGTCGCTATAGCGCTCCTTCAATTGTTGGATTTTCGTGCGGAAGTCAAAGACGGGTAGCGCGAGCGCGAGTGAGTGCTTACGTTGAGCGTTCATACCACGGACCGTTTTCGTTACGGTATAAACGGTATGGTAGCGGTATTGGATATCGATACCGCTTGGTTATAAAGGTAGAATATACCGGTTGAAATATAAAGGTAGGTACGCTACCGGTTGTAGATTAACGATATAATAAATGTACCTAAACCTTTAATAAAACGGTACCGAAATTCCGTTCTCGTAAACCTTAAATTCGATGTAGGTACCTACTCGTTTCTGGACATGTTTTTCCCTCCTAGTACCAGAAAATAAAAAGTTTTAATATTTTGGTAGGTACTGTAATTGTGTAATTAATGAATGACACATTAAATCAAAACCGTGGAATGTTAAAGTTTTCACCCTCATAAAACCCAAATTATACCTTTTCGAAAACGTTTCAGGGATCGAAAAAAAATAACGGTACCGTTATATTTCGCTACCGATTTTTTTTATTTTAGAAACCTTACGGTATGACGTCATACCGTTTCAAAACGCTACCTTTATTTTTCGGTTATGCAGTCCCTGCTTCATACTGCAGGGAAGTGGGCAGCGCGAGAATATAAACAGGTTACTCGCGCTGTCACTTCTCAGGGTGCTCTGGCAACGCCTGCAACAAGTGAGCTGAATGTGTTTTATCACAATCATAATCTAAACGAATGTATACGTTTTCTGAAAGTTTATTGTAGGTTCTGCGGCCAATATCTTATTTTGCTTGGCCTGTTTTGATAGTTTATTTTGATTAATAGTTTAGATTTCACGGATTTATCACGTATTACGGTAATTGCTATTTTTCTTAAATGTTAATCTTATATTTACAAATAACCAACGGTGAATTAGACACATTCCGCGCCATGGCCTCGGCATGGCACCCATTTTATATTAAATGTCTTTATCGGAAAATGGCTAAATTATCTCTTAGTAAAATTATTTGAGAAATTAACTATAGAAGTTTTGTTCCATTTGTAAAATTACTGCTGTTTTTTTCCCTGGAAATAATATATATTTAGCTGGCAACTTGTCAGTTTTCCTAAATTTACCTTTATAAAGAAGAAACTGACAGACTAACTGACATCAACGCACAGCCCAACCGCTGGGTCCTGAGATTCTAAATTTGGCACGTAGGTTCCTCGTGAGGTTTAGGAGTGCACTAAGAGATTCAAGGATTTTTGGAAATTCAATCCCTAAAGGGTTAAAATAGAGGGAGCAGCGGGAAACTAATTGTACGGGTACGAAGTCACTGACGTCTTCTAGTACCTAATAAATTACATGATATTCTAATACTGTAAAGAAAACGGCCAAATAAGGGTTAAAAAATCAGTTACTTATTGGCTAAAAATTGGTTACACTGTCAATGTCTAGTGAGAATCATTTTTCACCTTTTGGTGACGGTACACGAGAACTTAGCCTATTTTTAACAATTATGTTTTTTGGAGGATTTTTATATTACTTCGAAATAAAAGAGGTTAGTTAAAGGGACATTAATGAGATATAAAATACTCGTTGTAATACTTAATTAAAAGAGACTACGCGTTTGTGTTTGAAAAATGACGATCTATAATCGGCGTCAAAAAAGAAAACGCACCTTTTGAAATTTAGACACGAAGCAGATCTAAGGTAAGGTATGACTGTGAAATCTCTTATGAAAATTTCAAAAGGTGCGATTATTTTGACGCCGAGTGTATATAAACTTAGTGCCCGGCGGCCTCTTGATTTTCATATAAAATGGGTGCCATACCGAGGCCATGGCGCGGAATGTGTCAAATTCACCGTTGGTTTTCTGTAAATATAAGATTAACATTTAAGAAAAATAGCAATTACCGTAATTAATTTGATATCCTTATAAGGTCGCCACTTCGTTAGATCTCACAGTAACTTGATTTATTATAATAAATATAACAAAGTGTGATGAAATTTGGTACTCTTATTGATTATTATCAATCATCTAATTACTTCCGGTATAAAATGTTCATTTGCTACTTACAAAATGTTTCCAATTTTTGCCCAATCTTTCCGCGGTTTGAATATATTATAATGAAAATAAAAAACTCTCAAAACAGGCCAAGCAAAATAAGATATTGGCCGCATAACCTACAATAAACTTTTAGAAAACGTATTTATTGTAAATAGATTATGATTGCGATAAAATATTAAGTATTGATATAATTATCTAAGACGACAAAAATCAATAAACGAGCGTATTATACAACTGATGTCTCTTTCCAGACGTGCAGCAACCCCTGCTTCTCGAAGACGATACTGTTCCGTGCGAGCGATGGCCTTACAGGCGACGCGGTTGTCCGAATAGTCGTCTACGACGTGAAGGAACCAGTGTCAGAGACGGCCGTGCCAATGGGTTTAACTTCGTTAACCCTCACCACCATACAGGCAAGTGAAGAATACTTTACCATCTGTTTCAGCAGGCTTGTGACTCGAGTTCAGTGTCGTATAAAGCTGCCTAATTAAGAAAGCACGCGCTAAAATGTGTTTTGTACGCTCCGAAGGGACTTCTTAAACTTGCCGGATAAAACTTCACCTTTGAGATCGACGCAGCGTTGTGTTGAGAGAATCACCCCCCTTTTTACTATAGTGTCCGTGGCTTTGCTTGCGTTTTCTGCAGCTTTTGAGTCGATACCGTCGTCCGAATAGTCTTCTACGACGTGAAATAGGAAGCTCCCAGGAAGTTAGATTCTTAACTATAGGTACACAATTCTTAGATGTCACAATAGCGTTTTATGCAAATGATTTAAAGAAAAAGAATTCCTAATAAACTCCTGCACTAATTGCGAGCTGAACTGTGAAATGGTTATCTGCTTCTATGATACTGTTTCGAGCGCTAGTCTCTCAACGACGCCTTTGTCCGAATAATCACGTCCAGAAGGTTATTAGAATTGTTATATCCTGACATCTTTAGAAACGTCCTGTTATTTGTTTTCGAACAAGGCAGTCTTGTCGAGATACAACTGACACTAGGTAATAAAATAACTAAGCAAATCGCAGTGAATTACTTTAGTTTTCATAATGATGACTTGATCAGATTTAACGTGAAATAATAACAGTTTCACATCCTATGTGTACAACGTACTAAATAAACCTCACGATCTTACGCCGAAATAACTGTTTGGTTTTTAATCAACATTGTTGTGCACAATTTTCATTTGCGTCTTTGTACGCGTTAAACTCGATTAAACCATCACGCACTTTTTACAAGCTTTTATTTAACTTCACGTGTTTGTGTGTATGGCTCGAATCTTGCAAGACAGTTTTAAACCAGTTTTCTTTAATGACTATACATTATTACGGTACCTAAGAGATGAATATAGATGCTTGTTCACTGAGTACGAAAACTGTCCATTTTTCGGTCACCGCTAACTTCTAGGTAACCGGTGGCTCCTTGAGGACCTAGTGTCAATTTCATTTCTGTTATTACACACTAAAAACTATTTTGTTTTTTTGGATATACATATGTGTCAGGTTTCGGAAGGTTAAGTCGACTATAGGCGTTTGCTTATCGGTCAATTAACCTTGTAAAACCTCGCGGCCTGAAGGTCTCGACTGCCTACATTAGTTTTCACCTTACTATTAATTTTACTTATGTTTAGATAATAAGCATGGGGCGCGTTTCTGGGACGTTTTGAAAAAAAATTACTGTCCATAGTCAAGAGCTTTCATCAAAACAAAACTTAATTGATTCCTTTGTGTAACGAGATTTAGGGCCTGTTATTTGATCAGTAGTTATAGGTTATAGGATATAGGTTGTGGCGGGCTGTTATCCGCAACTCGACGACTTACGAATGCGCCTAATTTGCGTAGTTTGATTAGTAGTTAAACTAACTAATTGTTTGAAATTATGTTATAATAATATTTATATTACTCTTAAATGTAAAGCTAATGGAAGTATTACTTGTAAAAGAGCTTCTTTTTATATAAACAATACTCAGCGAAAAGAGAATAGCTACCGATTCCAACAATATATTCGTATTTGTCGATATTATTAAAACCCCTTCTTTAAAGAGGTTTACACGTCAAGTGTCCGAAATTCTCGACGGGATATTAAAAAAGAACAAAGGCTTGAAAATCGAACGCGGCATTTACGCGCCGGGAATTAGTATATAAGTTTTCATAAATGGTGACCCTGTAAAATTATGGTTATAGATAAAAAGTATTACTTTTTCCTTGTATTATTGGTTGTAATGTTTGCTGCGCAGGGCTGAATCTCCTATGGTTTGGTCGTTGCATATGTGTGACTTGTTCTTTTACTTTGTTTTTTTAGTGTTGCATTTTTTTGGCTTTAATACTTTGTTTTGCACTCTGCGCTCTGCTTAAATATTGCGGCTCCCGGTGGCTTTTGGACACGCAGTTAGTTAATTGCTATCGGTAGTGAGGGAGGAATCTCCTTTGTGAGCAGAAGGGGCTTTTCAGAAAAAGCCCGACTGGCTGTTCACAGTGGAGTGATGGCACCTACTCTGATGTGGCAGGTCAAGCATGAAAGTCGTATAAATGCAGTTGAAATGCGCTCTTTGCATAGTAGGTGTGGTGTGAAACTGATTGATAGAGTAAGAAATTACAAGATCAGAGAGAAATGAGGACTGAAAGAAGATGTAGTGACTAAGATTGAAAAGGGCATGCTACGATGGTTTGGTCATTTGAAAAGAATGGATGAAAGAAGATTGACGAAAGAGATATGTATAGTGCGAAAGTGAGTGGAAGGGTTAGAAAGAGCCACCCTAGGCGTACTTTTTTCGAATCAAATCTGAGAAATTCTGCAAAAGGGCCGAATCCTAAGTACCTACCCGAAACCGACGTGCAAGCATGACTCAATGTATGAATGTGGAAGAAGCGAAAGAGATTTGTCAGGATCGCAGCAGGTGGAAAGAAGTGGTATCTATGAAATACAATTATAATATAAGCAAATGACGTCACAAGACACTAAAGTAATGAACAATAATTAATTATACACACTAAGGCAAAAAATACATTACGAATATGCTCTTGGATTTAAAACACTATTATAAAAATAATCAAGCTTTAACTTCGCGTAACTTATGAACAACTCAATTCAATAAAACGTAAACATCCAGTATTGATTTTCATAGCGCTACGAAGGGCTAGCGTTGCATAATGCATAAGAGGCATTTCATTTTAGTCCTCAGGGTTGGCAACTGTTACTGTGCGAGGTAGCGGAGCGGTGTGCCAGGAAAAAATCCACCAATAGAATTCCTAGCCTCGCTTAACGCGTGGAAATGCAGCCTTAGGCTGAGGTGCCATTGGCTAACAGTTTGCGGTCGACTGTGGGCCAGCCGACTCAAACGAAAGAAATAATGTAAGCAAACTTGTAAACGGACAGCGGACTTTTTTAAGTAGAAGAAATAGGATACAAATAAAGAAAGTACATAAGTAGGTACAATCATAATGGTCAAAATTTGACCCCATGAACTATTCTCGCAATGAACTACACAACAAGCTTATATTATAACCATAATCAGTCGGTGACTTGCGCATTGTACTGCAGAAAACATATAATGATAAAGAGATTATTACATTTGATTGTTTGTAATTAAAAACCATTTTGAGATGCAAACACCAACATATAGACATTGCAATAACTTAAAAGTACTCGGGGCTGGGATTCTACACGGTAATAAAATAACGATATCGTATTTGACGTGTTTCCGTATTGTCAACGTTTTCATAACTCTTATGTCATTTACAATAATGGCGAATGTGACATAAACGATTCTAAAACACGTCAAACGAATTGGCGAATTTCTAAGTCTCATAACCTACTTACACCAGCACCCTATTTCATCATCGTGACAATGGCACGTGACAGGTGACAAATCAGTATACATTGCGAATTTTAGGGTTTTATATAAGCTGCGCCATGTACACTAAAATGTCATCTATCACCTGTAATCGTCAGGATGGTGTTATAGAGGGCATGTGACATGCGAGCTCGTTTGCCTTACTAACGCTATTAAAAAAAAGTTACGTGTTGCCGGGTTTTTGCGAATGCGCATTGTTCAATTGCCTACGTTACTGTGTCACTCACTAGTATATCATGCGAATCATTTATCACTGCATATTACTCAGACATCCACCTTTTGTAAAACACCTATCTAT
This sequence comes from Acleris holmiana, assembly GCA_949316455.1. Lineage (NCBI taxonomy): Eukaryota > Metazoa > Arthropoda > Insecta > Lepidoptera > Tortricidae > Acleris > Acleris holmiana. The sequence continues at coordinate 80,631,881 of OX438762.1, forward strand.
TACCGGGGTTACACACTAGCTGGTTTGTGCGACAACCCTTTTTATTGAACTCTCGTTTGGAATGGAAGTTGTTTGTTCAAGGGTCATGCTGTTATGGTTAGTGTAGCCCCCCAATCGATAAGGCTCCTTATTACACTCTCGTACAGATAAATAAATGCTGGCTTGTTGATTGTGAGTATCGGATGAGTTAACAAGTGGAGCAAAAAGCAAGCAAACGCGACTGCGTTTTTGAAACCGGGTGTTACCTCCAGGTCCTTGTGGCCTATTACAATAGGCCACACCCATTTCCTGGTCCATCCGTCGTCCACCATCAGAACTAAGGAGTTGTAACTTGAAGTATAAGATTACTTTTTGTCTTTAACGCGAAATTTTAATTAACAATTCATCCTCTGTGGTGTAAAATAAAATAATACAGTCGTTTAACAATAACTTATGGATAAGGATAAGTTAGGGTTAGGGTTCCGTAGCCAAATGGCAAAAAAACCCTTTTGCTCTTCATGAGTAACTAATTTGAAAAAGTGACTGTGCGATCCGAAGTTCGAATTACGGATTTTAAAGTAGTCTCTGTATTTTATACAGTCTGTAAATGGAATACGAGCAAACATTTAAACCAGACGTAGGTTATAGCTCTATAAGTCATGTAGATGTAGAATTTAGTTAATAACTCTAATACATAGGGTGCAATTAATTTTTAAAGATCCCATTGAGCAGCAATGTATAATGCACAATTTATTCCGACCTTTCGTATATCGGCAGCCAAACTAGCGTAATATTGTGCCATTTATTCTAAAAAAACAACACTGATCTCTAAAACAAGTTTCATTTAGTATTATTATTGATTTGAAACATTCATAGTCCCGATAATCTAGAAAACTCTTTAATTTGGGTAGGTTCTACCTAATGTTGACTAAATGTCATTACGAGTGGCCGTCAGTCACGGAACCTAAAGTATCAATCAATGTTGTTTGTTGATATATTTTAGATCTAAATAAACGTTAAACTAAAAAAAAACCGTTATAATTTTGCATTATTATGAAGCTGCATTGTCTTGTTATTTGATGATGGTTTCCCCTGATTTACATTGCTGAGTTTGAAACATCGTGGATCAATAAAGATCAGACGAATATGTTTTTAAATCTTCTGGAAGTGTAAAAGTATAAGTATGTGCGTGAGTTAAGCGTTTTTTTATTAAATTAACTACAAAATAAAAAGACTTGCCACAGCGTTTAATTCAAAAAAGTTTTAAATACACAGGTTAAGTGCAGGTTAATATTGGGCTAATTCTAATACATTGCGTGGTGAATTAATTAGAAAAAAAATACAACTTATGTTAACGGTACACACGTTTTTATGTTAATTAGGATGCATATTAACTGCCGTTAAAATATTTGCTCGTATTGGATTTACACACTGTATAAACCCTGCAGCGCAATATTTGCTAGACTCCGATTGTGTCCCGCGTTCCTCAAATAACTGCAGGTACCCATGCAACCGTCATTCTTCATTACGAAAGAGAGGCTCACAGCAGGATTTAAATTTAGACAAACTAATTTGACAGTCCAAACTGCACAAATGTGATCTCGGTAGCGGATGGTAGTGCTGCTCATATTAGAATTAAAAAGGTTTACCTTTCGGGATATCTTTATTTGGGTGGATCAACTTTTCGTTGTTGTTATTCTGTCCCGTAAGCCAGGAGACAACAGTGATAGAGTTCCTTAGAAAAATGGTTATAATATACACTACTAATACGCTTGGAAGAAAACCCATAAAAGAATGGGCTTGTAATTGCCATAAAAGCAGATGTTTGCTGGATTTTTATTTATTTATTTATTTATATACTTTAAAATCGTGGTTTTAAAGAGTGACCCAGGAGACGTCACCATGGCAACCAGCTACAAAGAAAAGTTGATTGACCCATTTACGTATTCGTTATTGTGATTTATGTTTTTTTTTTTTTTTATATTAAGGAGGAGGCACCCGAGCACTCAGGCCACCTGATGATAAGTGGAATCTGAGACCCATAGACATTTGAACTCTCAAGACTATAATCCTAAGACCTCAAATGCGTTGCCAACCCTGAGGACTAAGATGGAATGCCTCTATGCTAGTAATTTCACCGGTTGTCTTATCCCCACACCGGAACACAACAATGCGAACACTGTTGCTTGGCGGGTGGTTAATGGATAAGATGGTGGTAGCGATCCGGACGGACCCTGCACAGGGTCCTACCACCACTAATACTAATACTTATCTGTTTACTAATTTAATACTTATCTGTTTACTAATTTAATACTTATCTGTTTATACAATGGTAATAGACATACCCCCTTACTAATAATCGTTGAATCACGGTGGTATAGCTATATAATGTTTTGTCCTTATCTGTCAAATTCAAATGTCACAATGACAGATACGGAGAAAACATTGTATAGCTATACCACCGTTATTCAACGATTGTTAGAAGGGGGTTAATATTAAACCTATGGATTATGTTAAGCAGGGCCCGTATTATGGTCGCCCTTATCGCGATGGATAAAGCATCCGTCACTCTCGCACTACCACACAGGATGTAACTGGTCAGAGAGTGACAGATGTTTTATCCACATCGACAAACACGACCATAATGAGCCCGCAGATTGATAAACTATGTCGATAGTGATAATTTGTTGATGAACCCGAGATAAAAATGGTTTATTTAGACGATAATCGGCCCTCAGGTCATAGCGTGCCTTCTCAATTTATTATGATATTACCATTACTATAAAATTACATGTAATTTGAATGATACATAAAAGTTATATGACGTTGGTAGTACTTTAAAATGCATGCTTAATAAAAATTCTTGAGGAACATCAAAGAAACTTAACGTTGTGGTTCCTGAAAAACAGTTTTTTTATTATTATTAGTAGGTTAAAGGATTTCAGCAAGGATTCTGGTCTGACCGACGGATGTATGTGATAAAACGATGTATAATATCGATTCGCTAAACATAAACCATTGGCCAAACACTAATTCCCACAGTGTAAGCCATAAAAGATAAATCGAATAAAAGTCTACCGCAAATACATTTACTTACTCGGACAAACTAAGTTACAGTAAGACCAGAAATATAAGTTACGCCGGCAATCTTCGTCCACTCAGAAAGGTGCTCACTAATGCCGAAGATAAACGAACGAAAAAATCAATTCAATACAAACCTTGTCGTGTTACGTGTAAGGTAGAATATGAAATGACAGTTAAACTCGTGCTTTCTCGCTCATGGCGATTAGCGATTAGCGCTTAGCGCTCGTGCGTCTCAGCTTGTGTAGGAATGACAACTGACGCGGCACTAAATAAAATGGCGGTCGACGGCGTCGCTGCAATGGCTGCCGAATATTTGACCAATAGCTGTCGAAGTTTTACCCGCGCATACGTACTGACTTATAATTGGCCAAAACGTTTTCGCGCCTTCTAAAAAAATGCTTTCTGCGCAGGTACATCTTTGTAACTTATATTTGTGGTACTACTCTAATACTAGACGCGAACAGAGACAGATATCCTTAAGCCCTACTCTCATAAGTTGCTATGCCCTTGCAGGGCGTCACATACCTTTTTGTAATTCCATCTTTCAATACTTGTAATGTGACATGCAATAAACCATTTTAATTTGAATTTGATACAGAGAGACCCAAACAGATGGTATGCGAGCTAGACGAAGTATCGCTGCTGTTACTCGTGTGCATTTATTCGGCAACATTCGGCACGTGGCTGTCGAGCTTAACTTGTCGCGCACTTACGAATCGGGTATAACTAATAGAGAACATGTATGAAAATCAGAATTAAGTTTCACATGCAACATGTTTTTTTTTTCTTACGCTCTCTGGGTAGTGCTATGCAAGACAGGAATAACTGTATACCCGAAATAATTATTTCAGACCCCCTACAAAAATTTTCCATACAAAATCGACGACAGGAATGACGTCACAGATTTTGTTCCATGTTTAAAATATAAGGAATTTACTCGTCTTTCTTCCAAACTTATCGTCACTAGGTACTTTGAAAAAACCAGGTACGTATTTCATATTTCGCGATGTACGATTTTAAACTTTAACATGAAGAGAAATTATGAGGATTGTTGTGTCCCGGTGTGGGGATAAGACAAACGGTAAAATTACTAGCATAGAGGCATTCCATCTTAGTCCTCAGGGTTAGCAACGCATTGTAGGTCTTAGGATTAATGTCTTGAGAATTCGAATGTCTATGGGTCTCAGATTCCACTTACCATCAGATGGCCAAAGTGCTCGTGTGCCTTCGTATTATCATAAAAAAAAAGTTTAAAATCATACATCTTTTCGGGGAAGGTTTTAGAAAATGTGGAACAATATTCCACCGCCTATGCGGGATTACTGTGTTGGTCATGCTTCTGTGTCTACTCTTGAGTAAATTAATAACGTACGTATGTAATAATACCTATTTGAAATGCTTGGTTGTGAGATCGCTCATCTTGAAATGCTTCAAGTCTAGAGATAATTTGAACTTAGTCATACAATGCAAATGCGTTTAATATTTCCAGTTAAGTTTTAGTCTCGGAAGCCTTTAGATGCTTGAATGCATTCGCTTTCCTCGCAGAGGTATTAAAGCACTCGCAATTAGGGTTACTAACTAAAACGTTTATACATTGAAATAGCATTGTTAATATTAAGGAGACCTTTCACAGTTAAGTAGTCGAACTTGCAACCTTTATTGAAGGAATGACTGGATTGGATTTTAATTTAAATGTTTTGATTCGTTACATTTCAATTTGTAAAATACCGATGTTTTGTGTGTCGTACAGTCTACAGCAGAAGGAGGACAGTCTTTGAGCTCGTCAATATCTACACACACTTTTAATATCATGACAATGAATCGTACATAATTGGGTTATCCTTTCATTTTATTGCCGTGTGAACAAAACAGTTGTTTTGTATAAAGCCGAATGTAGCAAAAATTACGCGGCTTACAACTCAAAAATACACAGTCGTCTGGCTTCACCCTCGGCCCAACTGCTTTTAATGAAAACCAGCTAAGAATCGTCCCGATTAAACTAGCTTTCTTTAAAAAAACAAATAGGTCATTTCGCTTGAGAGCTACGATGTCACGCACTGAGACACAGATACACAGACACAAATACATAGATACAGTTATAAAACCCCTCATTTAGCCTCCGAGGTTAAAAATTTAATCTGATTACAGATCTGCGCTTTATAGTAACGTCATACACAGCCAGACGAGGGTAATTTTTTAAGTTGTGAGTCGCGTAATTTCTGCCTATACAAACGTTCAACTCATTTTGCGTCGCCGTGTGAACGTTTCCAGCAAGGCTTCGTGGTTAAATAGTCTCAAAATCACGTACAAATCTGAGCTGGTAGTTAAACCCTCCATTGCTTGAAGTTAGTGATGTTAGCAGTTGAAATGTTCTAAAAGGAATAAACAATAAAATTAAATTGCAACCTATTTATTGCATATTACTAATGAAACCCATTGAAATCTGGGTAATTATCATCCTTAATGATAATAAGATAATATTTAATATTTACTACTTGACTTATAATACTTTTACTTGACGCTAACTCTGTAATCTTCAATAATTAAGAGTAATTTAGTGTATTTTTACTTTTAATCAAACACTTAATGAGCACTGAATGCGCTCATTAAAGGACAGGGCGATAGAGGGCCAAAAAGTGAGACATGTCATGATTCCAATGAATTTTTGAAAACTCATCTTATCTAAAGCCATTATTTAATTTTATTCCATGATTAAACATGTCTTGCAAACTTAAATACCTACTAACAACCAAGTTACGCAATATAAACCGTTTTTGTTTTTTTTTTAATAAAAGTGCACTTAACCGGAAATTTTGAGTACGCCCAAAAATCATACATAATTGGTACTGAATGCGTGCGGAAATTGGGACGGGAAATTGTGCACTTTCAGAGATATTCCGTTTTTTCGTATACGCTCCATACAACATTTTCGTAAAAAAATCTTTACTCGGCGGTTTTCTAGTCTAATTGTTAGGAGTAAATCCGATTTTAATAAAAAAAAAAGGCACTTAGAAAATTAAGTCCCTATATCTACGGAGAGGCCATTTTCATTCCACAGTCGGGCACAGGTAATTGACACTTGCTCAGAGTAACAAACATTTGCACTTTGCCGATTCGTGTCGGTTAACAAGGTCTGACAGCACTCGAACGCGGCAACGTATTTTCAAATGTGTTTAGCTGTAGCAAGATATTCAAACAAGTGTTTAAAACTGTGTCTGACGCCGGCTTTACTACAGTGACAAGTATCAGTTGTCGGCCTTGATAAAGTCTAAACTAAATGCCATGTATTTTGTTTTTTAATGCTGAATTAAAGTTAAAGAGTGTTTGAATTCACGACCTTATTTGTTTTTGTCAAAACAAGAGTTACAACAAAATACTTTTGAAAGGGGTCTGCATATGGAACATTTTTTTTTATAATAATAATAATACCGGTCATGTGCGAGCCGGACTCTAGCATCTTTGGTTCCGCACCTACCCTTGTCAGGTATGTTTGCAATATTGGAAATTTAATAAAGTCCTGTTGCTGCTTGGTGTCATTCATTATATTTACGAAGCCACGCCAGACAGATCACAATTCTATAGTTTTTTAAAGTAAACAGAGACCGTTAATGCCATTCCTGTACCTTTTACCTCTTCGATTATAGCACCAACCGCGGTACGAAGTTTTCCTTGCGACAATTTTTATCATTTATTTAAAAAAAAAATAGCGTTTGAACCACTTTAGTCGAGATTTTTATCTTCAGTAATTTCTGGCATGAAAAGGGGAATCATCGCGTTTCACGCGAATTATACCGAACGTCTTAAACACATCGATGTTGAAAATCTCAAAAAACATGATTACTTTTCCCCCTTATAAAGTGAGAGGTTTCAAATGATAAATTCTTAAATAATTTATCACTATTAAATCTATATTTCTATACTAATATTATAAAGAGGAAAGATTTGTTTGTTTTTTGTTTCGAATAGGTTTCGAAACTACTGGACCGATTTGAAAAAATCTTTTACCATTAGAAGCCGATATTATCCCTGATGAACATAGGCTACTTTTTATCCAGTGATTCAAGAGGAAGGTTTATATATAATACTTTAACCCGAAGCGAAGCGAGGGCGGGTCGCTAGTCATACATAATTTACTACTAATGTCGTTATATTAATTTGTAAGTCCGGTCCGATTGCTTCAGCCATTTTAGAGAAAAAGGGTCTTGACGCACTGACAGGCAGACGGACAACAAAGAGATCAGTTTTCAAGTTTTTATATTTCTATTAAATATAGATTGCTATAAAAAATGGCCAAGAGCATAGCGTGCCTTGCCATGTGTAGGGTTCCATTTAAACTTATTTTGCAATGAACTGCGATGCGATATATTGTAGAATAAAATTGTAGCCAACTAGGGCTTGGTGCAGCCAGTAGCAGTTCATGGTATGACTTTGTTCGTTATAGTTTTAATAAAGCGCCCATCGACCGGGACATTGTTAGTACGACGACGTCAAAGATATGTTTGCGTTTTTGCACACTATTTTGATGGGATAAGGTAGGAAAATGCAAACGTATCTTTGATGTCGACCGTACGGAGAGAGTCTATAATTTATAACAAGACCTGTGCTTTTCCGAAAAAACTCGGACGTTGATGTTAAAAGTCATTAATATTCTTATTGAATGGATGGATACGTCGAAACACGTAAAAACACTATGACAATATAACAACGCTATCGCCATATAAATACATGAGAAAAAAAAGTTCGTTTTCAAGTCCAAGATCGCAAATTTAATATCGATTTACGAGAAAATGTACTAGGATTGTTAAACGTTATGATACAAAACTATAGTGTTATTATATTTAGCAATAGTATTCTATCATTTAAATGGGATAATTTTTTATTTTTTTTATGGAAATATACTAACATATAACTTATAAATGGCCACTTAAGAAAGTGTAACTTATTTATTTATCACCATTTTTATACAAGGTGTTCGGAAGTCGGCTGTAGGGGTGTTAAGGGATGAGTTAGGGTAAACCTGAACACATTAACTATTATGTTAAGTCGCTCGGTTTTTTGCCTTAAAACAATCATTATTCGGTCTAGTGTTAGTAAGTGGGTAATTTAAAGTACCCCGCAGCAAACATAGGGAAAAAGTGGTTTCAGTCAAATCTTACGAAATTTTAGTATGACATTGATTCAAATCTCCTGATTATTTTATTATAAGGGCACAACTCTCTCAGATGTATAATTTCAGATATAATCAAGTATATTTTTTCTATTTAAGCGACGTGTTTTCTAAACTCGACATATTGGAATGAACACACTGACATTTACTGACGTTCTGACTTCATGCAGTCACCAACTGTCAGTTATGTCCGCCTGTTTAAACCCGTGTATTATTATTATTTATTATTCAATCATTTATTATCGCAAAAAGATACAAAACATTTACTTTACACAATCGCTCCACAAAACTATGTTTATAGTTTGACTGTGGAGTCAAGTCTCAGTCTCATTAAAATATTAAACCACAGGTAAATTTTTTTATTTTTTTTTATTTTTATTTATTATACATAATCACAATTAGATTTACATTAAATAACACCATAAATTGATAAATTGATTATTTCTGAAAGTATACTTCTGAGAGAGTTGTGCCCTTATAATAAAATAATCAGGAGATTTGAATCAACATCATACTAAAATTTCGTGATATTTGACTGAAACCACTTTTTCCCTATGTTTGCTGCGGGGTACTTTATATGAAGATCCAAGGTGGTCAGTAATTAAATACTGGCTTACAGGCTAATCAGGGTGTAATTTAATTGATTTTATGGCGAAAGTAGCGTTTTTTCAAAGATTGTAATAATTGGCAATTTTTAAAAACCCGTAAAATATTCAGGATTGCCCTAAATATCATATCTAAAACCCCTACACTCGACTGCCAAACTCCCTGTATACGGACGCCATTAGTGAAGACACTTTGACAGCATATTAGCATATGTTTCGTACACATATGTTTAGCCAGTTATTGGGGCCACTTACACACATAGGCGACTTATGCTAGCACATTATAAAGAAAACAATATGCGAATTGTCACGATTTCATTACAGAGGTATCTATTAAGAAGCTGGGATTACTGTAAGTTACGATTACCTCGAAAACCGTTGGACATTTACTAGTTAGATCTATGTAAGGCTCTCTGGATAGATCAAACGCTCGTCTATATACAGGTTGATTAGGCACCTCTTAATGCATGTGCATAGGGTACATGGTTAATACATGTGCATTCGATTTTCCTGTTAAGGAGGATATTAGAGCTCATATGAGACATAAAGCTACAATTAAACAAATTACACAAAATACTATTACACATTTATTTTTGTTTTGTTTCGTTAATTTCCACCACCACCATCACCACCACCACCACCACCATCGCTACCACCATCTTATCCATTAACCACACCCGCCAATCAGAAGTATGCGCATTGTTGTATTCCGGCGTGCGGATAAGACAACCGGTGAAATTACTAGCATAGAGGCATTTCATCTTAGTGCTCAGGGTTGGCAACGCATTTGAGGTTTTAGCATTGCAGTCTTAAGATTATAGTCTTGAGAGTCCAAATGTCTATGGGTCTCGGATTCCACTAACCATCAGGTGGCCTCCTCTTGCATTGTCCTTGCTTATTTTACTTCAGAGTTAACTGGAAGAGATCCCATATAGGATAAGTTCGCCTGTGTACATTATCTATATTGATGCATATATGTCTTGTAATTGTTCATATGCAAAATAAAAATATTAGATACATACATACAAAAGATCGTAATAGGGTCGAAGTGGAACCGAAAGGGCCCATCTGTATAAAAATACTTATATCCCCATAACATTATTCGTTATCAGTATAAGCAAGTAGGTTTGACAGCCCATGGACATTTGCATCGTCCCTTAAACTGTTAAAAAATCTTTTCAGGAAGCACAACGTCTTCGAGTAGCCCTGTCAACTAGGGAGAACAAGACCGTCGGTTTCGTCACCATCAACGGTTGGAGCTTGGAACCTTCTTACATCGGCACTAGTCCTAGTCATACCAACGACAAAAACAGCATAGACATACCCCAAAAACTACTCTGCCATAGACGATCTCAATCGCTTCCACCGAGACTGGGCTTAAGATTAAAGTTCCCGTCTTACGGCACGTTATTGAAGCAGAACTTTTTGAATAGTCACCAAGTGACGTATAGGTTTCATTCGGGGCTAGGAGGAGATATTACGGTTCATGAAATTATGGCTGAAGCGAAGATGTGCTTTCAAATGCCAACGGAGTTACTGTGAGTATGATTCGTTTTATGCACCGTGAGACATGTGATAATCTTATACAAGAGACTGTCATCTATTTTTATTATTTTTATTTATTTATTTCAACTTTCTTGCACAATAAAAATAGGTACAAGTGCTGGACTGTTGATGGATGGGATCTTTCTATCCTCATGAAACTACTCTTACAAAATAACGTCGTCACTTATACTACTGAAGTTCTTTGCCCTGTGATCCGTAATTTCTACCTGCCAGTGTTTTAGGGAAACAGTTTCAATTTGCATATTATTTTTTCAGCGATATATTCATCGAACGTGAAAAAGAGCTTTTAGAAGAGTTACTATCGGTTGGCGAGATTTGTGGGCATTGGCAGAATAAGCAGTTAGAGTTGGTCAGCGTCCACGTGGGGTTACTGAAGCACTACTGCCACTGTCGTCGCTGCCTTGCAAGCCCAGAGGCTTACTTCAAGCCGAGCTGCAAGAAAGGTTAGTGGGATGAGGAAAGGCCACTCTGACACAAGGTCTTTTGTACGCCCTATTGGTGTAAGTAGTCGAGATTCTGGCAGAACAAGCAATGGGATCGTTGTGGAACGGACTGTTCTCTCTCACATATGAAGCTTTCACACGGCTCTCTCAATCGCATCCCTTAACTTGAGCCGTTCTTGAGCATTCGCAACAAACTCTCTAGTAAATATGTGTCGTTTTCAAACATGAACAGCTTGTTTCTTCCGCCACTGGCAGAATAAGTAACTTAATAAAAGTTAGCTATTATTATTTGACCATAAATAATTTCGGTCGTAGGACGAATATTAATAAATTAGCCTGTGTTATACGGACTTTTTCTATTATACACACATACGAAATCGTTCTCTTGTTCGATCTAATTGTACCACCTTCATGAAAATTCCGCAAATTAGGTTCATCAAATTACATACATAAAATTTTTGTTGAGCATTTGATAATGTTTAAACATGTTTATTATTAAAATGTATCTGTACAGACCACGCAAGCCTGGAGTTTGCACCGGTAAACCTGCACCTTCAGAGGATGTGGGTCCACAACGACACCCTGAACAAGACCGGGTTCCATGACGTCATCACCGTCGGCGCGTTCGCTGCGCATGCACACAAGAACGATCGCAACGGGGGACTGATACGGTGAGAGATTACACGGAATGGTGAATGATTTGCCAAGTTACACTTTTTACCCCGGCCACTCAAAAAGGGTGTTTAGTTTTCAGCCTTGGGTGTAAGTTGCTGTTCAGGCGGCAATTCGTCTCGAACGCATTTGCGTCCATGTTATTTATAGGTATAATCACAGCGTTAATCATTAATTTTAGCTTTCTTTCATGTGGTTTGACGCTGTCATTATGCCATGGTTCCATAGTGGTATAACTGTATGAGAAACGCACGTTTTTTGCATTAGCAACTTACACTAAGGCCCCAGGTGTAAACAGGGGTTTCTGTTAGCGACGATTTCCAGGGATGGCAGAAGGGTCTTTTGAACATTAAGGATCGCAGCATCAAATGAGAGTTTATTTGTGACTTTATGTGGGGTTGACGGAATTCATAGAATTCATCCTTGGATTGGTCTTTATCCAAGGAGGAGGCTTTACTTTAATCTTTTACCCTCTAATGCCGTAGTCTTTGTGGAATAATTAATGCTATTACGGTGGTACTCTACAGGCTAGTGCAACAAGCAAAAGACATCAACAGCACAAATGCTGCCATCAACTCGGCTACGATCAATAAGATCCAGGCAGAGTATGACAACGTTGTCGCGACGCGACAATTGTGCGAGGGAGCGAGACAGGGGACGGAGCGAGTCAGCATGATGCTGCAGGCGGGGAGAGGGGCAGACACGGCTGCCGTTTTGGAGGGTGAGTGATATTTGCAGTCATCGCGCAATTATTTCCCCTAATCGGGAATCGTACTCGACACCATTGGCTTTGTAGGCATGGTCACTAAGTAGACTAATCCTGTCAATTGAGAGATCAGTGTCTAAAATACTGCCAAAATGTACACTTATTTTGAAAAATAACGCGACGAGATTAGATTTCTACAAAGCTAGCGGTCCCGGGGTCAAATCCAATCATGACTCTGGCAATTTTAAGGTTTTCTTTATATATGTATCTTTATAACTATCTAGTACCCACAGTACAAGCCTAGAGCTTAGTTTGGGACAAAGTCAATTTGTGTAAGATTGTCCCACGATATATTTTCTATGCTAATAAATAAAATAATATTGGTTTTCAGATATTAAGAGGAAAGTTAGAAGCATGCTTTCTCTATGGGAGGCTACAGCTATTGAAGAATCATTGTCCGTCATAGACTGGCCGCTCAGAATAAATAGCGAAACTGAGACCCAAGTAAGTTTAAAGTATTTTTTATATGTTATAGTCACTTTAGGGACGCCGATTTTAAGGGTTACACAGCAAAATGGTAAAATGGAACTGTCCACCGAAAACTGATGTGATGTCTTGGCGACCATTAGGCATTAGTCCCACCGCCAACGATGAGCGAGAAGCGAGTAGAGCTAGCGATCATACAGTGTGTTACTGGCATGAGGGCTTCTGCTTTAACTAACGATAATATGTTGTTTAAGTAACTATTTGCAGGTACAATTAAGTCGAAGTTACCTAACGTAACGCTGTAATTTAACTTCTTAGATTTTAACTATCATCAACGTACTGGAGCTATGTGTAAGTATCGTAATCAATATCGTTATTGCTTGGTACAAGGCATACATTTATACAGGGGCAGAACATAGAGAGTTATTAATACTCCTTGAATTTGTCAGATTTGAGAAACTAAAATGACAGAAAATAATCGTTGTCAAATACCCTTCTAATCTGTGGTTGTCAAACTTGAACGAAAGTCATTCCGCTCGTAATAATTTAATGTTTAATAAATAGTGAGTTTAACTAATGGCTTACGACGCTCGTGAAATGTGCGACATGATTTTGTTGTACGGCGAAACACACGGCAACGCAGCAGAAGCGTTGAGGTTGTATCGTGAAAGATACCCGAACAGGCGACATCCTCACAATCCCAGATTCATATTACTCGTAGAAGCCGTGCAACGAGTTCAGACGTCAAATGGGGCTGCTATGGTCACTTATAAACAAGTCTTAGTTTGGTCACGTGACTTTATTAATTAACTTTAACACACAGTGTACATTGCTTGCAATTTATTTTTTGTTAGAAAACTAGCGTGTACTGTTTTATCTTGTTTTAATTAAAATAAACATGTAGGTACATTAAGGAGTTGTTCATTGTTACTCTATAACAAGGAAAGCCCTCATGCCGGTAACACACTGTATATTGATATTTATGTCTCTTTTACTTACACGGGATCTATGTCTTTGTTAGTTTCTTGAGCGAGAAAAGAGTCGATGGCTAATCGCTTCCTCGCTCTTGGTGTGATTAGTGCCTTATGCGCAAATGAGATGCATCCCTTGCGCGGAGGATTCGGGGCAGCCCAAACAGCAAACATACTCAGCACCGCACCGTTTCCAGTGTCGTTGCTAGAAGCACTGGAATAATATACATTGGTCGCATAAGAATGTTTAGAATTGCTGTGTATTATAATTCTAAAAGATTTTCTATACAATACTAGACTTAAGCTAACTTTGCCACTAACTAATCAACCATGGACATGTTTCTAAAATAATTTATTTGATTTGATTTGATTTTGATTTGAAAAGCTGAACGAAGTTGTCAACTGGAAATTTCGCATACTTTGTTGTATAACTTTTAGGAATACAGTTTATTACGTTTCATGAGAATTTTTGAATAAAAACATTTTAGTGGAAAATACTTCTTTTTCAGACAATGTCAACAATTAAACGGCTGATTGACCAGCTAAGCCTCCTAGACCTGCACAGTTCAGATTATGACACACTTCCATCGTCATCCTCCAGCTCAAAGGACACCTCCCCTACCGGTGACCCCCCCACCCTCTCATCTAGCGTCCCGAACATAAGCCAAAAGAAAAAGCCGGACCTAGAGTTCCATAATGACTACTTTGAACGGAGTGAGCGAAAACTCTTCAATCATTCGTTCAGATCGGTCCGGTCACCGGCGAAAAGTAAGATGAATGACATACACGAGATGGATTGTAACAAGAGGGGGAGTTTACAGCATGATATCAAGAGCTCTGCTAGCTTGGAGCAAGTTTCTTATAAATGTCTGTTAGATACCTTGAATGGAAAGAGAAAGGTGGGTGAATTTTTTGTATTGCCTTGTTTATGTGTCTTGTGTCTTCGTAACCTCCTGTAGATAGAATCAACTTGACTAACAGTTCGCTGGCCGAAACTAGCCTGTCATTTCATCGTGTTAGAACACGAGAGTATCCGTTTATCTTTAAGCTTCATATATTTCATCACAGATTTTGGATTGCTAGGCGGCCTGACAGACTTTAGTTTGCAGGTGTACTAAACTTGGCTCATAATTTCCGAAAATCAGTTTTCCTAGGTATCTTTAATTATGTTCCTGTCCCATATTATCTTAGTGGTTTTTTTTCTTGGGTGAGGCTCATAATTTCCGGAAGTCAAATTGTGTTGATAGCAGAAATACCATTCGCATTTTTTCCCGTCTTAGTTATTGCGGTTGCATATTTACACTGACTCGTTTTTTCTTAACGCATTTTTTCCAATTCCATGTACTCATTCCATAGTTTTGACGGAGCTTCGCTACTGCGGACCTGCTGCAAATCTTAAATAATCTAATTCTGCTACCAATATTGTTTTATTTTCAAAGCATAGACTTTTTTCGTAAATTAGAGCCCAACTCAACTGTTAGTTTGGGGCATCCTTTATACTTCTTTCTTTAGTCCTTATTCCAAGAGTGTCGTCCAACTATCTTATTTCTACTATACTTAAAGACCTGCCTTACCTACTTAGAAAAAAAAGTCTTGTATGTTATTCTAAATCTACAACGAATGTTTGAAATATGCCGAGTAGCTTGAAATTAAGGTTTTCCACTCTATGCTTTTCTGTATAATTATATTAAGAATGCTTAGGTTTATAAACATTTTGATTTGTGTCTGTTATTTGCGTAAGGTGAAATAACTATGCGGAACAAATACGTAGTTAAAAATAGTTACAAGAAAATATGAACTCTCAAGGAAACGGGCTTTAAAGCTTGCATTTTAGCCTTGTTATGTTGTTTTTTTTTTACACGTCTTAAAACATACAACCTATAAAAGAGGTGTGCTTATTGTTTAAACATTTTGTCTGTCTATCCGTCTTTCTCTTTGATGCTTAAGACCCAAACACCTTAACTTTTCAACGCCATTGACGGATATTTCCGTCATGGTTGACAGCGCAAAATAAATAAATAAAAATCAGGGGACAATCTCACAAAAATTGACCTAGTCCCAAACTAAGCTCTAGGCTTGTACTATGGGTACCAGACAACGATGAACATACTTATATAGAGAAATACATACTTTAATACATATAACACATCCAAGACTCAGGAACAGATATTCGCGCTCATCACACAAATATCTGCCCTTACTAGGATTTGAACCCAGGACCGCTGGCTTCGGAGGCAGGGTAACCCCCAACTAGGCCACGCCGTCAATAGACCTGAGTATCTATGAGGCAAAGTTGACCTTCGCTCTGGTTTTGTATTTGACATAGCGTTGAAAAGGTTATCTGATTTCAATGCGTTTTATGCTAGCATTGTAAGGACATCTTGCCAAACAGAGTTATCAGCCCTCAAACGATCGTAGATTTTGTTTTCAACAGTTTCAATGAGTATGCATGTGAATTGTACTGGGACCTTCATTTTCTGGTTTTTCAATACTATTTCCGTACATTTAGTTTTATTTGCGCTGCATGGTGTTTATTTTAAGTATTCAGATAAGCGATTACTATAATCTTAATTAAAATTGTGTTTTGCATCGCGACTTATTGAAATTTTGGCGAGATTCTTTTTATGATTCGTTAGCTATATAGGTAAGCCCTTGCGCCGAACACATAGATATCGTTATTTTTCTGCGAACGTGTCTAACGTGTCTCTAGAAAGTCCTATACAAGTTGTTTTAATAACAGTTTTTTTTTAAACAATCTCACACAAATTGATCTGAGGGCTTATTGTCTAACGCACTCGCAATCACGATCGTTTTAATGTTGAAAATCGAACGCTCGTCTGCATACAATATGAAAACAATTGCTCCATTTTGAAGCCGGTTGCGATTGCGAGTGCGTTAGACAATAGCCCCTCAGGTCTCAAACTTAGCTCATACAATAGCAAAAGAGCTTTTAACGACGGTTCAATATATATACACAGCATGGATGTCAACATTAATAGTTTCTCGAAAAGTAACAAACGCACGCAGTCGAATATTTTTATTTTATTTTTGTTACACTTGTATTTCTTAGCTGCAACGCAAGTGAAAAATTCACCAAGTCTTGAAGTTGCTTGCAACTGTTTTAAAGAGAGTTTACTTTTGTCCGTGTGTTTCCCCAGGGCGCAACCGATATAACGTATTTTTTTTAATTCAATATTTTATTTGTATGTAATAGTAAGTTTCAATAAGAGCTTAAATTTTATGTATTATTTCTGCTTTCTATACTTTGTGCTTCAACTTAAAGCAGCATTAACATTCTACGTGAACCGATGAAAGTAACGTAAACAGTAAAGTGTAAAAATTATAACCGATAACAAGTTTTTTTATATGAAGGGTCTAGGAATCTTAAATATGGCCCAGTAAAATCTAAGTAACAACTCAGATATCAAGTATATTGCGAACGTTGCAGAGCCTTTAAAAGAAATAGATATTATTTATGTTAAACTTCAACAATGTTGTTAAAAACATAAATATTCCACGCTTCTCAGTTGTGTAAGAATTGGCAAAACATGCAAACAATTGTTTGAAACGTTAATACGTTTACCATAGATATGTAAATAAACCTTTATCTACCTTCTCATGTACTCGTGTACCTAACACTGTAATCTTCTTTGAACTTCTAATCTATGATGTATTTTTATCTAACTGGTTCATCATTGCGAACAAAAGCCTTCGAATTTTAACTTAAAAAAGATATATCCCAGATTTATGTGCAAATGCATTGCGATTTGCGACGCCGCTCGAGCAACACGTTATAATTATAAACTACGTACCCATATTCAGAGTGTTTTATCCCTTTCCAATCTACTTTAATGCAAGCAACTTGTTTTCTTTCTTAGATCTTTTATTTTTGTAGCTAAACTTTTTTGAATCATGCATCCTATTATTTTAGTGCTTACTATATACGCGTGTTATCCGATTTCTTTTAAGAATTACCAGTGCGCTTGCATCAACGAATACGTTTTTATTCTTGAAATAGATATAGAATTAAGTGATTACATAGTAAGTGATAGTTACTTTGCCTTTGTAATAAACGGAAAACTGAAAATAACTAACGTACATTTCATATGTTGCCGCGAGCGCCCTGGCGACTTAATTCGTTATATAGCATAGCCGCAAGGCGACATACGCCAATTTAAAAGAAACACATTTATTTTTAGCAACCCCATGTCCAAGAATGCGTGTCACCTGACACAAGTATTGATACGGCGGCCAGAGAGAGTAATCTAGCGTTAAGGAAGCGCCTCACTGACGCGGTGGAGTCATCTGCTGAAGACTACGAAACTGTCGTTGCCGCTGCTATCAACGAAGAAGGTAAGGTTCCTTTTTTTTGAGACTGGTTTCTCTGTTCCAATGCAAAGGCCTATATCTCTCAAGACGCCCCGGTGCTAAAACCAACATATAAATGATACAGAATAATGTGAACAAATATGCCACGTTGTTTTTGTGAGGTGGGTCTCTTGCGATTGTCTTTTAGCCGACTTCAAAAAAAAGAAGTATCACAATTTTAAGCAATATTTTTCCCGTCCATTTTTTCAGCGTTTCGTATCCAACAACTCCTTATAGTTTCGCCGTGTCCGTCTGTCTGTCTTTCTATAATATCTTAAATTAGCTGACACGACAGAAGTTTTTCTGTCTTAAGTCTGAATATGGAATTCAAATTGGTATAATCATTTAAAAAAACATATTCCAAAAACATAACTGGCAGTCATTTGACAGTTGGTGTTATTGTCAGAATCATCTGTCAAAACAGATGCTTATTAACTATTTTCTAATTTTACGCGCAAAACTCTTATTTTTGTCTAAGAAACACAAAAAAAAAGAATTAGCAAAATCGGTCGAGCCGTCTTCGCGTGCTACCGTGACCAAGGGAAATAGGCATTCATCTATATATTATGTCATATAGATGAAAGCACATAAACAACTTAACAGGGAAAACTAATGACTGACTGCTGAGTTTCTTGTGGCGCTTCTTCTCAGCAGTGGTCTCTTTGAAGCGCCAGTAGAATTTGACGTGTAAAAGTGCCCGTGCGGCCTACTTACTGAATAAACAAGTTTTATCTTTTGTATTCTTTTATCACGACTAAGTAGGTACAGGTGACACAGGTGTGGCTAAAGCGTTTATGGGTCAATCAACTTTTCTTTGTAGCTCGTTGCCATGGTGACGTCTCCTGGGTCACTCTTTAAAACCACGATTTTAAAGTATATAAATCCAGCAAACATCGGCTTTTGTGGCAATTACAAGCCCATTCTTTTATGGGTTTTCTTCCAAGCATATCAGTAGTGTATATTGGAACCATTTTTCTAAGGAACTCTATCACTGTTGTCTCCTGGCTTACGGGACAGAATAACAACAACGAAAAGTTGATCAACCCATATACCTACTAAAAATCATCTAAGGCAGCACTGGTCCGGTTATTTATACTTGCATGTTTTTCGGGGTAGTTTTTAATGTTTGTAGTCACGGCTTGGGAAATGTAATCTGTTTTATGATAAAATTTCATGAAACACACTGCTGCAAACGATCGATTAGGTCACCTGCAGGAATGTATAATTGGCGTTTCCCTACAAATTGTTAATATATTTCTGGCCGCTTTCACGTTTTGGCGGAGTGTATTTTTATGTGGTACCAACCGATACATAACTCGATAATTTGAAATTCTTATTAAGAAATAAAAAAAATACTTTTCTTAAATGTCTCATTTGGAGTTATTTAAATATTTTCAACTCCTTCTTTAATGTGGGGTTTAATTTGTTGCTTGAAATAATAAGTTTAATCGGTAAGCTATCTACTATCGTCGCCTAAGGCTCCATAAGGATGAAGGATGAATATAAGTTAAGTTTCATAAAAATAGGACTCAAGCGTTTTCGGGTCTTAAATGAGTTTTTACACTTACTGTAAAACTAGGTATTCTCGGTGCATATACTACTTCCTTATAATTCCATCTTTTTTTATAAGCAGGGGTCGACTCTTTGGTGCCGATCACGGCAAGTTGCATAGACAATGATTAATAATGTCAGTGATTAGTCGTGCAAGATTTAATTTTGGTATCGGTATCGCGGTACGGGTTTCGTATTCGAGTTTATAAATACATATAAATATTATCCAAAAAAAATAAACTGGTTTGTTGTGGTTATGACAAGTTGCACGACTAAACCCTATTCTAAAACTCGCCGAATTGACATATGTACTGTTGCTGTGATTCATATTTTTATTGAGATTACTAACAATTCTATCGTTGTTCATTTCCTGGTACCATTTAAATACTGGAACACCTGCGAGCATCAGCATCAAACGCTGCTATCGTGTCTGTGTTCTTTCGACACATTGGAGAAAATTATTACTAGCATAACATACATAACGCAGAACATCAAAATAGCAATTAGTCCGTGTAGGATAATGTCCAAACTACATATTGTCAGAAACGCTATCACCAAAAAGCAAATCGTTCAAAAATCGCATTTAAGCAATGACAAGTAGAAACAAAGTCGACTGTTGTCATTACTGAAAGATTAGAGGTATTCGTGTTTCAAGTGGCCGGTTATGTTATCACGATAGGTTTTACCTATTAAACTCAATGTCTTTACAACGCGATATTCGTGACATTATGCTAATTGGACGTTTTGCGATTTTGGCGTTCCGTTTTATTAAGGTGACAATAAGTAATTTACGTTTTGGACGATTTAAGCATTGGACATTTTACATACTTATACTTGTTGCTATCAGACCGTGTCTTTTCATGGACATTATGCGAATTAGGTATTTTACAATTAAGACATCTTCGCACAATGGACAATCTACATAATTGGACATGTGCTTTTTAGACCATCTGAATACGTGGTCATTTTGATTCTTAGACGATTCGGTACTGAGCGGCTAACTTAGCGTTATACGTCTCAAAAAACCCTGCTGTAATGGAATTGTTGTTGTTGATCCAGCCTCACCAGAGCAAGTAGCGAACCGCGCATCGTCACTCGTTTCGTCAATGGCCTCGCTTGTGACGTGGCGGCGTGTCTCGCACGCCGCGTTGCGTTTGCGCTGCGAGCCGACGCAGTGGACACGCGACGGAGGCGCGCTACAGACACGACGCGACGCCTGTTTGGCACAAGCGGTAACGTATCATATTATCACCAGAGGTCGGCGGGGGTGTGCTGATTTTACGTCACTAATGTCAGGTAGTTGTGTCTTCACTACATAGTATAAAACACAGTCTCTTTTTCTGTCCCTATATCCCTATGTATGCTTAAATCTTTGAAACTACGCAACGGATTATGATGCGTTTTTTTTTAATAGATAGAGTGATTGAAGAGGAAGGTTTATCCATTAAGAAATATTTAAAGAAGACGTAACTGAAATTAAACTAAGATGAAAATGCATTTATCGATATGTCTTTGCACACTACTTTTTTTCCTTGTCATACTCGTTTTACATTTTGTACATAATATGGTTTTATTACCATCAAATGCCATATCGGGTTTATTTTCAATCCACTGTTCCTTCCGTTTTTTCTTTGCATACTCAAAATCGCAATAATCTTTTTCAAATTAATTAATATTAATAATTTAATCAGCTTATACACTTCTAATTGACACAGTAGAATAAAGACGTCGTCATGATATTTCACCCAGAGAGAATATGGCATCCTTAAACAGATTTATTGCCTATCTGAAAAGGTTTGATATCATATGATATATCACTTTAGTATCCTTCATAGTATCATATGGATATATACATATATTAAGAAAGTTTGCTTTAATACTAGTTGAAACTGTTATCCCACTTAAGCGCAAAGCTGTGCAAAATAGATTAATCATTAATCACATTCCGTAGGTTCTAATTAAATTAATTTGTTTTGATGGCGACGTAAAGCTCGTAGCAGAAAGGCAGCCTACATAAAATCCTTTCATCAGTTTATTATAATTACACATGAAACCACCATTGAATGATAAGGTAGTGGGAGTTACCTCGGGCATTTTAACACTTATTTATCGTGATATACGAATGCTATTGTTTTGCGTACTACTTGTTTGCGTTTTGCTTACTACTCGATTACTTACGTGCTAATAACTCAAAGTACATTTATGTATTAATAATACATTTGTGTATTAATTGCTGACTTACTGTTTATTTGCGTGCTACTTACTTGCTCCTTGTTAGCCAAATCTTTAATAATCAAGTATAAAATGTACAATGATGGTACAGCAATTTAGCCAGAGTGGATTGAAAACTACGTACTTCTTATCCGCAAAATACTTGTGTAATGACTATTTCATCCATTCTCACTCACAACTTATTTGCATTTCTAGTTACCCACTGCTTGCTTTATTTTTGGCTAAGATACTACCAACATTTTAATTTTGCCATCATTCGCGCATATAACTATGATACAAACGCGTCATACGTGACGTAAAATATACAAGGTGATGGGTGATATGATGCCCATTAAGGGCAGTAAAAAAGAACACATAATTGCGGTAAAATCTGACCGAATATGCCTTATTTATAGAAAAAATACTTTTGGGCAATACGGTTGTTATACGTCCCTAATTTTACTTCCGAGATTTAATAACGGATTTATGATTTATTTCTGCGAAGTTACTCGTACCTATAATTTACGTCATTCAGCTTCATCTAAATAAGTTATTTGATCAATATGCACAGTGTAAGGGGTTTTAATTAGGTAAATTTGGTTGATTCGCATGAAGGCATATGAGAGCGATCGAAATAGATGTATAGACCATTTGAATCTGCTTACACTACAAGACCTATTCTCTACTACAACTCAAACTACGCTCCCTTAAAATGAATGTATCTCATTATCATTACCTAGTAAGTTTTAATGGTTTAATTAATAATTTTACAATACAGGAATGGGAGATTCGAT
This sequence comes from Acleris holmiana, assembly GCA_949316455.1. NCBI lineage: Eukaryota > Metazoa > Arthropoda > Insecta > Lepidoptera > Tortricidae > Acleris > Acleris holmiana. The sequence continues at coordinate 80,654,484 of OX438762.1, forward strand.
TTTTAAGGGTATTTGATCTGACCTAACATTAATTGTTTTAACATTATTGTAGTAATACTTAATGCTGCGCACAAAATTTAACAAGAGAATTCAGCTTGCCTTCTCAATTAGCTTACCAATGCATACTAAAGCCGGTTGAGCAAGCAAGATAAATACGAGCTTTTTTAACAACTTACTATGTCGTATGTTTATTCAGTACATCTGTATAAAATAGTAATCTAAAAAGTATAATCATCTGTCTTTACTTTGTAACACATTTCCTAGCTGTTGACCAATGAGACCTATCGTTGGTGAAACTACAATACCGCGTAAGTAACAAATTAAATCATTTGCAAAATACTCCTTAACAAGTAAGTCGGTAAGGCACATTTTGCAACTTATTGAATTTGTTAGTTACGCGGTATTTCAGTTTCATCGACGCTATCTTGTAAAAGTTACAATACGACTTTAAAAAAAAAGCGACACATTTTATCAATTCTGCATTAATAACCGTTTAGTAATAATAATAATTAATAAATCTATATAATGAGTGTCATTATTAGCTTAAATATTTGTAAATTTTAATTATAAATTGTAAATTGTAACTTTTATTAAATAGGGAATCGGGGTTGCAATTATTATAGTTAATAGTCAGAATGGTTTCCTGGCTTCTCACGAGGATCGTCTACGTGTCAACACCGTACTGGCATTCATTTTGTACTTATTATGGTAAATTTCATAAGTACTAAGTGACTGTTATTGCGTTGTCGATTCTGCTGCACTGGTCCGCCACAACGGGTTTTGGTTCGTAAGTAGTGAGTATATAATCATCTGTCACTAACATATCTCCTAGCTATTAACCAATGTGTCTTTTCTTATAAAAGTTACAATCCGAAAAAAGGTGACATAATTGTAAAATTGTGTAATAAAACGTTAAATAAAGTTATAGGTGAAAAAGTAGTAAATGATCAGGGCCTGTATTCTACTGCGATACAACGATATCGCGTTTGACGTGTTTTAGAATCTTTTATGACTCGGCCGTCATTACTGTAAATGGCATAAGGGTTATCAAGAATTTGATAATAAGGAAAGCGATATCGTTTTTACCGTTTAGAATCTTGGCCCCATTGTTTGTAGTTGTAACACATCTGAAAAGACCGTTCGATATTCTATATTTGAAATTTGAACAGGTCCTTTACTTAAGTTTTTCACCAATACAACATTTAAAAGTAGCACGAGTAGTATAAATTGTAAATTGTAATTTAATTATACATTGTTAATTGTAACTTTTATTAGATCGGGAATCTGGACCGCCATTTTTATATCTAAATTGTGACAAGAAATGGTTTCCTGGCTTCTTACCAGGATCGTCTATACTGTAATTCTATGGAACTTGCTAACTATGTAAACAAACAATATATTGAAATTGACATCTAATGTCAATTTTAGTATGGCGGCTTGTTTACATAGTTAGCAAGTTCCATAGAATGACACTTTACGTGTCGATACCGCATTGGCGCTCACTAGATACTTGTGATGGTAAATTACATGAGTATTGGGTGTTCGTAAGTGCGTTGTCGATTCCGCGACACTGGTCCGCGTCAACGGGTTTTGGTTTGTAAGTTATATATGTATAATCATTAATCACCTGTCACTAATACTTTCTAGCTATTAACCAACGAGCCCTATTTTATATTATGAACGTTACAATCCGAAAATAAACTGATCATATATAAACTGCTTTTAGCGACACTTTCCCAGGGTTTGTGGACATCTTGTCAGGTTATAATCAATAACTTTAATGGTCGAACCACTAGAACCTGTTTCGGACCAGTTAATTTTGACGTAATTTGTTTCTCGCGACTTAATGTTATGACGATTTTTGGTGTAAGAATATTTCATACTATTCCACTCCATCTGTACAAAAAAATATCCCCAAAAGATCCTGGTATCGCTTAAATTTCTCGCTACGCTCAAATGGCTATTAAAAGTGTATATTTTTTACTTTTGACATTATTTATTGCCTTCGCCTTAAATGTAAGGAACCGCCGGAACTACGAATTTTTCATAGTATGTATTTGTAATTTCTTTACTGCCAGCGCCACCCTTGACTTAAATTAGTATTATGATCAGCTGTCAACCGAAACCATCTTCATTATACACGCAAAAATATTTAAGTTTTAGACGTCCTGACCACGCTGACGCTTTACTCGAAAATTTAAGACCAACGTGGGTTGCCACTAAAACAAAATATGTTTGAATTAGTATATTTCCACTTTTTAAAAGAGTGCACTAAGAACATTTATTTATTGGTAGTTTTAAACCTTCGATTTAAATAAACAAAAATCATCTTTATGCAAATACAAGATGCCCCATTAAATATTAAACCGGAGAGTCCGGTCAATCCGTTTATATTGCAGCGAAATTAATCATGTCATAATATGTACTTTACGAGTGTAAGTCTTAAATAGTTTGTATCAAAATAAGTACTGACGTTTAAACATTTCCACGTTTACTTTAACATGGTTCTTCAATCACTGCAATTTTGATGATGACTCATGTTGGACTTTACTGTAGTAATAAATATGGATTAAACATCTGTGAATTATCATAACAAAGTGAAAACAAAAGATAAACAAGGATTTATGGACTTGAGACCTCGAAAGTTTCGAAATATTTGTATTATTGTAAATTATTTGGTGCTATCAGAACGCTTCCCATTGAATGCTTAAACGCAGTTTTTTACGACCAAAATTACAATGACTTTTTTACCATATATTTATTAGTAGTACTCAGCAACTTGTGACGTCATAGTTTGCTTAGTAGAAATGTCGGACTTTGGACTATAATTTTTGTTTTAGCACTGCTCTGGTTCCGATAGGTCCCATATAATCAGCATAAAAAATGACATCTAGGTTACCTACTTCGTGACTACCTTATTCACTCTAGCCATCGAAACTTCTTAACAATTTTTTTTCTGACTTACAGTTGACGACCGTGACCGCTGGGCTGCTGTGTTGGCTCTGCTCAGCACCCAGTGACACCGTGGTCCGCCTGCTTAGCTCTGGTCTGGGCCCGTTGTGCGGCTTTGAGGGTCTCCTAAGTCTCCACGCCGCTGAACGCGCCATGTGGGGCGATATGGTGGTTGCTGTCGAGGATCTGCATACGATACAGTTTCAACTCGTCAAAGGCGGACACAGGTGAGTTGTAAGGCCACTGTTGGAGATATAAGGGATCTCTTCCAGGTAACCTTTCAGCGATTAAGAAATAATTAACGAACGAATAGCCAAATAAGTACAAAACTAAAAGATATAGTAGGTATATTAAACCCGAATTATAATGCTAATATTATCAATAACAGAACATTTTGTTGTGTGAAAAGAATGTAATTTAATTTGATCTGCGGATTCGTTGTCGGAGACCACAAAAAGGAACTCTCTCTACTTGAAAATAAGTATAATGATGTGAACTTGGAACGGGTCGAGCTTCAACATACAGTAGATAAGTTCACTGAGTGTACCACTCTGTACGAGCAGGCCCTGAAGGACGTTGACTCCCTGGAGAGAGCGCTGCATATTGCCCATGAACAGATCTACGAGCTTCAGGAGGCCAGGCAAGACACTGCAGAGGTACACACACAGTCATTATTTCATGAATTGGTAGAGAATGACCCGCAGTTTGTTACTGCTTCAATTGACCTTCCTGTTGTTACTATAGACTTAACTAATGAGACGTCCACTACAACAAGGTTAAGTAATTGTAGCAGGAATAACTAAAAAAATATATTAAAATAAACAGATATATAAGGAAAACCCGAAGGTTGTTAAAGCAAAATAAACTGTATTATAGAAAATGTATACTAAGTAAAATAAATGTAAAGTTAGTTGATAAATTATATATATATACCACTATGTTAGAAAATAATAAGTTAAAGTATGACAATGACACACAAATGTTACAATTAAAAATTCAGGATTTAGAGGAGTCGTTACAAAAATTGCACAATATGCAGGAAAATTCAAATAAAATTATAGATGAGTATTCTTTAGGAATGGATGATCTAATAGGGCAGCTCAACTATAATTTAGAGTTAGTTCAGTCACTGGAGGACGACCACACATGTGTCTGTCAACACAAGAGTGACTGTCCGGCCCCCGGTGGACTGAAGCAGAGTTTGTGTGTCAGTGTCCCTACACAAAAGGAATATGATGAGAAGTGTTCCTTTCATAAAAACTTAAATAATAATAGTAATACCAATTTGACATCCAAACCTGACATAATAATGTACTGCGATGAGATTGGTAGCAATATGGGCTCATTATTGAACTCATACACTAAGGGACATAGTGTGATCAGCAACTGTTTACCTCTAAGCAGCTTGGAAAATATCCAAAATAAAATTTTAGAGGACAGCTATATTGATATAGACACGACTTTGCTTATTCTTGTAGGAAATAGAGGGAATGTAAACAAAAATAAACTAATTAATTTTTTTGAAACTTTGAATAGCCTTAGTGTGAAAAAAATCATATTGTTTACATTCCCTTATTGTAAACAGTTGTCACAGTTGGAAAATGACATAAGACATAATTTAAATGTGACACTTTATAACATGTGTACATATAATAAAAAAATTGACATTATTGACTCTAACAATTATGTTAGCAATTATTATATTTTAACAAAAGGTAAATTTTACCTGCCTAATTATTTTAAGAAACAGATAGCTATGTCGCTATCCTATTTTTTTGACATTTCAGCCAAGAATTTGGCTCCTGCTGCTATTCAGCAACCTGACAGGTTTTTGGAACATGTTCCAATTACTATCAATCATTTAAATTAAATCACAAGACAACAGAGGAGCTCAACCCTGGCAACCAAATTTGTTATAAATATAAGGACAAATTTAGCAGCAAAGTATCTAATTATATCACTCTGGTTCACCAGAATATTCAATGTATAAGGAGTAAAGACCTGCAAGTCGAGTTATTTCTTAATAGTAATAGCATTGATATTTTATGTATAACGGAACACTGGCTAACTAGTAACGAAGCTATGTTTAATTTTATCAACCACCAGGTCGGCAGTTTATTTACAAGAAATAGCTCGATACATGGCGGGTCGTTAATCATATTAAACAATAAATTAAAATTTAAAGACCGTAAGGACATTGTGTCCTTATCTGTTGAACGAATATTAGAACTCGCTGCAATAGAGTTAGAGCAATTCATAGTTGTATGTGTATATAGGGCACCATTAGGCAATTTCGAAATTTTTGAGAAGATTATGGAAACTGTTCTAATAAAATTATCTTATTCGAGAAAAAAAACAATTATATGTGGAGATTTTAATGTAAATATTTTAGAAAACAGTCCACTAACCAAAAAATTAATAAATCTTTTCAAATCTTTCGGCCTGACACATACTTTTATGGAGCCAACTAGAGTTACTAACACTAGCGCCACGTGTATTGATAACATTTTTACTGATATAATTCCTATTGGTAAGAGTGTGATCAGCAACCTGGAATCGGATCATTTGGGTCAATTAATTAAATTCAAGTCCGTATCGAATAATATTCCAAAAAAAGAAATTACTTTTGTGCCAGTAACTGCAGACCGTGTGGAAAGAATGAGACATAACCTAGTGCATAATTTGCCCTTTCTAACAACTGATAAGGGACCCAATGACATGTACAACTCATTCTTTCACACATTCATGAAACAATTTAACGCAGTATTTACATCCAAATCGGTTGTGGTTGGTGGTGCAAAGGTTTTCAGTGACTGGGCTACTGCGGACTTACATAAGCGTAGAAGAATACTGTATCAACTATATGAGGAACGGAGGTATAACGCGAGTGAGGAGTTTAAGGAACATGTCAAACAGTATTCTAAGCAATTCAAGATAGACTGCCGTATAACTAAGCGAAATTTTTTAAGTAACAAAATCTTGAATAGTTCTGATGTTATTAAAACGACCTGGAAAATAATTAATGAAGAAACAGGTCGCCGAAAAAAGAACATTAACGACTATCGTTTAAAAGTAGATGGTAAAATAATAGATTCCAATCCAGATATCGCAATTGAATTTGAAAAGTTTTTTACCGATATACCAGTGTCCACGACTAAGTGCTTGAACTCTTCGCCTGCGTCTGCCATTGTACTTTTAGAAGATAACGTGCCTGAATGCAGTATATACTTTGAATTCAAGCGCGTTACTGCCTTGGATGTAATTAAGGCATTCAACTCAATCAATATAAAGAAAACCAGTGACCTTTGGGGAGTGTCGGTCCATGTACTCAAATCCTTAATTGAAGTCATAGCATCTGACTTAATGGTCGTATTTAATCACTGTGTTGATTGTGGTGAGTTTCCTGATCTTATGAAACATAGTAAGATAATTCCATTATTCAAAACGGGTAGTACTTTTGACCCCACAAATTTTAGACCAATATCCATACTACCCACTTTCAGTAAAATATTTGAGAAATTGATTTTGTCACAGTTAGCGGAACATTTTCGGTATAATAATTTATTACACAATAAACAATTTGGTTTTACTCGGGGTCGCTCGACAACCGAAGCTGGTGTTGAGTTGATTAAAAACATTTTTAATGCCTGGGAAGGGTCACAGGATGCTTTAGGTATTTTTTGTGATTTGTCCAAGGCCTTCGATTGCGTTAACCATGACACATTGATCAGGAAACTACACCACTATGGAGTTAGAGGTACTGCGCTAAACTTAATAAAAACGTACTTATACGGGAGAATACAAAGGGTAGACGTGAATGGAGTACGATCACCTGGGTCATTGGTCTCAATGGGCGTACCACAGGGCTCAATATTGGGTCCATTTTTATTCCTCATCTACATAAATGACTTACCTTACCTTATAAAGGATAACCATGATATAGTCTTGTTTGCTGATGATACGTCACTTGTGTTCAAAGTTAAACGACAACAGCAGTTTAATGTCGATGTAAACAATGCTATATCAAAAGTAGTCGATTGGTTTAGTGTTAATAATTTATTACTGAATGAAAAAAAGACGAAATGTATAAAGTTCATGACTACTAATGTGAAAAATAGTCAAACTACTGTAACTATTAAAAATGACAAACTAGACCTAGTTAATGATACAGTGTTTCTTGGTATAACGTTAGACTCCAAGCTCCAATGGGGTCCTCATCTTGCTGGATTGGCGGGTAGACTCAGTTCAGCAGTTTTTGCAGTTAATAAGATTCGGCAATTAATAGACTTAGATACCGCTCGATTAGTTTATTTTAGTTACTTCCATAGTATTATGTCATATGGTATTTTACTGTGGGGTAGTGCTGCTGATGTAAATAGCATCTTTGTTCTGCAGAAGAGGGCTATTCGTGCTGTCTACAAGATGGGCCAGAGAGACTCGCTTAGAGATAAGTTTAAAGAAATTAATATATTGACCATGCACAGTCAATACATTTATGAAAACATTATTTATGTTCATAAAAACATCGCTAAATTTAGAAAGAACTGTGACATACATAATGTTAATACCAGAAATAAATATAAGCTCGCAGTGCCCTTCACGCGGCTCCATAAAATAAAAAACTCTTTTATGGGTAATTGTATTAGGTTCTATAATAAGCTCCCAAGTAATGTTACTGAACTATCAGTAAATAAATTTAAGAGTTACGTTAAGCGTAAACTAATTTCTAAAGCATATTATAGTATTAAAGACTATATTAATGATAACAATGCTTGGGACTGAATTGCTTGTAATAAAATGTTTAGTCCTTACGACAAAAGGTTGCGAACGTCGAAAAAAAAAAAAAAGACATCCGACAGAGTTTCTTACAGGTTCTTCTCTGATCGGTCGCGATTTGAACCTGCAGTCAATTTAGGCTAAGTCGCTACTATGACGTTTCAAAAGAGTTTATTATTTGTAAACCTACTTGAATAAAGATTATTCTGATTCTGATTCTGATTCACACCGATCCCCAGATATCTATTTTGGAAGCAATCGGTCGAATAACTAAAAAAACAAGATATCGTTCCATACCACGCAATAGGGACACTCGTGGCATCTTTATAAAGAAAGATAGAAACGCAAAAGGTCACTGTTCGTGTCGATATGGCACCCGCGGATGACAGCACTGCCATGTATGCTTAGGAGTCTTGTTGAGGCGTGCGTCTGTAAGTGCGTCGTTTCGAACTCTTGTACGTAGTTTCTTTACTGCTTTACGTACTGTGGTGATAGTGAGGTGTGGGGATAAGACAACATTTGTATAATGGCGACGAATATTTGTTGCCGAAGGAGCTTAGTTTACGACTAGGTCAATTTGTAAGAGATTGTGTTCCCTGATATTTATTTATAGCTTAAGCCTAGAACTTAGTCTTGGTCCTTGGGTCTAAGTCAATTTGTGTACGATAGGCCTCCTTTTAAATAATTGTTTTGTTTCAGTAGCAACTCTAGTCCCCACGTGACCGGCACCCGAGGAGCTCTTGTGGTCCACATTCCCATCTCGGACAGCCTCTACTCCAAGTTTACATCTAAAGAGGTAACAATGACTCATTTATTTTTATAAAATATGCGCAGCAATAAAAACGGCATAAAAAGGCTCAAATATTTACTTACACAATTACGAGTACAACTATACAAGCACAAAAAGCAGAAGGAGGCAGTTACAAAATAAAATCGTACGGGTCGGTTCGCGCATTGAGGATTACTTATCGCTCGAACTAAGGAATTTTAAAAAGTTATACGCAAACTTCTAATATTTTGTAGTATCCGACTTTTTGTTTTACTGACTCATTTTTTTTTTTATATGAGTAACCAATATAGTTAGGAACTATCTACTACTACTACTAAATTTAACCCTTTGAACGCCAAGAACACCTAAAGGCGTTTTGTACTATAGTGCCTACTACGCCATCGACGCTTATAGTTGTCACAGATACAGTGACAAATAGACCCGAGTACTTGTGACGTAAGGTTGAAATTAGCTGTGGTTTGCAGCTGTCATTGGCGTGTGAGGACGACGTTTGTATCAAGTTAATTGCGGCGAAAAGGTTAATTCATCATGTTTTGTAGAATCTTCTTGCTGGTAGCAGTGGCGAAATATTTCGTACGGTGTGTCGCTCTCCCAACGAAATAGATAGCTTATTTTACCACAGAAAGCGTTTGGTCTTACCTTTTCGAAATGTAAATATTTGATATTTTAAAGTTACACATACGTATTAAATTAACAATACTTATACTTCACACCTAACAGCATTACTAAGCAATCAATCACAAAGTTAACAAAGATATACTTATTTAGGGGCTTTGATAAAGTACAACCACAGGAAAACATTATTATACAAATAATATTAGGCCCGATTCGACCAAACTTTTATACCGGGGTAAACGCTTACTCTAAGATTAGTAATGTCAAAAAATTACAGTTTTCAATGGCATTTTGACATTACTAATCTCAGAGTAAGCTTTACCCCCGTGTAAAAAGTTTGGTCGAATCGGGGCTTAGTATATTATGTACATAAATATTTGCGCCGTTTATGACAACGGGCAGTAATACGAACTCTTCAAGCCTGCCAAGTTCAAGGCAGCGAAGGATCAGAGACTGCTATACCTCTGCCAGTTTCACTGCTTGGAACATGGTAAATTCTGCAGTTTACCTCAGACCTATTAACACTTTTGTTGCCGCCAAATAACAATCGTATGTAATTTGAGTACGTGTGGCGCGTCAGCGGCAGCGAACGTGTTAAAAGAGTAGTATTTCTAGAGTTCTCTTTTTTCAATAAAGGGCCTTTTCAAGGTAGTATATATCGGTCCTGTTAATTCGAACACTTTTTTTTACATAAACGATAAAAGGTATGGCTTCCTAACAATGTCAGCCAATGTCTGTAAAATCGTCAATATAGAGTTGTGTGCTGAAAACCACAACATTTATTTAAAAATAGTTGACAAGCATTAAGAAGTGTTTATGTTCCTAGGGTTTCAATGATTCAACCAATGATATGCGAAAAGGTCACCAATAATAAAACTTGTTTTTTGTAGATTTATTTTTTTAATTCCGGCTTTTACGCAAGCGCGTATATAGACCCGCTTTTTGTTTCTAATCCAGTTTTCAAGTTTAATACAAATATTTAATGAACAAACACGTAGGCGTTAGGGTTATTTTATTAAGATCCAAATCGCCATCGATCCAGCTGCCAAATGTGACGTACCTTAGGTTCGCGAGAATTCCTATAAACGCATATCTTAAGGAGCCCTTATTCATTCCAGTGCCTCACTTTCACCATAACCGCCGTTTTCTTCAATATCGGCGTGAATGAGAAGGCGACGTTGGCCGAAGCTCTGGGCGAGACCACTCCCCAGTATCACTCGAACTGTGATAACCTCGATCGCCTCTGCAAGTACTACCACAAGTACATGAAGATATTCCCCGCAGATCACATAGCAGCTATTAGAGGTTAACTATGACACTAGAACAGTTTTTTTAACTGGGACAGTATGGGGATAGTTTTTTTTTTGGTCAAGACTGAGTTGTCGAAAAGACGTTATTTTTTTTTGGGATGCAAACTGTCTCAGTTTCACGTAAATATAATTTCATTGTATGGAAAAAAAAAAACATTTGTGCGTCCTATGGTTCAATCTGTATCTCCTATGGTTTCGGATTTCCCCATACTGTCCCAGTTAAAAAAAAAACACTGTATAAATCCTTACTTAATTTGGTTTGTTACTTCCGTTTTCACGGTTAAACGCCAGAACCGAGAGGTGGGAGACTGTCTATTGCTGTCACACTTCTTTGTAACATATGTCAGTGTATTTGTTATGACAGAGTGTGAAAGCACAGAGTGTGAGTGTGACAGTCGAGTTTTCCTAATGATACTTTGGTTGTACTGTACTACGTGTTTGTAACATACACACTATTCACTTAATTATGAGCATTTTTAAATTGCGATTTACAGCGTCATCAAGGACGAAACCTTTAGAAGAAGTAATGGAGAATTTAAGGATAACTGTACACAAGAAAGTGCCAAAGAACATCGAGGTTTTACATTTATCCTCGCTGGCCACTAGACTGATGAATGGTAAGTTTTAGAATTAACGTGGAATAGAGCGACGTTACAGGCAGGGTTCCTGGCTGCGACAGGACACACTTTCAGCAGTGGACTGACACGGGCGTATAATGTACGACCTTCCATCGGAAATGTAGCTAAATTAAAAAATGATTTTCTTGCTTTCCCCATATCTATCCTATTTCTATTTACCGCCTGATGAGCGACGTCTTTTTATATAACGTTTTTGGTTATTCAAGGGATTCTGTGTTGCGTTTTCAAATCCCGGTAAGGGCAGATATTTGTGTGATGAGCACGAGTATTTATTCTTAGGTCTTGGATGTTTTCTATGCCTTTAAGTATAAGTATGTTTTACGTTGTACCCTTAGTACAAGCCTAGAGTTTAGTTGTGAACAAGGTGTATTTGTGTGAGACTGTTCCGTGATATTTATTTATTTGTAGAGTTCTTTCGATGTAAAAAACGTAATATAGTATCCCGAAAACCATCAGTTTGACAAATATAACCAGTTTTTTTTTATAATGAGGTATTTTTTTGATGTGTTTATTAATATATTGGAAGGTCTACATTTGAGATGTAAATTGCTAGGCTGAAGCAATGTTTAGCGTTTGCAATCGTCGAAATACTTAATTTGGGTCAATCAACTATTCTTTGAACACTGTTTTTTTCAAGTTTGTAAGGCTTTTAAACATAAAGAAAAACTAAGTGGGTTTTCTTTAAAATATTGCGTGTTTTTATTACACAGATAAACAGTGAATTGCATGACCCGGCAGATATATTTATTAAACAATTAAAATGTCTTCTCAACTTAGTGGACCATGTAGTCGTTTTGTATGAAAATAGTGGCTTGTCCCCTAAGTTACCAGTATTTTTGGCATAAATGTTATTCTGATTTGGATAGCTTATTTTCATTTGTACAGACAATGAATCTATTGATTTAAATATATAGTTTATACCGGGCTTTGGTTAAACAGTGTTGTATAATTATTGTAAGTACAAAGAATAATTTATTGACCCATTTAACACACGGCCCTACCGTGTGATGCGACGATAATTTACTGGCGCGCGATAGAGCATAAGTTATTGGTATCATACAAATTCTGACTAAATTGAACATGTCCAGGCCTGCGCTTTACTTCGTGCAAAAGTGCCAAGGACCGGACCGGCATGTCGGTGACCCTGGAACAGTGTAGCATCCTCTCCTCAGAGTACCATCTCGCCGAGCATGAGATGAAAAAAGCGCTCAACATTATGAGGAGGTAAGTACCCCTTAGAAAATAAGCACTCAACTAGATTCTCAATCTTGCTTTTCCAAAACCTTATAAGTAGTCACGATTGCTTTTTTTTATGTTATGGAGAAGGCACACGAGCACTCGGGCCACCTGATGGTAGGTGAAATCTGAGACCCATAGACATTTGATTTCTCAAGACTATAATTCTACGACCTCAAATGCGTTGCCAACCCTTGAGGACTAAGATGGAATGCCTCTATGCTAGTAATTTCACCGGTTGTCTTATCCCCACACCGGGACACAACAATCCTCATAATTTCTCTTCATGTTAAAGTTTAAAATCGTACATCGCGAAATATGAAATACGTACCTGGTTTGTTCAAAGTACCTAGTGACGATAAGTTCGGAAGAAAGACGAGTAAATTCCTTATATTTTAAACAACAATGCGAACACTGTTGCTTGGCGGGTTGCTGCCTTTTCTTAAACTTCCCCGATGTAAATTTATTTAATTTGATACACTATGCTATATGTACTAACGGTGCTTAGTAGACGTTTATGTGTCATCATTAGAACAATATACGAGTTACAACGCATCACAATTTATATATTTATGATTAATCAAAATTTAAGGTTGTATAATGGATTGCGTTCATTGTTAACCTTTTCAACATGCGAAAAATGTGTTAAAAGTTATGCAAAATTTAACTAAATCTCTACGAAATAAGGGTCATGCAAACTCTTAAAAACAAAAGTTGTCTTTCCTGTGGTCAATACTTAAAAGCTTGTGTGCATATCGTCACTACTTTAAAAAAACCTCGTATCTCACAAATTTGTGATGTACGGTTTTAATTTTTTTTTTCTAATTTAGTCTGAAATCGTGCATCACGATTTATGAGATACAAGGTTTTTTTCAAAGTAGTGACGATATAAGTTATGTTATTAGATGATAGGTCTAAAGCAGTCCTGACGCCGTTTATGGGCTTAGCCAGAAAATTAGGCCTGAAAAACGTTAACTTTCGGCGTGTCTACAGGAAAGACGCTAACCTAAATCTGTGTATCACCCATAATGTCTCTTTTCAACTGTAAGTACATATTGTGACAACTATAGTGTCGGTGGCGTTGTAGGCACGTCAGCTCATTAGCCTTCATTGGCGTTCAAAGGGTTAATATAAAAGAATGTCATAATGAGCGTCAAACTATACAGAATGATGAATACGATTTAGATAATGAGATAATGACAATGTATAAGCGTTTTTGTTATGTTAAGTGGGTGAATCAACTTTTAAGGTACTCCCCAATTTTCGACATGTCTCACTATGTCACCTTAATTTGGTAGAATGCAATATTTTTTTTTGATGTGGTCAATATATTGAATAAATCAGACAATTAAACTTACTTTCTAGCTGACAATTTTAAAAATTCTATGATTTACACAAATATATCAGGTAACGCAGGGGACGACGTTGTCCCCGGGTTTTGTATGAAAAACGTGCATTTTCCACTGCGTTACCATGTTTTTACAAAATTATAGAATTGGTTTATGATTATGAATAGTGAAATCCGAAAATCTGATTAACTAATTTTAACATGTGTAAACCATTATCAATCTCACATATTCTAGTAAGTTTTTATTAGCGTGTAGAAAAGGAGGACTTTAAAAGTTGATTCACCCAAGTACCTTATTGTAAGTGTAGTGCTACAAAGACGCATTGCGCGTTGTAACACTACATTAGCATCCATATAACAAGTTATTGATAGATAATAGATAACAATATTACCCTTTATTTTCAGCGAGGGTTGTCGCCGCGAAAACACCTTTAAAAACATAGGCGTGAGGAAGTACGCGTTCACGAAGAAACAAGTTGCGGCTCTACCAGAGGACTACAGGCCTCCAGCAGGCACATTCAGCTCTTCCCAGACTTAAACAAGGGCGTCAATACTGGGGACAACGATGGCCAGGGGGGATATTATGACGTAAATATACAGTTCTGTTTACGCTCTGAGAAAAGGACAGAGCTATATAACTGTCATAGCTCTGTCCTTTACGCTCACCGTAAAATGAACTGCAAAGCTAGCTCATAATAACCCCCCAGTTCTCGGTTCATTCTTACCTGAGCAAACGAAAAAATATTAAAGCTACCAAAGTCAATAAATAAAAAGTTCAAAACAACAACTACAAAAATAGTTTTTGACCACAGAAATGTAATATTTAGTGACAAAATTAAAATTAAAATTCACAAGTAAGCTTGAACTGACTTTAAGCGGTATAGAAACGGATCGGTTTCTAAATTATATACTGTCTCGTTTCTTTGCCATGATTTTTCGAACGTATCGAAACTGGCCGCTTTGAATACCGTTTAAACATTGAACCTAGGCCGTGAGTTGTACCTAGTAATATTTACAAGGGTCAAGTCTTGTGAAGCCAAACCCATCGAAATTGATGTGCCACAAATTCCCAAAGGTTAGTCTTATCTTAACCACAAATTTTTTAGTTTGACTTTTAATAGTCTGCACAAGAAAGTAGCAGCGAATTTATAGAAACCAGCACTTATAATCAATAAAAACAATATTTTATAAGACTTAAAAAAGTCTTAACTCTTGTTTAATAGTTATATTAAAATGTAGGATTTAAATAAATTCTATGATTACAAGATCTATGGAACATGGATCGCTGTGTTAATAACGCTCTCTGGACTTCTTTTAAATTCATTTTTTAACTTTTGTACGAACGTCATCATTTCATCAACATTACAAACTTTATTAAACATAGTCAGGAATAATGTTCTTGAGCATTTTGTAATGGATTAGTTGTTACTGTGTAAATTCGAGAAAACCTCGATATGTACTTAAGAAAATGTATTTACCAAATAAGTTTTTTTTTACGATTGCACCGATAAACCATTCGTCGCTCACTGTGTACTAATATCGTATACTTACGTTAGAAAGGGATGGATAACGTTTTTAAATTGGACCTTATAGAACTGGATCATAAGCTACTTGGTAAATAGGGGAACAACCAAACGCTACATGTTTTTTTTTTATTGAAAGAATATACTTTACATAAGCAAATTAAAAAAAAACTGATTTCTGGTCGCATTTCAGTTATTTCGCGTTTGTATTTAAAATGGAATTTATATATTAGGTTGTTATAGTCGCATTTGTCTCGCACTTAGAATTACACAGGATGCCATCGCTATCGCACTTACTTCCGATATAACAGTTCTTATCTCGTTGTGTTTCTTAGGAACACAAACAAACCCGATAAATTTTAAAAGAATAGTTACTGTCCAGGAGTTACCAGTTGATATTATAAATAAATTCGTTTGTTTGTAATATATATTCGGTACTTCGGTCTGCAACTACGAATAAGAAAAATATAAGGTGACGATAATATTAATTATAATAATAACTTAGGTATATGGTGGTATAAAGTACCAATAATATAAGTACACTATGTCGATAAGATCTGCATATTAGGTAGAAATAGTTATAGGATAAAAAAAAAAACAAAAAAAAATGACGGGAGCTTTGGGCTATTGTACTAAGTATTAAGTTGTTATTTCCGCGTTAGTTTTCACATCTAAATTTTATTTAAATGGCAAATTATTTGACGTAAAATTATTATTTATACATTCAAGATGTTAAGTTGTATTATGTGTGCGTAATCGTCTCATTTGTGCTAGACAATAGTGTTATTACGAGGAACTCGCTAGAAATACAAGTCAATATCCTCTGTAGACGTTTTCTTAGTTTGGCTTCCATTATTGTAGTATAAGTAGTTGTTGTTAAGGTAGTTTTAAGGTTAGTAAGGGCCACATGAGGCACACGGTTGTAAGACGAATAAATAACAATGTTTAATCGATTAATAATTATTTAAATTTAAGTTATCATTTCTTTTGACCTTAAATAGGGTTATTGACCTTATTAAGGAAACGTGTAGCGAAGCAATATCGATTGTATATAGAATTATTCTAATTCGAAAATTACGTTAACGGACGTTTCGTGTTTAAACTTTTGTAGAGTAATTATTAAAAATTACGGTTAATAAGTTTAAGTGGTGTTTAGGTATTTTAGTGTTCGATATGCGGAAAACGAGCCCGCTGTAACCTATTACCTATTTCACATTATTACCGAAGTTCAATAGGTTTGCTAACTGAAAAGTCAAATTACATTTTAATAAGTGTTAAAACTATAGCTATTAAGTATAGAGTTTTGTATGAAATATCATGCCGTGCTACTGATAAATTACCTTGTCTTTAATATTTTTTGTTAATTTGATAAACCGTAACATTTGCAAAAATGCCTTTTTAAAATTATTCTGTTTGCAATATGTTTATTCTTGTTTTCTTCTACCAAAGAACACAATTCTTTTGTGAAATAATTGAAATTTGGATTAATTTGCAATTCGTAGTTTTTGCGAAAAATGTTGACAGTGGAAAAATAATTGATTAAAAATAATTATAGAACAAAACACCCCGGATTCTGTAGGGATTTAAATAGGCTAGTTATGACGTCACATGTTCATAAAATCCATAGTTTTGACACTTGCTATTATAGTAACATTTTGAATTTTCTCATTCGGATAGCGAAATCTGGCAAAAGAAGAAACAAATTTTGCTTGATCTTTTCCAAAAGGACAATGGGCAAAAATTGATGGAATGTGGTACCCGCTCTAATGGACATAACTTACCTATAAATCAATGAAAAGGTTTTTTTTTATGTAGAGTAAAGATAACCAGGACGCATATGCCCATTAACCACCCGCCAAGCAACAGTGTTCGCATTGCTGTGTTCCGGTGTGGGGAGAAGACAACCGGTGATATTACTAGCATAGAGGCATTCCATCTTAGTCCTCAGGGTTGGCAACGCATTTGACGTCTTATGAATATAGGCTTGAGAATTCAAATGTCTATGGGTCTCAGCTTCCACTTATCATCAGGTGGCCTGAGTGCTCGTGCGCCTTCTCATTAACATAAAAAAAAGAAAAAATATGTCCATTTTGCTGTTCCTATTTGTATGACCTATTCAACGACACGACCATGATTGCCATCAAGCGGGTACCAAAATACTCATTGTCCTTTCACTCGTGCCTGTTACTCGATAGCTCTTCTTGCTCCAATCTCTGCGTTATTTTATTGAAAGGCGGTGGCGCCATCTTTTGGAAATAGTTAGCATCGCATTGTTTTTTTGTAATCGCAATATATACATGGGAAGATTGTTATTTATTGTTCCAATGACTCATACTCTGTGGACGCAGCAAGTTTGCTAATTATTTTGCCACACGTGTGTTCATAAAACAATAGTTTTAAGACCCGATTATAACGGTTCAGTTTGTGACCATAAACACATAAATACCTTCAAAAGGATTAAAACAGGTTTTTTATTAGAAACCTACTTCATATTTTTAAGTTGCCTTCTTTGCGTATGTATGAGTTTTAAAATGATTGTTTATAATTTATTTGCTTCTTTCTCTGAATTAGACGCCACACATATACTTTTTTAGTAAGAGAAGTTAAATTCTCCCATTATAGTTGCTATTTAGTAGAAAATATTCACGCATGTCCACGGAGTTAGTTTATAGAGTGTAAAGAAGTTATTGTAAATATATAACCTCCAAAGTAAGCGGCATAATACAATATAAATGTAAATATAATAACGCCTCGTAGTACCTACGATTGCATTTGTTTGTGTTATATCTATTAATATTAACTAGATTAGCCTGGGCCGGCTGTCATGCTGTTTTTGTTGTCAATTGGTTTGCCAAAGGGACCTTTGGCATATATACAATTTATGACATTTGAGAGATTTTTAAAGTAGCAGTTTCTTTAGAGGAGAGGGAAAAGGCTGTTACTGATGCAGTGAACGTTTGCTTATCACTCTAATTAAAAAAAAACAAAGTACAAAAAAGTTGTTTAGCACACTTACAGAACGCATTTTAGTAACATTTAGATGGTAAAATTTAATTATCTAGCGAACTGTTTTGAAGTTAATTTATTAATATAATATTCACCTTTACAATAATGCATGATAGCTGATCCATTATGGTACAAGACGTCTATAATAATATGGTTAAACAAGGTATAGAGTACGAGTAAGTTTTTCAAAGAATTGGTTTCGGAACTATTCGGGTTTAAGACTCGATTTTAATTGTTTTGTAAATAACAATGCCTATAAAAAAACCTTTTTTTTTAATAACAACAAAATCATATTTACTTTGATTTATGGTTCCATGTCATTTTATTGACCGAAACTAATTCTTTTATCAACATTAAGTCGTAATTATATGCTTGGGTCATTGTATTATTTGGGAATCTGGCAAACCTGCCTCAATATTACTTTATATTTAACACAGTTTACATTCACAAATTAACAAAATCTTCCGTTCCATTTTGTACTTCCGTTTGTCAAATTCCCAAACAGACCATTACCCAGATATAATATATAGTTTTATACAAGAGCAATATCTTAGTTCATAATTTCTTTTAGTTTAGAACGACCGGGAAACTATTAACAATCGTTTGAATTTTCCTTAATTGTATTACTAAAATAACTTACACTTGACTAGAGACATTCAAAGCGTCGTTTAGGACTAAAATAAGACTTGAAAAAGAAAATATTGTCTTCCAACAAGGTCTCGATCCGTCTTGAGGCAAGTTATACATTAACACGTAACACTGAAGAATAACGGAATGCCACTAATACCACTTTTGTAATGCATGCACGAGGGTTGACACCAGGCTCGCAGGAAACAGCTGGATGTGATTGGCACTAGACCGACCATCTATATCTAGCAGGAAACGTGTTTTGCCTGATACGATGTGATTTATCTTGATCCCGTTCACCCGTGACGAATCGAGCCCTTATTCAAAGTCAATTGTATTAGATGGAGTAAAATGGCGTTTATTGGTTGAGTATGTAAAATTGTGTTGAAACCAAAAAACCACCATTCATTTAATAACATTTATTAATAAACATTTTAATTTTTTGAATCACCGCAATTAGAAAAAAATAAACTAATATCCTTTTTTAATTTCTATTAACTACAAAACAACTGTATTTGATTATCTTTTATTCTTAATTCATTTCCTTTTTAGGGTTCCGTAGCCAAATGGCAAAAAACGGAACCCTTATAGATTCGTCATGTCTGTCCGTCTGTCCGTCCGTATGTCACAGCCACTTTATTCCGTAACTATAAGAGCTATACTGTGGAAACTTGGTAAGTAGATGTATTCGGTGAACCGCATTAAGATTTTCATACAAAAATAGAAAAAAAACAATAAATTTTTGGGGTTCCCCATACTTAGAACTGAAACTCAAAAATTTTTTTTTCATCAAACTCATACGTGTGGGGTATCTATGGATAGGTATTCAAAAATGATATTGAGGTTTCTATTATAATTTTTTTCTAAACTGAATAGTTTGCGCGAGAGACGCTTCCAAAGTGGAAAAATGTGTGTCCCCCCCCCGTAACTTCTAAAATAAGGGAATGATAAATGTAAAAATAATATATGATGTACATTACCATGCAAACTTCCACCGAAAATTGGTTTGAACGAGATCTAGTAAGTAGTTTTTTTTTAATACGTCATAAAAACATTGATCAAAGCTACAACGAACTTTTATATTATGTTACTTGCTGCTACGGAACCCTTCATGGGCGAGTCCGACTCGCACTTGGCCGCTTTTTATTTGTTTATTCACGAGTGGAGCTGAACGCATCACTATAACTACATTACTTTACGATGTGACGTAACAACGTGTCAATTTACTCTATCTAATTAAAGTACTTATGATTTTAGATCCAATATGATTTCGGTTAAACTATATATAAGTTTATATTTTAAATGTTACAGACTTGTATAATTTGTTAACTTTTTTTGCGCCGCAGTTGACAATAGGTACACTATAACGAATTTTTGTACCTACCTCGGCCGCCCGAACGTCGTCAGTGGGTTCTACACAAAATCGAAACTCGAATCTATGATATCTCCGTCCCTTTCTGGGATGGGGCATCCAAAGTTTCAAATTTGATAACGTCTTTTTAAAATGGTTTAACAAAACATAGCTCCATCCTGGCGTATACCCAACATTGTTTTTTTTTGTATATAAATATACTAAATACGGAGTACTAAAAAATATCCAGTCAACTGCGGCTCCGAAAAGGAAAAATAGTAGTAGTATCTTTATATTCCGTTAGCGAAATTTGTTACCTCACTATATTAACACTTTTTGTTTAGAAACGCTAGATGTCGTATCCTTTCTAATTCAACGTCAATAACCTATTAATCTAGGCACTTGACATTATGCTTAAGGCGTGATTTTTTTACCTTTGTTTTTTTTTTTTAACTGACATAGTACGCTCTCGTCTTAAAATGCTGGCTACGATTTTTGGCGGCAACGGTGGACGGCAAACGGCAAACATAATTGCATTAAGATGCATGAAGCATGCCCAGCGGTGCCGTGCTAAGCGATAAGGGAGCGACCACACGACGCGTAAAATACGATGACGATGCGTAAACAACTGGGTCATACTAATTACATGGCGTCAATTTTGACGGACCGTCATTTACGCACCGTTAAACTCCGGTGTGGTCGCTCTCTAAGGCGATCTCTATGTATTTGATTTCGGCTCTCGCGCAGGGGCGCGATGCAGGGGCATTGTAGCGCGGCTTTAAGCCCAGAGCCGAAGCCACGCCGTTTCACCGTTATAGCTCGTGTGTGGCTCATTTAGATCGATCAGTACGGACGAAAGTCTGAAACTATAAGACATACGAAGATCTGTTCTCAGGAACCGAGCAAGAAAATTTACATTCATACATTTAAATAAAACTTGTACTCAGCTAAGGGATCGAACCCGGATGTTTTGAAAAATGAAACTAACACTTTCTATTTAGATATCGATTGTGTAGGTAAGCAGCAAATGTTACTATGAAACATGATGTGTAAAATTAATAAAATGCATTGTTTTCATATACTTTAATTTATTTTAGTAGGTGTAACTTTACTTTTCGATACAGCGTTCAACTCGTTTAGGATATGAAAACAAAATGCATTTTATAAATTTTTGACATCATGTTTTACAGTTATATTTGCTCCTTTTACACAACCGATATCTAAATAGAAATAAAACTATTTTTTTCAAAACCTCCGGGTTCGACTCCTGATCTGGCTCTTTTTAATGTTTGAATGCAGTTTTTCATGTTATTAAAATCGATGACATGGTTCCTAAAACAGATCTTTATACGTCTTATAGTTTCAGACTTTCCCATACTGACCGATCTAAATTAGCCACCCTGTATATTATACATCTTAAAACGACATTTAGCGTTGAATTTTTTCACTTTTGTTTTCCCTTGTTAAGGGCGTTTCTGGTCGAGCTTCACTAAAAGCGACCTATATTAATAAAACAATATAGGTACTGTACAACCTACTTCTCAATCATAAAACTTAAGAATATAATTATATCCTTAGAGGAATTTATATGAGCATTCGTGATTATTAGGAGTCTATTTTAAGTTACTAGTTATTTTTCGTCTTCGTTTTATGTCATTTTACAACAATAACATTCGAAAAAATCAACTAAACAAATATTGCTTATTAACTAACTGAAATTAAAAAAAAAACAGTCCGTATTTTACTCAGCAAGCATCAATTTAAAAAATATTATATATGTTTTTAAATGAAATATCTCATGTAAACGAAAAATAAAATAGGACGAAAAACATTGCTGGTGTTAAAGTTTTAGTGCAATTTTAGTTTAGTTTATTAATTCAAATTCTTAATATTAACGAGTTTAATAGGAATTCATTGCCCTTGAAAAAACCTACATATCAGTAAATAAAATATGAATATGAAGATTAATATTAATAATAACTTCTACACATTCAATAACATCACGCTTCATTCCCAGAGTGGGGTACAGAGCTACAGAAATACCAACAACTCTAGAAAGACTTCGTGATAATTCTCTAACCACGTTTTGCACAATCAGGCCAAAAAGTTTACAAGTGCATTATTGATAGGTAGCAAGCCCATCGCCTAACAGTACTACAAGCCTGGTATCCCCTTACGCCATCCACGGGAAGACATGGAGTGGCACTATTCTAACCCGGCAACCACACGGAAAACCTAACCTAATAACCTCTTTGATACATAATTCATGATAAACATACTAAATCGTAATAAAAACAAACGGAAAATGGAAAGTACTATTACTTAACTATTATTCAGGAATTACATTCATAGCTTCAATTACAAATATTGAATGTTTGTGTGATTAAAAATGCCGCTAATTCTAGTTACGTAATACTTACTTCACTGAACCCATACTCGCCGTTTATTAAAAACTGATATTATAGTCCAAGATCCGAGTATAAAACGACCTTTATCGAATTGGTTAATGGATGAAAAGTATTTTATATTAAATTAAATATGTTATTACATATTATATTCTTACCCTTGTTTTGGCTTCGTGTAGGCGTTTAAAAAACATTGTGTCAAAGAGTTGGGGTAAGCTCCAATAGCTGGTTTGATAGTGCAGTCTGTTGTATGGGAACCTTGCACTTTGTGACTACGCGCTGAAACTTGGAACAGTTCATTCTTAGCTG
The DNA here is from genome assembly GCA_949316455.1 of Acleris holmiana. Taxonomy (NCBI): domain Eukaryota; kingdom Metazoa; phylum Arthropoda; class Insecta; order Lepidoptera; family Tortricidae; genus Acleris; species Acleris holmiana. The sequence continues at coordinate 80,677,370 of OX438762.1, forward strand.
GTCTTGAGTAGATACCGTTCATACCGAGAGCCATCGAGAGCCACCGCGCTAGGTGGAGGGGGTGTTCGACGCCGCCGCTCTAAAAGCATTTTCGGATAAATTAAGGTTAAACTATACAAGAAATATATAATCGTAAAGCTATATTTATGTACTTTTCATAAATCGTCGAACTGCCCGGGCCCCCTTTGTAATTGATTTTATTTTTGACGCTGTCCTAAAAGCGTTGCCGGAGGTGCAATGGACAGGGAGTTGTAAAATTCCTCCGAGGAGGCCTTTGCCCAGCAGGGGGACACAATTATAGCTTATTACATACATTATTATTATTTAGTTACGTTTTTAATTTTGTTTTTAACGTAGACATTTCTAATAATCAAGTTTGTCTCTTGTTAACAATATATGGTGGCTACATTCTTATTCTTTCGTCGAATATTTTTGAAAATGGAGAAATTCTTGCTAAAAAAAGAATTATTTTTCATACAAATGAAATATTTTTGATAACAATAGAAATATTTTTGATAAAAATAGAAATATTTTTTTTTATAAAATATCAAAAATAGCTTGTAACCTTTGCAGTATCTATCACTTAATTTGAATAAACTATTCGGTTTTTTATTACATAATTAACTTTAAACGTAAAATAAATTGTATTTAAAACTATTATTATTTTGTGTTTCTTTGAATAAATAAACATACTTAAATAAATCGTAACATTTACTACCAAAATTATAAATACATATTCAGGTTAACTATTAGGAATTTTTACCTTTTTTATTTCGTTTAAAATTCTGGACACAAGTTAAACAAAAAATGTACACTCGATCGAATAATAAGAATGAAGCGCCCAATATTGACAATTTAAAGTTTAAACTAATTTTAATGTAGATGATATAGGACAAATATTTTTCCAATAAAAAAGGTAAAAACATAAAAATATTAGAAGGTAGATTTCATTAATCATAATTATAGTCTAAGATGTACATTGTACAAAAGACAACCAGTTTCAATAGACTGCCAGAAATTTAGATTTACTATTGACACAGTTTAAAATGCAAATGATTTTTAAAAGAATACACACATTACCAATGTAGTCATTTATTATATACTACATAAGCACACGTCCGTTGAATAGAGGTGTTTCATAATCACAATATTTTATCACTAGGGAGCAATATTTAGAAAACATTCACTAGTTACATTTATTACATTAGTTAACCATAAAGACAAGTGATACATTATTTTACCTATATACCTATGACTAACGTTACCGCAGCGAGGTACCAATAGTTCTCGTGAACGTCTCTCGATGCTGGTCGAAGGCAAAGTGGCGAACTTGGTTCACGTCCGTCCCACCACACCCTGTTGTGGAGCGATTGCCGCCATCATCAGGTTTGCCAACCGCTCGAACTGCCCGGAAACACCAGGGTAGCCACATTTTCAATCGTCCCGCCTTGCGTGCGAGATCCGGAAGAGGGCGCTGTTGTCGGGATGTCCGACCGGAAATCCCAGGGCGACAACATCCGGCCGTCCTGCGCACGTGCTCGTCCCCGAGCCACGTCCAGATCTTATGCAGGAGCTGAGGACAAAATAAACATCATAGGGCACTTGTTTAAATCCATACCTACACGAAATGCTGGCAATAATGTAAATAAGGTGTGAAATCTGGGTGGAGCTTGTTATCCTATCGCCGGCCAACTCGCTCCCTACCGTGGCTTGAACTGGTAATGTTCAGACTACCAGTCGTGTATCACCACGTACCCAGTCAGTGGCGTTCGCTACGAATTCCCACTTTCTATTATTTCACACCTTAAGTACACCATTATTTATGTTCGAAGTTACTGCATTAGATCAAAGATCAAAGACACAAATTAGATTATAAATGTCACATTTCAGTGTACCTGATATTATTTACACTTATAAATAATGTATACATGATTGTTCAAATATACCTCCATTGTCCTTGACAACATCCGGTTCGCGTGAGGAGTCTGAGTCTGTTGCGACGGTGATCCACGGCTTCATGTTTTCGACGCACGCTGTGCCGTCGTAGCGCTTCGAAGTCCTTTCAGCTCCTCTCATGTCTGCAACCTTATACCTATCTTTGCCAAGAACATCAGTAACTTGAAAGGGCCCCTTATACAACGGCAATAACTTTGTACTCTGACCTTCTTTTGACTGACTCGGTATTTTGAGTACTACCAAGTCCCCTATCCTATAGATCGGCGCCTTCTTGCGTCTTGCATTAAAAGCAGTTTTTTGTCTTTCAGAATCCCTCTTTATATTGGAATCTACTTGATTCCTAAGTGCCGTCACATCAACCGAGTTCTCAACATTATCGTCGTCGGTGATTCCGTCATTCCTCATTCGAATTCGGTACCCGAAAAATACCTCGCTTGGCACTGCAGCCGTTGTTTTATTAATTGTGCTATTTATACCTAACTGTATTTTTGTAATGTGTTGATCCCATTTATTGTTATCTGTGTCAGCGCCCAAACTTCTTAAAGCATCCAATATGGTTTGATTGTACCGTTCTACTTGGCCGTTGGAGCGCGGCACAGCCGTAGCAATAATATGTGCTCTCATATTTAACTCTCGACAAAATTTAGAAAATAATTTAGCCGTAAATGCCTGCATCACAAATTAAACGTTTTGGTGTTCCAAAGACTTTGAACACTTTATTTAGTTCATTTATCACACTTTGGCCCTTTGTGTTCTTGACAGCAGAGATAAATACAAATTTTGTAAATGAGTCCACCATAACTAACAAGTAACTGTTTTGCCGTGTCGATTTGACAAAAGGGCCAAGATGGTCTAAATGTAAAGTATGAAAAGGCCTGGCATACTTGGGAATTGGGTACAACTGTCCGGGTTTTTTTCCGTGATCATGTTTGTTATAGATGCAATTTAAACAGTTCTTTATATATTTCGTTACAGTTATCTTTAGCCGTGGGAACCAGTACTTAGCTTTTATTCTTTCTACAGTTTTATCTACCGCAAAGTGCCCTTTTTTTTTTTTTTTTTTTTTTTTCTTTTTTTTTTTTGATGACGAAGTGGAAATGCATTTACGCATCCCCCCGATGGCCTAAGGATGACCGTGCAATGGGGGGTATAACGGACTCTCACCTAAGCGAACTACCGTTTAAAACCACTCCGGCGTAACCCTCCTGGCTGGTTAACGGAGACGCCGCGGTACCGCCAAAGCATTGCCCGCTGGGCGCCTCCCAGCCCGCTCCGAAGAGCACACCGCCAAGGGAGGAGACGACTGCGTACGCACACAGCGATCTCCCCAAGCTGGGGGAGCCGTGCAATGTGGGCCCTTCACCCACGTGGCTCCCCATGAAGTTCAGGCGATCAGCAAAAGCTGGGTTCGCCTTCCCTTCACAGCCTGCATGGAGTGTAGGGTGTTTTCCGGCAGGCTATTCCCCCCAGTCACAGTGACCGGGGTAAGTCCACGTTCCTTCAAACACCCACACTACACCTGTCTCAGGTCTAAAATGTCCTCTGAAAACAGAGGTCACTAGACCCGAGATTCACGTCTGGGCGAACCAGGGTCGCTTTCCGGGAACGGGATACGGGGTCCCCTACCCGAGCTCCGTCCCTTCAAACTCCCCCTCGTCGCCCCCCTCATGTGCGCTCTTTTGGGGAGTATTTGGTTCCCCGGGCCCGCGCTGGCCCTGGAAAGTGGATATCCCGCCACTGGTTCGGTGGAAAAGGGAGGAAGGATGGGAGCTGGGAAGGAATGGGAAATCGGGAAGGTGGGAATGGGATAGGGACGTGCCGCTCTTAGTCTGGCCCCTCACCCCGAGCCTTTCCGGTATGGGTAGCCCTGTCCGGTATAGCCACGGGGATCATAGAGACACGCAAGCCCCCCCACCACGGCAAGGTGGCAGCACAATCGGGGGGGACCGCAAAGTGCCCTACCTCATCATGATTTAATCGAATAACCTGCCACACACAATGCTTAGGGACTAACCAACGCCTACCAAATTCTGTTCTGCGATATACTTTATTTCCTAGTAATTCGTACTCATTAAACAAACGTCTATTTGTATCGACCTCGCCTGATTGTAAAATATCCCGTATACTACCGATATTTGGATCTAACAGTTGAACCGATAAGAGCCAATCGCCTTCTGTAATTGACATAACTCCGATTTCCGTTTTTGACACGTCATCATTATTTACTGGGTTACGACTTAAGGCGTCGACATGCTGCATTTGTGACCCTGCTCTGTGATGAATATCAAAAGTGAACTCTTGGGTGTGTAAAACCCATCTACTAATACGTGGCACGATTTCCTGCTTAGTTAATGCGTATCGCACAGCATTACAATCCGTAGTAATTTTAAACGTAATCCCTAACAAGTAATGGCGAAATTTTTGTAAACCTGTTACTACTGCTAACAATTCTAGCTCAAAAGAATGGTATTTCTTTTCCTCGTTACTTGTTTGACGACTGTAAAAATGTACGGGTTTTTCACCGTCCTCTGTCAATTGCATTAAAATACAAGCAAGCCCGTCTCTACTTGCATCTGTATATAGGTTGATTGGCAACTTAGGATCAAAAATGTTCAATACAGCGTTATCTATTAACGCGGTCTTTAACTGAGTGACCGCATTGTCTTGTTCAGAACTCCAATGCCACACAGAGTCCTTCTTTAACAAGTTACTCAAAGGTTTGCAGAGTATCGCGCAATTTTTTATAAATTTCCGAATGTAATTTACTAATCCTAGAAATTGTCTAAGCTGATGCACCGTTTTCGGGATAGGAAACTCCCTAATTGGGTTATCCCATAATTTTGTAATGTATAGTGATTCAAAAACCATTTCGAGAAAAAGGGTTGTAGAACCATTCCCTGTTATCAGATTATTTTACAAAATTAGTATTAAATAGTTATTTCTAATTTATCATTTGACATTATTTGACCTGTAATTTAGTGACGTCACGATCTTCATTGGTAAGTTGTGTCTAATCTGTAATCAACCATAGTACTGCATATAATATGAGTCCGGAATGCAGTAATAAATAAATAATGTATATCGAATTTTGTCTTATTTATTTATGTTTTATTTTAACGCTTATTAAAATTAAGAAAATTTTTAACTGTATATAAACATGACAAGGTCAGATCTTTAAAAAAATGGTATGATTAAAATACAAGTCCGTTTTGGAACCTCCGCCCGTAGGCTAGTCTGTGGGTGAAATTGTCAAATTCAACGAACTAAAAATAAAATTTCGGTTTGTTTGGTGTGCAACATATAACTACTCGTTTTCTGATTTTCTGCATTTTAACAACATTGCTTCAAATTCTGACGATCCTGCTACACATATTGACCATCGCCAGATCTTGGATACCGATATTCTTGCTTATAATGACGATCAACGCTGTACTTAAACATTATTAAACTTTGTAAGGGCTGATTCCACTAATCTACCCAAAGTGGATATAGTCAGGATATTGACATACTTGGGAGACAGCTCCAATCACAACGTAGCTGAAATACGTGGAGCTAAAGCTCTAATGTAAGTATGATTTAGGTATAAGAATATAACGTTCACAATACCATTAATACTTTAGTTTACCTATATTGACATGACTTGACATTGACATTTTACGTGATCTGACAGAAACGCGTACTCTCAAACGAATTCAATAGTTTTAAAGCATTTCTCAAACAAACCAGCTTGTAGTGACGTCATAAAAACATTTTCTTTAAAAATTAAAATAAATTAATATATTGATTTAAATGCAAAAACCGTGAAATTAGTGTCTTCAATTAGTCTATTTTATCGAAAAAAAAAATTAAAAACTAGTGGTATTTTTTTTTGGGATAACCCAATTGCTTTTAATTTACGGCTACTAGGGCGCACCCCGTCCTGACAAATTTCATAGCCTAAGAACGTAATCCGATTTTGCAAAAAATTACACTTTTCTAGGTTTATGGTAAGACCATTGTTTTCTAAAATATGTAACACGCTCTCTAAAGTAGCAACATTCTCTTCTAAGCTCTCAGTGGCGATCAATAAGTCATCCATGTATCAAATAACCCGTCCGAATCGCAAATTACCCAAAACGGTATCCATCAACCTTTGAAAAACAGCAGGCCCATTGCAAAGACCGAATGGCATGCGTACAAACTCAAAATGCCCGTCCGGCGTGATGAAGGCCGTCTTGGGTATAGACTCTGCTTTAATTGGAATTTGGTGATACCCACTTTTCAAATCTAATGACGTAAAATATTTACAACCCCGTAACCTATCAATAAGGTCTTCGATCAAAGGCATGGGGTACTTTTCTTTAACCGTAACTTTGTTTAAATGTCTGTAATCAACACATAACCGTTTGGCCCCTGACGCCTTATCTACGAGGAGTGCTGGGCTTGCATAATATATGGCGAATTACTATTACGAATTATACCGCTTTGCAACAAATCATCAGTTATCTCCCGAGTAATAACTCTTTCCCCTTCCGACATTCTATATGCTCGTTGACAAACTGGTTTATTAGATGTTAATTCTGGTGTACTGCCTTTTTGCCGAATTATGTTTCGTCAAATTTCATTTGGCAATCAACTTTTCGCCGAAGTTTTATTTGGCAAATCAATCTTTGGCATAATTTCACTTTGTAATTTTTTTATTTCGCTACATTTTTATATTGCAAAATTTTATTATGTCAAATTTTATGTGGTAAATAATTGTGTAGCAAATGATTTGCTTAGGCAAATAACATATTGTCAAATTTTATATGGTAAATAATTGTGTAGCAAATGATTTGCTAAGGCAAATAACATATTGTCAAATAATTATGAAGCAAATGATTTACTTACTTAAATAACGATTCATCAAAACCTATTTTGGGCAAATTACCTACAAACATTGCCTACAGTATGATGATAGTGCAAAATAAAACACAAATATAAAGAGAAAAATATATTTTTTTTTATTCAAAATCATTTTTTTATAAAGTTCTAGGCCAAAACTTATCATATTGACGCAAATTCTTATATTTTTAAGTTACATGCTAAACACATCAACAATTTTATCTCCGAATGTTCCGCTTTATTTTGTAAGATTCTTTCTATTCTGCTCTTTACAAAGATATCTTATCTTTTTGGGTTGAGGCGGTGCACCTAACAGTATATTTTCTATGTCCGCCAAATTGGACATAGTTTCTTTCATCAATATTTTTATTAAGGCATATACACCTGGGTGATGCTTGTCGGCGATGGTATTGATTTTGTGGTGCCAGGCTTCGGCTGAGTTTGAGGTTCTTGGTACTTTCATCTCATTAATCTTGTGGCAACTTCAAAAGCTGGGAGCATACTTTGGTTGTGTGTTCCATGACCCGCTGACGTAGTTCTCCTCGAACCAAAGACCTATTTTTTTCCAGTCTGGATCTTGTATGAATTCCAAGAGCTTATTGAAATATGTAGTTATGTCAGCCTCTGGCAAATAGCTGAGTGCTAGTAAGCATTTTACATGTTTATTGAAAGTCATATCAGCTGCGTACTTTTTTGCGTAACCTTGAGCTAGAACTTGTCTGCAACAAATATAAATTGGATTAAAAACGAAATTGCTTCCAGAGAAAGGTAGGTTAAGGTTTCTTTTTTATGACCCTAAAAATGGCATGCTTACTTTGGCACGTTTTATTAGATACATTAATAAAAATGAAAAGGAGATTCTTACCTGTATATAATTTGGCCAAGATGAAATAAGCATCCGTGCAAAAATATGTCTTCAAAATTGGATCGTAGGCTCAAAATTGTTGCTTTTTCGAAGTCTAACACACATACTTTCGGTTTCATTTCGATATTATGGTCTTTACCATATTGCATAATTGACTCAAACATAATATCATATGTTCGTTTATCTTTATTTGTGGCCAAACAAAAACAGAAGGGAAATGTTTTTTTGTTCTCATTTAAGATATTGCCATGAATTGTATACAGTTGCTTAAATACGCTTGGAGCAACTTTAAATGTTCCGTCTAAAATCCAGTATGTGGATTTACTTAAGTATGTCATTAAGTTTAATGTAGACAATATTATTATTCGTTTGCTATCATCAAAAACTATATCTTGTATCACGAAACTTTCTCCATCGATTTGTGTGAATGTGTGATCTATTTTAAAAAACAAATCATCAGGTTCTTTTATAACCTCGGAATGTTTGCGCTGTCGGTAAATTGTCTGTTTTAACGCTGAGGTTGATGGTAAATTCTCGAATACACATAGAGGAGCTTTAGCTTTGTTGTTTTGTAAAATATTACACACTTTCATAGTGGTTTTCTCATCATTTTTTAAGGATTGGATGAAGTCACTAGTACTTTTCCTACCAGGATCCGGCCCGTGGTTGTGATCTCCCTTTCTTTTCAATATTTTATGAACGCCATCCTCTAACTTTGTAGTTAAACTCGCTGTGCAATGATTCACGCGGCTTCGACGTAATTCACAGTACCAATAATACACTTCTTTAACAGAATTCCTCTGTTCATAAGCAAATCCATCCATTTAAAAAAATCTTGAGGGATCCTCTAGTAGATTCGAAAGTATCACACTCATCATTACAATCACTCATAGTTTAATTTCAAACAACAACGCACATTAACTATCAACGATAACTCAAGAATGAATTGCTATTTTGAGCCATAAAGTATGTAAACAAAAGTACCCTCTTAATTTAGCTGAACGGTGCATTACCCTACCCGCTAAATGCAATAAAATCATACTGCAAATTGAACCTTGCATTCTAAAAAATTAGGTTAGATTTCATAATGCCATTCAATATGTTGCTAAATCAAAGTATGCCAATCAATACATTTGACGAAAACATAATTGACATCTTAAAAAAATCCCACGTAATAATTTGTCTAACAATAATTTATCAAATCATTAGTTGGGAATAGATATCAGTGCGAAACGTTGAGTTGGGAAATAAAAATTTGACCAAATAAAAATATGGGATACGTAGTTTGGCGAGTTAAGAATTTGCTAAAAAAAATTCGGCGAAACATTAGTAAACCGTTAATTCTATATCCATTTCGACACAGGTAGTCTTGCCTAGACTTAACAAATCATTTGAAATACACTGAGGGTACTTTGTAAAAACCCTATTTAATATCGATTCGTATTCTTTGCTAGTACTTATGTCGTTAAATCTATTGGTGTTAATATTTAACACTTCTAATGTTTGTACAGATTGGAATGTTAATTTATCGCCAATACGAGCATATATAATGCTTCTATCTTCCGTAAAATTACGCCCTATTAATATGTTGCAGCCTGATAACGTGTCAATAACGTATAACGTGGTCATCAACTCGACAGAGTCTACTTTTAAATTTACTGCTACTGCCTGCGTCACTTGGGTAGTTAAACCATTCGTGAAGCCTAAGAGACTGATAGGAGCACTAAGTTTAAAAACTTTCAAGTTATATAACTTGAAAGTTTTTAAACTTAGTGCTCCTAACTATATAGTTTCACACAATCCACAGTTATCAATGAGCAATCGCTGCCCATGTCAAAAAACGCTTCACATTCAACACTATCTAAACAAACCTTTTTGTAAAAAATTTGTTTTGCGTTCGGTTCCACAATCAGTTTTACTTCCGCATCCTTTTCGATTTTAGGCTTCATTTTTGCCTTGCAAGCTTTTTCCAAATGACCTAATTTACTACAATTCAAGCATTTGACATTATCTTTAAGAGTGCAATTGATCCTTCTGTGCCCTGGCTCACCACAATGGAAACAAATAAGTCCGTTTGAAGAATTGTTCTGACCAGGTACAAAAGTCTCATTTGCTAAATTCCCGTTTGTTTTATAATCAGTCATTGAATTATTCGTAAATGTCGAACGAAAAGGATGCTTTGAAGTTGTATTGCTAACGTTACGTTGCATTACATATTTATCTGGCTCTGTGTACGTTTTCCCGTGTAAAAATGATGCAAGTTCGTCACAATACTTGAAACTACCCGCTTCAGCCGCGCTTATTATATTCTCGTCACCGATCGACCCTACGATAATTGATATTATGTCACGTTCACGAAAATTTAGCCGCAACCTATCTATTTTCGCTTTTTGTTGGAAGTAGAATTCGTATAATGATTGCTTGGGTAATGGTTTTGAGCCTATTAATTCTTTCAGAAGCACATACGTGTTACGTTTAACTTGAAATGTGTCTGATAACATATCACGCCACTGTTTCCACATCCACGTTGTCCATTTAGACTCGTTTTTTTGGAAAGAATCAAGCCACAATTTTCCTGTATTTCTTAGTTTTTGCAGGGCTTGATATGTTACCATGCTATTAGACCATCCAAAAGTTCGCGAATTAGCCTCGACTACATCTAACCAACTGTCTACATCATCGATTAACGGGTCAAATTCAGGAATCACCGACGATAAAACAATGTTTTGACTCACGGTTGACATTGCTTCCCGGCGTCGCTTGTTCTTGGGCTGCCTGCGCCGCCGTTGCGTGCGGCTGCTGGCGCTGCTGCTCGATGAGGCGCTCAAGCTTCTGTTTGTGGAGGATGACTTCGAGCTGCTAGTAGACCGCCACCTGCGTGGCCTTTTTCTTCGTTCCGCTTTTCGCTTCCGCTCACGTGGCATCGTGAGTTGTGGGCGCAAATGAAGCACTTCTGATAAAAGAATACACACATTACCAATGTAGTCATTTATTATATAATACATAAGCACACGTCCGTTGAATAGAGGAGTTTCATAATCACAATATTTTATCACTAGGGAGCAATATTTAGAAAACATTCACTAGTTACATTTATTACATTAGTTAACCATAAAGACAAGTGATACATTATTTTACCTATATACCTATGACTAACGTTACCGCAGCGAGGTACCAATAGTTCTCGTGAACGTCTCTCGATGCTGGTCGAAGGCAAAGTGGCGAACTTGGTTCACGTCCGTCCCACCACACCTTGTTGTGGAGCGATTGCCGCCATCATCAGGTTTGCCAACCGCTCGAACTGCCCGGAAACACCAGGGTAGCCACATTTTCAATCGTCCCGCCTTGCGTGCGAGATCCGGAAGAGGGCGCTGTTGTCGGGATGTCCGACCGGAAATCCCAGGGCGACAACATTTTGTATCTTTTATTATCGGCATAGAGTCAAATATTTTCAATAAGTAAGTATATTAAGCAATTATTTTATAAATTGTGAAGTTGTTGGATATCAAATTAATTTTACATTATCATTCTCCGGAAGCCGATTAAAGTGTTTTAGAGGAAATCGATAAAAAAAAAATATTTTGGCAGTGTTGGACGTTGGCTTGGGGCCCTACTAAAAAGGGTATGTCTTCTGAAGATCAAGTAAAAAGGGGTTTAAGTCTAGTCTACGTTTATGTATATGTACCCTTTTTATTACGAGGTAAGTCGACTTTTACTCTTTTTCGCTAGGACCCCAGGACTAATCGTTAATATACGTCGTCCAACCGAATCTGCTACTGCTGATCGTACGATTGGTGCAATGCAAAGCTTGGGGCTACCATGACATAGCTAAGCAATTCAATTTATGATGAGAGAAACAGACAGAGCTATATAGCTGTAATCTCTATCCTTTATGCTCATCCTAAACTGAATTGCTGAGCCACGTCATGGTAGCACCCCTGGTCTCTAAGATTTACGTCTTAAATTCAAAGTTCAGGTCTACTTACTAAAGACATCTGAAATTTGCATTACCTGTGGTTATTCCAGTCCTGATTATTGGGTTGTTGGTATCCATTTATTCATTATGCAAAAACTTCTTAACTTCGTGCTAAATCCATGTTCACCTGTTTGTTTTTTTCAAATGTATGAATGAAACGTGTAAGAGTGCAATGATTGTGAAAGTGGAATAATGATAGCGATTCATGTTTAATAATCCGGTTTGTACCTATTGTTAATAATGTATGGTGTCTTCGTTCTTATCTTTCGTAGAATATTTTTGATATAAAAAATAATAAAATTAGTTTGTAACCTTTATAGGTAACTAAAAGTCTCTGATTAATTATGTGTTAGTTAGCGATGACCCGCTTTTATGCTTTATCAAAAAGAAAAATACTTACATATTCCACTTACGTGTTACTTGTTTTGAAATTAATTTCAGAACAAGTAACTTTGACTCAAATTGAATTGCATTTGAACCTTATTCCGTGTTACATTCTGGTTGCAAGCTAAATGAAAAAAAAAAACTTAACGGAAGAAAACGAATGAAGCGCTAATGTTAATACAATGTTTAAGTAGAGAGTATATCTGTAGAGATAATTAATTTTACTCGTAATATAACTTTATGTGCACTAATGTTGTGTAAAGCATTTTGCTACAATATAATATCTAAAATATATGAAAGAAAGTTTAAAATGTTTAAAATAAGTTTTGTATTAAGCTTAAGTTAGGTAAATTAAAATGCTTACTTGTGGTTGTTTGTTTGGTAATATGGAATAAGAGTCTATGTACCTTAACCATAATATCTAATAATGGTAGTAGGGAACAAATTATATTCAATAATTTGTTCCAAATAGCGTTTTAATTTTAGCTAGAAAGTTAGATTTAGAAGGTCAGAGTAATAGTTGAACTGTTCACAAAATTGTTAGGATTAAAGAACTTGTATATCTAGAGGTAATGCGTAGTTAGGTATCTGAGAAAAAGTGAAATATGTATGTAATACAGCTATCTGTTGATTGATTTAGTTACTAAAATATGAAATCCACTTCTTAAACAGCAACGGCAACACGAAACTTTAGGTAAATAGGTTACCGATAATCGATATCAACGAAACCCGGTTGACTATTAATATTATCACGTAATACATGCCTATAGCGATACGTGTCACATAAGTAGTGATACGTATCACAAAAATAGTAATGCGTAACACAAAAGCGATGAGTATCACAGATCACAAGAGTTATCCATATATGTATATTGAAATTCGCGATAGTATGGACATACCACCATCTCAGATGATATTGATAGTATAGCGGGGATTGTGCTGTTTTTCATGTCAGTAAGAAAACAATAGTTTATTTAATCTGATAATATGTTAATTATGTAGTTTTATTTAACATGAAAATACTATAACGGCAGTGCAATGCAAAAATACATTATTTTTTATTATACAGAAAAAGTTTAATAAATTTTCTATATTATATCTTAAGCGTAAAACCCACCTACCTGTACGGTTAGCACAAGTTGTATTTTCTCGCTTGTCGCGCTGTGCGTCTCTATCGTTATAGACTAGATAGAAAGGGACATCCGAGCAACAAACAAGCCGCGTACAACTTGTGCTAGCTCTACTGTAGACTAAAAAGACTGAGATAGGAATTAGTACAGTAAAGATTTATCTAGACGGTGACAACATTCTAACCTAAGTTAATATCTTCAAGTTAATAAGTCTACTGTTGGCATGTCATTCCATTAGTGCCTAAAAGGTTTAATATTATACATTTGATATCAAAATCAATCAAAATAATATCTATATAAATAAAAGGTAATAGCCGAAATGTATGTAAGCGCATAACTTCCGAACGACCCCACCAAATTGAATAGTTATTTTTTTTATGTCTTTCTCATTGTCAGGATAAGGTTTGTATGACAGGAAAAAAATCACTAGGAAAGTCGAAAATATGCATCGGAGGCGAATCCGCTTCCTTCACCATATTGCATCCATCGTTCGCCTGTTGATTTTAGCGCTTATTGATAAGAATGATAAGATATAGTTTTAATTGATTTAGAATCAATTTTGGTTTCTCTTAATCTTTAACCTTTTCAACGCTATGTCAAACACAAAAGTTGTCACTCACTCGCCATTGACAGCTCAACACCAGAGCTAATGTCAACTTTACCCCATAGACAATCATCTATTCAGGTGCGATAAAACGTGTTTGACACGTTTAAGAATCGTTTATGTCACAGTCGCCATTATATGACATAAGAGTTATGAAAAAGTTATAATATATAAACGACAATACGGAAACACGTCAAATACAATATCGTTATTACCGTGTAGAATCCCAGCCCAGGTCTATTTTCCACCGTCAACCATGACGGATGTATCAGCAGTTGGCGTTGAACCTGCGGTTCTGATATATGTGTCGTTGGCGTCGAAAAGGTTAATGGAATTAGGTAGATGGTTATAGTGGCGGCTAGAAGTTATTATCTTCAATTTGGAGAAGGGCAATTATAATTTATGTAAGTTTTTTCACTACGTCTGAACATCAATTATTGTGATTTAAATATAAACCCACAATAATTGAATGACAGTTACACAACATATTTTGTCTGATTATAACTAAATTATCACACCCCGCATTGCTTGAGTGAGATAGATTTACAATTGCGAATATTATCTACATTAGTCGTAAGGCAAAATAGAAAATGCACAACAGATGTCACTGAATATATTATATTATATTACTTTACATTACTATATCCTTTAATATAAGGTCCAATTTCTAACACTAAAACATTAATCCCTTCAACTTTTAAACGTTTTTTTAAACCACTTTGATTTTAGCGAGCGGCCGAATGGTTATATTTAAGGTCAATCTATGTCAATTATGTTTTTTTTGGCAACGTATCAAGACTGGGACCAGAGCGCTAACCCATATTGCCAAATCTATTTGAACCTGTTGTTTTCTACACGTTTTGACGTACTTATTGTATTACATCTGGAATGTAGGTATTAATTAAGGTGAAGGGTAATTTATAAGGTATACCAAATAATCGCTGTTCATTATTTGACTTTTAAAGTTTCTTCTATAGTTTATAAAAAAATATTATTGTTGTATTTTTTTAGGTTATTTGTGTTGCCATGTTAATTTTAAAGTTGATTGTTTGAATTCGTTTGTTAAACATGAAGGTTTAAATAAAAATGTTTTTTACAACATTACATTAAGTACAGAATCCTAAAGCATAAAATTAAATTATTGAAATGGCCAGATTACCTATAGGAAAGTTATTCATTATATTTATTGTATCATTGGAAATGTGCACAATTGTTTAGTTTTGACTAGAACTTATTAAAGTTATCAATTTATTTATATTAACCCGTTATGTAGCTCGTTATGTAGAGTTGCAAGCTATACGTACTTTCTTTTCAATTTTAAATTTGAAAATTTCAAGTTACACTTTTGGATTTTGTTTCATTGAAACACGATATTGAACTCAACTTTACTGTACAGTTGCGGAACGAAAAATGTTAAAAATTGGTCTTTCCTGTTTAACCCTATATTTCACAAAATTAAAAAAAGTTGTGAATCTTTTTATTTTGATAGAGAAGGTACAAAATATTTGTTATAAAAAAAAAGTGATCCTAAATGATACGCAATATTGAGCGGGCTCAACATTGAAAAGAAATACAGTGGTCTTAGAATAAATATAACTTGTTCCTTTTTTAACGTTCCGCTGTAATTCGTTATTTTTGTAAACCTTGACTTTATCCATTTTTATTGTAATGTCGGTGTCAGTAGATACGCATCTTTAGAATTATAGTGACCTAATCCACATATGTTCAATTTCGACTTAGGTCTCTATAATACTAAATTTATGACTCAAAATCGAAAGCTGAAAACTTTTGAATTAGGTCACTATAATTGTAAAAGTGCGTATGTTCGGTCGATCTTTGAGAAATAAATATTTGGACGATAAATTACCGAAAACCATTGAGAGAGGAAGACCTGTCAGTCCTCGTCGCTACTGATATTATCGACCGACGACATTGACTCGTGTGTGGTGGTGGTTGTGTGACAAACTAATCTTAAGACAGATATTTTACTCAGAGTTTATAAGTTTCATAAAAGTTGTCATGAATGGAAAGAATAACAGTAATGCCGCCTTAGTTTACCAAAGGTACATTTAAACCAATAGTTTTAGGGCCACTATTCTATATTCTATATTAGTTAATAACTTTGAGTGTTGTTTACTTGTTATTACACACTAGTATTTTCGTTTATGCCATCTATTATGAAACTGTACCTAAACATACCAACCATATAATTACGAGTATAAGAGCAAAATTAATAATTACCATTAATAAAGTGTATATACTACTAAGACCGACTAAGCCGAAATTGTTTATTTTAATTTGAACTGAAACACGTAGTTATTTTAGTCTGTAAATTTAAAGTTGTGGGCAGAAATTACGAAGATAAATATATTTCATTTTTAAAAAAAGTGTCACCTAGTCTGTATTTGTAGTATAATATCAACTGTGCCCTGCATAGATTTAGCCATTGTTTGAAATATTATTTACATGTTATCCCTGTTATAATTATATAATCATATTTTTAATTATTTTCTTTGTTTGATACTTATATTCTTTTCTGGTGGTAGTACACTGGATATCAATTAAGATGTATATTGACCAAAAACCATTCCATGTTCTTAACCAGACTTGTTTAGGATTTGAGTCGTTGTTAACTTAAATAAGAATTATACTATATTGGTTTTCCTTTAAATGTTTTTTTCGGGAATAGGCTGTGACCTTGGATCTGTGTAATTAATTAAATATCTGGCTTTTTCAAATTAAAATGTGTTTATTTTCACTTCCCTACCACCTTACGCTGTTAGTACACTGACACGCCGCGAACCGCAAAATAATGGCGAAACGATGCGAAGTTCATTGAACATTTCTCTGTTAGCAGTGATTTTTACGGTTCGCGGCGTCAGTGTACTAACACAAACTAGCGTTTTCACTATCTGAATCTACTGGTTTTGATTAAACAGTCTCTGTAGACTGCGCTCACATTTTAAAACTCATTGTGAAGGCATTAGTAACGTTCGCTTCATATTCGAGCTGTATAAATGACTGGTCCCTATGGTCACACCGCGTATATACAGGGTGTTAGGTAATGAGTGGATAATCATTGAACTACGAATAGAGGGCACTTAGGAAGTTATGTAAAAGCTAAAATAGGTCCAGTAAAAGTCGCACGGTTTTCGAGATATTTGGACTTTTAATCGGATTTTTTGTCATTTTTCCTTATATCCATGTTACGAAAAACCCTTAATTTCATGTATCAATTCATATTTCTTTCACTTTTTTCTTGCATGGTTAGAATCACTATGAACTAAGGAAGTTTTTAAAGCTACATGCCAAGTTTTTTTCATGACAACTTTTTGAGTAAACTCACTAAGTTACTTTTTCCATACTAAGAAATCCCCGCGTTTGCTTTTCACGTAGTATGGAAAAACAAACTTTGTGCGTTAACTCAAAAAGTTGTCATGAAAAAAAACTAAGCATGTAGCTTTAAAAACTTCCTTAGTTCATAGTGATTCTAACCATGCAAGAAAAAAGGGAAAGAATTATGAATTAATACATGAAATTAAGGGTTTTTCGTAACATGGACATAAGGAAAAATGACAAAAAATCCGATTAAAAGTCCAAATATCTCGAAAACCGTGCGACTTTTACTAGACCTATTTTAGCCTTTTCATAACGTCCTAAGTGCCCTCTATCCGTAGTTCAATGATTATCCACTCATTACCTAACACCCTGTAGAAGGTTACTTCAATTTATTTGAAAAAATCGTCGTTGCGCTTGTCAAACCTGATATCGCATGTTTAATCAAACAAAGAAATAACTCGAAACCAAATTCAGTTTTGAATAAAACTACTAACAGAAGTCAGGTTTGAAATTCGAATGTATTTCTTTTTCACGATATCTTTGTTTGATTAAACGTGCGATATGTGTTATTTTGTATAAGTAGTATTTTAGATCTTAGACGGTTTATATAAATATTGTAATCTTTTGTGAAAACAAACAGCAGTTTTTGCACGCGCAGTGACGAAATGTCAAATTTCAACTAGAGGTAACCATATTGACTCAGGGTATTTAGTAGGTACGTACAAACAGCCACACAATTAACTGCCCATTAAAGACGGAAGTGAGAAAATGTAGAAAGAGATGAATATAGATTTTACATAAGAATCTCATGTGTACGACCAAGAGTTTCTCTCTGTTTATCTTCATTGGTCACTCAGCTGTGTGGGCGATTGTACAGTAAAACATAAGAGAGAATATTTAGAACTCTGCTGTCTATCGCTATCATACTCTGGCATTGGTCACGTAAGTATTTTTGTTATGCTAGTGTGTGACAGTAGTACTGAACAAAATACGATTTAGTTACTGTCATTCGAGAAATGACAATTTGAAATACACCGTAAAGAAAACTCGTCCAACCTAAATAACGTCTAAAATGAAATCATGCCCCATAGTAAACTTTTCGAATAAGATATAAGTCAAAGGAAAAACATGTCCGTTCGCATTTACGTAGTCAATAGCAAAAGTAGTGGTCATTTTAGTACTTTAACGTAACAATACTGCGACAGTTGGAATGTGGCAAAGTAGTGAAAGTGACAAGGTACTAAAATGATCATCTACTTTTCCTGTTGACTGTACCTGTAGAAATGTGACCAATTAGAAATACGTCCTACTTGGGGCCCGTTTCTCGAAACTTACAAGGTACATTCATACTTAATAGTGATCATATTGTAGTAAGTTTCGAAAAACGGGCCCCTATAGTATACCCAATCATAAAAAAGGCACTTTGAAACTGCATACAATATTTATCTTAATTTGAATTATTTAATTCATAATAGACTACATTCACTTTGTGCTTATTTTAATTTGTACCTAATCTAAAATAGACGAAATTCCAATAATACAACAACGTAAATAAATTAGAATATATATATTTTAACTGGTAAACATCTTAGCATGACTATGCAAAATGTGGTTACGGAATTATCAACAAGTTTGTTGTTGGTATTCTGTTGCTCTGCCTACCCCACTCTGGCGTGACGTTATGTATGTTTGTATGTATATACAGTTAGTTGCAAAACTGAGTCAATATTAGCACCTTAGTAGAATGTTAATAAGTCGATGACAATCAAAGCTATTTTCAAATGCTTAGTACAGAATAGTTATCCTTGAAGTAAGCTACAAAACTGCTGTATAAATAATTTATTTGTCATTTATATTTTTTTAAAGATTTTGAACCATAAACTGTAAAAAATCAATTTATGTTTTATACTTACTAGTAATTTAGTTTTCTCTATGGCGACCCCAAATAAGAAAACTATTTAAAATAGAGAATTCCATTCTTTTTAAAAAGAGCTATCAACTGCTTGAATCAGGAACGTAGTTTCAAAGTTATTGCAGAATTTTAATCCCTTACCATAGTGAACTAACAACCAGTTTGTATGGCTAATTTGTCTCGGTGCAAAAGTGAACCGTGCACCGAACTAATGTTGCCAATAACTGCCACCAAAAGTATGTCCGATTTTAATAATTTTCTACTTATTTTATCATGGTCTAAATTTCTTTAATTTTATCATGGTCCTTATTTTGGGTTGCCACAGAGAGAATTAAAATATTAGACAAATATAAAAAGTTAAATTCATCAGTTTTTACGATAAAATTACTTAAAAACTGTAAATGACAGGTAAATCATTTGGTAGGAGTATTTGTTGCAAATTTCAAGGAGTACTTATCGTATTAAACGTTTAAAAATACCTTTAACTATCATCAACTTATTTACATTCTACTAAGGTGCTAATATTGACTCAGTTTTGCAACTAACTGTATATTTTTAAGCACAATTAAATTTTGACTTGATTAACTTTGTATTGGTGTTTGATCCAACTATGATCCAACTTCAGAATGGTAATTTCAAGTGGAGGATTTTCCTTTTAACCTAAAATACATTATAGCTAAATTAAACATACAACGTTGCTAACTCCGTAACCAAAAGACATGGACTTATTATAATTTCCTTTTATGGACTTGCCTGTAGGACAATAAATTTGGCGAATCATAATGGCGTAAAATACATAAATGCGACTCCGTCACGTGCTCAGTTGTTATTTATGAAATCAAATAAATGTTTTAAAAAACTAAAAAACCAAAACGATACCTAAATAATAGGTAATAAGGTCAGTCCAACTGAATTCGGCTTGTGGTTAAAATTATAGTGGGACGCCGATTTCAGTTGGACTTTCATCATTACAAAAGATTTTTTGCTTTTTAAAGACAGTTTTTAGTTTTTAAAACATTTATTTTATTTCATACCTTTTAGTGATTAAAATAATACTCTTATATCGTCCACATACATTTATTCCTGTAATATTTGAGGAGTTCCCTCGATTTCTCAAGATCCCATCATCCTTTCTTGACATGCTGGAAACGGGATTAACTAGAAAGTATACCGAATAGAACGAATTTTCTGTTTTAAATCGGTCGAGCGGTGTTTGTGAATTCGGGGAAAATACATAAAACATAATAAAATATCTCTACATATTGAAAAACTCCTCCTTTTTAGAAGTCGTTTAACAATAAAAATACCGAATTGTGGTATCTGTGACAGCTACCCAAGTACAAGTAGATAAATTCCGTGAGCTCTTAGAAAAGCTCTTCGGGTTTCGGCGGAAATCGGAAGGATTCGTGTAGTAGAAAACACATGCATGACAAAAAGTCATATATTGTATTAAAATTAGGAAAAGATAAATAAGCGTAATAGTATTACAATAAGGTTTATTTTATACTAATTATTATTGTTTACATAACTTTTTTCGGTATTTTCGAAAAGTTTTGCAAGTTGATAATAGAACAGAACCGCATATATATCACGATCGCGTGTCTTCGTCAGTACCTGAAGTATAATGCGTCTAAAATCCGAAGGTTTTTTTTAGGAGCTCACGGACGTATTTATTACAAAACAAAGTGTTGCCGAATCTAGACTCCTTGGTTGGTTGGTAGTGTTGGTACTGAAGGTACAATCGCCCACTCAGCTGAGTGACCAATGAAGATAAACAGAGAGAAACTGTCTTGGTCGTGCACATGAGATTCTTATGTAAAATGTATACTTATTCATCTCTTTCTACATTTTCTCACTTCCGTCTTTAATGGGCAGTTAATTGTGTGGCTGTTTGTACACCAACAGCTGACGTCAATTTTACTCAACATAATGCAATTTGTCTTATGCAAAGAATAAGAGCAGTGCAATAGCTATTAAATGGTTAACTTTTCAAATCCAATGTAGTCTTGTAGACACTTGCTATAGAGTCAA
Source organism: Acleris holmiana (assembly GCA_949316455.1). NCBI lineage: Eukaryota > Metazoa > Arthropoda > Insecta > Lepidoptera > Tortricidae > Acleris > Acleris holmiana. The sequence continues at coordinate 80,698,430 of OX438762.1, forward strand.
TTGTTGCGGATTTTTTAAATAAAAATTGGCACTTTCAATTCAAACGGTAGAACTCTTGATTTTTTATTAGTACCATACCTTAACAATGAGGATCGAATGGATAAATAAAGGGTATGTTGAACTAATCAGGACGCATTTAAGTCTTCTCAACATGTTAGAGTAATTTAACTACATATATTGTGGCTAGTTTGGCATATGTAGGTAAACAATGTGTGTTCATTAGTAGTGACCTAAATATTGAACCGCTATGACAGTAAATACTACGATAGTAATAGAAATGTTAAAGGTTAATGGTGTTCCACCTTTTTAATACCTTTTTGTATGGAAATACCTTCTTTTTTAACTGTTAGGAGCTGAATAAAAACTTGGCCCATTCAGTTTGACCTACTCTATCAATGCCTTCATAATGTCCGTACCAGGGACCTTATACTCAATATAAGGTCCTTGGTCCACACAGACTGGGCTACCACAGATGTGGTATGATGTGGTGGATGTGGTGGTGGAATGGCTAGATAGCCGAAATATTTGGGTACATGTATAAACTATGGGTATAAAGGATCATGTTGTCCGACCTCTTTTTTGCCAAGCAAAGAACAATATTTTTTTGACTGTTTTGTTGACATTTTGAAAGTGTCATCGTTTCCCTTTGACATGTCCCGTCCGTAATTTCTCAATACAGTGGCAATAGCCAATAAAAAAGAATTTAACTGGATTTTACTCAAATTATTTCTGCAAAATGTCTATGTTCGGATTTGAGAAGATTACACAACTATGTAGAGATATTAGTAAGAACAAGGGTATAATAAAGTCGTTGGAGAAAATGTGGCGAATGGATACAATTAAAGTAAGTATGTTATTTTTGTAATATTTCCAGTTTTAACTCACCACAAAAAAGTAGAGAGGTTTAACTGGTTTATCTGTGTATCAGTGTGTCTGTCTGTGGCAATGTGCTCTCAAAACGTATATTTATGTTAACCAATTTAGACACAGTACCTATTTTATATTGGAAATATACTTTAATTGGTTGGGCTATTGGTTTATTTGGTTGGGCTATTTAAGAGACATCTCTTCTCAAATCTATTTAACGTCCTAGACTGTATGTATGTAACTATTTTCCTCCCGTAGTCAGGCGAGTATATGGGCACAGACGAATTGGGTAACAAATACTACGAGAACAATCGTTACATGATTGGGAGGAGCCGCTGGGTCGAGTACAACCCCGCGATTAAATGGGACTATGATGCCGCTCAGGTAATGAAACACTGTTATTTTGGGTTAGGTTAGGTTCGGAGGTTACTTTTAATCTCGGAAAACGGTTCCAAATGAGCAAAAAATCTAAATCGCTGACTAAAGCTAGTTACATCCTTACGAGTACTCTTCTGTATAAATAACTGTTCATCTTAAAGGTATATCGCGCGGCTTGCATGTGTGCGTGCCTCGACCGTACGCGCCACTACCTCAAGTAAACTCAACTGCACGGACCGAGCCGGTTTAGTCGGGGACGCGCCTTCGCTGCCTTTGGTTGCGGGCGAGTGGCAATAGATAACATAAACACCTAGAGGTGATAATTAATTAGGGCTCGCGCCGTGTCAGGGTTTCGTGTAAACGTCTCGGCTATCCGTTTCCAGCCAGACAGCGAATGCCAGCATAACGCTGAATTGGAACCATTTCGTGACAACAGGCACTGTCTCTGACAATATTTTGATGACAGCTCCCTGAAAACCCCACTGTCAGTTTTGTCATTTATTAAAATATATTGCTGATGTACGCAATATCTACTGAACTAGTAGTTACAAACGTTTAAAAAAACCTCTATAGATCGAGAGTACAATTAACTGAATCTGGATTTGTTATGGATGTAGAGCATCTCCCCAATAAACACAAGATTTCATTTAACAAATTTGACGTAGATACTTACATTTTCATTAACAAGAGGCTGAAAAAGTTGTACAGTCGAAGACACTGTTAACTGTACATTTACAATCGAACATAAACCTTATCACACCGTGTTAAAGTCTATGGGTGTTCAGTTAACAGTGTCTTCGTGTGTACTGCGGTTTTTACCGTTATGCGAGTTAACTATGGCTAGTTGGTTTTATTTATTATTTTACAATCCTGAGCGCCTGGGAGAAAAATATAGCAAAGTACATACGTATTCATTATTTTGCAGGGAGCATGGTATGAATTTTGTTCTTTTTTAGGGTTCCGTACCTCAAAAGGAAAAAACGTAACTCTTATAGGATCACTTTGTTGTCCGTCCTTCCATCCGTCCGTCCGTCTGTCTGTCAAGACTATCTCGGGAAGGCGTAGAGGTGTCGTCGAGTTGAAATTAAAACCATTTAAGTACTCAGGTCTACAGTGCCTTGAAGCTGTAAAAACCAAGCTTATAAATTAACGTAAAAAAAGATACTTACGGCCCATTAGGCTGCCCAAACGCATATTGTGGCATTCTCAAGGGAATCAAAAAAAACCGAAAATAATTACCTAATTTGTATACCCATCAAAAAAAATGCGATTATAACTTATTTGCAGTTGGTAAACTAATCGCGACCTACGTAGATGTAGGTATTAGGCGACAAACAGTTTTCAACGGCAATGTCAAGTATTTCTCTATACAATTATACATTCTTTTAAGCTTGTGGAACCCTCGGTGCGCGACTCCGACTCGCACTTGACTGGCTTTTTTGTTCGTCTGTTTGCTACTAATAAACGAAACCACCTCACTCGTATGTTAAATTCCGTCAAGCCGTTTAGGTTGCAGAGCGTGCCCGTAAATAAACATACATAAATACATACATACATGCATACGCTTGAAAAACATAACCCTACTTCTAAAAAAGGGATGTTATAATATGTTTAACGTGTGGTCCAACGTGCGCTCTGGTGTCTAGATGTCATTGGCGTGTAAATAATGATTTTGTATTATTGCAGTAGAGCTCGGTCGCCCAGCGGAGCTATATATTCATCTTCGCGTTCGACGTAGCGCTGTGTTAAAAGAATCACCCCCTGTAGTAAAAAAGTGTCTGTACAGATCACGCCTCAGTGGTTTGGCTGGGTTCACTACAAGACCGACTTACTGCCGCATCAAGACGCCGCTAAGGTGTACATGTACAAATGCACTTCGGCTTGCAACTGGCTCCTCCCCCCTGAGGAAAACGTCAGTGGCACGGCGTTTGCCTATACTTCTTACTCTACCACCAGACCGCATATTAATGTTTGGGACAGTAAGTATTGTGTCTGTGAGCCATCGATAAACGGAAGTTACATTATCGAATATGATTTCATCGTTAGTATCACTTCATGGACTTTCATTTCGTCGAACGCTTTATCAACTGAAACCGATGATTTCAGAATATCTTAAAAATTACGTTGGTAAGGTTAGGTTGGACTTCAATAAAAAAAAAACATTCAGCGAGAAATATGAAATTTCTGAAAATAAATAAAAATAATGAAAATTCTGCGTAATGATACGTTTGTTGATAGGGTTTGTTAGATTTTGTAAGTTGCATAATTTTCATTACCATATTTTTTTATTTTTTTTACAGTCGTGTTTTTCTTTGACGCGTTTTTCCCGTCGCATTGTTTCCCATTCCAGAAATTTATTCATAGTTCTGAAGGTGATGAACATTAACAAGCCACTCTGACTAGCCTAAACCTAACTGAGCTATTCACTAGTATTTTTTCTGGAGCAAATCACCATAGTTTAAATTCTGGAGCGGATCTTGGAAAAAAAAGTGTGTGGATTATTGTTTAATTTTAAATTCCTCTGTTTTTTTTGTATGGGCGAGTGAAATTTTAGTTCCAGAAATGAATTCCTCGTCTTCGAATTATAAGAAAAAGTCACCAAACTTGATATAGTTGCTAGATGTATGCAGATATGAAGTTTAGAGTGATGCGCGCCGGATGTTAAGGGGACGTGGCAACCTGGGTAAATCAGCTCAGATCATCCCCAGAAACACCTGTTCCTAGCGGTTTGCTTTGTTTCAAAAATAACCTATCTTTTTTTTGTAATTATAAAGTTTCCTCCCTCTTGTTACTTAGAAACAAACCAAAAAAGAATAAAAAATTATTGTCGTCATACTTCATTGACATTTTTGTCATAAAGACTACTGTTGAAGCATTATGTAAAAAAGAACAAATTTTGGCCTCTTCATTTCAAGATGGCGGTTAACGCTGTGACCCCTCGAGGTCGTAAACTAAAATTTTTCATAACAAGAATGTTTCATACTTAAGCAATACAAATTAAAAAAAACTACATCGCCCTTTGTATGGCAAAGCCTCTTTTTTGTCCCCACTGATTTCCTTAATACAAAAGGGGGCAATTTTTGAAGCTCACCGACGAAAAATGACTATTTTCAATCAATTTGGGGAGCCTGCCGTTTGGCTAAAATATTTTTGATCAAATGTATCATTTACCAAATTTTACAACGTTATATAATTTTATCAAAATTTATTTTAGTACCTACCATCGTGTAGAACCCTTTAGGAAAACAAAGGGGTTTGGCAAATACAATTTTTGGAAATGAAATATTTTACCAAAAACTTTTTGACGAAACGAAGGTAACCCATCAATTTGGCATAACGCCTTTATCATATCAGATCCAAAAGGTGGGCCCGATCGTAGATTAAAGCTAGCCACTTTTCGTCAGTGAGTTTCAAAAATTGCCCTGTCCCGTTGCCGCCGGTTTTACAATTGCGCGCCATCTAGTTTCTCATTTTGAAACGTCGTAGTTAACTCAGGCCACCCCATTTCATTCCATCATCAAATATTTTATGAAACGTACGTTAATAGAAACGTAAGATACCGATAGATGGCGTTACTGGTTACAAGCTGAGCTATTTAACGATACTGCGTGCACGTGAAGACTGAAGGGACGAGATCGTAAAGTCCTATCTATCACCACTGTATGTATATGTTAGTTTAATAAAGTATTGTTTGTCCACAGCCCAATCCGTCTGCACCCGCGCGCAACAGTTTGAGTAGATTTCATAAACTTTGAATTAAATAATTTCTTATTTTTTGACTAAATCAAAAAATTACTATAATTAAATGAGTAATAAAAATTAATTAAATGTCAATTATGTAGTTGTTCATTTTAGTACCAATTTCACCATACGATGTTAACCACTTAACAGACGATTAGAGCGTTAACAGTTGTCAAAATGTATGAACTAACAGTCGATTAACATTCATTAAATTTAACATCATGTGTTGAAATTGGTACTTTTCTACCAACAAACTGTTATGCAGTTTTTAATTGTATAGAATTTTGTTATATCCCACTATCCCATCCCATTAATCCCAATTATCCCACTAATTTCCAATAATCCTACAAGTATTATAAATGTGAAAGTTTGTTTGAATGGATGGATCTTTGTTACTCAATTACGCCACGGATAAAAGGATCTGGATGATATTTGGCACAAAGGTAGATTATAGTCTGTAATAGCACATAGGCTTTTTATTCCGAAAAAGAGCAGTTCCCGAGGGATCAGTGATAAATGACTTCTACGCGGACGGAGTCTCCAGCAAATGCTATCCTATGATTATTATAAATGCGAAAGTTTGTGTGGATGGTTTTGTGGATGTTTGTTACCCTTTCACGCTGCAACGGCTTGACGGACTTGGATGAAATTTGGAATGGAGATAGCTTATACTCTAGTTTATACTTCAAAGAAGCAAGAAACACATTTATTCGCAACAATTACACACATACAATAACATAAAAGAAGGAAAAGAGACGACAGAAAATAGATAATTGTCGCGAAACGGTCCCAACTGAGCATGTGCTGGCTGTGAAATCAACGCCGGTCTTCTGTTAGGTTTAATAATGCTACTTTTTATCCCAGAAAATTTAAAGGTTTCCTAGGGAATAACGATAATCAAAATCTACCCGGACTAGTATTTTTATAAAGCAAAAAGTAAAATTTTAAATACGATTAACTAATTCCTTTTTTAAAATTTTATATGAATAATCGTTGCTTATGACCGACTAAATGGTCATTAAAAGACTCAGTGCGATTGTAAGTCCCATAATGCTTTTATTTCCTTTTCATCTCTCCAAAAGAAGTTGGTATTTCATAAAGACCATGATTCAAAACGTCCGATGTTCAAGATGTCTGAATAAAAACCTGGCGCAATTTTAGCTTGATTTAAATTATATCACACTAGCTCCTCGCCTATGCTCCTTCCAGACCCACCGTACCCCTCGGCCGTACCACTGGTGGTACTTTGACCAATTATTACTATTAAAATCGAATTTAACGCTGTCGACGGAGCTCTGCTATCGCAGAGCTCCTATTTCTGGATAGTTTGGCCCTCCGGGCCTGCTGAAGAACTAACATAACCTAAACCTACCTCATATTTATGATACAAATTTGGGTCAGTGGTACGGTTTAGGGGTACGGTGGGTCTGCACCCGCCTATGCTCTATCTTCATCGCAGTATCTAAAAGACAATATAATTTATGACAAATTAGTAAAGCATTCACGAACGTAGGATCAACCTGTTCAAATCATAGAAATGTTGGGTTTGGCGAATTATAATTTTATGTAGTTTTGGGCTAAATATTAGTTGGGTGAAGATGGGTCATAGGTACACAGATTACGTTATCGTCTTTTAAAGCCTATTCCCGCATAAACGACGTCAAGACTGCTTTAGAGCTATCATATAAAAACAAAACTTATATGCACTCGAGCTTTTAACTATTGACCACAGGAAAGACAACTTTTGTTTTTCAAAATGTGTGTAATACCCAGATATGAGGATACTAGAAATCCGGTATGTACTTAATGAACAATATTAAATTTGGTTTTTATGGTTTTTCATACAATGTCGTTTTGAGATTTTCCCCAGAGAGAAGTTGGGTCGGACGAGAGTTAGCTTGGCAATAGCGGACATTGACGCCACTTTCATCCCGATGACTTAATTCGGAACCTGAACTTGGGCGTTTTCCAAAAAAAATACCTATAGGTAACTTTTCCATTCCGTCACGAAAATGAACTAATACTGCTCTAAGAGAAATAGTGGCATCTCCGACAAAACCCCTGTAGCAAGTACGACCATATTACTAAGAATGAGGTTTGATTCTGCTAAGCTTATTTAATTTGAAATACCGCCTATTGGCTTATGAGGGCAGCAGGTATATAAGTATATGACTAACTTTCGTGACGTAATGGAAAAATTACCATTTTTTAACTTTTGTCAATAACTCTAGGTACTTTTTTTGAAATACGCCCTCCTAATTACAGATCAAAAATTAAAAAAAAAAACTTGCTAAACGGTTATTGCTAGAGCATTATGGTACGACGCGGTACAAGTATAATAACAATAACTGACAAATGGGCGTTTTCGAAAAAAAGTGTACATCGTTAAGGACAAAGTTAAGAAAAAATAACTTTTTCCATTTCGTCACGAAAATTAGCCATACATTTAGGTACCTACGTTAATTTTCGTAACGAAATGGAAAAAGTTACATTTTCTTAATTTTGTCTTTAACGATGCACACTTTTTTGGAAAACGCCCAAATACTCAAAATTAAGCAAAATCCATTTGTTAATTTCTATGATGTGAGTATTTATTTTACTTTCTTTGTATTATGGTAACGTACTGTGTATTTTTTTTTTAAATAAACGTATGATTAAGGATGCTCTTTCATTTAAACTAGATCGTGTGTAAACGCAACCTAAAGTGATCGTATAAATTCATATTTATGTTTACTTTAGATTGTAATTCATTTTATTGGCCTAATGTCACAGGTATTACGACTGCCTCTGGAACAGTCGGGGATTGGGAGTATAAAAGGCGAAACGATTGTTGTCTTTACTTGGACAGGGAACAGTGCGAACAAGAGCAAACCAAGCGATCATCTGTGTATTCGAAGCTCATAGTGCGATATTTGCTTCAAATGGTCTAGCGAGTGCGTTATTAAGGTCTAACTATTAACTATCGCCCTTTATTGCATAGGAAGCCATATATCGCACCTTCGGTAGAACAAGGGCAAAATATACAATGTGACTAAAGGGGCAATTATACCCTTGTCCACTAAAACAAAGGGCACATTGTACAATGTGACTAAAGGGGCAATCGTGCCCTTGTATTACCAAAGATGCGATATGTCTTCATGTATGTTTTGTATTTTTAAATGGGTCCTTTTGATGGTTTGAACCAAAATTAATGAATTAATCTACAAAACGATGCAACGTCTTTAAAGTTTTTTTTCAAACATACATTTTAAGTAATTTTTATATTTATATTTATGCACTAAGATTTGTAGCTTTGTCAAAATTTAAATTTGGAAACTATTTTAACCTTTTCAACGCCTTACATCAAATACGAATTCGTCACTCACAAGCCAAACTTTGTAAATGTTATGCCAAATTCACTTAATCCATTCTAAATAAGGTCTCATCTAAACCGTACCTGTGACAACTATAAGTGTCGGTGGCGTTGTGGGCACGACAGCTCATAACTACTTTAGACGTCCTGGGCGTTCAAAGGGTTAAAGACAGCGTTTCACTTTCGATACGCTATATATTAAAGGGCTAATTGTGCATTTACGTATCAATATAAATTTATTTTCATTCATCAAAGAAAATTATGAAGGTAGTTTCTAATTCGGATCCTTGACTAAAACACTATAAGTGTCGTAAGCAAATGTGCCGTCACGGACCACGACAATAGTTGGAGTATCTAAACCAAAAAAGAATTAAACCTTTTTGCCGTGATCGCACAACGTTCCGTGTGGATGTGGGTGTCCAGTCGGTTTCAGAAGACTTGCGTAGCACAGACTGGTCACATTACAAAGCTCCGACGTTAATTAAACCGTTACGCCAATTAATATTTAGATGCTGCCTCTATCCAAGAAAATACCTACATGGTCAAACTTAGTCGTGAACATTATAATCTGAAGGCCTTAGACACCCTTAGATTGATCATATCAAAAACAATTTTAAGTTTTTGATATGATCAATCTAAGAATCTAAAATTACGAATTATTTTGATTTTAAAGGAATAAAAACAATGTATTTTACTAATTTTAGAGACTTACACAATCGATATCAAAATAGGAATAGTTTTAGTTTTATTTTTCATAACGTCCAGGTTCGATTCTCGAGCTGGGTACAAGTTTTTTTTAATGTATGAATGCAGTTTTTCTTGTTATTAAAATCGATGATATACCTAGTTCTTAAGAACAGATCTTCGTATGTCTTATAGTTTCAGGCTTTCCCATACTGAACGATCTAAATGAGCCACCTTGTTTAGAAAATATGGTATTATAAAATTGTGGTACTTCGGCACTCAACGCTATCAGCAACTCTGTGGTAGTAATCCGCACGGGCTCTGCACAAGGGCAAGGCACAAGTTCCATGGACACCGGGTCCTATTGCCACTAAACTTTACCTTCAATCAATTACTCCCATACGCTTTCGACTAACTGACAGTCAGTAGCCAGAACTCCAAATCGCGTCAATTTTAAATGAGATTCCGATAGCTGGCTAAGTGATAGGTAGTCTGCCATTTATAGGTGCCGGGGTGCAGGTTAATTGTAACGGTTGGTTGAGCAGTTCAAGGCTGCCATTGCCATTGTGTGGGTGGTAAGTAATAACGTCTCTACGTATCGTAAACTTCCGGCAAAAGTATTTCGATTCATTAGGTCAGTGGCTGAAAGTGCCGTCTACATTCGGTTTCACCGGATCAGTCTGTTTTCATTAGTCTGTGAAAGAATACGGGCAATCCGAATAATATAAACGTGGCTATAAATGCATTCAATCCCGATGCATATAAGCGTTCACCGGACTCCCAGTGTTATGACTGTTCTTACGGAATGTGAGCTTGGTACTCGAAGGTTATACACACTCTAAAACACAAAAGTGGTCTCTCCTGTGGTCAATAGTTAAGGGCTTGTGTGCATATAAGTTATGTTTTTATATGATGGGTCTAAAGCAGTCCTGACGGTGTTTTTGCGGGAATGGGCTTAGGCAGAAAATTAGGGCTCAAAAACGTTAATTTTCGATGTGTCCACAGGAAGGACGGTAACCTAAATCTGTGTATGACCCTCGTATATTTAAAACAAAAGATGGCCGCACCTGGGAAAAGTTCGAAAATAAGGATTTGCCTTAAGTGCAGCAACAGATACTAATTATGTTGCTAGTGTAAAAAAATACGGAATTGACGTAAGCCACAGAGATAATACGTTTAACGAAACAATCGCTAACGATGGTCGAATGCAAATTATCTAGCTCCACATAGGCGCTAAACAAGAGGCAAACCGCTATCGTAAATGATTTTAGAAAACTGTCAAAATGTATGGAATTGACATGCGCGCGACGAGGCCAACCGGAAGTTTACATAAAGCCTACATTTTCAAAAACGCAAACGTTCTCGCGATGCATCTTGTCTATGGCCATATTAGTTATTATTATCTCACGAATGCGGGTGGGCTGGTAATACTTGTTGTTGTAACGTGCACAGACGCGCACACTACGGGGACGCACAGCGGCGACAGCTACGCACACAGAGACAATGTGCACGTATACATCTACACACACAAGTATGGCCCACCCGCTTTCGTGAGATAAAACAACTGTACGAAAATTGCTGACAGGCATGAGTCGTTTGGGTGCGCTTCACTTTTTTTGTACTATCAGGCGGCTTGAGTCCAAAATCACAAGGGACTGCAGGTGATCTGTTACTCGTAGTCTGTGGTAGTTCGTTCGTTCGTTCAAGCTGACCAGAATGTATTTCTTAAAATAAGAGAGTAAGTGAAGCTTGGCTCGGCGCAAATTGGTTAGCGGTAAGGCTAAATCAGACACCGCGTCGATATGGGGAGGCTTTTAGTGATTAAGTTCACCTTTTTTAGGGCAGATATTTTTACGATGAGCGCGAGTATTTGTTCCCGAGGCTTTGATTTTGTTCTTTGTATTTAAGTATGGATTTTTATATTATAAGTAAGTTTTTCTAGTATTCATAGACTATAAGGAGATGTTATCTACTTTTGGATCTTATTACAATGTACTAAGGTGAAAAAATTGATACCTTGTCATCTCTTTCTAGACTTTACAAATTGTGTGAGAATGTCTACCCTGATTTTGTTATGATTTTAACACATATTTTCTCTACATTATAATTTCTCGTCAGCGGCAATGACCTATGGATTATACAGTTTGTTGACTGAAGTTTAGGATGAATGTGAATTGTCAACTTAAAGTAAATAAATAAATAAATACGATTTCGTTATTACCGTGTAGAATCCCAGCCCTGTCGTTGCTCTGTGCAAGGAATAAATTTAACCTCTTGACCCAGTTATTCGATGAAGCGGTTCTCCTAGTTGGAGGTTGATAAATCCTGCCCACAAAGCTAGCAATTCCGGGATCGATCCTCGGATTCCTCGTTAAGGATAAATATAAATTACTCTAATCACTTTACACAGTAATAGGTTGTTCAACAAGGCACTAAAGCCATTACGACACGAGACATTTATTTATTGGATGAATTTCGATGGTCTTTTTTATGGCTTCTTAGTCTACTTTTGACTTCTAGTCAAGTCAAGATTGAAAGAGCTCGACTGATGAAGTCTACGCTCCGGCCAGCATCGATCCAGCTTCGAATTATTTTAAAAATATACATAACCATGAACATAACTGTCGTTTGACAGTTGGCGCCATTGACAGAATGCGCGCTGCAAATATCGTTTTAAAACAGACGCATTATTAACTATTTTCTAATATTCCGCGCAACTTTTTTAACTTATACCTTCATAAGAATCTTCTCTTGACAATAATAAAACACAACAATAAAAAAATAACAATCTTCAAATTATTGTACTTGCCTAAAGTTTTGAATATAATAATATTTATTTAAATGTAACTTCTTCATGACTGACCTTAGCAAGTCGTGCCAAGCAGTGCTCACGGATTCTTCTTAACTTGCCGAATTGTATTTGCTATACATTTTAATTATTATTTAATGTAATGTAATGTAATGAAATAAACTAGTTGAAGTTGAATTCGAATTTGAAAATTAGAAAAAAAAAACGTTTTTTATGGGATTGAGAAGGCAAACGAGTACACAGGCCACATGGGCCGAGATTCTACACGGTAATAACGATATCGTCTTTGACGTGTTTTCGTTTGGTCAACGTTTTGATAACTTTTATGTCATTTACGATAATGGCGACCGAGACATAAACGATTCTATAACACGTCAAATACGATATCGTTTCAACGCAGTAGAATAGAGGCCCTGATGTTAAGTGGAAACTGTGACCCATAGACGTTTGAATTCACAAGACTGCAATCATAAGCCTGCATATGCGTTGCCGACCCTGAGGACTAAGGCAGAATGCCTCTATGCTAGTTATTTCACCGGCTGTCTTATCCCCAAACAAGAACACAACAATGCGAACACTGCTGTTTGGCGGTAGGTTAATGGATAAGATGATGGTAGCGATCCGGACGGACCCCGCACAAGGTCCCACCACCCGCAAATAACCTAAATAGTCAAATAATACATAACCTAAATTAGTTTCTAAAATATATATTAGTCGATTTCTTGACAAATGTATCTTTCTAGTCGAGCCATCATTTTATTTTATTAAAATGATGTAGCAATGTTATTAGCTTCATAATTTGTATGATTTATTATTTATTTATTTAAACTTTATTGTACAATACACAAAGTAGGTACAAATGGCGGACTTAATGCCTTAAGGCATTCTCTACCAGTCAACCAATTATATGTATTGCAGTTTTAGTATAATATATTTGAATGGTACATCTCTTTCCTAATTCCTAAAGTATAATAACATTTTGATATGGTATAAGTAACCAAAAATATCATGGACAAATCTTCCTTCAAAAAATATAGTTCGGTATTTCTGAAGCATCGGGTCACTGCGCTTGCAAAAATCGCTATGTGATTGTTTTCACATAAAGGATTTTGCACTTAGACTACTGTGTACGATTTAAAATTCTCTGTGTAGAAAATAACACATAGCGACTTTTGCACACGCAGTGAAATAATTTTCGGCAGTTTTAAACGTAAAACCAAAATTTCATTTCAATGATTTCCTTCTATAAACCCTGCCTAGAAAGCTAGCAGTTCAGTATTCTCCATCTATTTGTAATTTAATTGTTTTAGTACAATAAAGTGTTTAAATACATACAAAAATACATAATGCACAAAAAAAACTCAACGCACAAGATTTTATAGCATTAAGTGCGAAATTAAGCAAGTTGGCTGAATTTATTACTTACAAAAAATCATATGGTCGCCATGATAGAGTTGAATTAAACTTTCCAGTGATTTCAATTCCAAACGAGAAGGAAATATATTTTGTTCTCTCTGCGCTCATTTACACCAAAAATTACGTCGTGACCACGTTTAAAATTAAATATGGTTAAGGATACCAAATTAGTAATTGCAACTACACGGCATGTTCTGGGCACGTCGGTCGCGTCGTCGTTGAAAAATGTACCTACGCGTTGGCCTATTGGTGTTGTCAATAAAGTAACGTCGAATCAACGTCGTAAGCACGTGCTTTTTTCCCCATTAAGGTAGATTCGACTTCGATTCGATGGTGGTTCGTGGTACCCTCTTTAAGTCGCCAAGAAAATTGAGACCTAGAATAAGCGCAACTTATTCTAATTTCAACCAAAAATGATTGCTGGGGGTCGTTATAATATAAACTTGCTAATACTCCCCACGATACTCGCAACATTAAAACAAATTTTCAAAATCAAACAATTACATAGCACGGTAATGACAATTATTACATTACTCAGTCAAATTAGCTTTTTCCAGTTATTATTATTATTATTCAGGGAGTGGCTATTCAAGGCTCCAAAGCCTAGTAGGTATCACTGCGACCAGGATTGATCTATTGTGATCGCCACAGCCAATTCGATCGCTTTTTCCAATAGCAAAATGTTATTTCAATATGGCAATATACCTATGATGAGTTAATCAAAAAATTGCAATCTTAAAAAAGTTCATTCACCTGCGAAAAGTCGGCGCGGAGTACAACTTTTCTATTTGGAGCCCCGCTGACAGCTGATTGGTCACAAAGTTTAAGGCGTCATACCTACTCAAAAAATTGAATTTTTGACATGGTAGCATAAAAAAAACGTAATTTACATTTCGGTATTTTAGCCAATATTGACCTGTTAAAACTTACCCCCGTTAAACAAACCCGGCCCCCCCTATGCCTACATAAATATTTTTATTTTATTAGTCAAACAAATTATAAAATACACTCCTAACTTATTAACTAAACCAGAAAAATAATATAATATTTTCCATACTGTATTTTTTCTGGTTTAGTACTCATATAAAAAACGAAAGAAACAAATTTTTACTTTCTTACTAAAACCGCAATAGACGCAATAGAAAAAATTATAAAGTATTGGTTATTATTTAAGAAAAGAACACCGTACTATTATTCCGGAGGCGATTTTTTCAAACGCACGCCAAGAGGCTGGGTAATTCTTTAAAAAATCGCCATGGGCGTTGCCGCCGCTGTTGCCGCCTTCGCCGCGCCGCGGCAGTCTGCCGGTCGACGCGGCGCGAGGCGCATGGATGCGCGCGAGTGAGTGAGTGCAGTGGGGCCCCGGCCCGGTCGTTCGAAAATAGAAAACGGAAAAATTGAACCCCAAATGGGAGTGTTCGAGGACAGGGGAGCGATGCACTGGGTATGTAGATTTTGATTCGGTAAACTTTTTCAAAACTTGGCTCGTGCTTTTAAATTGAAGTTTTAAACTATTAGGTATTTGAGCTGCGTTGCTTTTGCATTTCTCGTGGGCAGAAAAGTTTTTTAAAGTTTCAGTTTACTTTCAAATGAAATATAAAACTGTATAGAAGCAGATGTATGAATTAAAAGCTGTTCCAATATGATATTACATGGTGTTGAAACCTAATTGAAATGAAAAATTAACAACTTTGAATAACTTACCCGAACTGCAACTTAAATATTTTATAAGTAGTCGTTGTATAAACGTCAACGAACAGAATAAAAATGGTATATAATTAACCTGTAGGTAGGTAGTAGGTACCTATAGTAAATTGAAAAATAACGCTTTTGAATTCAATTTATAGATCGTAATAATGAGTACATACCTAGTAGGAACATATTTTTTTTGTTGGTATACCATGTACGAGTATACATACATTCTTACGTTGTTATAAATTACAAGTAAACATACACACAAACATAGTTATTACCCGTATAAGCGGTATAAGCCACAATAAGTTTGGTGTTAATTATTCCAGCCACAGAAAGCGGTCACTGCGGTTTATATAATAAATATGTATGTTACCTCGGCTAATCAAAGCTTACCTCAAAGTAATTAAGCTAATTAGTACAATACGTCCTCATGAACAAATTTGACCTAAGCTTTTGTGGAATTTGCATACGTACCTACCAGTATTATATAAAAAAGTTGCATTATCGTTTTCACCTTTTCTCTCGACATTACAACTTGGATATTGTTTAAATAACATTTAAATATAATTTAAGGTAGGCGATACTAATAATCAGGTAAGAGATTACCTACTTACCTATTATTTTTACATAAAATATATTATATATATCAACGGAAGGCAATAAGCTCAATTTATATAAACCAAAACTGAATAATAAATCCAATGTACAAATTAAACGCGTTCTAAAAGTGTTTCTATCTAAATATTATACCTATTCGTAAAGAAAGAAACAGTACAGCTGGACCTAGGGACTTGCAATTTGGAGGGAATATTCCTTGGATATCTAAATCGCGTAGGTACTGAATCGCGGGCATCCTCTAGTTACAAATATATTTCAAAAAATAAGCTAGTTGTTACTTGCTACAAATAATTTAGTCGTCAGACTTGGGCTAGTCGGAGTGTGCCACCGTGTTTGAAAATCGGAAGTTTTACGGATAAGTAAATGTATTTCTTTATCTTACATTTATTTGCAGACGAATAGACATAATAATTATATAACTATGTAGGTCAGTTATACACGGGTTATGTCGTATCGGGTCACTTCGGTCTTATCTGTGCTTTAGTGTTATTCTTATCAAATTGAATAACTCTTAATGATCATTAGCTATTATTTTATAATTTGAAAATGTTATTTGTTCTTTACTGAAGGTAATAGTTTAATGTAAGTAAATAACTTATTTAAAGCTCTACTCTACTCTAGTTGTCTCTACTTTAACGAACCAATACCGCAAACTACATTCTGCATAGGCTAACGACTGTAGTAACGGCGCGACCGCAACGTCAATTCTCTAAAAAAAAATAAGTAAGTAGAAAAGTTCGTTTTCGATCAAATAAATCGAAAAATTGTAAGTAACCGACAACAATAAGCTTAGAACTTGGCAAAGCCGTCAATGGCAGACGTATTTACCTACTCGCCTATTGAGGGAAGGTCATATTGTATTCCTAGCTGTTTAACCCGACGATCATCCTGCACAGGAATTGTTTAGGCAACATAGGATACTCACATTGCCTAGTGTGTACATACTAACTGCCTGTTCACACGTGAGGGCGAAACTCCATGAGTACAGGGCGCACGCCCAGACCTTCGGCAGAAGTAGTCGCAAGCAAAACCATCTGATAGTCCCGAGGTATAGTAGACTCGCTAAGACTCGTAAGTCGCTCGGTGTCATGGGTCCTAGAATATACAATTCTCTCCCTACTGAATTAATTGGCTCGGCCAGTGACGCAGTGTTTGCACGCAGACTGAAAGCACTGCTACTAGATCTAGCATGCTACACAGTAGACGAATTTATAACAAGGGAATGTTAAAAGAGATGATCTATTTTTATCTTAATGAATATAATTAAAAAAAAAATCTAAATGTATATAAATAATATTATTATAAATGTGACATAAATTGTAATTTTACTAAAAATAATAATATTGTATCTTAGTTAAGTTTTTTATAAATGTGACATGTAAAATATTACTTTTTATCAATAAATTTACAATACAATACAATACAATTAAGAAGGAGGGTTATGCGGGCCTGTATGTATAACTGGTTCTTCGTTCCCTCGTAGATAAACGTATGGCCTGATTTAGCCAAACGAGGTGTCGTTAGATCCGTCTGAATGTCTCAAATGTCACTGGGAACTTTAATAAGGAACCGAACACAACATTTATTGACGACAACATCAAAGGAAAATATTCTCGCTTTTTGGACCTAAGACTTTTTCGATAATTTTTCAGTAAATACCTTTTACAACTGCGTCGCTTAGTTTGAAACTGCCGCCCGTGATTCTGTCCGCGTCGGCAAAGTCGCTTATTGATATAGGAATTTCCTTGAGAACTGTCGATTTTTCCGAAATAAAAATGTTTTTAGAAGGCCTAGATAGCAGTGGACATGTTTTTTCCTGCTTAATTAATCCAGTTAAAAGGTCATTATAATCGATTCAAGTATTCTTGGTCATTCGAAAATAATTTAGTTACAACGGGAACGTTACTTTGTACTTACTTACGTTCCCGACGGGAAACGACCGATCTCGTAATACGATGATCTTAATAAGAAAATATATTTTTTAAGAATTCGTATTAAAACTTGTATTTACGTAGGTATATTTAAACAAAACTTTACAGATATTTTCAAGAAATTCAAGAAATACACTGAAATATTTGCTCCTGAATTAAAATTCTAATGCAGATGCAGTCAAAACGATGTGTGAAATTTGGCTTTACTATTTCTATCAGACTTTAATTGTTAAATACAGTTTCTTATGGAAATTTAACAACTTTTTACATAATGAAGGAAAAAAATTAGGCACTTTTATACCTAATTATAATACATGAATAGATTCAAATTTGCCTAATCTTTGTTTAACTTGAAACGTTTTAGTATGAGTGGTATGTAATCACTACCTAAGCCCGTAAAACAATAATATAGTCTAAAAATAATGACTGGCTACTTGACAGTGCTAAAATCTTTATAAAGGTAATTTAATTGGCTGCTAGAAACACCAAAAGAGGTTTATTAGTCGGCTAAACAACTGTTATTGCGCCTAATTAAATACCATGCATTATAATAGCGATGTAAAAGCAAGTAAGACATTTGGAATTGTAACCGAATTTCAAAATGGAACGCCGTATCTAGTATATATAGCGTTTGCCCAAATAATTGTTTTATTTAAGTATATTTACGGTCGATTTCACTATGATCAACATTGGCATTGTACATAAGACTGTCAAAAACATTTTTCACAAGCTTTGGTGCCCGACTGTACTTTATTGCAGTTATCATTTGCATGGTAAACATACGTTTTAAGTACCTACAACGGAGATCCTTATGGCAATTGTCGATTTGCACTTAGACACCATAATAGTTAATTGACATCCAGTTTTCATAATGTATTCTAAATTTCAGTCCACTCAGTCCAGTTCAATTCAATACTTGTAAGATTTGACCATAACACAGGTACATGCAGGTAACTGTTTTTTACTCCACGAAGTCAAACGCAGCTACTTAATTTTAAATGCGACGTCAACTTTAGGACTCGCACACCGTACCATTCTTGTTTAGGGATTTTTTATTCATTTATAATTTCTTATAGCGGCAATAGAAATAAACACTGTGTGAAAATTTACCTATTATGGTTCATGAGATTCAGCCCTCTGACAGACACACGGACGGACGGTGGAGACTTAATATTACAGGCCCGTTACGGCTCCCTTTGGTTATAAAACCAGGGACCGGCCCGCTAACCCATTCAAGGGGTTTCGAATGGGTTTTTATAAGGGTTTTACTTTGAAAAGCCGGACCGCTTAAAAGCCGTTCGATTTGCTTTTAAAACCAGCTATCCCATGCAAGGGGTTTCAAATGGGTTTTATAAGGGTTTTATTTAGAAAAGCCGTTCTATATGCTTTTTAAAGCGCTATTTATAAGGGTTATCTGTGCTTTAGCTGTTAAGGTTCCCCTTTTATTGAATGGTTAGTTTAACAAATAACTTGGTCATATATTTCGTTTCAAGAGATGGGGTGGGGTACCTATTCTATTGAGAGGTTAGTCTTTCAAAGGCTTTAATCGGTAAATGGGTGGGCGAGTCCCTGTATAAAACCTTTATAACGACACAAACAGACAAACAAAACATTTGCTGTTTATATTGACATAAAATTTGATTTTCTTTGTTGCTCTCTATTGTAAGAAGTTATTTAAAGATATTTGAAGCACCTGAAATTTTCTTCCGGCGGGCGCCGAAATGTTATTCAAAGATGATTACGAGTGAATTCATGTCATATTCATAATGATTTTACTTTTTTCACGCAGAAAATGATAAGCTTCTTACCGCCCTACTTAGAGACATTTCAGAGATAGTTAATTCCGTTTATTTTTTTAAATCGCTTCTTAGGAACGAATTTTCTTAAAATGACTTCAGAGTCAGCGCCGCACGTGAACGCTAGTAGGTAACTCGAAAACTTACGTGGTTTCCACGCCAATAGAGGACATCTACATAGATAGACAGAGTGGCAAGCAAAGGCTAGAAAGGCTCTGTTGAATGTAAAAACAATAAACTAATATATACCTACTCACAGTTTGTGCGACGCTCGTTCAGCTTCCGAGCTTGGCTGGAGACACTGCCGTGTGTATGCATATGTTAGTCACTTCATCATTATTATGTTTTGACGAAGAAAGATAAAGAAAGAAAGAAAGATAGACATTTATTCACTACACAGAAGACACAAAATAGATATAAATAAAAGAAAACAATGAGAGTACGAAGTGTGTGTCCTCGTGGTAGTGAATCGGACACTGGTTCAGCATCATGCTGAGGTGTCAAACACCTGCAGCGCTGATTTTCAGCCAGTACCGTCGGTGACTCACGGAGCGCTGAACAAACATACTGTAATACATATAATGCTACTGCTATATACGCCTGAACATACTAATATACTCGTACGTATAAACTACTTATATAATTTAGTGACAGAGGTGAAATATATACAAAGAGGGTTTAATTTCATCTAGGTCAAAGGAATAAACTAGGTACATTATTCAGATTAAAAAACCTAGCATTATTTAGCTTCCGCTATATATTCACTATAAATTGTGTTATGGGGCTTCTAAACGGGCAATGTACTGTAATTTTTGACCGACTTCGTATGTTAGAGCAAGTGGTGTATAGCCCGGCCACAAATTGCAGCAAAATATGGTCCGTTTAGAAGCCCCTTAACATAGGTACGGTCAGCCTTATAAGTAGCTTGCACATTGTCACTTTAACGTCATGTTTGAACTGCTGCACTAATCTTTTAACGGCGTCAAAGCGACAAGGTACTAAAGTGTTTAGCTACGACGGCACTGGTTAAAAAATTTCAACCCAAGGAGCGCTTTAATTTTAATTCAGAAGTTTTCTTTGAATAATTTGTTGACAACGTGCGGCTAACATCATAAGCACGATGCACTCATACCGAAAAAAAAGCCGGCCAAGTGCGTGTCGGACTCACGCACAAAGGAGTCCGTACCGTTATCTATACAACCCCGGTGTCTCAATTAAGAACAAGCAAAAAACGACAAAAAAACATGTGTGTTATATGGGAGACCCCTTTAATATTCATTTTATTCTATTTTTAGTATTTGTTAATATAGCGGCAACAGAAGTACATCATTTATGAAAATAACAATTGTCTAGCTATCACGGTTCATGAGATACAATCTGGTAACAGACGGACAGACAGACGGACAGCAGAGTCTTAGGAATATTGCAATGCCCTCCTTAGCCAATAAGCAGTATGTTACATTCAAGTACCAAAGCAGTTCCAGCTACTGGAGTTTTATTTGAGATACGTCCTTTTGGATTAGCAGGGCAGAATAGGGTCCCGTTTTTAGGGTTCCGTAGTCAAACTAGGAACCCTTATAGTTTCGCCATGTCCGTCCGTCCGTCCATCCGTCCGTCCGTCCGCAGCCTAGCGCAGAGAAACTAGAAAGCTGTTGAAAGAAATTTGTCATGAATATGCATATTAGTCACGCCAACAAAGTGGTACAATAAAAAAAAAAAAATATGTTTAGGGTACCTGTCCTACACGTAACGTGGGGGTTTTTTTTTTCTAGTCTACCCTCTAGTTTGGGGTGTCGCTGGATAGGTCTTCCAAAATCATTACGCGTTTGTGAATACAGTTTTTCGATTAAGTAATCCGTTAATGAAATATTAAGCTTTAAAGCGGTATTTTTTGTTAGACTCAAGTGTCCCCGCCCCCCCCTACAGCTAAAACTACATAAATGAAAGAGCATAAAACGAATTTTAAAGGAAAACTATCATGATTAAGAAGACATCATTGGTTCTTGAGGTACATGCAATTAAATTGTTTATACCCACTAAAATCATCTCAGACGGCACCAATTTACGTTGAATAGAAAATTAGTTATTATTTGTTGATTTTAATGTTTGTTGTACTTGACAGCTTCGGAACCCTACGCTGAGCCATGACATGACATGCTCTTGCCCGGTTTTTTTACCCCTTGGGCACGAAATCTTAAAAACGATTCACTAACACCTGCCTCTTTGTCACCAGCAACAGAATGAGCGGTATCTGTCATCCTACGAGGCTGGTGGGGACCTCTCGCCGGTGGCTCCGGCTGCGTCCCCCGGTTCCCCCAGGGACTGCACCTCCTGCAGGAAGCGGGAGCCTCCAGACGAACCTCCCCCACCCCCTGAGGACTGCGCTGGCTGCGGCTCCAGGATCACTGATAGATACTACCTCTTGGCTCTTGAAAGACGCTGGCACACCCCTTGCCTCAGATGCTGCGAGTGTAAGATGCCGTTGGATTCCGAGCAGCGGTGCTATGCGCGGGACAGCAATATATTCTGCAAGAACGACTATTTCAGGTTAGTTACGCAAAATAAAAAAATGTAGATTCAAACCTTTGATTTCGATAGATTAAAAAAAATGTTATACAAAACGTGAAAAAGTGATCCGTGCCAACGTATTCCCTTCATACGTGATTCTCAAGCCCCCAAAGTGTGATTGGCTTGCAGCATAAATTATCTTTTATGATTATTTCTTTTTTGATCTGATAAATTGTTTAAAATAATACGCTGCTATTGCCATTGTGGGGGAAATCCGGCTGGTATTAGTTCTAGCGTAGATACGTTCCATCTTGGTCCTTAAGGTCGACAACGCATCTGCGATCTTTACATTATAAATATCCGTGGGCTAAGGCTTTACACATCGTTGGCATGACACGCACGCGCACGGCACGTTGGCACGTTTATGTTCTGCGTGCCATAAAAATAACGAATCTACTGCGTAACCCATACAGGGCCACTATATAAAAAAAGCCTCTATTCTATTAGGTTAAAACGATATTGAGTTTGCAGGGTTCATCATCTGCCAATACTGTCAAGTAAATAAGAGTTATTAAACCGTTGAAAATACGGAAACACGGTAAAGGCAATATTGTTTTTACCGTGTAGAATCTTTGCCCAGCAAAAAATATCTTTTAAATAACTGGGATGTGATGTAAAACCACCGTCGGCGTTTGTGATTATTTTATATACAAGGTGCTTAAAATTTTACGTGTGAAAATATTTGTTTTTTGAGGTACTTATGTAATAAAAACTAATAAGTACTAGTTTATACAACGACTACTTATAAACTAATAAGTAGGTACTATGGTTTTGATAACGAGTTCATTTAAAAAGACCGGTCGTTGGACTCAAAAACTTTATAATTATTGTTACAAACGTACTAGTTAGGCAACGCCAGTGTGATGCTATTCTCCAACGAATTCATATTAAAAAAATAACACCCGTTTGCGAAACCAATAACACATTTCAGGTGGTTTCGACAGCATCAATCCTAAATAAAACTGTACTATTATTATAAAATAATGTACTATACTTGTAAGTAAATATATTCTGTGTGTAACTGTCACAATTTATTTATAAATTATCACGTGGCAACAGAAATCAATTGATAATTAAAATATTTAAAAACGCCATATAAGTTTTCTGCTTCGCGCAAAAGTACACTGGTAGACAGACAATAAGTTCGCATTCATTACATTTAAGGAAGAGTTTAGTTTTTAATAAATAAACGCCCTGTATGCGTCGGTCTTTGACACTTGGCAATGTTATTTGTAATGTTATTTATAATGTTTGTGTAAAATACAAATAATTTAACAAGACGCTTCTCTGTTGTCTAATTACAACTGAGTTACTGATAGCAGTCCGTCTGTCTTTTACGCCACATTAAACACTAGAACGAAGTTGCTGTGGTACTTATGTTAAGAGTCGTAAGTTGTTAGCATTTTATGTGTTACCTATTTTTTCCTACGACTCCGTCTGTGCAAAAGTTATTTATCGCCCTTCACTTGGCAATGATTTGGAAAAAGTGCGGTGGTCATAATGTACAAAGTTTAACATCGATCGGTTAAGGCGTGATTGCCGTAAAGACAGAAGAACAAACGCACAAAGACACTGTCGCATTTTACAATCAGCTGATCAAAGTACGATCTAAAAATACTGAAATTAAAATTAAATGTGGTATTAATTGGGATCGCGATGGATGCGGAAGGCACAAGACCGGTCTAAGTGGAGAGCCTTGGGGGAGGCCTATGTCCAGCAGTGGACGTCTTTCGGCTGATATGATGATTAATTGAGAAGCAGTAACAAAGAACAAATTTGGTAACAACGAGTAAATGATGCTTTATTTTATTTCCAAAAGCTTTGACATGTTATTAGATAAATTCCTATTAAATCGAAGAACAGTTTTACAAAATACACAAAATAAACTAGTAAATTGATGAAGTTGTCGAAATAAACATGGTGTTCTCAAATAGTACGCAAGTGAGCATTAAATATGATGTTCTTAACTATTTTACTGATTTTTATAATAGTTTCTAATAACGTTTATGGGTAATGCGCGTATGTAGATTGCGAGACCATAGAGAATTGTAAAGGTGCGTAATACTACTTAGTGCCTTGTGTATGTATGTATGTCATCTCTTTATTGCACATACAATGACAATACATGGATCAATACAATAAATGTATATAGGCAAACTTAACCCATTATGAAATCACTTCCAGGTAATCTGTGACGTCTAAGTACATTTGTACATACCTACTTCGAGCCAAAGCGGTCAAAATGTACTATTATATTTATTTCTTCAAATAAATGATTACAGATACCCGAGTCTCAGAACTCGCACTTTTTTCAAGAGCGTTTACAAAAGAATTGAAAGAATTGTAGCATTAAATTAATATAAAAATTTATCTCAAAGCTTTTGCTAGTTAACTGTGGAGAATATTATTTATTCCTCAGTACAAATAGGATTACTCGTCTCGGAGAAATAATATTGGATTTCTCGACGTTTTCACTTGGCTGGAGGTTATTCCCGAGTTATTGGTTTAATTATTATTCTCCAGACTGCCCGAGAATAAGGGTAACGTTTTTGACTTGTGTATTATTTACGTGGATGGTCAAGTTCTTTGGCTTATAGGTACTATGGGTACTTAATAACGATAAAAATACCTATAGAGTTAAATTCATAATTACTTTGTTGAAACCTTAGGTTGAAAATTGTTCATAAAATTTACATTAGAGCCACTTAAGAACACCGCGTATAATTACTTAAAGCACAGCGCAAAGCCCAAGAACGCACGCGTCAAGTTTTTTTTAATAATTACCCACGACGTACATGAAGAATATTTAAAACAATAAAATACCAAAATAATATCATAGCCGACTGTACGCAGCCATTACGGTTACGGTCTTTTTCCAATCGAGCTTTATCGAATCAAAAACTATCGGGTTCAGGTTTTTCTTGTAAATAATAACGGCTGTTAACGGCACCCTTTGATCTCCGCCGCTCTTTGAGTAAGCTGTAAAAATATTAGGTATTAAAAAAATTCGCCATGCATAGCGGGAAATTAAATAACACGTACAAAATACAAAATAAATAACTACATCATCCTATATGTTCATAAATGTTTTGCAGTGAGTTATTATTTTATATACAGGATTGAAACGTAAATTAAGACAGGGCAGTAGGTAATCTTAGTTTTGGACTAAATCAATGTATTATGGATATCTAATGCCGGTATGGTTATTTGACTCTACATTTAAATTATTTTAAAATCTGGAAACTAATTTATCAGTCTCATTCAAAAGACATTGATTTTAAAATTCTCTTTCATTTTGTTTTTCTCTTGTTGCTTAATTTCTTTAGATTCCATTCGAGTATAACATAAAAAACATGTTTTAAACCACATAAAGTACCATGTTACTATGAGCATCCTCAAAAGTTCTCGATAATTAATTTTACAACTTACACTACATGATATGAAACTGACATCGTTGCATAAAAAAGAGGTAGGTATCATTAACAACCTTTTTCAAAGTCATTCCTGTGTTATTAATATTGTTTACTACATGGACTATGCCAGGAATCCATGATGTGTGAATTATCCGTGCAGGCAGGTGTGAAATATGTGGTCTATGAGATAGCGATCGTAACGACACTTGAAAATATTTCAAGACTTTGAGAACCACCTGTTAGGTGATTAACTTAAACCGACGGTTCTCAAACCCTTTTCAACTACTAAATATGTTACAAAGCCTTGAAGCGAAACCTGGTTAGATTAATTAATTAAACTGAACATTGCGTTACTGTAATTATTCGGCGGTGTCCTTAGAGAGGCCTGCGAGCCACCAGAGGTCCGCGGAGCACACTTTGAGAATAACTGTCTGAAACAACTTGGTTTTCAATGACGTACTGTTAACCGGCGATTCGAAGTGGTCCCGTCAGAGCTTTACTAACATTTCAGTGCGTGTATTTTTAAATTAGTCACTGGTTTCGTTAGCGACGCAGCTCGCTATGTGGGAGGTGTTTGGTGCCTGTGCTACCTTAAGTGCCTACCTATACAAGCGCGCGGCGGAACTTGAATCTACCGCTACCAAATAAGTCGACGAATTGGAAAGTAGTGTGTGGTGGCTAGTAAATATTACCTAAATTATGAGATACGTTTAGGAAGATCCTGCTTATGAATGTAATCATTTGTTTCTTTTGCTAGCTGCTGCCCGCTTCTGCGTCCGCGCAAAAGTCATTTATCTCTATTCCCTTTAGTTTAAAGTACCCTATGTCCTTTATCGAGATTCAAACTTTCTGCATTACAAATTTTATTGAAGTCCGTTCAGTGGTTTAGATGTTACAGAGTAACAAACAAACAGATAGTCACCTTTGCATTTAAGTATAATACTGGTATGAATTAGGAACTTTAGTTTATTGTTAGTACAAGCCTAGAGCTTAGTATGAGCAAGCCAATTTACGTGAGATTGTATAATTAGGTATTTGTTATTGTTACACTCGCCGACAACATAAAAATTAAAACAAAATCTTGGGCCCTAGCCAAGATGCAAACGCTCCTAACGTTTTTCTTTTCTATCGCTCAAAATGTATGGGATGACATTCTCGTGCGTTTCGATAAACCACGCGGTCGACTGTCATCGCATACATTTTGAGCGATAGAAAAGAAAAACGTTAGGAGCGTTTGCATCTTGGCTAGGGCCCCTTATGTTTTGTTACTATTCTAAACGTTCATAGCGCTACATACTCATACGCTTTAACTTACAAAAGAAAAAGAAAAACAATACCGTGAAGATAAATGAAGGATGTACAAAGGCGAACTTATTCCTTAGAGGGATATCTGTTAGGTACTCGTACCTACATGTTCTGTGTATTTTTTACACCCGATGAATCTTCAACTTTTTTTGATGTCAAAGGGTTAAAAAGGTTACTAAACTTTGATAATCAAGTAATTTAATTAATAAAGGCCATTGGCACCTGTTTATTAAGTCAACATTAATATTTTGATCTCCGCTACTGGTAAATTTCTGTAAGTTTCGGGGTCACATTATAACAGTTGGCCGGCGAGCTATGTTGTTAGATACATCTCCGACGGAATCAATATTATTAGCATAAATTCGGTACATATTAACGTTTTAATATACATATTTTACCGATATCGCCACGTAATAACATTTGTTTTTTTAATAAACACATTATGTCCGCATATTTTGTTCGGTGAGAATCCGCATGTGCTATCTGATAGGACAAATCATAATTTAAGTTAAGAGGCTGTATACGAAATTTTGCCAGTTTTGCTTATTTTCGTGATTTTACAGTTTAAATACTGCTTTTCTATAAGTTTTAATGCACAGCATGATGAGTTACGAATGAATGAGCTACTTTTTTATCTTTGTCGAGAATTTAAATTTGGGATTTGGGGTTTTTAAAACATTATATATTGCTATGTAATTTTTAATTTTTGGATGTGTTTTTAAGGTAATGGATTGATTTTGAACTGAAGTTTATTACTGTTCTTTTAATTTTATGTACGAGTGTTATAAGAAGCCGAAATTTAAAACTATTTTTTGTCCATTTTCTATAAAAGTTTACCAAGTTCATAATTTTTTTACACAAAAAAGTATATTTAGGTGGTAAAAAGTACTTCATACATTTTTTAGACAACTTTTACAGCAATAAATTGCTATTTTTTATACCTTTAAGACGCCAAAACGATTCGTGAATATGCGATATTCTAAACCTTTTACAGCAAAACTCACAAAACATTCGCCGGTTTCAGGTCGATCAATCAAAATTAAATAATAAAAACGAAAAAGTATTTCATACATTCATTGAAAATCGAAATTATCTTTCGTGCTGCGCATTAATATTTGTAGAAGTAAAGTATTTCAACAGTAAAATCACGTCTGTAAAATCACGAAAATCAGCGAAATCGGCGAAATTTCGTGTACGGCCTCTTAATAAATATTATTATCTACAAATCCTAAAGTGATATCATTAGAACAAAGTATCTGTATATAATATTGGTGAAACTTGATATAAACATACCCACCCTTGCGCGTGACTTTTTCCGCAATGACTATTGCCTAAAACTATCAAGACAAAAAGCAGTTAATGTTTTTTTTATGATAAGGATACACACGCACACGAACACTCAGGCCACCTGATGTTTAGTGAAATCTGAATCCCATAAAAGTTTGAATTCACAATACTATAATCCTATGACCTCAAATGCGTTGCCAACCCTGAGGACTGAGATGGAATGCTTCTATGCTAGTAATTTCACCGGTTGTGTTATCCCCACACCAGAACACAACAATGCAAACATTGTTGCTTAGCGGTTGGTTAATGGATATGACGGTGAATGAGTAGTGGTATAAATTGTTATAGTGAATTAAATTTCATTTAGTTACTCAAAAGAACCAAACGCGTAAAATCAAACAACATTGACTGACGTTGATTACTACTGGGCCTCTATTCTACTGCGTTATAACGATATCCCGTTTGACGTGTTTTAGAATCGTTTATGTCACAGTCGCCATTATTGTAAATTACATAAGAGTTATCACAACGTTGACAATACGGAAACACGTCAAAAACGATATCATAATTACCGTGTAGAATCCCAGCCCTGGTTTTGTGACAGGGTTACTTGTAAAAAAAGTATACAAAACGCAATACACTAAGTTTTGACCCGTTTATTAACATTTTACGTACAATGATAACTTGTTACATTTTTTAAACTTTTTTTAATGTTTCGATATTTTTTATCGTCAAACTCTTTTGCTTTACGTAATATTTTAATACAACGATATTGGCTTAAACATAATAATTTACGTAATAAATGCAAGTTTCTTTATAAGGTCCTTATATCTTAAATATGGAACAAGAGCTGTGACGTCATTGCTTTCGTCGATTTTTAATAGTGTTTTTGCAGGGGGTCTATACGAAAACAATTCAGTAAGTATACAGTTATTCCTTTCTTTCATACCATTTTCAAAAGAGTGTAAAAATATATATATTTATGTTCCCTGTTTTAAGTATTTTATAATTAACGGTGTGGACGAGCTTTTATTGTATAAGCAAATTTCTAATAGTGTATTTTATTTAAATAAAGGATTCGGCGCATGAGATTAGCTAATAATAAGCGAATATTCTTGTTTACCCAACGATTTAATTTTTGGCAGCCAAGTTTTAACAAACAGCTAAAACTAGCTAGCGCGTCCCCCGCGGCGTCGCCTGAATTTACTGGCTTCCTCACATCAGATTTATGTGTAAACCGCGATACTCATCTCAGATGCTTATCTGTGTACCGGTGTAAATAGTTCTTGTACAGTGAGCAAAGAAAAAATCTAAGCCAAATATTTTTTTTAACAAGCTGTAACTATTATAGTTTAAAGAACGAAGTGTCTACTACAATATTATTTTGTATTAAATTAAGATGAAGTAGTAGGTTCGAGTAAAACCCAATTATTTTTTCAACTTCATTTCTGTCTTATTTCAACTAAATTTGTATGCGATGAAAATGCAATTGTATGTGTCCGTAATTGTTATGATAGTCACAAGATTCAATAGTCATTGTATTCGTTGTGAAATATTATCAACTACAGTGTACTTTCTCCGTCTAATTAGATATGCAACTTTATAAGTCTGAAATTAATAATATTTGGCGCCGACTGTACCCCCGGTCAAACTAACGCGTCACTGAGAAACAATTCTTAATGCCTCACATTAAGACACTAACAAATGTTATCTTCCTATAGATCTTAGTATAGATTTAAATAATTTGACGACTTGTCTGTTGACGTACTGTATTTAAAAGATGTCTCTATTTATCTGTCTATATTTATTGACTAGTCCGTAGCTTGTTGGACACTATTTCGTATCCTCACATTTTCGCTGACGTTTAATCCTTAACTCTCTGAAGTGACAATTTGCGGATGCGGTTAGGTTAGATTGGTATTGACCTAGTAACCGTGCCAACGAAGCTATCGATTTCGGATCCAGTGTTCTATTTCCGGGAAGGTATTTGCTCTTGAGTTTTAGATTTTATGTATGTTTATTTTTGTTTAGTACCCATAGAGCCTCTCAGATAGGGACTAGGTAATTTTGTGTAAGACTGTTGAAACTACTAACTGTGTCAATGTGCTAAAGATATGTCGGTCGGCCACGCTGAGAGATGAACAGGAGGGTCGTAGGTTCATAGCTGTTTAAAACCTCGGTCAAGTAACGAGCTGGGCACAAAATTAAAAATCAGATACAATGAAGTAATAAAACATACATACAGCCAATAGAACCCCTCCTTTACGAAGTGAGTTAATAAATAAACATGTTGTATAGTGTCGAATATTTTTCAGTGACCAAGAAAGAGTGTAACATGTTCTAACGAGTGTATATTATGTAGGAATGTAACTAGGTCTGTTACTTTTTATTCTACTGAGAAAATTGCGAAGTATTGTTTGATTGCTCTGTATCAAGGCCCTAGGTAATAAGAAAAAATTGTCTCTATAGTAAGTAATTACCAAATAAAGAAAGAAAGAAAATACATTAATTGACACAAGAACGACACGGTTTACGACAAACAAAGCAATAAGACATTATTTTTCGATGCCGACGCAAGGGTTTTAGGGGCAGGTAGTTGATTGTTATTTCATAGCAAAAACGTTTTCACTAAATTTTAAGCCTAGAACTTCACAGCCTTGATTCCGCAGCGGTCATCGTTTTATACAAAGGCACTGATTTCACAATCAGGGGACCTCTTACAGGATCCGTCTGGGTCGCTACCACCATCTTATCCTTAAAACTGTTAAGCAGCATTTGCAGTATCCTTTTCCGGTGTTGGACAACCGGTGAAATTATTAGCATAGAATTTAGTCTTAAGTGACGGCTCTCAAATTCCACTTTGCCACAGGTGACAGGTGACATGTACGCTTGTTTGCCTTTTTCTGCCAGTCACAGATAATTGCGACAGTTTGTGAGTATGTGCAAGTTAGTATGTTTGTTACTTCTTCACACTAAAACGGCTGGACCTATTTGAATTAAATTTTAAGTGGAGATAGCATGGAGATATCTTATATCCTGGATTTATACATATACTACCACTTATCCCGAAAGAAAATACTGTTCCTCTGCGATAGCGAGTTACCGATGTTACTATTTTAGCGGACGAAGCAGAAGGTAGTTAAAAAGAACCATTTTGTTAGACTTGTTTCCAAGCGCCCGTTCTAGCTTAACCTAATCGCTAGCCTAGTCACAGTCCCCGTTATCACCTTTATCAGATGGCCGTTGGGCTCCGGGCCACAACTCTGCGCATACGCATCTCTGTGGCCGATCTCGACGGGATGTCAAAACTGCGCCGGCGCAGGCAGCTAGCGACCAGCGGTTTTTACCGACGCAAAGTTTGGCATGTGTATCTTCGTGTGTTGGACTTTAAATTTGGTATGAAGATAGTTTAAACCTGGAGAAAGACACAGATACTTTTTATCCCAGATTTTTTTTTCAGTTGTCAAATTAAAACCAATGTTAGATTTCTGAGGCCGCTTCCTGACTGACTTGTTGGTATGCTTGCAGTAAAACACGGATTCGGCAAGGGTTACTAGGCAACCAGTGGCATCTACCAATCAATACGCAGCGTTTACGCCGCCTGTACGTTTTACTGCAAGCATACCGACAAGTCAGGAAGCGGCCTAAGAGACAGATACAACAGCTAGTATCATCATAAACTGACACCTTTGAACATAAATCACTGAGCAGTACCTAATTAAATCGTTTAACACACACAATTTAAGTTATTATTAACGGTTAATTCTCATTACATTGAACTGAAAACCACAATGCTGAAGTATTAATCGGTGCATCGATTTCAGGGATATTAATCAATTAAGCAGTTTTACTACGAATTACCCGGCGACTTTAAATTACACATTGACTAATTCTGAAACCAGTCACATGACACACCGGTTAGTATTTTGCTAAAGAAATTGAAATGAGTGGTCTATCTGATCAACGCTCTGGAGGGCTAGCACAACTGGTCTGCGACTTGTTTGTCGCTCGGATCTCTCATTCTATCTAGTCTGTAACGATAGAGACGCACTGAGCGACAAGCGAGAAAGTACAACTTGTGCTTAGCGAACTGTTGTATACCTGTTTATACTCATTGGTCTATCGTATTCAATTTAAAAAAGAAACAAAGTATTTCATTTAAATTTTAGTCCGTTATAAACATTCTAACTATATAAACATTTTTTATTTTTAAATTAAATAATATTTTTGTCAATTTTCTTTTAACTTGGCCCACCTCTATTTATTTAGGCTTCCTTAACTTAATTTCTTTGGTGATATTATGTTCAGTTTTTATGTCTGGGCCTTCGTCGATAAGTGATATTAACGTGATAATCTGCCTTAACTTATTTTACTTGCTTTATGAAATATTTAAATATACAGCGTGTTTTGTAAATAACGTTGAGTTTATGATAAGTTAAGCGTGTGGTGCAAAGTCCGGATTTTGGTCTCCTATTGATAACGCTACTATAGACGCATGATAATTGCATCACTTAACGTAAAAGTGCAAATGTCATTTGGAAAGATGTGTTTTTAAAGGATTCGAGAGGATGTACAAATTTAATGATTGAGGCGCTGGATAATGGTTTAATAGAACGCTATTTAATTATTATCTATCCGAGCTAAGAAATAAATACGCATATATAGCTGCATCCGTAAACAGAACAGTTTTTTTTTAATATTGGCAATGTTTCTGATAATGATTACTTACCATTAGGTAAGTGAACCATAACATCACATTTATAAAAAGGTATGTTACCAAATCAAACAATTAAATCTAAAACAAGTTCCGAACCAGCCTGTGAATCGGATTCCTCGGTGTTCCCTCAAGCCACGAAACTACCAAAAACTAATTTATTCAATTACTACTATAGGTAGTAACTGTTCGGCAATCTTTATCTCAACGCCCTACCAACTTATCAATGCGTTTAAAATATAGACGCCACCTGTCTTTCAAGCTGAATTGGTCTTTAAAGCTGTACAGATACGGCGAGTCGTGTTAGATGGGTCCAGTGGAGCTAGTAAAGTTATGTTTGCCTTAGACTACATCTCAAATGACATTATCAGCTTCCAGCGAGTCAGCGAGTTAAACTCAGGAACAATAAACGTAGTCGTTAAATCGGGTTATGTGTGTATAAATCAAACGTGTCCCGTACTGAGACACTTGTTAAGTCACTCATAAAAGTCGGCGGTGGGACGTACGCGCGTATTTTAAAAGGTTATGGGCCCTTCGGCGCCTTTGGAACGGAGATCAGAAACGCTCGGTTATCTTCGGGATTTGGTCGTGTATTTTGCTATGGAACCTACAATATTAGGCAGCTAAAAAGTCAACCCTCCAGCAGTAAACCAATGCTGTCATTACTATTCCCGTCGCAACAGATAAGTTTAGCTTATTTTTATTTAGAAATTTAGTGGTTGTGCAATGTGTCAGGATTGACTTTTTATGTGCCTATACTACAGCTTCTCTGTTAAATGTCAGCTGACCAATATTCTACACGAACGGCAATGCCAGTGACGTCATAAAGGTCCTGCCGCGTGCTCTGCCCTGCTAAGACAAATGGCAGTATCTCAGACAAAACTCCTGTAGCAAATTCAACCTTATTACTAACGAGAGGATTTAATCTACTTTGGCTATTGCATTTGAGATACTGCCTATTGGTTTATGAGAGCAGTGGTGGTGTCAGAGCCTGCAGCGCAGTACAGGAGATGCGCCATGAACCTCAGCAGTTTTCGCCTGTGTTACCCCACTTAACTATGTTTTCTAGGCACCTTTAGCACCCAGCTTCGATTCCGCTTGATATATGTATCGTGAGCTGAGGTTTCCCAAAGTGTTCTATATAGGCAAATAAGCACACGCACCACCTGATGGTAAGTCCGTTTGAGGTGTATTAGCACTACTGTTGCAAAAACGCTGCCAGCCCTAAGGACATTATGGAATGCTCCTATGCAACTTTACGGGCAGTCGTAACATTGGAGAACAGGAGTTCGGTCTGAAGGATCTGGTAGTGATAGTGAGATATTGCTAGTATTCAATAATATGGTGATCATTTACCTGAGTAGGTACGGAATTGGATCGTAATTGGATAGCTCTGCCAATCCCACACTGAGAATGAAGGAGTGATGTTATGGTTGTATGTATACTACCTTTAGAGGAAGTATAATGCATAAGGCATTGTCCGTCTGGATTGCTACAACCACCTTACTGTCACCTACCTCCAAGCAATAGTGTTGACATTTTATTGTGTTCCGATGGAGGAATAAAACATCATAGAAATGTCCCATAAAACTAACTTAACACGATAGGCGTTAGGTGGATTTTTCACACGGTTAATTAGGTTTTAAATCGGGCCATATGTTTACCCTCTAGGTACGTGTCTGAGAAACATTCTGTACAATACATGCATACAGGAGCTCTGTTCTACTTAGTGAAACCATCTTGCTTTTGTCGTGTTATCATATTGCTAAAGTTACGATAGCTTTTATTTCATTGACAGTAATGGCGGCCGAGTTAAAAACAATGCTTTAACATGTCAAAAGCATTCTTTATGAGCAGCAGGAAAAATTCAAGTAAAATACGTGTCATATTTCTTAAGCTACGTTCCAAGATATTTAAGAGCGCCGATTGAAAGTACCAACCGACCTTGATCTATTCCACTTTTCCGTATACATTATATTTCACAAGTAGACACCGTTACTAGTGGCTAACAATACACACGCAAACCAAAACTGACAGTGCAGTCGAATGTTTATTCATTTTCTGCACAATGAACTGACACGTCGTGCCAATGTGTTGATTTAGGTCAAATATATCAAGGGCTTCCGCAGTTTAGAATTGAGTATGCACTTTACCTATGACAATACAGTTAAAATTGAAGAATTGATCTTTTTGAACTGTTAGTTTATATAGGATGTGTTTTTATTGGCAAGGAATGCCTTGAGTTATGCTTAGTAACGAAGACTAGAATAATATTTCGCACTTAAATGGCAATTTAACCAGTTTAAATAGTTGTTTGACGTTCTTCTAAATTAAATCTCAATATAGGTGTTCACCTAAGTTCTATACTTTTAAAACTATGTACAAAGGCAAAGACTACTAAAAGGCTATCGATCAGCTTTTATTTTTACATATTTGTAATTAGTCCGCGTGTTTCTCCTCGTAAAAGACGTTGCGCGACCCTCAGACACTATTGTTTGGTTTTCCGGGATAAAAAATATCCATATGTCCTACCTCTGTACCAAACTTTCCGTTGAGGCATTAAAGGAGCAAACAAGCAAACACACATCTTTCGCATTTATTAATATTACTAAAGAAGTAAGGATATCATTGCAATTTCTAAAGAAATCGAGTTAACTTCATTTTGTTTTTCAATCACGCAGAACCGGCAACAAAATTGACACACATTCAAAAAAGACTATAAATTATTTGAGAAAAAATTGTCTGTATCATTTTGTACAGCTCTACTTCGTAGTTATGAGAGCTCTAAACAATAGTTGGACTAATGCACCATTAGTTTTTAGTGCTGATTCGGAACCAGAACACGACAGACTGAATAATGTTATTATAAAGATTATGACGTAAATCGACTCGATGAATGTGGGAACACTCCATTGTCTGCGTTGGCCGATGTTGGCCGAAGTTAGTCGTTGCTCGGCCAACTTTGGAACATGGACTTGTTTAATATTATAGATTAAATAAATCCCCCTCATGGATGCCGGGTTAGAATAGTGCCACCTATGTCTTCCCTTAGAAGTCGTAAGAAGCGATCTATCACTAAGTAATTACACAAGTAAATTTCTTGGCCTGATTGTGCAAAACATGATTACAAAATTATAAACAAGTCTTTATATAGTTGTTGGTATTTCTGTAAATACCCCACTCTGGGAATGAAGGCGTGATGTTATTTATGTATGTATGTATTCAGAATCAGAATCAGAATCAGAATAATCTTTATTCAAGTAGGTTTACAAATAATAAACTCTTTTGAAACGTCATAGTAGCGACTTAGCCTAAATTGACTGCAGGTTCAAATCGCGACCGATCAGAGAAGAACCTGTAAGAAACTCTGTCGGATGTCTTTTTTTTTTCGACGTTCGCAACCTTTTGTCGTAAGGACTAAACATTTTATTACAAGCAATTCAGTCCCAAGCATTGTTATCATTAATATAGTCTTTAATACTATAAAATGCTTTAGAAATTAGTTTACGCTTAACGTAACTCTTAAATTTATTTACTGATAGTTCAGTAACATTACTTGGGAGCTTATTAAAGAACCTAATACAATTACCCATAAAAGAGTTTTTTATTTTATGGAGCCGCGTGAAGGGCACTGCGAGCTTATATTTATTTCTGGTATTAACATTACGAGAATGTATGTCACAGTTCTTTCTAAATTTAGCGATGTTTTTATGAACATAAATAATGTTTTCATAAATGTTGACTGTGCATGGTCAATATATTAATTTATTTAAACTTATCTCTAAGCGAGTCTCTCTGGCCCATCTTGTAGACAGCACGAATAGCCCTCTTCTGCAGAACAAAGATGCTATTTACATCAGCAGCACTACCCCACAGTAAAATACCATATGACATAATACTATGGAAGTAACTAAAATAAACTAATCGAGCGGTATCTAAGTCTATTAATTGCCGAATCTTATTAACTGCAAAAAATTCAATAAATTAATAATCATCGGGGACATTCTCCGCGCAAATTGCCCAAACTAGATAAGCGCTATGCTTGTACTATGGTAGTAGGTACCCATGGGCAGTGATTAACATACTTAGTTAAAGTTAAATAAATACTTAGAAACAAATTGTATACTCGCGCTCATCACACAAATGTTTGCCCTATTCGGAAACCGAACCTGGAATCGCTAGCTTCATAGGCCAACCAGGATACCAGCGTCGTCACTTTGTCGCAGAAGTGTAGTAACAAAAATTGCGAGGACGACAAAGTATAACATTGTGATTTGAACTACATACCTCGTACTTAACTTCGTTCGTGTGGTTGCCGGGTTAGAATAGTGCCACTCCATGTCTTCCCGTGGATGTCGTAAGAGGCGACTAACTGCTGAATCCTATATTCAAACCGCGGACAGATAGCCTTACTTCGGATTAAAATTTGACACATTTTGTATGGGCAAATGTCAAATTTCAACCCGAAGTAAGCCTTATCTATCCGCGGTTTGAATATAGGGTTCGGCCGTAAGGGAATAAGGGCTTGTAGTATTGCTAGGCGATGGGCTTGCAACCCGTCACTAAAACACTGGTAAGCATCTTAGCCTAATTGTGCAAAATGTGGTTACAGAATTATCAACAAGTATTTTTAGAGTTGTTGGTATTTCTGTAGCCCTGCCTACCCCTCTCTGGGAATGAAGGCGTGACGTTATGTATGGATTTTGTAGTAAACTTTGGTTATTTTAAGGTAACCTTCAAATCTATTAAGTCTAGGCAGTGTAAGGGACAGAGATATATACAAGTCCTATAGCTCCGTCCCTTTCATTGACTGGATCTTGGCAGGTTTTAGCAGTTGTAAAGGACTTTTGTACTTGTAACATTATTTACTTGGGAATTGGTTTTGGTATGAACTTTCCGGTAATTATAGTCACACTTTATTGCCTATGTAGAGAAGATCTTAAAAACTATTACATTCGCCTACATTAAAGAGCATTTCAATTCAACTCTATTTAATCCTAATTAACTACAAACAGTTAAGTACTAATTAGTTAATTATCGCTATCGGAGAATTCTTGAAAATTGTAAAAAGAGTGTATATTATAAACATCGGCTCCTTTTCTATGTTTTTAAATATGTGTGTTTAAATCTTTATTGCCCTTTACGAGTATATACTTAATGATAAGTTTGGTTTATTAGATCTTAATGGTATATTATTTTCGACGAAATGTGATTTTATTGCAACTTGACTACTTAGGTACTTTTTACGTAAAGCTTGGCTTTTAGCAGTAATTTTTTTTTACAATCTTTTATTTTCTTGCTTCGTTCTATGTAAGTATGTATGACTATGAGTATGTGAGTAGGTATGTAAGTTGTCCGTCAAAACTTGGAACGAAGTTTCGAACAGCGTCCCGGGGACCGATTGAGTTGAAATTTGGCATACTAATGTGAACTCGACGACAATGCAATAATTTGGCAGCATCGAGCGGGTCTGATGAAGGTGGCCATAGGAATTAAATTACACATCAAAACCCGTCGTGCTAATGCTCGTTACAATCGTCTTGATAAACAGATGATGACTATGCCGAAAAAGTACACTCGGCAACAAAAGCTTGTCACAAAAATGTTATTTTTGGTTTGGTTATTTATCCATATACTAATATTATAAATGTGAAAGTAACTCTGTGTCCATTGAATGCATATCGATGAAATGTTGAATGTCGATAGTTTAAATCCAGTGGAAGGACGTACGGTATTTTTTACTCGCGAGTAGCGATAAACGAATTCTACGCGGACAAAGTCGCGGGCAACAGTAGTATTTGAAGAATTAAATAAACCGTTGTATCTTTATATTTAAACGTTTTTCCCTGTATTTGCACATAGCTAGCTTAAGTTGTTTTTTTCGTCAGTTAGCTACAAAATGTAGTAAAAACATGGATAAATTTCGTTCTATTTTCTAACAAAGAGCGCCCGGGGCCGGCCCATTGTTTCGGTGCGAAAACTTATTATTTTGAAATGTTTAAGTAAAAGTTAACTCTCGGTCACGCCGAGAGGTTAACTGGCAGGTCGTAGGTTCACAGTGGTTTAACTATAAAAAACCGGCCAAGCGAGAGTCGCGCACCGAGAGTTACATACCATCCGACGCACACTTTGTTTTGCACTGTAATAACACCAAATTTTGTTACCATTTTCAATATGGCACAACGCGGTGGAGCGCCTTTAATAAAAATCGGACAAGAGCATGTCGGACCATGCTCAGTGTAGGGTTCCGAAGCCGGCTTACAGTAGGTACATACATACATAAAAAAAAACTATTGCGGTTCAAAATATATAGCTCTTTAAAGTTAGGACGGACAGACACCGAAGGCTTAGTTATAGGTCCCGTTTCGCTAAGGGTTTGGGTACGAAAGCCTATTAAAAGTCACAAAGAAGTGAAACAAAAGTCAATCTTTTTAAACCCGGCTACTTTTGTCGACATTGCAGCCATTTCACCGTACATCGCGCAGCTTTTAATGATACCCAGTGATGTATCAGCGTGTTAACTTTGCAATGCATACCGAATTGTCACTTTTGGCAGTTACAAACTGAAAATTAGTGCAAAAGTCTTGAAATCTTTAACACAATATTAAATTGCAAACATTTAAACGCCGTGGATAAATTAAGCCCCTAGAGCATGCAAAATTGCACGTTTAGGTCCTAAGCTATAGAGAAATAACAGAGCGCCGAGCGTCCAGTGGCGCTCTCATAACTTGTATTGTATTTTCTAATAAACTAAAGCATTATATTAAAACCTAAGAGCGCTTTACTGTTGCGCAAATGAATACAAAATATAAGCTTAACCAGTTTTAAAACCTTTAACCTTCGTGTAGTCAACTTAACGGAAAAAGGTGGCCACTTGTTTCGGTTAAGTTGCTAACTCATAGTTCAATTGTTGTTAAGTTATGTCATACATTCTTTAAATTGTGTATTCATTTGTACAACAGTACAGAGCTGGGATTCTACACGGTAATACTCGTAACGATATCGTATTTGACGTGTTTCCGTATTGTCAACGTTTTGATAACTCTTATGTCATTTACAATAATGGAGACTGTGACATAAACGATTCTAAAACACGTCGAACACGATATCGTTATAACGCAGTTGAATAGAGGCCCACCTCTCTTAGGTTTTATTATAATACTTTATTTTATTTGAAAACTAGCGACCTGCCCTCGCTTCGCTCTGGATTAAAGTATTATACATATAAACCTTCCTCTTTAATCACTCTATCTATTAAAAAAAAACAAAATCCGTTGCGTAGTTTTAAAGATTTAAGCATACATAGGGATATAGGGACAGAAAAAGCGACTTCGTTTTATACTATGTAGTAGTGATAGTGATACAATAAAAGTAATGGGGCCACTGGACACTTTGCGCTCTCTTAATGTCGTACTTCTTTCTTTTACTTATATCAGCAACCTAAAACACTTGTCTACGCGACTCTATTGGACACCCTGTTTAACGTACCCTCAGCAACACAGTTAACTGGGACTCTATTCTACTGCGTTAAAACAAAATCGTTTTTGACGTGTTTTAGAATCGTTAATTCCACAGTCGCCATTATTGTAAATGACATAAGAGTTAACAAAACGTTGACAATACGGAAACACGTCAAAGACGATATCGTTATTACCGTGCAGAATCCCAGCCCAGATCATTTGTGCATCTTGTCACCTTACAATATGGCTCACTAGTAGCCAGGTGACAGTGATGCTGGGGAGTAGGGCTTATTCCACCTAATTTGCATAATGCCTAATTTACCAATACTCCTAGATTTCAAAAGGATTTAGTGTCAAAATACCTAAATCCCAGAATGCCTAACTTTTTGTCTCATGACACCATAATTTGAATACGGCTGAATTTTAAAATGTCTTATCCTCATAATGGACAAACGTCACAATAGCTTTATCGCAGGACACCGTATGTTAAAAACAACCAGGTACCGAAATACCTAAATTTTAAATAGGCTAGTTAACCTTCATGTATATTTTGATATACTATCTCCTTTAGAGCTGAGCACTTACATTGAAGTACCGATATTATAAAGATAATGCAAACTATTTAGGCATTTTGAAACTGTGTCATTCTGGCATTCTGGAGTTTTCGGTTTAAGCTATTTTGAAATTTTGTCGTATCTGTGATTCGGCATTTTAAGGACAAGTACATTTCAATATTTAGGCATTTCGGACATGAGACGTTTTAGGTCAAAGTCATTATGACTTTTGTTCATTTTAAGAAAGATGCAAATTGATATTCGGGTATTATGAGCCCATGGCAATTTGAAATTTAGTTAAATTAGTAAATTAGGTATTATAAAAATTAGGCGGAATAAGCCCTACTCATGCTGGGCCTCTATTCTACTGCGTTATAACGATATCGCGTTTGACGTGTTTTAGAATCGTTTATGTCACAGTCGCCATTATTGTAAATGACATTTATGTCTTATAAGAATTATCAAAACGTTGACAACACGGAAACACATTAAATACGTTATCGTTATTACCGTGTAGAATCGCAGCCCTGATTGTACAGAGCAATACGGTTCATGTAAAGCCAGTTGGACTAAATTTTGCATAAGAGCGAATGAGAGAGAAGGACAAACCCGAATGTTTTTGTAGGAACTTTACATTACATATATTTCAAGTGTACAAATACCGCTTTCGACCTCGCATCAAGCCTTAAAAATCAACAAGTTGGATTATAACATTTAATTTGACTCTTACATTTGTTTAGACTTTAATTACTTCTAAACAAGCCCCCCGTAGCTCCGTATAGCCTCCCGACGTTACTCACTAGATTATTATCAAATTACGACATTTCTGTTAATAAAATGGGCATTCAAAATTGTTACGAGTAAAAACGTTAACTTTTTGTTGAGTTCAATCATAGTATAAATAGATAAGTAGTTGGTCTCTGTCCAACGTGGTGTGGCTCGGGTGATGGGGTTGGGTTAATAAACACGCAACCAAATGCGCGACTAAACCGGCTTGGTGCGCCCTGTTGAGGCCGCTTGCGGTAGCTCGCTACGCGTACGGTCGAGGCACGCAGACATGCAAGCCGCGAGACAGTAGAACTAGGCATGCAGAACTGAGTGATACTACAGTAGCTCTAGTACGAACATTTCAATCAAAAGCCACGTTTTTGAATCACTATTTCAAAACGATTGTGAATCTATCCGTAGCACAAACCCCTAAACAGTACATTATTTTACGTAAACTTTACTTATACTGCTCAATGGCGATATGAAAGTCGCCCTGTCATCAATTTTAAATACGAACACGGGGCGCTGATTCAAGTCGACATTATTTTTTATTATAGAGATATAAGTTATTTTTCAAGAATTGTAAAATCTGGCCTATTTAACTTATTTATTTCGTCATAAAACGGAAAAATCAGGCGACTACATTATTGCGCCTATGATTTTTATGGTGATCTTATGCCTCACCCATTCATTTCCATCCCATCCCACAGAAGTTTTCTTCAAGCTACCATGGAGTATATATCGTTGTCCCGCTTTCTCACCACAGCGCCCGAAGTTATTTTGTGGAGATTGCCAAAATAGTGCAGAAATGTGATTCAACAGACACTTTGCAGGGTGGGACCTGACTTGACTACCATTTCACTTTGATTGACCTATCTTGCATACATATCGTAATCACACTGTTGATCTTATGACAACCCTTACTGCCAAGTGAATAAGAGCTGTTATAAAGTCACCAATGTGATTACGATATCGAAGTAGGATGGGCTGAATCAAAA
Organism: Acleris holmiana; assembly: GCA_949316455.1. Taxonomy (NCBI): domain Eukaryota; kingdom Metazoa; phylum Arthropoda; class Insecta; order Lepidoptera; family Tortricidae; genus Acleris; species Acleris holmiana. The sequence continues at coordinate 80,740,784 of OX438762.1, forward strand.
TATAATAAAAGTCTAGGCTTAGCTGTTAAATTGTATATAATTTCGAGTATGTGCATCTGACTCTGGCGGGAACAAAACATAAAAAAATGCCCGCTCTTTTTTAATTTCCTTAACTGCCTTCATCCAAATCGGAATCCATCAACCAATCTTAACCATCAAAAGCTACATTGTATAGGGAATAAATCTCACCACTTAAATGCCACGTTCAAAAATTCCCCAACGAAAAGACACATATTGGCGTCTCGAGCACCGAATTGACCGTGGCTTTTTCTCACTTCCGCTTGCGTGACGTCCGGTTGCGCGCGCACCTTGACGGATTAGCTCGGAATCACGCGAACTGATGTTTTTCTGCAAGGAGATTAAGGTTGCAGTTTAATTGCAGCGTTCCCTAAGTGCATCGCCCGTGGAACCCTAAAGGAATCTAGGGTCATGGTCTTGGGTTAACGGTCTAGGTTGGTGCGAGTGCAATTTCTGCTAAACTCCATCATTTGACTCTATACCTATAAATAATAATCGATGCACAAAAAATATGTATGTTAGTCATGAGTGGACTAAATTTTGTTGATGTAACTATCTATCCTCGTCGTGGACAAACGTACTAAATTGACATGGTTTATTAATAAAATATCACTTTCTCCAAGAGTTTTGACAAGAGTAATTGCTGGGGTAAAACCATCGTGCCTGTCATAACTCTGTGGACCTAGTGAGGAAGGGTAGACTTAGGTATACTCTTTTTCACTAGGACCCCAGAATTTGCTTCAAGCAATATCTGAGCCCTACGAATCACCAAAGCGGGCAGGTTGCTACTGGACCAACGACTCAGTCAATGTGTAGGACGAATGTCGTTGCCTAATAACTATTGTGAAACTGTCATTCCGTCATACACGATAGTGGTCTTTAGGACGCCCACGTTAAGGCGCATTGCTATGTGGACACTGATGCGTCTATAAGATAACATTATGAACATAGTTAAGTATACTACAAAGATAATACTGGATGTAGATTTTTATACTACTTATTTTATTGAACAAGCGTAGCAAGACACAAGCTTCATGAACCCGACTGGATGTTGTGATCATATCGTCTATAAAAACTTTATACACAGTGTGACATCCATTAGAACATAAATTTTAACCCTAACAGCAATGTAATACACAGAGGCAGATCTAGTTTCAATTCCTTGATTTGTTGTCAGTAAAATGTAGGAAATTGAGTGTCGATAAGAGTGAATTTTGAAAGCGATCCGATACATAGCGTGATGAATTAATTCATATGAAAAAACCTTTGTTTTTTTAACTAGAAATAACAAATTACGTTTATTAGGGCTTATATTTTCAGCTCTTAAAATATCTCTTATGGATGTCACACACTGTATTTGTATAATACGCCTACAATACAACAACGCTTTTACAACGCTGTTAAGACTACCAAAATGGTGCAGTGCATCGGAAATATTCGCCGAGTCGCACACTAATAGTTTCCACGTGATAATGCGTAAAAAAAACACGTCGCTGATGGGTCTTGTAAGGGGAAGTCAGAATGGCATCCTGATGGTAACTGCTGGTAGATTTAACTGCCCGATTATCGCACTTTTAGAATTATAGTGACCTAATTCAAACATTTTCAACTTTCGATTTTGAGTCATAAATTTAGTACTATAGAGACCTAAGTCGAAATTCAAAATATGTGGATTAGGTCACTATATTTCTAAAGATGCGTTATGTGGCATTGGATCATGTGATCAGGACTACTTTGAAGCGTACGTCAACTAATCTTGACAGTCAGTGTACCTATTAAACGAATTTTGTAATTGATTAGCTTTTAATTTTTTACATGTAACTAGCAATATTGAATTTGAATATATTGTAAATTAAAAGTAAGAGTCGTGATCACGACAAATCAAACGAGACCTCGTTTGTCGAAATCAGAAAATCAGTTCAATCTTTATATAAGCACAAACACATGTCCATATTTTTTTTATGTCACTGCCATGCTTGTCATTTGATGTTGACTAGGCACTAGTATTTAATATTTACGCTGGTATGTGTGAACATAAACTTACAAGTGACACATTTAAACTACACTCTATATCAATGAAAGCGGGTCACTATACAGGGTGAGCAATCCAAATGGGTCAGTTTGAGAGATAGAAAGCGATTTGCATTTGGCCTCTGTGTCCAAACTAAACAAAAACCCGAGATAAGACAATACAATTAATAAAACAACAATGGCTGGGTTTGATTCCCGGATAGGTATGATTACTTATATAAGTCTTTAAATCGTGCTATGTTTTAGTGGTGGTAGTAACCTATACAGTGTCCGTTCGGATCGCTACCACCATCTTATCCATTAACCTACCGCCAAGTAGTAGTGTTCGCATTATTTTGTTCCGGTGTGGGGATAAGACAAAAATTGGTGAAATCACTAGTATAGAGGCATTTAATCTTAGTCGGGTTGGCAACGCATTTGAGGACTTTGCATTGCAGTCTTGAGATTACAGTCTTGACATGAATATAAACTTCTTGATGGTTCGCATTACGCTTAATAGTTAATCCGTTGCGTATGATGCGTAAGTGTAGAATTAAGAGGAACATGAAATACAAACAAATTGGGTTGGATAGACGCTATCTATTGCGGGCGATGCCTGTCTTGAGGGTAACTCGGACACGCATACCTACACTTGATATAGGTATTCAAAGTTTTGAGTTTGAACTTCAAACTTTGGAGGAATTAAGTAAAGCCATTATTATTGCCTGAATTTGGAGGCAACGTGTTGACAATAGTTATACAATACAATAACGTGTATGTTGTGAAATTTTAATTCATCATTTATTTATAAGTAAATTTGCTTATCAAGCGCTAACAATATATACAATATATGAGTCGTGAAGTCAGGTTCCTATAATGATTAGAGTTGTTATTTATATATTTATGTAGGTATATATGTATATGTATGTATATAAGTATATATGTGTGTATTATACATGTACGTTTATATTAGTTTGTGTACTTGCTATTTGTTTAAAATTTATTTATTTATTTATAAGTATTATCATTTCTTTTTACTTTTTGTGCAAACTTGTATGTGTCCAACCCCATGCATTGTCCTTACTCATTTGCTTCAGGGTTAGCTGGAAGAGATCCCATTTAGGGATAAGTTCGCCTTTGTACATTAATTTTGTATTATAATTGTAATATTTATATTTTTGTGCAATAAAGAGTTTACATACATACATACATACATACAATAAAGAAAGTAATATGGCGAGTAAGAGTATTTTTTTTTTTCCAAAAGTACTTCAGCTGATGACAGATCGCGTCGATCTACTCCATACATTTCGAGTCGATAGAAAATAGAAACGTTAACAGTACTTTGGCTATATAGACGTATATGCCGATGAAGAAAGAGGACTTCTGCGTATGCCACCTAGTAACTTACTCGTATACATAATATAAATGAATATAAAAGTCTTATACTCGTACCTAGTTTCCGAATTCCCAGTACTGACCTTTTAGGATTGACCACCATGCACAAATATACCGTAGGCCTAGATGGATACCGTTTCTATTATATATTGACTCATCAGCTTACGCCAATCGTACATATGTTGTCTATTTTCGAAAATTGCTAACTTAACATTACAGTCACCCAATATAATGTTGAGCATACTTAGAACCTTGTCACTGTGGTTGTTATTGTCATTGTCAAGCTTATCGCTTGATGTTCTAAAGATAAAAACGATAAAAGTTGTTTAATCAGTAACCAGGCCGCACGGGCACTTGTGCACGTCTAAATTCTACCAGCGCTTCCCAAGAGGAGACCATTGCAGAAGAAGCGCCGCAAGCAACACAACAGTCAGTCATTTCGATTCATGATTCAGTATGAAGATTATTATGATAGGGCACTAAAGTGCTTAATATTTTCGTTAAGGTACTGTACATATTAAGCGACCCGTTTTAAATAGTAATAGGCAGAATTTCTCACGCCCAGCGGCGGGGCGATGACCAAAATGCTAATTACATTATGCTATTGATATTATATTACCACGAGATTTGATATTTGTGTTCACTTGTAAGTAGTGTTTTTGGTCTAGGAAGTTGCGCCAAATTAATTAATCTGACGGACATTGATGCAACAGTGCGACGGCAATTAGGTTATTATAACACCATAGACGGGATAAAGTTCAAACTAAAACCCGACTATGAAATCTATTAATTGTTATCACGTCGCCCCTGATGTTATTTGTTTACAATACAAATACTCTTTATTGAACACCAAAAAAATAAAATAAAAACAGAACACGGAACAGTACATTTAAATCACAGGTATACAACAGGCGGTCTTACAGCTAAATAGCGATCTCTTCCAGACAACCTTGTAAGAGAAATAACTGAGGACACAAATTCATGGCAGGCGGTGCAAACTAATTCGTTTAGAGCTCAAATAACTACAAGAAACAATTAAATTATTTTAATTTACTTATCTAACAAAGTGATATACAACAACATTATAAAAATTGTTTGTTTATATACATATTATGCCTTTTCATAAGTTATGATTATGAAATAAATTTGATACTAAACTCGATATATTTGTACAAAAAAGTGTGACGTCACATAGCCTATGACTTCTATGACTCGCGGAATGCTAAATGTCACTCGGAGACATTTACAGACAACTCACTAGATAAATCAAATATTCGTCAATAAGGAAGAATCGTCATTAATTTTATTGACTTTGAGTGCGGCCGTTACCCAAGGCCGAAGTAGACATGTAATTTGGATACATATGATGGAAATTCCTGGAGCTACGATTGGGAACAGAATGAACATACTATGTACTAACACATATGTATCGATAGCCCTTGTCTTGGTCCAATCTTGGCTTACAGTCTCCTATAGTGCAAATATGCATTGGTGCACCATAGAATGAGAACTTAAGGCAGGGAAGGAGCGATAAAATTAAAGGGAACATACTCGTACAGATAGCTGATATGCACAGCCTTATTGGGATTTAGTGTGCCAAAAAGAGACATCTCTATAAGCTAAAATATCATGATCGTGCACTGTTGTACACTGTTGCATATAAAAACAACGTGTATGTGTGCAGACATTAAGTATATAGGCTTATCTATGACCAATGTGACGTAATGGTGACCAGTTTACAAGAGTTGATAACATGTCGGTGTGTACGGCTACTTTTAGCAAGAGGTGGACTCTGTGCTCTTTTCTTTTTTAAATTATGGCACATGCATTTTGAAATTTTCGAGACAGGTATCTGACGCTTTCATTTGTGCTCTTTCTAAATTTAAACATCTAACCTAACCTAATCTACGTAATTAATGTTTAAGATAGGTACCATGAAAACATTATGGTTTCAGCAGAAAATAGCGTTCGATGAAATGATACATTCGATGAAGTGGTGAATTACCACAATTAATCTAAAAAAATGTAAATTTAGTAAACAAATGCATATCACTACATAGTATAAAACAAAGTCGCTTGCCGCTGTCTGCCCTTATGTATGCTTAGATCTTTAAAACCACGCAACGGATTTTGATGCGGTTTTTTATAGATAGAGTGATTCAAGAGGAAGGTTTATATGTATTATACTTTAACCTTTAGAAAGACACCCATTATTTGTATTAATGCTTCTTTGCTTCGCCGTAGTCGGTTAAAAGACAAATGGGACCGTACCAGTGACACGGACAGCTGGGCCAGTGACATGAAATTGGAGGCTTAGAATCTATAAATAAGAAAATAATAAACAAGCTGATAAGAAGTTACCAGACGTCTGCACTATGATTACGCCACTAGATGAGAGATACAAATGCTAGGTCTACACTTCTTGTAGATAACGAAGTACTCGCACTAAATATTTGATCGGTTTTAATCATGTTTAGGAGCGGAATATTAGGAAAGTAAATCTTTGAAGAGAATATTATTTGACTAATTATTTTACAATATAAAATAGGGGTGATATTTTTCAAGTGTGCATCTATGTTTGTGGCTGTCTTTTGCATTGTAGCTACCAAACGGTTCAATCGATTTAGACGCGATTTTTTTCAAGAAAGCCAGTTTCATTGGGATGATTTTTAGGAAAGTTGTTGGAAAATCGGTAAGCCCGTTTAAAAGATATCAGCTCTGAAAGGGGGTCGCCATTATTACTTAATTTATTAATCAAATCGAAATCGGCGTTTTTTTTTATTTAACCCTAAAGTTGACTTCAATTTAACTTGATAAAATAATGATGTGAATCTGAAATGGCGTTTATTTTGTACTTTTATTTTGGAGTTGACTTACTGATTTGAAGTAAAGTGAGTTATTGTATATCGATATTATATTTTGTATAAAACAAGATTACTAGATTTCATTACATTAGATTTATCTTATGAACCCTTCAATTTATTTTATTTATATGTTCATAGGTATTTTTAACCAAGGGAAACAAAAGTGCACCGAAATAGCGTTCTTTATCAGTATCATTAAAACTTTAATAACTTTTAGCCCTTAAAAGAAAAAAATAAATGTTGTCAATTTAAGCCTCTTTAGATTTTAAAACAGAATAAAACAATAACAAATTATGTATAAACAAGTTGATGTTATGGTATGTATAGCGGGATATACATCGACAAATAAAGGGTTACTAATTCACACTCAAACAATTTTCCTTTAATATTTACGTCATGTTCTGAGAATCACCCTGTGTATAAAATTATATATTAATACGTAAACGCATACATATTATTAAGAAATTCTCAGAATATTAAATAAGTTTAAGCAAACAGCGTGTTACTTTGTTTACACGTCATTTTGTATCTATCCTAGAGGGTGTTTACAAAGCTATTGTTTTACAACTTGTTTCACTTTCATCCCGCTCGGCTTCCGAATCGCGCGCTATCGGCGTGACCCGGACGCCGATAACTCCGTCTGAGTCGCGCATGCGTGCCAAAGTGCGCTGATCACGCGTATCTTAGCCGTTTGGGCGATACGCTAAACACACTGGCCATACTGCCCTGCTAAGCCAAATAGCAGTATGTCAAATAAGTCTCCTGTAGCAATCAAAACCTTATTACTAACAAGAGAAGATTGAATCTACTTTGGCAATTGAATCTGACATACTGTGTTTTAGCTTAGGAGGGCAGCATATAACAGTAGAGTGTAGGTATGTGGGTAGAAAAAATCGTCTCTCGTTTCTTCCCCGTATAACATTAACTTATTGATCTACAGGGTGACCTAACAGTGTGAATGGAACAAATGATTTGCGCCGTTTTCGTAGCTACTTCTACTTTGACCAAGATACGAGTTTGTGTTTTGTACACTCTGACGGGTCAACTAATGTATGTTCGTCGGTGAGTTCATCAACGAGATTTTATAACAGAAGAATGCGCTAGGATCACGCAGCGATTTGTGTCTGCTACGTTAGGTTAGGTTAGGTTAGGTAGCTAAATCAATCGTGGGATGCGGTGAATTCGGTAATGGCATTCATTAAATCAGACATGCACATATGCGAATCCCTTTAAGGGATTTGTTTTAGCTAATTTGAGTAAACACAGAGAGAGTTATCGCATGACAAACCAACAATTATGAAGAAAGAAATAGGAATACCAACATATGTACATAATGTATACAAAATAACAATAAAAGACAATGTCAACTGACATCAAATCTTACTTCAGATGTTTGATTCTCTTAAAAACAGTACTCTATCGAACAACCGAGCGAGCAAAGTCACACGAGCGGGCTCACTCGACGAGAAAAGCTAATTGAAAATGCATTTACTTAAATAATGTTTGTACCTACGCTCTGACGGGACAACTTAAACTGACCAGTTAATAATACGTCCGTCGAGTTTAAGAGAGAGTTGGTTAAGAGAATCTCTTACAAGAACTGTGACGTGTGTGCGTCAATTGTTATTTCCTACACACAAAGACATGTTTTACTACGTTCACTGCCGCATTACCCCCAAATGTATGTAATTTTGTCACCCCTGAGTGTCCCCGGCGCCGAATGTATCAAGTATTTTACTCGTAATACGTTACGTAAATAAACGTAGAATGTCCACTCCAATAAAGATATTAGAACTTTTATTATTACATTATTTACAAATTAATTATCTATAATGAGATAATTGAGCTTTAATGAGTTTAATCTTTATTGCTGACCTATGAACGGAAGGGAATCCTTTGGAATACTATGTAATCCAATTAGTTGACGTATCGGGCTTGTAGTTCTTAGAATAATTTATTTTAAATAATAATAAAAGCAGACTCTTAGGTCTGTCTGTACATGATTATTATTTTCTTGGAGAACACGAGTCTTATTATTGGTGTGCTAATTTAAAACTTGGTTATTTCATCTGTATCAAGGTCGTAATGTACATGTTATGTAGTTCGTACCACCACATTATACTTTAAAATTACTTAATTACTGTTGACGACGCGGTGGGGCTAGTTGGTACTGTGAGCGTTCCTCTACAGGTCGCTCCCTTTCTTCATCAGATGTCTCCCTATTCAATGATAAACTTCTTGATTGGAAACGATACTTTTATTTTCATAAAACTTGTATACGACTATAAATACGACTGACCGATGACTTGAAACAATACCTAAAGAGAGACACTACAAAATTCAAATATTAGTTGACGTACAAATCAGCCAGCACGACTAGATGCTGCCAGTACGCTACAAACAGCGGACCTTCACGGTACTGACTCTACCAACGAGTTGGTTGGTAAATGTTTGTGTCATCATCATCAAATTTAAGAGCCAGGCTCTTGTCGGTGGAGTAATTGGCACTTTTCTCTACTCTGCGCCAGCTTTTTCACCTCCTGATACGAAAGTAATTACTTACTTTAACCCTAGGTCTTCCTCTTCCTCTTTTTCCTTCGACTTTATCTTCCAATATGTTCAAAAAGAAACTATCGTATCCCGCATCAAGTGTCGCATCTAAGTGTGTAATGTTTGTGTTCTGAGCACTATTTAAAATTTTAGACAGCTTTAGCCGTTGAACAAAATAATCTTATTAGGGTCTCGTTTCTACTGCGGAACCCTAAAAACGGCTACGTTGTTTATTCAAAGTTAGCTACAGTATTGAAGTCTCCAAGACAAATAAATCAAGGGTCACTGGCCACAAAACAGTTTTTTTTACCCAACCGGTACCCAAAATGCAAAATAGTACAATGTGTAATACCCACTGAGGTGTGTAACGACAATAAGTTTTTTACAATGCGATCCTGACCTATAATAGCATTGTGTAACTTGCAGATGGTATGGCGGAAGTGGCGTAGTTACCTAAAATAGACTTTATTCAATTGTGATATGGTTGATTTATCTCATTGGTTCGTATACAGAGTGTTGACAAATGAGTGTAGACAATTTTATTGTGTTTCAGTATTGTGGTTTGACATCTTTATTCTCGTTGCACAACTGTTTGTTGTGGTTAGACGGTTTATTATAAGCTATGATATTTTATGGAGCGGTAGTTTTTTTGGTATTATTTATATGGGTCATGGGTTTGAGTTGGTATGGTTTTGGTAAAATTCAAATAATCATCTTTGTATTTAAGTTATGTATACTGTTATAATTTTTAGGAGAGATAGTTTTGACAAGATACTAGATTAGTCTTTTTTTAGTGCGTATTTCTTTCATCACATGCAAAAATAAACCCTAAATATATTTAACAGTTTCATTCAACTACACATTCAAATAGCGCAAACCAGCATTATAATGCGATTTAACGCTCAACAGTGTATGACATTTAAATCCTTTTTTTTAGCTAAAGAATAACCAACCCTATTTGTAAATAAGTTTAAACAACACATTACGCTATACTTAGTGAAATACTACAGTTTAAACAACTTAATTTGAACATTGTTCTTCATTACAGAAGGTTTAAATTAGCAACGATCGTGCTATTGGGGTTGAACGTTAATTTGGTGGATTTAAGCCGATTATTGCACTTGGTTATTTTGCCAATGACTCAAATTACGAACCAGTTTATATGGAATTAGGATACGTCGGCGCTGAATGCGTAAGCTAAAGCGTGATTAAGTATTGTCATAATGGTTGCGCTAAAACTTAATAAAAAAAGTGGTGGGTGAACCCCGTTAATATTATAAATGCAAAAGTCCGTTTGTCTGTTAATAACGCTATACTGTTAAAACATACATTAGAGCCTAACGGCTGAACCGAAAGGATTTGGATATACGTTTAGTATGATTGTAATTACAACGTTCGGATTAAATCGAACCTGCCATTGCGTGTGTTTACCTGTACACCGCATCCTACTAGGTTATTTTTTATTTTTTATCGTTTGATGCCACTACGATGGCTCAACAATAAAAGCTCAGTTCTGAACCCTTTCTCCCCACAACTGTCAGTCCTTCAATCAATAGGGTGAACACTGTATAGCCCTTGACTGTATAAATAAATACTTTATTGTGTCCTCGAGTGTGCAGGATTGAAATGTCAGTGCTTGTATTTGTGTTTATAAGTGTTGTGTGTTTTTAAGTGCTTTATATGAATCGGACACGCGTCTGTTTCTTTTTCAAGTTTGTTTGTTAAGTTTGTAGTCAAGAGTGATGTATTGTTTTAGTTCTTTCAAGTTTCCCCTTGCTAGTAGGTACTAGGTATTTGTAGGCGCGAGCCACGAGCTCATCTGGGGCCTAAAGGTCATAAATAAAATAATAACTATAGGGTCGAATCTAACAGACAAAAATGCTTGGCCTACTTAATATACCTGACGTAACAGCTTCGTATCTCTCTAGTCTAGGGGAAACAGTTCCTGTAGGAGAACTAATGTAAACTTTATTTATTTTTTTATTTTTTTTCGTTTAGCATCGTCATGGGTAGGTATAAATATAATTATTATTATATATATTTGCTCTTGTGTTAATTAGAAGTTTCGATACGTTTTCCTGCCTAACTACGCATGATATATATATATATATATATATATTTAAATTTAATTAATTATTTTATATAATAATAAATAAATATCACAGTACAATGTCGCAATAATTGACCTAGTCCCAAAGTAAGCTCTTGCAAAAAAAGTTTTAAACGATTTGCATTGGTGTATAACAGTAGAAAAGTACTTATTTCATTCTTAACTTTACTTGAAGTGAGATCAGGTGAGGCTGAGTTGGTGAATTCTAATTACATATCTAGTGTACGGCCACTCAATATTTCTCGATTTCTATTATTTCAGACGATTCCAAAGCAATCTATCCTTATTTAAGTTCCTAAGCATGTTTAAAAGCAATGTATTTATTTGCTTAGTTATATTAGCTAAAAAAATTGTAAAAATACAGCAAAATCACATTATTTCAGCAATTATTTTTCGAGAATGATACTGGCAAAGCGTGCAAAATAATTTTAAAATCCCTTAGGTTTTTCAAAGAGGCGATACTTTTAACCCTAGTGTTGATTCCTAACCGTTGATTATCATCCCGATCTCCATAGGGGGGCTTAAAACAAAAAGCGCTCGTTCCCACAGGGCTGCCTCGTTTCCTAGTTCACGTGAGAAGGTCTAAGTTACCCGCTGGCAGCCATTGTACAACCCTGCCAGTTGTCGCCAACTGTTTATTTGCAAACAGAGCTCCACTTTACAGGGAAAACAACATATATTTTATAGGACTCTCATTGCAAATCAGCCCTTATTTATACGGGTAATAAACAATATTTTCTGTAGCTATTAAGTTGTATTTGTGACTGTTAGTTTACCGTGTGTTTTGGACCGCCCGGTGCGCGACCCCTGGCTCAAATAACGCGCTTTCTGTCCCGAAACATGCGGACTTCCGACCACATACAGTGCAAGCTCAATTTAGTGTCAGTTTTATATTGAATTTTATTTTTCGGCGCTAAATGCGTATAGGGGCGTTATTGTGATGTTATTTTTATTTTTAAAAACGGAACGCAAAGGTGCGCGCGTTTCGTTTGCTTATTGATCTGCTAAGGGAAATGTGATGTTGGGAATTGATCTTTGATTTTGAGTGATAAGGCATAAAGTTATATTGCTACAGATTAAATCAAATAAATGTTGTTTCATTTCTAGTAGTATAATAGCTTTTTTTCATTATAACGACTGTTGCAATATTCCAGAGGTTGTTGGTCCGCGGGTCGCTGCTGTTGTCTATGATTAAGACTTTATAAAAAACCTGGTCAAGTCGGGTTTGCTCATTGAGGAATCTTCATCAAGTAGACGCCGAGATTCATTTTGATGTTGCCTCTATTCTGCTTTGTTTCAGCCCATCTTGCTAAATCGTTGATGTAAAAGTAGTACGCAAACTCATTAGACAGTAAGAGCTTCTATAACGCTAATAATTACGATATAAAACCAAGACGTGCCAAAACAGACGAAGATATGGGTTCCTTTTTCACACATAGTTTGGTTTTGTTTTAACTCAAACATAATTTTAAGGTTAAATGTATTTATTTTAATGTTAAATTAAGTAAAGCAGATCACTGTACACACTGTATAATATTTCTTATATCTATTGCTTTAATTATTTGTGGCTTGACAGATAGACGGACAACGAAATGTCCTTAAAACACTTTTTGAGTATACATACCTATTTTTAGACTCTTTTAAACTGAAAAAAAAGAGAAAGCCAAAAATTGCCATGATCGACCCGTTTTCTCGATCGATTTGTATGCATTAGTACGCGCAGTTCCCGTATCGGTATCGCGCCATTACCGGAGACACACGAATGCTAATGTCGAAGATACGCTCCGCTTGCAGCTAAATGTTTGCTAAAATTATAAAAAGTGAGGTAACGCAAATTTGCAACTGATACCACTGTTTAAGTGAGTTCAGACTATCCTATAAATCATCAATGACTATGGTAACAACTAAATCTGACTGGCGCGGCAACTAGTGTAACGCATCCATCCATAGTCTCGTTCCAGTTTAGGAGCTAGTTGGGCATCCTATTTGTGCAGTTGCTTACACGTTCAATGTAACACTCTTTACCCTTCTTTAGGCTTTGCGCCCTCGGGTCTAGAGTGTGCGTTGTATTAACTGATACATGTAAATACACACTAAGTATAGTCACCATTAAACATATCAGAGCTTATAACGTATTAGTAAATATCCCCAGAGCACCCTGTATTCCTCTAATATTATGTTTGATCATGACTTTTGCACTTTGCAGGCTGCTTAAAGTTTACTGGGCAATAAAACAATCGATTGGGTTGGAAAACATTTTTTCAACAGTTTTTGTTACAATAGAAACTAGCAAAAATTAAATTGGAATAAGTTCCAACTTGAAACACACACAAAAGCACGTTAAGACGTGCGGTTCTTATTAGTAAACTGTAGTTTTGTATTAAATTATAAATTTCATTCTATTATCATAGGCACCGTTTACAGCGCATATCGGTCCATTACCAAAGACAAACAAATGCAAATTTGAATGGTGTGCTCCGCTTACCACTGTGCTAAACTATACTAAATTATAAAAGCTGACAGTAGCACAGAATATATATCATTATACCTTATCGTACTAGTAAATGAGGCGTTCTTCCATGCAGCATAGCTCAGCGCAGCTCACACAAATTCTTTCCCAGTGACGCAAGCCAAACGTACTTGAAGCTTCGCGCCCAAACTGCGCCAGGCCTGGCAGTTCTAATTAAGAAAACGTTCTGCACTGGTGCATTATTTTATTTATTAAAAACAGGGAAATGTACGTGGGACGTGCAAGATGAGATTAACAACATCGAGAATTCATTGCTGCTGGGCGATGGTGACGTTTAGGTCCTGTAGGATTTTACCAAACAATAGGAGCTTGTATGTAAAGTTAAATTTGTGACACAAAAAGATATACAGCGTTCCCTGTTGCTGTCATCATTATTTTCGATGTGAAGTTTGCATTACACGCAGACAGACAGATAGACAAAGTTTTCAAATATATATCTAATATTATCTTTAGCCGTTATTAAACCTTGTCCAAGCCGCACCAATCTAGATGGTTTAACGTAGAATAAAACATATCCAAGTTCTTTTCATATTGGGAATTAATTTCAGAGCAAGTAACTTTTCGCGTTTTTCAATCAGATTTGAACCCTTAATTAAACTAGGGTTGAAATTGTAAGTAAACCTATGTGGTCAATATAGAGCCTCAGTCTGGAAAAGGTTTAATAGCCGTTCTGTTCTGAGCATCCGAGAGCTGTCAAAGTCAATGTCAAGAAGTTACAAACTGAGATCTCTGAAGCCCCAGATAATATGCTTAAGGCGAAACGTAAACGATTTTCAAAAACTGACAAAACGTATGGAATTTACATAAGCACTCATCGCGACCGGCAGCTTACGTTAATACTGTACATTTTCGACTACGATAACCTTCGTCGAATGCATCTCGTCCAGGGCCACTGGTGCGTCACCGGTCATATAACTAAATATCAGTTTATTAGAATTAATACAGCCCTAGGTATGCAAGGATTTATGGTTACATGGCTAAAACCCTTAAAGCTAATTACTGAGAAAAGTTATATTATAATTTATAAACATATATAATTTTAGCACTAAAATAAAACAAAACGGTACAGTATAGAACAGACCGCCGCAGGAGCTCCCGTCAAAAACCCGAAGCAATAAAAAATATCTTTAGGTAGCGAACACACTTATAAAATACATTTAGATAAATTTTAATAGACATTGTAAAACCGAACGACAGATCCCGAAACTTTTTAAAATTTACGATCTTCATAATAACAATTCGGTATAAATGTCGAATGGGGGGCAATTAGTAAATGACATCTCGAATGTTTGCTTTAGTGTCGTAAACAGTAATGGAGTCTGTGAGAGTTTGATTAAGGGTAAATTAGGGGTCATGGAGTATAGATGGCGTTGGTCAAATGGAAAATAAGCGTGACATTGCAGCTGTGTATGTCTGAGTAAGCGTGTACTAATAAAGGAAATTTTGATTTTGGATTAATCAAGTCCAATGTTACGTTTTTTGTAATAACTGACAATTAAAATCTTATTAGACGCGAACTTTTTTTTATATTGCATACAAACGCACAATTCTTTAATCTACAATTCCAGGAATTGAAAGGGACAAGCATGTAGCATTTATATACCCGTCTCTGCCCTTTTGCTGCCTGGAACTTGGCAGGATTTAATGGTTATACGACCGCAGCTGGTAAAATCAGAATGGACGAAGAATAACAACTAGGTAACGTTTTTATGACAGATGTCAAGTGGGCGACTGATCGGTATCTGGTACGTGGGCACTTGAGCCTTGCACTTTTAACCTCAAAATTTACTTTTGTATCACTCACGTATCTGCCATCTCATGACCTCTCTAATTTTGAAGTTGGTGTAACGTTTTGCGAGGCGCACGTGATATCGTATATTTTTTTATATCGCCTTCATATTTATTAGGTATCTAATCGTATATAATATCTTTATTAGCAGTTTGATTTGCTTAAATGCTATCGCTACGTCACTTTGGTTATAAGTATTCTGAAATTACATCATAATAAACCTGCATGAACTAATTTATACTCATTACCATAAACAACAGGTTCACTTTGTTTTCTTGTATATTCAAAGTAACTTCTAAGCCTTGCTGGTCAGTGTACCTAGTTATTATAAGAGGTAATACTTCTTATTTAAATAAATTCCCACCGAAACATTTGTGCAAAATATATAAAAATAATTTCCCTTCAAGGATAATGATGATCTTCGGTTTATTTCATGTTTTAGGAACCACGAATTATGAAACTATACAGTCACAAACAAGAGAGTTTAGTGTAATAGCGATAGACAGCCGATAGTAATTTATATACTAGTCATACGTCCCCAGTAGGGTCGGATACCGAGTCCGTGCAGTGTAGCGAAACAACAATTACAATTGATTGACTGGTTAAACAATTAGTCAGTTTTTTACGTTTCCATTTACACACTCCAACAGTTCAGCTTTTCATTTGCCTTTTTTGCTGGCAACAACTTTGCAGAGTCAATTGCTTGTTCATTGGAAACGAGCTATTGTAGTTATTAACACAAGTATGTGCAGTACGGTTAAAGTTTTTTTTTGATGAGAAAATGAGAAGACGAGTAAGCGTGTCTCCTGATGGTAATAGTCATCACCGCGACCCATGAACACCAGAGGAATCGGAAGTGCGCTGCCTGCTTTTGTTTAGACGATGTGAAACCCTTCTCAAACTATTCTACTTGTAGTGGGGACCGTGTGTGCTCTTATTGATGACTAAACATCGGTGACTCGTGGCTTAGGTAGCACTAGTGATGGGACGTTTTTCAACTGTCTTGTCAGATAAGATATAATAGCAAATGAATACCTCAAAATAAGTTGAAAAGTCACATTCATTACTGAGACTGCATCCAAAAGGTAATCAGAAGCTAGAAATAGTATTATCAAAAAATCCAAGACATCTTACAATAAAAAATGTTAATAACTTATTACAAAATAGAACACCAACAAAAATACGCTACAACATTACAGAAGAATGCTTTATTTACCCATCACGTCAGTCGAAGTCGAAAGATCATTTTTTTACACCAAGTGGATTTTCTCAAATAGAAGGCGTAGGATAACTTCTAAGAACAATTAATATGTATTGTCTATTACGAATGCCATATTTGTACATATATTAAATGATTGAAAAGATTTTTTTTATTGGTTTCATTTGCTCTTTCTGTGCAAAAAAACACTGTGACATCACTAGTCTGTCAGAAACGTCAAATGCTACCTAAATGCCACGAGTCACCGATGTTCATTGATTACTTAAAAACTGAATTGTTTCGACGAATCGGAACCTAGACTCTCTTTTTTCTCAATTTTGTATGAGGCATAGCGTTATTAAATGTATTGTTAACTTACTCTTATTCCCTTGATAATAAAGCCGTTATTAATAACCATATGGTTTTTGGCCAATAAAAATAAATTACAAAAGAAGTCCAAGTGTATTAATTTTTCAAACGATAATTCAGAATCATGAGAAAGCTTTAGTCTATTCGATTCTAAACCGGCTTAGATAATCGACTACACCGAATATCGACTAGCATTCGATATTACGGGTGACAAGAGTAGATAAAGTTTGGACAGTTGGTCGATTATGTCACTCCACTACAGCTATAGATATGGCGGGTGTGAGAATGTTCTCAATTGAATAGCCTACCGATTTAGGCAAGAAATAAATTAAATTGACTTACATATTTATACACAATGACTTCACTTTTTTTCATAGAGAGATCGATTACGGAACCTCTGCGGTCAAACTCACCGGGAAACTTAGTTTATCTTAGTTAATAATCTATTGGCTGTGGTAGACACGGGTGTAATTCTTTTAAACAACTCGGTATTCAATTCTTTGACATATTTATAAACCGCGGCCAATTAAAGGCATCTTGTGAGCTCGTAAGCAGGATATGCCGAGTTAGGTACCCGTATAGTACTAATACGGGAATGTTAAAAGACTTTAGTGCATTGTCATAAAGTCATAATAAGCTTCAAACTGAACATTAATTCACACCCATCGCAAAGACAAAGTTCCAAGTATGCTCTTTGTATTGGGTGACTGGACCTCTTCGGCCGAGCTACTTCAACAACAAAATCAGGGGCCAAAAATAATAATATTATTATGTGTTGTTTTTTTCTTTCGTGACAGCATTGGTTAGCAGGTTAATAATTCGTTGAAAAATTAATGAAGTACGCGTGTAGGAGAATTATCTGGCTGATCTGAAATGTTTGTGTCAAAACACGTCATATGTAAACTTTAAGTCTTATAGAAAACTGACATTCCGGAGCAGTCTAAAGATAGGCCCCAAGATCAGTTTAAGCGAAATAAGAAAATAGCTTACGAGTATGTTTAACAGGGATATTTAATCTTTGCTAATGAAAATTATTGTTTCTAATCACTTCTGTACATTTAAAGATTATCCCAACGTATAAACACAAATACACACACAATTTTACCTCTTTATAATTATTAATTAAGAATACGGCTAATGTCTTTTTGCATTAAATCAAGGTGTATAATTTTTACTTGCATTTAAACATTGCAATAAATTTCAAGCTCTTTCGTTAAACTTGCTAAAGTGTAACCGGAGAGGTGTAGGTGCTTCGCGGGAGCGCTTTAAGCTTCAGTACCACAAGTTTAATGAAAACTTCGTAAGCTTCTTTGACGGGAAGCTAGACGTTTCAAAGCGTCTGTTTCGAGGTGGCTGATGGTTTGCTTTTTTGTAAGAATCTTCATTATTTTTATTGGGAAATTACGTTTATAAACCCACAAAGCGTCCCTTAAAGGGTTACTTAAGTTCGCCTTTCTACGTTCCTATTCTGTTCATAATGTATTTGAATTACTGTGTTTTGAGCAATAAAGTTTTTACATACATACATAGATAATTGTTTTATTTATTTTACCAGCAATACTTTTCCCGTGAATTATTCCGCCTTAAATCGTACCCATCAATTGATATGAAGGAAAACCGGGCAAGAGTACGTCGGGCCACGCTTCGTAGGGTTCCGACGCTGTTGCTACAAACACAAAAAACAATTCCAAAAACCAACAAATACGAGTATATAACAATTAGAAATTATTAATATAAAGGCTATTATCACTTTATGTTACTATATTTTTACATGGTTCACAAACTTATATTGACCAGCTGTATTACACAACTAACAATGTTATACAAGTAATTCTCAATGGAATTTATAATTAAATTGTTACTTTCCAAATAGGTACATTTTATACCTAAATTATGTTTTGACTTCGTAATATAAACTTCACTACCGTGATACTTTTCACGTATTATTAGCTAATTTTCTGCTGTTTATACGTACTGAAAATAATCATAGTTTATTTTCAGTAGGTATAAACATTTTAGTCCCCGAACCGATGATGTTTAGAGGGGGGAGGACGAGACAACGACGCTGACAACGCCGACGACACTTGACTCCAACAAAAATTAGCAAGATTTTATTATACGAGTTTGTCGGCGTGTCTAATATGTAGGTATATTCATGCCAAATAACAGCTTTCTAGTACAAAGAGTCTATCTAGGATAAGGTCGGAAGGACAGACGGACAGACGGACGGATATGTTTACTTTGAGGTATCTTATGACAGTCATCTCAGTCAGGCCCTATACCAGATGCATACATTATATACCGCTAACAAAACGCTTTTCGAAAACTGACTGTATTTATGGAACTTGACATAAAGGCTTGACCCGAACGTCCGATACGATAACGTTCGAAAGTTTCATTTTGCCTGAGCAACAATATCTGTTTCTTAGTTAAGCCTAGAACTGAAATAGAAGAGAAAAGTGCCCAGGATCAAACACGTGAACCCGTAACCAGGGTCAGAATCGAAGCACTAGTTATTCTAAGAATGCTTGACACCAGGTACTTCAACCATTAATTCCTACTAATTTATCTTCACCTCGCCTATAATTATATAACCAAGAATAAATCCGCTCTCCACCGGCGTTACTATTGGTCTTACTAAAATATATTTTATTTTATCAATCATTTACATTGAAACACTTGTCGATTTTTTAATGGTATTTAAGATATAATATTGCTATAACCTCTTTAATCTTTTTTAATTTGCCATATTTTTACTTAAGCTGTACTAGCTACACAGATCAGGGTCTTTTATTTTTATTAACATGATAAGTAAAGTAAGAACATGTAAAAGTGATATTATTTATTTATTTGATACTTTATTACACAAAGTCAATTAAGTATAAACTTGACATGATTGTCCATTTTCAACGATAAAAACTTTACTGTAAATAAAAAAAAAAATGATAATAAGAAAAATGAAATGCAATAGGGTTGAAATAGTATGTCATTTTTGTTTCTTCAAATCAATTTCAGTATAACACTTGTAATTTCGATTCAATAAACGATTTTCACGTAATACAACTTTCGAGTTCCACGAGTAGCGGCTCGTTCCGCGCGATTGACGCGCGGCGCCGTGACGTGTCGCGCCGCGCGGGGTAATTGATGCCAGCGCCATCTCTCCGCCATGGGCCATCAATCTCGGGCGGCCATTTGTCGATCGAGACTCACCGGAATGCGAGTTCGAGATGCCGTGGTACCGATGTTCACGGGTTAGAATATGGTTGTTAAAAGGTTCTTTTTAGCATTTAAGTCAGTAACATTCAACGGTATAAATAGAAACTACGTAAAAAACGACGCTCATTTATGTCATTTACTGTTAAATATTTCGCAAATAAATATATCACAGACAATAAAAGTAACTATATATATTTCAATAGTTAACTGAGCATGTATCATTTAACTTTTCTCGTAATGGTTAATAGTAAGCGAAACAATTTCCCGTAAATACGGCCAGTATGAGTCAGTACCGTTTAGCGTATTAGACTCAAATGCTGTACTGTTCTTATGAGTTCAGAGGTCAAGTTAGGTAAGACATAGAGCTCGTCAACGTTGCATTAAATACACAGATCGCGATCGCGATCTTCTTTCGAGATAGCCACGTTCCGCACTCACGCGCACCCGTAATGAATGCATTTGCATTCAACGTATCAGCTGGTACACGCATTTACAAAACTCGGCCAAAGGCCTGTACAAATGTCGGAGAGGGAAAAGTTTCGATTTCATCCTTATGAAACATTTTTTTGAATATTGATAACGTTAAGATAGAAAACAAATATATCCGGGGACAGTGTCACACAAATTGATCTAGTTCCAAACTAAGCTCAAAGCAAACTAAGCTCTAGGCTTGTATATGGGTACTAGAATGATAAACACACTCATATAGAGAAATACAAACTTAAATAATATACTTTTTGTCCCTGGAAATTTCACCGACAAATTTTATTTTAAATTGTTGTCTTTTTTAAAGAGTTTTGCTGTCGCTGTAATTGCATCTAGTTTCAACCTTATTCGTTTGTGCACATTATCCAGGGACACACTGTCTAGAAAACATCCAAGAATCAGGAACTACAACGCTTATCACACAAACCCATTGCCTCAACTTTTGCAATTTGCAACCCATGCCATTACCGGCATTTAAACCCGGGACCAGGGCCTCTATTCAATTGCGTTATAACGATATCGTTTTTGACCTGTTTCCGTATTTTCAACGTTTTGATAACTCTTATGTCATTTACAATAATGGCGACTGTGGCATAAACGATTCTTAAACGTGTCAAACACGATATCGTTTTAACGCACCTGAATAGAGGCCCAGTAGCATCGTAGGCAGGGTTAGGGCATGCTTAACTTATTTGTGAAACTTCTGCCAGTATTATCAACATTCACAAACATTTTGGTTAACCGAAAAACTTCGAAGTATCTACAAGCATGTCTGTTATTGCAGTTTGAGTATTTATTTTCCTTATTTCAATATTGGCATACGAATAAGCTGTAATTTGGAATACGTATAAACCAACTGTACCCTATTATGTGGCGACAGGGTCTCCATTGTTAACGTGGACTCACCTAGTTTGAAATCTAATCATAGTAAAGAAAGCCACTAAAGCTTATCTCGAAAATGTATTCTTACATGGAAACATTTTCTAACCATGTTGAATTCCATTGTAAATCGTACTTTAGTTGTACGGAAAAACGGCGTTGCACCAAGTAATAAACATGTTTTGTTATTAGTTACAAGTTATAACAATACATTAAATTTCGCTACCGTTTAATTTCAGTAGTTACTAACTTTTGCTTGACTTGAAAGTTTCTATCGCTACTTCCCCGGGAGCTGTCAAAACCGGGTTAAAAGTACTAAGTGCCTACTTTTTTCATAAATTACTGTCTAAAAATAAGTTTTTAAAAGTGCACATATTTAAAAAGTGAATATATTGTTGATTAGTTTTATTGGTGACTTATTGAGTTATCAGGGCCTCTATTCTACTAGGCTAAAACGATATTACGTTTGAAGTGTTTCTGAATTGCTTTTAACTTGGCCGCCGCCCATTACAGTCACAGTACCTAAATTAAAGTTATCAATACGTTGACAATACAATGTAGAACCTCGGTCCAGGTTTTACGTTTGTGACCATCCCCTCTTGGACAATGAGTGATGTTTTGATTTTATTAAAAAAAAATCGAGTGAAATTTTATGGACAAATCATTCTCATACATCAAAATGCACCCTCGGATTAATGATTTTATAATAAACCATTGAGGTATAAAAACATGAACACGAGGCTTAAGTTAATAATAATACTCTAAGTAGTGTAATTAGTGCACAAAAAGTAATGAAGTGACAATTCAATTTTTGCAGCTCTGTATCGATAAATACTCAATTTTAATTGAGTGCTTCAAGACACCTGCGTTTAAATAGAGCTTTAATAATATTTAAATGTCAATGAATGGTATCGATTATCGTTTTTATCGGCTATCAATAATTTATTTCGTTTATTCGCTATGGTGCAGCTTTGTGCATGTTTGTGTTGCAAGTAACTGTTGTAAACACTTAGTATTTAATTTGGGTCTCTATTCTACTGCGTTATTATAACGGTATCGCGTTTGATTTGTTTTAGAATCGTTTGTGACTGGGCCGCAATTATTATCAATGATATAAGAGTTATCAAAATGTTGACAATACGGAAACACTTCAAAGGCGATATCGTTTTTACCGTGTAAAATCTCGGCCCTGTACATTATAATAAATAGGTCCCGTCGTTTTACCTTCGCATAATAAAATGCAACTATACTCGTGCCGTTCTTAAAAGCGCGATTTGACAGCTGTCAGCACAGTATAAAATACAAGCTTCTGTCCGCGACTACGTCCACATAGATTTCGATTATCATTGCTCCCTCGGGAACTTTTATTTTTAACCGACTTCAAAAGAGGAGGAGGTTTACGTTCCATTGTATGTATTTTTTTTTTTTTTTTTTTTAATTTATCTTCACCGATTACTCCGTCAATTATGGACAGATTTTTTTTGGGTTGATAGAGTATACTTCCGAGGTGGTTCCATAGTCACCAAATCTGAATCTGATGAAGGTAAGGAATTAAGGGAACTCCTCAAATAAAATACCGGTAAAATTACTAGCATAGAGGCATTCCATCTTAGTCCTCAGGGTTGGCAACGCATTTGAGGTCTTAGGATTATAGTCTTGAGAATTCTAATGTCTATGGGTCTCAGATTCCACTTACCATCAGGTGGCCTGAGTGCTCGTGTGCCTTCTCTTTAACATAAAAGAAATAATTGTACCCAAACATATAGCCATTTCAGTATTTTTAGTGTCTAGCATTTGCAATCAGAAAGTATAATTTCGCGAAGTGGAACTGATGATGAAGATCAGAGATGGCCATCGGAACTCCTCAACGGTATCTATTTCAAGGGTGGCGATAAGATATCTCGATTAATATAGTTGAGCGACTACAACGAAGAATATTTACTTGTTGAAATATGACTATGACTTTCCCCCGGCGTTGCTTGCGGCACGCTTGAAACTTAAAGTTTCATATCAACTAATAACTGGGACTACGGAACAGCGTTTTATGATCACTAAAAAGTATAAAATAAAATAAACTTTTAAAAAACAATAAAACCGCCTTCAAAAGCGTAAAAAATAACTTCTTTTAAAATTGTAGGCACTTACCTGATAGGTTATTCCAACTCGGTGACCACTATATTTTCACTAAAAAAGCCGAGTTCAGTTGGAATAACCTGTGAGGTAGGTGCCTATATTTTAAAAGAAGTTATGTTTTGCGTTTTTGAAGGCGGTTTTTTGTTTTTTCAAACTTTTTATTTTCCGTTATTTATAACAGGTAGCCTATGTGTTCATCTAGGGTATAATCTCCTCTCATAAGTTGACTTATTTCGACCGGTGAAATGAATAACAATGCTTCTACATCCTCTGGATTGGCAACGCGGTTATAGTCTTAGGATTGTAGTCTTCTGATTGAAGTGCTAAGGATGCAAATTGCACTTCCCATCTACTCTCGGCTTCATCGGCTTGTATACATATTTGCTTTCTCTTTATCATACATGATAAAGAAAAAATATATCTACCGGCTCTAACTTAAACGTGACATGGTTGTAAGTAAATATATGGGTAAGGACCAAATAGTTGGACAATAGTTAAGCGTAGTTAACCATACAAACAACAAAAGTGAAAAAAGTACCGTTGGGTCACGAAACTTATCCCTACAAATGTATGGCAGTTAGCCATACAGAAAAGAAAAGTTCCATAGAAAATTCAACTGAGTGAGTTAGCGTGGCCAACTTTTTGGTCCTTACCCATATTTCCTTAGATAGTCTTACCAGGTGCTCGAATGAATCCGAGTGATACCGATGGAAAGTACGAATACTGAGTTAATTTGCTGTTATAGGTGAAAAACTTAAGTTAAGTAAACTCTATTCAGGTGCGTTAAAACGCTATCGTGTTTGACACGTTTAAGAATCGTTTATGTCACAGTCGCCATTATTGTAAATGACATAAGAGTTATCAAAACGTTGACAATACGGAAACAGGTCAAAAACGATATCGTTATAACGCAGTTGAATAGAGGCCCTGTTGTATGTAGTTGGGTACAAAAGTAATATGGAACTTACGTCAAATTTCAAAGTAAAAATGTCAAACGGTCTATGGGTAAGGACCAAAAAGTTGGCCACGCTAACTCACTCCATGAAATTTTCTATGAAACTTTCCCGTTGTCACACGAAAATTAGCCATACATTTGTAGGGATAATTTTCGTGTCACAACGGAACTTTTTTCACTTTCGTTGTTTGTATGGTTAACTACGCTCAACTAAGGTCCAACTAGATGTGTTACAACTACATACAACAGGTCCTTTACTTAAGATTTTCATCTATATTGCATTTGGGTTTTGGTATATGCAATTAAAGTTACAATTGTCCTTGGTTTTCAATTTAAATGTTTTCAGTCATTCACGAATAAAAATAGATCTAACTTGGTGTCGGGAGACACTATACCTAATACTAAAATGCCGAAATAAAATTCGGCACGCCACTATCGTGAAGCCGAAACCCATATTCGGTATCGGCACTTGCCTCGGCCTCTGACCATGACGTATTATTTACAAATAAACACCGGCTCCTATTGTTATGGTACCGTTTCGAATCGGGCTCGTGAAACGCGCGGCCGATTTACGGGTATTAAAATTGGTATTCGGTTTCGGCCGGTGGCGGCACTATTCTACCCGAATTTCGCGGTAAATCTGCATTTTAATGTAATGTTACTACTTGGGTTTCAAGCTATATTTCATTTTAATAGTGGTTACGTATTTACTGGATAAATCTAAAAAATGGGTATGGGAATAAGGGCTTTTAGTACCTACTGTTAGGCGATGGGCTTGCAACCTGTCACTAATACACTAGTTAACTTCTTGACCTGAAGTCAGGCCAAGGCCACAAGTGCAAAATATGGTAACAGAATCATCAAGAAGTCTGTTTAAAGATGTTGGTATTTTTCGTCCGCTCCGCTTACCCCTCTCTGGGATTCAAGGCGTAATGTTATGTATGTATACATTATATACATACATATGTACATTTTGGTATTAGATGACATATGAATTTAGGGAGTTCTGTTAGCATTTGACGACACGTTAGCCTAGTTCGTAATGTAGCCTAGGTAACATATTTGTGTGATAAACGCGAATGTTTGTTTTTGAGACTTGGACGTTTTCTATGAATTTAAATAAGTAAATTTATCGTCTAAATACTACGATATTATATGATAATGATATTTATTTCTATTATCTTTTAAGGTAGGTTGTGCTGGCTTTTTTAACACATTGTATAACTGTTATAGCTCTGTCCTTTACGGTCATCCTAAACTGAGTTGCTTAGGCATGTCTGCCATGTAACCCCGATAACTCTAAAACGACTCGTATAACGATATCGCGTTTGACGTGTTTTAGAATCGTTTATGTCACAGTCGCCATTATTGAAAATTACATAAGAGTTATCAAAACGTTGACAATACGGAAACACGTCAAAGACGATATCGTTGTTACCGGGTAGAATCCCAGCCCTGGTCGATTTCAATGTGCTAGGATTGCTTTCGAATGAATATAAATTGTGCAATAGGAAGAGAAACACAGAGTTCTCACGTTAAATTTACCAGTATCCTTACCATGAGTGACACTTATCGTATTCGCTAGCGAGAAATGCTCTGTCCCTCACAATATTGTAATATTTGTTATAGACTGAGAAGGTCAGAGCATTCGAGTCTCTAGCGAGTATGATCACTGTAACTCCATTCTACTGCGTTAAAACAAAATTGCGTTTGACGTGTTTTAGAATTGTTTTTAACTCGGTTGCCATTATTGTCAAGTACGAGTAGATAAGAGTTACCAAAGCGTTGACAATACTGGGCCGCTAAATATTCTACTGCATTATAACGATATCGAGTTTGACGTGTTTTAGAATCGTTTCCGACTCGGCCGCCATTCATGACATAACAGTTAGCAAAACGTTGACAATACGGAAACACTTCAAAGGTGATATCGTTTTTGCCGTGTAGAATACCAGTTCTGAAACACTGTTCTATCAGGAAGAGCGTATTTTGTACTATTAGTACCACTGACATGTTATTGTATTGTTTTTAACTCGGCCACCATTATTGTCAAGATAATAAAGAGCTATCATAAGGTTGAAAATACGATAACATGTCAAAAGAGTGTTTAAGTTGCCGAGTAGAAATATAGAATCTTTTAGCTTACCACTAGTGAGCCTTATTGCAAGGTGATAAGATACAAAGTAGTCAGTGAACTTTGTGATGTACATGTACTATTGTGATGTATATGTTCTGTATCTAAACATACTAACAAACAAATACACAATTTAATATTTTTTTAAACACAACATTTCAGAATAAGGCTCTAAACAATAATTCTGCGCCTAAGTTTGCCGTGGCGGTGAAAGTCCCAACTTGATCCTTGTTAGCCCAAAAACATGCGTTCGGCTAGCCTTTGTGACCCTACCGTGTTGAGTTTTATTAATTTTTAAACGTGAAAGGTGATCCTGCGCACAAAATTAGAGATCTTTGACGTTTGCACCCGTTAGGAATGGTTTTATTGAAAGACTTGGCCCTATAGAATAAGAACTAAAGGCATAGAAGGAGCGATAAAATAAAAAGCAACATAGAGATAGCTGATATGCACAGTCTTATTGGGATTCCGTGTGCCTGTATTTCTATAGTTCTATAAGCTAAAATATCATGGTTGTACACTGTTGCTGTCGCACACTGTTGTGTAGTTGGAGACCTTTTTACAACACCTTGGTGTGTACGACTAGTTTTAGCAAGAACTGAACTATATACTCTTTCCTTTTATAACTTATTGAACATTCATATTGAAATTTTCGAGACAGGTATAGATTTGACGCTTTCTTTTTAAGGTAATTTCTATGCCTCTAGTTCTTATTCCATGCCTGGACCCGTATTATGGTGACGTTTGTCGCGATGGATAAAGCATCCGTCACTCTCGCACTGTACTTGTCAGAAAGTGACGGATGTTTTATCCACATTTTGTCTCGTGATAAACACGGCCATAATAAGCCTGGAGGTTAAAACAGGGCCTCTATTCTACTAGATTAAAGCGATATTGCCTTTCACTGTCAAGTAAGTAAGAGTTATCAAAACGTTGACAATACGGAGACACGTCCAAGGCAATAATGGTTTTAGGGTTCCGTAGTCAATCTAGGAATCTTTATAGTTTCGCCATGTCCGTCCGTCCGTCCGCAGCCTAGTTCAGAGACTCTTAGGCCGGGTAGTTTGATCAGTAGTTAACTGAACTAATCGTTAAAATTCCAAAAAGGAATCGAAAATTTTACACATTTTTTGAGATTTAACCATTAGTTACGATTTTTAACAATTGTTTAGGTTAACTACTGATCAAACAACATGCCCTTAGTACTAGAAACATGTTATTTGGCTTGAATACACATATTAATCACGCCAACAAAGTGGTAAAATAACATCTTAAAAAAAAACTAGAGTTAGCTAACGTGCCCGTAACGTGGGGATGTTTTTTTTTTTCGTTGGATAGGTCTTTCAAAAATATTACAGGTTTGAGAAAACCTTTTTTCTATTAAGGGATCCGTTTATTAAATATTAAGCTTTAAAGCGATAATTTTTGTTAAAGTCAAGTGGTCCACCCCCCCTACAGCCAAAATTACAAACACGAAAAATCTAAGAAAAATCTTAAATTAAAGTGCATATAACGAATTTAAAAGGGAAACTATCACGACTAAGCAGACATCATTGGTTCTTGAGATACAGGCGATTAAATTGTTTATACCTACTTAAATCATCCAAATGACTTTAAATAGAAAATTACTTATTAATCGTTAATTTTTATGTTTGTAGTTCTTAATGGCTTCAGAACCCTACACTGAGCATGGTCCGACGAGCTCTAGCCCGGTTTTACCACGTTGCATTTCAGCCCAGGGCTACGCGACGTTGCCTAGGCCCCTTTGGGCTCTATTGCACATTTCCTTTAACCTTGTCGTTTGTTATGATAATCGTTGATTGATGTTATTAACTCGACAGTAAACGCTGCAAAGTCATAAAAAACACTGTTGCAATTGGGGAATAACCAAAAATGGGCCCGGGGCCTGAAGCCTCTATTTCACATTGTAATCACACGAATGACGTTATAATAGCTCTTAATTTCAAGTACATAAGAGCTGCCATAACGACTACCATTTAATTACGAAGCAAGATGCTTTTGATGTAAAATCCTTCCACCCTTCTATGAACATGCAAAGAATCAACTATGTTCGTACGCATAGGGCCTATGTTCTACTCGGTGAAACGGTATTGCTTTTGATATGCTATCGTATTGTTTTAAACTCGACCGCCATTACTGTCAAATTAATAAGAGCCATCGTAACGTTTACAATACAATAGTATATCAAAGTGATATGGTTTTATCCAGTAGAATAAAGCCCAGGACAAAACATTAAACTCTTCAAGGATAGTCGGGTATTTACTACGTTTTTTAGGGTTTCGTACCTAAAATATGCTAACGGAACCCTAATACTGAGCCTCAGCTGCCCGTTCGTCGGTCTGTCAGGCGGACTGTATCTCATGAACCGTAATGGCTGGACACTTGTTTATAAAATAAATTAATACGTTTACGTTTAATAATTAATTGTGGGGTCCCAATACTGCCAGTGTGCTGCGAATCTCGTGTTCGATTCCGAGCCGGAATTTTATTCATGTTTCAACAAACATAAACTGCACAAATATTATATTTAACACGATGGATCTAGAAAATATTATTATGTGATCGACACAGATAGACGTCTTACAAGTATTCGTAAGTGAACGGGGAATAGTTAGATTGTGAACCAAGAGAAGAGATCAATGGCACCCCAGATGGCATCGCAACAGTGCCAGCTTCGATGGTCTAGACCAATTAGCACCGAAGTAAAATGACTGAGTTATTTAATTACTCACAGTTTCCTTCCTAAGGATGAAAATGCATTTTTTGCCGCTATTGAAATACGGAAATTCTTGCTCTCCGAACTGAAGTTACGGAAACAATTTTTTATCAAAGGGATGGCTGAGGACACAAAACAGCGCTTATATTGGACAGTTCAGAAATATTTTTTGACTTTTTTGCTGATTGGTCGACAGCATTGCGTCCAACCCTGAGAACCAATGAAATAGTTTTTTTTGTTTTATTGCCCTGTGGAATGAGATCGACCAATCAGAATACTCCGTTTTGGTCCGTGAATATTTGGAGTATTTTTGTTACACACTACAGACACGTGCAATAAATGGGTTTGTTCACTAGAGGGCCAACCAAGTACGTTTCGGTTCCCTGTTCATATAGACGTCCGAAAGCTTGTCCATAAATAACGTATTTCCAGCATCAGCAATAATGCACAATCTGAAAAATTAAACCCTTTCCCACCGTAGAACTGTGTAACAGAGGCCCTAGCTAAGATGCGTTCACTAACTAGCGTTTCTATTCGTTTGGTTTTTAAACGAATAGAAACGCTAGTTAGCGAACGCACTTGGCTAGGACCTCCGTAACGTCATAAATTAACTCGTACCAATAAATAAAATAGGAAACCCAAGGTGGTTATGTGGGACTTACCAACGGAGTGCGGAAGGGATACACACTAAAACCCACCGATTCTCCCTTCACATTGCTGTTGATGTGCGTGCTCATTCGACTAGGACCCTTACCGGCCCCGTAGTAGGTACCTACTGTAGTCAGTAATGTAATAACACATAAAGGAAGGATGTTAAATATTAACTACCCCAGTTTCTTCAGTTTCTAGTGTTTTTACCAGGATTTGTTTACAAATACGCGTAAAATATCGCTTCACTTAGCAGCGTTACCAGAAGCGTGAAGATAATACGTTTGTCGGACATAAGCGTGGATGTCACGCTCATTGTGTTAGAAGCGTGGCTAAAGCGTTACAGACGCGTAATTTCATACCGACAGTCCAATCGTAAGAGAAAAGGCACAAGTGCCATAGACATTTTAGTGCACATGCGACCTTGTTATTAGCCTATATGCTTTGTTATGGTGTTGGGAACACACACGTGCGACTTTTTAGAAAGGCGGAATTTTAATGGCCCCAAGTGTAAGTTGTTGCCAACTTGAGTTTTGCTTGTTAACCAACTCAAGAAAGAGTAATGATTCTTACGTGACTGTATGTATGTATGTGAGGTTTTCTGTTCCTTGGTAAAGGCTAAACCTATGACCTAAGTTTGACCACACAGTGTAGTTAGTTTGTGGCAACCTATTTCGAGATGATCTCGTATTGTGTATCTGTATTATTAATATCACGAAAATGTCAACAAATACAGAAAATCATGTTCTCGCTGCCAGTAAAGATGATTTCATATATTATGTCGTAAGATAAAACATTGTCTATGGAAAATAATCCACATATAACGCACGGAAGTTTTAAATATATTGGAATTATTGAACTATATTATATTTATATTGAATTAGGGCCAAATAGCATCTTGTCAGGCTTTAATAAACTTCAATGAAGTCAAATATACTGAAAGCCCTCTTTTATCCATTTGAATTCAAATGTCTATGGGTCTCAGATTCCTCTTACTATACTATCAAATTGTGATTTAATAGTATTATCTACATACACCAGAGTAGAGCTCAGTCACCCAAGTACTACTACAATATAAAAGAAGAAACTGACCGATGGACCTAGGGACTTGAAATTAGGAGGGAATATTCCTTGGGTATCCTAGGGTTGCACTGAGAAGGGATTTTTGGAAATTCATCCCCTAAGGGGTAAATTAGGGGAAGTAGAGGGAAACTAATCCTATACATAATAATGTACCTCGAAGCTGATATTAACCCTAAGAAAATACGAAATCAAGTTCTTACAAAAATCGCCTCGGTACCGCATTACCACCGCGCTGCTACCGCGTACGTGCTAATTTAACAATTTTCAACGCAATAGCAAACGGCGTAAGACATACTTTTGCAGTAAAGTGAAATAGACTAAGATTTGAAAGGTATTTAAGCTTAGAGATGGCTGATACGGGTTCGATTCTCGAGTGAGACGTCCGTGTGGTCCAGAGTTCGTATCTCGATTGAAAATAGGGTTGTCTATAGTGACAAAAAATAGCCTTCATTTCAATCCACAAACTTAACTATACTTGAATCATTACTTAATATCATAAATGCTAAACGTATTATTGTATGTTTTCTTGTTTTATCCATTTTCATGCATTATAAAAATTGACGGCAAATTTGGTACAGGTATAGTACGTCACACCCATGCTAAATTCGCAAATCTGTAATTTGACTTCAAAAGAAAATGACGGAAATGCTATTTGGTAAATCAGCGAATCTGCTATTCTTATTTTAAATCGAAGTCCAGATTTGCGACTTTGGCATGGGTGTGACGAGTAGGTATATGTATATTCCGGAAACGGACCCCCGTAAAATCGGACAGTGCCCGAGGGAATAATGAAAAATTGCGCGGTTGAAGTCGCAGGTGGTCTATCATTTAGAAACCCTATGGCTTTAAATCATAGACATCGCCTAATCGCCGTACTCAAAGACATTTTAGAGACAATGAAGTCACTTTTCTAACTTTTGTATAAAACATGTTCACTGAGGAACGACTCTATCATCATTAACTGGCTCCAGAGTACGTCTGTTAAGTAAAAAAATAAATATATCAAGGGACAATGTCACACAAATTGACCTAGTCCCTAACTAAGTTTTAGACAACGATATTTCTCTATATAAACATACTTTTATACAAAAATATATACTTAAATACATAGAAACATTCAAAACTCAGGAACAAATACTCGTGTTCGTCACACTAATATCAGATCTGCCCTTACCAGAATTTGAATCTGGGACCGCTAGCTACTTTATGTAGCGACTTTATTTAAATTTTTATGAGACTTGCCTTTTGCCAACCCTGCAAGGACCCAGTACGTTGCATTTCAATTCATTAGAGAAGTCGGAATTTCAAATGGCTACTGGTTCTACGAAAACCTTTTTTTTTTAAAAAAAAAGATTATAATCTTAATGAATTGTTTAAGTTCTGTAAATTAATAAATTACTCGTACCATAGGTACAGTCGGCCATGTAAGTAGCAGGGCGTTTTCCAAAAAAAGTACTTATAGTGTCTAAAATTAAGAACGGTAATTTTTTCACTGTCACGAAAATTAATTTTAATTGCTTTAAGAGAAATAGTGGCATCTCAGACAAAACTCCTGTAGCAAATTCAACCCTATTACTAACAGGTGAGTTTTGAATCTGCTATGCTTATTTCATTTGAAATACCGCCTGTTGGCCTATGAGGGCAGTATATAAATATATGACTAATTTTCATGACATAAAGGAAAAATCACTGGTGTTAATTTTTGTCCTTAACTATAGGTATTTGTTTGGAAAACGCCCAGCTGCACACTTGTTTTGTGCACCTTGTCGTTTTAACACCTTTGATATGTTAGTGCAGGTTACTATGACATAGTTACGTCATAATAACCCCTCGGTACTTTAAAAACGACATTAAAGTGACAATGCACTAAAATGTGGCGCTACTTACAAGGCTACCCATATTACCTACCTTAGCCCCTTAACGCATAGCATATCGAAAGTGGACGCTGTCTTTAAAATGTATATCCAAAAATGAATTTTGACAAAGCTACGAATCTT
The DNA here is from genome assembly GCA_949316455.1 of Acleris holmiana. Lineage (NCBI taxonomy): Eukaryota > Metazoa > Arthropoda > Insecta > Lepidoptera > Tortricidae > Acleris > Acleris holmiana. The sequence goes on from OX438762.1 coordinate 80,773,888, forward strand.
ACTGCATAAATTATAAGTTTGAAATTTATTTAAAAATGCACGTTTGAAAATAAACTTGACATTGTATAATTTTTCTTATTTTTTGATTAATTATAGTTCAAATCATCAAAAATATTTATGAAGCCGTAAATGGCTTCCTATGCAATAAAGGGCCTATGCAAAAAATCATTTTTGTTGTTTTTTGACCAGGCCACAAACATAACATTAGACTAGGATTAAGAGTTTAGCCAAGCAACAGTGTTCACATTATTGTGTTTTAGTGTGGGGATAAGACAACCTGTGCAATTACTAGCATAGAGGCATTCCATCTAAGTCCTTAGGGATGGTAACGCATTTAACGGATTATAGTATTGAGAATTCGAATTTCCTTATCATAAAAAAATATTATTTAGTATATTATATTAAATATTATTAAAAATAATAATAGATAAGGATTAATTGCACGAAATGGTTCAGTAACTTATTTCCAGATACATCGGTTTATTAATGTTCGCAATCCGGATATGCAAACTTTGAGGTCGTTGAGCACTTTATCTTTGACATAGAGAACCAAAAGTTGACAAAGATTCGTTTTGAAACATGACTAACTAAATGAAACTAAATTAACATGACATTTATGCGGCCGACAAATCGACAGCTTATGTCAATGCCTCTGCTCCACACTTTGTATTTTACAATACGCGCTTAACTTAACATAATATCTTTCTCTTTATTGCTGTCTTTACAAATTAAATTACCATTTAATATCCGTTGGTGCCGTGACTTATATCTGCACTTTTATGTTTTACCATACAAACCACACCCTAACCTACCTATTCCAGTTTGTCCTTAATATAATCGTGTTTTTCTAACTTTAGCTCTTATTTACGTGGCAGTAAAGCCGACCGTTTTGTAAAAACCGGCCGAGGCGAGACGGACGCGCACTCGAAGAGGTCCGTGCCCCGTACAATATTTAACACTTTTATTGTATGTTAAGAAACCAATCCACAATAGGGAACATGTATGAAAATCATCATTAAGTTTCATTGATACGACTTAGGAGAAAATGTTAAAAAAAGCATTTAATACACAATACACTATGCTTAGTTAGACTAGTTTATTAAAACTTTATATAGAAACAAAACTAGTAAAAAAAATCGTTTAACGCACGGCAGAAGCTAGGAAATACGCGTGACAAGTTTTTCAGCTGCTACTTTTTCAGTCAATTAAATTAGGTAAATACTGGTCAAGAAAGCCAGCCAGAAAACATTGACACCTGGTTTCGAACATTTATAACGAGCGAGCAGTGTGGGCTTGATAGAATCGCTCGTGCTCATCGCACACGACTGTGGTTTTATGCGACCCTGGTATCCAGAACATGTCTAACTATTATTCTAAGCTTAAATTCCATGTTATTTATTTATTGAACCGTTAAATGTGTGTTTGTATAATGGCGGTGCTTGCGTGTGGTAGTACCGTTCTGTAACGTTTTTCAAAAGAGAGTGGTCTTTTGATCTGGTTACCTGCAAATCTTCATAGCTTGACAATGAGGACAATGTTTGTGTGATGGTCCACTGATATAATTAATTTAATTTATTAGTACTTATTTAAATTTATCGATTTATTTTAGTTTTCTTTCGCAGGCTATACGGTTCCAAACGCTGCGCCCGCTGCAACACTCCTATCTCGGCATCAGAGCTTGTAATGCGGGCTCGTGATCTTGTGTTCCACGTCCATTGCTTCTCTTGTGCGTTGTGCAGCACGCCTCTGACGAAGGGAGACACATTTGGAATACGAGATTCTGCAGTGTATTGCAGGTAAATAATGATTTGGGTCATAAAACGTCTACTGCTGGACATAGCCTTAGACTAAGGAAGAAGAAATAGCATTGAAAGGGGTCTTTATTTCACTTTTTAAGCTCATCTTACTTCTCTATCGTAATCATGTTGTTATCGTTATGGTAGATTTTTATTTTTTCAACACTAAGGGATAAGATAACGTAGGTAAATAAAATGATTTTAAAAATATAATTAAGTTAAATGGGCTTTTGAACGAGTAGAAGCCAGGAACAGTCCTCGAACGTCTCTGTTTTAATAAAAAAGCCTAGGCCAAATTAGATTTAGGGCCTGTTTCACAATCGACAAGTAAATTTATAGGTCACTAGTAGAATGACTCGGTCGCAAAATTACCGACTCGCAAAATGACCCCATCGCTTGTAGCCCACATCTCAAAATGTCTGAGTCGTAAAATGACCACATCGCTTGTAGCAGTTGTAGCCTGCTTCTCAAAACGTCCGAGTCGCAAAATGACCAAATCGCTTGTAGCCTACTTCTCAAAATGTCTGAGTCGCAAAATGACCACTTCGTTTGCGTTACTAGGTAGGTTAGGTTCGTTGGGTAACTTCAAATGCCCGAAGGGCAAATTTTCCAAGAATAGCAGCCCCGCCATGCGGGGCTGCGTCGACTTTGCTAAGACAGGCATAAAATGAAAAAAGCAAAGTGGTCATTTTGCGGTTCAGTCATTTTGAGATGTGGGCTACAAGCGATGTGGTCATTTTGCGACTCGGACGTTTTGAGAAGTAGGCTACAAGCGATGTGGTCATTTTACGACTCAGTCATTTTGAGATGTTGGCTACAAGCGATGTGGTCATTTTGCGATGTGGTAATGTTTCGATCTAGTCACTCTACTAGTGACCCAAATTTATCTGTTACATAAAGATGTCTCTCTCCTTGTCTATTTTCAAGTGTCAGAAAGAGAAAGGGCTACGTTTATCTGTCAAATAAGCTTTACTTGTCGATTGTGAAACAGGCGGTTAAAGTTGTAAATTACCAGGTGGACATAAACAAAGGGAGCACTTTTCGATCCTAAGTTTCAAAGCTACGTGTTTTGCAGGTTACATTACGAAACGATGCCGGAATACGGTCCTCATATGGCCGTCCCGGGTCCGCCTCAGCTCTGCCCGGGCCCTTACGTGCCCCCCGGGCCTCACTACCCCCCTTACCCCTCCCCCGAATTCACACGGGGCGAACAGGACCTTGCCAAGGGCTTCTTTAATGGAAATGCGGCCCCCCCTCCCCGACAAAAAGGAAGACCGAGAAAAAAGAAGCCGAAGGACCAGGACATCATGAGTGCCAACCTAGGTGAGTGTTCCATATAATGTCATAATTATCCTGGTAGGCCTATGACGGTCGAGTATACCGCCTTGGATAAATGTGTATAAAACATACATCACCCTCGCATTTACATAATATTCGGAAGAGACGGATGTTTCTATGTGTCTTTTATCATGTTAGACAACGATAAACGCGACTTTCATAGGTCTGCCTGCACTCCTGAGTAAAAAGGGGCATCTGTTATAGTTTTGTATTGTTTTTGGGACCTCAAGCAAAATGATTATAAGGAAAAACAACATCCATATTGGTATAGGTCTGACTTAAAAAAGATGTACTGAAGTCTCGATCGTTAACAATTATAGTAAACCTCCGCAAAACGTACCCTTGCCATGAGTTAGAGTGACCTTACTCGCTAGGGAGTCGCCTGCTCTGTCCCTCTCACCCTATTACAATACTCTGAGGGACAGAGCTTTCGAGTCGCTAGCGATTGCAGTCAATAAATTCATGGTAAGGGTACTGATATAATTTGTGAAAATAACTTTGAATTAAAGGACACCAGCATGTAAGTAAAGTTTTTCTTATTGTGATTTTAGCTGTAGATACTCGTATAACCCTTAAAGGTTTAACAGGCTAAGGTCTCTATCGGATATACCCTTATTACTTAGGATTGCGAACTGCTTGTCAAACCTGTTAACTTTCGCAATAAAGTCAACTCAAACAAACGGTTTTTTCATCTTTCAATGGTTACTAGGTTTGAGATGGTACACGACGTCGCTTTCCATCGTATCGTGTTAGAAAGAGACGGATGTGCAGCGCAGCGCGAATCCTAATAATATTAAAAATGACTATTTACAATACTCCCTTAACTATTTAGCGATGTAATACAATCTGCGTTTTAAATCTGGATCACACAAACCGCACGCCCGATTCTGCCTCAAAACACTATTTGTAGGATTTCATACCCACAGGGTGATATAGTAATGAAAACTTAACTAGATTTCACTAGTGGTATTGAATCTACGGACCAAATTTGGTCATGTCAGAATATTGGTAGAGAAAATTAAATACAGTAACAGGATTCGTAAAAATACCGATGGCTGTTTTACAGTTACATTATCGTGTCTCACTTTGCTAACGACATAATTGAATTCAATTGTTTCTTTATATAATAAACTATACAATTACAAAGTGAGGACGAAATGATTATGAATTCGTATTCATAATCATTTCGTCAAGGCGTCATTTCGGCGAATGTATCTTGGCTAGGGCCTATGTTATCAAGACCTATACCTATTGGATATTTTCTAAAGTTTTATTCTGACAGGCTGATGAAACACATGTACCTATATTGAACCGCGGTTTTTTTTTTTTTTTTTTCGTGTACAAAACGGCGGTTTAATATAGGTACATGTGTTTCATCAGCCTGTCAGAATAAAACTTTAGAAAATATCCAATAGGTATAGGTCTTGATAACATAGGCCCTAGCCAAGATACATTCGCTAACTATAGCGTTTCTATTCGTTTTGTTTTTTAACCAATCGCGTCACTGGTAGATAGCGCCATACGAAAAGTCACTTGATCTACCAGTGACCCGATTGGTTTAAAAACGAAGCGAATAGAAGCGCTAGTTAGCGAACACGTTTTGGCTAGGGTCTCAGACTCGTCAGCCTCATAGCATTGCGTTTGGTGTGGACCCTTTACCCGAGGCAAATTAATACCAAATACAGGGTGTGCCGACAAAACTGTTACAATTTTATTAACACATTAAAGTCACAACCGCACTTACGAAAGAAACGCGAGATTATCAGCGAGACTTCCCGTTGAATTTTTTTAAACGAAAAAAAGGTATTTTTACTTTTAGATATCGGAACCAGTCTGATATCTCGGGTCTTGTGGCGGGAATTCTTTCTTGAAATTGAAATTGGAACGTTAAATAAACGCGCTGACAAAAAGGTACATTTTAAAACAATGTTATAAAATGACTAGGTTTTTGCCGCTGCTCCGTTCGTGTTGATTTTTTGTTATTTCAAGTGGCGGATTTACCTAAAGCTCCATTTTACTATAACATGGAACTGTTAAAAACCGTCCAAGTGTGAGTCGGACTCGCGCACGTAGGGTTCTGTACCATTATTATATACAACATTAGACACTATAATATTATAAAATCACATTTGTTGTATGGGAGCCCCCTTAATTTATTAAATTATAATTTAAATGATTTATTTTTAAAGTGAATGTACAACTAAATATGTTGTAAATATTTCAAACGTCTACCTGTTGCCGTTATTAATAGGTATCGAGCAAAAAACGGCAAAAAAAATCAAATTTGTTGTATGGCATATAACATTTATCTTATTCTGTTTTTAGTATTTGTGTTTATAGCGGCAACAGAAATACATAGTCTGTGAAAATTTAAATATTCTAGCTATAACAGTCCATGAGATACAGCCCGTTGACAGACAGACCGACAGACAGCAGAGGCGTAGTAATAGGGTCCCTTTTTTACCCTTTAGGTAGCGGAACCCTAAAAATTTACATTTGTCCGTTTCCAGAGGTTTTTGTTCCTTTGACTTTTAGTCTATAGAATGAACTTCCCTCATTTAAACGTAGAGGTAGTTTTAAGAGAGTATGCACTGAAAAATGCCCACTTAGCCAGAGGCACGGCATTGCTGACGATTGTGGGCGTCGGTGATTGCTTACCATCACGTGCCTTTTACAGCTATAAAAAGAAAATCTACGCGCATAAAGTCGCGGGCATCTAGTTATTTAGGCATAATACACAGCGGGACAACGTATTTATTAGTTGGATAAACACTCTGTATATCCGACTAAATAACACGTTAAATGCATAAATAAGTAAAAAAGGATATACACGGAAAGGATTGTTCACTTATAAGTAGTTCGAAGTCATAGGTTGCTATATTTAACTTTTCTTAAGCATTATATACAAAAAAATGAACATTCCTTCTAAACTAATTCTGTCACGGACTTGGATAATAATCACAGTAAACGTAAACGATACGTTTTTATAAACGTACCATGTCGTTAGAATACAAAACTGGTCACAATCATAGGGCAGTTGTACGTATATCGACCAGTTTTGATTGCTGTTTAGTGTATTTATCATGTAAATGTAATAGTGGTGTAACGTTAACTACAAACGCTTCTCGCCGACTTTAATAGCGTCATTAAATGATTCCTTTCGCATTGACTTTTTTCCCATCCGAACATCAGTGTTATTAACTTTTTAACGATAATTTTGCAATTGTTTCTAGTTGTATTACTCAGTCAGTACTTAATTAATACTTGCAATTAAAATTACAGTGGTAGCAAATGAACACCCTTTAAAGTGTACTACTGTAATAATATTTCAATTTACCTTTTGATTGAGTTACGTTACTTTGCTTCTCAATGAGCGAGTAGAATTCGTTTCTATTTCACCGTCATTACTATATTTAAAAAACATATATTATTATGTTTTTAAGCCTCATTTACACTTGCTAGTTATTGCTGTGAGTTTTGAAACAAAGCTATATGCAGATATTTACCACTCACTCTTACCCATAGTTGCATCTTAAAACGAACAGAAATAACTTGCAAGTGTAAATGCGGCCTTACGCCATATATTATGTTATAGGTAAATAACCAAATCTCTCCAGCTGCCAACAAACAACATTTAATTTTTATTGATACGTATGGAGTAGCTACAATTAAAATGTTGTTACAATGCACTTCGTCTAACGCCAGTTTATTTTCTGTCTTAAATTTCGCGTCTAAACGACCAGTTTCTCACGTGCAACAGAGCGCGTTCGAGCAATCTAAAGTTCATCATACTGACCACATTTCAATGAACCACGCCACACACTGGCATGAGACCCCGAGCGCTACCGGCCACTTCTCATTTAAACTGTCAGTTCTTACTTCTAAAACTTTTCAATTTTTATTATTTAGTTATTCAAAATGCCCGATTTTTAAAGCTAAAACCATATTCTTTTAAAGAACTAGGCTGTTTCTAATGATGAACTTAATGAGTCTACTTACTTTCATTCTAAATCTATGTACTATGGAGTTTAGTTATTACTACACATACAATCACGCCTTCATTCTCACAGTGGGGCAGGCAGAGCTACAGAAATACGAAGGTATTAACAAAGTCATTTTAATGAAATGCATGTCTCAAGACGTGTCCGTGATAACAGTTTACTACGACTTGACGTTTAAAAACGGGCATTTTATTCGAGGACAGTTTATTAATACGTTTCATAAACTTTTGAATGGTTTAATCAAGAAAAAACAACTAGATCTATACAAGTAACCGTTTCTATCACCATTATAGTTATAGCTATTTACTTTTGGAACACCATGTATATTTAAAGTTTTGTTTGTTGTTCCACACGTCTGTATGTCGTCCCGTATATGCGGCTGCGTCTGCCCACTCGGAGTGCCAAGAACTCTCCATCGTGTCTATTTTGTATAAAAATCAGTGACTAGGGCACTTAACGGATTATTGAATACCGTGAAAAGAATCGCGTGCTAATGTTAATACGTACCGACAGACACACGGACGGCTTAATATATTATTTATATTAGAAGACTTATAGCTTCGGCTCGGAGATTTTTTGATTACGGTAGTTAGTCCATAGTGTTTATTTTAAGTCGTGCAAATCTATTAAAATTAACATTAATATCATATTTTAAACTATTTCCTTTTCTACGACATGCTGTACGTTTTATGCAATATAAGGGGCTCTGCTTGTGCTCCTTTTGTTTTTATCTGGTAAGAAATAATTACTGTCCCGTTATTTCACCTATTGCATCTACTTAACAGTTCATTTCAGAATAATTTTTTCTCTGTGCAATTTGACATTATGTTCCTACAAATACGTCTCAGCTGTTTAGGCTGAACATCGCCCAATAACCTCTCGGTCGGTCTTTTATTACAATCTTACACCAAAAAAAACTCCAAAAAAATGCTTCGTTTTTGTTTAGTTGTTTATAGTGAGTACAACCTTTAACAGGCGAAAACAATCAACATATTTCACGTACGTTACATATCAATTACCTACTAGAACAATTTCCCCGTTTTTGCCTCTTTTCGACGGAAAGCCGCCATGATTCTCTCGTCGCGTGCAATTTCAAATTAACCTCACTATACATGCGCGCAAGCAATGTGATGAATTGATCCGTTAAAGTTAGCGAACTTTTATATCGTAGATAGGGGATTTTATTTGGTCTTGAGTTTAATAGGGAACATGCATGGAAGACAGAATCGAGTTTCATTGATACGATTTAAGAGAAAATGTAAAAAAAAATCATAAAACGTAATACAGTAAGTTTAGACCCGTTTATTAAAAAAATATATCGAATTTAATACTTATTTTAAGGTCTAGATTGCTATTTTCGGCATCCTCATTTAATTTACGTAATACTTTATTCAATGACATTGTGTTAAACATGGAACAACAGTTGTGACGTCATTCTTGTCTTCGATTTGGTATGGAGTGTTTTTGCAGGGGGTCTGAACTATGGCTTTTTAAAGCTTCATACTTTATTCTTCTCCTTCATAGCACTTTCCAGAGAGCGAAAGATTAATAAATATGCGTGTTCCCTATTTAACGACAGATTAAGACCTTGTGTATATTTTCAAGAACTTAACTGTACTTAAAACTAGGTCATCTCACTAACGGTCGCTACTTATGTTTTTCTCAAACGGGTGAGATAAATGTTTATCGCTCATACCTTCCGTTAAATTAAACTAATATCTATGACAGCCGCGTTGCCAGGTCACATAATATTTTGTCGCTCTAAAACTGATGAAACGCCATCTGCAAATGTTTGTCCAAACATTATTGCCTATTACGCGCTCAAATAAAAACACCTTCCGAGAGTCGGCGTTTACGCCTTTCTTTTCGATACCACCTAGAATATCGTATAAAACCAACGACAAGAAGAGTGTAACAGCCACTAAGTAAAGTTGCTTTTTGATTCGGTCGGCAAGATTAGACCAATGTCTTTCACACCTCGTTAGGCAGGCAAATGGGTTGTCAAAAATTCTCCCAATATAAATATTCATGAAACTTTAGACTTATCTAGTGTAATAATAGATTAAAAAAAACACAGCTCGTAAATAAAAGGGGTGACTTATCTATGGGATCGCGTGTCATCTATTTGCTTAGGAAAAGTATATGATTGATCGGTGGATTGTTTAAAGTAAAAAGTTTTCTCAACGTGTGTGATAAAGTTTAGATGTCAGTTATCATATACGTTGACGGTTGAGCGGTTTTTGTGGAACATGGCGGGCTTTTAAAATTACCGTTAAAATTAGTATGTAAGGTCTGAGGCTGAAAAATAAAATCCGCTTAGTCCCAACTGATCTATTAACAAGGTTATTATTAACTGCATAAAGTTGATTATGCAAGTGATACCGACGAAATAAAATAAAATTTAACATCACTTGTACCAAAGACATTTTACGACCATCGTGTTTTTTTACAATAAAATTGAGCTGTATAAATAACTCACCCCTTATGTTGCAAGATAGTAGTGGTATATAGAGGGTGATTCGTATTTCGACTCCGTCGCGAGGGTTGCTCCCCTTAACGATGTACTTGGTTGTAGATAGTAAAGATTCCTATGGTCTTAGCCGTTCTTAAAGGGGTTTATTAAAATCTCGTTTCTATATCCCGTTACACTTATAATCGCAAAGGTTTGAATCAGGTTACCGGATACTGTCGCGGTAAAATGGATACAGGGGGAATCACTAATTGAAAACAAAAAATGTAGTTATCATTTTAGAAAAAAGTACTGACTTTTTTACTAGTAGGTACGTAGTATAGTAACATACATATTTCACGTCTATACACTGTGTTTATTTAAAACAAATAATATTAATATCTGAAACAATTCTCATTCATTAAAGTATACATCTTGTAAAAGATAGGAGACATCATTTTTGATAATGGGATATTTGGCTTTATTTTCATCGAGGTCAGATGTAGCTAACCTACCAAGAATTTTAAAAATGAATCTTAGCGCACCGTCGAGACGGCCATTTTTGTTTTGACTAATACCTCAAGTTACTCTGAATGCCATGAAGTACGAACAATATTTAGCAAGAACTTCTTTCCCAAGATATGCAGTGCAAATTTCCTTGTACAGTATTCAATATTTTATAAAATCAGGGGGTACGTCTGTTATTGATTTATTTTTGGTAAGCAAAGAATTGCAGAAGATTATTCATACAAAAAAATAGTTTTGGATAAGATTGATTCATAAATAGCTCTGTTCTGTGACTGTTTTTCCTGCCACAATTATCTGCATTAAAATACCATGTCTAAACCACTTTTTTAAAAGAATTTAATATTAATAAGAAATATGGTCTATTGCACGTTCCATTTTTTGTATAAACACGCAACATAACAGGATTTAATCTATTTTATCCTAGGAATATTCTAACTGCACATCTCATTGTTTTACTGAAATATAATATGGAGACTGACCGCTTCCAAAACCGCCTCGACATCGTCGATGGCGCCGTAGTGTCAACTACAACCGTAACAAGCTACAAAGTCTAGAACAATGCCTAGGCTATCTGCATCACTGAGCCATTTCTCAGCACCTATCTGATCACGCGGCACGTATAACTACAAGTGAATTTAGCGCCTTTTATACCATAAAGTAACTGGGACGTAAGACATGTTTGGTAATTTCGCACGGAATGCAAAATCGAGTTTTCGTAATACAGATTGCCGGAAAAATGTTTTGGAACCACGGCATAGTAATGCATGACTACGAATATGCTGTTTACCTAGTAATTTATTTATGTATAATTTGCGAGAGTCAAAAGTACTGTGTCTACTAAAACGGTAACGTCAATATTTTTGAGAAAAATTAAACCATTTTCGTTTGAATTTCCCTCTAGTCCACTCGTTTCCAAGTAACAGTCTAAATAAATACCGGACAGCAGCATATCGGACCACACCACAGCATGTAGATGGTTTTAGTAGGTATAAACACTTTAATCGCCTGTATATCAATAAGTAATGTCAATTAATCGTGATAGTTTTCCTTTCAAATTTGTTATAGGTATGCGCTTTCATTGAAGATATTTTTCACATTTTTATTATTTGAAGTTATGGCTGTACTGGGAAGGGGGGGAATACATGCCTCTAGCAAAAATTAGTGCTTTAAAGTTTAATATTTCATAATCAGGTCACTTGATTGAAAAAATATTTGGTCAAACCCGCTATTTTTTTGAAAGACCTTTCGAACGACACCCTACACTATGGGATAGACGAAAATAAAATACATCCCCACGTTACGTGTACGATGGTACACTATTTTTTTTGAACAACATTTCATTTTACCATTTTTTTGGAGTGGTTAATATGTATATTCATGCCAAATAACAGGTTTCTAGTCCAAAGAGTCTCTGAGCTAGGCTGCGGACGGACGGACACGGCGAAACTATAAGGGTTCCTAGTTTGACTACGGAACCCTAAAAAGCAAAGTACTTACTTACATATTCTCGGAAAAATGTTGAGTACATTTTTTTAAACGAATATATTCGACCAACAAAGGCAACAATTATGGTGATAATCACATTAATCACCGTAGTTTAAGTAACCAGTTTGCGGACTATAGAATTTTACAGCCACCTGTATAAAAACTAGTCGTTTGCTATTGTGCAGCGTCAAAAAATAGACAATCGAATAGACCAATACCTTACTTGTTTTCAGTATTAAGTGATTAGTTAGTGCAACTGCAGAATTGCCAACACCACATTGCTCCTCGTTTTGGTCATTCTAGTTTTTGCCTTTGGTCGTTTTCGTCGCTGGTCGGGCAACTTCGGTTTCTTGTGGAGCCATTTCAATTAAACGGGAATGCCGGTGAAAGGGCCACGTGTTTATACAGTCAGTTATGTTATAAGCACCTACAGTCCACGTCTATATCAAAGCAGTTTCTTTTTGTAAAAACTTACCTGATTTGGAATAATTCTGAATTTTTGTATGAGTCTAGTAAGCCATCCAGTTCCTTCAAAACACGCTACACGTCGTAAATGAGTTTTTTTTTTATAATTTGGAGAAGGCACACGAGCACTCAGAGCACCTGATGGTAAATGGAATCTGAGACCCATTAAATTTGAATTCTCAAGACTAAAATAATCATAAGACTGCAATTTTATTCTTAACTCAAAACTTCGAATATCTAAATTTCTAATGTACGAAATTCCTAAAGATGCATGTCCTAATGCACTTTTCGAAATCAATATTCCTTTGAACAAAATACCTACTGACAAATACTTGAAACTCAATATTACTAGTGCTCGCTACGTACAAATGGTTAAGTGACAATTCTTCCAAAATCAATACATTTAATGCTAAAATCTCCACCCCTAATGAACGTAGCATAACTTCGAAAATTATAATTCCCAATGTAGGTACGTAATTCCTAAAAAAAGTGCTGGAAAGTCATTCGAATCTGGTTTTCAAAGAAATATTTTTGGGAATTACCTACATTATCATTTTGATATTAGAAGTTTATTTTTTAGGATTGTCGTTCTTTTGAAATTGATTTTATTTATTATGCTACGGACCCAAAAAAGCATTCACTGAGCCGAAACTTCGATTTTAAAAGATTGTAAGTAACAGGGCAGCAGAACTTCCGAAGAGGTCTCATTCTATAATTACATGGCTCAATTTTGTTAGGGAATTCACGGACTTGGCACTGAATGTATGTCATCCGGTGCGTGAGGGGAGTGAGTGCGGTCGGTACCGCCCCTCGCACGCCCCCGCGCTACGCACTCGAAATGCATAACGCACCGATAAAATACCTTTCTAACTTTCACTTCATTATTCGAAATTGAATTGTACGTTGTCTGATTTACAGTCGAATTTGGAATGTTAAGTGTATTCAAGATTTTGTACTTTATAAGGGGTGCTTGAGAAATAATTTAGAATTCATATTATCTTCAAATTCAAAAGTAAATGTTTTTTTTATTGAAGGGTGTCACATTTCAGATTAATTGTTTTTGCTTAAGTTTGTAATAATGCTATAAAAATAAAATAAAAAATTAAATTATGCAATTACTAAGATCTGGTGAAGAATTGAAGACTAGGGTGACCTCACAGTATCCTATTAATTAACTGAACTAATGATTAAATTCCGAAATAAGAATCGAAAATCTGACACATTTCCTTGAGATTTAACCATTAGTTACGATTTTTATCTATTAGTTAGTTTAAACTACATATCAAACAACTCTGCCTTAGTGAATTCGTTTTCGTATCTTAGCTGCCAAATTGTCCGGGTACTAATCTATATCTATGGTTTTAATGCAATTTAATTTCTCAAAGTAAATATATTTCAGAGAGGCCATTTGCAACGTTAAAAGATGGCGGACGTGTGATTTGTTTTAGACTTTAATTTTTGGGTAATTAGGTGTTCAAAGTTCTTTTCTGATAGTGATTTGTACTTTTTATGCCTTTGTGTCGCACAGTGATTGAAGACATGGACTTATTTCGTGTATCTGGCATCTTTCTTCTCGTTTCAAGTGGACTCGCAGTGGTGCAGAGGTTAAAACTATCTTGACCTCTGACCTACAAATCACCGTACAACGTTGCCCCCAATCTTCCTAGAGAAGATTGGGTTGTGTTTTATTGCTATATTGATTTATAACTATATATACTTACTTGACACTGGCGAAATCACTTCACGTGGAAACGCCATATCCCCGCGGTAGTAGCTGTTCAAGTCGCCGCGGCGCGGGGGCAAAGAAAGAAGAAGAAAAAGATATATTTCAATGGTGTGCCCGTATGTGACTTTTGGTTCAACCTTAAAGGTTAAAGCAAAATGTCAAGAAAGCAAAGTAAGAGAACTTATCAAATAGATTACAATCACATTGCCACCGTTAATTTGTCAAATAAATTCGTTGTGTCTCTTTCTCTCGTTATATCAATTGTAAGTGATGTAACACCTGTATTGCGCCAAAGTGTCGTCGTAAGAAAACTACTACTTGAATGTGGACCAGTCAGCCTATCCCACGATATATTTTTTGAAAGATTATTCATTGTAAAAAAACCTGGGCGACCGAAAACTCTTCGGTTAAAACAGAGTTTTCACGAAGGTGACATTTTGACCGATCGATTTCTTAACCCGATAAATCCCTATTTTGTTGTTTCTATCGACATACAGTTTACCTGCAGTCCCAAGTGAATTGTTGCTTTTAAATAGTTTAATGTGTGATTTTTGCGTTAAGGGCTTTCGTAGGTTTTTTAGACACCTATGTTTGGGTTATCCCATAATTTTATAATGTACGGTGATTCAAAAACCATTTCAAGAATAAGGATTGTAGAACCATTCCTTGTTATTAGATTATTTTACCATTTATTTACCATTTGAAGTTATTTGACCTCTAATATAGTGACGTCACGATTTTGATTAGAATTCAAGAAGCTTATACATATACCTATGGTGGTGGTACCCGTGGTGATTGCACGGCGAACAACGAATTGAAGCCAAGAAAAATGACCTTGAATGACGTCGCTTATGTTTTTGTCCCTTTCTTTTCATCCTAAAGAAAGGGATGTAAAACATAAGCGACGTCATATTATTCAGTAAACATTATGGATGTTATATTATAATTAAATATCGTTGGATTCAACATAAAATGGCCTATCTAAGCATAGGTATAATATTGAAGGCCGTTCCATTTATATGAATTTTGTTAGCCAATTTTTTCATATCAAAATAGTAGGTAAAATGATGACAAAACCCCAATAAAACGATTAAAAACTGTTCATTACTTAGCTTGGCATGATGCTTCTTATTATTTTAAAAGATTTACTAAACCAATATAATAACACATTAAACAAACGGAGAATCAGAGATGATTTCTCAGCCTCGGCTGTTACGGAATGAGGGGATTTCTGACGAAATTTCTTTGAAGTTGTTGTTGCGACCGTTATAATATCGTATGCCGCCCTAATCTATTCATGAACGCATCTTGCAAGTAATAGCAAGACAAGTGCAGATTTAGCGGTTATTTTTTTAATATAAATACTAAATTGTGCCATTGCCGGGTCCGGTCCCCGGCCCTTGCCGCTCAACGGTTTTTGAATAGCACCGGGCACCCGGCGATCGCCACATAGCGGAAAAAGGCAATATGGCGGCTGTTTTATTTTAACGCTTATTAAAATCAGATCAATTTTTAACTGTATAATAATAATTATAAACATGAGAAAGTAAGATCTTTTAAAAAATGGTATGATCAAAATATAAGCCCGTTTTGGACCCTCTGCCCGTAGGCTAGTCTGTGGGTGGTACATGACTTGACATTGACATTTGACGTGATTGACCAAAACGCACAGTGTTGCCAGGCCAAAACACAGTGAATAACGTTTACTCAAAAGAATTAAATAGTTTTAAAGCATGTCTCCGACAAACCAATTTTGTAGTGACGTTATATTATAACGCAACTTCCCTTTAAAATGTTATACATTAATGTACTTATTAAAAAAGCAAAAACAATAACATTGGTGTTTTCAATTAGTTTAATTTATCAAAAATAAAATATAAAATAGGAATACTACCTAATTGTAGTTTTTAAGGCTGCAAAGAGCAGTGATAAGATAAACCTAACCTTTCACCGGTAATAATTTCTCAGGATAAACCGCCTTAATAAGATTGGCACCAAATGACATAAGCTACATGGTGATATGTGATTTGGTCGGGTTGTTTGTATTGCTATCTTAAACGTAATTAATTATCCGTCTACGCTTCAGAGAAACTGACAGACTGTGTTCTAATACGATGAACTGACAGGCCAATATCGGTGTTGCCAATACGATAATCATGGTTCATCGCACACTAATCACACACATACACACAGTACACTAATAAATGCTTTCCCAACGTTACCGAGCTTGCGGTTGTTGAAGTTGTGAGGCATTCTAGTGGAATATCGACAGGAAATTGTCTCCAGGAAGTCACCATAGACAGGCCCTTTGAACATTTGAAACGAAGCTTCGGTGCCGAAATCACTTAATAGGCTTTAATTCTGAGTGTATCTATTATCTTTGTTAGTATAACTTCAGAAGTCGCAACTTTTCTCGTTTTAATTTCCGGCCTGTGTCACTGGGAAATAATTCGGCTTTCTGTTAGTAATATATATTTTGTAATTGGGTCCGTAGCTTCGTAAATATGATACCCTGGTAGGTAATTAAAATGTAATTTGACATAAACATTTCAAATCTATTAGAAATTTCAAAGCAGGAAAAAATCTTGTCTACTTTTAACAATGTTTATAATTCTGAATAGTATTTAAAATTAGGTAAATAGTTTTTATATTCGAAATAGGAACAATTAATTTCATAAAAGTTTATAGGTAACTAATTATTGAGGACATCCCTTTATTTTGTAATCAATTTGATTGGCTCAGATATACTCGTTCTTTCACTCGAAAATAATTAATTTCCGCAAATCCAGGGACGGTCACTTTCCGCGCGATTCGACAAAATCTCGCGCCAAAGACAATTAATAGATTTAGACACAAAATATTCACAGATGAAGCAGAACGTAATCATAAATCCTTGGTCCATTCATGATTAAAAAAAAGATTTCCTTTGCGATACCGTCCGTCCGGTTCACATGAACTTTTTAGTTGGTGACGACGGCGCTATAGTCCTACAAAATGCGAAGTTATTACATCAAAACGTTAGTTCTAAATTTTGCCAGTGGCATTTTTAAATTTGTCGTGGTTTTACCTTTTTTGTGCAAAGAAATAAAAAAGGAACCACGCTGGTTAATACGTTTAATAAGTGCTTAACAAAGTTTTGTGTGGATATTTCGGATTGTCAGCGTGCCTCGATTATAAAAATGATGATAAATGACGGTTGTAGTGTTGTCGTGCATAACTTGGCCGCGGGGGGCGCTACCGGTGTCCTAACTTACCGGTAGGGCTGTGATTTAAAAAATAGCTTGGCCCATGCCTTGTAATATTCTCTGTTGATATTTAAATACAATTTTGAAAAGTAGTTGAAACAGTTGTAAACTAAGTAAATACATGATTAAAGTTGCGGAGCATCTTTCATAACTTATACAGTGTCAGAGTCATAAATAATATGTCAGAGACGAAAGTACAGATATTCATTTTGTTGACAACCCTATTGGGCCACTGTGGGCAAGCAGCGTAAAACACGTCCAGAACCACCATATTTCAAGTCCCTACTACTTAAAATGGTAGAGTTATTCGACGATAGGTATCACACGACAGACAAAAAACAAAAGAAATGCCCACCAAATAGTGACGGCATGTGATAAATCGATAGCTACAACACTATCATTAATCTATGGTTTGTTTATGAATCGAGTGAAGGTTTGTCAATGAAACGGTTTTTTTTATCCAAGATGAATACCATCGATAACATTGACGTTCCACATCACTACTTTGAGGGCGCCCCGTAGCCTAAAACTTTATCAAAACATTTTACAACACACGATTTTATACATAAATTAAAATTCAATAGTCCATTAATAATTACGCGCTATAAATGGAATGTTAAAATTTTCGAATAAAGAATACAGATTTTGTTTTTATTGCTATATGGCGTTGTAAAAGTGGCCAGTGGGAAAAAAGTTGACGTCCTCATTCCGTCGGTAGAGGTTGTAATAAATAAGGTTGGTATAGAGCTATGGTGGGTGCCACTGCGGCCTGATACAGATGTCTTGCGCGAGATAGCGGCGGGTACAAAACGGAGTAACATGGATATCACATTAGTGGACGGCCGGTGGGAGCTGTTTGTACTTATCTAACTTGGGTGCCAACGTAAGTACTTCGATTAAGCGCGATCCGATATACGTTCCTTCATCCTTTTTCATTTGTGTTTGGTTAAATTTTACAAATTATTAAAAGTATATTGAGATCGCGTTTTTTCGGCAATGAGTACGGCTACTAAATAGACAAGAATTCTGAGATGTTTATTATTTTATACTAGCCAGATTTATAATTCCGTATTCAGCGAGCGCTAAAATATGTACTTGAACTTAACCAACTTTCGTGACATTTATCTTATATCAACCAAAAAGAACAAAGGGCTCGGACAGCTTTTTGTTTCTGGCCAGAAATAAAAGAGGAGTCAAAAAAACACCTTTTTTCCAACACCAACTACCGTCGACGCCTATCGGCGATCGACTACGGACTGTTCGATACCGAAAAAAAAACGGATTAAAAAATACGGGGCACATATTTTGGCGGGAAATAAATCACTGGCCGGTAAACGAGGCTATACTAAATTTATGGTGGCACCGCAATGAAACCGAACACTAAAAACAAAAGAAAAAAATAACATTCGAAACTTAAAAGGACGAACTCGGAACAAGCTACTTTCATTTTGGATTCAACGGTGGCTGGAAAAGGCTGGATTTTGTTTGATTTTTATTTTCTTATATGCCAGTACGTTTTAGGGTACGATAAATGTTACCACGTGACGTTAGAAGCAGATGCGACAACTTCATTACGTATAAATTACTACTGTTAGTAAGGAAGCGTTTTTTTATACTTAGTGTGATATTTACGAGGGTAACAATAGACTGACGAATGGAGAAATAAAAATATATTTTATTTTTTATTTTCACGTTTATTGCCCCGACGCACGATAATCACCGTTTTTACCGAAATTGTTTTGGATGTTTTTATTGTAACAGCTGCTTTGTTATTTAATTATTTCATTTTATGAGTATCTTTGGTTGTTTAAACTCTATACATCGATGATGAAATCAACTTATCAACAGTTTCATTCATTAACAATAACCTCAATAACGAATGATGTTTATCGCAATTTATACAGTTATTATTTTCATTGTTTTAGAATATAGCCGATTGCGTAACTTTTAATTTTAATCTGGACTTCCAGACTAGTCACGACTAATATTAAAACTTTGAAGGACCTTACCAGTTATAAATAAACGTAAATACTCGTAAATATTTATTATTATGTATACCTTTACACACCTACATCATGTTATCGAAAACGGCTCCAACGATTTCGATCATATTTGCAAAGAAGGGGTTTACAGGGGCGAAAAGTGATGCAACCAAATGCTTATATGTTATACATGTACTTATACCAACCTTGTTTGTATTAATGATAATTATAATGATCCGCTCTTTTGTAAAAGTTGTATGTTAAGTCAATCAAATAGTCAAAAACCTTTTTATTTTTAAATTGGAATTAGTATTTCTGTTATTTTGTTTGGATCCACATTTCAAATGCGTAGATCCAAGTTGTTATTTTTTCAAATATTTAAATGATTAGCACAATGTCAAGTACAACATGAAAATAGCCATTCTATATTCAAATGTCGAGTCCGACCGTATCAGTTGGCAGTGTTGGCACGAACGCTCCAAGCGTATAACCAACCATTATACAAAGAGCCTTGTTTTAAACTCCCTAACAATACGCACACGGTCTGTTTACCCTGGTTTGTGTCACCCGGTTTAACCTGAACCCTATACTATAAATGCTCTATGAGCAATGTAGTTCCAGTTACACTTGGGTTCGGTAATAGTTTGATCACTAGTATTTAGTGGCGGTTTATCCTTAAGCCCATGACACGTCTGACGTGTTCCAATTGCATAAGATATCTAGTTTGAGGCATTGAATATTATATTAATCCTGTGTCGATTTGCACTGGTTATTGTCTCAAGTGGATACCGTCCAGTATTAAATGAGCTCTGTGGATGAATCAAAGGGTCTTTGTAACGTGGTTTTAAAGTGAGCTCTGGGGCTGTAGGCATTGGTAGGTTTGTAATGCCAAGTTATGTTGGTAACGGTTATCGGTAGGCCACAGCGGTAAATCAAGCCAAGCAAACACAGGACGGACCGTCAACGCGTCGCATCTCGATCGGAAACGCCTGTATTGTGCATAGTTCGAGGGTGAAATAAAAAGCTTTAGTTCAAGAAAGATTTTTTTAAATGAATACGTAACAACGTAGTTACAAGTTGAATTTTTTTTTACATACTAGTGTATGTTGCACATGTCAACATGTATTCTTTTTTTTTTTTTTTTTTCTTTTATGTTAAGGAGAAGGCACACGCGCACTCAGGCCACCTGATGGTAAGTGGAATCTGAGACCCATACACATTTGAATTCTCAAGACTATAATCTTAAGACCTCAAATGCGTTGCCAACCCTGAGGACTAAGATGGAATGTCTCTATGCTAGTAATTTCACCGGTTGTCTTATCCCCACGCCGGAACACGGAATTCATCATCATTGTCAATATTTATATGGTTGCAAATTTTATGACATATCACGTAGATAGATATACTAAAATAAACGCGATTGTATTAAAACTAATATGAGAAAGCATTTATCGCGCCAAAAAAAATAAAAAAATACGCGTGCACCAACAAACACAAGAGCGTCCTCTTTTTAAAATTGCAAATTTTAAAAATAGAGCGCGTCAACGGTCGGGAACAATTAGCCCATAATTATATTTTAAGTTTGCATTCTGACCGTTTTACGTCGACATTTAATTTTAACAATGGAACGCGCTTTTACCGTTTGGCTTACCGTAGCATATTCATTAACTTAGTGGCGTATTGTACCATTTTACAATTCGCAATTCCTTTTTTAGGGTTCCGTAACCAAAAAAACGGAACCCTTATGGCTTTGTCTTGTCTGTCTGTCTGTCTGTCTGTCACAGCCACTTTTTTCCGTAACTATGAGAACTATACTGTTGAAACTTGGTAAATAGATGTATTCTGTGAATCGCATTAAGATTTTCACACAAAAATAGAAAAAAAACAATACATTTTGGTGGTTCCCCATACTTATAACTGAAACTCTCATATTTTTTTCATCAAACCTATACGCGTGGGTTATCTCTATAGATACCCCACGCGTATAGGTAGACCTATCTATATAGGTCTTCTTAAATGATATTGAGTTTTCTAATATAATTTGTAACCACCGAAAATTGGTTGGAACGAGATCTAGTAAGTAGTTTATTTTCAATACGTCATAAATCGTCTTGCTGCTACGGAACCCTTCATGGGTGAGTCTGACTCGCACTTGGCCGCTTTTTTCATATAACTATTTGACACCGCATTAGAAAAAACAAATTCATCATAAGTCATCAATGTCATTATAATAATGATTCTTCATTCTTATTTTGGTAGGTACACACACCCAACTATCATTTCCTGTTTAATCAAGAAACTTTGGATTCGCGGTGTGGACTAAAATTCAATTGTTAGGTACTCACGCTCGAGAAAATTAGTTTGCAACTTGGGCCACGTTCTGGGACCCTCATAGACAAGGTGCATACCCTGGGCAGAGATTCTACACGGCAAAAACGATATTGCCTCTGACTTGTTTCCGTATTGTCAACGTTTTGATAACTCTCATTCGCTTGACAGTAATGGCGGTCGAGTTAAAAACGATACGAATCGCGTCACGTCAAACGCAATATCGTTTTAATCCAGTAAAAAAGGCGCCCTGGGCTGGAATTCAATGGTAATACTAATAACGATATCGTCTTCGACGTGTTTCCGTATTATCAACGTTGTGATAACTTTTATGTCATTTACAATAATGGCGACTGTGACATAAAAGATTCTACACGTCAAACGTAGATTTTCAAGAGTTGGAAAATGTATTGGATTGACGTAAGCTGACTTTATAGCGTCGGCCGCTTATGTTAATTCTTATGTCAGTTTTAATGCACCTTGTTGAGATACCCAGATAGGTAATTCACTCTCCCAAACAATAAAAAAATGGCAGTTTAGATTATTTACAAAAATAATTCCATGCGATCGCAAAATCTCTTGAAAATTTATGGATATATTCCTGCTTATACTTATATCCTGCCGTATATGTATTTTGGTCCTTTACTTGTTTCAAAATCAAACGATTTTAGTAAAGCAACCGTTTGCAGTGACGTGTCACTTTATAACTTATCGATAAAAAACCAAGTAAACGCCCGAATAAAGCATTTTATAAGTCTTTATTTCTTCGAAACTACCGCCGGTTGTAGTGCGTTTTAGTTTTTGTTGGCAACGCGGTTTATTGATCGTTAAAGTGCGGCGTTCTTTGGACGGGAGCGGGGTTCAAGACATGGGTGCGAGCGGGCTAGCGAGTGAAAGTGACCGGTAACTTTTAGTTCAGCAAATACAGTGCCAGATACAGACATGGAAAGTAACTCTGATTATTGAAGTGTAAAGCCCATTTAGGTCTTTCACGTCGTTCGATTCAGAGATTACCGTGGTGACAGAACAAAAAACAACTTTAACATTTATAATATCACTTTACGCAAAATTATTTCTAAATTCCCTCATGATTATAAGGAAGTAAAAAACTTGGTACTCATTATACGAATATTAAATAAATATGGTCGCAGTCGTTTATAGCTTACTCCATGTCGCTAGGTAAAGTTGATAAAACGCAACTGAAAACAATAGCCAGCGCCCATGCCCGTGTTACGATCGGTTTACGATCCAGTTGTAAACTTCTCCGCGAGCCTCACCAACACTTCAGACCGACGACTCAACCTCGATCCCGCTCACACCACTACATAAAAGTAAGGACAAAAAATCGCTGGCCACCCGATCGGATCCAAAGTATGCTTAGATTTCGTCGCTCGCAAGCGCCACGCCAGTTTTATTAAGGAAACTGGCAGGTCATAAAGAACGTACCCGTTTTGTTCGGTTAGAAAAAACCCTTTACAGAATATTGCTGAGATGGTATATAATTTAAGGGTTTTTTATTGTTCCAATGTAGTTCGAAAATGGAAACTGGGCTGTACAATACCCTAGCAATAATCCTATAACCTCCTAAGGCCGAAAGTCCTACCGATAGTACTTACTAACTCATTCAGACCCAGCTCCTTCGACATAGCGTACCACGGTCCTACCAGGAATCCTACTGGTAAGACCGCTGAATGGTACGCTATGATTACACAAGCACAATACCTTAAAAAAGTTTTTTATGTATTTGGGTCTGAATGAGTATAAAACAATAGTACTACTGGTAGGACTACGAGCCGTAGTGACTACATGCTGATTTTTTCGTTGGGCATTAGGAGGCTAAGAAATGCAATAAAACAAATGAATGAAGTAAAGGAGAATTTTAATAGGTTAATAGTATACATTCATTAGACGCGTTTATAAACACTTATAGAAATAGTAATATCATTTTGACCCTATTAAAAGAAAATGTTTTTCAGCCTTAATTATAATGAGAGAAACAGAACGACTATTCATCTCTATAGAAATCTGACTAGATGTGGAGTGACTCTACGTAAAGACTAGCACTAATCAATTCCCTAAAAAAATAAAAAATCAATTCCCTAAATTAAAGGCCGCTAGTATTGTTAGGCGATGGGCTTGCAACCTGTCACTAATACACTGGTAAACATCTTAGCCTGACTATGCAAAATGTGGTTACAGAATTATCAACAAGTTTAGAGCTGTTGGTATTCTGTTGCTCTGCCTACCCCACTCTGGGAATAAAGGCGTGACGTTATGTATGTATGTATGTATGTAATCAATTCCCTAAGATGGAATTATGTCAGGGTTGATAACGCAATCAAAATCATTTAAGATAGCAAATGCCCGCAGGTCTTAGAACTCACTTACCAACAGATGGTTTGTTATTCAAAAAGCAAGTTCGACCATACTACTAACAGGTGAAGTTTGAATCTGTTATTTAATTTGAAATACCGTTTATTGGCTTATGAGGGCAGTAAAAACATTATGACTAATTATCGTGACGTAATGGAATAAAAATGTTATTAATTTTTGTCCTTAACTATAGGCACCTTTTTTGGAAAACGCCCTATTACCGTGTACAATCCCAGCCCAGGGGATTTGAAAATAGTGAGATTTAAGACAGTGACCATACGTTTTGACTTGTTACAATTCTGTTTTCAATATAACCTAGATTGAAATAATAGTCAACGACGAAAGTAATAGTAGCGAAAATAAAGTAACTTTTTTTTATTACTTGATAATCAAATTAAATACTACTCGTATTTTGAAAGTTTTCCACCAAAAAACACAATTGAATATACCGCAATATATATTCTTACGAGTATTAAGAAACGTAACGGATTCATTCCAATACAAATTTCAAGTTAATCATAATCCTATCATATTTTACTTTAACACAATTACATACTTCAAAATTTTAAATTTCAGCAGTTGATTTTTGCTTGCGAATTGGCATAGCGACTGAATCTAGTATAAGTTGCCTAATACATTTATAACTGTGTGAATTTGTGTCATATTTAATTAAAATTATATGCATTTTGCGTCTGCTTTACGTCAATCGTAAATTAAATTAAAACGTATTGTTTAGTGTCCTAATAAATTATTAGCTTATTAAGATTTTGATATAATATGAATTTTAAATGTGGCATTCGTTGCTACTGTGCAGACGTTAAATATTAAAACGGCTGCCGACTTGTTTATATTAAATGTGGCCGTTTAAATCAAAAAGGATCGTACGGCGGTTGGTTTTTATGTTTTTTTTCTACTTCTGTAATTTGATGGATAATAACGCAGCGTAAACTCCAGCTGCTTTAAAGCTCTTGTTAATTGGGACGCCCACAAATGAAAATTAAGGACAGAAAACGCTGTCGCTTGTCACTTACGTCGCAAATACTAGGTACCAGTAACTTCTGCAGTCCTAGTAAGTTCATTCTATTAAAGTACGTAGCGATTTTCGATTTTCTGTATTGACATAAGTAGCCGACGCGATAGATCGTCATAATTGTATTGATTTTTACAGTTTTCTAAAATCGCTAACGTTAGAATTATGCAACTTACTTAAGTCCCCTGAATCGATCTGCCTGCACGTTTGCCTCCTATTCCATAAAAAAAAAAACGAAAGATGCTCAGAGGGGCCATCAACTTGTGCTAGCTATACATTATCTCCCAAAACCGTCTTCAAAACACAGTAAGCGACAACCGACAGCCATTTCAATTACATATAGCTTTTGCATCGTCTAATGTTTGTCCGACGCAGATCTGAACCCTGAATACCTGGAGATGGGGTTCCGTGGTGGTGGCAGCCTGGGGTCCACGTCGAGGACCAAGCGCATGCGCACCAGCTTCAAGCACCACCAACTTCGCACCATGAAGTCCTACTTCGCCATCAACCACAATCCTGACGCGAAGGACTTGAAACAGCTGAGTCAGAAGACAGGGCTACCGAAGAGGGTCTTGCAGGTAAATATTAGCTTTAATCGATGAAGTAAGATCAATTTGATTTATACATACGAAGGTTAGGTTATACATACATAGGGTTCGTCCGATTCACAACCTCAATCGTTCCCGGTAGGAGGTCCATGAATGTAAAATTTGATCCTTGTTACGAGCTAACTGTTGTTAACAACTTTAATACTTAGTAGAGATACTATCCCAAAACGTCAAAGACTAATTTTTCGGGAATTGACACTGCTAAAGTTTTACGGTGGATTAACAATAGAAGTGAATGGCCGAACGTTACAACTTTAGTTGTCGTCTTTGTTTGTGCTTCCAAAAAATAATTAATAATGCAGATGCTCGCGGTGCCGGTTTACTTTTTTTTACCAATTTCTGATGCGATATTAAAAACTCAGTGTGTAAACAATGATTCTTTAAAAGTAACCTTTCTTCCATTTTGCTATAATTTCCCATACTTATTGTGCACTTTGCTGGTATTTATACTAACCAAGTTGGTCCAATTAAGAATAGATAATTTAACTACACGTCGTTTCTCTTTATCTTTTTTATTTAAGTTTTAGGTTATGTTTAGGAGAACTCGCTTCTATAATTAACTTGATTATTACACTTCTTCCTGAGTTTTTTTTTATAATTACCAAGTATGTATAAACAAGTCGATTTTACTTTGTTTTCGATTTTATCTTAAATTTTGACAGGATTTCCACTAAAGATAAGTTTTAAGGCTAATAATAAATATAAATTGACTTAATATTTAACGTTTTAATATGAGAAGGTACATCAATGTTAAAAAACGTAAAATAACTTCGATCTTAAACCGAGTTTTTTTGTTTCAAATAATGTTCTTTCAGGTCCCTAAATATATTTGTAGGTATAAAAAGTTATTTTAATTACACGTACTAACATAATAGTGCAATTAATCCCTTTTTGTAGGTTTTGGTGCCGTGACCAGGATTCAACGGTTTGTATGATTTTGAAGATACTTTCGCTTTTTATCGATTAAACTTGCACGTTCCTATATTCAACGTTTATAATCGATAGAGATCGAAAAAGTGTACTTCTGCTTAAATACATCAATATTTTTAAACAAAGCCATATCCGTTGGCTTACATCCTTGTTTCACACAGAAATTTAAACCATTTTTATTTACTAATGTATGCGAAGCTTTTAGTTCTATTTATTTGTTTTTGTAAACTGATGGTAGCTAATGCGAAATAAATGTACGGGCGATATCTTGCCCGTATCAGAATCTTAACGCACTGCGAACTCGTGTCAGAGTATTAAAGCCGACGGTTTCTGTCCCTGTTTTCACGGTTCAAAAGACAGGATACGCAAGTGAGGCGAGTTGGAACTGCACACGTAATGTAAGTAAAAAAGGTACAACTTCAATTTAGATTTCAAACCAATTTTAACTTTACGTCATTTATATTAAGGACGAACGTTTAATAAGAGGTATCGTAATAGATGTGTCTTTTTACGGGATAATACTGAATTGCTGAGTGCATTTTAGTGCATTATTTTTAGCATCAGATTTTAAATGCAAATGAGTCATTTTTGCGTGCACATTTTTAGGTATTTTGTATAGTTTTTTTGTTCGGGTAAATATTATGATGTTTAGTTAAAGTAGATGAGATCTAAATTAAACCAACAAAAAAAAACATGTTTTAGGATTACTAATTATGTCTTACAAAGTAAAAAATAATGCTTTAATGCTTTCTTTCCCATCCCATAGCCCAGGTTTATTCGCACTTGTCGCGTCTATTGTTTTTTTACGAAGCTCGCATAGTGTAAAAAGGCACGTATGCGGTCAAGGCACTGATTGAAAGCCAGGAAAATGCTAATATGCGTTGCCGGCAACGAATGCGTCGACTAAAATCAAAAGACCCCATGAGCCCTTGAGCGGTTTGTGTCCACGTAAAATTAAAAATAAAGTAATTACACTTAAGGATAAATACGGTAGCAGGGAGAATATTTAAGAATAGGTATAACATGTATTACCGCTCTTTATCTCTTGACAATAAAATGTAAACATATTCTGGAAATATATGTTTCAAACATACTTTTGTCTGTGACCGTAATATACGAGTAGAGTCGTGTGATATAAAATGTTTTAGGCGTCAATAATATTAAATAAAATAACGTAAAAAACATAATTAACGATGAAATAACACCATCAGCAACGCTTGAAGGAACATCTCTATTTGCGCAAATCTCGAAAAGTAATTAGGGGGTTACATAAAACAACCTTTGAAATATAGAGGGTTTTTATACTCAGTGATATTTAATGACTGTTAAAATTTTAGAGACTTACGTTTACTATTTCGGATATTAAGGTCTAGAAGTTTGTATGAAACAGCTGATTTCTATTTCGCAATTTGGATGTTGGTCCCATAATAAAATGTTGTTGAGTGTGAACTACAGAGTTAGTCCCTAATTTTTGGACACTCATTAAAAAAACAATTACTTAATAAACCCCCGTGTCATGGAAACGGTCACTTACAAATTATCTCAAGTAGTTAAAATACAGTGTAACAAAAAAATATTTATGATTGATTTTTTAATTTTTTTAATTAAAGATCCCTTTTTTTTAGTATTTTTAAACTACTTGATAACATCAAAAGAGCGTGGCCGGGATTGCTTGGTTAAAAAAATAAAAGGTACGTTTTTTCAAGGAACATCAGTCAGAATGTGTCAGTATTTTTATGTAAGTACACATTAGTAAATTTTCCCACAGTAATTATATCGGGAGAATCTTTGTAAACTTTGAATGCGCGATGTTAGGTCAACCAAATTAGGTGGTACGGTGAGCCAAGTCTTCAAAAGTAGCACTTACTTTAATCAGTCAATTTTATAAAAGGATGAGGTTCTCATTATTTTTTACCCGACACTTAAACATTAATATTGACACAACTTGCCTTGCATTTTATCAGGCATACAAACGGCATTCGACATTACCACTAACTTTGCCGACTGTACCGAACGAGGCGTGATACCGACGACCTTGCGGGTTACAATTTGTGGCCTCATTGCATATGAGACATCATAAATATCTCAGCATTGCATATGAGACATCGTAAAGGTATTAAAGATAAATAACCCCAGACATAATCACGACTCGTAATCAGAGCTGCCTTACCAATATTCACCAAACTTAGCTAAAAACCACGCTAATTAAAAGCAAGATTCTACTTAAAAAAAAACGGTCGTTCCGTTTAGGAGCTACTAAACCGCAGATCTACAAAGACATATTATACATAGATACACACGTTAATCTTATAACACCCCTCTGTATCTGCGCCCAAAAACACGTACAATAACATCCCAAATTCTTCAGTGAACTCTCCATTGTCTCCCAACTACCGTCATTTGTTAAAAACAAAAGCATCACGCACCGCGGTGCAATAAAAGTCCAAAATTGACGGTAATTGTAAAACAAAGAGGCGTCCTTTGAAAGAGCGGGCCACTTTAAAGCGGGCTCGCCGACGAATTAGCAGCGTTTCTAAACGCGTGTGTCCAATCTATTAGGAGCGGTAATGGAATGGGCAACAGCTGTTTTGTGTACTAGTGTTTTAGTTTGACCACGTGAAAAAGGGTTAAAGAAACAACGTATGACTAAAACTCCTATGGACACTCGTGTATTGTTTTTGTCTTTAAGAAGCTATAGAATCTATGATAACACTTCTATTGTTTTCCGAAATTTATGGTACGAGTATCTCAATCCCTAATTTCACCAAAATTTGATTTTAAACCTAAAATTTACACAAAACAAACCGTTGAATTAAAGTGTTATAATAAAATCTCGTAGTGACTGATAGAAAATGAGCAATGAGAATGAGACCAGGGCCTCTATTCAACAGCGTTATATCGATATCGCTTTTGACGTGTTTTAGAATCGTTTATGTCACAGTCGCCATTATTGTAAATGACATAAGAGTTATCAAAACATTGACAATACGGAAACACGTCAAAGACGATATCGGTATTACCTTGTAGAATCCCAGCCCTGAGGGCTTATTGTCTAACGCACTCGCAATCACGATCGTTTTCATTTTGGAAATCGAACGCTCGTCTGCATACAATATGAAAACAATTGCTCCACTTTGAAGCCGGTAGCGATTGCGAGTGCGTGAGACAATAGCCCCTCTGTTCCTACACTACGAATTGTTTTGAAATTAAATGATTGTAGTAGAACAATAAAAATGAGCACTACAGAAGATCTTTAAAGCACAACATGGACCTTTTTCTACTTTGTATATACACATATTGTTATTATAATATTGTTTAAGTTTTGACAGCTCTTGTTTACTTGACAGTAATGGCGGCCAAGTAAAAACAAAATATGATGATAAGTGTTGTAAAGACAAAGAAGAATAAGCCCCTGGGGGAAGTACGGGTGGGATATCTGGGCTGGGATTCTACACGGCAATAACGATATCGCCTTAGACGTTTTTCCGTATTGTCAACGTTTTGATAACTCTTATGTCATTTACAATAATGGCGACTGTGATGTAAACGATTTCAAAACGCGTCAAACGCGATATCGTTATAACGCAGTAGAATAGAGGCCCTGGTGTCTAATCAATGGAAGACAACTTGATCTCAATTATTACCATCTAATTGTAGCGGCGAGTTGTGATATCAAATTAATACAGAGTGAATTAATTGTGTAACACTATATTCTCACCCAAATTCGAATATCGCATGCTAAGCAATATCCAATTAAACTCAATTAACACCATCTAGCGGCGACTTATGGTATCAAATTAATACAGAGTAAAGTAATTGTGTAATACTATATTCACCCAAGTTTTAATATCGAATGGTAAGCAATATCCAATTTGAGATCGCCAATATCAGATTGTTTTCTATCATCTCAAATAAATTGTTGATTTCTTATTATGAATTGCTTGAAGATTGTAAGATGCTTTTACACGAGCAATTAATACCTATATTATTAAAATATAAGCTTCTGTATTTAAAAAAAAATATGATGCAGTGATTGAAAGATAGAACATCGTCCCTTTACTATCTTAAACTACAATACTCGTACGAAATCTTATTGACTAGTAGGAAAACACTCATGTTCCGAGACCAATACAGACTACTTTTATATCAAACCTTTCGATCAGATAAGAGGTTGAGAAAGTAAAAGGATGATATCACATTTCTCTATTTAACCCCCGACAGCAAAGAGGGGTTTTATAAGTTAATCTTGTGTGTCCAAGTGTGCGTCTGTCTCCGTCTGTAGTATCGTAGCAACCAAACGAATGGACCAATTTGAAAAGAGTTTTTTCTATACGAATGGCATTTTAATCTGGATGATTCGGTACGTTGCATGCGATTGGTTATCCACTTAAATATATATCAGCTCTGACAGAAGGGGTTGCCATTATGTTTGGGGTTACCAATATTCTTATTCTTCTATTTCTTAATCTGAAACACATAACGCACTGCCAGATCAACACAGCATTAACTCAAAATACAACTGTATTTAAAAATCGACTTTAATACATTTCCTATGAACTTGAAACAAAACAAGCAAGTTTTTTCAAATTATACTGTGCGATATCGAAGTTCTATAATCTCAATATTTGTAAATGCACCCTCGGAGAATATTTATATAAAGCAACAGTGGTGCCTAATGGCCTAGAATTCCATTAAAATAAAGTAAAAAATAACAGCCCTCCATTTGGGAAGCAAGTACATAAATGATTCAGCATTTGATATTCGCGACCGTCCCGCTCATTTCCCAAAAGAAAAACAGTGACACAAAACTTGAAGTGACACAGCCTTCCAATCCTTTCATAATATATCGTATACTTAACAAATTTAACTTTACAGTTGGCTAAATCAGTAACATTATAACCTTCATACAGAGTGCGAGGTAAAGTTACACAGTGGCAATATTTCTGATGGTAAACGTTCGTTTGTCCCGCCGAAGGCCCCCGATGATACCCGAAGACGTCCGAATAAATCTCAACCAATTATAGGAGTTAGTTGTATTGATCGCGATTTTTCCGGCAAAAAGTTCGGCCATTTTGAGAAGCATTCCTTTGAAAGCCGCTTTGCTTGCCTACAGCCGCTGGTTTTGTTTTTTTGCGGCTATATACACCACGAGGGAGCTATATTTGGATTGTTAGCGTTTTGAAAACAAAGGTTATATTTTAAGTTTTGAATATCACTGAATAAGAAAACTCTCACATACAATGTAAAGACCACTGGCTGCTGTTTCTTATGAGTAACACAACTCTAATACACCCTTTTCAGTTAAACTTTAATTTCACATGACATGTATATGACGTTATAACAGAGCCTCTATTCTTTTTTTTACCACTATTGCTTTAAGCATTGTTTTTAACTCCGCCTCCTTGACGAAGTTTAATAATAGGGGTAAAGATTACGTAGAAATAGAGACCCAGTTCTTTTTTACTTGTAAATGATAAAATAAGCGCGTGATTTCGTCAACAGGGCGATTACGATACCAAAACAAGATACTAAACTTAAGAATGATGATCTTTGGCAATAGTAACCTAGAAAGCCTTTAGCAACTCCAGTAGGTGTTGGCCCAGTCAGTGATGTTTAGACGAGTCATTATTAGATTTTTCATGTCCCCACACGTGTCTGCCGTATACCTTCTCGTATTAGATATGCCACTGGCTGAAACTATTAAATTAAGGACTTACTGAAATACATTAAGTTCTTACTGAAACAATTACATTAAGGTCTTACCTGAGGCTGTATTTCGGAGAGTGTGCACAGGATCCATGCTATATGATTTTGCCTTCTCCCTTCTACCACGTGAACTCTAGACGGACTGCGGGGTACCACCCATACTTGGTTGCTATGCCTAAGATCAGAGCCAAGCGCTTCGAATCTACTTTCATAATGCGCACAGCCAGGATTTGGAACACCCTGCCGACATCCGTATTCCCGTGTGCCTTCCTACTACTACTTTCAGTGCAAGCTCGCTTCATCGTCGACTCTGTCCTGACTCTCTGGTCGAGACTAGCTAGGGTCAAGAGGCAGAGAGAGGGTTTGTATAAAAAGGGTGCAATTATTTCTCGAAAAATTGTCAGTCAACAGTACGGAGGTTTCATTTACACCAAATTAGTGTAATACAGCTAATGGTGACGGGCATTGACGGCTATTGGTCAAAAATTGCGCGTAGAGTAACGTGGGGGGAGGTCACTGACTTAAAGAACTATTAAAAATAATACCGCGTCCAAATCGGTCCTTCCGTTTGGGAGTTACGAAGCCACAGACAGACGGACACACAGATACACCGACGCCCCTCTCTTGCCAGGGATGAAAAAAGTAAAAAAATGACTTAATAAAATAAATTAGCAACCGGTACAATTAGTTTGCTAAATTATGACATTAATCGTTGACCTTTCTTAATTACTAACAATTAACAGAATACTCAAACGATCAAATCAATTATATTTCAATTTGCTGCTAAAAAAACTTTAGTGTCGATATTAATATACACCAACTTGAATCTTAAGTGCGCGCGATTAAATTCAATTTGGAACAGTTACTTATACAAGTTACGTCTGTTTGGTAATGTGGCAGGGGATTATAAACTCCGGTAGCCTTTTTCCTGAGTGATGGCACTTTAAACTTTACAAGGAAACACTTTTTTAACTTAGCTCGTTAAGAAAATGGATATTTTTCACTGCAATAAGACGAATCACGTGATTGCCGTAGACGGTCGATATTGAATCGGTGTCATTTGTATATACTTATCGATCTATTGATGACATCTGAATACCGATACTGGTGACACGTAGACTTTGTGTTCTGGAAAATGTTTGTATGTAGGTAGTTTCATCGTGATTTTAGTATAAACTTTGTAAATAAAATACTGGTAATTTTATATAATTATAGTTAAAGTGGTAATTAAAGATGTATTAAACGCCATATTAAAATGTTTGGTAGATATAACAAATTAATTTATTAAACATGAAATTTGATTTAAGTTCCCATTTTGTGAGCATTTTTAAAATAAATACTAATCTTAATTGCGACGTTAGTTTCAACATCCATATTTCTAAAAATATCACCCCGAGACCGTCACTTAATTAAAACCGGCAATCGATTCTGAACTTGAAGCGGTCTAATCAAGACTTAAACTGAATTAGATCCATCACGACTCCATTCAAGTGTGGTGATGATGAATGTGCAAAAAGAAAAACAAATTTATCGATACTCTTTTACGTAAAACATTTTCTTATTATATTACTAATTTAAAAAAGTTTGGTAAATTGACAATCCAGCGCCGCCTTTCTCCGTATAATAAATTTAGTCAAGAGCCATAAAAACCGGGCAAGAGCATGTCGGACCATGCTTAGTGTAGGGTTCGGAAGCCGCTAAGTACTACAAACATAAAAATCAACAAGTAACAAATAATTTTCTATTTAAAGTCATTTGGTGCCGTCTTAGATGATTTTAGTAGGTATAACCACTTTAGTCTGTATCTCAACAACCAATGATATGTACTTAGTCGCGATAGTTTTCTTTTTAAATTAATTATATCGTCGGCCTAATTCGTTAACCTGCCAAGTCCACTTTTAAGAATTAGCTGATTTGAACTCCATTTTATCTGTTTAGAGTGCAAACCTGCCAAATCCTTAAAATGGACTCAGCAGGTTAACGAATTAGGCCGACGATATGCGCTTTCATTTACAATATTTTTCTGATTTTTAGTACTCTGACTCTAACAAAAATTTGCGCTTTAAAGCTTAATATTTCATAAACGGGTCCCATAATTGGAAAATTGTTTTCACAAACCCGTAATATTTTTGAAAGACCTATCCAACAACATCCCACACTATGGGGTAGACGAGAAAAAAAAACATCCCCTCGTTATGTGTAGAGGTACACAAAAAAAATAAAATTAACACTTCTTTTTACTACTTTGTTGACGTGACTAATATGTTTATTCATGCCAAATTACAGCTTTCTAGTACTAATAGTCTCTGAGCTAGGCTGCGGACGGGCGGACGGAAATGGCGAAACTATAAGGGTTCCTAGTTTGACTACGGAACCTGATATACAGGTCACTTAGTACTGAATGTGCATAGAAAGTGACCCGTTTTCATTGCTCTTGAGTGTAGTCGAACGTTTTTTTTGGTACTAACCTAGCTAAAACATTAAGTTAGGTTAAGACTAGACTCCAGACATCCATGGTTATACAGTGTGTGAAAAATACCCATTTAATACATTAGAAGGTTATAGTATTAAAATGTGATTTCGAAAATCAATTATTTTTTTAAGACATAAAAAGTACCTAATATGTTTACCTTATTGTCCTAATACTGAAATACATAATAAATGCCCTTAGTAGGCATAATTATTATATAAAGATTTAAAAAATACTTGAGTATTATTCATACAAAAAACATTTAAAACAAATGCACACCCCGCACGGTGCTCATGTGATCTAAAAAAATGTGGAACTTTGTTGTTATCTATGAATTTTAGTATGAATTTAACTTAAGTATATTTATGGGTGTCTAGGACCCCTAGACGACGCGTTTAGTACTTGCCAACTGGGTGCCTGCGAATCTAGCGATCCCGTTCGGTTCGTACATTTCTAAAGCTTAGTATGGGACTAGGCAGGTTAGTGTAAGACATTGTAGGTACTTGATAATAATATTGTATTAATATTATATTTGTACATGATAACACACATATGGACGCAAGGCTAAAGTGACTCAGCTATTTCTTCGGAACCCTTTAGGTTCCGTGCGAAACAAAAATAAAACCAATTAAACATAGAACCCTAATTTTATCGACCTTCCCGTCTTACTCACATTAAAGTCGACATAACTTCACTAGTGCTCAATGGAGTATAAATAGCTTGAGTACTACGCAACCTTATCCCTGTAGTATTAATGTTCAAAATAGCGTGGCAAAGCAATTAGCGCGATACAGCAATAAATCTGAAACTTCATGTTTATTTAGTGTCGACTGAAAAAGTTCACTTTAGGGCGGGATAAATTATGATTTGATTTGTCAGCGGGAGAAAAAAGTTTTCCGAGATTTGTTTTTGAAATCGTGTAAGAATACCACATTTGTTCTCACATTTGCTTCAAGAATATACTTAAATCACATTTATTCGAATTGTTTAAAAGAAACTTAACTTTTTATGGAAAAGTCAAGATTAACTTTTAATTAAACTCGAGCCTTGGCTTTTTGCTTTTGTCTGCATCTTTGTTTAAAGAAATAATCGCTCTGAAAATTGCATAAATTGTGTCCCCCTTTATCTTTTAAACCGTTTGTCCAAAAAAATATGTTTTTTTTATCAAAGGTAGCGCTTAATTAATAATTTCAATGAAAGTTGTTTCTAACATGATCGGATATACCGTTATTTATTTATTACACTACGACCCGGAGCCCGGTTTTCTTTAATACGAGTATCATTGGTTGTTTAAGTTCGCAGAAGGCATCTTGCCTACGGCCGCTGACATTAAGGCCAATTTAACGATACCCCCACTTCAAAATTGGTCAAGCTCCACACAGACATGGGTACTGTAAAACATAAGTAAATCATTATTTTGTATACCTCAAAACATTACCCTTCTTGTTAACCAGTCTGGTAAAAATCATAGTCAACTCTACAATCACTTGTTGCTGGCAGTTAATAAAACCATATAAAAACCTAACCATTCCCATTCTATTTTCAAAACGTTTTCATGCTCGGATTTGGAACACAAATATTCTCCCTACAATTAGTATCGGATGGTCACACCTCGACAGTCGGGCAGATATAATTTTACTTTAAGTACATTTAACTTTGAATCTAAACCAAGCTTACTTACGTTAAGTCTATGGTCGGATTTTGTTTGTGGTTTAAAGAGAAGATCACAATCAAATGTTCTAGTAATTAGGCCCAACGCTGCTTGTCGGTTGGTTGGTCGCATAATTTCCGTCGAGTGTTCAAAAGGCATCATTTGTCATTCTGTGGCGCGAACTCGCGGCGAGCGGACGCCCGACCAATTTATCGGGGTTATTTATTTTCCAAGTTATTTATTTAAGGAAAAGTCATCGTTAATCACAAATGAGGAGATTTTATTTACTTAGGTAGCCTTTGATCGTTATTGGTGTGTTTGAGGATGTTTGAGTTTAATTAATGTTCTTTTGAGGGGAGCGCTCGTGTTTTAATGATGTGAAAGTTATATCACATCTAGCCTGATAACGTTTTTTTACAAATTATATGAAATCAACGAAACCTTTTGGCAACAAATGGTTTCAATTTTGTTTTCGTTTTATATCTTCTAACATTAGTTGACACAATTTTGATAGTATCTGATTAGTAACTTTATTTTAGGAGAATATCCGCCGTACTCAAAGTCAGTTAATGACGATTAAGTCCGTTACGTAACTCTAAAAAGGAACGAGGTAATGCCTCTTAAAGGTCTCTGAGTACAATCGGTGTCATGACAATTGTCATAACAATAAATGTCACATTGCGTTCCGGTAGCGAACTATGAAATGGTTTCTTTATTTAATTAACTAGAACTTGAATAATACCCCGTTTGTAATTTCCCCCTGGTTAGTTAACCTTGACTGATGAGCTGCAAAACCCATTATAAACTATCGAGGCCGTAGGTATTATAAGTTAGCAAAACTTGAATAGTGCCATGCAGTGAAAGGGACAGATGTATATGACTTGTATAGCACTATCACTCTCGCTTGAAACTTGGCAGGATTAAACCTTAGTTCTAGCCATCGGCTGTCTTTCGCTATCACACCCACGCTCGCTTCCCTTATAACTATGTTAACGTCGTTAGCTTCGTTGATAGCTCCTACTGCTTACCTGCGAAGATAGTGATCCAGGGTTCGATCTCGGTACGGACAAATATTTATGTTAATAATTCGAGTATTTGTTGAATAATTTATTGTGTATAGTGGTACCTAATTCTCTGTATATGTATGTTTATCGTTGTCTAGCACTATGGGTATATATCACAAATATTTATTTATTTATTAATCCATGGAAAACCAACAGCTTTACAAAAGAACAACAAAGCAAAGAGAATATGTCAGGACAACGTCACACAAATTGACCTAGTCCCAAACTAAGCCCTAGGCTTGTAGTAGGGGTACTAGACAACGATAAACTTACTTGCATAGAGAAATATATACTTTTATCCATAAGTTTTGATAATCGGTATGAACCATCCCCATAATATTCTTTTAATGAGAACTATACCATGGCACTAATCAACCATAAATTAGAGAAAAAATATATATACATAATTAAAAAAAATTGTTACTGAAATGAAACCTTGGTTTATATTTTGAATGAAGGATAAATAAGTTAACTTTGTAGTAGTTTTTTATCTCCAGCTTTGTCACCAAAATTTAGGGCAGGCATTTCGGCATTTTTCAGGATTATTAAGGCCCACAAATAATAGCTTTCACTAATGGAGCTCAAATAATCTACGAGAGTTATTTAACATTATTCTTTCATAAGTATATTAAAATATTTAAAATAAACAAATGAAAAAAAAGTATGAATTTGCGGCAGGAATTGTGCTTCAGAGCCTTCTAATTGACAAGCGTCTTCGACCAAATTTCAGAACTTTTATCCGCTTCCCCTGTTATGTAGTCCTTACTTTCGACTCCTACTTCTCATTCAGTAATGTTCAAAAACAGCTATATAAAATTCAAGAGAGAGATGACTTTGTGAAGGTACAAAATTTGACCTCCAGAAGCAAAAATATTTTAATGGAGTAAAATAAAACAATTGAATGAAGTTATTAAGTTTTTGCAAACACAGAAAGTGTGCATATTGTAATAAATAACGATTTAATTATGTCCCACTTTTTATACTGATTATCAAAACTTATAGATCACCCCTCGTTACATAGGAAACATCCAAGACTCAGTAATTAATACTCGTGCTCATCACACAAACTTCTGCCCTTGCCGGGATTTGAACCCAGGACCACTAGCTTTCAAGGCAGGGTCACTACTAACTAGGCTAGCGTGTCGTCAAAGTCGGGTATAAAGAGGTGTCCCCAATTTTTCACCTTATTGCATTGTAATAAGGTCCAAAATGCATTAATATCTTTGTACTCGAATGTAGCCTAGAGCTTAGTTTGGGACTAGGTCAATTCGTGTGATTGAGGCTTGAGGTCCTGGGGGTGATTCTTTCAATACAGCGCTGCGTCGATCTCAAAGTGCCTTCTCAATTAGGCAGCAGGCAGGTGAGTCGAATTCAGTGTCATATAAAGCTGCCTAATTAAGAAGGCACGCGCTAAATGTGTCTTGTACGCTCCGACGGGATTTCTTAAGCTTGCCAGATAAAACTTCACCTTTGAGATCGACGCAGCGCTGTGTTAAGAGAATCACCCCCTGTCCTAACTTTTTAGGGTTCCGTGCCCAAACAGTACCCTATTTCTAAACCTCCGTCGTCCATCCGTCTGTCTGCCTGTCAGCGAGCTGTACTGACAACTATATCTCATGAACCTTAATAGGTAGACTGTTGAAATTTATGTATGTATTTATATGGCCGCTATAAAAAGAAAACAACACATTAATATTAAACACTATAGAAGGCTGTCATACAAAAATGGTATGGCACCCTTCGTGTTACAGTCCGACTCGTGATTTGACCGGATTTTTCTGACGTTGTCTATTCATGTAGCCGTAGATTCGAATATTAATTTGTATTAATCATTGTTTTTGTAATGAATATTGTACAATAACAATTTTATCGACTGTCGACAAGTAGTTCTGGTTCACGTAGCACAAGATCTTTTACGAAATAGCCGTACGGTAAAATGTATCGATACCTTCTATCGATACATTTTACTTAACCCTTAAATTGGCAAAAATTAAAAAAGTCGTGAATTCAAACCCTATTTGATTTCGAACCAGCATAAAAAAAATATCAATCCAAAAAAAACAAAAAGTGACATTATGGTATGTATACTGTGGTGCACACTGCCAATTTAAGGGTGCAAAATAATTTACCAATATTAACAATGCCCTCTAGTCTTTAAGATTATATATAATAGTTGTACAGTTCTTATGTCTTAGATTTAGTTTAATTTTCATTTGTTATTTACCGTTACTAAAGACATATGCTTTAGGAAAAAAAACAACAATATTAAGCTTCACGTATTGTTGAAAACAATAAATAAATTAATGTGAATGAAGAGTGACATACATTTAAAATATAAAAGCAAAACTGAAATAACAAAGAGATTAGTGATTACACAATATCGATAACTGGAAAAATCGATAAAATATAATGTTCTATCCCTATGATATTAAAATTTTTGCTATGAGAATTCCGCCCTCTGGTTATCAAAGCGTTGATGAAGATGAGAGACGTCAAAGGCAATCTCAGTTTTCTATGGCTTGACGTTTACTTTGACGTATCTTGTGACGGGCTCTCAGCCAAGATGAGTCTATTAATACGGGCATAAGACCGCAAATGCGTTGCCAACCCTGAGGTCTAAATATAATGCTTCTATGCTAGTTAGCTATTCTCACTCCGAAACAACGCGAACTTGCTCCTTGGCGGTAGATTAAAGTAAGATGTTGGTAGCGCTCCGTACGGACCTTGCACAATGTACTACCACCACTAAAACTTGCAATAATATGCTTTATTAACAGGTGCCTTGTATACATTTTGAAATTTGATATGTAGGTAGGTAGTATTGTGAGGTTTTTGTATAATTAGTATTCGTTGAATAGTGTTAATACTCAAGAGTAAATCACTAGGTTTTTTTATCGATCTTTTTTATAGAAACACGTGAAATATCTTCCCACTGCTGTATTCATTTCGTTTCCTAATTCGTTGGAATCTTGCTTCGGTTAATATACATTATTAAAATTTCAAGGTTTTTTTAATCATTCGGGATTAATTCGCTAATGACTTGGGTCTTTCAAATTGGAATCTAGAATTAAAATTCGGTTCGCAAAAAGTCCATGTTTTAGTATTTTCCAAAACACACTACGCAGATACATTGCTTTTGAAATAAAATGAATATTAATACATCAATTGGGAAATCCCAAAAATATAACTCCTAGTTTATATTTTTATTTCGGTAAATTAGCCAAATTGAAGACTCTGATTTCCTGCTTTTGGCATTTAAATAAGTACATTAATTAATATTAATTTTAAAGAAAATTGCTTTATGACGTCACTACAAAATTGGTTTGTTTGAGACATGCTTTAAAACTATTGAAATCGTTTTATTAAACGTTATTGATGGTTTTTTTGCCTGTTAGCATTGTGCATTTTTGACAATTGATTTATATTTTGATCATACCATTTTTTAATAAAGATGTAACAACAATTATTGTCATGTTTATATACAGTTAAAAATTGTCTTGGTTTAAATAAGCGCTAAAATAAAACAGAAAATAACTAAACCCTCATATTATTAAGAACGTCGTTGTTAGTTCAAAATAAAAAATAACTATAATTCCTAAAATGCATCGCATGCTGTTATGTCATCGCGTGCAGCCATCTCGCTCACTCGGCGCTATGGCGTGATAGTTCAAGGTTTATGGGAAATGTTGACATTTCGCTTTTTGCTGAAATTTGAGACTTCAACATTATTTAGAGTTCGCGTTTGACAGTAGGGAAGCAGAATGACAAGTCAAATTGAAGTTAGCAACGTTGTACGAACGATAGCGAATAGGTCAGCCGAACTCAGTTGGACTGACCTATCATTTAAAACGAAGTTATATCTCTTTTTTTTTAAAACGGTTCTTGTTTTTTTTATATCGGTAATGTATAAGGACATTTATACTTTTTATATGTAAAGCTTTAAATGATAATTTGCTTGTTATTGTGTAACTGGGCTTAATTTCTTAAATTAAAACTAGCTGCGCATCGCAACAAAAAAACGGGGAAAAGTTATTTAGGACGGATTAATAAGTTTACATCGGAATATAACACCAATGATTTGTCATATTTTTATAAATACCTACGAATATGAATGAAAAGGAAGGATACGTTGTTTTCAAAGGGTGAAACGAAGAAATTAATATTGGAAAATTATAGTTGTTTTTCTAACAACAAAAGTTAGTCTCGGAAAATAAAATCAGTAGAACTAAAACGATTAAGGTGGCGTTCACACAATAATCGATAAGTTCCTGCGCTCCATTCGCATTAGTTATGATTATTTTATTTCTCAGTTTAAATATAAATAAGCTGTACATTTATATCGAGATAAGAAAAATATTTGCGCCTTTCTAAACAGAACTAAGAAGTCATTTGCCATCGGAAATTTTGTTGCGATGTGCGCCCGGCCTAAATAAGACTTAAGAGTTAAGACATAATGCCACTATTAGTCACAGATAGTCATCTATCAGTGACAGCGGACGTTGACGAATGGCGTGCAGCTATCCGTGGCTATATTCTTGAATCATCACATCAAACTCAACGGCAATGATTTTTTGAACTCATCCTTCGAAAGATATCTAGTGAGAATGGGATCTGTTTTAATTTGGTTTAGCCCATCTTGCTGAGTGATAATATTGATCTTCCATTTCGATGGAATCTGACCAATATTCTGCCACGCTGTAGGCATTGCTAATGGAATCATTTTGTTGACGTGCTACCATAACGACAGTAAGATAGCGATATAGCAGCAAGATGGACTAAAGTGAATTAGATGGAGGCCAAGTCGCACCTTGATTATT
Source organism: Acleris holmiana (assembly GCA_949316455.1). Classification (NCBI taxonomy): domain Eukaryota; kingdom Metazoa; phylum Arthropoda; class Insecta; order Lepidoptera; family Tortricidae; genus Acleris; species Acleris holmiana. The sequence continues at coordinate 80,815,880 of OX438762.1, forward strand.
TGACGCAACCATGCCTTTCCACTTGACAGCCTTAGACAAGATGCATTCGTTGACCGTTTTCGAAAACTTATAGGATTGACGTAGCCCACCAGACAGTCGCTTCGAGCTTATATTGTCGTATCGATACATTTTGGCAGCTCTCGAAATTTGTTTACGTTAGCCAAGCATCTTATCTATAGAGCTACAGCACGCTGAATACTGCATGAGCGTAATTAGTTACTTTGAACCTTATGGATACGGTGAATAAAGCACCGCTGTTATTTCACCAACCGAATTTCACTGGTGTACAGTGGTAAAGTGGTAAAGTGGGTTCGGGTAAAGTCGGTTAGACTATCACAAGAGTTTATGACAGCAAATGACAAAGAAGTACAAACCCGAAGGCCCTTTTGAACCTTATTACAGCGCAATAAGGTGACAAAGAGGATACATCTCATTGTAGTCGACTGTACTTATATTAATAGTGTCCGTAGATTGTAAATTCGCTAGGTCGTAGTTTGTTTAAGTGGTATGGTAGGATTTGTCCTGAACGCAACGACTATCTCTCTCTATCGGGTGGGATATCTCTTTATTACCTCGGAAAATATCCAAATTGGTGGCATATAATAATAACTGTGTCATTCTGGGCCTCTATTCTACTGCTTTAAAACGATATTGCGTTTGACATGTTTGACCATTGTTTAATTTGGCTGCATTTACTGTCGAGTAAATAAGAGTTATCAAAACGTTGACAATAAGAAAACACGTCAAAGGCAATATTGTTTTTACCGTAAAGCAGTATAAATCTCAGCCCTGCGTGGTTCAAGCTACCTTAGCTAATTTTTACCTTGGCAAGTTCCATTAAATTGCGATGTAGTAGTTAAACCGTAATAAACAGACAGGCAGCATTATACTGGGCCTCTATTCAGCGTTAAAACGATATCGTGTTTGACACGTTTAAGAATCGTTTATGTCACAGTCGCCATTATTGTAAATGACATAAGAGTTATCAAAACGTTGACAATACGGAAACAGGTCAAAACCGATATCGTTATTACCTTGTAGAATTCCAGCCCTGGGAACTAGGTAGAATAAGTAAACTTAAATAAAGAGAAGCTTAATTTTATAAACCCGTCTTCACTACAAAATTGCGTAGTAATAAAATAGTATTTTTACTGTCCCACAAATTTAGGTCAGATTCAACTAAAACTGTTACAACTTAATATTAGCGTGAGTTTATTGTTAATAAAGATTTCATAAGTTAATTAATGGGCTAAGTGACTCGGAGAATTTGTCATTTGTTCGTGTTATTTTGGTCGCGGCTACTGGTAGTGGTTTCGACTAAATAAATATACTTAGGCCAAGTTGTTTGGTCAGTAGTTAACACCATTAATTGTTAAAACTCGATATAAGAATCGAAATTTTGACACATTTCCTTGAGAACTAACCATTAGTTACGATTTTTAACAATTAGTTTAATACTGATCAAACAACTGGGCCTTGGAGTTATTTCTTCGGTTTTGCTGCCGACAGATTTGGCTAATCAAGAATGTTTATCTTTGGTTTGTAATTTCGTTAGTAATATCAGCAAATTGGTATATCAAATATGTAATTATGTAATATTACTTATGTACTAAAACATATCATTATTATTATTCTGACATATTATGTGAGAATAATAATAATGTCTTTATCTTCATAAATAAATTAGTCTATTAGTTCATTTTTGGATTCTAGTTTGAGCCCTCATTCTGTCCCGTCATCACCATCCTCTCAGTCCGTATTTTCTTCTGTATATCTTAAATTGGGAAACGACTATGACATTGACTCGAATTGGTCTTTCGTCCTCAGACAGATACACAAAAAAAAATATTTGCGTAGTGACCCAAACAGAGACTTGGTCTTGACCTTCAATACCAGATTACGCAACGGTATTTGATGATGTTAAGAGCTCACAGATGTTAGCAAGTGAATAACACAACATATACAACGTCATTTTTGGTGGGAGAAGATCGTATTTCAGCGTCAGGTTGAGTACCCATCTATAAGGTATTTGAGAAAGAGAGACAAATACATACTCATTCGACAAAATTATGCACTGAATCTGTAAATAAGTACCTAATTAATAATCAAAAATAATTTGGTATATAACATCAACTTGTTAGAGTGTAAGAGCTGCTACTGAATCAGTGACTGAACTGCAGCCCCGTTCGACATTTTCGTCACCATCAGGTGAGATAGAAATTAATCGCAGGTTAATTTATTTTATTTAAAAAAAATCGTTTATATTGTTTCGGTTTCGGCTAAAAGGCTCCTCACTAGCGACTAATAGCATAGCGCTGTCAAACCAAATTGATTCGTAACATACGAGTATAAAATCTATTTTTGAACGTCATTTGTCGATCTGACGGGGTAACTAATGGTCTGTCGCGCGACGTTGCTCGGAGAGTTGTTGTGGCTATATTTAAATGTTTAGGTTAATGAGTGGGACGGAGTTATGATTTAGAGAGGGATGGGTTTATATAGGTTTCTTTTGCATTTTATCTAACATGGAATGTGAAAATTAGCTTTTTAATAACGTTCCTTTTACTACAGCGATGCAAGAAAAAAAAAAGATAATTAGCTTACTATTTAAAACTAAACAAGTTACGGCACGCTTAAATTAGTCAATCAATGACACTTGCGGGATCATAAGAAGTTTTAATACTTTATTTTCTTAATAGGAAAGAGCTTTTCATGTCGGCACCACAGACAAGCAGGTTTTCTGTTTAAAAACAGTGAGCTAAATTCGATATTGCTGCGAGCGTGAGACAAAGTATCTTTTAAATATTTTTTTCACAATATCAATTTCGCCTGGGTAGGAAATATGTGGTTTAATTATTACCGTGTTGTATTTTTTTACTTTTGGTTAAGTAGCTTAATATGATATCACTGCTGAGGTAAAACAGATGAGCAAAATGACAAGTTTTCGGCGAGGGTGTACATTGAATCCTGAGCGTAGTGAGGGATTCAGGTGTTAAAGCCCAACGTGGACATAGTTTTCCTACCGTGCTGCTTTTCACATCACCTGTGAGAAAAATAAAAGATCTTAGTGATGAAACAAATTTAATAAAAAATACCCACTAGAAATTAAAATATCAATTATCTATTAAACCACAAGTGCAAGAATAGGTACTGTAAATTGAAGGGTGAAATTATTACAGTGTTGAATAGTGAAATGTTTACTTTTATTTGGTAGAGATCCATATCCAGGTCTTTGAACAGAAAAGTGCCACTTTGATCCCTCCTAGCAGGGAAGAAAATAGGTGGTATGAAAAGTTGTATCGGTCACACGAGACCAAAGTTATTTGCATCTCGTGTCTGAATTTCTTGCTGCGTTCAAGATTCTAACAAAAAAATACGAGTATACGACCGTCCGCTTAGTTGGGATTCAAAATCAACACTCGCAGCAGAAACCAGCTTTGGTCTCTTGTTGCACAATCAATTATTTTAAGTTCATTGCCAACTTTTATAACTAACCAAGTGGTTGGTGCTTGATTTCAAAAGTGATGTGATAATAACTTGGTCATCAATAAAGAACTCAACGAAGACAATAGCTCGCCAAACAAATTATCTCTCTCAACAATCTGCTACGCTAAAAGAGAAACGTTTATCAAACGTTTTTCTTATCTGAGATACTGGCAGGCTAGTTTTGGCACTAGGCGACATCCACAGCGGCCATAACGCGGGGGCGGGGCCAAAAGCGCGGGCGCGCGCGCCATTGGCCGCAACGTCGCGCCGTGGGAACGTTCCAAGTTTGAAATCCGCGCTTTAGGACCCTATTATCGAATCCGTGACAGCAGAATAGTTTAGGTTTTTATTCTTTTTAAAACGGCGAAAAGTCTAGAGAAAGTCAGTCTAATTAGAAATTATTGTAATGCCAGACAAAATTGGTTGTTAACGCCTTTTTAAGCAGATTGTAATCTAGAATAGTGTGGTATTTGGGGCATTTTTTGTTTGTTTACCATATGAGGTCTAGGTTTAACGATGTTAATTGCCTTTAAAGTATGGTGTTGACTGTGAAGATGTTTTTTAAAAGTGTAAAAAAGTTACACGATTCATAATTACCGCTGTCAACTTGCCGTGGCGAACGGATACAGGTATGCCTTCCGAATCAAACACGGTGTGCTCACTTCAATTAAAAACCAGCCAAGTGAGTGTCGACCTAGTATTAATTTAGGGTTTCAGTTTCATGCCATTAATGATGTACAAAAAAATAAAAAGTTCAAATACCAATTAACTTTTGACTCTTACACCTGAAATGGCGTTGACAGACTTAAGCATTCGATCATTATAGCGAGCGAAGTAAATGCTCAAGTACGAGTAAGTACCTATTGGTTGTTTAGTTTGAAGAACCAATCAGCATCTAGAGATAATGCTCAAGTAAATGTTTACTCTATCTGTTTAGTATACCTAAAGATTGAATGCAATGGGAGGTCAAGGTAAGCAGGTAATTAAGTTATGAACTGGTCAACGTATCTTATTCAAAATAGTAAAAATAATGGCTATGACATACGGACAGATAGAAAGACAGACTTGACAATGATTAAATATTATCTAATTTTCTATGGGACTCTAAAAAGCTCGAAAAATAACAAGCTGTTTTAAAATTCAAATGAAGTATTAATTACATATTAAGATAATTACATCAAAGTTTACATTTTAAGTAACGAAAACCGTTTCTTAAATGCCATTTTAATATTTGCAATTCCAGAGGTGTTTTAGCGCGTGCTTGTAATTGGGACGTTGAGGCGCGCGCCGAGAGGTGCCGAATGGGCCCGAGAAGGCCCGAACGCGCCCAACGTCACGGTCCGAGTGCAGCGGGGTAATCTCGCTAATTACTGATAAAATCGCATCGCAACCCACAACGGCAGATCTGCGGAACGCTCTCGCGTGGCCTACAAAAAGCGATGATATGCGAAATCTTTCGCATCCCGTTTACGATGGGATAAAGACAAACCTTAATAAAATTTAGCTCTACATGTTCACGGATTGGCGTTTGAAAGTAGAGATGTGTCGTTCTCGAGTATTCTTAGAATCGCCCTCTAGAGATCTTCGTTCTTGAAAATTCTCGGGTAATTTACAACGTCACATCTTTAATCGTAAAGGACGCTGTCGCACATTAGACTTATGACGCTATATTTGGTACTTGTATTTCAATGTTACATACAGCTAAGTTATTTCATATTCGCCTGCATTTACCGAATGTGTGGACTTACAACACGAGCCTTTTCTCACGACTCTCGATGTAAACGGTCACGAAAAAAGCAATGCGAAACCGCGAATTTTAGCTCGGCGACTTTCCTTATAAGGCAGTGTAAATAGGTACCTACACCGACTCAAGATTCGTTTTTGTCCGCAGGTTTGGTTCCAGAATGCGCGGGCCAAGTGGCGACGAATGGTGACCAAGCAAGAAAACAAGATGTCGGACAAGTGTTCTCCAGACGCTTCGTTGGAAATGGACATGTACCACGGACCTATGGGTTCTATACAATCCCTGCCCCCCCACAGCCCTCCTTACAGCGTGATGGGGGGGCCACCAAGCCCAAATTCCATGGACTGCCCATAGCCACTATTCTGCGCTTTATAAGCGCTAGAGAGGACTTTGCAGTGTACGGCCAAGTGAACAGTGTTCGGACTAAACTTTTAGCGGTGTTTAGTGCGTGGAATATAGTTATTTTACTAGTAAATTTTACGTCCAACTTTTTAATAGTCATGGGCACACCTGGGATATCTTGGGGCATCTATACGAAAGTGATGTAGCAAAATGTTTTCTCGACAAAAAATATATCGATGTTACTGCCAAAATCTAAATGTTATGCAACATAAATGAATACTACTTATTTTCTCCTCATTTTTAAATAAAAAAAGAAACAAAGTAAAACGTGTACCTATTTATATGTTTATTTTAAAATAGTTTTCATGATATACATTCAATATTTTTTCCATATTCGATGGTATTAATTATTGCCGTCTAGATGAAAATATCCACTTTAAACTGCTAAACGTTCTATCAACGACCACAGTGGTCAACGGGGCATTCTTTAAATATTTATAATGACTCAAAGCCAATCACTCATTTATGTTGGTTATTGAAATTTCCTCACCTTTTATAAGACTGTTTACATTTTTCATGGTGTCATAACCAGTATTTAATAACATTGACTTTTTTATCGATATCAAATCCCTAGAACTTGCCCCGAGTTATCCCAGGTATGGTCATGGGCTTCGTATTTCTGAAACACATGACACATTTAACGACACTGCCTAACGAGAGGGAACGTCATAGTAATAGCCGTACCCTTACCATGAGCTACAGTGACTGTAGTTGCTAGCGAGTCGAATGCACTGTCTCTCACAGTATTGTAATAGTTGTAATAGAGTGAGAGGGACAGAGCTTTCAACTCTCTAGCGAGTACGGTCACTGTAACTCATGGTAAGGGTACCGATGACGTTTAGTAAAATACACCGTCGTAAGTGAAATATTATGTACTCGTATTGTGAAACAAATCAGTTACTGCATAGTGGAAAATAGATGCACCATTACACTTAATTCCTAATACAATACACCGAATAGACTAATAGATTTTTGTTACTTACTTAAATAGACTGCAATTGACTAACTGTTACTCGTTTACCTATAGATACAATTTGTGTTAATATTACAACAATAGCCATGGTTTTTAACCATGACCTCTGATCTACACCAAAATTACAATACTAACAACCTTATTAGAACTGTATAATGTTAATTATTGCTTAATTCCCTTGTTCATCTTTACCCGTCGGTATTGGCGCTAGAAGCCTGGTTTACATACAGTTATTTGTTCAAAGCATCTTCAATATTTTAAAATGTAAATATATAAAAAAGAACAACTGTTCCTTTAAAAACACAAGGAGGTAACTCTGTATTCGGAAGTACTACAGTCAAACTCATAATATGCTATATATTTAAGAACCTTGTCGGGATAACGTATTAAATTGGGAGTGGTTTGAATTTAGTACATCAATAGCTGCGACAAGGTACGGTCAAGGACTTTAATATTAAGCCACTATGGAACCCTGTCATAATGACAGCGTTAATTATTTAGCGTTATTACTTTCATGTGGTTTAGCGCTGTCATCATGACAGGGTTACATAGTGGCTTAACAATTAAAGTCCCTGACTGTACTAACATGTTCAGCTACTTGTAAGTTCGAGCGTACATGGTCATATTTCGGTACTATAGACTGATTTTAAGTATAGACAAGGACAAAAATATGATATCTGATGAAGTACTGCAAAATATAAAACGATGTAGGTAAAGTGCCGTGCAGGCCCCTAATTTCAGCATGAGAAAAAAGTGGTTTTGACATGCTGGTTTTTTAAATATATAAAGTAACAACAAAGATTAAATTTAAAAGGTTATTATTGTTAAAATAAAAGGGTGTGTCAGAATCATGACAGCTACTGTACGCAAAAAAGTACACAATAATGATATGCAGATTAAAAATACGGTACAAATGCTTGATAATACAAAAACTTAGTAGAGTTTACTGCTTTCACAAATTGTTTTTTATATCGTGTAAATCATTGAATTCAAGAAAAGGTTAGATTAATGTGTTTCTCATAGCGTGCCCGATAATATTTCAATAGGTATTCAACTGAAATACTTGAGAAAACCTTTTGTACCGCGTTTTAAAGCGTGCACGGCAGTTACCTTAACCGCTAATAGTGTCTTGAAATCGGAGAACGGAAGATGTGTGGAAATTATTTTTGAAATTGTCGGCTCTACTGACGAGAAGATTCTTTGTCTTTGGCTGGACCATACGTATACAACGTGTTTACATGTCTGTTCATCTTAAGCCAAGTATTTCTATATATTATTAACACATAGCTCTTCAGGCCCTATAGAAAATGGGCTCCATATGGTATCCTTGGCATCAAACGTGTTAACCTTGAAGGCTAAGGTGTTTATAATTTAATTTTACGTTTAAATATGTAATGTATGAATCTCTAAAGGTTGTAAATCAGCAGGTAAATAAAGTTGTACAATATTAAAGGAATGTAAATATCAAGAAATATACCTAAGCAACAATCTAGTGTACGTATACACCTTTTGCCATTAACATGCTTAATTTGCTACCCTTGTAATGGTATGTACACATTTGGGCTTTATAAGTTTTAAATAGTGTTTTAGAGCATTTGGATGTCCGTCCATTATTCATTAATTTTAATTTTTCTCATTTAACATCAAATTGATGAGTTCATGTCTTTTTACTATTCACCCTTAAACGTTAGTCTTACTTTTGATAATAGGAGTATTCTAAATTGCAGTATGTCTAAACTGATAACAGTCATCGGCAGGTGTTTCTAAGAAACACGAACGTTCAATGTACTGCCAGATGTGAGAGCGCGAGAAATGGTGATGCTCTGAATTCTGTAACTTAGAAAAACCATGCATTATTTTAAAAACTTTTTCAGTGAACTGATGGATAAGAGTTTTTTTATTAATATATGCTATTATTTATTGAAATTAATATTATAAATACTTATGTAAGATAGTCTAAGCGATAGGTAAAATTAAATGTGAATTTCCATAGTGTAAAATGTTAGTAGTAAAGTGCTGATATGACTTTTGGAGGCGTGATTTACAATTATAATATTATCTGTATATCAAAAGTATGAGGATAACTTTAAATTATCAATTTAAAGCTAAAAAAAAGTAATATTCAATAGTTTGGCTAGAAATAGAATTAATCAGGAGTTACATCATTATGATTTTAATATTTTACGAGCAATAGGTAGGTATGTCGATTTTCGTATCGCTGTCATTTAATTGCTGTACGATTCATACCTACATCGGTATCGGCTTATGCCATTATGCCATCTTTGATTATTCAAGCGCATCTAGGAGTCATCTCAGCAACAAAGCGGAAACTTAGCGCCATGGGGGCGTAAAGTCGTCACTTTACAAGAGCTGGTAAGAAAGACCAATAGAGTATGTACATAATAGTCATAAAACCAATAACACAACACAAGCTGTCCAAAATAAGAAAATTACGACGTAGAATTAAGCCTATGCCCTTAATAAATAAGGGTATTACTGCAGTTTGGATAATAATGATTGGTCTAATAATGTATAATTCTGCATGTTTTAATTTCCTTACTCGTTATTGTCACGTGTATAACCTTTATAAAGTTATGAATTAGCAATTAAGATGTTCTGAGACAACAATATACAAAATATGCAATGTATTACTTTTGATCTGTTATAGCTTACCAAAATTAATGCATTTCTTCTGTGTCTGTATAAGTGGCACTTACAATATAAATTCCGTTCTTCCTTTTTTACCAGCTCTTGTGAAACATAGTGGCGCCAATTAACGGGAAATATCTCAAGCGAAAGATCTTTTTGTAGTTTTAAGGTTAAACATGTCAACCGATGAGTACACGATCATTTAGTTCCTTTTTTGTATAGTTTTTATTATTAGTGTCGATGGCGATGACTGTCGTATAAGACAATGGGTCATTTTATGGCGTAAGTGATAATTTGTAATAACTTAGAGGAACGTCTTCATCAATAGTAATCACTGTAATATTTACTACGAAGTAGGTACTTAATTTGAAACTTCTGATGCCTTTTCCCTCATCATTTAAGTTAAATCGGAAGAAAGAGATGACGACAACGTGTCTGCAAACTTCGATTTTATACTATTACGTGGGCACGCGAGCATAACGTTCCGTCAGAATGAACGTTATAACGAACTACGACATGCTTTAACGTTGCGTTGGTTTGCTAATGAAGTCGAGACGAACGGCTTGTTAGAGCATTCGTTTCTAGTGCGCAAATTCTGCAATGTGCTTGTTATATATTTGCGGATTAATGTTCTTGGTGGAAAAGCAACTTAAGTTAATTATTTTTCAATACGCCTCTTATTTATAATAATTTTCATAGGATGGAGATTATCGCCGTCGATTTAATATTATGCAATAATATTTATGGTAGCAAACATGATAAAATAATCCGTAATCAATAAGTTTCCGGTATTGAAATGTGACAAAACCCGTTAAATAATAAAACGGTAAAATTTTACCAAAAACGGTAATTTATTCACGACTGTAAAAATACATATAACGATCTGTTAATAAAAATATTCCAATTACAATGTGATGTATTTTATTTTAGCAACCTGTACATTGAAACTTTTTTATCGTTGGTAAAGGCATTAACGCACCCCACCTCTAGTCGCGGCTAGGGTGGGTATAAAGGACTCCAGAGGCTAGTAGATCACGTGACTTTTCGTATGACGGGATCTACCGGTGACGCGATTGGTTTAAAAATAAAACGAAGCGAAATGCTAGTTAGCGAACGCATCTTGCCTAGGGCCTCAGACCAGAAAAAACCAACGAGATGCCGTCGCCGTCATGTTTTTTTTTTTAATTTTTTTTTTTTTTATGGCATCGAGAAGGCAAATGAGCACACAGGCCACCTGATGGTAAGTGGAAACTGTGACCCATAGACATTACCATGCGATTAATTTGCACCACTCGACGCCCTGAATTTTATATCTAAAGCACCCTCTGTCTGTCTGTCTACCGCAAAGGAAACCACAATGACATGGCAATTAACATTTTCTTTTAATAATTATGATTATTATTCGTATTAAAAAAAGCATTTTCTGCCTACTTAAATTAAACCGATTTACATACTTAAAACACACCAACAATTTTTTTTTTTTTAATATAATCGTTATAAAATCAAAGCTTGGATTAATCTCTGTTACACCGCTGAGTTTGGTCGGTTGTGTTCTCGTCAACAAGTCGCTTTTGAATTAGTCGGTGAAATAATGAATAACCGGCAAAATAAAGTTGATCCTGTACTCGAGTTGCGTCCAATAAAAAATGCTCGCATTAACATTTTTATTAGGTACAAGCAGCATTGCCTTACGGATCTGATGTGATCCTGATTGTGGGCTCTAGATGAGATGCATAACGCTAACGTAAATAATTGTCGAAAACCAAAATGTATAGAATTGTCATCAGCACTCAACGCGGTCGTCTGGTAGTTTACGTCAGTCCTATACATTTTCGATAACGATAACTTCATCCGATGTATGTTGGCTAGGACCACAAATTATGATATAAACCCTTTGAATATTGTAGAATGTACAATAAAAGTAAAACATGTTAAAATCGCTCTCATGGGACATCTTTTAAGCTCGCCAGTTTATAATCCGACGGTGAATCATATACTAAGTTGTTAAGAAGAAACATGTACAAATCTACAAAGACATAATAATTGCCAGTGAGCAATCAAAATCTGGCACGAGTGCCATGACTGACTAGCATTTTGGATAGTGACGTTAGTAAGGGTCACTGTACTGTAAAGGATAAAAATATAGTACTGGCTAAAGTACCTAACAATAACATTAAAAGCGCGTAACTTTTAAAAGCCATGTTTTTTACTTTATTTTTGTCCTTGTCCATGGTGTACAATTGTATAGGAGTCCGAAATTAAAACAAACAAAATGCAAACACCCAGTGCAGGCTCGAAAACCAAATGACATTTCTTTTATCCAGTAGCAAAAGTTGAGAATTACGATCTGTCACATAGGCGTTCGGGGCAGAGCCTCCGAGCTATGCTGTTTAATTAAAACGATAAATAAACGGCTGCGCGGCTGGGTGGTCCCCCGGGGATTTCAAATTCCGAACGTTATCAGTTCGAGGAACATTCGAATTTGGGCGGCCATTTTGTGAAAATGAAAGAGTTTAGCGTGTTAGATAAAGGGCTAGTTCACCCATAGCGCGTCTGTAAGTTGTGTAATGCCTACAGTAGCCAAATAGATAGATAGATAAACATCATTATTCATACAATACATGGTTTCTTAGGCTGATAATAGGAACATGCAAACATATAGACCTAAGCTATTTCCTGATGAAATACCCAGATTCTGTCAAAAGATTAAACAATGCTCGACTGGAATGGAATGTTAAAGTTTTCCCAACGTTACGTCATTGTTGTTTATTTAGTTATTTTTTTTTAACTCTACAAGTTTTACATACTGACCTGATGCTTACCATATCACATAGGTTCTGCCTGCAAGTGTACTTACCAGCATTCAACCTCTTTTTAAGTTAATAAGCTGTTGCTAGTGCAATTTGGATCAATGTTAATACACTACTATATAAACAAATAGTAAAAAAAATAACAGACCAGTGGGGCTAGACAAGGTGTACTCGACACTCGCTAGCGATTATGTTTCGACTGAAAAATATATGGAGTTGACGTAAGTGTCACGTTACTATCTCAGTGGCTTACGTCAATTCCATACATTTATCAATCGAAACATAATCGCTAACAATTGTCGAATGCAACTTGTCTAGCACCAGTTGACAATACACGAAAAAATGGCCGTATAAGAGTTCCGTTATTTTGTATTTATCGAACACTAACAAACGTTAAAGTAAAAAATTATGAACGGGTAATGTTCATGGCATTTTATTTGTGAAATTGGCATACGGCTACGCTGCGGTTATTTTGCACAAATTGTGTTTTGTATTTGCCATGGTAACAATAGTAAAGCAATAAAATACGGTTATAATTTTACATGTTTATAGTGTCTAGTTTACATACTAGTGTAGGTTTGGAGTGCGCTAAAACCTGGAAATACTTTTAGGTTTTTAAGTAAACTTGATGGTAAACTAAGTATATTATGATGATGCTACTAGATCTGAGTCTCCGTTGAATAGATAAGATAAGTTTGTTTTCGGTAGCAGTGCAAAGAAGCAGATCCAACCCACAAAAAGCTTGTCGGGCGGTTCCCAAAAAAAGTACCTATAGTTAAGGACAAAAATGAACAACGGTAATTATTCCATTACGTCACGAAAATTAACTATTACTGCTTTAAGAGAAATAGTGGCATCTCAGACAAAACTCCTGTAGCAAGTTCAACCATATTACTAAGAGGCGAGGTTTGAAACTGCTATGCTTATTTAATTTGAAATACCGCCTGTTGGCTTATGAGGGCAGTATATAAATATATGATTAATTTTCGTGACGTAATGGAAAAATTACTGTTGTTAATTTTTATCTTGAAAACGCCCTGTCACATATTAAAGTAAAGTTGTCTTCTTATATTCTCCTAATCTTTTACTGCTTATAGAGAATATAATGGTGTCCCATTTTTTTTAATGGTTCCATACATACCATTTAAATTGCACAGTTGTTATGAAAATTTATTTTATTAATGTTTACGATAATACGTCATGTTATAAAACATGCTCTGGGCCTCTATTCAACTGCGTTATAACGATATCGTTTTTGACCTGTTTCCGTATTGTCAACGTTTTGATAACTCTTATGTCATTTACAATAATGGCGACTGTGACATAAACGATTCTTAAACGTGTCAAACACGATATCGTTTTAACGCACCTGAATAGAGGCCCTGTTCTGCTACCTTTATAAAACTATTATAGGTACAATAGCGCTTATTACAGTCGTAGAGAAGATAACTGGCCGCCATATTAACCAAAATTGGAGTTCCTTATACTATACTGTACTATACTAAAGTCTGATTTTATTTTGTTGCGTTACTTTTAGGATGGTTGTATTTGTCGATTTCTACTGTTATTTGTCAAGAAATTATATCTAATCATTTGACTCTCTTTTGCATAAACGCACAATAACTAAAGTGTGAAATATTATGCTTTTTTCTTATTTGTGACAGAAAAAGACCACGAATTCTTTTACCAAAATAGGGTAATAAAATAATGTATTTATGAATAAGGGGTTAAGTTTGAAACGGCCTTGGTGACAAACACAAGACAGTATACTTATGAATTTGCGATAGGTAGTGTATATGTTCGTCATTGGTAAATATTAAGTACCAATGACGAACAGAGCTAATTCGGACATGCATTTATAGTTTAGTGGTGGGACTACCGGCAGACATGAAGTTATAGGCAGACTTTTGTAATTAACGTTTAGTTTAATAAACAGCTACAAAAGTTTCAAAGTTATTTATATATTCTGAACCCGTCACAAGATGGTTGATATCTTTTACTTCTTCATTTTCTTGTTCGCTATTAATTTCTGTCTGTTTTCTTGCTAGCTAACTGTACGCTTAAACTAAGTTGCTTTGGGGGCTCGCTCGATGACCCAGGTAACAGAAATATGGTCCGCTTGGGTGCTGACGTAGTATCTTCAAATAACCACTTACTCTAGATAATTTAAATGTCGTCGGAATAAATATTAAATTTATTTCGACGACAGAACCCTCTCCCCCAACTGCAATTTCGCTTGGCACGCTTTCCAATATTGATCTTGATGTAACCGTTTTTGTTACTGCCTCGTACCTATATGCCACTTTTTAAAAAGGAGGAAGTTATCAATACGACTGTATGTTCTGAAACCGACTTCGAAAAAGGAGGAGGTTTTCAATTCGACTGTATGTTTTTTTGTTTGTTACGCGATTACTCCGTAAATTGTAGGTTGTTTGATAGAGTGTACTCCCGATGTGGTCCCATTGCCGCTAAGTTGGTATCTGATGAGGGGATCCGTGAGAAAACGAGATAATTCCTGAAATATTACATGGTAAATATACGTGGACGACATAACAGTATTATTATGATTACTTAGTTATGAAATAAAATAAATGATTTAAAAACTAAAATATCGTCTTCAAAAAGCAAGAAATAACTTCTGTTACAATGTTAGCTTAGTCCAACTGAAGTCGGCGTCCCACTATATTTTTAACCAAAAGCCGATATATTTATAACCATTTATTTTAAAAGAAGTTATTACTTGCTTATTCAAGACGGTCTTTAGTTTTTTCAATATTTATTTTCTTCTAGTAACAGTTATTTTTTTTCAAATCATCTCCATTCATAAAAAATAATTTAAAACTTATGCTAATCTGAATAATGTCCCGACATAATGCCGGACGTTTACTTATAAGTATTTGGTTAAGTATATTATAAGATTGATTGCTCTCATATAGCTCTAGTTCAGTGTTATTAGTTTTTTAAGATTCTTAATGGAGACTATAGCACTGAAAACTTATAAACGACTTCACGTTGGCCTAGTCGGTAGTGACCCTGCCTCTGAAACCAGCGGTACTGGGTTCAAATCCCGGTAAGGGCAGATATTTGTCGGATGAGCGCGAATATTTGTTTCCGAGTCTTGGATGTTTTCCACGTTATTAAGTATGTATTTTTCTATATATAAGGTATGTTTATCGTTGTCTAGTACCCATAGTATAAGCCTAGAGCTTACTTTGGGACTAGGTCAATTTGTGTGATATTGCCCCCTGTCATTTTATTATAAGGTGCTAAAGTAATGCTGCCTAATCTTATAGTCGTCTTAACTAAGTACATAATATAAATCTAGACTCTTACAAAATACTGCTATGAGATTAGACTTTTCTCTGGACTGGTAAGTCTTACTACATGCTTTTAATCTTGTTATAAACTATAAGAATAAATACTTTTGAGTGTATTGAAGCTTGTGTATTGTTGCTATAAGTCTATAAATTTCATCCATAAGAGTTATAGTATTAGACTTAAGAGACTTATAGCGAGGTTATTATTTATTAATTGCCCCGTGTGGTTGCTGGGTTAGAATAGTGCCACTCCATGTCTTCCCGTGGATGTCGTAAGAGGCGACTAAGGGAATAAGGGCTTGTAGTACTGTTAGGCGATGGGCTTGCAACCTGTCACTAATACACTAGTAAACCTCTTAGCCTGTTAGTGCAAAATGTGGTTACAGAAATATCAGTAAGTCTTTAGAGTTGTTGGTATTTCTGTAGCTCTGCTTACCCCACTCTGGGAATGAAGGCGTGATGTTATGTATGTATGTATTATTTATTAATATTTGACTTTGTTTGCATTAATAAGTCTAATTATGTCGTATGGACAAATATTTATCATAAAATTGACAAGCGATAAATTTCCAATGATATAAAAAATGCTTTTCAAGGACAGGCTTTGTTGCCAGGCTTGTTGTACCTTTGTCACCGATGACCTCTCTTGTAAGAAGGGTACAAAGGGTACAAGGTACAACGAACTTTTAATACCGAATTTATCAGTAAAATTCTATATTCGCTAATAATTCTTGTTAAGTAGGTAGATATCACCTTTCGGGGAAAGAAGGGTTCCGTATAGTCAACTTTTGGCATGGTTATACATTAAAATTAGGGTGCCAAGTTATAAAGTAAAATAGTTTTCTTGGTACGTAATTCCTATAAAAGTAAAGCGAAAGTTTTTTTTACACCATTACATCGAATGAGGTATTATTGTATACTCATTTTAAACTAGAAAAGTGTAATTTTTGTTGGAATTACGTGTCCCCCCCACAGCCAAAACGACCTTTAATAAAAATCTGAAAAATATATTACATAATAATAAAGTGTTTGCACCCACTAAAAATCATCTAAGACAGCACCAACTAAATATAGAAAATTAGTTCATAGGTACACAATGTGTTATTTATGGAGATAGATTTTTATGTTTGTAGGAAGTGTTGGTAGTAACAGAGTCGGAACCCTAAACTGAGAATGGCCCGGAATGCTATGGCCCGGTTTATTAAATGTGTATAAGGGCGTTTTCTAAAAAAAGTGTACATCGTTAAGGACAAAGTTAAGAAAATTTAACTTTTTCCATTTCGTCACGAAAATTAGCCATACATTTAGATACGTTAATTTTCGTGACGAAATGGAAAAAGTGAAATTTTCTTAATATTGTCTGTATTAGGGGGCGTTCATAAATTACGTGAGATGTTTAAGGGGGGGAGGGGGTCGAGTCAAATCTCATCTAATCTTACGTTGGAGAGAGGGGGGGTCTCGGCAAATATCACGCAATTTTTTTTTTGATTGAAACAAAAAAAAATCCAATTTTGGTTCATTTAATCCAGATTGTACATGCATAAAATGTAATCTTAAGCGTAATCAATCGTAATACGATTAAGATCATTCGCTAATTCGTTCGAAAGAAAATAATTTCATTCATACTTCGACGTTTTTTTTTTCTTTTTACAATAACAATCCAACGCGTTTACGTAAGAAACCCACATTTTGAAAAATCTCACGTGAGATTGGGGGATGGGGGAGGGGGTTGAATGAAATCTCACAACATCTCACCAGGGGGGGAGGGAGGGACAGAAAATTTAAAAAAACACCTCACGTAATTTATGGACGCCCCCTAACCATGTACACTTTTTTTGGAAAACGCCCATAAATACTCTAATAGTTAGTTTAAAACAAGTGATTATAATGTAGGTATAATCAGAAAACATATCAAAAAGAGGCGGTCAAGCGCAGGTCGCAGTCGGCGCACCGAGGGTTCCGTACAAAGTTATAAGAATGTAAAATTGTATTGAGGGACAAATTTTAACTTTGCTGTTGAAAAACTATTGTCTCAATATATCGACATAAGTCGCGATTTAACAACTTCAAATAAGTTTGTAATCGCAAAAAACTCTTTAAATAAAGGATTTTTTTCCTTTACTTGTGCTGAAAGACCTTCCTTATTGCCAAATGTCAGGGTTCTAAGGTCTATGGGAAGTACCTACCTTATAAATTTTACAGTGTCTAAATATATGTTTTTTGCGACATAAACGGCCATATCTTTTATTTACGTTAACTTAGAATTTGTTGTTGTTGTTTTTCACAGCTGCAAGGGACTGTAGACTTGAGTATATGGTATTAATTTTATCTCGATAAAATCAACGCGTTCTCGATATTAAGGGTTTAGACAGACAGACGTGCGGACAGACGGACGGAAAGACAGCAAAGTGATCTTATAAGGGTTCCGCTATTTCCTTTTGAGGTACGGAACCCTATGAGTATATATTATATACAATACACATATAATAGTATTGTAAAGTTTAGAAAAACCTACCTGCAAAGCAATATGCATTTCGAAAAATACATTGTTGAATATTTTTTCCATTTTCTTTGGAAATACCGCATATAATAAGCACAATTTAAAAGCATTAAAGATGTTTATTCAGTGAGTGGGCCGTACAGTCACAATCATTGTATCAAAAATCTAGCAGCTCGTCGATTTATTAAGTTTTCTTTATGAGTTAGTACTTTATTTTGCCTCTCACTAAGCCATATAACGATAACAACCTTCGATTTACTTCTCGAAATGTATTGTATTGTAACGTTTTAGACGAAAAAAAGGTTGTGATAAAATACAAAAATCTAACCTTATAGGTAAATAATTTACTCCAACCATGAACAAATTAATAACATATTTTGAATGATTTTACATGCAAATCGCTTAAAAAAGTATAAAGCAAGAAAATATTGTCATCTGAAATTTATTATGTACCGCGTCTTTGTCCGCGTAGAAGTCTTTTATCGCTATTCCCAGTGGAGTTTAGAGGATAGTCGTGGTCGTATGCCACCTACCCTAATAAAACAATACACCCTAACAGTAGTAAGCGATCATAATAAGCTTTGAAGTTAAAAGTATCGCGCTATACCTGTACCTAGAGGGTACTATAATTATGACCATTATTATATGAGGTGACACAGCATGTTTTCTTTTTTATAGTTCATACTATATGTCCTCTAGGGGACGCTATATTCAATTTAATTTGACGTCATATAGCCTGTTACCAGCGGCCCATCAAAACGCTTCCAACGATACCCCATTTGTTAAATTATGATAAGTGGTTTAGAAGTTATGAGGGAACAGATGAACATACATACTTACATACCGGTAACCTACTAACCGGTCAAATTGTAACTCTCCTTTTTGCTTCGCCGTAGTCGGGTAAAAAAGTCGCATCTGCATTTCAAGAAACAAAATGAATTACACCCTTTTAACTACAAATTAAGTTACAAATTCAATAGATAGCAGTTGTAATAAATAGGTATGCCCTGAGGATTAGAATTATGTATTCGGAAAAAGGTCATACGTCCCCTAACGCCTCCAATGAAATTGCGACTGTATTATTATAGACTTGGATCAAACTTGCTGTAGCAACGACATTGGTCATGTGATTTTTGTAAAGTAATGGTGAGCATTTATTAGTTAAGTAAACATTCACCGCGTTGTTTATCCAACGGATTACCGACTTGACTCCTTAATCCTACGGTGATTTATGCAAGTAGGGCAGTCTATTTACACTTTAAATTATTAAAATGCGCGTGGCGATTTGCGTTGAAACGATTGTATTGAGGAACAAACTTAACTTTGCCGTTGTAAAACTGTTTCCATACATTAATATAGTTCGCGATTAGTTTAACAACTGCAAATAAGTATAAGTATTTTCGGTTTTTTTCCGATTATTAAAAATACACACACACACAACACCACGCCCCCACTCCCAGAGTGGGGTAGGCAGAGCCACAGAAATACTAACAACTCTAAAAAAAGTTGCTGATAATTCTGTAACCACATTTTGCACAATCAGGCCAAGAAGTTTACTAGTGTATTAGTGACAGGTTGCAAGCCCATCGCCTAACAGTACTACAAGCCCTTATTCCCTGAGTCGCCTCTTACGACATCCACGGGAAGACATGGAGTGGCACTATTCTAACCCGGCAACCACACGGGCCAAAAAAAAAAAATAAAAAAAAAAAAAATAAAAAAAAAAAATTATTATTATTATTTTATGCTATTTTCGTGTCATGTAGTCGAGAACAGCCACCATCCAGATGACGTTTTCACCTGAAACAATTGAAACACACCATTGAGTTTCCAGTTGTATTGCATAATTGATTTCCTTCGTATTTTAACGGAGACGAGCGTGTCTTGCTATTTCAGTCGATCACAGTAACTGTACAAAAAGTAAAGCAATGTGCTATACATCTGTAGAAGTGTTAGAACACATGCACACAATTTTACGGTACTCTTATAGCATCGACCAAGCTTCGGTGTGAGCAAAATGACTCAGTTTCATTAGCTCGCATGCTTATAGCAATCCATTGACGAGTTGTTATAACATTATTGAACCAGGAGCTATTGCAGCGATGCAATGTATCATGAAAAGCATGTGCAAAAACTAATGACACATAGACTTTGAATACGCGAAAGCTGCGTAGATTGAGCTGCGCAAAATCGCAAAATATATCTAATTACATGGCGACTTTCGCACTTCCACCAACCAACCGGAAAACTCTCAACTGTGTTTGCCGAAAAGGAAGATCTTGCAGCACAAGTACCTAAGGGAAAAAATCCGAAAATACTTAAACTTATTTGCAGTTGGTAAACTAATCGCGACCTATATTGATGTATGGAGACAACAGTTTTTCATCGGTAAAGTAAAGTTTGTCCCTCAATACAATTAACATTCACTACGACTCGCACTTAACCGCCTCTTTTATCTTGTATAGGTTGTTATGCTCATTAGATATCCTAGCCGAATCACAATGCGACCCTTAGGTATTAAGTTTTGAATGTTCTGGCACTTCTGAAGTTACCTACATACCTAAAAGAGAACATAGCTTACTTTAAATCCTACTCTATCCATAAGCTGGGAACATTAATACCGAATGATATAAAACCTTGAAGAGGTAAACCCAACGGTCCTCAAGGAGTCAACTTGAAAAAACTAACTCGATCATTGTAGTTGCAAGTGTAACCAGACCTTTATAACGTTGTGAAAAATATTACTATCACATTAACGCTATGGCGTTAAAAAAACTGTTTAAATTTATCGATATCTAAGTTGGGGGCTTTAGAGGACGTATGACCTTTTTCCGAATACATCATTCTAGTCCTTAGGGCATACCTATTTATTAAAACTGATATCTATTGAATTTGTAACTTAATTTGTAGGTAAAAGGGTGTAATTCATTTTGTTTCTTGAAATGCAGATGTGACTTTATTACCAGACTACGGCGAAGCAAAAAGGAGGGTCATTTTATTGCACTTACCTACTTTTTGTATCTTGTTTACCTTTAGGTTGACTGGTAGAAATTAACAATTAGATTTAGATCATCCTGAAGTTGTATGGAGTCAGAAGGAGCTTTTATGTTGTCAGCAAAGACGGAAAAAGTGGAAAGTAGAACCATGTAAGCCATATCGTTGATTAATATTTAAAACAACAAACCTGTCACAAACCAAGCATCACTATAATCCGATTACTCACTCATATTGTTTTGATGCTCACATTATATAGTTATTTTAAAAACTGAATATCAATTGATGGCTATCGTCGTGTGAATCTAAAACGTCGCACACGCATATGGAGTTTTGAAGACTATTAACGACCCGAAGTGGCAATGTAGTGTGCTTAATGGGCGTCACACGTCACGTCAATGTAAGGACTCTGTCTTGTATACTTTATAGTAGTGGATTACACACATACATAACATCACGCCTTCATTCCCAGAGTGTGGTAGGCAGAGCTACAGAAACACCAACAACTCTAAAACAGCTTGTTAATAATTCTGTAACCACATTTTGCACAATCAGGCCAAGAAGTTTACTAGTGTATTAGTGACAGATTGCAAGCCCATCGCCTAACAGTACTACAAGGCCTTATTCCCTTAGTCGCCTCTTACGACATCCACGGGAAGACATGGAGTGGCACAATTTTAACCCGGCAACCACACGGTATTATACATCAAGAACATAAAACATGCCGTTTTACCCTTGATACACCCAAATGAAACGCTTAAATGTGTTTTGTACTGTACCTCAAAAGAAATAAAACAGAACAGAGTGTCTGACAAAACACTTTTTCTTAGGAGCGCATGGAGATATCAAGTTGATATTAATATCAAATACTTATGTCTGCGTGAAGGTGTCAAAAAATCAAGTTACGCAACGGTAGTCAACGCAATCAAAAGATACGACCATTTAAGCCTTAACACTTCGCAGGGGAATTAAAACCTAAAGGAAAAATAGACCTAGAATCATAGAATTTAACAAAAAGGAAGGTGGTACAGCACAAGTAAAGGAAATAATAAAAAACATCTTAACAAAACAAAAAAGTCCTTTTTGCTATATTTTTGTAAATAAAAACGCGCTGTAGTCGTAATGCAATTAGTGCTGCTAATTACGAATTATATGTAATTTGAACACCCTAACGTGACACGGTATGGTCGGCCTTATGTAACTGCACCATAGATATTATACTGCCCTGTTAAGACAAATCGCAGTATCTCAGACAAAACTCCTGAAGCAAATGCAACCTTATTACTAACGTGATATGATTTAATCTGCTTTGACTATTGAATTTGAGATACGGCTTATGAGGGCAGTAAAGTATAGTTATAGATTTTATATCGAGCGACCAGGGTTAAGAGAAAGATATATTATACGAAATTACGTCAAAATGTACATTTATTATAGTACACAATTTGACCGGTTTACATTTGGCACACTTGTTGCTTAAAGTTTGAAGTGTCTATAATCCGACTATGAAAAAAATGCCCGGTCGGTGATAGAGACAATACCTGGAAATCTTTTCTTTTACCGCTTACAGGAATCGCAATTAGGCTATCTTTCTCTGACAAAGCATGTCAGGCCATTTTGTATACGTTTGAAGCCTCAAGTTCGAAATGCTGCACTTATACAGACATGGTTCTAACGTGTGCAGGGCCGATTGTACATTATGTAGCCACATAAACGAAGTAAACAAAAGTTGGTATACCTAAGGGGCATCCTACGGGAAGACTTGAAAAATCATTAAACCAAATACGCCTTCAGAGTTAAATTCAATAAGGATGGCTAGAAAAACATGACCTCACGCCCGACTTGGCGTAAAGTCTTTATGTCTCTGGGCCTCTATTCTACTAAGTTAAAACGACATTGCATTACGTGTTTTAGTATTGTTTATTACTCAGCCGCCATTACTGTCAAGTAAACAAGAGTTATTGAAACATTTGACAATACGGAGACACGTCAAAGTCTATATCGTTCTTACCGTGCAGAATATCAGCCCAATGGACCTTTTATGCTCTTGCTTATCGATGTGGATAAACGTGGATAAAACCTCTGTCACTTTCTGACCAGTATGTCAGTGCGACCATAATACGGGCCCTGGGCCTCTATTCAGGTGCGTAAAACGATATCGTGTTTGACACGTTTAAGAATCGTTTATGTCACAGTCGCCATTATTGTAAATGACATAAGAGTTATCAAAACGTTGACAATACGGAAACAGGTCAAAAACGATATCGTTATAACGCAGTTGAATAGAGGCCCTGAACGTTTTACTTTATACACGGTATTGACATTTTTAAAAACTAATGTGAATCGTCAGTTAAGTTTGTTTGATAAAAAGTAATATTTTCCTAATTGACGTAAGGTAAAAGCACCAATGTTCGACACTTTTAGCTGACATGCACCAGTAATCGACAGAAGCTTTTAATTCATTGATTGCTGCAAAACAAAATGAATAACTCTTATCTTCTTTGAATAAGAGTCAGTGTCGAACATTCGTCCTATGTCGAGTACTGGTGCCATTACCTTTGTATAAGTAACGTTTAATTGACTCGATCTACTTTTTCACATTAATTCGACACGCATTTAACTAATTTATTGTTCAATCGTGTCATAGCAAACGCCATTGCACATACCAACGAAGAAACGTGTAACTCAATTAAGGTCGATTAAGTAATAAAAGGCCGGGAATCGAACCCGGCAAAAAGCCCCCACGGTTCAGTGGTTAACCACCCACAGTACCACAAAAACGATAAATCTACTAGCTAGTTTTTGCCCCTGGTTCCGCCCCATTTAACGCAGGAAGTGGGAGCGCGACCTATTTTTGGCCTAGTTTTTCCCATTTGAGTTTATCGAACATCACCGTATTATGAAACTCTCGCTAGTTTCATAATATACTTATATTTACTTATACTGGGTGTTGCCTGTAATAGGAGCATTAAATTGGGGGATCGTTTCTACTGTATAAACGTAGCAACATTTGTTCTACAACTTTTACAAAATATGTAATTTATTATTTGGCATTTTTTCGAACAAACTAAAGAGCATTTTCAATGTACTCCATCCAATAGTCTAGTTGACATCTACTGTCAGCCTACGAACTTCGTAGTTTTCGCAATACATTCCTGGCTTAGAAAAACTAAATTCATTCACATTTAGTAAACAACGAGTTATTTTCAAAAGTTGTAGAATAAATGTTGTTACGTTTGTGGTGAGGAAACGATCCCTAAATTCATTGCTCCTATTACAGGCAACACCCGGTATAAGTACAAAGGGAATTACTTTTAGCTTTATAAAGTGTGTGAAATATTACCTATACATGTAAAGGTGCAGTACTTGATAGCTATAGAAAATTATTATGTAAGCGAGTTTAAGGTCCCTAAGCAGAGTAAATATAATACAAAGAAAGTTTGTACAAAGCTATGCAAAAAACTATTATGGTAGAAAAACAAATAAATTTATGATCCCTAAAATATGTAATGAAATTGAGTGGTTGAGGGAGGAACAAAAATGTAGTATAAAAGTTGCTAAAACGACTATAAAAAAGATAAGCATTCACAAAAAAAAAAACAATACTTATGTAGTTAATAATATATTTTTTCTTTATTTGCATAACAATTTAAGTGAAACATGAGCGCGTGCTTGCCAACAAATTGTACTGTCAGTTTGGCAAAGTAGTTGTTCAATTATAAATGTACATTGTTTGAACAATAAATAATAAAATAAGATGTGGTCTGTTTATTTAATTTAGTAACGATTCCAGGGCTGGGATTCTACACGGCAATAACGATATCGTCTTTGACGTGTTTCCGTATTTTCAACGTTTTGATAACTCATATGTCATTTACAAGGTTCCGTACCATTATCTATGGAATATAAGACACTATATTACAACCTTTTTTACTTTCACATGTCCCGGTGTCAGTCGTAACCACGGTGTCTGTATTAAGATCGAGAAAAAAACGGCAAAAAATCTCGTTTGTTGTATGGGAGTCCCCATTAATTTAATTATTTTAATTATTTATTTTTAAAGTGTATATTCAACTAACTATTCTTAGAATATTTCAAGCGCCTACCTGTTGCCGTTATTAATATTTAACAAAATATGGCAAAAAAAATGACGTTTGTTGTATGGGAGCTTGGGAGCCCCCATAAAAAATCACATACAACTACATCAGCTGTGAAAATTTCAACTGTCTAGCTATCACGGTTAGTGAGATACAGCCTGGTGACAGACGGACAGACAGACAGGGGTGAGGACCAAAAAGTTGGACCATAGTTAATCGTAATTAACCATACAAACCACGAAAAAAGTTCCGACGAAAATTAACCTTACAATTGTATGGCTAATTTTCGTCGCACAGCGGAAAAGTTTAACTGAAAAATTAATTTTTTGAGTGTGTCCAATTTTTTGGTCCTTACCCACAGAGAGATGGACAGACGGACGGTGGAGTCTTAGTAATAGGGTCCCGTTTTTACCTTTTTTGGGTAAAGAACCCTAAAAAAAAAACTTTAGTTGTGCCTCACTCAATAGTTCCCTAAGAAATAAAATTAAAAGATTTCATAGAGAATGTAGTTGCTGCGAAAAGCCCTTGGTGGCATAAAATTTGTTAATTTTTATGTAGGTAATAAATATAGGTATAATGCTGCTTCAAAATATATTATTGCGCTCTTAAAATGTAAAGATATTTTTGAACAAAATGATTCGGAATACAGTACTGCACTGAGTAAAATCTTCTCAACTGTCAACATCCCACCGACGGTCATCGAACTCCATTCCCCGAAACTTACAATTGTCACCAATTATGGTCATGTCACCGAATAACGGACAGCCACTGCTACACATTCGAATTTCGAATTGAAAAAAAAACATTCGAATCGCGACTCGATTCCCAGAATCAACGTTTATATCAAAACAAAGGACTGAGCAAAAGCCGGCCCGTTACTTCCCTCGTCCTTGTCTTTCTAATGTGTTGATCGTTAAGTGTGTCTTTTTCGCACTTGAATGGGACTACTCGATTGAGACCAGTTTTTGTCTTTGCCTGCCCACTGTCAGCGAATTTAAGGCGAGTCACATACTGAATTCAATAGTAATTAGGTACCTCTATGTATAACTACGGGTTCGTGAGTACATATAGTTACATAATATGTGCCTGTTCCTCTGTATAAAGGTAGGAAGCTTATGGTTGTAGAGTAAGATTGTTAAAACTAATGGACTTATACAAAAGTTCGTATTACGCGCGAATATTTATTTATGTTTTCTATGTATCAGTATGTTTATCGTTGTATAGTACCCCTAGTACAGTCACGAACCGGGATCGTTGAGCCACTTGCCATTGTTCGTAATTTAGCCGTGTATACAATAACCGATGTCACCGACTGGCTGACAGCTATTCGATTTGCATTACACGGCCAAATTAGAAACATGGGTAAGTGGCTCAACAATCCCGGTTCGCGACTGCACAAGCTTAGAGCTTAGTTTGGGACTAGGTCACTTTAGGTGAGATTGTCCCATCATTTTTATTCGTTGTATTTTTATATGTATTGTATATTGAAGACGACGTTCTCCCTAGGACCACGGTGTATGAGAGTTACAAGACGTATTATGAGATGTTTAAGTTCAGGCATGGAGAGGGATAAAGTTATAGCAGTCATTACTGGCTGTGTCCCTTTCGCTTCCGGAAACTTGGCAGGTATTAACAGTTTATAAGGTCTTACTGCCACTTAACATATTTGTCACTCGTGTTATATAGAAAAACGAAGAATTCCGATAACTATCAAGGAACTGGTAGTACTTTAGGTGCTAGGCAGATGTGATAAAGATATCAACTTACCAGGGCCCGGAACCGGTTTAAAAAATACCGGTTAATACCGATTTATTTCGGTTTTGCTCCGAACTTTTCCAGGGAACGCGAACGTTTTGTAAACTTTATTTTAACCTTAGTTAACCGGTTTAATCCACGAGCGACGAGTTGAGACTTGGTGTCAGTATTGCACTGAATAAAAACACTAAGCGGCACTTGTTTATGGTGCGTGACGTGCGTCTGGTTAAATCGGTTTATTTAGCTCTATACCGGTTAATTCGTAAAAAAAACTTTATATAAAGGTTTCTCCAAAAACCGGTTATTTAAACCGGTTTATGCGAACGGAACCGAAATGAAAAGGTTTTGCGGCAAGTACATGATAACGGTTTGAAAGTTTAACCGGTATCCGAGCCCTGCAACTTACATTTTAAATCAAATTACGTTTACCTCATAACAATAATTTTATACAGGTTTTTTACTCAACCCCTCCAATTATGTAAAGTCTATTCTCGAAAACCTCATTGTTTTTACTTGACACGCGATGTTCAGTTGTCAGCATTGAATTTCAAATGTCTGCCTCGCTGTACTGAACCGCGTTAAGTCGAGAATGAACTCTGCTTTTAAATTGATAATATTACGCATGGTTTTTTGATTAAGGTCAGCTTTAAAGTGGTCTATATTCTAATAAATTGAATTGATGATAAATATTATATGACTTGTCGTAATAATGAACCACAAACGGGTTACTCTCAAAATTCCCATTTCGCCAAAGGACCATTTCAGCTAGATGACATAAGAGTAAGATACCCTTGAGTAAATTCAGCTGAATGACATGAAAGTAGAATACTCTGTCAGCAAAGTGTCAATTTAGCAGGACGTCACAGAATTGAAATGAACAAGTAGCCAAACGTTTAGAAATATAAATAGTCCGTGTGATTAGAATACCTAATTAACCAAAAGTAAAATTAGTTGATTGACATGACCACAGAACGGGTGCCGGGATTTAAAAAATAGATAATAATTGTTTGTGTGGAAAGGAGTTTGAAATTATCGAGTGTCATATCAACACTTGCCATTTAAAGATCCAGACTTTTGCGAACGGGCTATTTGGCGTTCATGTCTATTTAGTAATGAAGACATTTTGAGATACAAACGTTTCGCTACCGGGCCATTCAGCTTTTATGTCTATTAAGTAATAAAGACATTTCTAAAATAAAGACGTTTCGCTACTAGTGTATTTTTAATTGAACCATTCTAAGATCCAGACGTTTTGCTAAAGATACATTTAGCGTTCAAGTCTATATAACAACAAAGACATTACACAATCCAGACGTTTGAGCTATATTATCATTTGGCGGAAAGGGAATTTTGAGAGTAACCCCCACAAACTACTGATTTTGATGCCGGCCAGCTTTAACTGCGTGTATAGCTAAGTCGTTTTGAACTTGCTTTTGTCTACAAGTTGTAATTGTTTTCAATAAGCAAGCATCTTGATCCCATACAAGCCTAACAAGATGTCAGTTAGATATATGTGTCAAGTCGGTGAGCCGAGTTGGTAGTGATAGTACGATATGCGCAGATGCTGAAGGTTTTCTATGAATGTACATTTATTTCTCTGCAATTGTTCGTTTTTGGGGTTCCGTAGTCAAACTAGGCCCTTATAGTTTCACCATGTCCGTCCGTCCGTCCGTCCATCCGCAGCCTAGCACAGAGACTTGGTGCTAGAAAGCTGTAATTTGGCATGAGTATATTAGTCATGACAAAAAAGTGGTACAATAAAATGTAAAAATATATATTTTCTTAGGGTACCTCCCCTACACGTAACGTGGGGATGTATTATTTTTTTCTCGTATAACCCATAGTGTGGGGTGTCGTTGGATAGTTCTTTCATAAATATTGTAGGTTTGTGAAAATACTTTTTCGATCACGGTATCCGTTTATGAAATATTAAGCTTTAAAGCGCAAATTTTTATTAGAGTCAACTGCCTCCCCCCCCCTCCCCTACAGCCAAAACTACAAATACTAAAAATCTGAAAAAAAAACTTAAATTAAAGCACATATAACGAATTTATTAAACGTATAGAAAACTATCACGACTAAGTAGACATCATTGGTTTGGTGGTGATACAGGCGATTAAAGTGTTTTTACCAACTAAAATAATCTAAGAATGACTTTAAATTGAAAATTTGTTATTACTTGTTGATTATTATATTTGTAGTAAGTACTTAACGGCTTCGGAACCCTACACTGAGCATGGTCCGACATGCTCTTGCCCGGTTGTTTCGTTGATTATTTAGCACAACCTGCGTAGAACTTCCCAAGGCTGGTAATGTGCGTGCGTACATTACCAGCGTCGTTCGTCGTATTCTGTATACTAGAGTTTTAAGGCCGAAGGTTAGAGTTACCACTTTTTATTTGCTTTGCTAGTAGCATTGCAATGCTACACATACCAGTTCACCGACGAGAAACTTCTAAAATTTTGACACTTTCGGGAAATACTCTGTAAAATGTCCTATTTTTTTATTTAAAAAAAAACACCTTCCGAGAGTATTTTCAAAAAAATTGCCTGAGAATGTTTCCGAATTTCTGATAATGTTCTGCAACTTGTACAGTCAGCCTTAGTCGGCCTAATGTACTTGTCCCACCGCCGGTGAGAAGCGATAAGCTATCGACTACTTTCTCGCTCAAGAAACAAACCAAAGATATAGATCCCGTGTCAATAGAAGAGAGACAGATGTTAATAGTTGATCGCTGGCTGTTCACACTGCCGGCGAGAACTCTCCACTCGCTGGCGGTTCACACTGCCGGTGAGAACTCTCTAGATAGAAACTAGATAAGAATTGGCGAGCAGCGAGAAGTAAGTAAAAACTCACTTCTCGCTGCTCGCCAACTCGTAGTTTCTATCTCGTCAGGTGGGACTAGTGCTTAGGTAACTGCACCTTGTCACTTTAACTTCTTTGACAGGTTAGAATCGTTATTACTCGGCCGCTATACTGTCAATGACCATAAGAGTTATCAAAACGTTGACAATACGGTAACGCGTCAAATGCAATAAGTTTTTACCGTGTAGAGTTGAGATCCAGTAGTTTAAACATGAGGTCAAAGTGAGAAAGCCTCCTACCCACACTAGGTAAGTACAATAAACAAATCTACGTCACTACCTACCTTCCGCTTTTTTCTCAAACCATTGATCTGTTATCTTCATCGGAAATCAGTCCAAAACCATTCTGCCTCAAAACCAAACGAGTGCATCTCTTATACATCTCGTATTGCACATAGTACCTTATTTATAGGTGAAAAGAATTTAATATGCATGGGCTGTTACGTTGCACATGGGTTCTATTAACTTTCAATGACATCTGATCGATGACTTTTGAAATGTCACCGTACCGGCGCCTGCTTTATCTGTTCCTATCAACCTGTCATCAAAAGTAATCTCATATCAACCAAAATACATTCGATCTTAACGAAGTTATCATAAAGTAGGACTTAGTTTACTAAAAAGTTATTGTGTTCGGTCTTTCTGGACCTAAAGGTCAGAGATTCGTATGAGTTGTCGCCTGCATTCCACGATATGGTAGGTCTAGGATTTGACGTTTAGAGCCGCTTGCAGGAAATACTAAAAACTCTAGTTGGTACCTAACTTATCTAGATTGAAGACTGACAGTATCGTATATTTTAACACAACTAAACTGGGGCCTTAATTGTACTTGTTAAAACCGTATGGCTTTTGTCTTGTTTTTAACTCTGCCGCCATTACTGTCAAGTAAGTAAGAGCTATCATGACGTTGTCAATACGTTTCTTACGTCGTCAAATAATTTCTTAGATTTCCTAATTTTTGTGTATTTCAATTTACGTAACAACAAAAAAGTAATTAAGGTGCCTCTGTACAAGATTGGATTGTAACCTTTTGTGTCGCACTTGGCCGGTTTTTTCAAACCTTTGTGTCAAATGTAAAAGGTATTTAAAAACTTTTCCCTTTTGAAACCCGTCAAAAACAAAAAAGTTGCGTTTATAAGTAACAGTACTTGTATGGTCTCTCTTTTAAATGCTACATTGTATAATTGAAAGCGGGAAAAATGGAAAAAATTGTAATTAGGAAACGAATTGTTAATTAATTATAAAGTATGGTTACACTCATGGTCGTAATCGGCGTATAGTCTGTGTTAATTTAAATTCGCAAAGATGTAAATAAATTGAGACTGTTTGACACATACCCTTAAATATTGTTGGTAAGGTTGCATTTTCTACAGGAGTTTGTCGAAAATACTGCTATTTGTCTTAGTAGGGCGGAATAGAATATATAGAAAAATATCAAAATAATGTTGGGATATTTTTAATCCTTAGATATTTTTTGTGTGTGTGTAGGAATAATGTAAGTGGTGTTACTTTGTGCTACTTATGTTAAGTTTTCTATTAACCACTGTAAACTTGGCGAAACTGTAAAGTACACATAAATCTGTAATAAGAAAAAAGGTTTTGTTTTTTCGTCGACTGACCCAGGAGGAGGGTCGATGTTTTTTGCGGGTATGTATGTATGTAAGTATGAATGCTGTAGGAATAAGAACATAAAATTGTTATGAGGGACAAACTTCAATTTGCCGTTGAAAAAATGTTGTCTTGATAGATACATCGACATAGGTCGCGATTAGTTTAACAACTGCAAATAAGTTTGCTATCGCAGAAATAATGTTTTTATGGTGGAGTAATAAATTAAAGATTTTCGTATTTTTTCCTTTACTTGTGCGGTAAGACCTTCCTTCTTGTCTTTTTTTGAAGTTAACTTATAATTATTTTTTTACAGCTTCAAGGGACTGTTGGTTTAAGAATTCAGTTTTAATTTTAGATAAAGGGTCTTGACAGACAGATGGACGGACGGACGGACAGACGGACGAATGGACGCACGGACAACAGAGCGATTAAAAACAATATGGCGGAAAAAATAATCTATAAATGGTTGACAACTAACATATATATAGATGACATAGTCAAAATATGCAGTCGGGTTTTTTACCCCATGTAGTTTCCTCGGAGTTTAAGCTATCTCCATACCACATTTCATCGAGGCTGGTTTAACGGTTTCGCCGTGAAAGCGTAGCAAAAAGAACAAGTTTCTTTCACATTCATAATAGTATGGATTGTAGAATTCTTCTGTACATGTGCCATTGGGCATGCCACTGGACTCTTCTTAGGTTCTAATATAAAAATCTCGCCTCTACGAGCTGGTCTGTGTGAACGTACCCTTAAACGGCTTGCTTTGAAAAGGTGCGTTAATATTGTATTTAACACCATTGAAATATATTTTTTACATTACGGAGAAGACTAACGAGCAAACAGGCCACCTGATAGTAAGTGGCATCTGTGACCCATAGATATTCGTATTTATTCTATCTATTTAAAATAAATTTCCCAGCAGGTATCTTGTATTCTCAAGATGACTCTTAAGACTGCAAACCTAAGACCTCAAATCAGTAGCCATCCCTGAGGTCTAGATAGAATGCCTCTATGGTAGTCATTTCACCGGTTGTCTTATCCCCACACTAGAACACAACAATGCGAACATTGTTGCTTGGCGGTTGGTTAATGGATTAGATGGTGGTAGCAATCCGGACGGATCACGCACAGGGTCCTACCACCACTAATCTACAAGCCAACATATTAGCCCGCACTGCCAATGCCCTCCGTTCCCTTTCCAAGTCTAGAACTAATTTCACCATACGCTGTTAAATTTAATCAATGTTAATCGTCTGTTAGTTCATACATTTTGTCAACTGCTCTAATCGACTGTTAAGTGGTTTATATCGTTTGGTGAAATCGGTACTAAGTCATCTTTCAGTTCTTCCATTACAATTTGCACAAGATATCTAAACTGCGTAACTCTGTTTAAATTTTTACCATTGAGTGAAACACAGGGACTACCCGAATTCATTATGTGCGACTTAAACACGATGTACTCGCCCTTCTTAATATTATATATGAGGTCATTTGAATTCACAAGAGTATAATCCTACTTGAGTTTTGTGAATTCAAATGCCTAAGGGTCTTAGATTTCACTTAAAATCAGGTGGCCCGAGCGATCGTTTGCCTGCTCCTTAGCATAAAAAAAAATATATTTGCTCGTTGCTCAAAACAAGTTAAGATCACCCTGTTTAAGGCCTTCTGTCATGTATTTTACACGAGCAGTCTAATGGTCAGCTGCAATGCCCTACAATGCCCTACAATGCCCTTTTGGGTTCAATATAAGTTATATGCGTTTCTCAAAAATAGAGTGTATACAATTCGCAGAGAGGAAGTTACAAATTAGGTATAATATGATTGTTCTAAGACTAACCTATCTGTTTATCTCTATTTTTCCCGAATCATTCCCGCACCGAAAATTGCGACATATGAATATAATAATGCCTTCAGGATTCTGTTGGGGTGCCTAGATTTTGTAGCGCATCAAGGATGTTTGTCGAGGAACGCATCGATGACTTTTATGCAATCAGACCGAATCGGATAGTATCACTGACGCGCCACGTCAGGAGCACTACCAATTGACTACTGAAGATCATTGCTGTAAGAACGGACTCTTCCATCCTGAAATTCTGGGTGGGTATAGTAGTGTATTGTCTAATAGAGACTGACATAGTATATAAGTTTAATTGTTATTAACCAACAATGGAATTTAATTTTCTGGCAATAAATTGCTATGGCATAGCTCTGTCTGATGCTCATCCTTAACTGAATTACAATCCCCGAGGTGTCTTTAGATTCGAGATTTTGTTGGCTAGTATCTCTCCTCCTTTAAGTGCTTTTCCGTGATTTAACTTACGTATTTTAGGGGTTTAATACTACAAAGATGGTTATTTGAAGAGACGATGATATCAATATATGCAATAGGATTTTTAATACTTTGTGTTTGTCAAACTTATCTATTTGTGTGTATACACATATATATGATTTTTTACCTTGTAGATGCTGAACAGATGCCATAATTTTGACAGACGAAATGTCGATAGGTTCATTATACCATCGCGACTGTCAATAAGAACTTTAGTATTAAGTATAAAAATGTTAAAATTGCAGTTTCTGAAAGTAACATACCATTGGATCTTAATAGTACATGCAGGCGGAATTGTCGGCTTACTTTTTTTTTACTTTGTCATCTTCCTGTTCACACACAGCAGCCAAACGCAAGGTTTAAGAGCCATATTAATAAACAGATCTGTATAAAATGTCCGTGTTAAATCAGCCAGTATGATGTAATTTAATACGCCTAGCAGCTCTAAGCGAGCTATACCTAGAACCCTTATACTGGAAAAAACAATTAAAAAGAAACATGCAAATCCGCCGACTTTTTTGTCTCTCCTAAACGTTACAACGTCTAACTTTTTAATCCTCGGCCAGATAAAATCAGTATCACAATATTTGGTGCTGAGACACCGATCTCTTTTGTCAGGTGTAGCCAATGGATCAAAAATAATTGATCGCCCGATGCCGACGTTTGTACACAGCCTTGCGACATCGGGCACGGACATTTATTTTTTGTAGCCCGGATTCATGAATGAAAGTTTTGAATTTGAATTCGGAATTTTATTTTCGGTTTAAAGTTATTTTAGGGTTGACAAAATTTTGCTGTGTGTGCTGAAATACTAGATACTTTATAGTCGTTTTATTCTTTGAATTTAATTCATAAATGGTGATAATAGTAGAGGAACACGTTTCTTAATTTTGTGGGTCATTCTCAGTTAAGAGGCAAAAACGATGTCCCGGATAAATAGTCATACTTCTATTGAAAATTAAAAGAATATTATATCACAATCTCTTAATATAAGTGCTCAACTTTATGGACAATCAATTTCAAATAATTAATTAACTTAGTTTTGTCA
The DNA here is from genome assembly GCA_949316455.1 of Acleris holmiana. Classification (NCBI taxonomy): domain Eukaryota; kingdom Metazoa; phylum Arthropoda; class Insecta; order Lepidoptera; family Tortricidae; genus Acleris; species Acleris holmiana. The sequence goes on from OX438762.1 coordinate 80,850,462, forward strand.
CAATTTCACCTCAAACGTGCAAAACTTCTCTCCCCTGGCCTGTCCCCAGCTAGTATTTACAGTAAATCAGTAAGTTTACGTGATCTTAAAGCCATGGAAACATTTTAAGTTAGTCTGTATTAGAAAATAATATAAAGAATGATTGTAATGATGTAACCGAAGTAACTATTTTTTTTTATTTTAATAGAATATATTCACGATACATTTTGTCGCCGGAATTTGCGTCTCTTCCCCTGGCATTCTTATAATCTAAAAAATATTGTATTTGCGATCTTAATTATTGTAATATTAATGCTAATCATAATTCATTTGATCCACAAATATAAGCCAACGTTGTAATAATGATCTTTTTTCCACATTTTGTCACTCGTATTGATCCCTTTGTTCATCAATTTTGATGGTATCTGGTGAAATAGTCTCTCCCCTGGTCAGCTTTATTTCTGGATTAATTTTTCTAAATACTTAATTATATATTTATATTGACTTTAATTTACTTATAGATAACAAACATACTTCATTTTATTAACTAATATTAAATACTTTTGAGATATTATCGATTTTCTTACTGAAAAGTCTCTCCCCTGGCTTTCTCTCCCCTGGCACAACCTTTGCAAAAATGTTCAGCAAACGTATAAATATTGATTTAAATTAACTATTACACTTAATTACACTTTCCATTATTCAGATCTGCAAAATAATCCGTCAATTTTTCATTTTTTCCTTGTTTTTCAAAAGGCCAGGGGAGGGACTAGACTGTGCTCAACAAACACTATTTTCTGAGGTAAAAAAGAATAATAAAAAAAAAACATTAGAAAATGCATATACATCATCTAATAGATTTATAAAAATCTGACAAACATTTAATATATGCATTTATTTATATTTTATGAATTTTTTTCCTAAAAGTCTCTCCCCTGGCTTTCTGTAAAATGATAAAAAAATGAAAAATTGACTGGTCACCTAGCACATATTAAAAAACAAGTTGTTTTGATAAATCTGTAAAAAAATTAAATCAAATTTCAATTTTTTTTGTCATGCCAAGTTTTATCAGTAAGCTATTACCTCTTAACTGAGAATGACCCTTGTATGAAAAAGTGGTTTACTTGTATTTTTTGGAATAACGTTTTTAAAATTTTTATCATTTATTTAAGCCTGATATTAGCCATATTGATTTGATTACACTTTGTTTTGAGAAAAGAATAGGTACAGGACTTTTAAAAACATCGATCAAGGCGTGAATTCTCGTAAGTAACTTTACCCGTTGAGTAAATTCGTTCGTATGACTTTGCTAGATCGACCGATCGACCAAGAGTTTTTAAAAGAATATCACCTCAGAGACATAAAATTGATTCACCAACTAACATTACTTTTTTAAAGTGTTTAGGTTACGACGACACCGTGTCATATTGATATAGCGAGAACGCCGAGAACAATAGGCACCTTAACGTTTTATATTATAATTTATTATAGTTTATTAATGTAAGTATCTTGAAGTGGCGTTTTTATGCAAAAAAATAATCACAATTATTAATTATTGATGTAATAAACATAAACTCAGATTCACCACCGATACTGTAATTAGATAACTAATAATACAACAACAAAAATCAAATCAGCAGCAACCCTAATAAACGACATATCACTCGATATTAAACACGACCAAGCTTAAAATAAGGTCCAATTTTCATTGTTGCAATTTATAAAAGGTACGTCAAGCGTAGCTTTACTACCTCCATTTAATTTAGACCTTATTTCATTACTTGTAAAGTATTTTTTTATTAACTGAATTTCGACACGTGTCCAGCCCCAGTGGTGCTTCAAACTTATTGTTAGGTCAAAAAACACGCCAAAAACTCGTGCATAGATGAACTTCAAAAGAAAAAGCGCATAAATCAAGCAATATTAACCTTTCCCTCTTTGCAATAAAATCTTTGATGAGTGTCCTTTTATTTTGGTGTTGGTGTTCGTGTCATAGAAAACAAAGCCGGCGTAAGATTTCAATGGTATTATTAAAAAATCCCTTTGTTGTGTTTTCCCGTGCGGTGAGAATTTGTTTAAGGGCTCTGGGAAAATATATTCGTTGGTATGGTTTTTTGTGAGTAATATAAATAAAAGGTCATTGATCTTTTTGATAAATACATCAGAAAAACGAAGGTAGGTATTTAAATAAAATAAAATAACATAATGTATATTTAACAATATAGGCCATCAAACCACGTAAAAATCTTTAGTATAATATTAAAATAAACGTCACTTGTGGCTTAACTTGACACTTGAAGTTGCTTACATTAGAAAAAGAAAAATATTTGAAGTAATTAGCACTTGCGCAGTAATCTTTTAATGTTGGAGATAGACAGTCGGTACAAAAACCAGCATAGAGGCATCCTCAAGATAGGCAATGCATTTGCAGTCTGGAGGTTGGATATTCCTATGAGTACCGTAGCTCACCAGCTAGCCTGTGTGCTCGTTTGCCTACTCCATTCCGTTAAAAGTATAAATAAGTTCTGCAGGTTATGATGCAGCACGATCTCATTTTCAAGGTTTACATTCATCTGGTATAACTTTTTTGGCATAATCATCATTTGGCATACAGTCGTTTTTTGGAAACCGTTTACTTTCAGGATTGTTATAAAATAAACCTAACCTAACCAATTGGGTTATATGCAATGATATTTTAAATAATCCTGAAAAGTATACAGTTTCAGAAAATAACACTGAATGCTAAATGGTGATTGTGCCAAAAAAAAATTGCCAGATGAAGGAATCCCATTTGTGAATGTAATATGCACTGTACATGCTTACATCTGTAATAAATAATCAATAAACATGGTATTTTGTCGGATAAATTCGGTATATTTTATTGTCTCAGTATACTTTGATACCTAACGATAAGTTCTTACTACTCGTACATCTGTACGCAATGTACAAAAACCTAAGGCTTTAGCAATTAAGTTAAATCCATTTCCATTAGTAAATAAAGTTTTATAAAATGATAATGATAACTGGTACCAAATGGTGTTGTAAATAGGTACCATTAATTAGCAATCGCCTACATTGATCCTATTCATTATCTAGGTGAATTAAAGCCTGTCATTATAAAGCATCTAAGCACGTAATTCTATCTCCATTATAATCCTACGCACCCCTTTTTACGCTTACATAAAAGAAGCATCTACCATACTAATTCATTGGTAAAATAGACTTTAATAGTTATGCCTATAGGATAAGTATCCTTTGGCAAGTGTATTAATAATGACAATTTTGAAATGATGAAGTGAATGATAATCCTACCCACCTGCAAATCAAAAACAGACCTTTTATAAAGGGTAGCATATATAGAGTGATAGAGATAATCCAATTTTGTTTCATTTCTGGTTTTAAGGATACGCAGGTGGCATTGTTAATAAGAAGTGAATGGAAGTCATTAGTATGACTGTATAACTGACACTGTGGACTAGTAGTAAAGACATCTAAACTGCTGTCGTAGGTTCGAATACCACTGAAGTCAAACTTAATGATGATCATGACGATGTCTTCAAGTCAATAAAAAGTGTTTGTTTTGTATCAAGAACTTGTTAGTCGATATTCCCTTATGAACTAAATTTATAAAAATGTATGAACTTAAAAGTATGGTACATCCTTTCCCGGAGTTTAAGCCTTCTTTGGAATTATTTCAGTGGTTTAAAAATAAACTTAAACTAACTAAAGTGAAACAAATTACAGCTGATGTCAAACCACAGACATCTTGAAATCGTGTTTCAAAATACTCTGTAAATTTCTCAGGAGAAATAAAATGACTGACTCAAACAAAACTCTGCATTGCGTTATTTGCGTTCCCGATAAGCACCGATACAAAGAACTCATTTTATTCAAAATCAACCTCAGAATGTTCAGATTGCACCAATATTTTTTTCATATTATTATTATTTTTTATTACCTTTTTTATGTTTTTATAATGACTGAAGGTAAATAAACTTTATATTAGTACAATGGAATTTCCTTAGTGAAAATATTTACATAGCTGTTATTCAGACATTTACATTTATTTACTAAGAATTTAAATTTAAATTAATTCTCAGGATTTACGTCAATAGTTATACCTTTTTGATATCTTCCTTGGTGTTTAGTTTTACGGAATTTAAACAAAGTATCTACCAGAGATCCTATAATCCATCGTGATACTACCCTAATATCTATAAAAAATCACACAACACAGAATCAATCGGTCTTCAGCGCAAACGAGCCGTTAAACACGATACTAATACCGTCATTACATCGAATAAACATGTTAAATTATAATAAAAACAAATAGTATACACAAACCCAAAAGAAACTAACCCAAATTTAACCTCAACCCACTTTAAACCTACACACGATCCTCCAAAGCACCAGAATCCTAAATCCAAAATCAGTTACTTCACTGGTTTCAATTTTATTTGTGTTAAAATAATACTAGACACGCTCGTGGCGTCGTTCGGTCACGTGTCGGCCGACGGGCTTTGCTAATGAACACGCGCCCACGAACCTTTGTGACCAGTCCTTGTGTCGTGTGCCCACTGTGCAGAGAAGCTAAGGAAATGGAGGCGAAAATCTGGGATTAGTAATGAGGCAAATACAAGGATTCAAGGACCTCCTGCGGTATTGTAAGAGTACTAAATAATGTTTTAAATATTCAAAACATAATTTTTCCAGGATAATATTTTGTCGTTTTTCCGATATAACTGCTCTTTTTATGAGATATATTTTAAAATGTACCCATAAATTTAATAGGGGGCCTGAATCGAATATTTAAATTATCAGCAATTTTTGACACGAATTGGATTTTATTTGGTTCATATTTATCTAGTAATATGCTTCTTATTTTATTTTACTTACATATCATGTACCACTACATCCCGCCCCAAGCCATACAAATATCTTATATGTAGAACAAATATCATGGTTGAACATTATTCTAATTTGTCCATTTGTTTCGCACAGATAGGTAGGATATTTCCGGCATGGTTGACAGCGCAAAATAGACCTTAATTAGCTCTGATTTTAAGTTGTCTTTGGCGTGTGAGTGACGTCTTTTGATTTTGGCATAGCGTGGAAAAGGTTAGAAATATTAAATAGTCAACTTATTTTGTGAAAACGCCCAAAAACACTTATCAACCCACACCCTACTTATAATCGTACGTTTTCGCACGCGTTTTTTTTTACAATTAAATTCCCTTCGACCTCACTCCGCCGCTTGTTAGGGGCGCGTGCGCACCGCGTGGCGAGCTTCATTACCGACCTCTTAGCTACCTCTCTTTGTGTGGCACGTGACCTCTGGGGTTTTTATATTTTTGTAGTAATCGGATATGTTACGCGTTAGGTGAGGATTTAAAAAATAGGATAATCTAGTTATTTAAATCAGAAAATATATAAGGGAGCTATGATAATAAATAAGAATATTACTATTACACTCAAATTAACTAAGTTCCAGTTTAAACTCCAGGGTTGTAAATTAGGTACTAGGTATTTTATTAAGAAAGATCATAAAAGACCGAGCGCCGCTCGAGTTGAAAATAAATTTCACTGAGATGACAACTTAGAACAAATTTTCGCCCCAGTAAACTACAATACTCGTATTGTTAATTTCATTGAAATCGTTAAGCCATTATCAAGAACATGTTCACAAATATAAAAAACTGCTCATATATGAAAAACATCAAAGACTCTGAAACAGACACTCACGCTGTTCACCATCGGGGTTCGAATTCGGGTCCGCTTGGTCCGTAGGCAAGGCATATATAGTAGTAATAAAGTAAGGTATCAAAAGGAACAGCTATTGCGTCTATTTTGCCTGTTTTAGTCTAGCGATCCTTGGTTCGATTCCCAGTAAAGGTAAAGTTTTTTTTTTACGGCATCGAGAAGGCAAACAAGCACACAGGCAAACATTCGCATTCACAAGACTGCAATCCTAAGACTGCAAATGCGTTGGACTGAGATGGAATGCCTCTATGCTACTTATTTCGACGACTGTCTTATCCCCAAACCGGAACACAACAATGCGATCACTGCGTCACTGCGTGTGCAAAAGTCGCTATGTGTTATTGTCTATACGGAGAATTTTAAATCTTAGACGGCTTAGTCAAAGTGCGGAATCCTGTATGTGAAAACAAACACATAGCGACTTTTGCAAGCGCAGTGACGCACTGCTGTTTGGCGGTAGGTAAATGGATAATACGCTTGTGTTATAAGAGTACGGTAAGTAAATTGTTGGTGAGGTTTAGACAATAAAATTGTTAATGTACGTACATACTTATTTTTTTTGTAATACTCGTAGGTAGGTTTTCCCATAATATAAGAGTTTGAGCTAAGTTTGGATTTGGAAAACATTACTTATTGTGATATAGTTTATTGTTTTTTTGCTTTGAACCGATCGTAGTGGGTATCTATGTCTGTCTAGTAGACATATTTCGACTGAATTGATGTCTGCCTATTGCCATTAGACTATAGTCACTGTCATAATAAGTGCATGAACATTTTGTTACCTTGTCGTTGTATTGTTGTTAGGCAATTTTATAAGACATTTCAACCCTGACGTTAAAGTGACAATGTACAAAATTGATCACTCACCCTGAATTTATTTTCTATATCGAAAGTAGAGTAGATATAAAAAACTGACCTATTAATCAAATTCGGTCACCATACATAACTTGCAAGTGACAACTCGACGACTAGTTAATTCTTATGTCAACGCGTTAGAGTACAAAATCGATAGTTTTTATAGCGTTTTGTGTTGACGATTTGGGGCCTTAATAAACGCGGACAGCAAAGTATGAAGTAGGTACCTAATAAGAATTTCGAACGAATATTATGTAGAATTTTAAGTTTGATTATCTGTTGTTCAAAAATCGTAATACTTTTCATAAAATATTTTTTTTTTACGATCAAACTCACAAATAGGTATACAGCTGATTGACTTAAATTCAAACTAAGTACTTTAACTTGAATGCACTGCGACAAAGTACTAAAATGTGATTACAGCTACTTCTGAGTTCAACCAATACAAGCTACGGCATAGTTTGCGACTAAGTCCAATTATCTGAGATTGTTCCTTGATATTTATCATTTTACATACATACAGTCATGAACATTCATTTAGGCCCCATCTTCGGTCCAAAGTCAATCTGACATTCTACATCAATAAGGTTGAGTTTGTTGTAAGTTACAAATGACTTTAAACCTCAAATGACATTGACGACGTCAAGATTTTTTTTTTAAATGAGTCCTAAATTAACGTACGCGACTGTACATAAAACCTTCATTTCCAGAGTGGGGTAGGCAAGAGCTACAGAATTAGAAATAACTCTGAAAAACTTGTTGATAATTCTGTTACCACATTTCGCACAATCAGGCTAACATGTTTAGCAGTGTTAGTGACAGGTTGCAAGCCCATCGCGTAAAAGTACTAAGAGCCTTTATTCCCTTAGTCGCCTCTTACAACATCCACGGGAATACATGGAGTGGCACTATTCTAACCCGGCAACCACACGGACGTTATTTTATATAAAATCATATTTAAATACACCATACAAACAATTAAGTCAATAACATGACCCATCTTGGTTAGTCAGGTAAGGCCAACTCGCCTTTTAAAAACCCACCCGTCTCGTGGCCCACAGGTGACACCTTTACTTTTTTTTTATACAAACAGACATTTTGTTAGCCAGCCTGATTTATCGGTCGGGGACATCGGAAATAACCTTTTTTTCCTGTCGGTTAAAATTATAAGTGATGGTGACGTCGGACCCATTCACACGCAACGAGTCGATAAGCTGAGGATGACCGTTAGATCTAACCTGTTATTGAAGGGTTCATTTTTTTTTCAAATTTGATAAATACATTATTAAACTGGAAAGAAAGAAAAGGAACAATAGTTATTTGTTTTCGCTGCGAGTGTTGATTTTGAATCCCGAGCAAGCGAACAATTCTAGAATTGAATCACTAGCGCGGCGAGTGATTCTGCTTTAGAATCCTGAGTGCAGCGAGGGATTCAAAGACACAAGATGTAAATAACTTTGGTCTCGTATTGCACATACATTTTTTTATCTCTGACCGAAAAAATATAACCTTTAGGTAAAAAAGGCAACATGGTAAATATTAAATGACATCCCCAGCCGCCCCGCGTAGCGTCCAACACGATCACCATTGTATTGTAAAACAAATTTTTACTTTGTCTAAACAATAAAACCACCCTTTTTGAGGTAAGTTTTTGAGGAAGAACAGATAAATACGCACAAGATAATTATGTAGACATGAAAGTGTCCCAACTTACGAGTGCATGATGCTGGCATTCGTCAGTGCTGATTTTCATTTAAAACCACCAGGTAAAACTACCATGGTTATATCAAAAAAAGTACATATAATTATTTATACCTAAAAACTAATTTATAGCTAAGAAAATAAATTAAGTCAAAGAAAATTCGTATGCAACCTTTCACGCCCTACTTTTTGGCTAAACAGGCGAAGGCTACAGAGAAAGAAAAAGAAAACGGACACAAACGAACGTCACAACTGTCACAAACCAAGCATCACATTGATTGATGCAAAACAGTAACAATAACAAGTAACGATTCAAGCCTTATTGCAGGTAAATTTAACCCTAGGATAACCCCAGGTTAAATTATTAAAGACTCAGATTCATATGCAGATTCGGACGCAGTCCCATAGCCCCATGATTGGTTAATAAATACTAATAATAATACTACTCTCGGAAGCTAATATTATACAGGGCCTCTATTCAGTGGTGCTAGACAAGTTGCATTCGACACTCGCTAGCGATTATGTTTCGAATGAAAAATATATGGCATTGACGTAAGTGTCACGTTACTATATCGGTGGCTTACGTCAATTCCATACATTTATCAATCGAAACAATCGCTAACGATTGTCGAATGCAACTTGTCTAGCATCACAGGTGCGTTAAAACGATATCGTATTTGACACGTTTAAGAATCGTTTATGTAACAGTCGCTATTATTGTAAATGACATAAGAGTTATCAAAACGTTGACAATACGGAAACACGTCAAATACGATATCGTTATTTACCGTGTAGAATCCCAGCCCAGGGCCTCTATCCAGGTGCCTTAAAACGATATCGTGTTTGACTCGTTTAAGAATCGTTTATGTCACAGTCGCCATTATTGTAAATGACATAAGAGTTATCAAAACGTTGACAATACGGAAACAGATCAAAAATGATATCGTTATAACGCAGTTGAATAGAGGCCCTGGGCCAAACGTTTTGATAACTCTTATGTCATTTACAATAATGGCGATTCTTAAACGTGTCAAACACGATATCGTTTTAACGCACCTGAATAGAGGCCCTGTATGTCAGATTCTTTTGCTAATAAAAATCTCGCTGGTTAGTAATAAGGTTGTCATTGCTACAGGAGTTTTATTTGAGATACTGCTATTTGGCTTAGCAGGGTAGAATAATAATATCACCGTCCCGCATGAAGAGAACCTCGTGAACTTGTATCTTAACTTGGCTCACGAGGTGACCGCTAGGTGGGATGTTGACTCGACGATCATTGTCCCGATAGTTGTTTCGGCGGCCGGTCTCATAGCGAAGAGTCTCGACCAACGGGTTCATATTAGCTCATATACAATTGGTCTTTCGAACTTTCATTCAAATAACGATTTGTGACTATACTCATCATTTCTCCGAAAAAAATTGTTCATTTTTTTATCGTAACTATTACGATATTTATAATCATAGCAACTTCTAAAGTGAATTTTACTGAAACCGTTCTGATTTTAGGACGTTTGTAAAACAAACCTAACCTAACCTAACCTTATTTTCTAGTTGGATATTTTTAAGATCCTGAAAATAAACAGGTGTATGATTAATATTTATTATGAAGAGTGATCATTATGATGTAAAATGGTATGAGATACATTTTCGGAGTTCCAATAATTTAATTTGCATTTTTATATGAACTTTGGCGCATCCCTCTCCTTATGGGACTCTCGCTGGATGACTGGATCTAGGGCCGGATACAGAAAGCAGTACTCCTCGACACGGCACGTACTGTGAGGACGCTCCTCTCTCTGCAGCTCTAACCACCGATAACTTGAGCTGTGCCTCGCTGCCGGCGGCACCCGTGGGTTCGGTTTTTTTTTAGGGTGTAGGTATATTTTGGGTAATACACACTTGTTAAAATAAAAGTTGTCTTTCTTATGGTCATAGTTAAAAGCTTGTGTGCATATTTTTTTTTAAGATACTAAAGCAGTCCTTACGCAATTTATGTGGGAATGGGCTTAGTCAGAAAATTAGGATTTCAAAACATTAACTCTCGGTGTGTCCACAGGAAAGACGATAAAATAAATTTTTGTCTGACCTTTTTATATTTAAAATATTCTTGTAAAAAACCTAATTTACAGAAAGTAAGTAATAAAAATCTAAAATATTAGGGGACTATGGATACTTGACAGATGTATACATACTAATGTAGAGAAATACATGCTCAGTGATCGGAATTAGGTGAGCTAAAATACCTATTCTTTGCGAGAGGACATAATATGGAGTGGTTTCTTTTTTGGATTCCGGGTATTTGATATTCATCCGGGCACTGCGAATACTAGCCGTAATGTTGAACATCCATTCTTTTCTTTATAGAATGTTTGTAAATTTTGTATTCAAAATGGTAACATTCTTGCCTTAAAGTTAAAATTATAAGGAATCCGAAAATGTGAAATATATGGTAAATTAAGTAATCTGTGCTTTCCTGATTGTCAGTGCTTGTCTACTAGTACTAGAAAAATAAGAAAGCAAGTACGTATAGGGTTATGTACATATTCAGGTAAGCGGGTGTACTCACTCATTTCTGAAGGCACAATATGTGGTTGTACATATTAAAATAGTTATTATCTCCCTTATCTTTTGAACACTAATTGTTTAGACCGCTTGGCTCTAACGCGCCCCTTTGCAAGTCATAAACAAACAATGCGTGAGAAAACCCATATTATTCGTCCTACAACTACTTTTTAGAAATCTTGTACATTCCTTCTTTTGTCTAGCCCTTTTTACTAAAAACTATCATTAAACATGCCGTACTTTAAACAAAACATGTCATGTTTAATATTACGACAATTACCCGAATAAATATCAAATACCCGGAATCCAAAAAAAACATTTGTATCCGGTTGTAACCACTCACCTAATTCCGATCACTGTACAGTCAAGGTCATAAATATGTATTCACTTTAGTACCTTGTCACTTTAATCGCTGTGACAATTTCATATGGCAGTTTAAACATGATGTTAAATAGACAAGTTACTAAAGTGTATACATATTTATAACCTTGACTGTACATGCTACATACGCTCATCTCACAAAACAATCGGCCATTAACTCGAATCGAACCTGTCACCACCGCTAGGTTCGTGGGTAGGGTCACCACCAACCACCAGTAGGTAGGGCTACCAACTCTAGGTTAAACACGTCGTCACAATAAGCGTAAAGGAAGACTGTTTCAAACATTTGCAATCAGCGCAGTTTGAGTCTAACGGGAATCGAACCCACATCAATGCAGTTATTGGTCATCAACATGTCTGTTGGCTAAGTCAAGCATTGCCATAATAAAAAGAGTACGTTTTAAATAATTTTGAACTTAACTGGGTCTCTATTCAACTCGGTAGCATCATATTGCTTTTGACATGTAAACGTATTGTCAACATTACGATAGCTCTTATTTACTTGACAGTGATGGCGACCGAGTTTAAAACAATACGATAAAAATGTCAATGCATTAATGGATTATTAAAAAAAACATTTTTTAAAACAGGACTTCATGTTTTGATAATGTCGTCTGTGTGTTAATGAACCTTTTTATATTTTTGTGCCTCTATATTGTATTTGTTTTAATGTTTCTTACATTAAAATAAATACAATATAGAGTGACACTTGCGACGTTATAAGCGACGTGCTTGTTGAATTCGGTCCTATCCAGCCTCTCTACGAGGGACCGTAGAGTCGCACATACATACAGGTCAAACACATAACCATCTGTTCAGCTCTGCCGCAGTCGGGTAAAAATAGAGCCCTAGTAATATTATATGATAATAATAAAAGAAGCCATTAACACGTTCCACGGTTTTTAAATTACGCATTCAAATTGTTGACAACCAGCGCAAATCGCCAAAATGCAGGGATATAAAACCTTTTTTGAGTTGGTAATAACAAATAAAAATTATACGCTTATAATGTTAAACGTCAGAACTGAACACCAGTGGCGTGTAATTGGTAACAATTACAATATTTGCTGAGCACCCCTGCTTTTGTACTTGGAATGTTTATATTTTTTCTAAACAGTATTTGCTTGGCAAATAACTTGTTAAGTCGCGAGATTCTAGCGATTTTACGAGGCAGGTGATAAACGTTTCGTTATTTACGTAAGTATTTAGACGGCGCTTTCATAGTCAAATGGATTATAAACTTGTTACTGGATTTACACAAAAAAACCTACTTAAACTTATTAGTCGGCTTTTTGTTACCTACTGATCTGTCCATATCGAAATTCAGCCGTGCTGACATAAAAAAAACCGAAAACATTGTTTAATTTAACATGATTTCTTATGTTTCTCACTTCATTAAAAGTTGTATTTTTAGTTTAATAAAATACCTTTCTTTAACACAAACATTTATTTCTGAAATTTCCACGCCTTTTTAACTGCGCTCAAAAACTGGGCTTTGCTTCCGTGCCTTGCACCCTAGTGTTTACCGGGCTACCCTTGGCTAGGTGACGTAAAATATTACCAAAAGGGATGTTTGTCCATTGTTACTGGAGTTTGTTTTTCTTTCATCTTTTTTTTCAAACAATAAACACAGATTTTTCTAGATTAGATATATTGTGGGTTGCAAACTGGTTAAAATTTTGTTGATTTTTATTTGCATGTTTTTGCGGGTTTAGTGATTTAGAGATAATTTTGATATGTATAAAGAGACTCACATTAATTTTTATTTGTTCGATCTATTCTCTTCTTTCGTATTTTTTTAAAATCACAAGTTTTTACGTAATTAGCTATAGGGCGAGTATATGAAATAGTAGAGAAATATTAATCTTGATGATTCTGAAAGACCGTTACGTGTTGTAAATTATTAACTTGCTGGGAAAAATCAGTTAGTTCACGGTCATCACAAAACTTATAAAAACGGGTGATGAAAATACTAAAAAAATAAAAACCAAAACACGCCACACGAATATTTTACGATTTTTTTTTTACTAACGTTAATATTATCTGAGTACGTATTTAAAAAACTATTTTCCTGCGAATTTTGCCACTCATAATAAATTCACTCCCCCACATAACTTATTAAAAAACTTACGATTCGACACATCATTAATAGAAATGTTATCAATAAGCCCCAAGTTCCCCTCGTAATTGGCTAGGGGACATATGCCGGCGTCCCCGGTCTCCCCATCATTATCAGTGCAGCAATCAAGTGGAACTCTCTTCTGCTTGTTAATCTTGTATGTGCCAATTTTATTGTTTTTTTAATGATGTCTTTTTTGTACAGGGTGGTAGAAAAATTGGTTACGTATCTGTTACGAGTGATAAATAGGTAGATGTGAGATGTTTTCTCAAACAAAGTATGAATTTATTTATCATGATTCTTTAGTATTATGTTGTTAGTAGTCTAACAGCATTGCCGTCCAATTCACTTGTAGCACCTTTTAAAGAATCAATGAGTTTGTTTCCTTGTTTGTTTCGAGTATAAGTATTCAGTAAAAGAAAGAAAAAACCTTTGAAAGAAATCCTGGAAAAAACGAACGTCACAAAAAGTAAAGCGGACATTAAATTGTTATGATACTATCTTATTTAATGTGAGAAAATAATAAGCACTTACTTACTGCATTCTATGATTTCTCATTTATCTATGTTAATGGTCTCCAAAATAACTATTATTGTATTTATCAGGCACCAACGAATTAAAGCATATAAATTGCTTTTATAGCCTAACATACCTTTTTTGGTAGTTTTAAGAAAGAACTGAGGGAAAAAATACTTTCATCTATTTCTCAAAGGTGAAAAGCTATCAGCTGTATATAAGAGAAATAATAAGGACCAGTTTAAATCTTTGCTTCAAATTTGATTTCTTAATAATCCAAACAGACACGTGCCACTTTGACCACTTGACCCCGAAACCGTTAAAATGACAACAAACAAAAAAGCATCCTATGGTTAAAAATCACATTATGTAGGGGTGTCACCACTAATGAAGCTATTGTCGGCAACCAATTGTTCTGTTCACTGGGCACAACCCTACTGCATGTTTCAGACAAAAGGTCATAACTGCTAATCATTGCCATATAGCCGCTCCAACCTCAACTTGAAGGTTATAAGGTAGTAAGTAGTTTGAAGGGTAATAGAGGATTTTAATTTTAGATTTAGGAAGGTGATTGTCATTACAGGTTATTGCGGGTTTCACTGCGTTTGTTTTTTAACCTTTTGAACGCCACGGTCGGCTGCAACTTTTCATGTCCCAGAAGCTAACGACGTCATATGCCACAACCGCGCCGATAGAAAATGTATGAAGCATTCAGAGCGCTCAGCGTACCGGTACAAAAATCGGAAAACGTGATTTGCCGGCTTTGGCGGTTAAAAAGTTAACGTTTCATGTATGGCGCCTGTACGGTCAACTCGTATGCCAATAAAGAGAAAAATAGAAAAAGATAGGTATCTATGTAGCCTTTGTTGCCAACTGTATTTTTTTTTGCATTTCCATGATCTTTTTATCGAAGCTAAACTAACGAATGCAAATTCAGTGGGTCTACGTTAATGAGGCCATGGAATTGCCTGACAAAAATCAATGGAGCGTCCATATTAAACAATTCCTAGTGGTAGGGGCTACCTTGTGCAGAGTTCATCCGGATCGCTACATGCTGTCGACGACACGCTAACCTAGTTGGTAGTGATCCTGCCTTCGAAGCTAGGGTCTTGGGTTCAAATCCCGGTAAGGGCAGATATTTGTGTGATGAGCACTGAGTAATTGTTCCTGATTCTTGGATGTTTTCTGTTTTTAAGTATATTTTTCCTTGTAAGTTTATCGTTGTCTAGTGCCTAGAGCTTAGTTTTGGACCAGGTCAATTTGTGCGATATTGTCCTGTGTTTTTTTTTTATCCACCACCATCTTATCCTTTAACCTACCTTCAAGCAGCCAGAAGTGTTCACGTTGTGTCTTGGCGAGTAAAATTACTAGCGTAAAGGCATTCCATCTTAATTCTCACGGTTGGCAACGCATTTGGAGCCTTAGGATAGCTTGAGGCTAGTCTTGAGAATTCAAATGTCTATGGGTTTCAGATTCCACTTACCATAAGGGTCCATTCACACAGACCGGCTCAGAGAGCATCGGCCCGCGCTCTTCTTTTCCCACAGACCGCAGCCGATCGGCTGCGCGAGCGCGGAAGAACACGTCAAGCAGCCGTTGGCTGGTGTGAAATAATGCACTCAGCATTATTTCACACGAAGCGCGTTCAAGCTTTTTTAATGACAAAAGAAGTACACATGCAAAAATAAAACTTATTACAATGACTCAAAAATCTGTTTCCAACGTGGTAAAAATCTGCTCTCCTCTACGAGCCGGTTTGTGTAAACCGACCTTATACTTAGTGCCTGTGTGATCGCTTTCTTGTTATAAAAATAAATGAGGAATCGTAAGGCGGGCTTTAAAACTGACGCTCACAACACATTATTAGTTTTTAATCGACAAGTGACCACGATCGATGGTCAGGCCGCCTGCCATTGCCGTCCACCCGCAAATCTGCCCTCATAAGCCAATAAGCAGTATCTCAAATTCAATAGCCAAAGCAGATTCAACCCTTTGTCATTGACATAAGGTTGCATTTGCTACAGGACGAAGTGTATTTTGGCGTGAGGCATCGGTCCTCAGTCTTGTAGTCTGTATTCTAATAAGATTACTAACAGTCTAAAATCTGCCGGCCCTTTCAATTCTGCTTAGATCCTGTAACCAAACTCCGACACCATGTCAGTTAATTAAAATAACAAGTCCTGATTTAATACGACCGGACTACTAAACAGATTAAAAAACATAATGTCAAAATAAAAACACTTTTTTAGTTTTGTATTTCCCTATAGAACTAAATTTATTGCTGATGTCTAGTACCCAAGTACAAACCTTGAGAACAGTTAAGGACTTATGTCAATTTGTGTGAGATTGTCCCCTTATTTTAAAAACGTCGTAATGGTAAATTGCTTCAACGGATAGTAGGTGTGACTGTTTCACTAACATCGTTATAATCGAATCAATGTGGCAATGCGGAAGTGGTATAATCACCCTGTTGTGCACGCATCGATTCGCTTACTTAGTTTTGACTGGGTCGTATGGACACAGGCCGGTGGCCAAATTAACTTGTTATGTCAAATGACCATATTATTAAGTACGTTGAAGGTAATAAGGTAGCCTGATATTGTGAATTTTTCAATGGGCAGCTATTAGTAAAAAAAAGTTGTGCAGCTTTTGTTGTCGACCCTAGTTTTTTGTACAGTCATTATCTGCTTATGTTGTCGGTGGGTCTACATTAACTATAGCGGCAATCCTGTTGCCATCTTCCTACTCCATCATCAGATCAGCTCCTTGATAATCCCAAAATTCAGTCTGTTACAATACCCGAAAGGGGTTCAAAATTTGCTTACCAGATTTAAACCGAAGTTTTCATAATAATAACTATTAAATATATAGAAACCTCCGATATAGTGGGAACTATTAGGAACCCTTTCTTTCAGAGCTGATATTTCTTAGACGGCACGACCAATTTTCATAAATCTTAACTAAGAACCATCTCGATTAAGCTACCGTTCGTTAGAAAATCGTACTATCCGTTTAGAAGCTACGATAAACATACATACATTAAGCTTATAAAGCCCCTCTTTTGTCAGTGGTTAAAAACCGGCCAAGAGCATATCGGGCTGTCTAAAATTACGCAGCCGTTAGGAGAACACAAAAAAATAACTGAAATCAAAACAGAAATATTGAATTGAAAGAAAAAATATACTCAATATCTTACTAAAAAACATAACGTAATAACGAAAACCCACTTAATCAGCTACAAAATAAAACAAGTTACTACTAAATAAAATTATTTTGCCATCGTGGCATTGTGCCGAGGATACAGGCAGCTTTCCTTTTTGAATAGCTATCCGTATTCGCTGAGAGAGGAAGCTGTTCGGTTAACTTTGACGTCGACTAGGCGCTTCCTGATTTCGGTGACCAGGATAACAAAGTTGTATTCTTGGTATTTGCACATTTGCAGTAGGTGTCACGAGTGCTGCTAATCTGTTTCACCTCGCGAGAGACAGAGAACAGTTTTCGGAGCTGACTGCCAACCTTTGCTATGTAGTAGGAGAGGCATTTTAAGAAGAAGAAGAAGTACCTTGAAGATGTCAAGGGGCCAAAGTGTTTACGCATATGTAGCGTCCCACACTAGCATCCGACTCATCTTCCAAAGTTCCAGAGTTATACTATCCTGTCTCTCGAGATGCCGCGCTCTAGGACAGCCGAGGGATTGACGGAGGAAAGAGCACCTCGGAATTGGAATCATTGAGCGCGTCATAGCGGGAAAAGCGGCCCGCGCTGAGCTGACACGAATTTCCATGGTGACTAAGACAGTCGACGTTTTTGCCAAAAGGGGTTATGTATGGAGCATAGACCAGCACCCCGAGGTGCATTTTTTTTTAAACCGCAATGTATCCGGCTTAAAAAAGGTTGCAATCCTTAACTGAAAACTATACAACTATCTCTGAAAATCACAATTACATATCAGCTAGTTTTTTACTTGATCTTATATGAACTTCAGTAGGTGTAAAATGTTTGTATGGATCTTATTTCTTTTCATCTATAGTGTCACTAGGTAGTTTAATAAAAAAATCCATATGGCGAATTTTAAAGTAAGTATGGAGACGATGTGAAATATTGCAGTTGTTCAAAGCTTACTTTTTTATTAAAACAACATTATTTTTGTTCAAGCTTTTCATGTGTAAAGTAGTATGCATAGACGGACTGCTTGAAGTTAGGGCCGACATTTTTAGGCATTCGATGTTAGGAAATCTAAATTCGCAGAACACGAACCAGCCGACGCTCGAACAGATCGCCTGCGGTCACAGCTAAACTCCAGTCGATGTGCAGTCGAATTGTGGTCGACTCCAACCGAACAATTGGCCTTCGGATTCGACAACTGGAACAAATTAGATCAAGTTCTGTGCCAAGCGTATAATGTTTTAGTGTTTGTCTTGAACGTTGAAGACAAAGCAACTCAGCCAAAGTGGTACACAGTCAGCCGACTATGTAAGATGCCAATATACGTTTTAATTCCGTTTGCATGTCATAAAACAAAAATAACTAAAAGATGGGTGTCATTATCAAGGGTTGTTTTAGCGACTCTTTCATCATTCATTTATTTTAATGTAACCATATAAAGTACCTGCTAATTACTAGAGAAAATGTAAAAAAAACTAACAAATGGAAATTAAAACTAAAAGTAAAACTAAAATAAAACTAGAAAGCTAAGTACCAATTTCACCATACGAAGTTAACCACTAAACAGACGATTAGAGCGTTCACAGTTGTCAAAATGTATAAACTAACAGTCGATTAACATTGATTAAATTTAACATCGTATGGTGAAATTGTTAATTGGTCTAGAAAAGGGCCATGTGGCATTGTACGGAAGATGCTGGCAGCTTTTCCACGCTGAATAGTTAATGCTGAATAACGCTGAATAACTTATGCGTGGGCCAAGGAAACTGCCAGCTCTTCCGTCTCCAGTGACGTCAATAAGCCTCTTCGAAATTTTTTGAAACCCCACGGACCAAGGGTCTCGACGGTGAAACCAACCAACCAACCCAACAACGTCCGGGGGAGATGTCACGGGGCTAGCGTGTCTACACAGGTTGCATCACAAACCTGCGCCCGTCCCTTGTTCCACGGAACTAAGGACGTTCCATCAGGTCTCTTGCAATCATTTCGAAAAATTTCGATCGGCTAACTGCTATTTGAACCTACAAACGCACCGAGCAACTAAGCCTTTTTCCATCGGGCCAACAAACAATACAGGCCGTTACAGGCAGTTATTTAACCGGATTTTTTAGATATGATGGCAAGAGACCGCCGTACGTGGGCTATGAAGGCAATATACATTCACAATAATATTAAGTCTATAATGCGTTTCCAACCCCAAGGTCCAAGACGGAATGCGTCCATGCTATTTGACCGGTTTTCTCATCTCTATACCAAATTACAACATTGCGAACACTGCTGTCCAAAGCAAAACGCCAGTAAACGCATAAGGACTTCTAAACTGTTATACTGCTTTTCTACTTTGCAGGGAAATAATAAACATGGATTAATATAAAAGGTCTTTAAATACCCACTTGAAACTTTAGTAAAAAGCGATAATTCCACCGATCTAAAGTTATCCGTAGTCCATTCCTATCTTTTATCTCGAAGTTTCTTAGTTCTTACTTGCAGCAACGCCCCAGGAGTAAGTGAGTAAATAAGTAAAAATTTATTCATTTACCAAACAGTTTACATTACAAGATATTTGGTTACAGTGATTTGAAACAATTAGTATTTTAAGCATATCAATGGAACTCACACTAGGTCGAGCGTGTGGCTTAAGGCCCGGCTGTGATTACCAAAAAGGGTTAAAAGCAGGTATAGCGTCAACGGATTACACAATGTATTGTGACGGTAACTACGAGGTTTTAATTATTACAAAAAATGAGAAAATTAATATGAAAAGAAAAATCAAAAGTAAAAGTGTGTGTGTGTGTTTGTGTGTGTTTTGAGGTGCAACAACAAATGGTTTCACTTTTACGGCGAGGTCATTGAATCAATTTGGGTTTAAAATCTATCGAACATTTTAATATTGTCACCTGTATCTCAAGAGACAATTAAGTCTACTTAGTCGTGATAGTTTTACTTTTAACTTCATTATGATTATTTTGTTCTTTCATTAAAATATTTTCAGGTTTTTATTACTTGTAGTTTTGACTGCAGCGGAGGAGCGAGCGGGACACACGCAAATCTAGCTAAAATGTTATTTTGCTGCATTTTCTGGTTTCCGTATGGTCAACAAAGAACCCTTCTAGTTTTGTCCATGTCCGTCTGTCCGTCTGTACGCGGTATTACCCAGATAAACTAAGCTGTAATTGTAATTTTTTGGGTACAATCAGCATTAAATATAATATCGTATCCTATATACTATTGTATGGTATGATAAACCAATTTGCCACTTTGGCTGATACAATTATACGTAATTTTAATTCCAGAAAATTGGATCGATCGAAATAGCGATGACGCAGACGGAGTGAAACACTCTAAAGTACCTTATTCTAGAAAGCGCGTGACACGCTAAAATAGCTAACGTTTCAAAAGCAAAAGAACTTTGGCAGTAAGTCTCATGATTTTAATTCTCCTAAATGTAATAATCATTGGTCATTTTGGTAGTGAGGCATTATAAGGGAGTGGGACCCCTTTAATCCGCACAATCCGTTCCGATTGATGCTTGACTTGCTCGACTGTTCAATTAGAGGGAGGGGAAATGTGCCCACTTGGTACCAGAGCAAAATCCGAACAGTAATCAACAAGACTGATAAAAAGAAAGCTTTAAAAGGAAACCCGACAGCAATTTAAGTTATTGTTTCATTTTCGTTTATTACGTATAAAGTGTAAAGTAATATTCCTCAAGAGCCGAGTACCGAGTTTGAATCCCCGCGGTCACCATGTACCAATGAGTTTTTCTAACTTAAGAAGATTTTCTCCCCTTTAGCGTTATCCGCTTTTTACGATTTTTGAATATATTGTAGATATGAGAAACTAAGTCTGTACGTTTTCTTTTTCAAGAAAATATCTAATGGAAAGATAAATAAAAGAAAAAACAAAAGTGGGAACGTACAGACTTAGTTTTTCATAATATCTGCAACATATTATTATTATATTTTGTATACCTTGTGGCTGAATGAGTCGTGAAGTCAGGTTCCTATAATGACTAGAGTTGTTATTTAGGTATATATTTATGTAGGTATATATATATATATATATGTATGTATATATGTATATATGTGTGTATTATACATGTACGTTTATATTAGTTTGTGTACTTGCTAATTTGTTTAAAAATTATTTATTTATTTATAAGTATTATCATTTATTTTTACTTTTTGTGCAAACTTGTATGTGTCCAACCCCATGCATTGTCCTTACTCATTTGCTTCAGGGTTAGCTGGAAGAGATCCCATTTAGGGATAAGTTCGCCTTTGTACATTAATTTAGTGTTGTAATTGTAATATTTATATTTTTGTGCAATAAAGAGTTTACATACATACATATTCAAAAATCGTGGAAATCGGATTAGATGAGAAACGTTATGGCCCGGAGCTAAATTTGAATGGATTATTTTTGACAGCTACGCGATTTAAGTATCGCTTCACAATCCTCTTAAGTACGTACCCGATGCTGTTACGTTGAAGGGAAGACATCGTGAGGAAACCTGAACATTCGAATAGCAGATCCTAAAGGAGTCGAATTAATTTCGAACGAATCTTTTTCTTATGAAAACCAAATTATTTAACAGATCAAAGTTAGCGGGTCTATGTCAAGTACAGCGGAGGTCCTGTTGCCACCTTCCAACTCCATCATCAGATTATCACCCTTCCAATCGTGTCACTGGTAGATCACGTGATATGAAGAGAGTTACGTGACCTACCAGTGACGTGATTAGTTTAAAACAAAACGAATAGAAACGCTAATTAGCGTAACGAATCTTGGCTAGGGCCTCAATACAGTGTATTCGTAGTAAGGCTCTGTTCTACTCTGGCTAACCTTTATTGCTTTTGGCATGTTATTGCCAAAGTTGTGATAGCTCTTATTTAGTTGTCACTACCTAATGGTGGCCGAGTAAAAATAATACGAAAACAATACGTCTAGCAACGAAGTGGACAAAGGTCCCTCTGCTGTGTACATGTAGTTTATTATGACAAGACAATGTTTGAGTAACGATTTTTACATCTGTAAATACCCATCCAATGCCCATCACGTAAGAAATTATAGTTTTACTAAAGTAAATATCCTACGACAACTGTCAAGAATCAACATATATCTATAAGGTAGAAAAATTAGGGTCCAGTTCTGTTGTACCTTTGTCCTCTACCGATCGTGACAAGAAGTCGCGTGTTCAAAATAATTTAAGCGTAATCGTAGGTTGTGATTGTCAAAATTGTTTACCCTGGACTCAAACCGAATACCAAGAATCGGAAGATACAAAATGCTGCGAAAATTATGGATGAAGAGAGCTTAGAACAGTCTTAATTTTTATCATCATTCATCACCATATTGGAGTGCTAACAAAAAGAGACGTGTACTTCATATAAAATTGAAACTTATCGCTGATGCTTATTAATCTTACTTTCTCAGTCATTCATACACGAAAACCTTAAACTCCAGCTAAAATCGTGATTAACAAATCGATATAATGCCGTAGGTGGTGAGTGGGTTGTAATCGGACTACATAAATATAGCCTCTGAAGTTCCACAAGGGTCCCGTCTAGGCCCTCTGCTCTGTAACGCTTACTTTAACGATATATGCACAAAAAGTATATCTTAAGATGTAAAATTGTAATATTTGTAATTTACTCCAAAAATATTTACTCCATAACTACCTTAACGTGACAAAATTTCTGTCATTAACAAGTCTATCAAAAATCTAGTTTTAAAAACCTAACTATATGTTTTAATTATGTCGTTTAATTATGTTAGTTACCTACCAATTTTTTTTCACCCCTTTTGTTTTTTTTTCTAATTTAAGACAAGACATTTACGAAGTTAAGACGAATCTAACTACGTCACCTCGCTTGTTGTAATCAGCCTATCCATCCAGCCTCTATGAGGGAACATAGAATACATACAAATCGAAAACATTACCCTCCTCTTTCGACAGCCGGGTTAAAACTGGACAAGTGCAAGTGAGTTAAGCCCGCATTAACTTAGATTTTCGTAACACGTGAATTTTGGAATTCCAACAAACTTACCCCTCGACTGGTAGATATTCGCAAAAATGTACAGTCTAAAGTTAAAGATTAAATTATCTTTTCAGTTTTTCATAATAATTTGTCAGTGATTCAGATCTTTTTTTTAAGTATTATCAAGGCTTATTTAGGTTGAGTTTTTCAGGCTTTTTCGTTGGAAAGTGAGCCAGGCGCAGTAGTATAGTTCTTTGCTTCTATATACTTTGCCAAACCAATTCGACAAACGATATGTCATGTCATTACAGGGCCTCTATTCAACTGCGTTATAACGATATTGTGTTTGACGTGTTTTAGAATCGTTTATGTCACAGTCGCCATTATTGTAAATGACATAAGAGTTATGAAAACCTTGACAATACGGAAACACGTCAAATACGATATCGTTATTACCGTGTAGAATTAGTGATTAAACGAACTTACCTTACGTGAAGTTCTATCATAATTATCTGAGTTGCTTCGTCGAATAGATTAGAATTGAATACACTTGTAGTAACACGTACGGTGTTGCCAATCCACACTGAATTTTGAGAGATTTTTACTATAAAAAATAAAAATAAAATTAAAAGAGGGTATTTTGATCACTTGGTCAGCTCCCACCCGCAGATCGTCATTTAGTTTAGAGATAGCTCCTTTTTTATAGATACGAGTATTTCACGCCACGGGTACTAAAAGGGAGGGTGGGATTCTAATCTATTCGACGAAGCAACTCAGATAATTATGATAGAACTTCACGTAAGGTAAGTTCGTTTAATCACTAATTATCTTCATTGCTTCGTCTTCTAGATTAGAATTGAATACACTTGTAGATATTGAGAGATCGTGAAATATCGAGTAAAATGCAACATTTTGAATAAACAGCGAAGTTTAATCACATGAGGCCATAAACATTAACAATAAACCAAAATGTTAAACTATGATATTAACCAAAGTAATTAATAATCAATAAGTATTTTGTTAGTTATTTAACATAATTCGCCTGGCAAAACATGAATCATCAGTATCTTTAATATCTTTTTTATAAAACTTGCCAAATGTCTGTGAAGAGCCACTCCATCCAGCGGTCTTTCTGATAAGGTCTATGTTAACTCCCAGGTTGTGTGCCTTGGAGGTTGACGCATGACGCGTACTGTGAGCGGTGAATACGGTTATGTCTATACCACATTCTCCTAACGTCAATTTAATCCAGCGGCTTATCGTCTGAGAAGTCACCGATTTATGAGGTTTCTTTAGGCCTATGAACAGTGGTTCGTAATTGCCACGCAACAACTTAGTCTTTTCTAGGTACGCGGACAGTGTTTTAACTGGGCAAATTTCAGGTCTTTCTTGAAAGTATGGCAAGTTAAGCAAGGGTTGCGTGGCACCTGCCCTGGAAGTCTTAACAAGGTCAGGAATTTTAATAAGTACTTTATCGGATAGAAATTCAATATTGTTAACAAGAATTTTTGACAAAGTTTGAGCCCTGTGGGCAGTAACAAGAGCTAATAACGTAACTAGTTTCCTAGCTATTTTATCTAAATTAAGGTTTTCGTTAGGATACCAGGAGGCTAAAGCATCTAACACTATTGAGGTGTCCCAGGTATGATTATATTTTGGTAACGGGGGCCTCAATCTAAAAATCCCTTTAAAAAAACGCTTAATACGTTCATCGTGACCTATGTGCGATTCAAAAATGAGCGACAAGGCTGATTTGCAGCTATTAAGAGTACTGTACTGTGCGCCCCCTTCAAAAAGCTGGGTTAGAAAATATATTATACGGGAAATACTAGATTCAAAGATATTAACATTTTTTGAAAGACAGAAATGGTACCACTTTTTTAAGTATGTGTCATACTGCTTGATAGAACTATCTGATAGAGAAGCTAGCATTATTTTGATTGATTCTGGAGGAACATTTTGTCGCAGTAGTGACTCCCGGACAAGACTCCTGCAGCCAGGGTAAGCCGACGGTGAACACTGCGGTTGCTGGAAGAAGACAAAATCAAATTGTCTGTTGGGTCCAAGATCAATAGATTGGATATTAGTAATTTCTTAAACAAAGGGTACCACGGTTGAGTTGGCCATAGAGGAACTACGACTATACCAGTGGCTTTGTCTCTTATGATTTTTCTCAATGCTTTCAGAATCATTGTAAATGGAGGAAATGCATAGAAGTAAAACTTAACCCAAGGTAAGGTAAAAGCATTTATGGCGATTGCGTCAGGATCTCTGTACCATGACACGTAGTTATTACATTTTTTATTAAGTTGGCTTGCAAAAAGATCAACTTCAGGCGTACCAAAAGCGCTCGTGATCTTAAAGAATGCAAAATCGTTTATTTCCCATTCAATATCCGGGTGTGAACGTCGCGATTCGGCATCAGCTATGCTATTGTCAATCGACTTAATATATGATGCATATACTATAATGCTCCTAGATTCACACCATTGCCATAAATCCTTTGCAATTTGTGTAAGGTGAGGAAACTGCACGCCACCCATTCGATTAATATAAGAGATCGCTGTTGTATTATCAACACGGAGTAGAATCTGACAGTTTGACATTGTTTTGGCGAATGCCTTTAAGCTGAAAAAGGCTGCCAATATTTCCAGGTAATTAATATGTCTACAGCTTTCTTCCACTGTCCATGGGCCACTTGCAGTCTCTTCTCCACACGCTGCCCCCCACCCAGTAGTCGAAGCATCGCTAAAAATTTCCAAGCAGTAGTCGTCGTATTTGATTTTATTTACAGGTTTATCAAGGGCACTGCACCACCACTCGAATTCGGAGGACAACGATGGAGGTAAGTTCATGATTTTATCGTATTTATCGGGATCATCTTTTAAGTTGAGATATTTCTCTCTTTCGAACGCCTTCGTGTAAAGCCAGCCATACTCTATGGCTGGGCAAGCTGAGTTAAGGAGTCCGAGTAATCGTGCAAAATCTCTTATTTTGCAACGACTTAATTTTTTGAAATAATTCAGCTCCTTTTTAATCTTGTTAATTTTTTCTGGGGGTAAACTGACTTGGAACTTTTTAGTGTCTATTAAATATCCTAAAAACTTGCATTTGGTGCTTGGTGCCAAATTACTTTTCTCATAGTTAATGATGAAGCCTAAAGCAGTCAATAATTCCTTTGTGTCATTTATATTACTTAAACATGAGTCAATGGATGTAGCTATTAAAAAAATATCGTCTAAATAGACAGTAGATAGATAACCACATGACCTGAGCAATTTTACGACGGGTTTCATTATTTTCGTGAATACGAAAGGTGCGGTACTGAGGCCAAATGGTAAGACATTAAATTCATACAGTATGTTATTAAACTCGAAACGAAGATATTTACGTGAATTTTTATGAATATTTACAAGGAAATAGGCATCTTTTAGGTCCATTGTGCCCATGAAGCAGCCCTCAGAAACTAACTTTAGAGCTGTACGCAAGTCTTCGAGCTTAAAGTGTTCGGTGTCAATAAACTTATTGAAATGTTTTAAATTTAGTATAAACCTGTGATTACCGTTCGGTTTCGTTACTAAGAAAATACTTGAAAGAAACTGATCGATGCAAGGCTCACACTCAGATATAACTCCAGAACTTAACATATCCCTAATGCATTTTGCGATAAGCATTTTGTCTGTATTTGAATGATTTTTGTTAGGAATGTGAGCCTGCACAATAGGACGAGACACGTGAATTTCGTAACCAGTTATCCATGACAAAACCATAGGATCGCTGGTTAATAACGACCATTGGTCATAAAACTGACAAAGTCTGCCTGCATATCTCACCGAGTCGACATCTAGCGGCGGCTGTTGTATTGCCGCTGCGGCGCTCGATACGATGTCCGCGAGCTGCCGGCGTGATGAAACCTCGGAGCAGACCCCCTGGGCCTCGGGTTCCCCTGAGGCCTGCGGTTCAGGGGAGGGGCCTTCCAGTTTAAATTGTTCCGATGAGGCTGGGGAGGTGCAGTCTGCGGCGGCGGTCCAGACTTGGGCCTGGTGGTTGTCGGCTTGTTAGTAGATGTCGCTGCTTTGAGATCAGCCCCTGACTTTGAAATCGTTTTTGCAGTTTTGAGCGTGTCAGCAAGGTCCTCGCCAAAAAGAAGTTTATCAACCTTTGTCTTCTGCATCTGATCCTTCATGTCTTTTTTAAGATTGAAGAGAACGAAGTTCCGACGCGTTACTGAGTCAAGATTTTGATTGTCGCAAAGCAGGCGACTGGCGTCCATAAGGAGTTTTATTACTGCCGTGTCTTTATCACCTTTAGACATTAAGGTAGTGATGGCCTCGCCGATACATGTAATCGCTCGTCCTAGCTGTTTTTGTTTGAGCTCAATGGCTTTATCCCGCTTTATAACAGCTTCCGAAACCGCCGCTTTTATTTCCGGGTTGAGTTCCGGGGCGTCGATGAGAGTACAATTGCTAGGTGGTAAGTATTTTTCGTATAGCTCTTTACGAAGGTCTTTAGGTAGCCCAGTAGTAGCAATATGTTGGAGCCTCACCGCGACATCATTTTGAATTTCATTTCCGTATTGTTTTGGTAGTGAAGGATCGTCTCCCAATATTTCTAAAATATCGCTATCTTTTTCCGGAACTACTGTTACATCACTAGCGATCTCAAACTCTATAGGCGGCGGCGGCGGAGGCAGCGGAGGCGGCGGCGGCGGTGTTACCAAAGGTGACCTACAGGGGGCGATCGGCTCGGCGGTGCTTGTAGACGGGCCCGGTATGTTGACAACTGAGCGTATTGTGTATTCGTCTAACAAATCGTCCTCTGCCGCCGAAGGGTTACATTCCAATGCAGGCCCGCCCTCTGCAAGTGACGTAATAATTTGAACATATAACCTAGCTTGGCTATGTGTAGCAGTGAGTGATAGTCCCAAAAACTATCCGCAACACTATTATTAGTCAGTTTGCAATATTCAATTATGTACATTTTTAGTAATAGTAATGTAACCAAGTAAAGTGACAACCCGTTGTGGTTGCCCGCAGCACTTAACATAAAACTTATATCTGATAATTATAGTTCATAAATATCATGCCCGTTTGTATTACAGAAAGAGGTGACAAGGTCATGGTCACGGTGAAGTGGCAACCCCAAAGGTGGCCCGCAGCACTCGTATGAGTTCACGCTAGCAAGTAAAGTGACAGTCCCAAAAACTGCCCGCATTACTTACCTTCTACGTGGTAACACCAAATAAGTTTAAACACATATTCGTGGCACTTATCGTCCTAAAAGTTTACGGAATGCTATGTACCTGTTTGTAAACTGGTACGCATATAAAACGACATTAAACTAACCTTCCGAGTCTATCAGAGGACCACCCCTCGATG
The DNA here is from genome assembly GCA_949316455.1 of Acleris holmiana. Classification (NCBI taxonomy): domain Eukaryota; kingdom Metazoa; phylum Arthropoda; class Insecta; order Lepidoptera; family Tortricidae; genus Acleris; species Acleris holmiana. Next base: position 80,878,859 of record OX438762.1, read on the forward strand.
ATATCGAAGACTCCGAATCGTCATAATGTCGGCGTCTGCGTCGTCCATGCCTTAACTTCCTTTCCAGTTTCTTCAATTTATGAACGATATAATCGTAATCTTCACAATCTTCTTTTTCACGCTTTCTTTTACCCATAATACACTAACTAACACTTATTATACTAATAACTGATAACTTTTGTGGGAAGTAAAGGTTATTCGTGCGAACTGGCAGAGCACTGTAACTGTGAATGACGATCTGCGGGTGGGAGCTGACCAAGTGATCAAAATACCCTCTTTTAATTTTATTTTTATTTTTTATAGTAAAAATCTCTCAAAATTCAGTGTGGATTGGCAACACCGTACGTGTTACTACAAGTGTATTCAATTCTAATCTAGAAGACGAAGCAATGAAGATAATCCCAGCCCTGTATCGTTTCACTGGAAAATAAAAGTATGTCAAAACATAAAACATGGATTTTAATTTATAGACGACGATATCAAATAAAATTATGCAGAAATTAGGAAAACTAAAGCCGGGTTTTTAAACCTTGCTATTTATTGCATAGAGGTAGCAGAAGAACCTGGGAATGACATGCAGTTTTCGCTGCAATAGCTATAAACAACTTCTACTTTTGCGGATGGAGTAGCGGGCTATTATATTTCCATAGAAATGTCAGGACGCCTGCGCCTAACAGTCGGTCTCAAAAAACTACAAATGATTGTTAAATAATTTTAATGTCAGACATTTTGTTTTTCTGTGACCGCTTTCTTGCCACCGACTTGAAGGGGGTTATTCTTGTATATTTGGCGATTTTGATCATCGAGATCGAGACGCGTTTGAAATAAAATGATATTAGTTTTTTTCTTTTTCTTAAGCTTTAATGGCAATAAAACGTCAGTGGCCCTAGATAAGACGCATAGGTACGGCGAAAGTTATCGTCATCGAAAATGTAGAGGATTGACGTAAGTTATTACACAGTCGCATCGAGTTATTATAATTATTATTGGGGGGTTGTGATGGGCCTTGTGTGCCACTTCGACCATTGCTGATCAACTGTGGCAGCCCTTTGTTTAGAGCTCACTGCAAAGGCCCGTTGCGTCCAGGAATTTCCAGATGCTTTGGGCAGTGAGAAGCTGTATCTCTTGTGGGTCCTTGATATGTCGCCCAAGGTAGATACATCTGTTGCGCATTAGTAGTCCGCATGAACAGAGGACGTGCATCACTCTTTCCTCTGTCTCCAGGCAGAATCTGCATGATTCGTCTTGCTTCAAACCTATTTGAAACAGATGTTTGTTCAATTTGCAGTGGCCAGTTAGGATCCTAGTCACTGCGCAAGTCTTTTCTCTTTTGAGCTGTAAAAGCTTTTTGGAGAGCTTGCTCTTCAAACCTTTAATTAGTAATTTCGAGTGTTTTTGTCCTTTAGCAGACTCCCACAGCTTGATCGCCCTAGATTTACATAGGTCGCTTAACAGGGAATAGGTTCTTCGTTTCGTGATGCCACAAAACGGCTCCGGGCCGACCAGGGGATTGTACGCACCGTTTCTTGCCAGTTCATCTGCTATTTCGTTTCCATCAATGTTTCGGTCTGGTACCCATCTAAGTATGACTTTGTTGGAGTTTTCCAGGGCATTTAAATTGCTTTTGCAGTTTTGGGTACTAGTTTAGAGCTACGTTAGTGTTAAGTAACTTATCTAAGGAAATTGTTACACCACAGTCAATTTTAGGTTTTTTTTTTTTTTTATGTTAAGGAGAAGGCACCCGAGCACTCAGGCCACCTGATGGTAAGTGGAATCTGAGACCCATAGACATTTGAATTCTCAAGACTATAATCCTAAGACCTCAAATGCGTTGCCAACCCTGAGGACTAAGATGGAATGCCTCTATGCTAGTAATTTCACCGGTTGTCTTATCCCCACACCGGAACACAACAATGCGAACACTGTTGCTTGGCGGGTGGTTAATGGATAAGATGGTGGTAGCGATCCGGAAGGACCCTGCACAGGGTCCTACCACCACTAAAAACGAACGATACGATACGATACGTACGATTCGGTTATTCACGAATTAGTATGAATTTCTGTAAAAATATAATTTGGTAATCAAACGCGTTTTTATTTTATTCCATTACTGTGTACAGTATCACAATTGATATAAAAACGGGTTTTTCCCGCGGTTTGAAATTATTGGCGCCAGCCACGTCAAGCAAACTTAACAGGACGGACCGAGCTGGTTTAGTCGGAGTCTTACTGTTGCTACGTTTCTTTGCTTGCGTTTGTATTGAGAGACGCGCATCGACACAATCCTAGTGCTCGAGCGGCTATAGGTAACAGAAACTCCTAAAGGGCTAAAGGCGACCTTCTTTTCTATTTTTACTTTGGTTGGAAGGACACCAAACCTTTTACAGTGACACTAAAAAAACGGTGAAGTGCGGCAAAAGATATCTGCATTCATAGAAATCTTTTACACATTTTCTTAGTGTACACGACGCGGAATTTTTATGAGTTAAAATTTACGGGTACAAATCAACGAACTACGTTAAAATACTTAACTACGTGGATTTCCAATCTGACCACAATTTGTAACAGATACTACACCCTAAAAATGCTACAAGAAAGAATAGAAAAAAACCACAAACCCTCGTCGGTTAAGATAAAAATTAAAAAAAAAAATTAGTCCACCAGACATTAGAAAGTCACCTACAAATGCTTTACAGACGTCCAGAAGGCGCGTCTATCACAAAAAAACTAATTTGAAGTACAATAACATCCAATTTCAGAGAAAGACGGTCCGCACTAATTAAAATAAACAAAAACAAGGCAAAGAAAAGAAAAAAGTAAATCATTAAGGAAATACTCACAATTACAGGATTTTTTTAATACTGTTTAAGTAAAATACGAGATTTTTAAGAGCTAATTAATTACCAAACATGGATACAAAGCTTTATTAAAATGGCAACAAGAGGGAATTCAAATACGTGGCAGATACCTAAACCACCTCAGATTCGCCGATAATGAATTATAAATCCTTGAGATACTGATAAACTTGCTACGAGAAGAGAGCGAGAAAGGGTTAAAGATGAATAAGGACAAAACCAAGATTATGACAAATGGTATACAACAACCTATCATGCTCGGCCAAACACCATTTGTATATGTAGAGCGCTATAACGACAAGAGCACAGAAGTGGAGTTAGATTGACATTTAAAAATAAGCTGGAAATAATACCGGTCACTCAAACACATTGTAAAAAGATCATGATGGTTACCAACATACTGCCAACACTTACTTACGCATGCCAAAAAGGAATTAGAAATCTGGCACGAATTGGAGGAAGCCTACACCCAAGAAGAGGTTCCTATCAACTAACTTAACAGATGGTGTGTAATGGATTTAAAAAACGGAATTAATACCATTTAAATTCTGCTAACAATTACTACTGAAGTTAAGCACTAACACTCATCTAAGTAATAAGAAACTTAATGTACTGCAAACTCGAAATTCAAATTCAAAATTAATTTTTTCTATTATAAAATTCAATAATAAAGAAATAAAAGAAACTTATCATTATATTTTTATATAGTCAAGCGCAATATTAACGGATCACTTACTACAGAATTTCCATAGAAAATTACCCCTTTTCATTGCTTGTAAGTAAGTACAGTACCAGTAACTACTTACTGAATTTATCATAATATTTTATTAAAGAGGGAGTAAAAAGTATATTTTAACGGTAATAAATGGATTTTAAGGGGAATATTATAACATTTTATGAGTTTTCCTTATAGTTTTACGACAGACAAAACAATTGTAACACTTGTATAACTTCGGGTTTTTTAATTCACTGAGCATACGGAAAGTTAATGAATAAACAATTGTTCAGTCGTCATTTAAAACGTTAAATAATGAGCGATCTTTTCCTTACTGACGAGGTCAATGCGTAGGAAAATTATCGATACGGAACTGTAGTAACTAGTATAATTATGTGCTTAATTCGTTAATTTAATTAAAATGATGAAAATTTATGGGCCCCAGATTCCATTTCCACCAGATCTGTAAAGTGCTTGTTTGCCCTCTCTTTGCTGTGAAATAAAATGTCATTGACGCCATCGCCAAACCAATAACTGGCGACCAAACGAAAATAAGAAAATATCTTTTAAGTGTATTAGTCATAATAAAATAGACTTGATCACATAACGGTGATGATCATTGGACAGTTTAAACGCATAATTTAATAATTTTAAAACCAAAGATAGATATATTTCGACAATAAAATCCAGATATACGAGTATTTTGTCGCTTAAATACTAAAGTGCCCCAAATCAAAATACGTCTTTGTTGCATTTAAATTCGGAACGCTATTTACTCAAAGTTTTAAATCAAATTGTATTTGTTTTTGATTTGGGGCACTTTGGTATTTAAGCAACGATTTTAGGATTAATTGTTACATTCATTTAATACTTTACAAGTGAATATGAATTCCTGCCGATTTATTTGGCGAATAAAATAATTAGCTACTCGTGCTTGTCTCGATCTTATACGTTAATTCGTTATTTTTTATCGATTCCTGTTAACGTAATTTTACAAATAGGGCAAGAAATAATTGGAACTTCTACGAGTAAATGCACCATATCCAGCCATCATTACGACATATTAAAATTATGTAAACAGCCAGTAAATAATAAAATGTAATAATATTAATATATTATTCCTAATACTGCGTTATTTCTGCTATGTAAACATAGAAACTATCGTTTAATAATGCGAATAATCCGTAACAGCTCTTGTGAAACCAAAACGTTTACATAATTACCTATTAGCGTTGAGCTGTCCGACACATCTCGACTGCTCCCCATCGACAATATCTCTCTCTCCTTCGTAATAGCCCCGTTTCTACGCAAAATCGCACCATCACCCACTGACATGCAATCATGGCTCCACGAATAATTCCCTACGTAATTCGTGCCTCACAAAAAACCCGAATAATATAATTATGTGTTCGCCTTGAGTGTGAAATGAGCAGTTCAATAGGGCCTTCCGTAACGGTTCGAAATGTTAAGAATCATTGTAGAAAAAAAGTTTCGAGAATAGACCATTTTTGTTAGTTTAAGGCGGATGTAGGATTCATGAAGCAATTACAACTATTTATAGCTAAACTTAGAAGGAAAGGTACCCAACTGTCAGGCTATGATTTGATTTTTTGATATACGTGAGAGAGTAGCCTAAAATAACAGACATGTATTTTTTTTTAGCTGCGCAAATTGGGAGACATACTGAAAGTACTGAAAAGTGACTAAACCCTCTAACTTCTGTAGCGAGTTAGGTTTATGCAAATTGTTAGTTTGATTATAATATATTTGAGAACGTGAAAAAAGACAAGTTATAGACCGTAAAGAAACTATTTAAAAGAAACTTCAACGATGACAAATATATAATTAATTGCCTGAAAACTTTAAAGAAGAAATAGAAGAAAAAATATTTACTAATAAACTAAAACTAGTGCTATTTAACAAAGCATATTATACTTTAAATGAATATACGGAAGATAAATTGTGATAATTACTGATAATAATAATAATTAAATTATATTTATTCGCGCTTATAAAATAAGCCCTCCTCTCATAGTGTTACTGTAATTTCTTAGGATAGGCATGTGACATTATGAAAAAGCAATAAATTGAATTTGAATTCGAATTTCAATATATCGACAGTGAAAAGGTAAAAATGCTTAAGCGCCACTATTAAGTATGGAGGTTAAGCTTAAGCGCCCTATTAGGTATATGACGCTTAAGCTAAATCGCCATTATTTAATATGGAGCTTAAGCGTTTTTACCTTTCCACTGTCGATATATAAAACTTTGAAAGGTGCTTTTTTAGGAAAATATGAGTTTGCGTCGATATAACGAAACACGTGCTCATTATGTTTTCATGTTCTCAAACATATAATCAAACCAGCTAAATGCTTGAACAAATCTCTCTACAGAAAGAGGGTTTAAAGGGATAAAAGCTTTTTTAACCCCTGACACAAAGAGTTATAAGTTTGGGGTGTGTCTCTGTGTAACTGTGTCTGTATTGGCATCGTAACTCCCAAGCGTTCTGACCAATTCGCGGTTTTTTTTCTAAAAAGAAAGTTAGATTGGGTTTGTTCTTAGCTAGGTTTCATGAAATTGGTTGAGGCGTTTAAGAGATATCACCTCTGAAAGGTGTAGGTGCCCTAATATCAGGGGCTTAATCTATCTATGTCTAATCCATGTGCAATCTACGTAACATGTGTGTATGTGTAGACGACACGTTAGCCTTCAAAGCTAGCGGCCCCGGCTCAAATTCCAGTAAGGACAGATATTTGTGTGATGAGCACAATTATTTGTTCCTGAGTCTTGGGTGTTTCTTTTCCACGCCGCACCATTCTAGATAGTTTATCAAAGAATGCAATACATATTTAAATTATTTTAAATTTGGGAATTATATTCCGAGCAAGTAACATTTCACGTAAAGTCCATTAGATTTGAACCCTAAGTTAAGGTTGACATTGTTACTAAACCTATGTGGTCAATTTAGAGCCTCTGTCTGGAAAAGGGTTAAAAATATGTTTTTCAAAATAAGTAAATATATCGGTCACTTGTAGCTTATAGTACAAGCCTAGAACTTAGTTTAGGAATAGATTAATTTTGAGACATTGTCCTATATTTATTTTTAATAATTAATATATAAATATATAGGCCAAGCCAATAGATTTCAAATTTAATTGCTATAAAAATAAAATAAAATGTTTGTACAAAAAATGCTGAATGAAATGTTAGAGTATTAACTGCCCAGCATGTCCGTGGATAACATATCTGTCACTCTCCCAATGACATACTGGTCAGAAAGTGACAGATGTGTTATCCACGTTTACCCACATCGATAAAAGCGACCATGCTACGGGCCCTGAGTCTTGGATGTTTTCTATGTCTAAGTGCCTTCGTATTTCTATAAATAAGTATGTTTATCGATTTCTAGTACCCATAGTGCAAGCCTTGAGCTTAGATTGGAACTAACTCGATTGGTGTGGGATTGGCTTTTGATATTTATTATTGATTAATCTACCTATTATGATGAACGAGTTCAAACTGAAGTTCCGGCAAACGGTAATCTATATTAAAGTTTCTTACAGTTTTATTTAAATTAGATTTTGCCTACAAATTCACTTAAAGGTAAGCACTAATAGGATTGAGGTACCTAACTATGTAGAAGTAAGGACTAAATAAAGGTGCATTCATTTTAAGGTTTCGTATAAAATTGTCCGTACCGTTTCTCAGAAGTGGGATCTAGATGCAATCGTTTGGGTGACGCGAGGCGCTGCGCGGGCGCGGAGTACAGTCCGGTCGCGAACCGCGAGTATTAAAAAAATATTCGTGGTTTACTGTTTATTATCATTTATTTACTATCCTGTCTTAGTACCGCATAGCTTAATAGGCATGACTTTACCTTTTCCCCGCCATTTATTCCTGTTAAGTGCATGTTTCCGCACCTTTCTTCATGATTCATTTTTTATAAAGAAATGTTTAAATGCAAAATAACGTTGGAGTCATATTTGTTTATTTTTGTATTGCTTTACCAATTATAATAAGAATAAATTTAAATTAGCTAAGCATCTAAATTAATTTAATATTGAAATTATTTTATTTTATCTACTATCATCTCTCGCATCCTTGTTGCTTAATATAAACTTTTTAGTTCGAACACTATCAATGCTGATGATTACAGTTCCTTTGCAAGGGTTGGATTTTGGAAAAATAAATATATTCAATGTTAAAAAACGTGTTTACACTTTTTTTTGTTATAGTGGCAATTTTTTTAAAGAGTTTTTTCACATGCAAATTTATAAAATAAACGAGTGTCTAAAATGTCTCTGAGTAGATAAGACTATTTATTTTGTTATGGCAAATGGTCTATACTTAATAATTACTAAACTACAAAATGGGCGTAAGACAACTGACTTACGTACAAAATTAAATATTTACTCAAGTAGTTTCCACTAAGAATTTCGAAGCCTTGTTTGGAATAGAACCCGTTGCGCTATCTCCGCGTTACCACGTACGGCGCTACGTGCGACATTTCGCTGTGGGAATAGAAATTTTATCGCATGATTTAGAATAACCCACCCAGTTTCTTAATAAGACGTGTGTGCTTTAGATGAAAGTTCCCCACTTTATTTGTACTACTTGCAATTGCTGCTAGCCTGGTAGTTTTTGGTAGAGTACCATGAAACATCAGAATTTAAGGACCAATTGTATTCTACTTTGTTTTATTAACATTTTATTTCTCCCTTAAACTTATTTATCACTTACCCGCCAAAAAAAACCCGTTTATACATTCGCTACCAAACTTCCCAGGATCTGCTCAAATCTGAAGATTTCCTGAAAATTTCATCAAAATCTGCGCAGTCGTCGTTTTAATAAGGACCGTGCACATACCCAACATACATACTTACTTTGATTTTGATACATTGGGTGGAAAAACTAACGCCAAATGGACGACATCTACTTCAATTTTGGAAATAGTAAATTCTATTTATTTTAAATTCGTCTTCCATGACCGGGAATCGAACTGGTAAAATATGACAAAACAGTGCAGTCGTGTTTTATGATACAAATCATAAGGGTCATTGATAGAGATCATTTATATCTAAAGTGCATACATCTTTCAATTAAATAAAGGCCGTGAAAACGACTTAATTTTGTAATTTTTGACCAGGGCCTCTATTCTACTGCGTTATAACGATATCGCATTTGACGTATTTTAAAATCGTTTATGTCATTGTCGCCATTATTGTAAATGACATAAGTATTATCAAAACGTTTGACAATACGGAAACACGTTGCAGACGATATCGTTATTACCCTGTAGAATCCCAGCCCAGCAACTGCGTTATAACGATATCGCGGTTGACGTGTTTTAGAATTGTTTATCACTCGGCTGCCATAATGCCAATGAAATAAGAGTTATCAAACGTTGAAAATACGGAAACACGTCAAAGACGATATCGTTATTACCGTGTAGAATCCCAAACCTGTTTGATTCCCGGTTGCGGAAGACAAACTTTCAATAAATCCATAAATACATTATTTATTGTTTTCGAAACTAAAAGTAAGTCTCATTTGCGTAGAATTCGCAATTTACAATATTTAAGGTAGTTGCCGTCCATTTGGCATCCGTTTTTTTAATCGTGTATATAGATAGACCAACTGTAACCCGTGACACCGCCCGCGCAGAAGTCGTTTATCGCGGATAAAAAGTACCTTTTGTCTTTCCTCGGGGTTTAAGCTCTTTAAAGTCTCCATACCCATGATCTCTGCTGAAGGTCGTGTTTCGGAAACCATCCCGATTTTGCACAAAAGGATCTCTACAGGGAAGCAAATGTCCTTACTGTGCGCCAACTGTTCCTACGGAAGATAATGTTTGGTTTTAGCAAGAGAAATGATAAATTCTATTAAATTCATTATATTCAATATTCATTCTACTAAATCAACTTTGAAGCTGATACCAGGCGACCGCAACGTTGGAAAGTGCCGAAGTGCAATACTAGGTTTGCTTAAAGATTCAAACACTTCTTTTCCCCAAGAGCTGTAGAGGGTTTCTGCAAGGCCAATCCAATATCCAGACCTCCGTCCAGGCTTCTTCTAAAGAAGTGGCTCATGTGCTTCGACTACCGGGGGACCGAGGACCTTCTGTCAGTAAAGTATTAATTTTAATACATTATGGTACTTATCTTTATTATCTTTGTTTAATTTAAATATTTTTTGTATAATCAACTCGGTATACTACTCAATAGTTTATATATATGATTGTATTTGTGGATATGTATATAGGTATATGCCTCACTCAGTCATGCACCCTTTGGTTGTTGTGTCTCCATTAGGGATATACTGTTACTATAGTTTTGATGCTGAACGAAATTGTATTCATGCTGTATTTATTTACTGGGTCCTGTAACACATCCTAGCTCACGGCCCAAAACCGCTGTTTCGTGTAAATAATGTGTTTTATGAAATAAAAATTTTCATTTTTTATTTTTTTTAATTCCAAATTTCATTGAAATCAGCTCAACGGTTTAGGTGGATGTATAAGTTACAAATGTATTTACCTCAAATAAATTATAAAGTGAGTATCTTGCTCAACTGTAAAGTTATCCTTAGTCGAATAGCGAGTATACTTAGCTATATTATTTTCTAAATTACTTCATTAAAGTTCACTTCACTTTTCGTTGATTATCAAAATACATAGGTTACTGAAACCAGCCTTTACAAAAAACTTTAACTAAGAAATTTTATAACAAACAACAAGTAGGTATAGACAGATTGTAGTGACATGAAAGCAATCTCTTATCCCACTAACATACAGATTTATAACGAGTATTGAAAAAAACAATACGAAATGATGCAGCGTAAAAATCAATACAAAAATCAATTCAACTTTCAACTCTAAGCTGTCAATGATGCAACTCATAATGATCTGAAAAAGTGCAATTAACAGTACCATTTTAGTAATGCCTTTGGAAAAAATAAGAAGTAACCCATTCCAATGTATATTTTATCACTTTATAAGAAGCTAGTGTCTGCGCGAGGTGTTACAGTAAGTTGGTTAGTCGTACAAACGGAATAATGGTACAGGTAGGCAAACATTTCTTATCATTGTTCTCGAGCGAAGCCGGGGCGACTACTAGTATTACTGTGAAGTAAGACTCGTGATTGCTTATTGTGAGGTATTAGGATACGTTTCTTTTATGCTGCCTGTTTGGTCTGGGTTAAAGGAGACAGCGATTTATTATACCAATAACCCTTATGCTTCTTGTACGTAGCTCTACCCTGTTAAAAAAAAGCCAGTATCTCAAGCAGAACTTCTGTAGCAAATGCAACCTTACTGCTAACGGTATAGGATTGAATGTGCTTTAGATATTGAATTTGAGATACTGCCTATTGGTTTATGAGGGTAGAGCTGTCGGCCTACACTTGTACCTTGTCGCTTGAACGCTTTTAACCTATTTGTGCAGTAGTTCAAACATGAAGTTAAAGTGACAAAGCACTAAAGCGCTTATAAGTCCGACCCTACACACAAACTGCTATGAATGGATCTAACAGAAAAATAAAATTACATTTACAGGGCCTCTATTACCACAAAACAAAACCATATTGCTTTTGACATGTTATGGTATTTTTATTAACTCGTTACATTAAAAATACGATAACATATCAAAAACAATAATTGTTTTACCCATTAGGATACTGTCCTCATAAACAGATAGGCAATATTTCAAATTAAATAGCAAAAGCATATTCAGTCCTATACAGTTAGTAATACGGTTGCATTTTCTATACAAGTTTTGCTTGAGATACTGCCATTTGTCTTAGGAAGGCAGAATAGAGGCCCTAGTATATAAAATAAATAAAGGATTCGTGTTTAAATTGGAACGAAGTTTAAGTAGGCACTAACCGGATGCCCGAAACGTAATCAAAGGTGACAGTAGCTTCCGTTATATCAAAAATATAGAAGATAGAACAGAGTTGTTGTCGTTTGATGGGTTTATGCCACGAGATCATGTTGGCCATATCGTAGGGTCCATTCACACAGACCGGCTCGGAGAGCATCGGCCCGCGCTCTTCTGTTCACACAGACCGGAACCGGTCGGCTGCGCGAGCGCGGAACGAGCGTGGAAGAGCACGTCAAGCAGCCGGTCGGTTCCACTTATTATTTCACACTAAGCGCGTTCAAGCATTCTTAATGACAAAAGAAGTGCACATGCAAAAAAAAACCGTATTAAATTGACTCAAAACTGTTTCCAGCGTGATGAAAATCTGTTCTTTCCGAGCCGGGAGCCGAACGGACCCGTAGTGGTAATATTTATAATACGCACACTACGGCAAAGCTTATAGACAATCCAAAAACACATATATGGCCTACCCGCCATTGTGAGATAAAACAACTGTATTAAGTTCAACTAAACCGCAACTTAAGCCACCGGTCAGTGGTGCTTCGCGATTGCCTATGAATTGACCCACGTCCAAATATTTGAGATCTAAATACGATTGAATATCACAAATGAAGACGCGGCCGGCTGCGGTAAGTAGCCGTCAGGTCATTTATCAGTCTGACAGCTACACAGAGATACCTACCATGGAACTGCCATGGGAAGAGTCACTACCTATAGCAGTGGTTCTCAAACTTTTTTTACCGCAAGAACCCTTTTCAAGCGCTGAATTTAAACACCAAAATAAACAAAATCTGGTTGGTGGTAAAATCGTTAATTTTTCAAACTTGTGTATGGAAAATACAGTACAATACAAAACAAAACACTTTATTGTCCACCAAACAAAAACATTACAAAGAATTTGCACAATTTAGAAGACCCAGGTAAACAACATGCGGTCTTATCGCTGATTAGCGATCTCTTCCAGACAACCTTAGAAGGGATAAGGTGTCAAGTTAAAACGCTTACCAAACGAATAAAATAGCCACTAAGCTAAAGAAAAACTCACAAGTGCGGCGGCTAGTATATTTAAGCAAAGTGCATAGGATTTTTGTATCAAGATTGATTATCTTTAAATATTTTAACAGCTCTGAGACTTTTAGTTCCGAAGGCTTCGATGCGTTAGAGAGCTCGAATCTTCCATTCTCGAGATAAAAATCCGTTTACCGTTAAGGATCGCAGGCTTTTTAGGTTTATAAGCCCTTTTCCTTAACATTCTAACGACACTTATTGATTACTTTATTATCTTAGACCGAAGGAAATTTTTAAGTAAAAGCTAAATCTGGAATAGAAAATCTGTATTTTACTTCCAATATTTCTACGTCTAAAATCAAATCAAATCTTCTTAATGATTTAATTTTAGTCAACGCCAACGTAAAACACGTTAATCCTATATAGGCTTAACGTGTTTTACGTTGGTGTTGAATTAAATTTAAGTTAAAATTATTTCTCGCGTTTACAATTTAAATTAAATTCAACACAATTCCCATGATCCCAATACTAGAAATCACGGAAGTTCATACAATCCAAACCGACATTCCGTATTTGAGAGGATTTTCCTCGTCATTGCAGACATCGCATTGCACTATGCACTTGCACGGAGAACAACACCACAAGTACAACCATACTACTTTAATATAAACTATATCCCCGTCTAATAGGAAGCAAAATGTAAAGTCGTTTTTAAGTGTGTTATGTCGTTATCGTTGTTAAACCATCACCTGTCCTAACCGAAGTGACTGTATTGTATTTTCAACCATATCCTTTTCAAATAAAGTGGCAAGCTGAACAGCGTTGCATGTGGAGATAAGTCATTTTTGATAAGCAAGCACCTGTCGAGCGCACAATGCGATGACGGGTGATGATTGAATCATCATGCTTGTGCCGAATCATTGAGCGCTCATGCACATATAGCGCTGGATGTGAATTGACTTTATTTTGATGAGATAAGAACAAGATCTGTTTCGCTGTTAAGCCATTATAGAGGATCAAGACGATTCAAATTGAATATTAAAAAGTGCGAATGTGTGGTTTTTGTTTTATTTACACGGTTCATCACCTCTACCAATCGAGGCGCGAGGTTAAATTTAGAACGAACAGATGTTTTTCACAATTCAAAAACACAGGGTACATTAATATCCCTAAATATCCCAGAACCCGAGGAAAATAGCGATGAACATAACCTTCTTGCTAAACACAATCTATGTCAAAAATACAATTAAATAAACTTAATAAAAGTTGCACAAAATAATTGGCACATTTTACCCCATAGCAACTCGCGTGTTTTCAATAGAAGAATTTATAACAGGAAAACTTACAGTGTCCGATACTTTAATATTGTTCAGAGTTGCCCTGTTAAGTTACTTACAGATGCCGCCAGGGACATAACAGTAAGGATACGCCTCAAAATTGCGCTAAATATATTAACAGTAGGTATAGAGATTCGGACAAAAAGCTGCCGGATAGACGCGTCGAGCGCGTATGATTTACATTTTGACCGTTTTTGAATGACGATACATACAATATACAGGCAAGCCCATCGCCTAACAGTACTACAAGCCCTTATTCCCTTAGTCGCCTCTTACGACATCCACGGGAAGACATGGACTGGCACTATTCTAACCCGGCAACCACACGGAAACAATGAATGACGATACCTATCGTAAAATACAACTTGTCTTTGCCCACAGGTGTACTATATTCTATTATTATTCTTATTCTATCACTATTTCTTCTGGACCTAATTGGTTTAATAATACACTAAAAATAAGGACTTATCCCTATTTGTTAGGTTAGGTTAGATAAGGCATACTTTTTTTCGGACTCATGCAGTAGCTATCCGCATGGAAAGTTGCATTGGTGCCATCAGACAGGGCACGCCTGGGTTCCACGAGTGTTAAACACTGGTCGACGATCTGGCCAAACCGTGGAATGCGTCGCATGGGTGCCTCATAGGTCCCTGCTCACTAATATCGTGGGTGGGGATCTCTCAGAGCTTGATCGATGCCATGCTTGGTAGCAAAGAGGGGTGGAAAACGGTAGCCTCCTTTTGCAAATCTGTCATTTTGCATAATAGCGCCCTCGTTGATCCGCTTCGCAGACGACGGGCGGAAAGGCAAGGCGCCGCTATGCGCCATTCCGTCCCCCAACGTAATAATGCGCCAGCCAGAAGGGTAGGGCCCCTATATCCTTGGGGGTGCCTTGCTTTGCTAAGAAGTCCAAGAGTCGCAAGCGTGGAGGTGCAACAGCTTGTTCGTGAAGGCGTGGCACCTCACTGAAAGACTGAGGTTAGGGAGTTTTTTTTCTTAATGTTCTAATACAGCTGTTGTCCCTAAATCCAACTATGAAACTAAGGCGGCTTATTGGCGCACGAGCTACCAGATTTAAGAAATGGTGAGACGTTTATAAAACTAGTAATGTTACTCTGCTAAAGTGTTTCAAGGGCTATGACGGCAACATTACGTTTATTTTTTTTCATGTGTTATCATATGCCGTGTCATCATAAAGCTGTAGCGGTTAAAGGGAACAAAAACCATTGCTAGAGTATCCAAAATTTTACCTACGCTTTTGATTGGAATATGTTTCAAAAGTATATTTTTAATGAGTAGATATTATTAGCTCATTTGGCGACCTATCAGCCATCTTTAACCTACCACCTATCAGTTTTATAAGTGTTTTTAGGGACACCCTGTAAAAACAAAAACAATATGTACCTATTTAATAGTACGTTATATAATTATAAATATGATATGAATGACCCAAGTCACATCCTCACTAAAACACGAGAAATGGTTTCCTTAGTTTACATAATTAAAGAAAGACGCGTCTGCGAAATAAAACGAAGTATTTTACATATTTTTCCAGCCAACAACGAATCTATCACCACTTACTAAAACTTAAAATAAGGTATGGAGAAAGCAAATCTTCCGGTTTTTCTTATTTATACTACTGTAGTGCTCTATCGCGACAACTGAAGCTTGCCGGTTATTCCTTAAACAAATTGGAATATCGCATAACTGCCAAAAGCAGAGACGAAGTGAGAGGCGATAATGTGTTGTGAGTGTGGTACCTCGTCGGCTTCCTGTCCAGGGTGCTTGAATCCCTCAATCAGCACCGACATCTATTGTGTAGCGACGCGCCGGCAAACCGCGGTGACTCGGCGTTTCTGCACCGGTGTGGTACAAGTGCTAGAGCTTTAATAAATCTTGAATTATTTAAAATTAGCGGCCTGCCAGTGCTTTCGGTCCCGCTGCAAATTTCCGAGATTCCCAATGGACTTTTCGATTTTTTAGGTAATAGGTCCCTATATTACTAAGACTCCACTGTCCGTCTCTCTGCCTGTCTGTCACCAGGCTGCGTCTTATGAGCCGTGATTTCTAGACAGTTGAAGTTTTTTACAGGTGATATGTATTTATTTCGCCGCTACAAGTATAACAATAAATACAAAAACAGAACAAAATTAATAATTAAGTGGGGCTCCTGTACAGCAAACGATGTCATTTTCCGTTTTTTACTTGATATTAATAACGGCAACAGATGGACGCTTAAAATAAACGGAATATTTAGTTGTACATTCACTATTAAAATAAATAATAAAATTAAAATAAAATAAATATCTAAAGTGGGCTCCCACGCAACAAACGTGATTTTTTACGTTACAAACAGACTACATGAAAGGTTGACTACATGAAAATATAATATAGTGTCTAATGTTGAATGGATAATGATACGGAACCCTTCATGCGTGAGTCTGACTCGCACTTGGCCGGTTTTCTCTTGCAGACAAACCATGTCCTGGCAATAACAAATACATTTTTTATCAAATTTGGTGCTGTTGTTTGTAAGTTATACGCGTAAAAACTTTGACGATTGCGATCCGCCTTCACTTCGTATTGGTTTATGAAAGTTCTTGCAATACTCCCTACATCTACCAGAGTTTATTGTACATGTAAAGCTTCCGTGGAAAATTTACAAACTAATATATTTCTGGGTAAGTTTGTTTATCGTTCCCATAACACGAGTACAAGCCAAAGCTTAGTTTAAATCCCCTCACTATGGCTAAATATTTAACTCTAAATCAACCATACTTTTATCAGTCTGATTAGACCCGATACTGGAACGAAGTGAGATTGTCCCCTAAATTTTTATACTCATATAGAGAACTACCCGCAACTAGAGCTGTTACCCGCAACATCGTCCCCGTAAAAAAAAAATAGTATAGGATAAAAAGTAGCCCTATGTCCTGTTTCAGGGCTTAACCTATACGTGTGGTAAGGTTCATCCCGATCAAATTTTCTCAATTATAATATTATATTTAATGTTGCCTCGGGACCTGAACCTCTAGCCAAGATGCGTTCGCTAACTAGCGTTTCGATTCGTTTTGTTTTTAAACCAATCGCGTCACTGGTAGATCACAATACGAAAAGGCACGTGATCTACCGCTAGCTAGAGAACGCATCAGGAATCTATAAGTTGCTTCTTTTTGCTTTCGTTAGAAGTATCCTTGAATACAACCGGGTAATATCCATATTGTTGATCGTTTAGAAATAATTCTAAATTTTTACAGGTTTTTATTCCGAAAAATCCTCGACGGCTGCTAAGCATTTCAATATCCCTTCCCTTAGTAATCACCGTATTTATTTACAAGTTCCGTTTGTGTTTAAGGTTTTTAAAAGGCGTTATACAATAGTACAAATATACATAAAGTTAACTTCAGTGAACCGCACCACCCGTGCATCCTTTAAGTCCTACCTTTATTTTATGTACGGTTACACCACATACCTTTTTCAGACGAGTTCCTATATAGCTAGATATTATAATAAGCGTGTGGTTACCGGGTTAGAATAGTGCCACTCCATGCCTTCCCGTGGATGTCGTAAGAGGCGACTAAGGGAATAAAGCCTTGTAGTACTGTTAGGCAATGGGCTTGCAACCTGTCACTAATACACTAGTAAACTTCTTGGCCTGATTGTGCAAAATGTGGTAACAGAATTATAAACAAGTCTTTTTAGAGTTGTTGGTATTTCTGTAGTTCATCGTCACCGCGTGGCGTGATGTTATGTACTCGAATGTAATAAGCAACTGAGTAACATTGATCCTTTCCATGGTTCACTAACGTACGCACCTTATATTCAAACCGAGGATAGATAAGGCTTACTTCGGGTTGATATTTCATATTTGCCCATACAAAATGTGTCAAATTTTAATCCGAAGTACGGCTATCTGTCCGTGGTTCGAATATAGGGTTCGGCCGTTAGTAGCTTTGCGAAGTTAGTTACTTGTACTGTTCTATTCTGTGGTAACATGGAAATTAGAATTTTAGTATAATATCATATCATTTTTTGATTACCTAGGCTACATCTTAAGTTATCTTTTAGGGATCCTTCACAATATTGTAATAGTTAATCTTGCGCATTTATTTACGTGTTATACAATATTTTTTCTTTATTTGATATGTTTGCTATCTCGAGTTGAACTAATTTTTAGGCATGGTCAGGGCTGGAATTCTACAAGGTAATAATGATATCGTTTTTGACCTGTTTCCGTATTGTCAATGTTTTGATAAGTCTTATGTCATTTACAATAATGGCGACTGTGACATAAACTATTCTTAAACGTGTCAAACACGATATCGTTTTAACGCACCTGAATAGAGGCCCAGGTCCTCTATTCTACTGCGTTAAAACGATATTGTGTTTGACACGTTTAAGTATCGTTTAAACTCCGCGTGGTAAAATTACTAGCATTGAGGCATTCCATCTTAGTCTTCAGGGTTGGTAACGCATTCGATGTCTCAGGATTGCAGTCTTAAGATTATAGTCTTGAGAAATAAAATGTCTATGGGTCTCAGATTCCACTTACCATCAGGTGGCCTGATTGCTCGTGTGCCTTCTAATTATAAAAAAGGCGATATCGTTTTTAGAATCTCAACCCTTCACAACACACCACGGCTATATTGATGCATTTCAAGTGGTCAAACTAGATGTTATACCAAAAAAAATAACTTGAAGTAATTCTCAGTAAACAGAATAAATTATCCCAAATACCTTTCTCCCTATTCGAAATTGCACAACAAACTCCATTCAGCTAGTTCGCATTTTCACCGCGGTATTTCGCAAATTTCCAACTTAATTAATACACGCGGCGGATTTCATATTGTGCGTCGAGATTGGCAGACTGCCTAAAATGCGGTTGGCTGATGTAAATTACGCGCTTTCATTTTTGGCTACTTAATTATTTTCACTGGCATGTCTAACTAGATTTCATTTAATTAATTTCATCATAAGTAAATGATTTTACGTGTATGATAAAAGATGTGCTGCTGTAATCGAATTGTCAACGTTTTGATAGCTTTTTTCGTCTTGACAGTAATGGCAGCTGAGATGGAAACGATACGAGAACTAAGAGGAAAACAGTGAAGAATAAGGCGACACGAACAGGCAGACAAACAGATGGCATACTCTTATTAATAGTGTCTCATTAGCACACTTTGGCTACGGTACCCTGAAACAAGAGCGTTTTTAGTAAAATTTCCTATTTATTTAGCAAAATTGTTGAAATCATTAAACAGTCACTTGTACCACACTACACGGGGGCTCAAACTCCCCATCCCGTCTATCAATAATGATTATCATCAAATCTGTCGAGTCAAAAATGACCTTAGCGTATTTACACTAAGCAAAAACTAACTTCAAACATACATGGGAATATAATTTTTATCACTATGACTTTAGGTTCAAGTGTCAGGTTAACCTTGCGTGGACTTACGTGGTATTATGTTAGACTTGACAGAATTTAGTATGATTATGATGACAGGTTGATTTGTAGATATGTGTGTATGATTTTTAAAATGTTATTCTACTTGGTACTGATTGTAGTGACCTTGCGTGCGAAGATAGCGGTGATACAAGGCAAACACTCTTAGATGCTTTCTACGAGTATGCATACTCCATACCATCTGGTCTGGTCTTATTTAGTAAATACTTTTATAACCTCAAAATGATCCCTTTTCGCCTAAAATTACAGTTTTTTCATCAGGAAAACAGTACAAAATTTGGTCTCTAGTTGCTTTATTCACCAGAAAACGGTCTTTTAAGCCAAAAACTATGCATTTTGAGGTTGTAAAAGTGTTTACTAAATAAGACAAATCAGTTGGTATGGACCATAAATATGTTTTTTTTTAAATAAAGATAGGTTTATCGCTGTCTGTATAGTACAAGCCTAAGGCTTAGTTTGTGCGAGATGATTTTGTGTCATTTTATACACCACTTTGTTTTTGCTTTTTAGGTTTTATGACAAAATCAAATAACGGTTGACCCGATAGCTCTTGAGAGTTAGAGCTTCTGTAAAGCCAATAAATAGAGTTACTATTTAAAAGAGAGGCGGGTGGAAACTTTGACTCTTAAAATAGCTCTGCGTGAGACCGAATAGCAAAGCTCTTCACGAAATAATGGTAGAAAAAAAAATCATTTTCATTTTGCTGACACTACTATACCGCAAATATATACACCTGCATTCGAAGCGATTTTGATAATTATTGAATTATCCATAGTAATTTTCAGTTTAAAAGATATTCTTTTTAAAGCCTGACAAGATGCTGTTTGGCCCTATTTCAATACAACTTTGTATTCAAGTAGAGCCAAATAGAATCTTGTCAGGCGGTACATTTAAACAAAGGAGCAGGGCCTCTATTCAACTGCGTTATAACGATATCGCGTTTGACGTGTTTA
The DNA here is from genome assembly GCA_949316455.1 of Acleris holmiana. Lineage (NCBI taxonomy): Eukaryota > Metazoa > Arthropoda > Insecta > Lepidoptera > Tortricidae > Acleris > Acleris holmiana. The sequence continues at coordinate 80,899,074 of OX438762.1, forward strand.
AGAATCGTTTATGTCACAGTCGCCATTATTGTAAATGACATAAGTATTATCAAAACGTTGACAATACGGAAACACGTCGCAGACGATATAGTTATTACCCTGTAGAATTGGGATTCTACGCAGTTGCTCGGAACTTTAAACCATCATAAGAATGATGAATGAACACATGATCACAAAAATAAAAGACAATAAGTTTCATACAAACTTACCTAACGCCACACAAAATTAAATTCACTCGGTGGAAAAGTACCTTAAACTGAGTTACTACGATAAACTCACTTACATCTTTCTTCGAAAACCGCTAGTAACACATCCACTTTAGAGGGTGTTACGTGTCATAATTTATTAATACACGTTTTAGTGTAAAAAAGAACATTAGGGACCTAAACGGTAAACTGGAGATTTACTTTCCATCCTAAGGAGCTTCACAAACATGCACATGCAGTTGTAAAAATAAAAACCGAATAATTTTAAACTTTATACCGTTGTAAGAAGGGACGGGTAATGTAAGTTGATGGAGTTTTTAAGTTTGGTCTAAGGCAATTCATTAGGAGAGGACCGGGTCATTTTTTTTAAATGATGAATTGCAAAAGGAAGTACGGGTTCATATTTGGTTTTATGCAGACTTTTTATATGCGCGACTATAAATATAGTTATAGGTACCGTTTTTGCATGTCTCTTAGTTTTCTACACGTTCAGCGTAACTTCCATACTGTTAGAACTGTACAGGTAATTAAATAGACTTTTATGATACTGGGGAACTATGTATTGTGTAAAATGGTGTAAGATTTGATAAACGTCACTTCAACAATTTTTTTTTGATTTGAAAGGCCATTAATGTAACTGTATTTACTTTTTATGAAAATGTACATTTGTTTTCTGCGATAACTTACGGCGTACACCGCAAGGGGCCTTGTCCAATTTAGCATTTATTTATACATGTAGTAACACCATAATTAGAGCTCGGTTGAGTTGTCAAACACTATATGTCTGACATTTGATATTGTATTCGTTGCTTGACAGACACGTATGGAGTTAACCTAACCCAACCTAACCCCATATTGTGCTTCTGTTTAGTCCATCAGAGTAAATACTCGTTAACCGAACAATTATCCCCGCGTGCGATATCCATGGACTTATTTCTCTAATACGTTCATGGTGATTGTCTTAAACCCGACATAAGCGAAATACACCTTGTTAAAAAAGTAGTGAAAGCTAATTAAGAAAGAAGAAGAGCGTGCGGGAGCGATAGAATCAATTCTACTGGTTTTTTAATGTTTATTACGTTATAACTCCGCCATTTGTAAATTGATTTTAATTCTTTAAAAGTAAATTTTGTACTAGATCCCGATTGATGTTCTAACTAGATACCAATCCCGAAACAAAATCACTGTTCCTGTGGGCAAAATAATTAATTATACAGTCGAAGTCATAAATATGTTGACATTTTAGTACCTTGTCACTTTCATTCACTGAGTCAATTTCATATATGTACGCGGTTGATTTTGAGGTCAGAAACCCGTAATTTTACTGTACCTACACATGTTTTATAAGAAAAACAAATGAACACCGCGTAGTAATTTCTAATTCCATAGGCAGTTACATTATATTTTAAAATAATACAGTCAGTGACAAGAAAAAAAAACTGTTGTCACGTCAAACAGCGGTCGCCAAACCATCACTCATAAGTCATAGCCCAATGTTGTGATGAAAAAGAGAGAGAAAAAACAACGATTACGTTAAGGATGTAATTTTTTGTCTCACGCGACCGACGGCGCCGGCTCAGGTTTCAAAGTGAACCGATGTAATTTTTTATGTCACTTGAAATATCGTCGCTTGAGACAGTATGATGCCAGTGATCTGTTGAATTATTTCATAGTATAACTTGCTCGGAAATATGATGATGATGTACAAAAATAATTATGTTTTACGGTATAACTTATTTTTGTCGGTAGGTGCAGATTGTGAACCCTCATACCATTAAAATACGTTTATCCAACTGCACGACGCAAAATAAGCTAAAAATGTATGCTCCGAGGATTAAAAGTAGCTGTACGTAGTACCTTGTCGCATAAACGTATTTAAGTGACAGTTGTTTAAATTTAATACTTCAATATCTGAGACAAGGTACTTAAAACAGCTTCTGAGTTTGACCGTACTTGTAGTTCCTTGAACCAATTTAAATAAATGGGGTGTTACCTATCATGGGAGAATTATAGGCTATATTAACATAGATATTGACTAAAGTCAATTACGAGTTTGCACAAACAATTAAAACCCTCGCATAAACAATAAAACCGGGCAAGAGCATGTCGGACCATGCTCAGTGTAGGTTTCCTAAGCAAACAAGTAATAACTAATTAATCTAATTATCTATTTAAAGTAATTTGGTGCCGTCTTAGATGATTTTAGTAGGTATTAAACACTTTAATCGCCTGTATCTCAAAAACTAATGATGTCTTATTAATCGTGACAGTTTTCTTTTTAAATTCGCTATATGCGCTTTAATTAAAGATATTATTCTGATTTTTAGTATTTTTACTTTTGGTGGGGAAGGGGGGGACAGGAGACACTATGGGGTAGACGAGAAATATATCACCATGTTACGTGTAGGGAAGGTAACAAAATAAATTTTTCAAGATTTTATTTTACCACTTTGTTGGCGAGACTAATATGCATATTCATGCCAAATTTCAGCTTACAGTACTAAAAATCTCTGAGCTAGGCTGCCGAGGGCCTAAAAATCGAACCCAAGGAGTTTTACTAATGGATACGATTTTTATGTTTAAACATATTACTAGTTGTACCGGTTGATTGAGGTTAAAATGATGATCTCGAAACGTTCGCGTTCCCTGGAAAAGTTCGGAGCAAAACCGAAATAAACCGGTACTAACCGGTATTTTTTAAATCGATTCCGAGCCCTGGTTATCGATAACCCGTGCTACTATATTATATTATAAGGGATGTGCGTATAAACTTGCTGCTGGGCCTGTATTCCACACGGTAAAAACATATTGCCCGTGACTTGTTACCGTATTGTTACCTTTTTGTTAGCTCTTTTTTACTTGACAGTAATGGCGGCCGAGCAAAAACCGTACGATAACAGGTCAAAGCCAATGTGGTTTTGTATTGTAGAATAGAAACCCAGGGCTGGGATTCTACAGGGTAATAACTATATCGTCTTTGACATGTTTCCGTATTGTCAACGTTTTGATAACTCTTATGTCATTAAATAATGGCGACTGTGACGTAAACGGTTCTAAAACACGTCTAACGCGGTATCGTTATAACGCAGTAGAATAGACGAACTGGGCTAATGTTTTAAGCGTTTCAATTATTTCTCTTACACGCCAATTTTATTGTTGCAGGGTACCAGCGTAATACATAAAAGCAATATAGGAAGGCTAAATGGTACCAAGTACCAACACGTAGTATGGAGTTTTGTATAAAATAGAAAGCCGTGACGTCAGGCTTTGATACCGTTAAATTGCCTATCCTCAAGAGCTTATGATAGATTAAAACGTCGTAACCATTGCATCCCTTACACCCTTTTTCCATTATTTTAAAACAAGTTAGAGTTGCGTTCAGATTTTAAGCTATTTCTTAATACCTATACTTAAATGAAATGCAGTTCTTTTGTGAGACTATACGTGAATTAAAAACTCGTCATAAAAATCGAGCGGAATGCCGAGAGCTCAAACGTACCGACGTATACCCCTGGGTCCGTCATCGTCGGTTAACTTTGTGAAATTCAACTTTTTCGTCAAAAACAAAAACCGTTTCACCGTCTTTGGAATACCTTGGACGCAATCTCTTTAACCTACAGCCGAAGGAGGGTTATTTTTTTATTCCATTAGGTGAACCCAAGGGTTGTAAGTTAAACAGTCTAGGTTTTATGTACCTATTGTTAGTCATATTTACACGTTTTATAATCAATTCTTTTGTAAATTAACAATTCAAGTCAATTAAACCTACTTTAAAATGTCGGATTGACTTGAAATTTAGCATACTTAGTTATGCATTTCCGATGAAAATACAATAATAATGGTTCCATCGAGCTGGTAAAATGATTAAAAGGAAAAGGGATCTGATCATAGGAATTCCTCAATGGCTATTTTAGTTGATTCGCTAAGTGCACTCTTTTGACTTGTCCTTTGATAAAGTGATTTTTAAATAAATTATCTGTGTAAGAAATGCAGTTGGCATAAAAGTAGGTATCTGCTTTATCATTTTTTTTTCAATTTCTCACGCAAGCTTTCGTCTTCTAGAAACACTTTTAGTCACGTAGGGCTTTAAAAAGGAATTTTATGAAGATCTCATAATAAGAGATCATTAAATAATTTACAGCGCGGTTGCTACTCGTAATTAAAACTTTGAATTCCTGTTTTCATTATGTATCCATCACGAGATTCATAAAATTATGTGAATTAATAATTATTACAACGCAACTGGATAAGTAAAGCCTCTTTGAGTATCCAACATTACGTCCAAAAATTAATAAGGATTTCAAAATGTCAATATGGCATCGATGCGTGTCACTTTCACAATTGTCAACGTTGGGAGCTCGCTCATATTTACTAACATTGATTTCATGCTATTTACTTTTAAGGGGCAATAAGAGTAAACTTGAAGTGACAGAGACAATTTAATTCATATTTATTTTCATTATGCCAAAATCAGATGGAGAGTCAGCTGCTGCTGAGAACGTGGTATATGATTTTAAATTAATTTGACAGTGTAAATCACTACCAAAAGGTAGTAGTAAAATAATTGTAGCTTAACTTTCCAAAAAACCTTTTTTGTCAGTATATTTACACTTTATATAATTGTGTAATGCCACACGGCTATGCGTTATTATTCTGAAGAGATCGTAATTGTAAATTGATGTCGTCTCAAGCTGGGTACGAATTAGAGCAGTCTCTGGTTGAGGCACGCACGGCTCACCTATTTTGCTCAAATTCGTAGCTATGCGCAAGCAGTGGGCTGGCGTTTATGATGTCTTGAGATGGACTTCTCAGCCAAGATCAGTTCAGTAATATGGCACTAAGTCTCAAATAAAATTAAACGTAAACTTTTGAAAGTTGTGGTAGTTAACAAATTTCGAGTTCTTATCTTCTTTAAAACTTTTTTTATTTCTATTAAATATAAGGGCTAACGCCACACTAACATTGGCACGCTCAAGGAGGCGATCACAAACCGCACGGTGTGGTCAACATCCTGTTGCCTATGAGCCAAATAAGTATGCTTAGGGTATTTACTTAAATCGTTGGCTTTTAGGGCCTAGAAGAACCAGCACAAAATGATGAATTGGGTAAAGAGATGGATAATTTAGACAGTGCCCTTGAAGAAGTAGTGAAAGATGGGATCAGCCTCGCTGTGGTTGAGGAGAAACCAGTGTACCTTGAGAGGGGTCTCAACCGATCGGAAATCTGCAAAAATCTCTGCTTGCTGGGCAAGACTGCTGATGGTTACGGGTATTGAACTATAAAAAAACGACCTGTCACTCGACTCAGTCAGTTGCAATGTTGTCTTATTGTATTGCTATAGCAAACAAAGAGTCAGCAGCAACTTTAATCAAGCATTAATTTTAATTGACGCCTCTGAGTGCGGCAGTTAATGACGATAAAATCGTTCCTTAATGACGATTTTTCATAAATAAGTTTGAAAAACCAACAATTTAATTACCTCTAAAATGTCTCTGAGTACGGCGGTTAATTATTAAAATTAATGCTGAGAGTCCACAAAAATGCATTTTTAACAGATTTCTTGATAGACATATTAATTATAGGATTACTTTGCTAGTTGTTTATTTTTATCAATTAAGGAGCCTACTAGGCAAGTAACATATTCACGGCAATGTGTGGTCAGCAACTATAGTCTTGCTGAAAAGTTGACCGTTTATCAGCTCCTTTAGGTATTAACAAGCTGATCAAGTTCATCTCAAGATGCGCAGTTTTGACAGTATTATAAGGGCCGTATTGATATACGAGTAGTAATCTTCGCGGAGATGTCTCGAAACGTCAGAAATCACAAATTCGTTGGCTTGATGTTCGTTTAAGACCAGCATCACAGCTAAGCAGAGCTCACTACTTCATCGAAACAGTCATAAAGATATTGACAAAAGTTCATACAATTTTATTTAGTTAGTTTACGGAAAGGTAAGAAGAACATACGATTTGTAAGTTTATCTAGTGCCCGGCCGATGAGAAGTAAATCCTGACACCAGTCATTCTAGTACTAATTATAACCTCAAACCCAAGAATAGGTTATAAAATGTACTGCGATAACAGGTGTCAGGATTTACTACTTATATATCGGCCGGGCACTATAGTGTATTTGTGATATCGTACTTCCCCAAACAGATATATTTTTTTAAGCTTTATTTAATTGGGGTCGTCTTTAGCGAGGATTTATGAAAATTGGTTGAGCCGTTTAAGCGAATCCTGCTCTAAAAGAAGTTCCTATTATATCTGTGGTTTTTCTATTTGATAGTTACTATAGCTATTGTAGTCAATTTAGGATAAACCCTGTGAAAGTAGGTCATATTACCACGAATTGCACTATTTTATTTGCAATTTATGAATACGAGTACTACAATAACGAACCTTCCGATGACGTTCAATATATTAAATAATTAATCATCTTTATGACGTAGTTTTCTTGCAATTATAGTACCTAACTGTCACAAGAATTCCACATGAATTATAGGCCTCTTTAACCACAACGAGAAGAGCAGCGGGAAAGGAACAACGCGGGCACTCTCTCGAAAAATTGGTAATAGAGGTCAAAGTATCCTATGATTATCATTACCAAGTAAAATGTCTTTCAGATATGCATATCTAAAAGTGAAACTAATAGGAATGCGCTTAACTGAACTGAGCGCCATCACCAGCTTCAAACACTTGCAACATCTTGACGTATCGAACAACTTCCTGACCTTAAAAGCTCTCCAGACTGTCACTGAGCTGCCGTTCCTCATTTTCATTCAAGCCGACAACAACGTTCTGGATTCCGCTGCGCTAAAAAAAATGAAATACCTTCAAGTGATTGTAATGAACAAGAACTTCATACACTCTCTTGAAGACATACCATACCAACCGGAATTAAGTACTCTAGAACTAGGCGAAAACAAAATAAGTAGAATCAGCTTTAAAGAAGAAATGAAAACTTTAAGGTGCCTTGATTTACGCTCGAATTTGATAGAAGATATAAAGGACTTAGAGCTTATTAATCTCGACAGTTTATATTTGGCCGGGAATAAGATCACGGCTCTTGATGGTATAGAACGACTTGTTAATTTAAGGATACTCCACTTGCGTCATAACCCGATAAAGCTACTAACCAGTTTCACTGGAGATCTTGCAAAACTAGAATACATCAACCTGAGGAACTCTATGGTCACAACGCTGCTGCAAGTGAAAAAGTTGAGGGTATGTTTCGCACAAAAGTTTTCATTTTAAATAAAGAAAACTAGCATAAATGTATTTTAATTAGGTATTTAAAGCCTGTATTTTACTTTGTCTTAATCCATTTTGTTATGATAGTGTTACGTTCTCATGGGTCATCATCATTGACATTAAACGTGCCCGTAACGTTAAGAGCAAATTTTGTGGACAAATAGTTATAGGTAGGACATACTAGGTTTTGCAGCTGTATGTTGTAGACCAGCTCTATCATCGAGGCAGTTTTTGCTACTGGGTTAGTAAGTGTTGGAATGATCGGCCACCTATTTTTTTATTTTATTTTATGTTAATGAGAAGGCACACGAGCACTCAGGCCACCTGATGGTAAGTGGAATCTGAGACCCATAGACATTTGAATTGTCAAGTCTATAATCCTAAGACCTCAAATGCGTTGCCAAGCCTGAGGACTAAGATGGAATACCTCTATTAGATCTATTAAGTCAAAATACTCTTTTAAAAGCAATTTAAAAATGCGTCATCTTGCTTTGCAAAATTGTATGACTTAGCGGAAAATACCGTAACATAATATTATGTAAATAATGTCCCTTGACCTTAACACACACGACCATGCCTCTTATCGTTTTCTCCACCCTGTTCCACTGATCCTTTAGTTAAATTACGAGTAGCTGTAAGTTTTTTAGGTCCTTGCATAATATCAGCGTTGCGAAATTATTTGTGAATCATTGCTGGGCCAGGAGCCATTTCGCCACCGTTTTTTTTCCGATTAAGTTTGGAAAGTAGATGGATTAAAATATCATGGCTGAAATGCCCGTCTTAAAACCCGTTAGAGTAAATGATAAGTCGTATCATAATATATGGCAGTTGATTGATTTTTATGGTGTTTACTGAATCATAAGCATGTATTTTTAGAGTTGTTTGTATTTCTGTAACTCTGGCTACTACCCCAGTCTGGGAATGAACTCATGATGTTATGTTTTTATGGATGTTGTTATTAGTAATACACACTCTGTCAAAATTTGAAGTGTTTAGCTATGATATTGCATGAGATACAGCCTACTGACTGACAGGCATACTATGGAGTACATAACCCTAAAAAGAGGTTGAATAGACTGTTATAAATAAAACCTTAGCCTAAATAACAAGGCGCTTTTGTTTTCCAGATATTACCAGCTTTACGAACGCTGGTGCTAAAAGGCTGCCCATACATGGGGGGGATAGGAGAAGAGATCAAGGAGATGCTCGAAGAGGAAGATAATACCGAGACCAGGATCGAGGTACTGGCTTCGCTGCCCAGGCTCACGAGGCTCAACAAAAACGCGGTCACAATAGAGGAGAGGTATCATTGTCACTCTTTGTGTAAACTCTAACACTGTGGCACACGTGGCACCGTGGACACACGTGGCATCTAGTTCCCAACGTCTTAAGTTTTTTATTTGTGGATCCACCCGTCTTTTCAAGATTTCGTACTTATATACTGACAGAAAATTACTGACATTTTGGCCTTTTTTTATTGCTACGGCACAGACAGGGATTTTAAGATTTAGGGGCTAAGACAAATGGCAGTATCTCAGACAAGACTCATGTGGCAAATGCAACCTTATTAACAACAGGATAGGATTGAATCTGCTTTGAGATGAAATACTGTTTAGCATTGGTCATAAAGCGTAGTCATTCGTTTGACAGTGCATAATAAATCAAATCAGTGAAGAAATGTATGAAACCTACTACTATTGAAACTGATAGTCTGTATTCTAGTACGATGAACTGACAGGCAAATCGGGTGGCGGATTAGCTAATTTAGTCAATTGCCTTTGAGGCAGCGATCGTTTGACTTTAGTTTTTTGGATAACTACAAAGGGGCGCGCGGGGCAGCTAGCACCAGTTTCCGCGAGTTGTTTGTCGCTCGGTAATTCCCCACTGCAAATTACGAAAAAGATGCACTTAGCGACAAGTGACCAAACAAATATTATTTAAACCTATTTGACAGTTCTTGGACACCATGGTTCTATGGGAGAAATGAGGTTGGTAAAGTAAAAAAGTGTCCTTTTGGTAGTATCCGTAAGGATCAAGTTATTAAATACGCTATCGCACTCCTTTGCGAGCTGGAATGTCAAGTGGATAAAGGTTCGTAGTGAATTGATGCGAAGCTCGCGCGTGCAACTTGTTCAAACTAGTGTAACACTGTGGACTACTTGTATTGCATGATAAGTTTTGTAGTGGTTTCAATCCACGACAGTGCGTTCCACCACCACTTAAATTGACTTTGAACAATTTTGCCTATGAATGTAAAATTAAGTGGTAGTACCGAACAAAGTGGATTGAAAACACCTTGCTGTGGTTCTACACGGTAAAAACGATATTGTCATTGACGTTTCTTATCTTACTTGACTGTAATGGCGGCCGAGTTAAAAACAATACTAAAACACGTCTAACGCAAAATTGATTTAAACCAGTAGAAAAGAGGCCCTGTATGCGGCACAGGGTTGTATTTTCTTTTTAAGATGAGTCTTACAATTCAAAGTGACAACTTTGTGTAAAAATTAAAAGACCGCTTATAATATTGTCGGCATCAAATTAATCTCAATCGCAATTGCGATCGCCATCATGCGTTATTTCATCTTTAATTAAGTGATATTTTACAGTATGCGATCTTCATAATAATATAAACAAAAGATGTGGCATCTGGGGAAATACCTATCCAAATAGGCTGCAAGAGATGTTTTAAGATGGTCAGTTAAAAGTGCCAGGAAATAACCTGTTTATTTGCAGGATTGAAGCAAACGAGATGATGATGACCTGGATTGAAGAAGGAGAGAAAGATGAGGAGGAGGTCACGGAGGAGATGCAAGAAGAAACTGATATTGTTGAAGACTAGTTTACGAGGATGATTGCTAATAAATAGGATAATAGTATGACTCAATATTTGACTTATTTATATAAACTACAATTCCAACTTGAGAGTGTTTCTCTGGTTAAAAAAGAGTTTTTGAATGTGAAATTTACTAAGATCGCTATTTTTGCTTCAAGTACTCGTAGTTTTCGCGAAAACGGTTAAAGAGTAATGAATTGACAAATATTTGTTTAATCGTTTAAGCTCTTGAACGCCAATGACATTTAAATTCGGCGTAAGCTTTCGTTGTCAGAGGTAAAATTAAGAAAGCTTAGCAATTGGAACGTATGTCACGTGAGACATTGAAAATATTATATGATTAAATAGAAGAAAATACACAATAGAAAACTTCCGAAGCTAGTAGACTGCACGGTACCCAAGTGTACTCGTAAGAGGCCAATTAACAAAAACGAAATATTAGCGTAAATGCCAACCACACTAGTAAGTTCCTTTCAACATAATAATAGGCACCGATGACAAAATTGACATGTGTAAGTTAGCTAGCAGTAAACATGACATTAGATCGGGAATGTTAAGTAGATTTCAACTCGAATCCACGCTGATTTCAATACAAAAAATAAATGTATCTTTAAGAAGAACAAACTGAATAGACTTATGTTTATCATACATATGCAACGTAAGCCAATTTCGCGTTTGATAACAAACGACTTTACATCACAATATTTCAAGTTCACTCTCTAACATCATAATTAAATGAGATATGTGGTTTGGGATTGAAATTTCAGTGCCCGGCTGCTATTATTATAATACAAATAGGTCTCCAAATGGGGTTCATGGTACTGAATATACACCCTAGTCCCTACAAGCTTGGGGTCGTGTTACAAAGGGCGACGGATCAAACGCGCGCCGCCGCTCGTGTTACCAGTTCAGTTCCCGATGAGACACATTTGGTGTCTTATTTTAAGAAAGGGTGGTTCTGATTATAGTTAGGCCACGACAGAAAATTAATGTTTCAAGCATAGCTTATGCCAATTTGCCAAAAAAGATGGTACTATATATCGGTTGTGACGAGCGTTATACCGATGAGAAATTTCAGTTATTGTGAAACTTTCTTTAGACAAGTTCACGGTAATTTCCAGGAATATTCTTTACTTTTGTATATTAAATACCTAGACAACAGTACAGTGGGGCTTGACAAATTGCATTCGACAATCGTTAGATTGTGACGATTGAAATATGAATGGAATTGACGTAAGCCACTGAGATAGTACTACGTGACAACGGTAGATGGCTTAGTGGAATAAAAACAATATGCAGCTTAAAAACTCGATTTTTAAAATGTGGCTACTTTGGTTATCCCTATGTTTGCAATGTTTGCATAATAATATCAAAGTGACCGCTGAAGAATGTCAAAGTTTTGTATCCTATTTGTCTGACAATACTTTGCATCTTTAGAACTATAGTGACCTAATCCAAATATTTTGACTTTCGATTTAGGTCTCTATAGTACTAAATTTATGACTTGAAATCGAAAGCTGAAAATGTTTGAATTAGGTCACTATAATTTTAAAAGTCGACTTGTACTACCGATATTTTACGCTCGCATATGAAACATTAAAGTAATGTCGCGAAAGAGCTGAAAAATTACCGACACATCGCGCAAAATCGATGATTCAAAAAAATATCATAGTCGCCTCGTATTTTGAAAGCCACCCCATTTTAGCGTACTATAATCCCATCGCTCTGAAGAGCGAAAGCCTGAGTGAGTGAGTGCCTTGAAAGGCACGTTTTGATAGCTGTCAATTCAGTACAAAAATAATGTGTCTTTGTATTTTTTATTTACGGCGGTTCCGTAGTGATTTAACGAATATGAAGTGAGTGCGGAGTATAATCAGTAAAAAAAAAAGTAATAGGCGGCCATTTTTTAGTTTCAGTCATCTTCCTTCCCTGACGGTTTCCTAATATGGGGAATGTTTGAGGTTATACAGTTGTCCCTGAATAAGTTGCACAAACGAATAGGCATGAAACTAGATGCAAATTCAATACCAAAAAATTATGTGTATTTTTTAAAATTTAATAAAAACAAAAGTTGATTGCTAAACCAAAAAACCGTTGATTTCATCTCAATAGAGCTCATATGAGGCGAGATATTTCACTTATTAAATACTGTTTGTTGGTGAAATTACATACATTTTTGTCCCTATTCGTTTGAGCACCTTATCCAGCGACACACTGTATTTTTATAGCATTGACAGCTGTTAATGAGGCCCGTTTAGAATGACGCGAATAGTCCACGAAGGGAAGCGCAAGTGGCTTAAGAGATACATAATTAATTATGATATAAAGATGAACGATGATAGATACCACGGCTGATAAGAAGCGCCGCACAAATGTTATTACTCATTACAATACCAATACTTAAAGCATTGTATTAAATAAAACAATGCATAGTTAAGCAGAAAAACGTGGCAGAGCTCAGAATTATTCTAAGTGGAAATAAATAAAAGAGTGTTACGTAAGTCTAGCTAGTTGGTTACCTGGCCTATGAAGCTAGCGGTCCCGGGTTCGAATCCCGGTAAGGGCAGATATTTCTGTGATGAGCTCGAGTATTTGTTCCTGAGTCTCGTTCCCGTTCGGCAACTACCTCAAATATTGGAAAAAACTAATGCTACGAAAGGAGACGTACTTTTATTTTTGAAAACAATAAATACTTACTACTTTTATGGATGTTCAAAATTATTTTGCCTTAAATGGGAATCGAACAGGTCGAATATGACAAACCGATCGTCGTGTTTTTTTGCCTTTGTTTGTAGATATAAATGATCACTATCAATTAACCTTTTCATCTGTATCATCTTTTATTTCATCCATATGCAGTAGTTAAGGTAGTTGCCGTCTATGTGGTGTTCATTTATTCCACCCTGTATATGTCTGTATTAAAATCAATTGCCTTCGTTAGTCTCACAAAAACTCGAAAGTAACTCGATCGAATAAAATAAAAAACCGGGCGAGAGCATGTTGGACCATGCTCAGTGTAGGTTTCCGAAGCCGATAAGTACTACAAACATAAAAATCAACAAGTAACAACTAATTTTCTATTTGAAGTCATTTGGTGCAGTTTTAGATGAGTTTAGTAGGTATAAACACTTTAATCGCCTGTATCTCAAGAACTAATGATGTCTAGTCGTTATAGGTTTTCCTTAAAAATTCGTTATATGCTCTTTAATTTATGTTTTCTTTTTCAGTTTTTTAGTATTTGTAGTTTGGGCTGTTGGGACACTTGAGTCTAACGAATATTAGCGCTTTAAAGCTTAATATTTCATAAACGGATAACTAAGTCGAAAACTGTTTCTACAAATCCGTAATATTTTTGAAAGACCTATCCAACAACACCCCACACTGTAGGGTAGACGAGAAAAAAATACAACCCCACGTTACGTGTAGGGAAGGAAACCATTTTTTTTTTTTAGATATTGTACCACTTTGTTGGCGTGACTTATATGCATATTCATGCCAAATTACAACTTTCTAGTACTAAGAGTCTCTGCGATAGGCTGCAATCATCTTTTTTTTAAATTAGTTAATCTTTCACGAGGCTTGTGACGGAAAAGGCCGTTTATAGTAAATGAACTAGAAAAAAAATACAATATCTTTATTATTGGCAGCATTTATTTATCTCAATTAGATAAGTTGTTTGAAACAGTTGTTTTGTTACTATTATTAAAATTTATTTGTTTACATTACGCCTATTATTCATATTATTATTTTAAGTTATGTGCAATAAATAATAATTGTCTGGTAAGGTTTCCCAAGATTAAACACGTCGGCACGAAAATTTACTGTAAAAAGTCAGAATAGAAAGTGCTGGATCCCTTATTAATAAGTTTAATATGAAATGCCGTATACATTTAAGTCTAAATAATAGGCAATGGTCAAATACTTACAGTCAAGTTTATAAATATGAGTACGCTTTAGTACCTTGTCACTTTAATCGCTGTGACAATTCATATTATGGCATTTTAAACATGACATTACATAGACAAGGTACTAAAGTGTACACTTATTTATGAACTCGACTGTACAATGCTCTTAAGTAAATAATAAATGTAATTTGATGCAACACAGACATTAGAGAATCGTCATTCAAAATCAGTATTTCAATTTCTTGTTGTAAATAGGTCAGGGCCTCTATTCAACTGCGTTATAACGATATCGTTTTTGACCTGTTTCCGTATTGTCAACGTTTTGATAACTCTTATGTCATTTACAATAATGGCGACTGTGACATAAACGATTCTTAAACGTGTCAAACACGATATCGTTTTAACGCACCTGAATAGAGGCCCAGGTTAGATTTCTTAAACATTTTTAATCATGTACCTAATGCTTTCAAGAAGATTGTTTTAACAGGCTATTCTTTCGAACTAATCATAATAAACGAGCACTTTTTTAAAGGGTTTTCCAATTGACATTTGTTGTCAATTGGTAAAACCTTTCTTAATAAATTGAAATTGTATCTAATAAAAAAAACTACTACAGAATTGTAGAACTCTTTAACAAAGAAAAATAATTACGGCGTAATTTAATTTATTACTGATGATCTACTTAATCTTAATGTAATTTATGACTTTAATGCAGCATTCCGAATTCCAGTGTAAAATTTTCTTACTTTTAAAATTATAATTTAATGTTATTCTTTGGACGTTTATTTAAATCACAGGTTTTTATGACATTCATTAGTATAATAAGGTATTCTATAGTTAATGAGATATTGCAGTCCTGACAGGGTGATGTAATGAACTTGATAGCGATAAATGATTCTATGATTCTAATAATTCTAATACTATTTTTTTATAAATGGCATCACTCCTGGTATTTCTCCAATCTGATGTTATTACTAGACACTCCAATGGACTTATTAGAGAAATGGGTATCACACGCGAGGACAATTTTATTGTTCGTTAAAAAAAGTATTTTCTCTCGTGGACTAAACAGAACCACATAGGGTTAGATCTACAGGCGCTTTATACAAAAAGTGTTACGCGGTATAGCGGTTACCACTTAAA
This sequence comes from Acleris holmiana, assembly GCA_949316455.1. NCBI lineage: Eukaryota > Metazoa > Arthropoda > Insecta > Lepidoptera > Tortricidae > Acleris > Acleris holmiana. The sequence continues at coordinate 80,914,415 of OX438762.1, forward strand.
AATACTCGAGTTCCACCTGTCACTACTTTGAACTTTTATTTGCCAAGTTATAAAACAGACCAATTCTTTGTCTACTACAAAAAAACAGTTTAACAAAAGATTTTTTTTACTTCAAACACTTCTTAATTATCGTCGGGTTAGCGCAGCAGCGTGAGTCTATGGTTAGCACCTAACACGTAGCCACAGACAATTATAGAACAAAACTCCTTTTGTCCGGCAGCTGCCCAAGCGCACCCAAACTTACTCAAACAGGCAATGGTGGCGCCACTGTCTAACACATACCCAAAATTTCAAGGCTTAAAAGCTTGTTCCATTTTTCGCCACAGATTTCAAAAGTATTGTTCTAAAAGGTGTTCAAATTTAACAATAAAGCATAAACGAATAACTCACTTCTCATTTCTATTCATCTTTGTTTTCAGAGTTGTAGGGTTAGTTTCTGTTTGGTGTTTGTGTAACTTGGGTGAAGGTTTGTCGGTGAAGTTTTAAATTGAAACGTTCACACCTTCTTATTTGTTCACGTGCCTTGGTTTATCTGGAGCGAGTTGATAAAGATTATTTTCATGTTTTAGTTAAGCCAATAAGGGTAGTAAATGATGCTAAGTGACAAAGACGGTATAGATGTATCATTTTTACCCGACTACGGTAAAGCCCAAAAGGAGAATTATGTGTTTGACCTGTATGTTTGTCCAACGCCATGTTCCCTCGTAGATGCTGGATGGATGGGCCGATTTCACCAAGCGAAGGGTATAAGGGTATAATAGAAAACTTTACTCGAACTCGCAGTCGGGTTTTGTAAATTGATTTTTGTTAGACTTGTTACTACTAAGTTTTTACAAAATGTTTGGCTAGGTAAAAAAGATAAGAAAGTAATTAAGTTCTTGTGCGCCCCTACAGCATTGAGCGTATTCTCAGGCATCAATCGGTTCCCGTTATACCTCCGGAATATAGACCCAGAAATCATAGTCTTTTCAATGTCGGCAAAGTACTAACCACTAACCTAAGTAGTCCCGCGCGCTCGTATATAAGCAGAGGGCGGAATTACTCATGGCAAAAATTGAAATGTCATAGGGATAGAACATTTTACTTTATCGACTTTTCCAGTTATCGATATTGTGTAATCACTAATCTTTTTGTTATTTTGGTTTTGGTTTTATATTAAAATGTAAATGTCATTATTGATTCGCATTTAGTTATTGTTTTGAACAATAAGTGAAATTTTTAGATTTAATTTGTAAATAAGATGTTATTTTTGTCTAAAACACATGTCTTTATTAACAGTTAATAACAAATTAAAATAAAGCTAAATCTAAGACTAACTCTCAACAGTTTAACTATACAATAATAATGAAAACTACTCCTACATTTACCAAAAACTATATTAATCTAAAAGACCGCTACTAGAGGGCATTGTTAATGTTGGAAAATTATTTTGCTAAATGTGATGTATCGATAGGAGGTATAATTCTATTTGGTAAGAGATCTTGTGCTACGTACGTGAACCAGAACTCCTTGTCGATAGTCGATAAAATACTTCGTTCTATCTCTATGACATATAAATTTTGGCCATGAGAAATTCCGCCCTCTGTATATAAGAGTAGGCACGTGAGGCAAATTTAAGTTAGCCTGCTGCTTTGGCCGAGCGGCTTTGTCACCGAAACCAACAAACCAAATAGAAATACACGCAAAGAAATGTTTTTATAAACACAAGACAGTTTGTTTGTTTGTGTTTGTGTTGTTTGTTTGTTTGACAGTTTGTTTTAGAGACAAGGCAACTTAAGAGCTAACACCGGATTGACGAGGTCAAAAATTTACCCGTGCTTGTGATTCATTCAATATCGACTAAGTTTATCGACACCTTTTTTCTTGACATACCTAATAATATGTTTTTTACATTTCTTGCAAAAGTAAGTCGTACCTTAACTTCTATATCTGCATGATCAGCTTTCCATGATGATCAAAGATATTTTTTCTTGCGAGGCATTTTTAACAGACTTACATAACATTACGCCTTCATTCCCAGAGTGGGGTTGGCAAAGCTACAGAAATATCAATAACTCTAAAAAGATTTCTTTATAATTCTGTAACCACATTTTGCACGTTCAGGCCAATCTGGGCCTCTATTCAGGTGGGCTAAAACGATATCGTGTTTGACACGTTTAAGAATCGTTTATCAAAACGTTGACAATACGGAAACAGGGCCTCTATTCTACTGCGTTATAACGATATCGTATTTGACGTGTTTTAGAATCGTTTATGTCACAGTCGCCATTATTATAAATGACATAAGAGTTATTAAAACGTTGACAATCCGGAAACACGTTAAAGACGATATCGTTATTACCTTCCAGAATCCCAGCCCAGGTCAATTACGATAACGTTATTACCTTGTAGAATTCCAGCCCTGGGCCTCACTTCAACTGCGTTATAACGATATCGTGTCTGACGTGTTTTAGAATCGTTTATGTCACAGTCGCCATTATTGTAAATGTCATAAGAGTTATGATAACGTTGACAATACGGAAACACGTCAAATACGATATCGTTATTATCGTGGTGAATCCCAGCCTTGGTGTTTGATTCTGAGGCTGAAAGTTATTGGCAATTTACCCTACTTTACTCGTAGGCCGTAATATCACATCAGATTATTAATTATCTAACTTACTACACCTCATCGTGAGGTTCGTAACAGCTTAGTGCAGTATTTTATGACAAGTTCAAGAAACTAGTGTCGTGCAATCGAAGACACTGTTAACTGTACATTTCTAATCGAACATAAACCTTATCGCAATGAAGTTAAGTCTATGGGTAGGCAGTTAACAGTGACTTCGTTTGTACAAGTTTATATGAGCTGTCACAGGTCTCGCAGGGATCGTCCTAGATTTATCCAACTATAATTCAAACCACGGTAAGACGTCTTTTTGTAAGTCTTACGTTTATATCTCAATAAAGTAAAAAAAAATGACGCTAGCTTAAAAGAAGGAACGCACCAAACGTTTTACGAATATCACTATAATTAATTATTATTAAACTAACTATTAAAAAATGCATTTCATTTCAGTCGATTTTTTTCGAAAATAACTTTTATAAGTAACCATAAATCAGTTTCATCGTAATTAAATTCAAAACATCAATTTTATTACTAACTGTTGATATCTAATTTTGAATCTAATCTTAAACGTTATAACCAACCACTTTTGGCATTTTACAAACTGCCCAAGCGCTCCCATAAAAGAATCGACGAGTTTCAAATGAAAAAAACACAAACCTGTGATTATTTCATTTAAAACTAGTGTTGTTATAATTCTAGACCATAAAACGTGGCATTTATTGTATGTGATTGCACCCTCTGTTAAAAATCTAAATTGCTTTACTACCTCGCAAGCCAACACCAATCGTATACCATTATATTTTAGGTGAAATTTGGTTTGAGATGGTTTAGGGTTGGCAGAAAAAGGTCATAGAGCAATAAAAACTCTGTAAAGACTCGTAGACACGTACTTGTTATGTTTATTTACGGGTTTATAAAGTGACGCCATATTTGATAGTAAACTCTATGTTATCTGTTTTATGATGTTTTATATTACAAAGTGTGGCAAGGGGAAACTGACGGTTTGAATGTTAGATTTATTGTGGCATTGTGGCATAAAGAATCATCATTTAATAGGTTAATGGCCAGAATAATAATACGTTAATTGTAATTGTTATTAAGATCCATTATGATTTAAAACTATATTTCATCATACCGCACCTTCAGAACAATAGTGAACTAATTCAGAAATTTGAAATTTAGGTTAGGTCTCTATAGTAATATCATAATACGAGTATGACTTAAAGTTTGAAAGTTGAAATGTTGAATTGGGTCACTATTGTTTTGAAGGTGCGACCACGATAAAGTCTGCTTCAGGGAGAAAATGCTGCTTGGTTCTTATACTATACGATTATTAAACTGTCACGTCGGTTCAATGTGAACGAGTACTTGTAACAAACTTAACCGCGAGGTTCAAAGAAACGTACCTACAATATTTGCAGGTTTTTTGATAATTAATGGGATGTTAGAAAGGGAGTGTAATTTAAGAGAAGTATGTACACATGACTATGACAAATTTTGGCTTGTCAAGTTATCTCAACCTCCTAAGGCCTCTCGTACAAAAAAATGTACATAACACGTTCATTAGAAAATAGACCTATTGCAAAGGGAATAAAATAGGTTTTCCTTTGTTTTATGAGGGACAATCAAACTAGAAAATTGACTCTATTGCATTTGTAATAGGTTCATATTCCATTGGCAAATTTCGTTGTATGGTGGGTCTTAGGAGGATAAAAGCAGGGGTCGTACTTTTGATGCCAATGACGTTAAATTAATAGATTTTTGCACACAGAGTGCTTATATTTAGCAGGTGTTTAGTTATTAAGAGGATGGTGAAGCGACGCTTAAATCGCGTAGCCATACAAATTTTGCTGCGGGTAATAATGTTTCTCATCCCCTAAAACTAATCCAATTTGTACGGTGTTTAAAAAAACCAGGGGGGTTATAATGACATAACTATGCAGTTCTGTTTACGCTCAGAGAAAAGGACAGAGCTCTGTCCTAAAGGAGCGTAAACGCTCACCGTAAAAAGAACTGCATAGCTAGGTCATAATAACCTCCCAGGTCAGGTTTTTACAGACCTAGTTTTTGATAATTACTTCAACGTGTTCAAAAATCGAACAACGTTTATGAGGAGGAAAACACTATCGCATTTTGTATGAACTTTTTTTGCTTCGCAGTCCTCTTAACGGGGCACAAAAATAATCAGCGTTCAGTACATACTGCCTTATTGCAATATAAATACGGAGCACAACAGCAGTATCTCTTTTTAAGTGTTCCGTAGCCACATGGCATAAAACGGAACCCTTATGGATTCGCCATGTCTGTCTGTCTGTCCGTCCGTATGTCACAACCAGTTTTTCCATCTTTTACCCAAAAATTAAAATTGAGTAAATATTCCTTTATGTTTATGAATGTCCATTTGACGAGTATTGTTCAAAATAATAATGCCAGAAAAGTATTTTATCACTTTTTTAAATGATAACGTACCTAACTTAATATTTTTCTAATGTCATTCTCTATGTCAGTATCGATGAACGCCGAATGTTTAATAAGGGTTATGCAAAACTGGCTCCTCGATACCCGAACCAAAATTCAAATTTGCATTACTAGGCATTAAATTTTAATCTAATCGACGTCTTCGAGACCAAAAGTGTGACCCTGCGTACAAGGTAGGCATTTAAGCAATAATTACTTAAAAAAGAAGCAAGAAAGGACCAAGTATAGATTTTTGAGGTACTCATATTGGTAACGAGTGTGCTCGATGAGGTTTTTAGGTAGAAACCTTCTTTAATCTAAAAGTACGTGCAAATATTAACAGGATCATTATTTTCAAGTAAAGCTTACGGAAATTAACAATAAGTACCAGCCATAAAAGTGTGTAAAAAATGTTAATGAAAAACAACTTTGTCATCAATAAAAGTAAAATGGGACTTGGTCAAAGTCAATTTTTTCTATAATTAATTTAGAGGACGTCACCAAATTATCGAAACCGTAATTCTTATATCTGTTTGAATTTAGGTACAAACAAATTTGATGTCAGAAGAACCTGAGACCCAAATCCAAATAAATATAGCACATTGGCCCCGAACTAAATCATCTCCATAAAAAAAATGGTTTATGACCCCGTAAAACATAATATATGATTTAACAATACTCAGACCCGTAATCAAGTATTTACAACAGGTAACTCAATCAAGTGGACTTATGTGTTAATTGATAGCTGAAATAGTTTCAACCTTGCTACTTACTCAATAGGGTTGTAAAAGCAATAATAATTTAATGTCACAAGCGGCCTTTTTGAAAAAAAGGGCAGAATGGGTAACTCAATCAATATGAACCGCAGTCGTGAGACCAAATTCTGGGAAGATTTCCTCTTTTATTGGAGCAATCGGTGAAGCTTGACCACAGTAACACGACCTCTCGTATCTCGTTCAGTCGTTCGAGTTAAGATTCATTTCTGTTTGGTTAGTGTCTGTATTGTAATGGTTTGCCTATAATGTATTTTTTTTGGTTCGGTACCTTTTGATTTCAGTAGCGTTGTTATTTTAGGATTTCGGCTTTTGTTTGGTGATCTTTGCTTACTTTCTAGTTCGATTATTGTAAGAATAATGTTTGATTGTGTGCATGTTCTGTAGGATAACTTAAAACCGATCATTATGGGCATCGTTTGCATCGTAACGTTACATAATTGATGAAAATACACAAAATTATTACTATAAGCATTAAGTTCTTATTATATTTAAACTGAAATTGTATTGAAAAAATAAGAATAAGATTTGGTTAAGATTGGGTGCTTGAGTGTTGGCTTGACCATTCAATTTTGTAAGTAAAGTAACAAAATACTTTACAGTTGCTGTCTTTAAAAAAAAAACATATCATTATGGGGTGTTTACTTTATCTTCGAAGACAATTGCTGAGAAAGACGTCCCACTCCTTAATATAATGCAACTACTATCATCGTAGGGTACTTTACCCTCTAAGATCACTCTAAGGTATTGAATATATAACGTTAACTAGGATTAAAAACTAGTTTTCCGCGGGAATATTGACCTAAATATCTAAGATCATAATTTAAATTTACTCCATTACAACATACATAACATGACGCCTTCATTCCAAGAGTGGGTAGGCAGAGCAGAGCTACAGAAATACCAACAACTCCAAAAAGACTTCGTTATAATTCTGGAAGTACATTTTGGCTAAGATTTTTACTACAACACGACTAGCAAAGAGATTGCTTCTTATTCCTTTAGACTGGCAACATGTTCTACCGTGATACAAAAGATGGCGGCTGGCTGCAATGTAGTTGTCAAAGCATTCTACACTCTATTGGCAACCACATTGAAAGTAAAATGCTTTTGCTGTTACCATGCAAGAAGTTGGCTAACCAGCGACCTTCTCTGGTACGAGTATTACGGCAGTATTTACTCTTCAGATGGCAATTTCCGTGAGTACCTATTGAGTCTCATAGAGTTCCTTTACCATCAGGTGGCTTACGAGCACATTTGCCTTCTCTATGTAAAACAGGAACATAAAAATATTTGTTGTTTTACCGTACAAGATGTAATAATTAGTTTAAGGGCTTCCGCGTACGTGGGGCGTAAGGTTTTTGATAGTTATCAAAAACCTTACTGATGAATCTCAAAAAATCTCAAAGTTGATTGGTATGCATCAGTACTTTTTGGGTCGATTTTAGAAATATTGACACACTACACATTCCAACACAAACAATAAGAGTATTGCTATATGCATCAGGGGTTCACTACATAACTCCGAAAAGTCATAACTCCGAATTGATCATAATTCCGAATTTTCATAATTCCGAATGCAATTTTTTGACAGAAGACTTATTTTTTGATGTCTCTTATAATATAAATCAAACCTAATCTTACCTATGTACAGTAATTACATTATGCATTTAAGCTAAAATAGGTTCAGCATAACATAGCATTTCATCATAGCATAAAATAAATTTCGGACAGATATTTAGATATACGTGTCGATAAAAAAAACATAGTTTTAACTATGCTATTAAGCCTTTAGGCTTAATGAAAACAAAATCACGATCGCTTCCTTTCTGTAACGAAAGTTAGTCATACAAAGTATATGGGTAACTTTCGTTACACAAAGGAATCAATTAACTTTTGTTTTAATTAAAGCCCTTAACAATGTACATTTTTTTTCTAAACGTCCCTTTTTTCAGATTTTTAAGGTGTTCCCATGCATGAGTAAATAAATATTGTTCTAATATTAGTAAAGCGAGTCCAAATTCTGTAATTGAGTTTCATAAAGATCTAAAAACGCTGATGACGTCAAGTCCCAGTGACGTCATAAGCTTGTTTGGCGCCATCTTCTAAACACTCGGATCCAATAGTTATGCAAATAGCCATCGAGTTGTAATGAAGCCCGTTACTCAGACCGCTCGTAACTCAAACGCTGGTTCGAAATTGAACTCAAGAAAGAAGTGGAGTGGAGATGGCGGGCATTGAAAAATAAATTTAGTTTTTCATTTAAAACTAAACTATGTCATTAGTTTTACGTAGTACGATAGGAGAAATCACGCATTTTTTCTATGCAATCCTACGTAGTTATTTATTTAGATTACGCAGTCACATTTGTATTTTATCTGAGGTTTTTTGTGATTATTTATAATATGATGAAATAATCATTTGTTGTTTAATAACAATAATAATAATAAGTTTCTGAAAAATTGAAGAAGCAGCTTAATATTCAGTTTTGTTAAGTTTGTTATTAATATCATGTATTAATTTTATAGTGTTTCAGTTAGACTTCAATTAATTCAGCATAATTATTTCTTTCTTTTCTAGCTTATACAGTATAAAAATAATTAATTTATTCTGAAGTTCATTTACGTAGGTAGCCAAAAGAAATACGAATGATGATGAACATAGAAAGAAACGCCTAATTACGCTTTCATTTTTACTAAAACATTACTAGGAACTCCAAAAGAAATACTGCTTTGATCTCGCTGTGTATTTTGTATTTTACATACTCAATCGCAACTCAACGCATTTCGCTGTGAGCTAATCTCACACCTCTGCCGGCCACAAAATTAATAACATGTTGATTTTTAATTTTTGTTCTTCATACACTTATTATTATTTAAACAGAATCCGAGGCATTATTTATTACTATTTATATAACATATGTTGATCATTTTTCAATGTTTCCTCGCAATTAACACTTCATTTCAGTGTTAATCCCCCGTTGTTGTTTTGTTCGAGATATAAATTATTTCGCGCGGGTATGGAATAACCGCCCGGCTTGTTAGAAATTATCGATCACCTTTTGTTTTTGTATTGTTTTTAATGCGAAGCCGAAGACTTAAGTCACACGTGTATATTTTCAATTTGAATAAGGTGTGGGTGAAATAATGAGTCGACCGTTTTGCTTATTTAAAAAAAGCCACATTGAGTGATATCTACAGATTAAAAAAAGGCAGTAGAGAACATCAAACTACGCAATAATTAAATAATATTCTAATGTGTCCCACAATATTTTTATGAAAAGATCCTTTTGCGTTACCAAAAACTTATGAATATCGGTAACACAAAAGGAACTTTCCATACAGAAGAGAAGTGCTCAACTATACTTAACTAAACTTAAAATAGCGGAGTCAATTCATAATACCGTATCCACTGGAGCCTTATTTCTATTTGACTTCGTTTGAGCCCGCCGTGCTTCGACACCGTAATCAGACTGGTGCCATCATGACAACTCTTACTATAAAGTGAATAGGAGCTGTCATAACGTCGACCGCGTAATTATTCAAAACCAATGTAGAATAACGGTCCAGGGCTGATATTCTACACGTTAAAAGGGTAAGGACAAAAAAGTTGGGCCCACTAACTCAGCCATACAATTGTTAGGATACTTTTCGTCGCACAACGGAACTTTTTCCGTCTTCGTTGTTTGTAGGTATGGTTAACTGCGCTTGTCTATGGTCCAACTTTTTGATCCTTACCCAAAAACGATATCGCCTTCGACATGTTTCCGTATTTTCAACGTTTTGACAGCTCTTATTTACTTGACAGTAATGGCGGCCGAGTTAAAAACAATGCTAAAACACGTCATATGCATATCGTTATGATCTAGTAGAATAGAGGCCCTGCCAAGGCCCAGCGGTTTTGATCTAGCTGAAAGGTGTTAAGATCAGAGTCTGTATTCGACTATCATAAAAACAAAATATCGCAAAACGTCGGAGTTATCAACTAAATTGCCAGAGGTACGTTTGCATTACCATAATGTGCATAAAATAAGAACTAAAGGCACAGAAGGAGCAATAAAATAAAAGGCAATATACAGATAGCTGGTATGCGGTCTTATTGGAATTCAGTGTGCCAAAAATAGTCAGTTCTATAAGCTAAAATATCATGGTTGTACACTGTTCCATTAATAATCAACGACCATGGTGACCAGCTAGTGATCAGTTTACACGAGTTAACAACACCTTGATGTGTACAGCTAGTTTTAGCAAAAACTGGACTCTATACTCTTTCCTTCTTTAACTTGTTTATATTGAAATTTTCGAGACTTGTATAGATCGGACGCTTTCGTTTTAAGGCTCCTATGCCTTTAGTTCTTATTCTATGGGTATGTGTATATAAAAAAGAAAAAATAAGTTCTGAGACACTTATGGCCAACCACCTCAAACAAAGACCGCATCACGCAAGTGGTTGACCTTGAAATTGTTTTCTTTCACTGCAAACCCTAACCTAACCATTAATACAGACACTGTGCAAGCCGTGCTTTAAGCACCATGTTTTAAAGCATGACGACGCATATACGAGTACAAATAGGTTTCGGTCAAATCACATTTGTGTGACAAGCTTTAGCTGCCGACTGTACTTGTTTTTGCAGTCATCATATGTTATTCTTATCAAGACTAACTGGCGAGATGGACTAACGTCGATTACTACAGTGAAGATCCTGTTGATACCTCTCGGTGTCATCATCAGTTAGCTCTTACAGAAATCATATTTCAGCCCAAACTTAAAATGGAATCTTGTTATGAATTAACTGCCAATGCTGGAAATAAACCATCAGAACTCCATCACTTACTCGTATTAAATTAAGAAAAATAAAATCTTTTTAACGTAGCTGTTTAACAGTAGACCTTTGCCACCCAAGTTTTTAATTGTTTTGTATAATGGCGGCCGGCAGCCATTTTAAACAAATGGAGGACATTAGTCTTCTACCGCGTGTCTACAGCACCTCAGGGAAGAAGGAATTGTCTATGTCACAAAAAAGATCATTTCTCCACGACCGTCATTACAAGATGACGGGAGTTCCTTATAATCTAAATACAGCCATGTTCGATTTATGGGTAAGGACAAAAAAAATGGCCACGTTAACTCACGCAATTAAATTTTCCATTAAACTTTTCCGTTGTGCGACGAAAATTAGCCATACAAATTGTATGGCTTCCGTCTTCGTTACTATGGCCTAAATTTTTTATTCCTCATCCTCATAGGTTTCATGTCTTAAATCGTAGGACCTGCACGAACATTTCATGAATCATAAGTCACGTTATCAAGTCGTCTTTAACATTCGAAAACATGTTCAGAATCTATCCGTAGCACTAACCCCTAAAACAGACTGACGTATCTATACATTATTTAAAGATTTCACCTTTACCTTTCAAATTTAGTATTTGTAGCATTGTTGTGTTCTGGTGTGGGGATAAGACAACCGGTGAAATAACTAGCATAGAGGCATTCCATCTTAGTCCTCAGGGTTGGCAACGAATTTGAGGTTTTAGGGTTATAGTCTTGAGAATGCAAATGTCTATGGTTTTCAGATTGCACTTACCATCAGGTTGCCTGAGTGTTCGTGTGCCTTCTCCTTAAAATAAAAATAAAACTAAATGTTGGCGCAGATTCCAATTCTGCCCTGATACCTAAGGGTACGGCTCACTGCATACTAATAGTCTAAGCATTTTAAATCTAATGTGGTGTCCAAGAAAGTAAATAATGCTTAGACTACTGCATTGCAGGTGTTACAGCAAAATTGTCATAATATATACGCATTTTTTCGGTACCTTACGTTAAGTTAACTTAGGGAGCGACCACACCGACGCGTAAAATACGGTGACGTTGCGTAAATAAAAGAATGGGTCATACTAATTACATGATGTAAATTTTAACAGACCGTAATTAACGCACCGTTAAAACTCCAGTGTGGTCGCTCCCTTATTCGATAGAACGATCCTTGAGGCACCGTAAGATTCCTAATTCTAAATGAAGGTGGCAAAATTTAGAATCTCTTTTCTACTCGTCAAAACCATATCATGTTATTGTTCTGTCAACGTTAACATAGCTCTTTTTTACTTGACAGGTGGGTAGTTCTACCAGCGTTTCAACCGCTTTGACTTCGGTGTCGCATTTTTAACCATTTCCCTTTACGAGTAGGATAACCATTTTCGGTTATTTTCTAGGAGTCCAGGCATTCTTCAAAATAACCGAAAATGGTTATCCTACTCGTACAGGGAAATGGTTAAAAATGCGACACCGAAGTCAAAGCGGTTGAAACGCTGGTAGAACTACCCAGGTAATGGCGGCAAATTAAAAACAGTACGATTATTATGTCAAAAGCAATATGGTTTTTTCCGAGTACAATGGAGCCCAGTGCAGCGGTTAATTAACAATGATGTCATAAATATGTATCCATCTATTAGTAAGGGGCGTTTTTAATATTCAGTAGCTGACTGACTGACTTTATCTCTCTTCTTTGTTACTAAAATGTTAATAAGTATTACGACGACACGGTGGCCTAGTTGGGAGTGACCCTGCCTCCGAAGCCTGTCCTGGGTTCAAATCCCGGTAAGGGCAGATATTTGTGTGATGAGCGCGAATATTTGTTCCTGAGTCTTGGATGTTTTCTATGTATTTCTCTATACCGGGGGTGAGCAATAAATTGAGTGATCATTTCTACTCTATAAACGTAGCAACATTAAATTTGTTCTACAACTTAAAAAAATATGTAATTTAATATTTGGGATTTTATCGAACAAACTTAATAGCATTTTCAATGTACTCCATCCAATAGTCTAGTTGACATCTGCTGTCAGCCCACAAACTTCGTAGTTTTCGCAATACATTGCTTGCTTGGAAAATCTAAATTCCTGAATATTTGGTTAACACAAGTTATTTTCAAAAGTTGTAGAATAAATGTTGTTACGTTTGTGGTGTGGAAACGATCCCTCAATTTATTGCTCCTATTACAGGTACCACACCCGGTATAAGTATGTATCGTTGTCTAGTACCCATAGTACAAGCTTAGAGCTTAGTTTGGGACTAGGTCAATTTGTGTGAGCTTGTCCCCTGATATTTATTTATTTTATTGCCCTAACTGGACGATTATAACTCGATGGATACGCCGAAGATATTTTGTCTGTGGATTCCAAAATCTCTGTATTACATTTGATGTACAGTACAGAGAAATAGTAGTACATTTTAGTACCTTGTCGCAATAACATATTAAAGTGAGAGTGGTTTGAATTTAGTATATTAATAGCTACCGCAGCTGTAGTTCGACCATACCAAGAAAATTTAATATTCCGTCCAAATTTTAAATCATCGTAGGGTTTTAAATGTAAAAACTAGCATGCCGCCCGCGGCTTTGTCTGCAGAGAGTCCGAATTTCCGTAAAAAAATACACATACTGTTTACATCACCTACAAGGGGTGAATAAGTCCGAAACATGATTTTATTTACGTAAGCGGTCTTTTGGGAGAGGTCTTGGCCCAGTGGGATATTCATTCAGGGTATTAAAAAAATCGGTCTACATCGACAACATTAATTCCTGGCTTCGTTCAAACAAAACTACTATGCAAAATAACTATTCACTGCCTTTCTTTATTTAGGAGTAGTTCTAAGAAAAACAGCAATGCTGGTTATTTTATTATTGTAATTAGTAGTCCTAAGAAAAACTTTTATTGTCATGTATGTAACATTAAAAACATCACAGTTAGTAATCAAAGATCCAAAGTTTCACGCTGTAATTATTTAAATTTATCGGTAAGTAATTTAAAAGAATAATTCGCTGTTTAGGAGTCCACAAATAGCAAATAAGTTATATAATTATTAGAGAATTTGTTTCTTATCTCATAATATTGAATTTGTTAAAACAAATTGATATAATATTGTAAAACCATATTGTATTGTTGTTTGTGTGCTTGTTGTATTGTTTGTTTTGTTGTACCTTTAATATAAGTAACACCGCGATTGCTTGTTTCTGTTTGTAAATCAAATAACAGATAAACAAGCACCGTATAACAGTTCTATAAAGATCATAAATAACAAACTCATATTGCCTGATGCGTTATTAACGCGCAAAATTATTTACACAACCCTAAATCAAACATAACTGACTACCAAATAATAACAGTGCTTTAAACGTGTTTAATACTGAAACAGTATTTAAATGTTGAAAAATAAAAGGAAGAAACCAAATGCAATTTGTTTTGCCCTTGCTCCGATATATATGCAAAGTTCGTAAAAAAAGAAAGTCTTATAAATTGCCTGTAGTAACATATGCTATACCTATGTTGATATATGTCTTGTTTGTTTTATTTTAATAACATTTTAGTGAGCGATTACTTTTGTTGAAGTAAAATGTTTATGATTTAGTGTTATTAGAAAGTAACGAAATGTTTAGAATAACAGTTTTTATGAACATTCTTTAGTTGTAGTAAGTATAAGAGGAGGTGAGACGATATTTTACATTCTTTCAAAAACGTTGATTTTTAGGACACTCTGTACAAGTTATTTGACCTTGTTTATATAAAATTATTACATACTTATACTTATTATTAATTTAAACACCCTGCTTGATATAGTTCTGTGTATGATTGTGTTAGCCTCACAAATAAATATTTATAGGTAAAGGTTTAGTATTTTTTCTATCGTCAACTCAAAAAGAGGGGAGCTATAAATTAAATAAAACTTGTGTATTTGTGTATCTATATATCTGTGCGTTTGTCTTTGGTATCGTAGCAATGTGTTCTATAAATTAATTTAACGTAATCGGGATGGTTATTAGCTAGGTCTCATGAAATTAGTAGGGGGTTTAATTCTACTTAATACTCATAGATCAAGGTTAGGTTAGGTTATCCCTGCAATAAATTACTACCCATCTTTAGACGGCCATCTCACTCAAGATCGGTTCATTAATGCACCCAAGGTTCTTATGAAAGGATTGATCCGACAGGTGAGAAATAATTTCTGTACTTAAAAAATTCACCAAGTTTGAACTCCCTCGTTTACAAAAAAAGACAGTCAAGTTCGAGTCGCACTTGCGCACAGAAGGGTGTTGTACCTACTGGCCAATCAAATTTGTCCGGTTTTTGTTATATGTGGTTTTTTAGGGATCCGTACTCAAAGGGTAAAAACGGGACGGTCCTATTACTAAGACTCCACTGTCCATCTCTCTGTCTGTCAACAGCATGTATCTCATGAACCATGACAGCTAGACAGTTGAAATATTCACAGATGACGTATTTCTTTACTGCTATAAAAACAAATACTAAAAACAGGATAAAATTAATATTAAAGTGGGGTTCCCATGTATATTCACTTTAAAAAAAAAAAAAAAAAACCTATATATTAAGGTGGCTCCCATACAACAAGCGAGTTTTTTGGCTTTTTTGCAAGATTTGGTTATTGACAAACACCGTGGTTACAAAAAAACACCAGGATAGGTGAAACTAAAAAAGTTATAACAATAGTGTCTCTTATGTTGTATAGAGAATGGTACGGAATCCTTCGTGCGCGAGTCCGACTCGCTCCTGGCCGTTTTTTTTTTCTTTAGAGTTTGCACTAGGTATATCCATCAAAGGGCATGTTGTCAGTATTCATGATTATCTTATTTTTCAGTGGCCACAGAGGATTTACATAAAAAAAAATGGTTAAGAGAACCTCAGTGCACAAATAAGTGAACCTATGCAGTTGAAGGCGTGTATATTGGATAATGAAGGTTTAAGTTTTTGATTGTTACTAAAAATTCGCACAGGTATAATTGTTAATATTTATGTTACAACGAACGGACGGACCACGAAGTGTAAATAATACGGCCCCGTTTGGCAACCCTTTGACTACAGGAAAAAAAAGAAATTTAACAAATTAAGCTTGAAAGAAGTCACAACCTCGTAACGTCCAAAGGCCTTTCAAAAGGCCTGTTAAGTTTATTTTGAACTCAATATGACAAATATTTATGTTCCAATTTCAATTAACGAAATTTTTTCAACGGGCCTTACAAGTTTTTTTTTTTTTTTGGTGAAATTATAAAAAGAATCCATATTAATATTTTGTATGAGAAAATAGCTTCTATATTTTTCAAGGGTAAACTATTGTACTGATTTCGATGAAATTTAGTACGGGGATAGCTTAATTCTCAAGAAAGGACACAAAGAGTAGGTACTTTTTTTTTTCTCAAGTTGTGGTAAACGACTTCAACACGGACGGAGTCACGGACAACAACTGGTAGTTGATGTAGTGACTGTATTACCGCGAAGTCGCGGAAGGCCATAACTCTCGAACAGATTTGTGGAAGGCGCCTCGGACCATAAAAGTTAAATTAAACTCAGTAAGCTATTAACTGGACTGTTTTATGTTGTGTTCTTAACCCTCATATTTGAACGTTTGATAAGTTATTAAAGCAATGTTCTGCCCGTGAATCCGTTCGCGTTAAATATTTCATTTGGTGGTTTTTACTTGTTTAAGTTAAGTAATGTTACTTAACTTAAACAAATACCTACCTACCTACCTTAGGCAGGATCGTTCCAGAGCCCTCTCACTATCTTATCCTATAACCGCTAGCCTAACCTAACCAAACCATGTGTGCAGTGAATAAGAAAAGCTCGTATTAATACATCTTTCTCAGTCTGCTTAAGTACCCATCGATTCGCTAATTGAGAAAGCAAGACTAATACGAACTTAAAAGAAAATGGCGTACTACCTAATATATCTGTGGCCCAAGACAAGATGCATTGCGAAAACATCGTTGCGTTGTAAACAGCGTTGAATAAGTTACTCGGCGATCCCACTTTACGTGCGATTTTGATTATCGATATTCCTTCAGGAGTTTAAATCTTTTCCAGGATAAAAGTAGTAAATGTGTTAATTAAGGGTATAAGCTATCTCCATTCTAAATGTTATCTAAATCCGTCCAGCCGTTGCCACGTAATGGAGTAATAAACTAAAACATACCCTTTGTCATTTAGAATTTTAGTTGGACGGTAGCGTCGAAAGCTTACGTCAAATCCATACATTTTGTCAGCATTCAAAAATCGTTTGATGATGTTAATGAAATTCTTTACACAACATTGTAGTTTAAGATTTATTTTTCTCACAATCGAAGCGAAAAGCAGAGTGTTTAACTCGAGACTAAAAAACCATAATGTCACTCGAACTTCATCCACCCTGGATTTGCTCGGGTGGATAAATATCTCGTGTCATAATGGCTTACTCCCTTTTTGAACAATCTACTATTAACAAATGGAGGGATTTGATACACAATTCTCGTGAATAAAACACTTCGACTCAGTTTGTGGAAAACTGGCGACAGGGATCTATGCCCTCAAACAACTAATGACACTTATTTCTGACGTGAGTCTCAAAGATACGTATCATGCTTATTCATACTCAATCCTCTCCTATATTGTGAGGAAATTTAACCGACTTTGAACGTATGGTTAAAATGCAAAAGCGTGCAATTTTAGTTCTTGTCAAAGCGAAATATAATGAAAGCTGTAGAAAATACTTTAAAAACCTTCAGATCTTAACCGCGATTTCAACATAATTATTATAGAAAATACTCCTGGGCCTCTATTCAGGTGCGTTAAAACGATATCGTGTTTGACGCGTTTAAGAATCGTTTATGTCACAGTCGCCATTATTGTAAATGACATAAGAGTTATTAAAACGTTGACCATACAGAAACTGGTCAAAAACGATATCGTTATAACGCAGTTGAATAGAGGCCCTGTACGTAAGAAATATTCACAGTGAATTTTAAAAGATTGGTTATATCAAAGCTGTGTCTAATATAAGTGCATTTCGTCAGCACGCTTGAGAACTACTGCTTAGAAAGACACTGTACAGGGTTAAAGAGTACCTTGGAAATGAATACAAGTATATATGTAGTGACATCATGATAACAAGCAACCATTGTATTGTTGAAAAAATATTGTAATTAGCTTCGTTCTTTATACGAAAAATAATCCGTCCATCCGCAGCCTAGCTCACAGAATCTTAGTGCTGTAATTTGGCATGAATATGCATATTAGTCACGCCAATAAAGTGGTAAAATAAAACCATGTTTTTTTTAGTGTATCTCCTCTTCACATTACGTGGGGATGTACTTTTTTTTCTCCTCTATCCCATAGTGTGGGGTGTCGTTGGATAAATTTTTCAAAAATATTACGGGCCTGTCCAAACAATTTTTCGATCAAGGGATTCGTTGTTGAAGTATTAAGCTTTAAAGCGCAAATTTTTGTTAGAGTGTTGTTTCCCCCGCCCCTACAGCAAAAACTACAAATACAAAAAAATCTGAAAAAATCTTCAATGCCGCTTGCATTGAAGATATACCGAACACACATAACGAATTTAAAAGGAAAACTATCACGACTAAGTTGATATCATTGGTTCTTGAGAAACCGACGATTAAAATGTTTATACGTACTAAAATCATCTCAGACGGCACCAAAAGACATTATTACTTGTTGATCTTTATGTTTGTAGTAAGTACTTAACGGCTTCGGAACCCTACACTGAGCATGGTCCGACATGCTCTTGCCCGGTTTTTATTTTTTGGCACTAGGTGAAATGCAGCATAACGTCCTGCCGGCAATTTATGCGTAAACATGATACCTTTTTACTTTGGTTAAGTGTCCAAGTTCTTTTTTACACTTATTTATCGGATTCAATTAAATCAAAACAGTCGGTTTACAGCGTAACTAAATTCTATCTTCTACTACCGCTAATAAAAACCCGAAGGTTGTATAACTGTGGCTATAAACGTCTTTTTACTAAAAAAGAGCCAAGCGTGAGCGCGGCTAAGTTTATTATTCAGTTAACTCGAATTTAAAAAAAATAACTTGCTTCTATGCTCGATCCTGCTTACGTAATAAAAAAAAAACATTCGATCATCTTATCATTTTTGCACGAAACCGTTACTGTTTTTAAATAATTTCGGTGAGAAAAGTGTCTTTTCTTTTCCCAGAAATAGGTAGTTTTTTGGGAGTTAGTCTTAAATAATTAATTCAACAATACACGATGCACCGGTTTAAAGCCAATATAAAATATTGGTATTATAAAGTAAGGGAATTGCATACTACATAGTAATTTTGGATTCAACATTTTCGTAAAAACGGCAAAATATACAAGCGTCAAATTAGGAATGAGTAGGTCTCTTAAGAAAGACCAAAAATACTAAAAAAATCTCAAGTGTGAGTTGGGCTCGCGCTGATTCAATTTGTAATCGAATTCACATCGGCATACAGGGTAATTTTTTTATCAGTGCACAAATTTTAACATATGATTTTGTATCGTTAATATAATATATTACGACAGTAAAACGAGTTATTTTTTTTTTTGTTGCAAATAATCTCTCTTTTACCTTCTCGTGTGGACACAAAGTCACACTAGAAATGATGACATGGGTTGTCAAGCTGTAGGTATGCGATACACTGTATTGAGATTAGAAATTAGAAATTTCATGTACAGCTTATCAGACAACAAGCCCCTCTCCTACTGATATTCTAAATTTGAAATTTCATTTATTAACTTACTTAACAACACTCCCCTCTCCTCGCACCCCTGCATTAGGGGGTCTATAAATATCGTTAAGTTAGTGGAATCATTGAATCGGCAATAATATCTCTAATATTTTTCAAGCTAGAGTAAAAATAACACAACATGTGTAATTGATTAACAATAGTGAAGCAAATATTAAAATTTATGCACGTATTAAAAAAATACCCTGCTAATAAGGTGCGGCGGGTGCCCCTCAGTGCGCGAGGCCGACTCCCACTTGACCGTTTTTTTATACCAACATAATTTGAACCTCAGGTCCTCTATTCTACTGCGTTATAACGATATCGCGTTTGACGTGTTTTAGAATCGTTTATCTCACAGTCGCAATAACTGTAAATGACATAAGAGTTATCAAAACGTTGACAATACGGAAACACGTCAAAGAGGATATCGTTATTACCAAGTAGAATCCCAGCCCAGTGGGGCTAGTCAAGTTGCATTCGATAATCGTTAGCGATTATGTTTCGATTGAATAATGTAAGGAATTAACGCAAGTCACTGAGATAGTACCACGTGACTATCTCGGTGGCTCACGTCATTTCCATACATTTTTCAATCGAAACATAAGCGCTATCGATTGTCGAATGCAACTTGACTAGCCCCGCTGGAAAGAAAACCTCCAATAACGTTTGTGCAAGTCTTGACCTAGGTGCGAGATCAACTAGAGATCCGATTAGTTTTCATTTCCTGATAACGCTTAGGTACTGTCACGTAAATAACCTACCACAACGGTAACATTATGATTAAGAACAATATACTCGTAGTAGCAAAATGGGAAAAACTAAAATGATTATTATTTATAGGCTGCTGCAGTAGTGGTACAGAATTAGTAAAAATCAGATAACATTTCGTCGAGTAACTTCGTATTTACATTGTTTTCTCAATACGATTTTTATGATAATCAAGAAAGCTAGATAAATACGAATTTATACAAGAAAATACTATCGATTATTAGCGTAGAAAAAATCTTTAGCGAATAAATAAAAAACAGTATGTAAGTTCCCACGTTTCTAGTTACCTTTCACCAAGCGGGGATATTTATCAATATCACTATAAACTGTAAATAATAAATAACCATCAATTTTACAATATCAAAGCGCACATGAAACCAAGGAAACCGTATTATTTAAGTGTTTACATTAAGTGCCTAGATCGATTTAGTGCTAGAAATCGTCGTACAAAAGGTCTCGATTTTATTTCAGTGTGAGGTATGGACAACATATAAAGTAAGTAAGAATTATTTTTATCCCACTACCAGGAAAAGGGCTATGTTTTAAGCGTATGTATTTAATTAAATATGTATGTATGTCTATTTCAAGTCTCCCTCTGCAGCCTAAAGAGTTTGACTAATTTTAATATCATTTTATTCGTATCTAAAATTTTAATAAGGTTGACTAATTTTAATATCATTTGATTCGTGTCTAAAATTTTAATAAGGTGTCTGCAAAAAAATATGGATGTGTTCTATATTTATTTAATATTGTATAAAAATATGTACCTTTATACAATAATTATGTATTTATAGGTCTCAAATTAATAGCCCATTAAAAATATTACAATAAACATTTTAATACTTTGATGCTACCATTTTGACAGGAAAATTAAATAAGTATGTAAGTAAATTTTAAGATTAAAGAAAACTGAAAAGTTTCAAATAAAGTAAAGCTATGAATTAAAAAAACATAACAATAAATAAATAAAAAATAGCACTGTGAGCTTGTCCCTGCCTGGAATGGGACACCTTTTCCAATATTCAAGTTATATTATTATATTATAACATTGCTCTTAAAACTTTCTATACATTACCCTTGAGCTTGTTTTTTGCTTTTTAATTGACATTTTTACTGTAGTCGAGTTTTATTAAATATTATATCAGGTAGTTTTTTATAATTAGAGAATACGTGATGTACCTAGTTTGTAGTGTTTTTATTATTATTACAAAACACATAATACCTACGCAGATATATGTAAAAGGTGTTGTTTTTATTTTAGTAGTACATAGCAGAAAGACCAAGTTTTTTTTTTTTTTTAGTTTAATGCATTAAATAAATAAATAAGAAATGTCTTAACAAGCTACAGAGAATTACTAAGAGGTAGTTATAGATACTTTTTTTTTAAATTACTCGTACTCTCGTTTTTTCGTCGTCTCTTTTTTTACATTGCTATAGTTTCAGCTTCAATATAATTATAGCTTTCAGAGAGTAATACCCCGTGTGACAAAGGTGTTACAAAAAGTTTAATTCTTCGTAAAATCATACATCACACTGGGACACGCGGGCGGGACCTCGCTCTTTGCGTATTTATTTTAGTAAATTGAAGCTAGACAGCTTCAACATTATCTAAATCATTCTATCATACATAATATGAAGTGTCATGAGATACGTCTCATTTGTGGAAGTGAGCAGAGGTTTAATTTTATAACATACATCACATAGATGACCAAAATGCGGTTGAGTTTTTTAAAACTTTCTTTTTATTAGAATTGTCTGGTACAAGCACAAAGTTTATTATAAAAGTTTCCATGCAGGTATATGCTGACGATACTTATTTGACGTTTACAGGTTCTCTAAATTATTTGCCCTAGGTTGTAGATCAAACCCTAGCGCATGTCCTAACGACCAAGACTTAAACGCCATAATTTATGTTCGCAATTCAAATTCAAGCATTCTGATTGGTCATTTCCTTCATTTACTTTCTAAACCTCCTATACTCATATAAAATACATTCAAACTTCAACCTTCGCTGTTATAACATACATTTATTTTTATAACATGGCTTTTGACCAAGATAACGGTTTTTGAAAGTTAACATCGTTTTATACCGTCAGAGACTGACTTGTACTATTAAAAATGTAGAACGTTTGAAGTTGTTTATGTAGCATACACGTCGTTGTTAGCTAAAAGGTTAGAATTAGTAACTGTTCATCTTGCAGTAATGTACAGTGTTGTGTTAAAATTAGTTGATATTTCTAGTTGGTGTTTAGACGGTAATTTTATTGTTTGACCGTTTCGTTCCCAACAGTCCCAAGGGATGTCATTCAAAAAACTTTGCAAATCGAAGCTGTGTTCTTTTTAACGGTATTGACAAGGCAAATGAGCACATAGCCCACCAGGTATTTCTTAACTTGGATTTAAAGGCCGAATTAATCAACTCATCTTGGCTGATATGCGAGAAGTCAGGAGATACTTTAGAAATGACAGTTCGCGTGGAGCTTAAAGAATATCCCCCTTGTTCATCAACCCATTTTAGTTGTACTCCGCGTTGTCCCTTTCTGTAAAATGGACATGTCCTAATGACAGATAAGGACAATTCATATTTTAAGCACACTTTTGAGCATTTGTGAATAAGTGGGTAAGGACGGTCGTAGCGATTCGGACAAACCCTGCACATGGTCCTAGTACATTATGGTCCTCGCGGCCCGCGCCAACATCCTCGTCCGATGCGTCGCTTCCCGCATTCTTTGAACGAGATCAGAATAAGCTTGTTAAAAGCCTATATTGTCAATGTATTCCTACATGGCAACTGTGGCCTACATACTCGTACACCAAACGTTAGTTCAACGCGCTAATAGTACTACAATAATGTTTTTCGTATTTTGCTTATATTACCGCGTTTCAGCAGTGCGATAGGCATGTTCGCTCTGTCTTTTATAACTGGTTTACTATTTTGCCTGAAAATAAACGATTTATTCGTTTTTTATTTTTACAATAATCTCTGTCCGTCCGTGTGGTAGCCGGGTTAGAATAGTGCACTCCCTGTCTTCCCGTGGATGTCATAAGAGGCAACCAAGGGAATAAAGGCTTGTAGTACTGTTAGGCGATGGGCTTGCAACCAGTCACTTATACACTAGTAAACTTCTTGGCCTGATTGTGCAAAATGTGGTTACAGAATTATCAACAGTTTTTTAGACTTGATAGTAATTCTGTAGTTCTGCCTACCCCAACCTGGGAATAAAGGCGCGTTATATTATGTACGTTTATTATCTCTATCTCTTTCCCCCAATTTAATCTTGAATGACGAGTGACAGGGATCGCCAATCCGTACTTCAAGCATATTCTTGTTATTGAGTAAGTATTTTAGTAGCGTAAACGACTAAACGTATCGTCATTGTTTTTTTTTTATCGAATAGGAACCAGCGCCCTGTAACTTTCCTAGCAGGTAAGTATATTGATATTGTCGTTGACTTTCGTATCGTCTCGTAATAACGTTCCTAAATGTGAAGTATACGTATAACAAAATAATGTAAAGCGCGAGACTGTTTAAGGGGAACGTTTCACGTTTACACGTTTTTGAATAATGTTACGTATTCTAAAACGTAACGTATGATCGAAAAGTGCGTGTTAAAGCGGCGCCGGCGCACATTCAGCAAAGCGCAGCGCAGTTCATTTTTCACTACTAAAGCATTATCGTCTCTGAACATGTTGAAATAATAACAAAATTAATTAACACCACAAATACGAGGAAATGTTGGCGCAGAATCTGTGGTATTTTAAGCTAGCAAAGTTTTTAAAGAAGTGCTTCGTGGAAACTTAACAGTCGTCAGCGGGGATGGGGCATGTTGGCTTTAGGTTGCATTTTAACCAGAGATGCGCAAGGTAGCTATGGAGTTTGCAAAAAAACATGTAGCTGGTGTGTGTGAAGCTAGGAAAATGAAGCAGACCTATTCTCGCATAGCTCGGTAAAACACAGCTAGAAGAGGTGATAATCTTTTTAATTAATTGTATTTATAGTGTCGTTATCGTTCGCAGAATACCCAAAAGTTAATATCGTAAAATCCCACTAAATAACTTTAGATTAACTTAACTTTTCAAAAGTTAACGCATGAACTAAAATTAAACAGAGCTGAACGATATAAATCCGTATAATTTCTGCAAAACTCGTAAAGCCAAAGCTGGGACTAAAACTAACGCTAAAATACAAGGGTTTTCAAATTCATAATTTGGAGCTTTAAAACCCGAATATAACTTTTAATAAAGCCAAGTTGGAGCTTAGTAGGATGCTTTTTATTCAGATAGCGGAAATCTAGAGTATTTACCTACCTACAGTTTCAACCTAATAAACCAAACAAGTCGCTTAATATTCGTTTCGAATTTAATCCTAAGTGGTTAATTTATTTCGTTAAAATTGCAATGGAGATGTCGTTGACTTAAGCTTTTTTGACATTGGTGTTGATTTTCGGTAGGTACCTATTCCTCTGATTAATTAATTAGCTCTCCTGGTCTGTTTACTAAATTGAAGAGCGTACGTTATTAGGGTTCCGTACCCAAAGGGTAAAAATGGGACACTATTACTAAGACTCCACTGTCCGTTTGTCTGCCTGTCTGTCAGTCACAAGGCTGTATCTCGTAAACCTGAAGGTGTATTTCTGTTGCCGTCATAACAAAAAATACTAAAAATACAACCATACAACAAACGTGCTTCTTTTGCCGTTTTGTTTGAGATTAATTAATATCGGCAACCGGTAGACGCTTAAAATATTTAGAGTATATTTACTTTTATATTCACTTCAAAAATAGATAATTCAATTAAAATTAAATAAATTAAAAAGGGCTCCAATACAACAAACCGGAACAGATTAAACTAATCAAAAAGGTTATACTCGTAATATAGTGTTTTATGTTGTATAGAAAATAGTACGGAACCCTTGGCCGGTTTTAAAAATAGTGACCCGAGGGCTTATTGTCTAACGCACTCGCAATCACGATAGTTTTCATTTTGAAAATCGAACGCTCGTCTGCAATACAATATGAAAACAATTGCTCCATTTTGAAGCCGGTTGCGATTGCGAGTGCGTTAGACAATAGCCCCTCTGTTCTCCTTGTTCGACGTGGTAACCCTACGCAAGACCATTGATATGAGATGAGACTGTTCGACCTTGTAAATCCTATACGATAACGATATTTCTGACTCCTAGGGATATAGTTCAGCAGGGTTTGCGTTGCCAGCCCTGAGGACCGAAACTATTATGCTAGTAAATTCACCGGTTGTCTTATTCCCATACCAAAACAACGTTATTGCTTGGCGGTAGGTTAAAGGGCCGTATAGGAAATTTTGCCGGTTTTGCTTCTTTTAGTGATTTTACTATTAAAATACTGTTTTTGTATAAGTTTTAGTGCACATCATGAAATATCACTCTTTGCCCATTTTGTAAGGTAATACAAAAAAGGTGGTACAATGTTTTTTATACATTGTTTAAACCCACTTTTACAGCAATAAATTGCAATTTATTAATACCTTTTATACGTCGAAACGATTTGTGAATATGCGATATTCTAAACCTCATACAGTACAATTCACAAAATAGTCGCCGGTTTCAGGTCGATTAATCAAAATAAAATAATAAAAACCACAAAAAAGCTCGTACATTCGTTGAAAATCGAAATTACCTTCGTGTTGAGCATTAAAATTTGTAAAAGTAACTTGTAGTTTATTTGTTACTGCTAAATTACGTAAATCAACAAAACCGGCATAATTTCCTTTACGGTCTCTTAAAGCGTCTGCCAAACAGTTGGCGCGACGGTAGCGTGGCGCATTCTTATCACGACGCAAGCATGGCGCAGCGGTCACACTGCAGCTGCCTAATTCAGAAGGTGCGCTTAAATGTGTTTTGTACGCTCCGACGGGACTGCTTAAACTTGCCGGATAAACTCGTTCGTTCGCAGCGCTGAGTCAAGAGAATCACATCACAGGAGCCAGGAAAACGCCGTGTTACATAAAGAATTCGCTCCGCGCTGCGCGTTTTTAGCAGAAGTTCAAATGTGGCTATTTTACGGTAGCATAACCAAAACGATAGAAACGTCATAATCGTCATAGCGATATCTTGTAAAACGATATAATAACATATAAATTACCACTTTTACTACATTTAGCTTCACAGGTTCGTGCAATACTGCCGCTTATGTGTTGCATCATAAGAGTCATCATGTACACGTTATTAATCGAATCGTTAGAATTGTTAAACAAAGTACTTATCACACTGACACAGTTCTATGGGTAAGGATTTAATTTGGCGGATTGAGAATTGTCGCAAATGTTTATGATCTCATTGTGGTGGGGCGCGCCTATCGGAAATGATATTAAAGTCAACACATGAGACATGAGTTTGAGAAAAAGTACCAATACAAAATATAACAATACTATGAGGAAAAGTTGGCTTTTCCTTATTTTGTCAGCTAACAGGGTAAACGAATCAATAATAAATATAATGTGAATTATAACTGCTGTGGGGCTAGTCAAGTTGCATTCGACAATCGTTAGCGATTATGTTTCGATTGAATAATGTATGGAATTGACGTAAGCCACTGAGATAGTACCACGTGACTATCTCGGTGGCTTACGTCAATTCCATACATTTTTCAATCGAAACATAAGCGCTAACGATTGTCGAATGCAACTTGATTAGCCCCGCTGTTAGTTTACAATCAGAAGTAATAATACCTACTAATTTTTAAACTACGACCTGAATATTAAAAATAAAAACAGAGGACAATCTCACTCAAATTGATCTATTCCGAAACTAAGCTCTAGGCTTAGAGTATTGGAGTATTGGTACAAGACGTACTTATATAAAAAAACATGAGAACATACTAAATTTTAAAGTATCCGAGACTCAGAAACAAATGCTCGCGCTCAAGACTTAAATATTTGCCCATACCGGGAATCAAACCCGCGACCGCTGGCTTCGTAGGCAGGGTCACTACCCCAATAATAGTAAGGTTAACTGGAAGAGATATAAATACGTCATTGTACATGTCAATCTTAAGTTTGTGTAAGTACTTGTTATTGGTTGATCACACATTTACCAACCTATGTATGTACCAAACACGGGATTATGGGAGTCCCGGACCTTTTAAAAACGTCCATAAAGCCGAAGCCAATACCCAGAGTCTCTTTAGACAACTTTAACAGTAATGGCGGCCGAGTTATAAACGATACTAAAACACTTCAAACGCAATATCGTTTTATAATGCAGTAGAATAGAGGCCCTGTGGCTCTGTTTCACTTCATTTACAGCGAGATGCGTCGATATCGTAATCATATTCTTGACTTATCTAAAGGCGGTGACGTCGTATTGTTGAAGAATCGAAGCAAGATGGGATAAAACTAGACATAGAAATTGAATATATACCAATAAATGTAAAACATCAAACAACCAAACATTAACCTTCTTATTTATAAACGCACAATGGTACACAAAGTAGGCTTAACCTTTTCAACGCTTTACGTCAAATATAATAAAATATGCATAATGTAATTTAATCCATACGAAATAATGTCTCTTTTAAACTATACCTGTGACACCTAAAAATGTCAGTGGCGTTGTAGGCACGA
Source organism: Acleris holmiana (assembly GCA_949316455.1). Taxonomy (NCBI): domain Eukaryota; kingdom Metazoa; phylum Arthropoda; class Insecta; order Lepidoptera; family Tortricidae; genus Acleris; species Acleris holmiana. The sequence goes on from OX438762.1 coordinate 80,942,171, forward strand.
CAACTCATGACTACTTTATGTGTCGTTGGCGTTCAAAGGGTTAAAATATTAAGCCTTGGCCTCGTCTTACATTGTGACATTTGAATTTGATAGACAGTGACAAGCATACTTCAACTAAAATATGTTTATTGTTTGTAAATAAGGGGTAAATATGTCATGAAACAACCATATTTATTAAAACGGACTAGCGAAAAACAGCCCATGCATATTTTATAACACGTCAGTCTTCTTTTTTCACTCCGTAGAAGGCGGGCCCGCAATTGATATTAATTTCATGATGTGGTATTACCAGAAAAATGAACCATTGCCTTATACGCTTTCTACATGATAGCTTGTTTTTGCTACAATCCTGTTTCATTTAATATATTATTCCGTACACATATGGTGTACGTGGCTTGGATAAGATAAATAGTAGGTGGATATTTCAGCCTGTTGACTTAGTAAATTGTTAAATGTTTAATAAAAAGTTACTCGTCAATATTTAACATAACTACTACCAGTAGGTACTCGACAAAGGACCAATGTTTGACACTGACTCTTATTCAGAGAAGATAAGAGTTATTCGTTGGTTTTGCAACAATCAACTTGCAACCCTATGATCTTTGAATAAAAATCTTCCGTCCATGATTGGTGCATGTCAGCTAAAAGTGTCGAAAAGTGATGTTTTTACCTTAGTATGTAATAAACAGTGAATGATTCTATTTTTTTTGCTTTATTAGCTCAAATTACACGTATATTTGTTTCAATGCGTGTATATTTAAAATCGTGTTTAAGATACACCAAAATGTATTATCACTATTGAAACGCGTTTACAGCAAAAAATACATATGTACATACAAGGTCATACTGAAGTCGGCATCCTACAATACTTTTAACCAAAAGCCGACTTCAGATTGACTAAACTATTACCAATTGTAATTATTTTTTTTTACTTTTTTGAATTTTTTAATTACCTAATCTTTCCGTATAACCGATAAACATTGAAGTCAAATCTTGGGTAGGATGTAAGATATCAGGAAGGAGCTAGATAGGAGAAACAGCTAGCTTGGCGCTAGAGAAAGGAGGCCTATGCCTTACTGTTGGTATAAGTATCGGGTTTGCCACTTTCTCGAACACATTGTTTAGGGACGCGATGCATGGCTGAGATTTGAGTCATATTAGTTGAATAAGTGCTGTTTGTGAGGTCTGGGGCCCTAGCCAAGATGCAAACGCTCTTAACGTTTTTCTTTTCTATCGCTCAAATTGTATAGGCTGACATTCTCGTGCGTTTCGACAAACCACGTGGTCGACTGTCATCCTGGCTAAGGCCTGCGTTTACTTGCATCTTGGCTAGGGCCCCAGGTTCGTTCTCGTTGGCGAGAACTTGTTCAGTCAATTGTTCTATTTACCTATGTCTTGCGACGTAAAGTGTGGTTCTCCTAGTCTTAGCTTACTTTTAGATATTCTTATATTATATGGTTATATATAAACAATAACTGCTGGAGTTTTTTGCGGCGCTTTTTCTCCGCATTTATGGTCTTGCCCGAAGCGCTAGTGGATTCACTTTATGTTACCTATTAGAAAACATGAGGGCATGTGGCAAATTTATTGAATAGCATAGTTTAATTATTTTATTAGGTCAGTCTGATTGCATGGCACTTTTATCTTTATTTTTGTTTGTCAGCATGTTTTATATCTTGTGAGTAATATTTTAATCCACTGCAAAGTAAAATAGGATCAAATAGAAGTGCTGTTTTGGTGTAGTCCAAAGGGGGACTCTCCGCTGTACATAACGTGGATCACCGAGTTCGAATTCACAGAAAGTGTAAATACTTTTAGATACTTTTTCGCAGCCATCATCTTATCCAGTCCAAATGTAACGAATTCGAACTCAGTGATCCACGTTATGTACTGGGGAGATTCCCCCTTTGGACTACACCAAAACAGCGCAGTTTAAACTGTGACATGACTCATTTTCATTTTATCTATATTATTCTAGCTTTTGCCCGCGATTTAAAATGCGTAGAAGTCATTTATCGGTATTCCCCTACTTATCCGGGGTAAATGCTACCCTGAATTTATTCCCGGGTCCTAGCTTCAATACCGAATTCCAAAAAAAAAAATTAGTTTGGGTACCAGAGTCCTAGCTAAGAAGCTTTATGCTAACTAGCGTTTCGCGTCGCGAGATACGAAAAGTCACGTGATCTACCAGTGACTCCTTTGGTTTAAAAACAAAAACGAATAGAAACGCTAGTTAGCGCACGCATCTTGGTTAGGGCCTCGGTTTGTTAAAGCGTAACAAACAAACATAAGGAGGCACTTTCGCATTTATAATAATACAATGGATTTGACTTTGGGCACTACGCAACCGCTTTGTCATTAATGTACAGGCTCGTCATTCCTGGCACAGGAATGGCAAATGAATGCGGAAAATAAATAACAGGATGAAACCTGGACTGGCTGAGAGGGGAAGGGGGGGGGGGAGTAACGAAGGGGGATTGGGGGTTCATATTGAGCAGAAGAAAATAAGCCTTTTGTATAGTGACGTTTTTTAATACGTCGTCAAGGAATATTATTACAGTGTTTTATTTACGATTCGGTTTTTTTCTTCTATAACAAAGAAGATACAGTAACAGTTAACAAAACAGATACCTAAATGTCTTTGTCATCGTACATCGACGATACGTAGCCTAGCGGTCCCGGGTTCAAATTCCAGTAAGGGCCGTTTTCAAAAAAAAATGTACTTACTTAATTTAAGGCTTATGAGGACTAAATCACGATCGCGTCCTTTGTGTAACGAAAATTAGTCATTCAAACTATATGGGTAACTCTCGTTAACAAAGGAATCAGTAACGTTTTGTTTTAATTAAAGTCCTTAACTATGTTAACTTTCTTGAGAACGTCCCGTAAGGGCATATATTTGTGTGATGAGAGTAATGAGCGCGAGTATTTGATCATAAGTTGTGAATGTTTTCTATGTATTTAACTTTAAAGATATTTTAACTCTATGTTAGATAGCATATTATAACTGGTGACCGATCTAAAATTAGGTACTAGTAATTTTCTTTTTTATGGCGAGCAGACGAGCCCCATGCCATCTGATGTTAAGTGGGATCTGAGACCCATAGGTTTGATTTTTTTAAGACGATAATCTCAGGACAGCAGTCTTAAGACACCAAATGCGTTGCCAGACCTGAGAACTTAGATAGAATGCTTAACTTAAGCCACAGTGGAGATTCTAGGACCTTTGTACTAATATAAATAAATATCACGGGACAATCTCGCACAAATTGACCTAGCCCAAACTAAGCTCTAGGCTTGTACTATGGATACTAGACAACGATAAACATACTTATATAGAGAAATACATACTTAAATACATAGAAAACATCCAAGACTCAGAAACAAATATTTGCGCTCATCACACAAATATCTGCCCTTACCGGGATTTGAACCCAGGACCGCTGGCTTCAGAGGCACCAACCGAATAGAACACCCACCGAATTTGGATTCGTCTGTTTATTCTTCAAAATGAATACAAACAATAGTACGTGACAGTACAATTGTATTTAAAAACAATGAAAAAGTTTTGCTGCAGACTGCTGCAACAAAACCTTGTCCTACCTTTTTCTCAAATTAAAAATCTCATATTCCCACGTATTTACTTTGAGACAAAAATGTCCACTAACATAATTTACTAATTCAATCCGATCTCGATTTGGTGTCAATTTTGTGTGGAAACATTAACCGTGGCACCAAACGTTAAACCGGCTGTGTAACAAAATCATAGTTCTATTTATTTCTCTTTGAAGTGTATTTTTACATTGTCATGCGATTTTGTACCTTGGATCGTGGTGTTAAAGGATGTAGGTGACGCTGTCAATCAGCAGAGATATAATTGCCACGGTATAACGAGATGAAAGCTATGGGGTATTTTAGGGCGTTGATACACACAGGCATGAAGATTAGAATAAAATAATTATGTACGCAGAGCCGTAATAATAAGGTTGTTAATGGTATTTTTCAAATTAATTGTACCTAATTAAGGAGTAAAATTATTTTACGATAGCGAAAATTAACCATATAAATGTATGACTAATTTTCGCTACTCACATGTAAAAGATACCGTTTCTTAATTTTACTCCTTAATTAGGTACAATTAATTTGAAAAACACCCAATAGGGAACATGCATTTGTTTCCTACGCTCTCTGGAAAGTGCTATGAAAGAGAGGAATAACTGTATACGCGAAATAATTGTCGTGTAATTTTTCATAAGATATGAAGCTTTAAAAAGTCATAGTTCAGACCCCCTGCAAAAACACTACACAAAATCGACGACAGGAATGACGTCACAGCTGTTGCTCCATGTTTGAAATATAAGGACCTTATAAATGGAAAATTTAATTCGTAAATTACTATGTTAAAGCCAATATCGTTGAATTAAAATGAGGATGCCAATAAAATCAATCTAAACATTAAAATAAGTTTTAAAATTTTAACAAGGGTTGATTCTGTTAAAACTTAGTGTAGGTATTGCGTTTTATATCCTTTTTTTACATTTCTCCTAAATCGTAGCAATGAAACTCAATTCTTATTTTCATGCACGTTCTCTATTTTAACACGAACCTCAGTGACGAAAAAGCCCATAGATATCGTTATAGAAAGGGTCTGTGTATCGATTTGCATAAGAACACGTCATGTACTCATTTTCATTTTGCATAAAACGAGCAATTAGTTGGTTAAATATCGATCGTATACCAATTATAATGCAGCCTAACAACGACATGCATAACTAAACTTGTCACAATTCTAACCTAACTAGGAAGTCTAGTAACAATAAATTATCTTCAATTGCACAACATTGAGAAAATCATTCTTATGATAAAGTAGTGTTATGTATGTTATACAAAGTAAACGTAATTAAAGGATAATCGCACGCAGCCCTTATGTCAATTTCATTCATTTCGACTAGGGAATCCAAATGACCGGTTAAAACCGGTTATTAACCATCTTTTTCATACTAAAATCGGTTATTAAGCGGTTATTTGCATTCCCTGATTTCGACACATTTCGAAAATCGAATTGATACATTTTATCTGTTTTCGATAATTGTACACGCCAGCGTTATGCACTTTTTCAGGCCCCAGACATGACAGTTATCTATAACTTGACTTCGACGCATTTTGGAATAGGCATCACCTCAGGCATCTCATTCAAGATCGGTTATAAATCGGAACTTAAACCCACGTAAAATTACACTGAGTTATTAAAGTTACCCTCGTAGGAAAGTGGAATAAAAATATAAACCCAATAATGCAATATTATGGTGACTAAGAACAAAAACCAATTAATGGTGACTGCAAAAAGTAACCTTAAACGACCTCCAAGCAGTAGTGTTTACATTCAATCAATCAATCAATCAAGTCATTTATTTGCGTAAAACATAAAATGCATGCAAATACAGTTATTGACCTGTTCCCAGTGAAAGGCATAGAGGCAGTCCATCTTATCTAAGCGTTTGCACTTTTGAGAATGCAAACGTCTATGCCTCTCAGGTCCCTTAACATCAGGGCCTCTATTCTACTGGAATAAACCATATTACCTTTAACATGTTACAATAGCTCTTATTTACCTAACCGTAATGGCGGCCGAGTTAAAGACAATATCATAACAATTCAAAAGCAATACGAAAGTAAATTTGTTATAAAAATAATAATTGGATAGTTATTTTCATTAATAAGTCGAGGTAGTCAGCAGTCTGTTGTCCGTCCGACCAGCCCGCGTGTACACGCGTCTCTAATTATTATAAATCTGTCGACGGCGCCAGTTTCGTTTATTTGGCCTAGTACAAGTGTTGGTTTGTCTAACATGGCGTTTTTGATTTTATAACGTCTTCGGCGCAGATAATATTGCCGATCGATCATATTCTTAACTGTTATACATTTGTCGGAATTTATTGTATTGTTCTACATTTGGTCTAATGTATTGTTTGGTCGAAAATAGTTTAGTCGAAAACGGTTTATATAACTGAAACGGTTTTTTAAAATTGTTACAAAAAACTAACCTTATCCAACTTACATTCTGTAATATCAGTAAAAGAAAGCAAAAACACACTTTTAGATAAGTACCTCTTTAAAAAAAACCCTTTTTATTGTCAATATTTAGATTCAGTCTATCTATTAGCTAAGGTTTACTTCAATTCTGACTTGTCAAGATGTATCATATGTATCATATCTAAAATTAATAGGCTTATGTGCAATTCCGTCCAAGGTTATTAAAAATTAAAGTACACCTTTCTGCCTCTTAAAATAATGGTATTTCAAATTAAACAAAGGAAAAGTTAAAGCGCTTCCACATAATAAAAGAATGACAAAGAATTTTCGCAGGAAATCGTACACCACACATAATAAGCGAGTTGCCCTAACAGTTCTCTTATTACACCGCAGTTGGCAACCCTGACTAACAAATGTGAGGACCGATTCGGGCACGTGGATATTTCTAAGTATTAGTATGTTGTTAGGGGTGTCACTCAGGGGTCGAGGCGGCTCAAACCAGATGACTGCCCTTAAGTGATTTCCTAGAATAATACGCTTTATATAACAGAAGCGATAGTCGACTTGACTCCCAACAAAGGCAAAGTCTTGCTTACCGGGCGAGACCGCCCCTAAAATCAATTATATGAGTTTCTAAAAAAAAAACATTTTGTCTCTTATTCTATCTCGTGGTTGCGTAGAAATGAGTTATTTGGCCAAAACGCGAACGTGTTGGAGTAAACTTTTCGACGTCCAATAAGTTATTATTAGGTATAAACTGATGTGGGATTGAGGTGGCAAATTAAAGATTGGAAATCAAATGCATATATTGCACCAATTTCTAAAATTTCCGGCATTGTTTATAGGTAAAACTACTATATAACTATAGTTTAACACAAGGTGGTGGCATATTTACGATGAAGAAGCAAGTTGGGCTAAAACAAAGTCTAATGGAGGTTACAGTACTGGGTCTGTAAGCCTGATTCCTAGATTGTAATTAAACAAATATCAGGGAAAATTGTAAAATCTTAGGGAATCTTAAGTCAAATGTTATATATCAATTTGATTCTAACATCTTCCCGTGGATGTCATAAGAGGCGACTAAGGGAAAAAGAGCTTATAGTATTAGGCGATGGGCTTGCAACCTATCACTAATACACGAGTAAACTTCTTGGACTGATTGGGCAAAATCTGGTTATAAAAATATACCAACAAGTCTTTCTAGAGTTCTTTGTAATTCCGTAGCTCTGCCTACCCCATTCTGGGAATGAAGGCGTGATATTATGTATGGATTTTGTAGTAAACTTTGGCCATTTTTAAGATAACCTTAACCCGGTTGACCTTATGTATGTTCTAACATCTCTATGCTTTATAATCTATGATCCAAAAGAGGGAGTACACCCGACTGCCTCGCAGTACATCACGAGCCATACGCGACTCCCGGTTCATCCTTGATCATTAGAGGGAGGGCCTGGAACATTTTATGACGTGTTAAGCCGCCCCGGTGCCTCAACTTTGATTTTAGGGGACATAGTGTATAATTTATTCAATGAAGATAGGCTACTGTATAGCATCACTACATAGTATAAAACAAAGTCGCTTTTTCTGTCCCTATATCCCTATGTATGCTTAAATCTTTAAAACTACGCAACGGATTTTGATGCGGTTTTTTTAATAGATAGAATGATTGAAGAGGAAGGTTTATATGTATAATACTTTAATCCGGAGCGAAGCGAAGGCGGGTCGCTAGTTAGTTTATATTCTTTGAGCACTTATTACAATGCGGTAACTTTGCTAGAGCTGAAGTTGGAATAAGATGGTCTCCTGATATTAAATTATATTGTAAATCAATTTACTTGCGGCGACATTTGGTTATTCCAAGAAAGATGATAAAAATGTCTTAAAAAGGTTTTAACAAGTGTACAAGATTGTAATGTAATAAGGATAAGTTGTTATCACAGGAAGTTGATAAGGTTATCGATAGTAGTTAGTTATAATATTTGTTTTATTTTTCCCTTTTGTTATCTAGCTTTTTAGTAACCCGCTTGAATAATAGTACTATTATACTCGTAGTTATTTTATAACAAAATAAGTTAAGGGATTTATTAGAAGATTAATAATAATAATAATAATAATAATATCACGGGACAATGTCACACAAATTGACCTAGTCCCAAACTAAGCTCTAGGCTTGTGCTATGGGTACTAGACAACGATAAACTTACTTATATAGAGAAATATATACTTAAATACATAGAAAACATCCAAGACTCAGGAACAAATACTCGTGCTCATCACACAAATATCTGCCCTTACCGGGATTTGAACCCAGGACCCCTAGCTTCGAAGGCAGGGTCACTCCCAACTAGGCTAGCGTGTCGTCAAGATTTTATTTTACTTGCGCTTATTGTATGTAAGTTGAAAGCTTCAAATTTTTCTAGTCAATGCTTTATTAAGGTATCTAACAGCTGATCTGATGATGGAGTCGGAAGATGGCGACAGGATATCCGCTAAACTTAACTTAGACCAACCGTATTGCGACTGTTTAGTTTGGTTTTGATGAGTAGATATGACTTTACAAAAAAATGCAGTTGGCAACTATAACTTGTCCCAAACATAAAATTTGTGGCAGTATTCTACATTTGATTGTGAATACACCTTTTGCTATATTATTCTCAAAGTTACTTTAACTCTTATTAAAGTGACAGTAATAGCGGCCGAGTCGCAAATGATACAAATGCATCACGGGAAATGCCAATGTAGCACAAAGGAACAGGTTACCACATAAAAACAATCAAATCCAGGTAATTTAATAGTGTTATTTTTATTTAATTAATAGAGTATTAAATAAATAGTTTAGACTATAACAAATATACTTTAATGGGAATCGAGACCGCTAGTTTCGGCAGGGTCACTACCAACTAAACTAAAACCCTATCTCAATCCATGCCATATATTCCCATCGTAAGAATTAAGACAATTAAGGCTCCGATATTAGCCACTGGCAACGAACGGATGGTACCGTTAAAAATATTTATGACTGGAAGGACGATATCGAAGTGGCTCTGGGAACCGTTTAAATTTTTAAAGAGCTGTCAACACCATGTGGTTTTTTCGCGAATCTTTTATTTAGTAAAGATAACATTCAGATTGATATATAATATTTTTATTTGGTAAAGTTAGACCACATTCATATAAAAATATAAGAATATCTACTATGTAGCAGTACAGAACTCTTGGGGCGCGAGTCCGACTCGTACTTGACCGGTTTTTTGTAGTCACCAAGTCTGACCTTACCCAAAAAAAGTAAAAAGCAAAAATATTTTTTGGCTGGGAAACGACTAACCTAGCCTCCAATACAGCTGCTTTTAAATGATCGACGGCCAACTAAGGTCATATACATCTGCAACATGACATGTAGCTTATACACAGTGACTGAACAAGTTAGCCTCGCCGTTGAGTTTAGTGACAAAGTGCAAAGAGCATAATTATTCGATTAATGAAATAAAAAAAAAACTTCCAATTAAAATAGTCGCTAACAATATATAAACTGCTTGTAGTTACTAATAAAAATCCACATTTATTACACAGGTAACATTACTAGAAATTAACCAAAAATGTATTAGCTGAAGACGTAAAACATGGTAAAAGAATGCATTAAGTATATTTATACCCTAAGAGTCGCGACGGGCGGTAACATCTGCTCTGTACTAATACGTCCGTTAATTTGAGCTCGTAGTAAAAAAAAGGTTGTTTTTAATAATAATACACTAATTAAGCTTATCAATCCGTACATCGGGAGTAAACACTTCAGAAAATTCATATATTTAAGTTAAAGAAGTAGAAAAAACTGTATAAAAATATTTTATGATGAATTTAATTTGATAAGCAATCCTTGGAACTAACTTAAATAATAATAATTAAGAAGGTACAGTCACCAGCAAAAACATGGCGGTCAAATATATGCCTAGTAATAGAATCAGTAATGAACAGAGCTATACTAACTTAATATGTCCATCGTTTATTGCCGGTATCTTGGCAGGTTTGGACACCTTATAATTTATAATATAATACAGCCTCTGAGGCCCAACACAAGACGTATGTATAACGCAAAACGTAAACGATTTTCGAAAACTTACAAAACTTATAGAATTGAAGTAAGCGCTCGACGCGACTGTCCGGCAGCAGCTTAAGAGTACGTCTATCCATTTTCGATAACAATTACGTTGGCAGAATGCATCTTTGGGACTGAGTCGTTATATACTTCTAGTAGTTGCTTTGATATTAAAATTGTAAACGATGTTGATGATTATACTCCTAATTGCGATGTATGTAAGCAATGTGCTAATAAAATGTGAAACCGAGGCTTTACTACTTATTACTCACAAGTGGTTTTATTTACTTAAAAAATATGTCAGCCTTGATACTTAGGGTTTTCTTTTTACTAATAGTATCTACAAAACTCTTCGGCTAACTAACTGCCTAACAGACAACGTAAACCTAAACATAGGGACGTGAAATTTGATGAGGATATTCATCGCGTACTTCAGGGGTACGTTTAGAAGTGATTATGTGGAAAATCTAGCAATCGAAAGAAATAAAGGAGAGTAGCAGTAAGAAACAGAAAGTGACCGTGAATGTCTAGGTGGGATACACACTCTTAAAAACAAAAGTAATCTGTCCTGTGGTCAATAGTTAAAAGCTTGTGTGCATATATAAGCTTTGTTGATAGGTCTAAAGCAGTCCTGACGCCGTTTATGCGGGAATAGGCATAGCTAGAAAATTAGGCCATAAAAACGTTAACTTTCGGTATGTCCACAGGAAAGACGCTAACCTTAATTTTTTTATGACCCAGGTCCCTTATCCTAGTGCCGCCGAGGTCGTCGAGACAGTTTACAGCCTAGGTATTCAGGTGATAAGTATGCACTCGTGGGTAGCCGGGATCAGACACATTAAGCTCATATTACCCCTACATCAAGTAGCACGGTAATAAACATTGTGTTAATTGCAGTCAGGGTGCGGCTGGGTTGCCCAGCGTTATTATAATAATAACGCAATAGCGTTATCGCTTGAGCGTACTCGAGTATGTGATCGCATTTTACAAAGTAACGCTTAGCATAACCGCCCACAGACTCAAGCCATTTTTTTTAAATTAACGCCCCGTGAACATTGCTCAGTTTGGACAAAAATGCGGCATATACATTGTACATTGCCCAATGTATTTATTGTTTAGCTGATCTCGCGATAGATAGATGACTGTTTTTTCTTCTTGGGCGGCACGAGGCTCTACTACTGGTTATAACCATTTTACAACTACCAATCACTATTATGTTTTTATCTTAGCTGCCATTACTGTCCAGAAAATGAGAGCTATAGTAACGTTGACAATACGACAACACGTCAAAGCTAATATGATATTACTAATGGGCGGACGACGGATGCAAATTACGTCAAAATCATGTGAAACGATATACGTAATATGGATATGACTACAAAAATCTGCATATAATTTTATACATAAATTTTACTCGAAATTTAATAAAAATCTTATTCATCTTATGCTTTTGTCACCATAGTCCGCCCTGTAGATATTGCCCAGTAGCATAAAAGCCCAGCTTAGGACTCGGATAAAACTCTTGCTAGACCAATCGTTTCCCTGCCCCGTTAGGATTGAATTATCTGAAGCTCGTTATAATTCCAATTTTCATATTTTGATTTTGCTATTTTTAAATGCTAGTTTCCACCAATCGTAGCTCGAATAAATGTATTAACGATCACTCGGAATAATTTTCGTAGTAATATTAGTATTTCCACTGGAATTTAAAATTGAAATTTCATTTTCCCTGTACTATCAGCAAAGAAGGAGGTTTGTAATGGTAACAATGTGAATCTCTGGGACAAGTTTTTTATCGACTCAGTGGGGCTAGTCAACTTGTATTAAACCATCGTTAGCGCTTATGTTTCTATTGAAAAATGTATGGAATTGACGTAAGCCACCGAGATAGTAACGCGACACTTACTTCAATTCCATATATTTTTCAATCGAAACATAATCGCTAACGATTGTCGAATGCAACTTGTCTAGCATCACTGCTTTTTTCGCAAAATCATCTGCCTTATCAAGACCAAATAAAAGAGTCCCATAGGTCTACGCATTCACGGGACCCAGGCCTTTATTATTATGTACTAGGATCGACCATAGGTATTCCCTTTGATATGTTATAACGAGGTGAAACTGAAATATGCAGAATAGAATATGCAATTAAATTTAATTAAAATATTTCTATCGTTTTTCAAAGAATTCGCCTTTGTATAGCCTGACAAGTTTCTATTTGGCCCTATTTCAATACAAGTTTGTATTGAAATAGGGCCAAATAGAAACTTGTCAGGCTTTACTTTATGTACTTTTCCACGCATGGTATTACCAGTTATAACACTTATTGAACGCTGAAATAAATGTAGAATAAGTACCTTGCAAGTTATTCTTAATTTTGTGGAATGTAAAAATACACTGAGGCTTAAATCGAGGCTGTATGGAGTGTGGTCCAGAAGTAGTTCGACTTTTTCAGTCCTGAGACTTAGTTTTTTAAGAGCGGTTTTGTCGTGATGAAGAATGATGACACGACTAGGTTTTTTTTGGAGTTCAACAAATTACTCAGCAAATAAATAGTTGTGTACCAATCGGCATTGACCGTTCTACGATCTTCAAAAGAAAAATTAGTGACGTGATCAGATCAGTGCCGACTGTATTTCTTCAATGAGTCGTTTTCTGCTTGTCAGGCAATAAGTGAGGGATCTAACGGGAAAACAACTTTCGCACGCTTAATTCTTCCTGTAAAATATTTGGTATATTCCAATACCCAAACACTCTTGAAACTCCTGATATCACATGCCGGATTTCTTTATCAGCTGATGCATCAAGCATGAAGGTCGACCAAAATCGGCAGACACGCAACAAAACATTGATGTTGAGCATCAGTTGATAAATAAAACCTTTTTATTATTTTCTTGTTTGAAATTAAGAATACCATAATAATAATGTACTATGTCGTCTTTAAAGGTGCTTCATTAACAAAAGCAGCAATTGTCCGGTTTCTACAATGTCTTTGTATTAATCTACTTTAAAAGTCGTAATAAGTCATAGTTGTTAAAACACGGAATGGTACCATTTCCAGCAGCGAATCAACGACCTCAAAAAACAGTTGAAACCGAACTATTGCTTATTTTTCTATGTGGCCAGCGTAAGATAATAAAACTGAGGACATTATAAAAAGGTATAATATGTGCCAAAAATAAGTTCGAAAGTATTAGAGTCCGAAAACACTTTTGTATCTTATTTCAGTGGGATAAAGCGCAAAATTGTATGCATACCTGAGAACTCGATTGTTAATTGCTTTCTTGCAGCTTGTGTGTGTATATGTATTTTTGACGTTGTGATTTTTTGTAAAAAAATTACACTGGTCTTTTTTGGGAGTGATTTGGGCAAGCCTGTGCTTACTAGCTACTTAATCCCTTACTTGTAAACGTGGAATAACCGTGGGTTAGCTTATGCCATGCTTTGTCACTTTCTTTCAGATGCAAATGTCACAATTACAGATAAGAACAAAGCATGGCATAAGCTACCCCACGGTTATTCCGCTTTTGTAAGTAAAAGCAGGCGCGGCTCACTCCGCGATTCACGTTCACAGCTACAAGTACATGCCGGTTACCCGGATCACGGGTACTATTCAGTGGCTGCCACGTTGTGCATCGGATTGCACGCGCACGCTTACGTATATCGTAAATATATCGCAAGTGAACGTGCCACATTTGACTGTTTGTATTTTGCATTGTTTCTGTTGAAATGAATAAAAAGACACCTAAAAGATATTGTATCGCAGCGGGTTGCAAATCAACGATTAAATTTCGAGATTTAGAGATAAATAATGAAATAATATGAAGAATAAACATTTATTGCGTAATATATTGAATGTAAGAAATAAATGGACAATACATTATTATTTATTTTTATTCATTGATAGCCCTCATTGGAGACGCGGGGAGTGAGCCAATTCATTTTCACCGTTCGTACGCAGCCTTAACGTTCTGTTTGGCTTGCGCTAGAGTCGACGACGTCAGAGGGCCATAAATCATAACGTTTATGTAAATAACAAAGGAGTGTGCCTTCTGCACTTGTACTAATATCTATTCTGTGGTAAAGGGTTAGAATTTAATAGCAGTTGATGGAAAAAAAACTTGAATTATGGCTTGTATTTTGGTAATCTTAAAAGTCACTTAGAAATCCTTTTAACGTTGTTTTTATGCCAAATGAGCGCAAACTATTTGGCACCCAGATAGTAAGTTTGATCTGAGATACACAAACCTTTGAATTTAGAAGACTACAATCTCAAGCCTGAAATCCTAAGACTCCAAATGCGTTGCCAACCCTGAGGAATAAGATGGAATGCCTCTATGCTAGTAGTATCACGGATTGTCACACAACAGACCAGTGGTGCTTGTCGATAGGTTTAAGGATATGATCCTGCAACCGATCCGGACGAGCCCTGCACAAGGTCTCACCACAAAAATATTATGAACAATAACTTCTGTTAAATGTTTCTGTAGATAAAATAAAATAAAACTTATTTTTGTGCCAACGGTACAACTACTGCATTTAACATTCCGAGCTCTAGCCGGTTTATTGATGCTGCATTTGCAATATCTGACGTGCGCTGTATTTTCTAATGAATTTCAGTGACAATTCCAAGTTTATTGTTCAAAAATCAAATTGCGAATATTGTGTACATGCGACAGTTTATTAATAAGCGAAATGTATGGTTGAGTCATCAGACAGAAGACATCACTTTTATAACAGGGTGCTCTATTCAGGTGCGTTAAAACGATATCGTGTTTGACACGTTTAAGAATCGTTTATGTCACAGTCGCCATTATTGTAAATGACATAAGAGTTAACAAAACGTTGTCAATACGGAAACAGGTCAAAAACGATATCGTTATTACCTTGTAGAATTCCAGCTCAGGGCTCCCTGGGCTGGAATTCTACACTATATAATAAAAATATTCATGACCTGTTTCATACTAATTCGGTGAAGAATTAATAAAAATGTATTTTAGGTACTTTCTCGCAGCAGTAAATAAAAGCACTAAATAACTGCGATGACAAATTATATTATTAAGATATATTTTTTAAATGGCCTTGTACACAGGGCCTTAATTATGTTTCGGTCCTCTATGTATGACTTGTCCATTAATCACGAACTTTCTATCCTCAGCAACATTGTTCTATTAAAGAACAAGGTGCAATGAAGACTTGTGATATCAATTCAATATTATAAATATAAAAGTAACTCTGTCTGTCTTTACGGCTAAACCGCTAAACCGATTTGGATCAAATTTTGGTATGAAATAAGCTTGAACCCCGAGGAGGAAAATATGATTTGATCCCGAAAAATTTAATAGTTCCCAAAAGAATAGCGAGAACCAACTCTAATGACGGTTGGCAAAATAATAAATATCGGGGGACAAGTCACATATTATCTTAATCCAAAACTCAGCTCTAGGTTTGTAAAAAATATATGTTTAGTTTTTTGCACATTATTTCAGTGGAATAAGGTGCAAATATGTAAACATATCTTCGACTTTGACGATACTTCTGATCTAAATATGTACCGATGAATATAAATAATGAAACATCCAAGAATCAGAAATAAATATTTGCCTTTATTGGGATCAAACCAGAACCCTGCTAGCTTCGTTGGCAGTCGTTGGAAAGTCTACAGGTGTACAGTTCCTTGAAGTTGTGAAAAAA
The DNA here is from genome assembly GCA_949316455.1 of Acleris holmiana. Lineage (NCBI taxonomy): Eukaryota > Metazoa > Arthropoda > Insecta > Lepidoptera > Tortricidae > Acleris > Acleris holmiana. Next base: position 80,957,991 of record OX438762.1, read on the forward strand.
AACAAACTTCTAAGTTAACGTAAAAATTGAATATATTTCAACACGACTCTCAACAATTTAACAATCTTATAAGTATGTAAGGGACCCTCGGTGTGCGAGTCCGTCTCGCACTTCACCGGCTTTTTTTTCTAAAAGACTCGCAACTCGATTAAATTACTAATGTAGCCCAAACCAGCCATTCATAGCCGCATATTTTTGTTTTTAATCGATGTAGCAATGGGATTGCCTTCTGTACACTTTTTATTTAAAAAAAGTGCTAACTGGAATCAAAACCGGCAGATCTGTTTTGTATTAAATACAATAGAAAATAATCTTAACAATACCAAACACTTGAATTAAATAAACAGCATGCTGACTGAAAACGCGAATAACGCGACCAATTTGTTCGAGATCATCGATTTGGCGGTCGAAATCGCAATGTATTCAGTTAAGTTTGTTTTAAAAACCTCTTGAAAAAAAAGACATAAACCTTCAATTATTTTCAAACGAACTTCTACCTTATTAGTTTCGAATAACTCTTAATGCTATAATCTGTCTAAATATAACTTATAACATTTCGTTACGATGAACTTTATTTGAATTTGGAATGTGTCGTATTCGATCGCACGTCTTGTCCCGCTCTGCGCGACCGGTTTTATACCTTTATGAAAGAGACGCGTATACTTGCTCGGCTTCGGTATAGACTGTGAGTTGCGAGTCGTGAATGTGGATTGGTGGGCAGTGTAGGCGTAGGCGGGTGAGACGTCGCAGGCAGCGTGCGCCCCTTCGGTTCGAAATTTGAACAGTACCGCGTTTTTAATCTAACAGCCGAACTCGTGTTGCAGCAGACCGCGCAAACAGCCAGTACTAGTCGTTTCTATGAGGTAAATTTATAATAAAATTGTGATATTGATGTTACGTGGCTTGTTTGAATGTATGACCTTAGGTACGTAAGTGTTAGCAGAAATGTTTTTAGAAAAATCTTGTTGGAGTCTTACTTGATTTTGATGTCTGTAGTTCGAACAGGTACAGTCCGAATAAAAGTTAACTGATCAACACTTAACAAGATGCTTTAAGTTGTGCTCTGTAATTTAATGAACATGATTTTGGTAGCATTTTTGCTATTTTATAAAAACGACAATAACCTCCTGTACAAGAGTAAATAATTACACTGCATTTAATGCCCATTAAGCTGCAATAAGTAAAAATATTATGAGAATTACAGTTGTATAAAAATGCTCTAAAGCTTATTTTATTTATTTTCTAGATAGATAAACATTACTCTGACCTCGACAGCAAAGTTACCAAATGAAGTACGATCACGATAATATGTTTTAAAGTTTACCGCATTTTTCATGTGGCTATAATAAAAATACACCAGATATCCATTTTGAAAACATATAAGGAGTTCAATTTGGGAGATTGTAATATTAAATTTATAATACTTAACCCACGACACTTACCCACGTTGTATTTTTTTTTTAATATTAATAAACAGAAATACATAATACACTTGGTTTATAAAATGTTTTTTATCAACAACATCCTCTATTATCGTCGTACGTAAGCTTTATTCAGTAAAACTTCAATTATAAATAGTTAGTTTAGCGTAGATTTGTTTATCGTAAAAAATCTTACATAGAGGACGATTTCTATAATTATGTACGTAAGACGTATTTAAAAAGATCACTTCATATTTTATTTTACATGTTGTAAAACGTTTCAAGGCTTATTTCTGCTTAGTATTGAATAATTACATTCATTATTATTTATTATTATTTTTATTTCATCCATGTAGGGTATACAGTGAATTTGAAAATACCTAAATTTGAAAGTGAAATGGTGAATGTCGTATTATTCATCCTAAAATGCGTTCCTAAAATCTTACTCTATGTAGCATTCTTCTAGTTGATGATACTTATAAATAAAATAAGACCTTGTTTTTAAACTACTAGTTAAAACATGTTAATTTTAGGGAGACTTCATTCCAATTTTTTTGTATCTATATCGAAAAAAATAACAAATGAAAATCATTATTTTTGACGTTATTAGTTTATTACGTGTTGAACCGTGAAAATAGATCAAACCAACAAACAACCTGTCACATTAATCTGGTTTTATTAATAAGAGAGACGCTAAAAGAAACAACGTTTTCATTTATTTACTTTCGCATGTACCTTTTTTTCCTTTCTTTCGCTTAAAGCGGCCTTGATGCTTCACTTACCAATACATATTACACACATGGATTGAAAAAACATCGCAATGAAAACTGATGTGGTGTGCGCTACAAAGCTAAAAGGCGGTATCTTAAAGATAATAAATCTTAACAGAATTGATTATCTCCCATTACTATTAAGGTTGCACACAATAGAGATATTTCGTGGAAGAAGTGCTTTTAGTTCCACCTTACTTAAACATTTTAAGACTATTTCGAAAGTCTTTGGTTTCTTATTAAACTCTAAGACTCATCATTTTTCCTTCCCTTATCCCACACATCACGTTTTCTTCTTCCACTTTTCTCTATCCGCTGTTATTTCAACACACACCTTTCATGCATATGTATTATTCATACAATCCATTCAAACCTTTTTCGGTCTCCCTCTGCCCTTGTATCCCTCCATTGTCATACTCATCACTCTTCTGTTTATGTTTCCTTCATCTTTCATGTCATGTCTTTACCACACCATATCTTTTATTTTATTGGTGCTACTTTCAAGCTTCCTCTAATATATTCATTCCTTATCTTATCTAAACATTATAATTAAAAAAAATGTAATGCTAAGTGCTATGAAACAGAGGAGGAAATACGCGAAATAATTGTCTTGTATTTTTTTCATAACATATAAAGCTTTAATAGTTCACACCCCCTGCAAAAACACTATACAAAATCGACGACTGGGCCTCTATTCAGGTGCGTTAAAACGATATCGTGTTTGACACGTTTAAGAATCGTTTATGTCACAGTCGCCATTATTGTAAATGAAATAAGAGTTATCAAAACGTTGACAATACGGAAACAGGTCAAAAACGATATCGTTATAACGCAGTTGAATAGAGGCCCTGAAATGATGTCACAGCTGCTGTTTGCATTTCGTAAACTACTATGTTTACGCCAATATCGTTAAATTAAAATATTACGTAAATAATATGAGGATGCCAAAAAAAAACAATAAAAAATATTTTAATAAGTTTGAATTTTTTACAAGTTTTGATTGTATATAAAGTCCTAATAAAAAGGTCATAACTTGTATTGCGTTTCAAATGGTTTTTTTACATGTTCTCCTCAATTCTGAGTTTTATGCATGTTCTCGATTAAACCGGAAATCCGGAAAAGTCATCCGTCCCTCTTTTATCAAAATAATGTCTTGGATAAAGATGATTGAAAACGAATAAAGACGAATTGGTGACACGTTAGCCTAGTTGGTAGTGACCCTGCTTACAAAGCTAGTGGTTTCGGGTTCAAATCCCGGTAAGGACAGATATTATATAAGAATGAGCGCGAGTATTTGATGTTTCCAATGTATTTAAGTATGACATGTGTATCTCTATAAAGAAGAAGAAGTGTTTTTCTATATAAGTATGTACTTATATCGTTGTCTAGTACCCAGCGAGCTTAGTTTGGGACTAGCTCAATTTGTGTGACATCGCTCCAGGGCCTCTATACAGGTGCGTGAAAACGATATCGTGTTTGACACGTTTAAGAATCGTTTATGTCATAGTCGCCATTATTGTAAATGACATAGGAGTTATCAAAACGTTGACAGTACGGAAACACGTCAAATACGATATCGTTAATACCGTGTAGAATCCCAGCCCTGATATTGATTATTATTTCTTATGACATGACAGATAATTAAAAAAAGAACCTTCTTAATTCAAAGTAGGCGGCTAACTATAAAGTAGTAGTCGAAGCATTCTTTATTCTTTTATTTGAATTAAATATGAAATGCTTGAACAGTCACTTTTTGTATCGATTTTCTTCTCTTGATAGTTAAAATATTTATTTAAAAACAAAAGTACTTAACCACTGCCACCGGGAATGGTGTCCAAAATGCTAGCTGCATTTCCAAGTATAATAATCACACCCATTATGTCACGGCAGCTTAACTGAATAATACCACATTTGAAGTCATAAATTAACCATTTTACCAGGTTAATTATTTTGACACATAACACTTTAATTCTGTAATGTTCATTATTATTTCTATATAAAAATTAACAGCATTTGTACCTAATCATTTTAAAACCCAGTAACACCTTTTTTTTTACTTACGCTATACTTCGTCTGATTATTTACTTAAATTACATTACAAAAAATAATAACTAATAAACGAAAACCCTCGACATAATTTTGATGAGAACTTATAAGAGGCTGCAACTTTCATCACTACGAGTACGCAAGTAAATATTTTGTGATATAGTAAATATTTTGTATTATAAAATTCGCTTTGGCCGTTTAAGAGATGTCAGTTATTACATCGGGGTTTTGATCTGTTTAAAAGTTAGTAACGATTTAAACTCTGTATTGTTATTTCAGTGGCTAGTAATATACAAAAACTTAAAGCCTCGCTTGAGATATTATTATAATAGATCAATATTTAACTTAAAAAAGCAAGTAGGTATATTTTCTTTAGGGTTCGGTGCCTCAAAAGGAAAAAAACGGAGCCCTTATAGGATCACTTTAATATGGTCCGTCCATCCAATCATATACTTAGGTCTACAGTCCCTTGAAACTATGAAAAAATCAAACTTCTAAGTCAACGTAAAAAAAACATACGACCGCTAAAAGCATATATTTTGACACTCTCAAGGGAATCAAAATTTATAGGGTACTTCCCATGGACATAGAATCTGCTCTGCCTACCCTACTCTGGGAATGAAGGCGTGGTGTTACGTTTACATTTTTACATTCTTTTAAGTTTGTACAGAACCCTCGGTGTGCGAGTCCGACTCGCACTTCACCGGCTTTTTAATTCAATATTGCCTACGGCTTTTATACCTACTTGTAGGTTTGATTCTCTAACTCACTTTAAAAGTAGTTGACTTACGAGAGTTTTCAACAGACCTATATTCCATTATCTTTTTCAATAACGAATAGTTGACTTCCAGCTTAAATAGGGCAAAGCGAGATAATACCAATTCTACTTAGTCTATTGATAACATCACTTGACAGTAAAGAGGGCCGTATTGTAAATAACAATATGTTTTTAAATATAAGATGACAATGTGTTTAAGGAAATAAAGATGTATAATAGCGATGTTATTTTTAACGGCAAATGCGTAAACAAGAGAAAAGCGATAATACTCGTAGTTAACGCTTCTTCTTATCATTGTCACAAAAATATGAACTATGGCGAAATCAGCGGTTGTAGATTGTAATTAGAAAAACATATTTCTTTATTAACGTAAATATTTACATCGAAATATCAAATCACAAATAGACGAGTCAAAAAGGTGGCTTCAAGCTTAAGGACACACACTGTAAACGTGATCGTTATCAAAAATGTATTAGATTGTCGTACACTGACGATAGTGTCGAGCTTTTACGTCAATTCCATTCGTTTTCAAAAATTTATTACGTTAGCGTTGTTACGTATGTTTTAGGGCTCCAGAGAAAGTTTAAAGTCGAGAAAAGCGATAAAAAGGAAAATACGATTTACGTAATTTTACAGTTGATATACTTTACTTTACAAATTTTAATGCGCAACACGAAACAAAATTTCGATTTTCAAAGAATGTATGAGCTACTTTTTTGTTTTTATTATTTTGTTTTGATTAATCGAGCTTAAACCGGCGGCTGTTTTGTGAATTTTACTGTAAGAGGTTTAGAATAGCGCATATTCACGAATTGTTTTGACGTATAAACGTTACGAAATTACAATTTATTGCTGTAAAATTCGTCTTAAAATGTATGAATATTATTTTACCACCTTTATACAATTTTTTAGTTTACAAAATAATTAACTTGGTAAAATTTCACGGAAAATGGGCAAAACATTGTTTAGATTTCGGCTACTTAAAACTCTCGTTCTTAAAATGAAAACAACAGTAACATAGTCCAGTTCAAATTCAATCCATTACCTTAAAAAAAATACAAAAAAAATAGCAATATATAATGTTTTAAAACAACCTGAATCTCGCATTATTATACTCGACAATAATAAAAAGTAGCTCATTCATTCGTTACTCATTTATTCGATCATAACTGAAATGATATTTCATGGTGTGCATTAGAACTTACAGAAAAGCAGTATTTTAACTGTAAAATCACAAAAAGTAGCAAAACTGGCAAAATTTCGTATACGGCCTCGTAAAATGTATATATTTAAGTAATTCTTTTTTCATTTTCCCAATGTGAGGCAAAAACCCGTTAATATGATAGATACTATGTGATTTTATATGGAACTGGTAATTTATGCAATGATAAACGACATTTAATGACGAATCGAAGTTTTTTGTGTAAGATACTTGAAGATCGCGAATGCCTCGTTTACCATGCTAACAGCAACTACTAAATGTCTGCACGCATATAGTTACTAATTACTGCTAATTGGTTACCTTATTAATTATCTCGGCTTGAATGGGATCGTTTAGCGCTGAATGTGTTTTTAAATGATTTCTGCGATGATTTTACGAAGTTGAAACAATTAATTACTATAAGTGTTATTGAAAATATAGCTTCTTTTCTATAGTGGAAATAATGAAAATTATATCACTTTTGATAAAAAAGAGATGGAATGAAGAATAATTTTGGAAATTTTGATTTCTGCTTCTTATTTAAGGGTTTTTGTGGCTGTTGTAACAAATTTCAAAAAACAAACCATGCGTATACATTCAAAGATACAGGTTAAAATGTTGTCTACCCTTTTCAGCATACGTTAAAAACTTTTCCCATTTCGCATTCGCCAAAGCGGACGGATTTAAAAATCGAAAATCGACTAAAGCTCGCTAGATTCATAATCCGTTGGCAAGGTATAGTCGGCAACGTAAGGGTCACTTCGCTGGTTGTTCTTAGCAACGGAGGGTTATGTTAGCTCAGAGGGAGTGGCAGCGAGCCGCCCCTCAGAGTTTGCAGAGAGCGGTGCTTTTGACAAATCTCTGGATTTCGGAGCGAGTGTTTAGGCAGACGCATCGTCGTAACAAGCGTTTTTCTGTGATTTTTGCTCTACGATAATAAACTGAGTGAAACCCGTTTGTTGAGGTGTTGTGGATAAGTAATAGACGTGAGTTTATTGTTAAGTGACGTCGATACAGCTAGTAAGTGTTTTAAAAGCCAAATCTTATATGTTTTGTTTATTAGTTAATTAGATTCGTCTGCTGAGACAAGGAGAGTTGTTGTCCTAATTAAATGGTTGTTTCTTATCTTTAATGGGCGGACAACGGATGCAAATTACGTCAAAATCATGTCAAACAATATACGTAATATGGATATGACTACAAAAATCTTGCATTTATTTTTATACATAGCATTACTCGAAATTTAGTAAAAGTATTATACATCTTTTTGCTTTCGTCACCATATTGAATCCATTGTCCGCTCTTTACTTATCTTGTAGCCTGAACAGACGGCCCGTTGTCGACAAACGAGGTTTCGTTAAATTGGTTTTAAAGTCGCGAATGTTACTGAGGACTTTAATTCAAGAACCAAACGACGGAGTTAAAGAATATTATCAAAAGTATTAATAAATGTAATATAGTGGTGGTAGGACCCTGTGCAGGGTCCGTCCGGATCGCTACCACCATCTTATCCATTAACCACCCGCCAAGCAACAGTGTTCGCATTGTTGTGTTCCGGTGTGGGGATAAGACAACCGGTGAAATTACTAGCATAGAGGCATTCCATCTTAGTCCTCAGGGTTGGCAACGCATTTGAGGTCTTAGGATTACAGTCTTGAGAATTCAAATAACTATGGGTCTCAGATTCCACTTACCATCAGGTGGTAATGAGAAGGCACACGAGCACCCAGGCTGCTCGTTTGCCTTCTTATTAACATAAAAAAAAAATAAAAAAAAATATAGATGGTAGTATAATACGAGTACAAATGTTTTACAAATCTTTTATTTTAAAACTTGTAATATGTACTTATTTTAAGATTTATTTCAAAAATTTGGTATATGGATCACGTGAAAAATAGACCAGAGTGGCCGACAAAAATATGAAATTGTATGCGTTATGCGTTAGCTAAATAGCTTTGACATACATTTTCTGAAATTAACTCTTTCTCTCGCGTCTTAAGAAACTGAAAGGGTAAACGACGAATGAGTTTCTAAAGTGAAATAAGCAAAACGGTTCACAGAAAACTCTATGAAAATGTTTACATTTGTGAAGCTGCTTCAACCACTGGAATTAGGTTTTATTTTTCTCTTGCAAGTGCACGTTTTTTGTTTATAGAAAAATTCGAACATAAATTTCGTGTTAATAAAATAAATAAATTCTATGAACGTTTAAATTTAGATTGAACAAATTATTTATAATGGACTTCCTTAAAAATCGATGATACTTAATCTCGGATACACTTCAACACTCTTGGATCTTTTGAGCAATTAGACGATTATCTTTCTTATATACAGATGTTTCTTTACGATATTTTCATTTACAGTTAGAGTACCGGCTAAGATAATTAACTAAGATAAAGTCTTTGGCGCTAACCGCTGGGGTTCGATCTCAGTTCGAGCGCACTATCGATCACGAGTAGACATCTTAAGCCACAGCAACCAGCGCCCTTCGGTATTTACTTACACTTAACTGGTTACGTAATAAAAACCACATCGCATAATATGAAAAATATTTTTAGTTTATAAAGTTTTTAGGGTTCCCCGTACGTCAAAAGGAAAAAATGAAACCGTTATAGCATCACTTTTTTGTCCGTCCGTCCGTTCGGCCGTCTGTCTGTCAATACCCTTTATCTCGGGAACGCGTGGAGGATCGAGTTGAAATAAAAACAATGTTCGAAAAATAAAGAAAAGTTCGAAATTCTTAAGGAAATCAAAATGTGGTACTTCCCATAATACTAGAATCTTGAAATTTAGCAAGAAGGAAGAAGTTGCCCCATCACCAAAAAATAATAATTGCGGTTGCACTTTTGTACGCAGTTATCTAATCGCGATTCAACCTATGTCGCTGTATGGAGAACATATTTTTTTAACGGCAAAGTTAAGTTGGTCCTTCAATACAATTTTACATTCTTATAATCCTCGGTTTGCGAGTTCGACTCGCACTTGACGACCTTTTTATATATGAATCATTGATAATATTTACTGCCATAGGTATAACAAAACAGCGCATTGTTATTGATAATTATAAATTAAAATCATGTTTGCAACTTATAATGCATGAATATTCATAATATATTTCATATTAACATTTTTATGTCACTAAGCTAGTGTATTTTTTTTATTGTTTTAGATAAGTTTTGTTTCTTATCTTTTGCGTCTGTTTAGTACTCGTAAAAACCTCTGGTTTATTTTTTAAGCTTTTTCCTCCGAGGCCTTATCAAGCAACACCACTTAACAACCTAATAATATTGTTATCAACGTAAATACAAATTTAATTGTGTTTGTTTCCTAGTACAGTTTATTATCGGAATGCTGTTAAGTTTCGTACAGTTGCCGGCGTTAAAAGATTTAAATTCTTTTCTTCGCACGTTTTAAAATTAGCCTAAAATACCTTTACAGAAATTAGGGGGTAGACACCATGATTTTGGTTCCATGGAAGACGGGACTCGTTTTATATTAATTTAAAAATATTTTTTAAATTAAATATAAATAAGTAAATATTCTGTGAATATTTCATGCATCTACCTGTTGCCGTTATCAATATCGAGCAAAAACGAGCAAAAAAAACACTTTTTCTGTATGGGACACCCATATTTCTTTTATTCTGTTTTTAGTATTGAATTTTTTGTTACAGCGTCATCAGAAATACATCATTTGTGAAAATTTCAACTGTCTAACTATCACGGTTCATGAGATACAGCCTGGTGACAGACGGACGGACGGACGGACGGACGGACGGACGGACGGACGGAGGGCGGAGTCTTATTAATAAGATCCTGTTTTATCCTTTGGGTACGGAACCCTAAAAAGGCATCATTTTCCGTGGCCGCAAAAATATTTGATTTTTCATTTAATAACAGTTATTTGACTTTAAAATACAGCTTACAAAGTTCTCTTACGTTAGTTTTACCCTTTAAAATGTCATAGACAAATGTTTTTACTTGCTTTTTGGATATACTGTGCATGTAAACAAAATAAATGGCCATAAACGCATTAATGTAATTGTATTACATTTTATTCAAATTAGATTAAATTACAATTAAATTTCTGATCTGGTAATAGACTATGTCGTGCCTATTTCGAATGTACATGGCATTTTGATCAGGTATTTTGTTTTCAAAGACTTTTGCGACGGCGCGAATAATTATAATACTACTAGCGGCCCGCCAGCGGCTTCGCCCCGCTGCAAATTTTGACTTTCCCGGTGGATTTTACAATAAGAACCTTCTCCTGACGATAAAAAAACACAAAAAAAGAATTAGCGAAATCGGTTCAGCTGCTGCCGAGATTTGCGCTTAGCAACACATTCAGCGATTCCTTTTTATTACATAGAGATGTATATGTATTAACAATTGAGTTATAGAAAAGCACTATACCAGCCTCGGCCGGGAAGACCGTTTGCTTTAACTGCTAACTAATACCCGTGCCGCAAATGGCATTCTTTGCGGTTTCTACAGCAATATTTATACTGTTTCCACCATGTACTCTTTTATACCAGTATTACTCCTTATATATAAAGAACCAATTAATAACGTCAACTTTATTGATCCACCCATTAAGTTTCAAAAACATCCCTAACTTAATCAAGTATTTATATAAATTTATATCAACTTTTTCTTCCAATTGTACAGTCAGCTCGTAAAACTACCAACTGCGCTAAAACATCATAAAAACGTTATCGTATTTCACATTCAATTAATGCGATAGCGGTTTGTTTCGATCAATCATTATTTTTAACGTTTTTTTGTTATTTGATTTTTATTGATAATTGCATGAAAACATAACGTCAAAGGGACGGCGCTGTTACGTAAAAATTTCCGCGGCTAAGATTTGTTAAATTGTTGTATTTGTTTTAATAATTCTACAAACTTACTTTCTACCTTTGTCAAAAGGTTTCGTTAGTCGACTGCGGCCATTGTTCCGTGTTTAAATCTGTTCTGCATTTATTTCCTTCTCAAGCTTCTATTCACCCTACAGTATTGGATGACATGAAAATGAGAAATCCAATAAGCGGTTGAAACGCTCTGAAAATTAAGGTGATTCTCACAACACAACGCTGCGTCGATCTTAAAGGTGAAGTTTTATCCGGCGAGTTTAAGTCCCGTCCGAACGTATTAAACACATTTTAGCGGGTGCCTTTTCAATTAGGCAGCAGGCAGGTGAGTCGAGTTCAGTGTCGTATAAAGCTGCCTAATTAAGAAGGCACGCGCTAAAATGTGTTTTGTACGCTCCGACGGGACTTCTTAAACTTGCCGGATCAAACTTGCAGCGCTGTGTTGAGAGAATCACCCCCCCCCCCCCAGGTTTATAAGTTGCTTAACTTTATAAGTTTCTGGGCGCGCATGGCACGTAAAACAGCTCTATTTTCCTACAGTATTTGGGTAAGCTGTTTTGTCGCCAAAGGCTGCAATTAAATTGAAATATACACACCAAAATGCTAATAACGTTATGGCGGTGGTACTAAGATTAATAAGACCTGCTGGTTGATAATTCGACCAATTGAAGAGCGAGTTGTTTATGAGAACCAAGTAAATATTTGTACTAACCCTCCTAATGAATGTTACCTTTCTGAATTTACCGTATATTTTTGATTAAAACTAAAACCTAGTCGTATCTCCACGTTGAATCGTGTGTATAAAAACATTATTTACTTACTCTGCGCAACATTTACTTTTACACTCGAGGCGTATCTCCACTTCGTATCGTATGTGAATAAAAACATTATTTGTTTGCTCTCCGCAAAATTTACTTTAAAACACCATTTTAAAAACATTTTACGTGAATTAACTTCCAACGTACGGAGGTGAGTTTAACGTCTAATTATTAACGCATCTGTTACTAAATTGGAATAAGCGTCAGTTACCCAATTATAGCGAGTTATGTCCGAAAAACTTCTCAGATATGTTTTTTTCTCCAGATCACGAAGCGTGACATTCATTCGTATAATTAATTATTTTTCTATGAGTTTTGCGTGAGGTAAACTTAACTTATAATTAGGCTTATTTAGAAATTAGTGGTTATAGGGGAAAGAACGGTAGATACCGCCTTTATAAGGTAGATAAGGTAACGACATTTCAAACGCAAGGGTAGCCGCGTTAACTTAATTGTTTTAATGTAAGTGACATGGCGTATCTCTTTTTTACGATTTACTTTAATACACTGAATTTGACTAACATTTTACTTTTGTGTGGTGAATATGCTATAATTTTATTAATAAATGAAATAACTTTAGGGCCATCACATTTTGCTAATTCTTTGTTTGTTCTTTTAATTGTTATTATAAGTAGAAGGTTCATTATAAAAGAAAAAAAAGGAAATCCGCTGGGTTAGTCAGAAATATGCAGCGGGCAAAATCGCTGCCGGATCCCTAGTTAAAAATAAAATAAAACTGTGTCCGAACTTTACAACATTCGGCTTTAATATCCATGTCAGTTATCTCATTGAAAAGTGTTTGTTTGGTAATAAACCTTTATAACAGTTTTTAGTTTTTGTAATTACAATGTAACGCAGTTTTCTATTACGTTACGACTTAAAGCTCCGGCAGTCAACTTATTAATTGTAGACATTAAAATGACAGATCGATTCTTACGCCGGGAATCGACATCGCCATTCCGCATATCGAGAACTCGCGGTGAGTGAGACGGACAAGCTCAGCAAGTACCTTGGATAGAGAACATGCATGAAAATCAGAATTGAGTTTCATTGAAACGATTTAGGAGGAAATGTAAAAAAAGCATAATTATAAAACGCAATACACTACGTTTTGACCCGTTTATAAAAAAAAATAGAATAAACAATTGTATTTTTTTTTTAATTTCTTTGGCATGCTCATGTTATTTCCATAATATTTTAATTGAACGATATTGGCTTAAACATAGTTATTTACGAAATGAAAAATTATTTATAAGTTCCATATATTTTGAACATGGAACAACAGCTGTGACGTCATTTCTGTCGTCTATTTTGTATACTGTGTTTTTGCAGAGAGCCTGAACTATGAATTTTTAAAGCTTCATATCTTAAGAACAAATAACACGACAGTTATTTCGCGTATACAGTTATTCCTCTCTTTCATAGCACTTTCCAGAGAGCGTAAAAAAAGAATTGAGCATGTTCCCTATTGGCTCACGAGGTGACCGCCATGTTGGATGATTGTGCAGGGTCCATCCGAATCGCTATCACCATCTTAGTCTTTAAACGACCACCAAGCATTGTTTGCATCTTTGTATTCCAGTGCTTAAAATTACTAGCATAGTAATCATCTTGGTGCTCCACGCAGCGCATTGCAGTCGTAAGCCCGTTAAATAAACTGTTCTCGACTGTAATGCTCGTCTCAAGATGCGTTATAAATTTCAGTTTTCTATGGATTGATGTTTATATTGACGCATTTGTAACTTTATTAAGGACAGAAGTGCGTGGAGCTAACCATGTGCTTCTGTTTAGTCCACAAAATACTCTTTTACTAAACAATAAAATTTTCCTCGTGTGTGATATCCATTTCCCTAATAAGTCCATTGGAGTGTATACATAAGTCGACATTGGCGAAATTCACCTTAACACGAGTGAAAGATATCAATTAAAAGTAGGTTTAGAATACCCTTAGATTTTAGATTGTGTGGTCTAGTGAAATAATTTAAGATCCGATACAACGAACATTACCGAACTGGTTAATGGATGAAAAGCATTTTATATTAAATAAAATACGGTAAAAAATATATTTTTAGTGAGTTGACTAAAAAATGTCAGACCAGATTGTTATTTTTTATATTTTAGTTATATAATATATTGTGTGTATACATTTTACGTGATATTAAAGTATATACGTGTTTTGTTAAAAAAATGTTATATTTATTTTGACATAAAATTTATTCATTAAGCAGACTGCAAACTAATTAGTAATATCGATTTACCTGCCTACCCGAAAGTTATGAGGGGAAAAAATAGTCAACCTAACACTTGCATATTCTATAGGCTCCATATTTTGTTGATTAAGACTGATATAAATAAATATAGTCATATTCTGGACTGTTATTTTTTAGTCAACCCACTTGCTATATTTTTTACCATATTTAATTTAATATAAATTTTGATACTACTTTTCATGCATTAACCAGTTAGGTGACTGTCGTTGTATCCTCGAATCCTACACAAAAAGCAAATGTTTACTTATTGGTCTCAGATCCCATTTACCATCAGCCCCCTATTTCACCAGCGTGACAATGACATGTGACAAACGACAATTAGATATACATTGCAAATTAATCACATCACATCACTCATACATCACTAGCTATGTATACTGAAATGTCACCTGTCACCTGTCATTGTCTGCGTGGTGAAATAGGGGCACCATCTTTTAATATTTTTGGATGCTGCAGTCGGTAACGTTCTTAGCCTGTGACACAATTGTGCACACACAGAAGGCCTCCTTTCCAGATTGTATTTACCCCTATCCTGCCTCATAAATCAATAGGCATCGCAAATTCAATAGCTAAAGCAGATTCAATCCTATCTCGTTAGTAATAAAGTTGCATTTGCTACAGGAGTTTTGTCTGAGATACTGCCATTTGTTAACGTTATGAGAGCTCTGCTCTTATAAACTTGGCAGTCAAGACAACCGAGACACCAATAGTAAAAACAGAGTTTATTATGGCCCTAGCAAGTGCTCAGTCTTTGTAAACTTCGTTTTAGTTATTTTGTAGACGATAAGTCTTTTTCTTATAAAACCCTCAATTGATTCAATAATGCCGCTTTCAATATAAACATTCTTGTGACTTATTGTCCGATTTAACAAAACAGATATCAAATATAATATTTAACATCAGCGTTTTCTTAACTTCTTGTTGATTTCTCTGCCGTCTTAAGTCAATAATCTCACATTCAATAGCTAAAGCAGATTCAATCTTACGTCGTTAGTAATAGAGTTGCATTTGCTACAGGAGTTTTGTATGAGATACTGCCAAATGGCTTTAGCAGGGCTGTTCTAAAATCTGTGATAATCTATAATGTTTATACAAAAATAATCCTTGTTTCCCTTGGTTACGCCGTAACTCGAGTTATGGCGTAACCAAGGGAAACGGGGATTATTGGCTCGACCGTTATTTTTTTGTAGTGTTTGCCTTGAAAAAGAAATATATTCGACTGAGTGGTTTGCATTTTCTGTAGGAATAAGAAAGCCTTTGTAACTGATATTTACCTTCAAGGCAGCATGTTAAAGATATTTACTATTAATTGCATGGATATTGTTAAAGGCAAAATGATCAAAGAAAAGCTAACGTTAGTTAGAGAAATTGATTTACGGTAGAAGTTTAAATTCCTATTTAAAATGCAGATTAAAATCTGTACGTCTTTAGTAGTTTTAACTTGGCAAAATCGTTCCAGACTTGTCGTTGGAGCAAACATTGATGTTTAATATGGTACAAGGGCAACAATAAATACTCGCACAAAGTTGTTACAATTAATTATTAATCCATCGCATTTATTGCCGCAGTAGCAAGGCAAGGTATTTTTAGGATTCTACTCAGTGCCCGAGTTTAGGTTAGGACAGACTGCCCGCTTTTTAATTTGCATTCACAAGAATAGCCTTTTATAAGAATCTAATTGAAAACATTACATTTTTAAAAGTGATGTTGTTATTTAAAATAATTAATTAAATAAAAATAACCTCGCCTACTCAAAACGGCATTATGATCTTATGATCGCTAATTCAGATCATATTTTAGCGGAAAACTAAAAGTTATTTCTTAATTTTAATATAATTAATTAACGGGACGTTTTTAATTTCATTTTACATAGTTAATAGCTTTAATTAAAACAAAAGTGAATTGATTCTTTTGTGTAACGAAAGTTAGTCATACAAATTATAAGGGTAAATCTCGTTACACAAAGGACGCGATCGTTATTTTTGTTTTCATTAAGACTTTAACTAAGTATGTTATTTTTTTTAAAACGACTCTATTTGCAACATATTTTTAAAATCTAACTGCAGACACTGATTTGAGAAGCCTATTCCTCGAAATGGTTTTAACATTTTCATGCATTGTTTAGAACAGGTTAATGAATCCCAATGTCTTTGTTTACACATTTTAAATGTTAACACACATTTGCAAATGCATCCTGACTGTGATTATTAAACTTATGCCATCAGTTCTGTATTGTCACATAATATAATGTTATTACCTACGGGCCGCTTCAATGCTATCCAAACAAAAACAAAACTTCTCCATTGTCTTTGGGAGAGACACCTATATGCTTTATTCTCCGGTTTTATTTATCCCATTGTATACAGTTCGGGGAGAATAAATGATATGCTAAGAAGGCAAAATATTGTTAAGCAAAAACGTCGCCATTTTGAAACGGGCGGTGTTTTGAATATGGAATGTCCCCTTCGATGTTGAGACTACTTTTTATAGTTACTTTTATTGATTGAAAATATTGGTATTCATTTTAAACTAACATTGAAACGCTTTATTGTGAGGTGACTAAACTTTCCAAGTCCCGGGCAGTTAACGGGATTGAGAAATTTAACTGCTGGCGCTGTCCGTAATTTTTAAAGCCGAATTTCAGACCTACAAATGGAAACATACACAGATCATATCACTAGCGCAACCATTAAATAGTACCGCAGGAATGGTTTCAAATGTAGTGAAGCAAAATTCAACTTTCATTTTCACTTTATTTCAAAAATAATTTGAATTAAAATCCGCATTGATATTTAACCATTCATTCAGGGTCGAGGAATCCAGTCCAAACAAAAATATGGCTGACTCCACCGAATATCCACAGGGATTGAACCTTGTTATTTGAGACAGAAAGTCCGCATCGGAGGAGAGGAAGAAGCAGGAAGCTATGCTGAAGGAGCGAGAGGGATCGGAGGGATCCCCGGGGGTGCCGGACGAGTGCGCGGGGTGCGGGGGAAGGATCCAGGACAGGTATGGCTTTACTTGATCCTTTGATATCTATACTAAATATATAAAGGGCTTCCATGCCTAACCGATTGACAACGCGCATCATTAACTGCTGGCTTTATTAACCTCGTCGATGTGTATTAGGATGTGCATGATCAAGAAAATTTAATCTAAACTACATTGCAATGGGAATAAAGTCCATTATTATTTGCTTAAAAATTGATATTGGCATTATAGAGCAAACATATTTAAACTTTATTTCCTTGATGCTAGATACAGATTCCCGGTCACAAAAATCTTTCTTTTTGATCTTATGTCACAACTAGCTTTTGCCCACGACTCCGTCCGCGTAGAAGTCGTTTATCGCTACTCCATCGGGAACTGTACAACTTTCCAGGATACAAACTATCCTATGTTCTTTTCCGGGACTCAAACTATCAATCAAGTTGAGAATTGACAGAGATCCGCTAAGAAAGGATTTTGATAAATTCCACCCCTAAGGGGATAAAATAGGGGATGAAAGTTTGTATGAAACTTACGAAAATTCTCGATTGATTGAACTGAAATTGAAGATTGGAGCTACTATGATCAAATGAATTTACGTAAGTTTCATACAAACTTTCATCCCCTATTTTATCCCCTTAGGAGTGGAATTTATCAAAATCCTTTCTTAGCGGATGCCTACATCATAGTGGCTATCAGCATGCCAAATTTCAGCCCGATCGGTCCAGTAGTTTGGGCTGTGCGTTGATAGATCAGTCAGTCAATCAGTCAGTCACCTTTGCGTTTTATATATATAGATGTCGATCTCAAGACGACGTGAAATATGACAGTTTTAATGACTTGACGTGGATTGAACCTTCTTAGACAATTTAGCTGTGTCCTCATAGTTGAATAAATTATCAGGGGGGTGATTCTCTCAACACAGCGCTGCGTCAATTTCAAAGGTGAAGTTTATCCGGCAAGTTTAAGAAGTCCCGTCGGAGCGTACAAAACACTTTTTAGCGCGTGCCTTCTTAATTAGGCAGCTTTATACGACACTGAACTCGACTCACCTGCCTGCTGCCTAATTCTACTGCGTTATAACGATATCGCGTTGGTCAAGTTTTGGAATCTTTTATGTCACAGTCGCCATTGTGGTAAATGATAAAATGACATGAGAGTTATCAAAACGTTGACCGTACGGAAACTGGTTAAAGACGATATCGTTATTTCCTTGTACAATTCCAACCCTGGTACTTATATAACCTCGTAAGACCCGTGTGCTTATAGGGGGTACATAATCCATGCAATTTAGTTTAAACTCTATGTCAGTTAGTTTAAAGCACATTTTTATTTGTTTAAAAGTTGAAAATGGCATTTAAGAGCAAAGGTAATTGAACTTTATCTCTTTTCAATTAGGTTCAAATTCCCACTTACAAAAATCACCCTGTTTGTAGTATGGTGGGCGTCACATAAGGCCGGCCGTACCTACACGGCGCGTTAGTCTTACGTAAACGTTTGGATACGAAGAACGCTTTGAATGCCGTGACTTCACAGGTGAGTCGAGCTCAGCTCAGCTCGTATAAAGCTGCCTAATTCAGAAGGCCCGCGCTAAAATATGTTCTGTTCGCTCCGACGGGACTACTTATACTTGCCGGATAAACTCGTTCGACGCAGCGCTGTGTTAAGAGAATCACATCCCTGTGCTTGAACTATTACGTGTGTTCCCATACTTAAACCGCGCCGCCTCCGCTCTCAGTGCATTTGCAGCTTAAGCGTTTCGACTAGGATTACTTGCATGGGAGTATCCCATTTACGGTAGATATTGTCTGAATGTTCTAACTGCTCGCGGTGTCGATTAGGAAAATACGTGTTAGATTGACAATAGAAAGGGAATTCATGGTAAATATTAAGAATAAGAAGAATAAGAATAAATTTATTGAAACAAAACACATGGTTACAATAACAGGCTTTATCCGGTGGATATCAAACTAGGCTGTACTGCCCAGAAAGATCTTAACAGGCCGTGACACAAGTATTTTTACAAAAACTAATAGCAGTGTGAGTGTGTGTGTGTGTTTGTGTGTGTGTGTGTGTGTGTGTGTGTGTGTGTGTGTGTGTGTGGTGTGTGGTGTGTGGTGTGTGTGTATGTGTGTGTATGTTTATGTGTGTAAGCTCCCTATCACAAATACGCAAAATGTCTTCTGGCACCGTAGGTATATGAAAGAGTCGCAAACCACTGTTTTAGAATTGACTTGACCTCGTAGGCGGTGCTTTGCTTCAGGTCACAGGCTTTACAGACGACATTGTATACAAACGGATGCATAACGTTTGGCAAAAACATATCTCACTGCGGGAACTGGTACCCTTAATACTCGTCTGGTCATGATGCTAGCTTTCGAATATAATTAAAATTGTTCGAAGGTTCTACCTTCTCGCGGCGGACCGGCAGTGGCACGGCGCCTGCCTCCGCTGCTGCGAGTGCCGGCTGCCCCTGGACTCCGAGCTGACCTGCTTCTCCAGAGACGGGAACATCTACTGCAAGGAAGACTACTACCGGTAAACCTTTGATTTTGGAAGCAGCAGTTAATCTGAGGCCTTTATTCAACAAAGTTTATGCTCATCGTGCTAGTTTTCCCAATTATAATGTTGAGCTAAGTAAGTCAACTATTGTAAAACGTTAGACATTTTCAATTTTTAGCACCTGACATTTACTAATACAATCCGATTGACTGACATAATTTTCATTTTGAGAAATTTCCATATGGTCACCATATTTATCAAATTCGATTTAACAAAAGTAAAGGTCACTTCTCCTAAAATACATGAACATTTTTTGGGTAGATGTGTAAATGAACGTACTATCACGACGCAAATAAATATTTTCTCTTGACATGTCGAGCACTCGGACGTCCACCTTATACCGGGTGTTGCCTGTAATAGGAGCAAAAAATTAAGGGATTGCTTCTACTCTATAAACGTAACAACATTTTGTTCCACAACTTTAAAAAAATATGTAATTTATTATTTGGGATATTTTCGAACAAACTAAATAGTATTTTCAATGTACTCCATCCAATAGTCTAGTTGACATCTACTGTCAGCCTAGAAACTTCGTAGTTTTCGCAATACATTGCTTGCTTAGAAAATCTAAATTCATTATATTTAGTTAACAAAAAAACTTTATGGGATTTGTGGAAACAGTTAACGACCGTAGTTAACTAACTTTCAAAGCAAATGTACAGATTAACCTGGAAATGGTGTTTTGTATAGAATAGAACGGTTTAATTGTGACTGTTTCTTAAGCAGGTTGGTAAAGTTAGATTGGTAAAAGATAGTTTGGCTGGCGACAAGTGGAGCTATGAAAATTCCAGGAAACGAGTAAACCACTGCTGCATCAACCAGTTGAATTTTGGTAACAATAGGATCCCGTAACCAATAAAATTGGGTTTCGTCCTCCAACTGCAAATGCTCATTATATCCAAAACTCTTTAGTTGTAGCTTTATTTTTGGCAAAAAAAAACATTATTTTATGGTTACTAGTAAATTTTTACTACACATAAATTCCCAAATCAATATAGTATGTTAGGCCTGTTTGTGAAATATGATAACTTACGTGCTGAATTTTATTAATGAACGCGTTGCTCCGTGTTTTATATTTTAAAACATTATATTTTAAATGCAAAGCGATTTTCACTTTACGCCCATTGCGAATATCTTTTGAAGCTGCGCTTAAATAAAATACGCGTTAAACTGATTGCATTTCGTAAATGTGTTACTGTATGAAATTGGAGGTCAGGCAATGTTTGGCCCGCTAGTATTGATCTCCAATATAATTCAGGTGTTATGCATGCACAGATCAAAATTCTGGTTCGTTGTCAAGTGGTACTATGTGGTGGTAGTGGCCCTTGATTTTTATATTCGTGACAATGGATTCATGTAAATATATTTTAGCAGAAAATGTTCCTAATACTCAACTTTTAACCAGATAAACAACTCAAATCATTAAATAAAGTGAATAAAATTAAAACCATTCATGATTAAACTAAAAACAACACTTAATAGGTGCCAGAATTTAAATTCTATAGCTTTGAGCTATGGTTCAATTTGGTTTGAACGCTCTGCTAATAAGGGGCCTTGTCAAGCTCACTTGAGCATTCCCACACCTGTCTCAGTACTTGTGTTTGTGTGTCTCTTTCTAATTATTCGTTTATGTGGTCATACTTCAAAAAATATTTTAAGTACACAGACTTAAAATATTAATTTAAAGTTTTGTTAAATGCTTAATTAATTTTATCAGACTAAGTATGCACAGTGAATGATCATGTTCTAATACCAGTCAAAAAATGTGTGGACATGTGTTATTATGTAACATATAATACTTCGGTTACTGTAGACGTGTTACCAAAATGATTATTTTAATCGTCGAAACCTTGCAAAAGATTCTACAAAAGTACATAACAATGTTATGGCGTTCATTCCCAGAGTGGGTAGGCAGAGCTACAGAAATACCAAAAACTTTTAAAAACCTAATAATACATTATAAGATATTATCTTATGAAATGCAGAAAAGACATCTATTATCTACACAAAATAAACTCTTGAAAACTCAGTCGCCTATTTTAGTACCATTATTATTCCAAACACAAAAGGACACTTGACAAAACAGATGTTATCCTAAAAACACTACGCGATATGTTTGTTCATAATTTGTTGCCATTTCGAGCCGCTAGGGCGCGCCCCTGGCATACGGCGTAATCGGGGCGATGTGTCAAAACGTCAAGATGTCCGCACGTTGACAGGTAGGAAATATCACAGGTGTCCGCGCTAGTTGGGGCCGCTTAATAATGGGTGTATTTCATTCTATTTTCTCTAATTTTTAATTGTAGCGTCATTTTAATTTATCTTATTAGTCGATAAACGACAAACGACAAGGTGGAAGAACATAGAATCGGTTTCGCAAACGAAAGGTTCCGTACTATTTATGCTTAGTTTTTTTTTACTTTCAGATAATGTCATGTTCCTACCTATTACGGTTCAAGAGATACCTACCGCGATACGCCAACGAAACAGTAATTATTATTTTTATTGATGAGTTGTTGTTATATCGGCTATAATTATTATAACGTTCATGAGATACAGCCCGATGAAGACAGAAAGACAGACCAACAACAGACAAGTAATAGGGCCGTTGGCTCACTTTGAGGTCGGACCTAAAGCAGTCCTAAGTATTATATTTTTTATATATCAGTTTCTGGGTGACAGAGCTTTACTCGGGTGTATGTAGATGACACTATTAAATCACAATTTTATAGTAAGTATCGTGTATAACACGCGTCGTGTGTCGTGTATGTCAAGTACGTCGGAACCCGATTTTTCGCGAAGATGACGCCTCGACAGATCGATTTTTTGTCCCGCAAAACCCCCTATGTTGTCAATTTAATAGAGATTGTTTGAGCCATTTTTCAGAACGTGATTACAAATGATCTATATAGTGTGTGATTGGATAAGGTGCACAAAAGAATAGGGATGAAACTAGATGCAATTTCACCGACAAAATAGTAATGAAATAATAATTCACCCCTATTGGAAGAAAGTGACATATCTCGCCTCATATGAGAACTATTGAGATGAAATTTACAGTTTTTTAATCCTAGACAATTTCCGGTGTCAATCAAATAAAAAAATCGAAAAAATACGCCAAACAAAGAAGGTTATTAAAACGATTTAACACAGTCATGTTAATAAACATGTTATTTCCTAAGCAAGGTTGTATTGGGTCAGTAAAATGACTCCTTAATCTCAAATTTATTAAAGAATCAAACGAGTACAGAGTACGAGTCATACGTGTTTTTGCTTAGTAACCATTTCTGTGTTGCATTTCCTGTACCTTAAATGGGAGTAAGTTGGGCAAGAGTCACATTTAGGTTGTAACTTGCCTCAAAATGTTAAGCCAGCAAGACTTACATTTTTTATTAGGTATTTAAAGAACAAATACAATTTTAAATTTAAGTATTTATTTTTAAAATGAACGTTTTTATTTTAAGAACGGGTAAATTTATTCAAGTATATTCTTGGCTTTGTTCGATGAAAATCCGTTAAGCCGTTTAAAATTTATAAGCTTTTATCCCAATTTTGTAGGGACTTTTATAAATAATACTTGAAATCAATTATGAAAATCCCTCCAGTGAAAATGTACGTGCCCGGAGCCCGTTGGAAGTATTTGCTCATTACTAAGACGTTATTTAAGGCGCTGAAATAAAGATTTTAGGTTTTTCATTTACCGGGCGCCATGTTTAATTTATAACGCAAAGCAGTCTATAACAATCGCACAATAATCACAAATGGATGGACACCGCATTTGTTAAAATCGGTTAATTAGGAACGACGTTACAGTGAAACATCCATACATATCAATAAACATACATATAGACATAGGCTGTCAAAATCATTAACCTTCCTTTTTACTTCGCCGTAATCAGGTAAAAGAACTTACGTTCTATGCCACTGGCAACAGATAAACATTATACACATACACACAGATACGTCATGTGAAACTTACATCACCCCCTTTACATCAGGGGTTATAAAGAATTCCTAAGGCAATGTTAAACGACTATTAAATCCATTCGTAAGATCCAATTTTATTCCAGGCTCTTCTGCGTGAAGCGCTGTGCTCGCTGTGGCAACGGCATCACTGCCAACGAGCTGGTCATGCGAGCCCGGGAGATGGTGTACCACCTCACCTGCTTCACCTGCGTGGCCTGCGGGACCCTGCTGTCCAAGGGGGACGTGTTCGGCATGAGGGAGGGCCTGATCTACTGCAGACCACACTATGACAGCGCCTGCTTAGATGAATACTGCGATGAGGATATGAACGTTTATAGGCAAGTGGAACTGGTTTTCAGAACAAAACCTGGCTAAGTGCGAGGACTCCACAAGGGTAGCTTACTGTATGAAGGTTTAAGTTTTAAATTAGAATCTGTTCTTATTATTTATAGTTATTTATTTAGGGGAATGGGGGCTTGTAGTACTGTTAGGCGATGGGCTTGAAACATCTCACTGATACACTGGTAAACTTCTTGGCCTGATTGTGCAAAATGTGGTTACAATATTATAAACAAGTCTTTTTAGAATTGTTGGTATTGCTGTAGCTCTGCCATAGTGGGAATGAAGGCGTGATGTTATGTATGTGTATGTAAAGTGCATACCAACTGACTCGTCTTATTTAGTAAACACTTTTATAACCTCAAAATGCATCGTTTTTGGCGTAAACTGTCGTTTTCTGATGAAAAAAGCAAGTACCGAAGTAGTAAGACCGAATTTTGCAAACTGTTTTCCTGATTTTTACATCATGGATGGTTTTTTTATGACTAAATTTGTAATTTTACTCGAAAAGGGAGCATTTTGAGGTTATAAAAGTGTTTACTAAATAAGAGAAGTCAGATGGTATGGAGTATATGTATTTACGTACGAGAGATACCGCGAATGTGCTTTCTTTTACTTTTAATTTAATTTTACTTTTATTTTTTGTAGTTAAAGCTGTAATAGAACACTCTGTGAAAATTTCAACTGTCTACCTACTACTAGGTAGTTGATAGTCGGGAATTTTCAAAATAAAGTGTACCCTAGTTAAGGAAAATTAAGAAACGTTTACTTTTGTCAGTTTTGTGACTAAATTAGCCACATAAATGTATGGCTAATTTCGTCACAAAACTGACAAAAGTAAACGTTTTTTAACTTTCTTTAACTAGGGTACACTTTATAATGAAAATGCCCAGTCTAGTTGTTGATATTTCTGTAGCTATACCTACCCCACTCTAGGAATGAAGGCGTGACGTTATGTATGTACCTACTACGGTTGATGAGACCCCGCTGATAAACAGCAGAGTCTTGATGATAGAGTCTAGTTTGCACCCTTTGGGTTCAGTTGTATTGTCTAATTTAGTACGTAACCTGTTACTTGTCTCTGGCTCGCATACACACACGTTCACGTCTTACCCGTGCATCCTTGCAGCCTCTACTACCACAGACTATACACCACGCGCCATATGTGCCCGAGACAGGTATAGAACTTCTTCGTGTGTATTACATATATAATGCACCTACTGGTCATTACTTATTTACCCACATACGGAACCCTAAAAAGGCTAATAGGGTTGTCAGAGCCTGATGACACGCGCCACACATCCCAGCAATAAAATGTGGGCAAGCATTGGTTACGTGTGAATTTGAATAGTGTTGCTGCAGCTTAAATTTTAGTCCCGTAGCGGTAACGTCGTGTTTGGTCATTCTCTAGTGGGTGGTTTCGCTGGTGGTTGCATTGTGGCTGCGACTTGGCTTGATACTGTAGGTAGCGTCCACACGGTTGATTTTGGCGAGTTAATTATTTTTTGCCGTGTTGTTGCCGGGTTGGAGAAGCACCACTCCATGTCTTCCCATGGATGTCGTAAGAGGCAACTAAGGGAATAAGGGCTTGTAGTTCTGTTAGGCGATGGGCTTGCAACCTCTCACTGATATACTGGTAGACACCATAGCCTAATTTTGCAAAATGCGGTTACAGAATTATTAAGAAGTCTTTTTAAAGTTGTTGGTATTTCTGTAGGTCTGCCTAAGCCACTCAGGGAAAGAAGGCGTAATCGTATGTAGTAAACTATTTATTTTCATACAAAACGCAATAGCGCCCGCTGACGTATTGTGGTTGTGTTAACCTCAGTTAAGGCACGTATGAACAGGTCCTTATTGGATGTTGATTCATAAATTTACCGCATTTATCCGCAACTCTGTCTGCGTAGGAGTCAGTTATCGCTCTTCCCTAGGGAACTATTCAACTTTGCGGGATAAAAAGTATCCTCTCTCTCCCCGGGACTCATACTATCTCCGTACCGAATTTCATCTAAATCGGTTCCGCGGTTTATGCGTGAAAGTGTATCAAACAGACAGAGAGATAGAGTTACTTTTACATTTACAATATTAAGAATGAGTTTCAAAAAACAGTTTTTAGACTCACTCGTAGAAATCTGAAAGGTAAAAATACCTTCACCTTTGAATTTTGGCATGAAGACATGTTAAGAAAAAATGCGAATTCAAAAATACCCCTTAAACCACAGTATATAAATAAATATATTTTATTTATATGCTTTGCTTAAACGGTTTTTTTTTTGTTAAAAATGTACGAAACATCAAATACGAATAACCTGTTATGTCGTTTGTTGAACAGAAAAACTTCGTAGGTTGATATCGACTAACTTTACGACTGGCATAATTATTATACTACAAAAAAATAATATAAAAAGTAGGCAAACGTCTCATGTGCCATAAAAAGCAGTGATATTTTAAAAGGTACCATTTTGGGACTAGATTGTTGACAGTCAAACCAAGTGCATTTGAATGCATATTGAACTCTAACTTGTCCGTTCCCATACTTTATGAAGTATGGAAACAGACAAGTTAGTTTTGTTAGACTATACTTACGATATTGTAACATACTAAAATACTGCCAATGATTTTTATATAAATATAAACAATTTTTCTCTATTCTAGGTTATGCTAGTTTGTAGGTACAGATGGTTAATCGATGAGTTCGATTATACTTAGTTGCCGACATGAAATCATAGAATCTTCATAACTTTAGTATTTTTAACCCCCTAAGGCCACCCTATTACGTAATTTTACCTTTATTGATGCAACCGTGCAGTCTCTATTTAATGATCGGGGCGTGCCATCGAGATACCAACACAGCAGTATCAACCCTATTTTAAAATGGCAATCAGCTCGGGCTAACGAAACGCGCAGTTAGAGTCCAGTTACACTGGAGCGGCGTGGAGAGAAAATAGAGAAAAGCGCTACGATAAATACGCATACAATCAGTATTGATTTGTGTAGAACTTAATCGAATAAGTTACTCAGCTTTTATAATTTCACTTTACAAAATAAAAACGTACTCTGATATTTATACACATATTTGTATATGAATTTTCTGTAAAAACCATTAACACACGATAGCTTTAACATCATCGGTAAGTACTTCAACCTTCTGTAGGTACATTTGTCTATTCAAAGTGCCTTGCAATATAAACTTTCCCTATTATAGGTGTCAAGAAATGCACAGTGAGGGAGATTCCCCTCAGTACTACGGAGGACCTAGTCAGAAGGGACGCCCTCGGAAGCGGAAACTGGTTCAGTCGCCAGATGATATGCAAGTTCAAACCATGAGGATGGCCAGTACTGCGTTGGGTAAGCGACTCTCTTTACTTGCAGCATAAGATTCAATTTACATGCGAGCTGTGCGAATAATATTTAACTTTCTACGTATTAAGAATTAATTATTTTTAAGAGGATTTTGTCTGCGTTTTTTTAGCTGAAGCATTTACAAAGCTTATATTTGTGAAGGAAAATAACAGAGCTAAAGTAACAGTAGGGTCTATTATTTGTTTGCCATAATATTTATAGTCACCATCGCATTTCTATAAATCAAATCTCACCTAACCCATCCTCATCTAGGTACGATATTAAAATGATAACTCCCAGTGATGTGGTCACATTGAACTAAGATCACGGTTTCCGAGTAATAACAATAACGAATATTCCAGGAGACATCGATTAACCTCACTGGTTAGCTTATGGCATATAATCTTGTCAATCAGGTGTGAGCCATGATTAAACATTTCATGGTCCAATAAATGTCCTGCGTGTTTACATAATCACCGATCATTATTGATGCTTAATACACCTCCTGACCACTAATTACAACAAATGTCTAGTCTTACACATGCATGAGCATTGTGGCTAATTGGTCGTCTATAGACTAAATACGTCCAAATATTGGAAAAGAACACGATTGGCAACATATTTATATACCAAATAAGACATTTTCTATAACCTAACAAGTAACATTAAAACCCTCACCGCCGTTAAAAGGCTCTAATTTCTTACACTGGCGACGCCTACATCTTTAACGTGATACGTTAAAAGCCATTGTACGTTAAAATAATAAATACGAGTGCATAAGGCCGCGAGTTTTGTGATTTGATCTTTATTGTCTAAAAGAATCCACAACAATTGAAGAAAAATATTCTTAAAAAGTAAAGGTAGAATAGGATTTCGTTACACAATACTTTGAAAGTGGTTGACACTGACATACTCGTAATATGCCACGAATTATCAGAGATATTTTCACGGAATCCGGATACGTACAACTTTTTTAGCTTTACAAATCATAATGATCCCCCTTTATCACGACTCAATAGTTCATAAGCTAAAACAGGGATTATCTCAACACAGCGCTGCGTCGATCTTAAAGGTGAAGTTTTATCTGGCAAGTTTAAGAAGTCTCGTCGGAGCGTACAAAACACATTTTAGCGCGTGCCTTCTTAATTAGGCAGCTTTATACGACACTGAACTCGACTCACCTGCCTGCTGCCTAATTCTACTGCGTTATAACGATATCGCGTTGGTCGTGTTTTGGAATCTTTTATGGCACAGTCGCCACTGTGGTAAATGATAATTCTCAATTAGGCAGCAGGCACTGAGTCTAGTTGGGTGAATCAACTTTTAAGGTACTCCCCAATTTTCGACATGTCTCACTATGTCACCTTAATTTGGTGCACGCGCTAAAATGTGTTTTGTACGCTCCGACGGGACTTCTTTAACTTGCCAGATAAAACTTCACCTTTAAGATTGACGCAGCGCTGTGTTGAGAGAATCACCTCCCTGAACACGCTTTTTGCCTACAAACACAGAGTACCTCGCATTTAGCTCCTGGCAGTCGAAAAAAAGCTAACGTCAAAACACCACGTGCGAAAACGACTTAAAAAAACACGTCTGTCATTAATTCTCGAGACCGTGCCACTCTCGAAAAACTTGAAACTATACAAAACGCGTGCCGAGCCAGCGCTGCCAACCTGACGCCTATTCAAGACATTTCTAGATAGTAGCCGGTTGAAATTTAGCTGAAACCTCAAAAAGAAAAACGCTCCCTACGTCCCAGATGTCAATTCATCCCGGGTAATCGCTAATGAATAGGTCGCGGAGCGCGAGAACAGCGCCCGTCTCGCTCTTGCTTGCTAAATATCCGTTGGCAAGAGGGAATGTGCCGGAGTTTCCTCTAGTGGATTGGTGGCTAGGGTCGGTATTCTGGATTATTCTTTATGGAGGCGAAATGCGAGGCTCATTGAGGTCCCTATTCAGGCTCTCTCGGCCTGATTAATAATGGAGACACTTAGTTTTTTTTACTCGGTTGGGTTTAACGTTAGTTTATAGGGTTTTCTTATTTAATAGTGTAATTTATGATTATTTTACGTTTAACATCAAGTCGTGTAAGCTATTATCCCTAGCGTTTTTTTAGGTCTAAACTGTCAAAATGTATGAAAAGACATAGGCGGTCGACGCTACCGTCTGGCAGCTTACGCCAGTCTTATTTTTACGATAACGACAACGTTTCCATAATGCATCTTTTCTTTGACCACTGATCAGTTATAATTATAATAAAACCTATGCGGTGATTAAAGGTCATGCCATGTTATTTTCTCAATATCTCATTATTCAACTCGACGGATGAATAATTATACCTACAGTGAGTTTGTGTTGTCCCGTCAGAGCACGCAAACAGTATTTTGGTATGAGCATTCTCAATAACGTAGCTTTTAACCGTTGCTCGTATTTGCTCGCACACTCGATCCACCAATCGAGATGAAGCCGTTGATATAAGAATAACACCTCAAACCGGCAACACTGCGACCAAGTTACATTTTAAAAAGTTTGAGATCAGTTAGTTTGATTTATTTAAAACCGGACATGATGGACCGGGCATGTCGGACCATGCTCAGTGTAGGGTTCCGACGCCGTTAAGTACTACAAACATAAAAATCAACATTGGGGGCGGACTTGAGTTTAACAAAAATTGCACTTTAAAGCTTAATATTTCATAAACCGATTACTTAATCAAAAAACTGTTTGTGCAAACCCGTAATATTTTTGAAAGACCTATCCAACGACACCCCAAACTATAGAGTAGATGAGAAAAAAAATACATCCCCACGTAAAGTGTAAGGGAGGTACCCTAAAAAAATGTTTTTTTCATGTACCACTTTGCGTGACTTATAATGTATATCCATGCCAAATTACAGCTTTATAGCACTGGTCTCTGCGCTAGGCTGCGGACGGACAGAGATGGCGAAACTATAAGGGTTCCTAGTTTGACTACGGAACCCTAATAAAAATGGTTTAGCACTATAAATGTTACGTTTTCCACGTTAACGTATTTTTTCTTATATGTGAAAGGAAATAATAGTATTTTCAATACCGAACAACCTTTACAAAAATTACAAATTTTATATCCTTAAATAACCAACAGAAGGTACCCAATTTAATATTGTAATATACCGTTGAGAAAACCGCCAAGTTAGGATTAAAAAAAGTTAGTGGCAATAAATTGGTTAATCTAGTGCCAAACTAGGCACCTTTTTATATATTACTACTTTTGGTGGGTCATGAGATTTTGGCCATTTTAGTACTTTTTAGTGGGAGGTCGATATAAGTTTATGTAAACTTTCAAAATATATTTTGTAAAACAATAAGTTGGCTGTCATTATACTAGAGCTACGTATTTAATTTTTCATTCATTTTAATAAGTGATAATAATTTTACAATTTCCCGATTAAGGATTGATTGACATTTGTAGTTCTCAGATTTTTGCCTTTACTTGTACTTTAATACTTACCTCGATGCCGAATTTCAAGGATCGAAGTCATCGAGAAGTTAAGTACCCCTTAAGTTTTGATGAGTGAGTCAGTCAGTACCAAATACGCCGTTTTTAGAAATCAATAACTTTTTATAGGATCGTTATAGAATCTTGATTGCTTACAGGTTTTTAAAGTCAGTTCATAACTTCCCGTGTGGTTGCCGGGTTAGAATAATGCCACTCCATGTCTTCCCGTGGATGTTGTAAGAGGCGACTAAGGGAATCAAGGCTTTTAGTACTGTTAGGCGATGGGCTTGCAACCTGTCACTAATACACTGGTTAACATCTTAACCTGATTGTGCAAAATGTGGTTACAGAATTATTAACAAGTTTAGAGTTGTTGGTATTTCTGTAGCTCTGCCTACCCCACTCTGGGAATGAAGGCGTGATGTTATGTATGTAAGTAAAGTTCATAACTTTGAGTATTGTGTAAAAAACAGGTTCCTGGCTACACCAGGGAAACCGATATGAGGGTGGAAAATATGGGTTATGGTTTGAGTATCATTCATTACTGTGTTACTTTATTATTCGAAACCTTAATGGTAGAAACATCTATACATTACAGAGTGTCAATTGCAAAAAACTAGTTTTCTGTGACATCAAATTTGTAAAAGTGTCGAGCTCCTTACTTAATATTATAGTTCTTTATAGGTTTTAAATAGCAAAAAAATACAATCATATTGATTATATGATTGGAGCGTTGAAGTACGCCTGTGCGGGAGATGCATGATCATTAAATATTATTTTATTTTCGTTAAAACCATATTTTGAAATGTCATTGTATTGTCAACGTTAGTTAAAAAAAAGCGGCCAAGTGCGAGTCGGACTCGCCCATGAAGGGTTCCGTAGCAGCATGTAACATAATATAAAAGTTCGTTGTAGCTTTGATCAATGTTTTTATGACGTATTAAAAAAAAAACTACTTACTAGATCTCGTTCAAACCAATTTTCGGTGGAAGTTTGCATATGCATATGGAAGTGTACATCATAATATATTTTTTTTAGTTCTATCATTCTCTTATTTTAGAAGTTACAGGGGGGGGGACACACATTTCAACACTTTGGAAGTGTCTCTCACGCAAACTGTTCAGTTTAGAAAAAAAATATGTTAAAACCCACGTGTGGGTGAAAAAAAAAAAAATTTTTGAGTTTCAGTTCTAAGTATGGGGAACCCCTAAAATTTATGTTTTTTTTTCTATTTTTGTGTGAAAATCTTAACGCGGTTCACAGAATACATCTACTTGCCAAGTTTCAACAGTGTAGTTCTTATAGTTTCGGAAAAAAGTGACTGTGACATACGGACGGACAGACAGACAGACATGACGAATCTATAAGGGTTCTGTTTTTTGCCATTTGGCTACGGAACCCTAACAATGCGATAACACGTCAAAGTCAAAATGGTTTATATAGAGTAAAATTAATAATTTTATTCGCAATATTTTACACAATACTTTTGTTTGTATACTTGTGTATAGCACGTAAAAAATAAAGAGTATGACAAATTAATTATCAGAGAGTATCAAATTAAGTGTCAGCATAATCTCGTGACTTGGCGAGGTACGACCGACGACGCTGTTTTTTTTTCCACGGTAGAATTAAGGCCCTTCCTGCAGTTTTATTTCGTAGTAGTAACTGACCTGTAAATGATCATGCATCTCCCGGACAGGCGTTCTCCAACGCTGCAACCAATTTAAAATTAAAAAAATCGAACAAGCTCAAAACTTCAAAAAATTGGTTACAACTAAAAGGTAATACGTCAATGCCAGTTCTAATTGAACATGCGCCCTTTCAACTTGGACGCTACTTGAGTTTTTCATAGGCAACATCGATAGGGCACGTAGGGAAGGGTTTAGTGCACTTCGCCGTCGCTGAGTGTCGTTGTTTTGTCAACAGCAGCCCTTAGTTGTCATTGTTTATAAGGATAGCAATACACTGAGAAGTCACGAACATGTAGATAAAGCATGGAGAATGATGAAGTCAATTTGCGAGAGCTGGAATACGATCAATAAAACTCATAACTTTGTTTAAAAAAACAAATACCGATTTATAAATAGGAAATTAATTTTATTAATTTTCAGTCATCAAAATTGTTACTTCAAATGGACAGGCCCTTATTGTTATTAACCCCCACGCAAAAAGAGGGATTTTAAGCTAAGATTGAGTAGGTGTCTGTTGATTGGTGTGTGTGTATATTCTGTACATGGCCTTATAAGTACCTGCAAACTTTTGCACCTTATCGCTTCAACGCCGTTCACTGACTAGAGCAGCTGTTGAAACATGACGTTAAAGTGACAAAGCACTAATGTGTGCAACTGCTAACAAGGCCGACCGTACCCAATTTTACCTTCTTAGACTAACATTGTAAGTAGATCTTAAACCATTATCGCGATACTAAAGCCACCAAGTCGCCACGGGTCGCCGACAGGTGGCAGCACTTACATGCTTGTCAAAACACGCACAAATACCGCTATGATGAATGTACCGACAATCCTGCATTCTTGATCTATAGATAATGACCACCCGCCGGCTAGTATTTTACACCATACTCGTTGAATTTATTGAAAGGGATGGATTTATAGTAGTTGTATAACGCTGTCTCTTTCAATGGCTGGTGTTGCGAGCGGTTTAATTGTAGCATAATATGATCCAAGTTCTGTTAATTTATAAATTTCTCACATCGAGAACTTGGGTGGTTTTTTATAATCGCCCAAGTGAATCGACCTAATTATTAAATTTATAATTAAATATATTAGACAGCTAAAGTGATTTAAGTGTGGGGTGGCCTCAATTATTTTTTATTGTGCCTTTTTGTGGTTAATTTTGTTTTTTGTTCAACGGTTGTAGTGTCGTTTTAGTTTTAGTGGTAATGAGCAGCGGAAACGCGGTAGAGTACCCAGAATGAGATAAATGGGAAGGTGAAACACTTCATTTTAAGTTTTTGTTGATTTAGTGGATTTATTATAGATGAAGAGTAACCAATGCACAAATGCACAAAATTAAATTGATGTTGGCTTAAGTTGAACGCTGTCTGTTTATAATTTGCAAAAGTAGAAAGTAGCGGTGGCTGGATTCTACTCGGTTAAACCATATTGATTTCGACATATCATCGTATTGTCATCATTACTATAACTCTTATTTACTTCTAATCAATACGATAACAAGCCAATAGCGATATGGTTTTACCGACTAGGGTAGAGCCCACGTGATTTAAGGCGAGATAGTGTCCTAATCAGATACATTGTGCAAATAAGTGTTGGGTTATGGTTACGTTAGAGCACCGAATTATTAGCGTAAATGAATTATGCAGGTATACGTCTCAGCGTTTAACGCATAGACAAGATACAAACGCTAACGTTAGCGATTAACGAATACGCACAAATATTAGCTGTGGTACGTTGCGGCAGTTTCCGTCCGGATCGCTACCACCAAATCCTGATCCTGAAATGATGATCCTTTAGCCAAGGCAAGCAATATTCGCATTTTAGTACCGGTGTGGGGATAAGACAAACCTGTTAAATGACTTACATAGGGCATTCCATCCTAGTAGTCTTTGGAAACACATTTTCAGTCTTTGGATTGCAGTCTTCATATTAAAATCTTGATTATGCGTATGTCTATATGGGTCTCAGATCCCATTTACCATCCATTACCATGGCTTGTGCGTTCGATTTGCCTTCTCATTGCTTTAAAATAAAAGTATGAAGTGGACTCCGATGCGACCGTCCGAGTTAAGTTGGTACATCAAATCTGGGGCCCTAGCCAAGATGCAAACGCTCCTAACGTTTTTCTTTTCTATCGCTCAAAATGTATGGGATGACAGTCGACCACATGGTTTATCGAAACGCACGAGAATGTCATCCCATACATTATGAGCGATAGAAAAGAAAAACGTTAGGTTAGGTTAGCGTTTGCATCTTGGCTAGGGCCCAAGGAATATTTTCGATAGTGATATATCGGTAAAAAAAATAAGTTAAGGACCTATTCTACGTAGTTGTGTACAAAAGTAATATAAGTATGGAGCTTACGTCAAATTTCAAATGTAGAATGTTGAACGATCCATACAGATGTATTACAATTAAATACTACATACGACTGGTCATTTACTTGAGTTTTTCACCTATACTGCCCTGCTAACACAAAAGGCAGTATCTCAGACAAAACTCCTATAGCAAATGTAACCTAATTACCAACAGCATAGGATTTAATCTGCTTTGGACATTGAATTTGAGATACTGCGTATTGGCTTAGGACGGCAGTATAGTTCGCCGTAAGCGTGTCTAGGACCACTTGTGTAGGATTGAGCATCAGTTTCGATAATTTAGTGGTGGTAGGGCCTCGTGTAGGGTCCAACCGGATCGCTACCACCATCTCATCCATTACCCACCCGCCAAGCAACAGTTTTCGTATTGTTGTGTTCCGGTGTAAGGATGAGACAACTGGTGAAATTATTAGCATAGAGGCATTCCATCTTAGTCTTCAGGGTTAGCAACGCAGTTTAGGTCTTAGGATTAAAGTTTTCAGAATTCAAATGTCTATGGGTCTCAGATTCCACTTACCATCAGGTGGCCTGAGTGTTGGTGTGCCTTCTCCTTTAACATTAAAAGAATAATGTTTATTAGTGACCCTTTTAGTGATAAAAGTACCCTTTGTGCTACTTACTACAGAGTGTAATCTATCTCTGTGCCAGATCCCTTCAGCTGTTCTGACGTGAATGAGAAAAAACATCCAAACTTTCGTATTTATAATATTAGTAAGATTCCGTGAAAGATTATCTAACTGATGCTGAAGTAATATACTATATAATATATAATCTACCTATCTTTTATCGCGAACATACAGACAGAGGGACGCGGCGGGGATTTTGTTTTATTGTGTGTAGTGATGTGTGACACTAACCTAATAATTGCTATTAAACCTAAATTTGGCAAATCGTTAGCAAAATAGTGTTACACTGTTTTTGGAATAAATAAATAAATATATAACAAATGGGATTTTCGTATATCGAAGCCAGACCACACGTGGCCTTCGAGTTTATCGCGCCGATCTACCGCTGTCAAACACTACCATTTATAATGATCAAAATCAATTATTACCATAATTGAAAAAACAAACGCGTCTAATAACTAAAAAGCCGTTTGTCATAAAAACTAAAACGTTTAGCGTACCCCTGGTCAAACATAAAAAAAAATAAACGAAAACATTCACTTAACTTGCGATAAAATCTTTTAAAAAAACGTATATCTTGCGCAACTTTAATTGCTAACGCGATCTTATAAAGGTACCGTTAGAGTTAAGTTTGCTTTTTTCAATACGCTACTTACGTCGTTTTGTCTTATTATGGTAGATCTGACCAAACCACCTGTCTTTCCTAATTAGGTGAGCGCCTCACCTGAGAAATTGAAATATAGGAAACTTATAAAGTAGTGATCAGTGTATGGTATGCTTTATTTAATAATAAATAAAAACAATATTACTTCTTCTGTTGAATCAGGATGCGAGAAAAAGTATGAACCTAAATGTTTATTATTCATCACTTTGCCCTTAATCCCAATCATTTGGGTTCCGTGCAGTATGCACGCAAATTTGTAGCTAGATTTTATAAAAATATGTCGGGCTGCTTAAGAGACATCACTCTCAAAGTAGACATCGCCATTATACCGGAGATTTTTCTCTTTTAAATAGTTACACACACATGTATACCTTCATTCACTGAAGGATCCATTAGTAGCAGCTCTGGCGAACGACCTATACAATAGAAAATAGAAATATATTATATGACTAAGATGCTCGTTAAATTATAAAAACTAGCTGTTGGTAATATCACGTATTGTACGTTCTTAACTTAACTCTAATGGCGTCGGTATAAAAATACAGTGAAATTAAGCTTAAGGTACTTATTGTATAATTGACATAATCCCTATTTCATATTTGTATTTTGTTTTCGATTCGGCTGCTATAACTGTCAATTTATTGTGAGCTATATTGCAACTACGATAGCAATAAGTATTAAGGCATCGTTGAATAGATGCCCAAGTTCTAAACTAAATCATAGCTATTTGATCCAATTTATTAGAACTCTATTATTTGATGCCCTAAGCCTTTTGGCGGCTAAGGTCTTTAAGGAAAAAATACTTGGTATAAAAAATACTAGAAAGAAAATTGAAGAGAAGTATTTATTGACTAAGTATAAAGATGTAGACATTTAAATACGTAGGTAGGTTTAGTTTATGTTAATTTTGCAGCAGGTCCGGAGGGCCAACCACCCAGAAATAGGAGCTCTGCGGCAGCGGAGCTCCGTTGATACTATCTAATTTCAAATATTTACGTATTTGAATGTTGGCGTTTTTATACTTAGTCAATAAACCTTCTCTCCAATTTTCTTTGTAGTCATTTTCATACCTAGTCATTTTTACTTATAGACTTTAGTCGCCAAAAGGGCCCTAAGACATTCTGTACCAGTAAATTTTTATTTTTCCAAATGATATATCGCCAGCAAGTTATTGTCCAACAGCAGACTTGATAAATTATGCTGGTTGTAAAGTGTTTAAGGCCCGATTCGACCAAAATTTTATACCGGGGTAAACGCTTACTCTAAGATGGTAATGTCAAAAAATGACAGTTTTCTATGGCATTTTGACATTACTAATCTCAGAGTAAGCTTTACCCCCGTGTAAAAAGTTTGGTCGAATCGGGGCTAAGCAAGTTAAACGCCCCCTAAAATTCGACAGCCGCCCGCAGGAATACCTATCTAAACTGAGGCTTAGGTAGATAAACCTCTCGGACGTCGTTACCTATCCCATGCACCATGGAACCGCATCCTACTTTTTTACCTACCCACGGGAAGATTGGAGGCTCCTGCGGTCAGGTTTCGCTGGTTTTTGCCTCAGTAATAGGTTCACTCCTGGACGGAAGTCGGAAACTTAGTGGTATGGAAAGATATTGGAATCGATTCCAACGGGAATCAGGAAATACAGCGATTCCAATTTCAAATTCGAAGTTCTTTGTCTTACGATCACTATGGACTGTAGATTAACAAGGATGGAGTATTCCAAGTTCCTTTTGGGGTTTTATATCCTTGTTTCGCGCACATGTCGCCATGGGCCACTACTCTACTGGGTTTAACTATAATGCCTTCGACATGTTATCGTATTGATTTTAACTTCTCAGCCATTACTGTCAAGTAAATAGGAGCTATCGTATACCTTTCGCCGGTTAGCTGGCATAGCGAACATTGACCCCACTTACATTCTGAGGTCATAATATGCGATAGATCAATCACCCATACAAAACTGTCGCTAAAGTGTTTAGTTTGAAAGCCTAAGAGATTAGTTTGGGACTAGGTCAATTATTGTGAAGTTGTCGGTCAATTTTTTTTTCAATATCAGAAGACAATCTCACACAAATTGACCTAGCCTCAAACTAAGCTCTTGACTTGTAATAAGGGTATGAGACAACAATAAACATACCAAAATACATACTTAATAGAAAGCATCCAAGACTCAGGAACAAAATACTCGTGCTCATCACACTAGTACCCACACTAAGTCCTAAAACATTATTATTTTTAATGGTCTCTTCAAAGAAAACAACTTCACTACAGTATCTATGTTTTACTCGGTAGTCGTTTACTAAATTTAATTAATTATGCCTACAGAAACAATGTGTTCACTTTCGTTAAAACAACATATCCATTCACTGATTCGTTCAATCATTCAATTACGAGTACGTAAACCTAATAAAAACTCCATCGTATTTTTTGATCAAAAACACCTCTTAACAGTGTGTCAAGGTTTGCAACCCCTGTAATGACCTTCATAGTAATCGTAATAAAGGTTACCGGTACCACGACACTCTAGCGACAAATCAAAATCAAAATGTTTATTCAGTAAATAGGCCCCCATTTAGTCAGGAAATCGTGCTCATTACGGGGAGCATTAAGGTGTTATTTCGCTTATTGACGTTCCTTGGTACGGAGGTGTGAATGACCGCTACGAGTAATGCTAGGTGAAATGCCGAAAGGTATAACGTCAGTACGATAACAAGTCTAAGGCAATATGTTTTGACCCTGTAGAATTGAGGCTCTGATCATAATTCAGGTTGCAGAGTAACTAACCACCAACCTTTTTATAATAGTAGATTGTTCAACAACGGAATAAAACAAACCATTTTATCCAAGACTTATGATATCCATCCGAGCCAGCAGGTGAGGGTGGATAATTAAGTCGACGATAGAATGGGTTTTAAGACTGAGTTATACACTGCTTTTTACTTCGATTACGAGGAAATAAAATAGTGATTGGTAACATAAAAAAAAAAAAATGGATTTTTAGGCGGCAATATCTGTTCAATAACTTGTTTTGCATTTTTTTTCATTAGTGTTTTAGGTGTGACCATTTTTTCCTCTTCACTAGACAACATTTTAACTAAAATCCGTAAAACTACAAATTTAAAAAAAAAAACTATTTAATAGTCCAAACGAGACTAAAACCTAGAGATATTTAATTTTGTTTTTTTTTTTCTGCATGAAATCGTTAACTTAGGTCGAACGTAATACCTACTGCCAAGCTATACCTTGATTTTGTAATGTTTTTGTTAATCATGCTTGTTTTGAATAGCTTTCAATTTATTTTTTGATAGACGCAATATAAGAGGCAAATTAAGTCAAGTAAATGTATTGAAATAAAAAGTTTTTTAAGTGCAGTCACCTCGTCTCTCTGGCTGTAGGGTTGAATTGTCTTGGTCTAGATGACGACGACACTAAACTTATGCAGGCTATACCTAGCATAAAGAAGAACTTGCATGAGAAGTGAAAAGCTATTAATTTTTTGGCTATAATGATTTCATATCAGCGAAAACTGAAGGTAGTAGGCGGGGTGGGAGATAGAAAAGGTAGATTTCGTTCCTTAAAACCATAGACTTATATAAATATTACTTCGTGTGGACTTGCCTCTAGAACAAAAACCCGGAGATCAAAATGGTCCAAAATCTATGGCTGTAACACCATTTTGTGACAGTGACGTTTCAACGTCGCACTAAATCAGACCTGCTATTAACCTTTCCAACGCCTTACGACGAATACAAAGGCGTCACACACACGCCAAACAAGTATTAAAAGTTTTCAAAAAATTTACTTAATCCAAACGAAACAACGAAAATATCGTATTTGAGTTTCTTTGTTATATACAATAAAGAGTTTACATAGATAATATACATAACGTAACGGCACCAGTGTTCGAAACTTTTAGCTGACATGCACGAT
Source organism: Acleris holmiana (assembly GCA_949316455.1). Classification (NCBI taxonomy): domain Eukaryota; kingdom Metazoa; phylum Arthropoda; class Insecta; order Lepidoptera; family Tortricidae; genus Acleris; species Acleris holmiana. The sequence goes on from OX438762.1 coordinate 80,998,135, forward strand.
CATGGAGTTATCAATTGATTGTTGCAAAACAAAATGAATAACTCTTATCTTCTTTTAATAAGAGTCAGTGTTGAACATTGGTCCTTTGTCGAGTACTGGTGCAAATACGTTACATACGTCTCTTTTAGACTGTATCTGTGACAACCTATAAGTGTCGGTTGCGTTGTAGGCACGACAGCTCTGCTCATGATAACGTTAGGCGTGTCGTTGGCGTACAAAGGGTTAAAGTCAATAATGCCATGATGTGTCACAAAATATCGTTAACCAAATTAAGTTTATTTATTTCCGATAAGCATATTAAGTAATGTAATGTATTACTCGACTACAACATTTTTTCAAGTATCCTTAATATTATTGTTAATACAGCTGTTGCTTGATTTAGCGACCGTTATACGTAGTATGGTAACGCGTGTCTAACGCACTCAATAAGCGAGCTAATAGATTGGCAGGTTTACCTTACATTAAAAATACCGCGTAAACATCCACACGTAATAGGTTCACGGCAGCACAAAACTATTAAGTTTAAATTAAACGTCTTCTTTACAAGGTTACGTCGACCGCTCAAAAACAAACTATGAGAGTTTGTCTTTAACTTTTTCAGACAGGGCCTCTATTCGGGTGCGTTAAAACGATATCGTGTTTGACACGTTTAAGAATCGTTTATGTCACAGTCGCCATTATTGTAAATGACGTAAGAGTTATCAAAACGTTGACAATACGGAAACAGGTCAAAAACGATATCGTTATAACGCAGTTGAATAGAGGCCCAGTGCTATGTATCCAACGTTACATAGTTTGAAAGTAATTTGATAGATGGTGCTACTGTTTTTGGCCAAACATGTTGTGTCATTTTTGTTGGGTGACGTGACCCTATATCTAGTTGTTTAAACCAATGCTGAAAAATCTTCCTGACGTGATAACATACAATTACGTTACTATACCTACAAAAATAGTCAGTGTCAATTTCGCATTCATTTTTTACCCGACTGCCGAGGAAGGAAGGTGATGTTTCTGGCCTGCATGTAAATATGTGTGTATATTATGTTTTTTTTGTTTCCTGGGACGCTAAACTAAACGGATGGTCGGATAATGACAAACTATGTATCGTTAAATTAATCTTTTGCGAGTGGTACTCAGCGCTTCACGTTATAAAAATACAAAAATGGCGGATTATAATTCCAAGCATGCTGTCGGGTTTTAATTAATAACAGTAACAATATTAGTGTCTTTAGGTTAAAGGGTTCCTACAGCTAACACGTCGAATTCCATCATCACATTACCAATTTTGTTCCAGAGCTCCTCCACCGTGGTGATCTCTCCTCGTCCATGGAATCATTGGCGTACGACTCCTCAGTGGCCTCCCCAGGCTCCGTTTCCAGTCACACCCAGAGGACCAAGCGCATGCGCACCAGCTTCAAGCACCACCAGCTCCGCACCATGAAGTCCTACTTCTCCATCAACCAGAACCCTGACGCTAAAGACTTGAAGCAACTGGCCCAGAAGACTGGACTGTCCAAGAGGGTTTTGCAGGTGAATGTTCTTAGTCTGATTTTTTTATGGCAAGGAGAATGCACTCGAGTACTCAGGCCACCTGTAGTATTGGAATCTGAGACCCATAGATATTTGAATAAAAAAAAAATAAAAAAAATAGTAATCTTTTATTGATACCTACGGGATATTCGACGGATATTGTGTTTCTATCTCCTATCTCAGATACATAATATCATCACTACTTTGGAAAAACCTCGTATCTCATATTTAGTTATGTACGATTTTAAACTTATTTCTCTTCATGTTTAAGCTTAAAATAGCGCATCACGAAATATGAGATACGAGGTTTTTTCAAAGTAGTGATGATATGTAACTAGTTCCAGATATACGAGTATAGTTAGCCATCTCTATCGCGTTAAGAGACGTCCTCGCGACGCTTAATCAAAAAAGATCCACCCGTGCAGCGTTTACGTAAAGGAAACAAAGACATGTATACACATAAACATACCTACACATCTACATTCAGTTTCCCAAAATATTGCCCTACGTTTTTGGGTAAAGGGTTTTTATTTATGTATTTTATTAACAGTAAAGGTTGATTTCCATGGGTAGCGGCCTGTGCGATACACGGGTCATACACACTCTTAAAAACAAAGTTGTCTTTCCTGTGGTGGTTAAAAGCTTGTGTGCATTTACGTTTTGTTTTATATGATAAGTCTAAAGCAGTCCTGACGCCGTTTATGCGGGAATGGACCAAGCCAGAAAATTAGGCATTAAAAACGTTAACTTTCAGCGTGTCCACAGGATCTTTCCTGTGGACACGCCGAAAGTTAACGAAGACCTAAATCTGGGTATGATCCAGACTCGTGCGGCTGACATGCGTCTCGGGACAGTAGTAAACACTAGTATGATCAAACGTATGGCACCGTGGTTAATTCCATTATTTCCATATATTTTTATTTTATGTCTTTTGTGTTTTCTATGTATATAAGTATTAATTTCTCTATATTTATGGTTACCTAGTACCCATAGTACAAGCCTATAGCTTAGTTTGGGACTAAGTCAATTTGTGTGAGATTTCACCCCGTTAGTTATTTATTTCTTCCCGTGGATGTCGTAAGAGGCGACTAAGGGAATGAGGGCTTCTAGTATTGATAGGCGATGGGCTTGCAACCTGTCACTTTAATACACTAGTAAACATCTTAGCCTGTTCGTGCAAAATGTGGTTACAGAATTAGCAACAACTCTTTTTGTAGTTATTGGTATTTCTGTAGCTCTGCCTACCCCACTCTGGGAATGAAGGCGTGATAGTACGTATGTATTTATTCCCAGGTATGGTTCCAAAACGCCAGGGCAAAATGGCGTCGCAACATCATGAGGCAGGAGACCAACGGCAACCCTGGGCACTCCGGCATCCCAGGTCCAGCACCTACCCTCTTGCTGACAGAAACCCTGCAGAACCTGGATGACCTGAGGGTCCACACTCCCCACCATCCAATGGCTTTCGCCGAGATGTACTGAAGGCTTAGTCGTCATTAGTGAACCTAATATATTAAATATTAATAGTCGCCAATAGGTTCACTATACGGAAAATGAGTGCTATAATAGCACTCAATTGTCCTTCAACTAGTGTTTTTGTAACCTGGAAATTATTCAATAACGTCTTTAAACTATCGTGGTTATATTCAAATGAGTTTCAAGATACCATAAAAATAATGGGTGCTTTTCCGTACATTGTCGAAATATAAGGAACTCGCTGAAGAAAAGGGTATTTTACACCGACTACGCAGGATTATACTAAACTAAACCGGCACATTTTCACTTAAATGCTCGCGGTTGAAATCAATAGAAATGACACTTTTTTTTTGAGGGACCTACGTAGTTAGCCTCTGATGGCTTTGACTACTTCGCCGGAGAGAGGGCGGACTCCTGATGGGAGTCCACGTGGTAAGGAAATGACAAGACTCGCGTGGGCTTGCGCGTTATATCGAACACCGTCGCGAGAATAGTTTCTATTGGAGAACGAATACGAAAATGTAACGAAATACTTAAACTCTCGTCTCGCACATTCCTAGTCCCGATCATTTCTATCGAATTTAAGCTAAATGATAATTTAAATTTTACCCAACAAATTTCAATTGAGTCCAATTAAATTCTCTCCTCGCGTCGCAAGAAAACACTTTTACAACCCTAAAAATAAGTTGTGTAAGTTTTTGTGCAGTACCTGTTTGTTTAACTTAAAACATTCCAACTTAATTTAATTTCGTAAGAACTTTATGCTTGGTTTGTTTTTTTGACAATATAATAATAATAATGATTTTTATCTCCATTACAACTACTATCTTAAAGGGAACGCATTTAATAAAGGCTTACCCACCATTTGTTATTTATTTTTCAATTATTATATTCTTTCTTTTTTGTATTTTGACTTTGACATTATTTAATTAAAAGTACTTTCATTTAATCGCGAAAAAGTATTTAAAATGCACAAAAGGAAAGTACTTAAAATTTACTATTTTCAAATAGTTTTTTTACAAAAACTGGTTTGTTTAGTTGTATTGATCCCAAATATTAATTTATTTATTAAATAAGAGAAAATAAAACGTAGTTGTTATGGCATTAGACATTGCTAATTTTCAACAGGTAATTCAGAACGCGTTACTTACTTTCCTTCAAAACTATTAACCAAGGCACTAGATGCCGCCACCGGTCCATTCAATATTCAGATTATTATTATATAATACATAACTATAAATAAGATAAAAATTGCGTACTGTACATTTGCGTTTCCAAAAATTTACATATATGGCTATGTTCTTTCTCAGCCAGCACGGAGAAGACGAAACATATAGCGATACAAGGCTATACAGAGAACGTGTTGCGTCGACAGTGGTCTCCTACTCTGTCATTACCTCCTGGTACTGAGTATTTTTATGTCACCTCCAACGCATATCATTACTTGAAACTGTTTATTATGCTAAAATTAAGTTACGGCAGCTGACTTTCTAGCCTTTTTACACTAGTGGATAATGTGTGTTCTAGAAAGATGCAATTTTTACTGGTTTAAATCAAACCTGACCATTCCACTGTACTGCAAACATTTTGTGTTTAATGTATTTTATGTAGGTACATCTTTAAATTTAGAATATCCTCGAATTGTACTGTAATTGTAAGTCATTGTAGAAACATATATAAACTAGATCATCTATAAGTAAGTAAAATTTTTATTTAGGCAGACTAGTTTGACACATGAAAAATTGACAAATTTATAAGAAATTTCATAAAGCAAAGAGGAAATATTAATGTTCAAAATAAGTATTGACTTGAAGTAGGTACACATTGTTTCAATTTTTAGTTATACTGTCCAATCTTTCGTTTGTACCATCGGAAATATCAGATATTTAAATGATTATTTTATTACTAAATAACAGTATCGATGTCGAAAATTTATTGAGAGCTAAAATCTTTTAAATATCTAGACGATTAACACATACTGTTGTGGATAATTGCGTAAATAAAAATTCTACTTTTTATAAACTTGTAAATATGCCTACCTAACTGTTCCACGTGAGTCATTCTTGTAGTGACATAAAATGTGGTTGACTGTAAAATTAGCCGTTTTTGCCATTGATGTGACTAGTGAAAATAAATTAACCAGACTAGTGGCATTTTTACTCGTAGCGATGGGCGGCTTGTAAATTTCAAAAGTGAAACTTTCGCTTAAATTTCATGAAAAGGTCTGAAAGTTACCAAAGTAAATTATCGTAAGAAATGACTCTTAAAAGAACTATAGTTTATAATTAAGTAACGTAAGTAACGGATAGTAATATGTGTCATGAAATTTAAATGAAATTTATATCAGAGTAATTTTCATCTAATTATGTTCAAAAGCTGTGATATTTGCAGTTCAGGAATTTTTACAATGTTTCGCCCATCACCATACCCTACTTATATGTGAAAATCGGACAGTAAATAAATAGTTCAATAGCTTAAAGTATGTTAAGAGAAACATATATTGCATACGTAGACAGACGTTTCAACTCAAGAACCTCGTTTTGCCTTGCTCAGTCCGCAAAAAATAACTAGCGATATCTCTTTTCGAATAATCCACAATTGTAAACTACTAGCTCCTCTAGTGGCAACTGGCGGAACTAGATATGGCATAAATTAAATCACGCATAAACGTAACTCAACAACAGAATAAACAGTGTTTCAAAATATGGAAGAAACCCTCATTGTAACTTTCAATCTTCAATATTTCATAATCTGTGCACACTGTATTCTCAAATGCCTTAAAATACATCAAGATTAAATTAATCTTTTTCTTACAAGCTTTTATTTAGGGTACCTACATAACCTGCCCATCATTTTATGACATTATGCACAATTTAAATTTCACCGAAAGGTATTTGGTATTTGGTAAACCTAACCAACCAAGTTAGACTTATGAATACCAGTAAAAAATTAACTCACGCGTGATAAACAACATGGTTTCAGCAGAAACAGTGTTTGATGAAATTTATTTCAATGAAATTATACAATCGAAGTGAAATTGGATATAATGATTGATTATCTTCTATTTAACTCGTCCCGAACTTATTGAATAAGTAGGAAGGAACAAATGTACTTACAGTACATTTAGCATCTTGTCCTAACTTTTCACATCAATGGCCAGATGACTACTTTAAAGTATAGCATTAGCATTACTGAAGCTTATTTATACATGGAAATTTAATATATTGACTCTACAGTAAGCATGGTGTTTTATTTAATAGCCTCCTGAGTTCTTTTAAAATTATAGGTAAAGTTAAATAAGTTATTTGTTAATTTTTGAAGATGGTGTTTAGTTTTTTAAACCATTTATTTTAATTCATACCTTTAAGTGATCATAATAATTCTGTTATGTTGTCCACGTTCCCTCGATTTATCTCTGTCACGTTCTTTCTTATCTATTTGCTGGAAATGGGATCAACTACAAAGTATACCCAATTGAAAAAATAAAACAAATCGGTCCAGCGGTCTTTGTGTAATCGGGGTACCTACATACAAAAATCCCAACGCATTGAAAACTTCCTCCTTTTTTGAGGTCATCCACATTGTTCTACGAGTATTAAAAAATGTAAATAGATGTGAGCAGCGTTGAGTCTATCCAAACGTATTACTCAGTTTACAATTCCTAGTTAGCGACCATTAAACTTTTTGTAAAATTAAATAACTTACAATATTAATTACCAACTTACCTTTCAATATTGCCTACAACAACGTATAACCACTGTTGTCACACGAAAACCTTACAAATTTGACAATTGTAGAATATAAACGATAATGACGGGAATAAAGGCTTGTACGAGTAGTACTGTTAGGCGATGGGCTTGCAACCTGTCACTAATACACTGGTGAACATCTTAGCCTGATTGTGCAAAATGTGGTAAAAGAATATCAACAAGTCATTTTAGAGTTGTTGCTATTTATGTAGCTCTGCGTACCCCACTATGGGAATGAAGGCGTGATGTTATGTATGTATGTGTGTATAAACGATAATAATATTTAGACAGCCAAAGTCCATTTTATAAAAATCATAAAACAAATATTTAAATCGGTATGTTCCAAGAGAAATAGGAGAACGAGATGTGGATTCTGTCCATTTTTATTACCTATAGTCACATTTATTATATTGAACCAACCAACCCATTCTTAACATAATCTTGCCGCACTTCCTCTTCATATACCTTTTTATTCGAAGTTCTTACCTAAGATCGCTTCTATCCGCCACGGACGAGCTTTCTCACTTAATAAAAGGGCTTGAGTCGTAGTCATCAAGACGTTTTCGAATCTCATTTAGGTGTTAACTAATTAATTTACGCAGTGATCTCGTTTACGAGTAGGGGTTGAAGCTTGCCATAAGCCTAACAACTTCAATTAAGTAAGAAATGGTAAGCGTAAGTCACCGAAAGAGATTCAAAAACGAACCCCTGCCCCATAATATCGCCTTTATCGCGTTGGATAAAGCATCCGTCACTAGTACTTAGAAAGTGACAGATGTTTTATCCAAATTCATCCACATTGATAAACAAGACCATAAAATAGGCCGCTGGTCAGACATACATATAGCGGAAAGTTGACAGCGCCGCATTGAAAACATACAAGAAACAAATGCATAGCGGTGTATGGTGTATGAAGCATGCCACGAGTGGCCGCAGCGGCGATTAATATGCATTTTTTTGTCGCGCTTAGTCGTGTCTCGTGGCCTGGGCCTCTATTTTTTCTACTGAGTTAAAACGATATTGCATTAGACGTGTTTAAGTACTTTTCGTTTTTAACTCTGCCGCCATTACTATATGTATAGTAAATAAAAGATCAAAACGTTGACAATACGGAAACACGTCAAAGCCGTTTCTACCCCTTAGAGAATCTCAACCCAGGCGACTAGACGACACTCGTAACATGAACTCAATCACATTATAACAACAGCGGTATTTTGTTCTGTATACCAGTGTTATAGTATAGTATAGTGTCTTTTACCACTACTATCCGAAGACCGCATTGGTCAAAGTGATGAACTCCTAATTCAAAATATAATATCATATTTTATAAGTATATTGTTGTCTGGTTTCCACCATATCACTTCCTTTAACTTAACGCGCTACTGCGTCTATAAAAAATGTTAAAAAACAGCGAATTTCACGGTAGCAGCGATCTCGTTAAAATTACTGGGTCGTCCAATAAATTCAGCTGGTATTTTAACGAAGTGATCCGATCTATGAGTCAACTGACGATTCTATTGGAATGAACTAGACTGAGGCCGTGGTTTTGCCTGTTTTATGATGATTGATATTAGCCGAGCAATGGAAGCTTAGGTTTTTATAATGATGATGACGTTTAAAATATTTGTACCCGACTTATTAAATATTTTTACTCTTTATTTTGATCTTGTTATATTTTTAATCCAAGCAGAAGGAGCTACATAACTGAAGAACTCAAAATTATCTGCACTCGACTCTATTGTTAACAGAATACTTCGTGTCTAGATCATTTTGAGCATGTTATACTGCTTAGTTACTTTTAATGCCGACTGTACCTACCGAGTGACAAATCTAACGAACAACACCTCGTTCGGCAAAATTGGGCAATCAGTTCCGCTTCTACGAGGAAGTAAAGAACCTACGGTACTTAAATAAACTCTGGGCCAAATAACTATAACCACCACATACAAATCATAACGTTATCATTACAAATCATTATAATTAGTCATCATTATTAGAAATCATAATAAATCATCATTACAAATCATTATAATTATTACGTTGCCCCGATTTGTCTATAAAAAATCAATAAAAAGTTTCGCATTTGTTTTATAACGAATATCTAAAACCGTCTGTAGTTAGTCACAGTTGAAATATCGAATGTTTTATTTTTATTTGGTTTGACGGCTTGACAAAAAGAACCGAACTTTTTTCCCTGTTTATTTATTTAGCTTTATTCAACCTTGAAAATGTCAGCTCAGCCGAACTTAAAAGTTATAAGGAAGACCTATTAGTGAAGAATTAGAGCACATTAAACTTTAGTTTGACAGATTTATATTACTTCGTAGACAAAGAATTTTAACAAGCACTAAACTTAAGTTAATAAAAAAATGGTTAGATGTTTCCGCATCGATTTTATACTTATTATAAACTGACTAAATGGTATAGAAACAGACTAGGAAACAATACGCACAATATTTTAACATCAGCGCCATCTCGTGGTAGTTGCTTGAAGTGTAACGATATTCAGCAGTTGCCGCGTGTAAATGTAGTTAAACTGAGCTAGTTCATCAAGTCAAAAGTAGATGGCAGTAGTTATAACAAAAACCAAAATGATTGAAATAAATTTTAATTCAAGATGCTCAAGATGGGAAGGTGAATTTTGTTGCATACAAAAGAAGAAATCAAGTTTTGTAGGTAATATATTTTGGCAGTTTAGTTAGATTTAAGGCATATTAATTGGCAATTTGCAGAAAATGTAAAAGTATCTCAGTCTCAGGTATTTTTGAGAGTTTTGATTAAAGAATGCTTTAGAAAATGTATTTTATTTTCCGCCATCTTGTGGCTACTACGTGAAGTAGGTCGGCAGCGATGCTTAGCCGTAGGATACTCAACTCAATCAAACTAAGTTAGTTATACAGTACGATACTAGATGGCAGCAGTTTCCGAATGTATTTTAGGACTAAATTATCTTTTTTTTCTGTATTATTAGCATTTATATTTGCAGATAATTATTGATGTAGTAATTATTATAGTAGGTATAGTTATTACCAGCTGTTTATTAGCCACAAACTCAAAAACAGTCCGTTAAAAATTATTGCAAGGTGTAAAAAAAACTCGTCCACCTAGTAGGGGTGTGTTTTGTATGTATGTTAACTATTTATTATACAAAAAGATTTTTTTTTGTAAGAAGTATAAATAAAACTAACTTAATCGAATAATAATAAGGTACATGAGTCTTAAATTCTACATAACGTTGTTTGTACATGGCTGCTGTATGTAATTGAGACAGAACCCTCTGTTGCCGATATCCAAGGGAGATTCAACGTTGTCCGTATGGAACCACAACCTAAACGGTTTGACCGTACCTGAAAAATAAAGGAAAATTTTGCATTGTGGCAAACCTTTTTGATCGAGTGTATTTTAACATAACATTGTCAGCTGCTGATCATATGCATAACGCTAAGCACCAACTTCACAAAACGATGTTAATTTTAATCGACTGTTAGTTCATACATTTTGACAGTTGATAACGCTCCAGTCGTCTATTAAGTGGTTAAGATCGTTTGGTGAAATTAGTACTTAGTTAACTATTTTTGAAATTCGGAAAAATGTATAGGATTGACTTAAGCTGGTGACAGATTGTGACGATAACGAATTCGAGTCGATAGAGAACAGAAACGTTAGAAGAGTTTGCATCTCAGCTAGACCAACAGGCGAATTTCACATGTACTGAGTGGATTTTTGATCACCTAGTACGTTTTCCTGTGACTACCTCCAGTGCCTTCAGATTCCATCATGAGAGTAACTTTTGACCTTGTTGCTTTTTCTTTCTAATGTGACAATAGTACATTGTATATCAAGGTAAGTAAGAAGGGGATTAACGAGGCGGAGGGCTTTTAATGACTCGCGTTTGTTAGCCCCTTCCTGCCCGTGATACACACAATGTTTTTCATCACATTTGCAAGGAAACAAAAACAAAATTAGACTATTAAAGATAACAACAATAAAAAATTAAATGGCACTCTTCTTCTTCTTTTTTAATTAATGGCGGTCCACACAGTGATTTCGCCAATGTCAAGTGAATAGAGTAAATCAGTAAACAGAATAAATCAAAAGTAAAAGCCGGGCATTTTTCAATCGGCCATCTTCCCTCCCCGAAGGTTACCGGGATCACTAACGGCCGAACTCTATATTCAAACCGCGGATAGATAAGGCTTACTTCGGGTTGAAATTTGACATTTGCCCATACAAAATGTGTCAAATTTTAATCCGAAGTAAGGCTATCTGTCCGCGGTTTGAATATAGGGTTCGGCCGTAAATGGCACTCGACTCGCTAAAAGAGATTGTCAACATGACATGACAACTCAACTTTTTTCAATATAGTCTTCCACAGATAATGCTAAGAACTGCCATTAGTTTTCAAACTTGACAGGACATGCTGCTAGATTGTACCGATATCCAACATAAAATTAAATAAAAATAGTTGCAAATGTCTCTGAAATAATAGTAGAAAATAAATATAATGCATTTCAATGTACGCTATAAGTTTTATACAGAAGAGTTGGTTTGTAGCCAAGTTTTGAATATAGGAAATAAGTCTTGGCTGATTTTACACCTTAGTCTGAAATGATGTACTAGTGGTTTCTATACTTTAAAACTAAACTCATACCAAGGATCGTTAACTGCGAGCGAAATCCATTGAAATGACGTATGACAACCAGTTAGGGATAGCGATGGTTCTAAATTGATGAACTAAAATATTATGTACTAAAATAATACAAATAAATATAACTGAACAGAATCTGAATCTCAGTGTAATGTTATTATTACAGTTAAATGGTAAATTTTTGTATTGTATTTACAATTTTTATCCAAAACTCTCCAAATTTTTCACTTGGGACAGTGAGTAATAATTTTCGCAAATACGATGGCGAAACAACACAAATAATACAATCAGCCTTGCAGTTACCTGAAAAAAAAAAGACTTAATTGCTTGTAATCCCACAAATCTAAAGTTTTTATGGAGATCGAAAAATATTACTTCGTTTCTGACAAACAAAATAATTAAATTAAATAATGCAGTCCTTTTATGTGCAGTAGTTTCTGATTAGCGACCTATTTTGATGACTAACAGTTGCATTACGTATTTGCTGTCAATAAATCAGGGCAGGCTACATAGTTTAGATTACCTCGATGATCAAGGTTGCATTGAAATTTTGCAAACACAACCAGTACTTGACGGAGTCACATTGACAATCATGACAAGAACATACCTACTAGTTTGTAAATTTATCTATTGACAATATATTTATCAATTCCAAGAAGTTTTAGTTTAATGTCATAGATAGCACTTATTACTTATTAGTGTCTAGGTGACCTAGACACTGATAAGTATAATATAATGATATTAATGATAAATAAACACATTCCTCCATACATATGAATAAGTAGCATAACTGACGATTCGAAAGTGCTTGTTTCTAAGCCTACTCAATAAATATTTTTTGCCTTTGACTTGACTTGACTGGGTAGCAACCCTAGTACTTCAATGGATTTCGCTCGCAGTTAACGATCCTTGCTCATAACTCAATTGGGAGGTAAATAGGCTATAACTGCCCTAAAAGCCTGCGTGTCATAATACCTTTTCCGAGCATGTGTGATGAAATAGTATTTTATACTAGTACTCTTTGCTAGTAAGTGTATACTTATTACCCTAATAAAAGGCGGGAAAGCCGTTCATTAAACGTTCTCAAAAATCGGGGTAGTAATATTGAATGGAATTTCATTACTGCCCCGTTGTCGGGGCAGTAATGTCGTATGAAAATCCATTGTTTACCACGTTTTGTTTTGTTTTTTATTTTTTATTTTAGATGATGTTGTGAATCAATCTACTTTGACACGCATGCAAGGACCCTGCAAATTGGGGCATATTCACCTTCTTTAACGTTTATTGGCACGCAAACTGTACGGAGCGTTAACATTCACAATTTAAAAAAAAACTTGTTACTGCGGCTCTACTTTGAATTCCGTAATTCGAACATCGGATCGCCCTGTCTCTTTTTACTAATTAGTTACCCATCGAGAACAAAAGGAAAAGCAATAGACGAAGTTCGAATTACTAAGAGCATGTCGGACTATGCTCAGTATAGGGTTCCGAAACCGTTAAGTACCTACAAACATAAAAATCAACAAGTAATAATTAATTTTCTATTTAAAGTCAATTGGTGCCAAAAGATGATTTTAGTAAGTATGAACACTTTAATCGCCTGTATCTCAAGAACCAACGATGTCTACTTAGTCATGATAGTTTTCCTTTAAAATTCATTATAATGTCCTTTCATTTAAGATTATTTACAGATTTTTAGCATTTTCAGTTTTGGCTGTGAGAGGGGCGACACTTTAGTCTAACAAAAATTAGCACTTTAAAGCTTAATATTTTATAAACGGTTTGCTTAATCAAAAAACTGTTTTTACTAATCCATATTATTTTTGTAAGACCTATCCAACGATACTCCACATGATGGAGTGTTACGTGTTAGCAGTGTTAGTTACGTGTAGGGTAGGTGCCCAAAAAAAATATGTTTTTTTTTACTATTTACTGTACCACTTTGTTGGCGTGACTAATATGCATATTCATGCCAAATTACAGCTTTCTAGTACTAAGAGTCTCTGCGCTAGGCTGCGGACGGACGGACGGACGGACGGACATGGCGAAACTACATATAAGGGTTCCTAGTTTGACTACGGAACTATAATTTACACTTAAAACAATTTTAGTCCCAGTCAGCATTCAATTAAAATTAAAATTTATTGAATGTTAATTAAAATCAAATCATTATTAATATTACCGTTTCGTTTAAATCTAAATATTAACGTCATAAGAATTGTTGATGATAATTATTATTAACTGTTAATTGAAATAACCTAGTTAACACAACTATGACATACGAGACAAGATGGGTTATATTATAACGAACAAACAGAGAGGCACTCACTCATAACAGTCGAAGGCTGCATAGTCAGATCTGCCGAAAATGTCCCTCCGCATATCCTGTCGGTGCAAAGAGCCTGCGCGGGTTGGACGCGTCCAACGTTCGACGCGCATGGCACCAACAGCCAATCATTGGCACAATTGTTTGGGCCAATCCCGGAGCCTACCATGGCGTTCACGGGGGTGTTGCTGTTCCCAGATATAGTGAAGGCGCGGGTGCGGTTGTTTACTGAAAAAAAAAGGTAAACCCTCTGACTAATAAACGTGGAATAAGCTTGGAATAGATATGCCGTGCTTTGTCCATATCTGTCGAATTCAAATGTCGCAATGGCAGATAAGGACATGGCATGACATAAATATTCCAAGCTTATTCCACGTTTATTAGTTAGGGGGTTAAGGTACATAACGCGCCACTAGATAGAAAAAACATTTGCCTTTAGACATAATAATCATTACTACAAGTACTTATATCCTGAGTGATTACAAGGTTATAAACTGAAATCTGATTGGTGACTCACTGTCCGTTTGTTAACGTCTCTTTTCTTAGTTATAATTTGGTTTTGAGTTAGAACGCTTTTACATTAGTGATATTCGTATGTGTTAATGATTCACACCAAAAATTTACTTGATTAACAATTGATCCAGAATTATAAAATTGAATCACGTCTGGGAACTAGTATGCCACACCTTTAAAATTATTATACTGAAACAGTAACACAAAACATAATACCTTCCACATAGTAGCATTTTTTGTTCAGATGTTTTAATTAAGTGCATAATTTAAAATTTATGCCGCCAGCATTTTGTTAAGTTCGTTTGTTTTAATTAATTCTTCTCCAAATAATAATCAGACGTGTGCTTACTCGGGGCATACAATCTAAATGAATATTTCCACTTTAAATTACTAAACGTTCTCTTAACGTCCATTGTGGCTAATAGGGCGTTCTTCAAATATTCAAAATGACGCAAATCCGTTTTCTGATTCATGAAGGGTATTAAGACTATGAATAAATGACAATAGATTTTTGGTCGTGAGATTTAACCATTAAATAACACTTAAATATCGCGTCAATAGAAATATTTCTTTCAGAAATACTTGTCTATGGTTCCTTTCCCAATGTTTGAGCCGTGGATTTTACACGTGAAATTAAAACCCTAACTATCCAAATCTATTCGTAGGTTAAAATTAAAACAGCCGTACCATTATCTGGACAAGCAGAGTACTGGATGCCGCAGAAGTTCCTCTCCATTCTGATGCATATGCCATAGTCCTGGTTGCTCAGTTGGAGCCCCGAGGCAGGGTCGTAGTTGAATGAGCGTAGCTGGCCTGATACTCCTGTGTAGTACTGGAGGCAGCCTTCATCAGCTGAAAATAGCTTTAATATTTCTACAGATGACCAAAATGAGTAAAAATAAAAGGGGCATTTCGTATACGTAAAATTTTGGTGTTGCGGTACCAGTTAGAATAGTTTTACTATTTCAAACTGAATAAGGTGTTATTTATATTTATCCGTAGGGAAACTGCAAATATAGATGGAAGGTACTGGTTTTAATATTTTTTTGCCGTGGATTATATGTACCATTTTCCAGTTAAAAGTTAGGAATAACAGTTGGTGCGCAGAAGACCTGAGTGTAATAATGTTAAAAAGGTTATTACAGAACTGTTATAAGCATGACAACGCAGTTGAAATGGGAGTGATATACAATGGGAGTAACAATACCACACCTGCTCAGAATAATAAAATAGCAAACCAAACCTTTATAGATGGTGCTGCATGGTATCTGCGTGATCTTAACTTTCCACATCCTTGCGAATGCTGCACCGCTGGTCACGAAGGTCAGCTTCACAGGATTTGTAGTGCCAATACCGGCATCTATGTACACTATAAAGACAGTATAAAGTTAGAACTAATAATATATCTAATCCTCAACAACGTACGTCGTTTTCATACAACTCTTAAAGGCCTGCGAGGTTTTGGAACGCATGGTTCTTCACCGGGTTTTGCTACCAGGATGACACGAGGTCCAAAGAGGGCACTTCACTATGCTAAATTACAGCTTTGTAGTGCCAACCAAGAGTCTCTTAATAAGACCGCGGACAGAGGTTTCTAGTTTGATTTGACTGGATGGTAAATATACCATGTGGTTTAATTTTTACCGTGTTGTTTTTTTAACTAACTTTAACACTTCGCACTTCGTTAGCACGAGAAAAAAATCATGTGATCAAACCTAACCTAACCTAACCTTTCTCTAATAAGTCCAAGATAATGACTATAAATGTCTCGAAATTAGCCAAATACACCATAAGCCATATAATAAGCTCTCTAGAAAGCAATGAAAGAGAAGGATAAACTGTATGTAAAAACTTTCTATACAAAATCGACGACAGGAATGACGTCATGCGTCAACAGCTATTGTTCCATGTTTAAAATATACGGACGTTATAGAGAAGTTTGCGTTTATTTAAAAAAAATATCATGTTTAAGCCAATATCATAGAGTTAAAATATTAAAATAAAATGAGGATGCTGCAAAAACAATCTTAACTTTAAAATAAACTTTAAATTTTAAATAGGTTTTGATTCTATATAAAGTCTTTATAAACGGGTCAAAACTTAGTGTATTGCGTAAAATAGAATCAGAATCAGAATCAGAATAATCTTTATTCAAGTAGGTTTACAAATAATAAACTCTTTTGAAACGTCATAGTAGCGACTTAGCCTAAATTGACTGCAGGTTCAAATCGCGACCGATCAGAGAAGAACCTGTAAGAAACTCTGTCGGATGTCTTTTTTTTTTTTTTCGACGTTCGCAACCTTTTGTCGTAAGGACTAAACATTTTATTACAAGCAATTCAGTCCCAAGCATTGTTATCATTAATATAGTCTTTAATACTATAATATGCTTTAGAAATTAGTTTACGCTTAACGTAACTCTTAAATTTATTTACTGATAGTTTAGTAACATTACTTGGGAGCTTATTATAGAACCTAATACAATTACCCATAAAAGAGTTTTTTATTTTATGGAGCCGCGTGAAGGGCACTGCGAGCTTATATTTATTTCTGGTATTAACATTATGTATGTCACAGTTCTTTCTAAATTTAGCGATGTTTTTATGAACATACATAATGTTTTCATAAATGTATTGACTGTGCATGGTCAATATGTTAATTTCTTTAAACTTATCTCTAAGCGAGTCTCTCTGGCCCATCTTGTAGACAGCACGAATAGCCCTCTTCTGCAGAACAAAGATGCTATTTACATCAGCAGCACTACCCCACAGTAAAATACCATATGACATAATACTATGGAAGTAACTAAAATAAACTAATCGAGCGGTATCTAAGTCTATTAATTGCCGAATCTTATTAACTGCAAAAACTGCAGAACTGAGTCTACCCGCCAATCCAGCAAGATGAGGACCCCATTGGAGCTTGGAGTCTAACGTTATACCAAGAAACACTGTATCATTAACTAGGTCTAGTTTGTCATTTTTAATAGTTACAGTAGTTTGACTATTTTTCACATTAGTAGTCATGAACTTTATACATTTCGTCTTTTTCTCATTCAGTAATAAATTATTAACACTAAACCAATCGACTACTTTTGATATAGCATTGTTTACATCGACATTAAACTGCTGTTGTCGTTTAACTTTGAACACAAGTGACGCATCATCAGCAAACAATACTATATCATGGTTATCCTTTATAAGGTAAGGTAAGTCATTTATGTAGATGAGGAATAAAAATGGACCCAATATTGAGCCCTGTGGTACGCCCATTGAGACCAATGACCCAGGTGATCGTACTCCATTCACGTCTACCCTTTGTATTCTCCCGTATAAGTACGTTTTTATTAAGTTTAGCGCAGTACCTCTAACTCCATAGTGATGTAGTTTCCTGATCAATGTGTCATGGTTAACGCAATCGAAGGCCTTGGACAAATCACAAAAAATACCTAAAGCATCCTGTGACCCTTCCCAGGCATTAAAAATGTTTTTAATCAACTCAACACCAGCTTCGGTTGTCGAGCGACCCCGAGTAAAACCAAATTGTTTATTGTGTAATAAATTATTATACCGAAAATGTTCCGCTAACTGTGACAATATGCTTTTTATACATTTTCTGCTAAATCGTATCGATGAAACTCAATTCTGTTTTTCATGCATGTTCCCTATTGCAGAGTACAGAAACAATGCCCCATACGTGTTCTGTTCTCCTAGTACTCACTGTGGTTCCCCTGGTTGATGCCGCAGATGGCCGGCACGGGGTTCCCGCCCGACACTATGAACTGGTCTTGGTTGCAGACATGGTTCACCGGCTCCGGGCCCGCGATCGTAAAACGGTTGAAGTCCAACCTGGGCAAAAAAAACAAATGTCGTCTAAATATAGACGGTTCAGCAATGATCAAGCGAATTTATTTTTGATAAAAAAGCGATTACCATTTTTTCACTCTTCGGTGGGTACGAATTAGAGCAGCCTCGGGTTATGGCACGCACGGCTCACCTATTTTGCTCAAATTGCGCTAACGCGCTGTGCGCGAGTAGCGGGCGAAAGGCGCGCGGCGAGCCGTCGACAGTTGGTCTTTTGACCGTGCTCAAAGGCACCTCGGTATATCTGATTAACTGTTTTTGACCGTGAGGCCAGTTTAGAGCAGACCCTTGCAGGTACTGAACTCCTGTGATAGGGTGACTGAACACCCTCATCTGTGCGTGCCTCGTGTAATATGGACGTGTATCCGAGCGTGCCGCGGGCAGAACGACAAGTTCTAACTCGTCAGTGGGCGAGGCGCGTACAAATAATTTGATTAAAGTTCCAGTGGCCATCAGTGGTCTTCATCATCAGTTGCACTTCACCAAATGATACTTTTTAAATGCAAATGATGGACTTGTTACTGAACTAATCGCGGACAAACATACATACATAGTAGGTACGGGTCAAACTGAGAACCAACCTCCTTTTTTGAAGTGGGTAAATAAATCAATACTTTTCTGAAAACAACAACAACAGTGTTCGCATTGTTGTGTTCCGGTGTGGGGATAAGACAACCGGTGGAATTACTAGCATAGAGGCTTTCCATCTTAGTCCTCAGGGTTGGCAACGCATTTGAGGTCTTGGGATTATAGTCTTGAGAATTCAAATGTCTATGGATCTCAGATTCCACTTACCATCAGGTGGTCTGAGTGCTCGTGTGCCTTCTCCTTAACATAAAAAAAAAAAAAAAAAAAAGAAAACCGCATCAAAATCGTTTCAGCCTTACATACGGGTAAAACTGAGAACCTATTTTATTGCAGTCGTTTAAAATACCAAATACTTCTAAGTGTAACAAATACTTTTCTGAAAATTGCATCGAAATCGGTTCAGCCAAACGCGAGATAATTGCGGACATAGGTACATACATACGGATCAAACTGAGAACCTATTTTTTTGTTGAAGTCGGGTAAAATACCAAAAGCGTCTCCTAAGTATAACAAATACTTTTCTGAAAACCGCATCAAAATCGGTTCAGCCAAACGAGAGATAAACGTGGACAAACATACATACCTAGAGGTCAAAATGAGGAAATCCTCTTTTAGAACTCGGTTAAAAATTGCCTTCAAACACAAAAAAACAAAATTCAAAAATTGCCCGCCATTTTGAACTCTTTATTTGCCGGGCCGATATCTTTGAAAATCGAAAAGTAATCGCGGTCAAATTTCAGGCATAGAATATAGGTATGTTTGACGTGGTTTGGCAGTAAGTAGGTAGGTACCAACCTTCTCCAAGTATTTACTACATCAAGTTCTTACCTACCAATAGCCTAACGAATGACAGTCATCTGTGGTCTTCATCATCAGTTCCGCTTCATCAAATAGGTAGGCACACCAAATAATGATAATTATTGAAATACAAATGGATCAGATACTTACCTATTACAGAAAGAATTAAGCTTATGAATCCCATCAACATACATACCTTTTTTTTGTATGGTTAGGTATACTTAGTTGAATTGTGTTATAACCATTCTAACAATAAAATAATAATCGGAATCGTTTAAGGTTAAAAGTTATACCTACATGAACACTTATCTAAATTCAAATCCATTTACTCAATGTACTCTATGCAACGACTCAAATCAAAACAGAAATATCAACAAGTGCGAAACGAATCGCACGCGCACAAAGTAAACATAAGTATACACATACACATTTTGGTAAGCGCCCGCCACCACTCTCGACCCCATGCCATATAATGTTTGAACCTTATTAGGACTTTATGTTAAGGCATAATTTAGCTCGCAATATATCGTAACAAATGGCCAAATCCTGATTCGTCATATTCCAAATTGGTCATCTTCCAAACTCGACAATTTCCGAACAGTGGGGCTAGTCAAGTTGCACTCGACAATCGTTAACGCTTCTGTTTCGATTGAAAAATGTATGGAATTGACGTAAGGCACGGAGAAAGTCACGTGGTACTATCTAAGTGACTTGCGTCAATTCCATACGTTATTCAATCGAAACATAATTGCTAACGATTGTCGAATGCAACTTGACTACCCCCACTGGTCATATTCCAGATTTGTCATCTTTCAAACTCGTCATACCTGCACAAAGTTATTACAGAAATCCTCTGTGGTAAATGTTATGATTATTCCATTATTTCCTAATTCTTTTGGACTCCGCCTTAAATAAATTATTGTCTAATAGACGTAGTCAAAGTATAACTACTAAGTACAATCAAAGTAATATATAATATTCCTGTAAGCACGTGTTCGCGATTTAATTTGACTGTAGGTACTCTGTCTTTTTACATTCAAGACTAAATCTTTATTTGGTTCCAATTGCACAAAAGTTTATAGTTTAGTCTTAAATCTGAGACTTCCTTACATTTTGACAACTAAGCTGTTTACTTTTAACTAAAACGAAGTAGTTCTGGCTATAAAACAAATACTAAATAGAACGTTAGTAAGTAATAAATTTTATTTCGAACCAAACTTTAAAGTTCGCTAAACCTAAAAGTCAAAGTATTCTGTGTCACTCTCTGTCAAATTCAAATGACACAATCACAGCTGGACCAATCATATTATTATTACTATTAAGTACACTTTAGCAGTTGTGCATGGGACTTGACAGGAGTACGTGGAGCTAACCTCGTGACCTTCTGTTTAGTTCATAAGAGAAAATACTCTTTAGCGAGTACAAAACCATTTTTCCTCGCGTGTGATAGTGGAAGTGCGTATAAATAACTCAACTCTGGCGAATGGTGCATTTCGCTAATATCAAATTATTTATAATAACAATAGTAGTGAAAGTCATTAATTAAAATTAAAATATAAATTAGCGATTGCGCATTTGCGTAGACTACAGGAGGTTACAAAAAACAGCTATAGATAAATACATACATTCATTCCCAGAGTGGGGTAGGCAGAGCTACAGATATACCAACAAATCTAAAAATACTTGTTTATGATTTTGTAAATAAATATCAATAATAAATAAATATCAACGGACAATGTCACATATATAGACCTAGTCCCAAACTTAGCTCTAGGCTTATACTGTGGGTACTAGACAACGATATAAATACAAACGATAACACCTCATTAAATTTGTAGGCAGAATAAAAACAGGGTGGATTTATTACCTTATCTGGCACACATCAGGATGATTCTTAATGACCGTCAGCTCGCAAGACCCAGTCCCGTCATATGACGACGGGTAGCCGCTGTTGACGAAGTAGGTCCCATTCTCTGATGTGCTGCTCCCGCACGACGTCATAACTGGAACACAATAAACGGGGTACCGAAAAGTCGGAAAAAAATCGCGTGTACAGGGGGAGCGATTAAAATGTGGAGAAAATGCTGTAACAATTTTTCAATGAGATAGAAAAATTGATTTGACTAATTTTGTCATTATTTTTTAGTAAAGTATAGCTATCTGTGTAGTATTTTTGTAGGAATCTATATTAAAACTATTAAGCTGTTATTACAACAAACTTAGACGCTCCTTAGACATTTCCTTTGTTGAACATTCTACAATTAAACTCAATTTAAAAAAAATTAGTAACATGACATGTAATTTATAACAAACACTGTTCAAATTCCGTTCCTATGAATAAAAATACTCCTACTTATCTGTTTCCCAACGGGTAGCGACAAGATACATGTGGTTCAGATTTTTTCAAAATGGTTCATATTTGGTACTCACAAATGCAGCACAGCCCGAAGCCGCTCGCGCAGTACCCGTTGGCCTGCCCGCCGCGCCCAGAGCACTCCCGCGCAGCCATGCACGTGCCATTATCACCCGACGCTCCAGCGCAAGCGCCGTTCGGGAACGTCACCACCGTGAACAGGGACAGGACTGGAAATCATTAATTAGAACGAATTTCTAACAATCAACTTTATTAACCTGAGGCCCTTAGGTAAAATTCGTTCGCTAACTAGCGATTCGATTCGTTTTGTTTTTAAAACTATCGCGGCACTGGTAGATCACGCTCCTCGTATCACGCGATTTACCAGTGACGCGATTGGTTTAAGAACAAAAAGAATAGAAACGCTAGATAGCGAACGTATCTTGTCTAGGGCCTCTGGTTTAATAAACAATTAGCGACCCGTCCTTGCCTTTCTTCTGTTTATACAGGGTGCGAACGAGTAACCCGCCAAATTTTAACGATTGATTCTAGAGCCTATTTGGAGTATGTAATGTGGTAAACATGAAGTCCAATAAACAATTCCATAGTTAATTTAATTTGAACTCTGTCACCTTAACCTAAAGCATTACGTACTAGATAAATTCATGTTGGAAGTAGCAATATCATCAACGTACAACATAAATTAATTTAATCATTTTCTTAGTAAATAATGATTTAGGTATAAGTGACAAAGTTCAAACTAAATGAACTACGGATATGTTTAAAAAAAAAAAACTCGGTAATTATGCTTTAACGGATTTCATGTTATACCACATTATATACTCCAAATGGGCTCTAGAATCGATGGTTAAAATTTGGCGTGTTACTCGTTCCCATCGTGTATAAGTTTTTGTGTAACACTTAAACGTAAACCTCGAATATTTTATACATTGCAATCTACCATAACACAGTCAGCTCCGTAGTTCAGAAGAACTTTACTATTTTATACTAATCAGAGAACATAATATTTTTATGTTTTTTTTTTTTATCTTTTTAGTTTTGTTGGTATTTCTGTTAGCTCTGCCTTCCCCACTCTGGAAATGACTGCGTGATGTTACGAGTATGTATGACTGTGTCTTAATATCCTCTAATTAATTCTGCCCTCCAGTTATCGTATAAACAGTTTGTATTAATTTCTTGTTCTATTTAATCACTGTTTAGCGTAAGAAGTGTACACGTTATTGTAATTGGTTTCTTGTTGCAGCAATTAATTGAGGAGGTAACAGAATAGTTAAAAATAGAAATGATGCAACACAAATTTACCATAAAAGCCATTTACTCTTTTACGCGCATGTGTAGAATGCAAAATATCCGATATTTGTAAATTTAAAAAAAAAATTTTTGCTAATATGAGACCATGAATTAAATTACTAAAGTTAAGTAGCGTATTCTTACTAGTAGCGTATTATAATAAACTTAACATGATATTGCGTAGTAGTTCCAAAGTAAGTCTACTTAGTCTTAATAGAAATCAAATCATTTTTTTCTTGAAAGAAGCACTCAGGCCACCCAACAGTAAGCGTAATTTGAGACCCATAGACATTTAAATTCTCAGGTCTATAATACCAATACTGCAATCCTAAGAACTTAAATCCGTTGCCAATCCACTTATAGACATTTGTCCTAAACGTCTTCCAGTATATTATTATGACCTATTTTACTCATTTGATAAATGATTAAAAATTCTATTACCATTAAAAAAGAAGCTGCTAACGCAGTATGGCAGTGCTCTTGATATAATAACAATTGCTGGTAATGAATCGTTAAAATAATTAAAAGTATCTCCTATTCACTACACAAATTTAGAATTTACATTCAGTTTCTATTCAATCCTTGTATCACTTTGCTTTTCTGGTACAACATTAATAAATTTACTCACATCGGTTTTCTTTTTGAGGCCAGAACTTCCGTTTCTCTTCATTTGCTTTTAAATGATCAAACCTCCATTTAGGCAACTCGCTGAACCGCCCCGTTAAAAAAGGAACATTTTCATTCGATTTTATTTCATCAAAACCCAAAAATAATATTAAAAGGTACGCGAACATCATGGTAAGAGGTCAAAAAAGATATAGAACGTGTGAATGTGTAAAGATTGCGTTTATAATGTTGTTTGGAGGGGGTGGCGGGGGTACAATAGCGAATTTCTCCATTGTTGATAGTGACAAAAGGTAATTTCGTGTTAATTGACGTCATGCAGTGTGAACGCGTTTAACCGGGTAAGTGGCCGGTTATGTACAATCGGAAAGTTTATGATTTCCTAGTATTTAAGTTTGCGTTTGTTTGAAAAACATGAGACATCCGAAGGAAGAGTAATTAGCAACAAGTTTTCATCAGAGGCTTTATTTTTCATTGTCTTTACCCATATTGCTATCGTTTTGTCTACCTAAGTTATGATTTCTATTATATACTTGACTGTAATGGCGGTCGAGTTTAAAAAAATACAGTACGATTACTGTAAGTTTATAACTGACAGAGTTTGCCCTCATTTAATTTTCAACTTTACTTCATACAAATAAAGATAATTTCAGAATACTATTACTCACGTCTACCGATTTGGTAATAACTATTTTATTTGTATGGAATTAAAGCTGAAAATTAAATGGAGCTAATCCATCTGTCAGTGGTAAACTCAAAATAATTCTACTGTACGATAACTCATATCAAAAGCATTAAGGTTCTACAATACAACAGATAGTAATACGTATAAAAAACATTATAGATTAGACCCCAGTACTTTTCACCCTAAGTATAATTGGTATGAGAGATCAGTGGTGCTAGACAGGTTGCATTCGACCATCGTTAGCGATTATGTTTCGATTGATAAATGTATGGAATTGACGTAAGCCACCGAGATAGTAACGTGACACTTACGTCAATTCCATATATTTTTCATTCGAAACATAATCGCTAACGATTGTCGAATGCAACTTGTCTAGCATCACAGAGTAGTCCTTTAGTAATCTATCTGTGTTTTAACTTCTACACGTACATTTAATTTTATGTATTTGTTTAACGTTATTGCACATTTGTCACAATTTTTAGGGTTTCTTATAGGATCACTTCATTGTAATTTAATATCAAATACTTCAATGCAAGGTCTATGGACTATAAAAAACATCTCACAAATTTTTAATACATGAATTATTAGGTGCTAAATTAGTCAGACTCCCATAATGGACAAAAGTTCATACAAGTGCGTACCTACAGAACTCTCGGTGCGCGAGTCAAACTTGTACTAGCCCGGTACTTTTTATATTTCTATAATAGCTTAGTAATAGTGTATTCAAAATATAAAGGATGATTGCAATGTACAAGTAACCCAACTTCAAAGCTAGTGCCTATTCGACGTCACAGGTGACCAAACACGTAATATAGCTTCCTAGCTCAGTATGCTGCCCGTAACTTCAACGCAAATGTCATGAAAGCCTTTTTAGTAAAAGGTTTTCATCATAGTATGTTTTTTTCCTAGTTTTAAAGTGGTTTTTTATGAATAAGGTTAGTTATTTTATTTAGATTACTCTATTGTTCTTTCTATTAAGCATGAATATAATAAATAATACATTTTCAACGCAAATAGAAAGGTCCATACTTGATTTAAATCGCGTGCAACAATATTAAATTCACTTCTTCTAAACTTGTTTATAAATAATAAATAATATAAGGTCCGACTGTACTTTGACAAGGCTCTTTATTGTTAATATTTTATTTGTTACCAAACTATCCAATAATACAAATAACTCATAATGACAGCGCTAAACAAGCCGTTACGTCACGCACACGAACTCTCACTACATCCTATTAAAAACCGGGCAAGAGCATGTTGGACCATTCTCAGTGTAGGGTTCCAAAGCCGTTAAGTACTCACTACAAACATAAAAATCAACAAATAATAACTAATTTTATATAGTCATTTGGTGCCGTCTTACACGATTTTAGTAGGTATAAACACTTTAATCGCCTGTATCTCAAGAACCAATGATGTCTACTAAGTCGAGATAGTTTTCCTTTTGAATTCGTTTTATGTGCTTTTATTTAAGATTTTTTGGAAGACCTATCCAACGACACCTCACACTATGGGGTAGACAAGAAAAAAAATACACCCCCACGTTACGTCTGGGAGGTACACTATTCATGCCAAATTACAGCTTCGAGTACTAAGAATCTCTGCGCTAGGCTGCGGATGGACGGACGGACGGACGGACATGGCATAACTAAACGGGTTCCTAGTTTGAATACAGAACCCTAAAAACTAGAGTGTACTTTTAACTGTTTGATTTGTTCGCTTTCACGACTATACTATGAGCTACTATGCTGAAATATTCATGTCAAATTCTGAACACGCTGTTTGTTAGCGCTGAAATCAGTAAAAACGTATAAATAAATACATGTCTTACAATTAATTTAATGTGTATTTCATAACTATTGGATCGTTTTTTTTCAATTTATTTCCTGTCTTCTGTAAAAATAATATCCTCGAGATGTTAAATAAAAGTTGTTATTTCAACGGTAAATAGGGCCAAACAAGAGATACACTACACTTCCAGTTGTTTATGTAACCCTGGTACGCCTCACTCGAGAACACCTGTTTTAATTAACACCTGTTGACTCCATTTACGTCTTAATTTAATCTCTCTGCAGTTTTGATATTGAGAATAAACATTAGCAACTAGTCTACTCTCTTAGTTTACTTGATAATGATAAAGAGCCAAAAAATACACCCAAGTGCTATAAACATGGATATTACCGACGATTTTTGACATTTATGCATGTATGGTAAAAACCATATCACTTTTGACATGTCGTATTGTAAACCCTTTGATTGTGTATTGTCAACGTGTTGCGTAATGGCGACCAAGTTAAAAACAATCCAAAACATGTCAAACGTAAACTGGGGAAGTTAACTCGATTTTAATTGACATTTAAGTTCTGGGCTGGGATTCTACACGGTAATAAAGATATCGCGTTTGAAGTGTTTTAGAATCGTTTATGACTCTGTCGCCATTATTGTAAATGACATAAGAGCTATCAAAACGTTGACAATAAGGAAGCACGTCAAACAAACATGTCATATTTAACATCGAGTTAACTTCATTGTCAGTAGGGCAGTTAGCGGACATTGCCCTCGACAAAGATAGGTAAATGTCACAGCGTCTAGACTCGCTCCCACCATAACCTGATTTTACAATGACCTATTTTAACTTAAGCCTCGTAATAAAAACAGTTTACCTACGATTGCGCTTTTAAACCTCATTGCAAATGGTTGGGCAAAACCAGTCAAGATAATCCTAAGTGAGCGATTTTTTGTATAGGGTTGACGTCAGCTGATTAGGTACAGAATATCGTGTCCATACATTTCTAGTCAATAAAAAACGAAAACGTAAGCAGCGCTTGCTTTTTGACAAGGGCTATATGATGATGAATAATATTCTACGGTATGATGAATTTTTCATCATCCGTTTCATCCAGTATCTTGTATTGCACTGCATGGCACGATTTTACCTTTTATTTCCATGTGGTAAACGATAGGTTGGCATGCCGTTACCGTGAACTATAAATTTAAAAGCGTCTTTATTTCAATTTATTACAATTAATGTAATATGAACAATAGTCAAATTTGCTAATATGTAGTGTAAAATGTGTCAAATTTTCGATTTGATTGTCGAATATTACCCATTACTTTTAGTATCACTTAATACATACACAACATCAGGCCTTCATTCCCTGACTGGGGTAGGCAGAGCTACATAAATACCAACAACTCTAATCTCTTTATAAATCTCTAACCACATTTTGCACAGCCAGGCTAAGAATTTTACTAGTGTATTAGTGACAGGTTGCAAGCCCATCGCCTAACAAGCCCTTATTTCTTTAGTCGCCTTTTGCGACAACCAGGGGAAGACATGGAGTGGCACTATTCTAACCCGGCAACTACAATTAACTCTGTTCAAATAACTCGCTCTTAGTCTCCTGCTTTACCGTATCGGAAATAACGTTCCGCGCCATGTATCTCAGTGAAAAATCATAAAAGTGGTTACAACATTCTCTTGGGAAGTTATTATATCCTGGTAGCGGATAGCCTCTTAACATTTTCATCAGACATGCGTGCCATTTTTGTACTTTACAAAAAACTATATTTGGTTTTATAATTAACGAGCGACCCGCCCACGCTTCGCTTCTACGGGTTAATATATCTAAACCTTCCTCTTAAATCAGTCTATCTATTAAAAAAACCGCATAAAATACGTTGCGTAGTTTCAAAGATCTAAGCATACATAGGGACTGACAGACAGCGGGCAGCGTCTTTGTTTTATGCTATTAATCCCGGTAAGGGCAGATATTTGTGTGATGAGCACGAGTATTTGTTCCTGAGTCTTGGATGTTTTCTATGTATTTAAGTATATATTTCTCTATATAAGTAAGTTTATCGTTGTCTAGTACCCATAGCACAAGCCTAGAGCTTAGTTTGGGACTAGGTCAATTTGTGTAACATTGTCCCGTGATATTATTATTATTATTATTATTATTATTAATGATGATCCCTACTTGCATTATCATTAAACTGTTTTTGCAATAAGTTTCTATTTTGAATTGTGCGACACGCAGTTCAAATAAAAAATAGAAAGTAAATAGTTAAACGTTGTTTTTTTGTAACTTTGTATTCTTCTGAGGCCGTATTAACTGATAAACCCTGCTGCTAGAATTTTTTGTCAGGGTACTGCTGTCTTGGATGATTTTTAGTAGGGAAAAATGATTTTATTCTCTGTATCTCAAGAATCAATCGAGTCTACACAAGTTTATATGGCTGTGATAGTTTTTCTTTAAAATTATAAATAATTATATTGCCCTGCACCGTAACAAGCTCGGCTGGTTAGCCATTTCAGCTTTATGAGTGCATTTGTCTTTATTTTTGTTTCATTCTTGTGTAGTTCATTGTTGTTTTTGTAATTGTAATTGTATTCCTAGTATTATGGCCGAATAATTATCTATTTCTATCTTTCCGTCTTCTTTAATTTCAGATATTTTTTTGGGTATCAATCACTTTTCATAATTTTATTTTACTTCTTTTATTTGTCATATAATGGTCACTGGCTATCAATGGTCACCTTCCTTTTCCCTAATACCACATACCATAACTTTCGAATGCCATAATACTCTAGTGTCATAAATGTCATAATGTTCAACCTCACTAATATTAGATACCATAATAACGCTTTCCATAATATTTAACTTTTATAACGTTTATACATAATCTTATAATATATATTTTATGTCATAACAATCATTTGCCATAATTTCGGAAAAAGCAATCTCAGACTGTGTATCGCTGTGTTCACTGGGTATAATGAAGTACTGGTGCAATCTGGAACACAGTTACTACTATATAATAATAAACTTCCTTTTCTACGAAGCGGGAGGAGTGTTAGATAGAACTGCGACCTTGCTACAAGTGAGACGAGCGAGCGGCCGGCGAAGTGCCAAAACCGTTTTTTAAAGTAAATAATAATTATTATTATGGCATTTTAAATTTATAGCTTAAAAACTTGATATTAGGGAAAGTGAAATGGTTAACGTATCGCTACATCACCTATAAAATATTTTAATAGAAAATATGCCTAATGATAGTAATGATTATTATGGCACATGATTCGTTATGACATAATTATATAATTATGACTAAAGAGAACCATTTTTCAGATTTTTACTACTGATACTTTTTGTTGAAGATAAGTTAATTGTATATTGAATACTTAATTAACATAACAGTTTTTTTTTAATTAAGAGTATTAGAAATTGCAAATTTACTCATTCCTAACTTAGAAGTAACGTTGAATTGTTTGATTTTGGGAGTAGTTAATGTAAGAAGAAACAAATTGTTAAATTATACATTTATTTTCTTTAAAACACAGAACAACGTGTAATATGTGGACATCTATTTTAAAGATCGTAGGTAAATTCACACTTTTAATTAACTATGTATATTATTAATATTATTATGATATGTATATAATTAAAATGACCCAGTACCACGTTTGCGTTGAAAAATAAAATATAACTTATGTTTATCTGGTATAATGTAGCATTCAAATGGTGAAAAACAAATTGAGATCGGTTTAGTAGTAGTTGAGTTTATTCGTTACATACACACATACAAATATTTCCTATTTATAATATTAGTATAGATAGGAAATATAAGTGAGTGGTGAACGGTATTAACAACAAACCGACCCAGGTGTCAACCTAACCTGCACACTAAGTACCTCTAAACAGAAGTTAGGAGAGAAGGCACTCAGAGAACAAACCAAAAGTGACGGTATACATTAAAGTAACAGCTTTAACGTCTTGAGTACTCGGGGTTAGTAACCTGTAAATTCATAGTTACATTATAACCGAAACTCAAAGCAGAAATATCCTTATTCTAACAAACAGAGTTCGACTCGGAGGTGCATCGATAGCCCAAAGGACCTTAACTGAGCCTGAAGAGAGTTATGCTTCAAATCTGTGAAGCTATCTCTAGTAGTAGACACAGCAAAGAAACTACTTACAACAGACGCAAATAATTGCGCAGGTGACAAGAACACTTTACCAAGGTTTCTCTGGTAGTAGACACAGCAAGGATACTACTTACAATAGATGCAAACAATTGCGCAGGTGACAAGAACACTTTACCAAGGTGTCTCTGGTAGTAGACACAGCAAGGAAACTACTTACAACAGACGCAAACAATTGCGCAGGTGACAAGAACACTTTACTAAGTTTTCTCTGGTAGTAGACACAGCAAGGAAACTACTTACAACAGACGCAAACAATTGCGCAGGTGACAAGAACACTTTACCAAGGTTTTTCTGGTAGTAGACACAGCAAGGAAACTACTTACAACAGACGCAAACAATTGCGCAGATGACAAGAACATTTTACAAAGGTTTTTCATACAACGGGTGAAGAGATACACGATTGCGAATCCCGTGATGGAGCAAAGGTCTTAGATATTGACGTAGATCCATTGGCTAGGGATAAGATAGCAGGTGCCATAAAGAGCTTAATATATAGCAAAGCTCCGGGCTACGATGGCATCCCGATTTAAGCACTCAAGGCAAATGCAGACGCGGCTGCTGACGTTTTTTTACCGTTAAAGACGACAATGCGGGAAACAGAGCAAGTTCCTAAAAGCTGAAAAGTAAGCATAATAATAAAACTGTCAAAAAAAGGAAACGTTTCCCTTTAATCCAACTGACGCGGCATTAATTTGTTGCAAACGTGCTCAAGAATTCTGAATTAAATTATTTTGGGTCGAATGACGATCACTGTCGAATGTAGGTACACCAAGGGAGAGCGGAGTGGAGCAGATCAACGTCCTGCACATGAGTCTTGAACAGTGGAATGAAATGGAATACGAGCTCTTTACTTTGAAAAGGTGTTCAACGGTGTGCAATGGTATCTGGCAAATTTTACGGCAAAGAGATATAGCTAACCAGATCATTAATAACATCATTAAATGCCTTTATGACGGTTCCTTTTTCGGCATTCTGCATGGAAGCCGACTGACAGATCCCATCCAGATTTCTGCTGGTGTGAAACCGGAATGTTCACTACCGCCATTATTCATTTAAATGATATGGGGATATGCGCAGAGTAACATGCTAATATGCAAGAGGCATATCTTGGATGAATCTTTGCTTTCTACGTCGCGAACATATCTCTAGTCCACCGATGACTTGTCGAAAGCCGCAGCTATAGATTGCCTATGCGACAACAGTACAATAACCAAAGAGACGAGCCTAAACACTGCGGATGTCACGTCGGTAAATGTCAATGGTGAGGTCGTCGAGCAAGTGCAGCAATTCAAGTTCTTGGAAAGCGCTGTTGACCCACTAGAAGGAGCTGATGAGGATGTTGAAGCATGCACAATAAAGCCAGTGCTGCATAGACGCAGTTAAGACCTATTTGGGCATTGTCAGTACTAACTCGTCGCTCTCGATTGGTATGGTTGCTTCCCGCAATCGTCAACAAGTGTTTGTGTCGTATACTAAGTATATCTTTAACTAGTATAAATTCTATCCATTTGACACGTGTGTAATGTACTTATGTAAAACATGATATAAATAAAATCTAATGTAAATAATAAATACTACTTCTTTAACAATATAATTCACATATTTGACCTTATCTTATATTGAAACTACTATAAATATAATTCTTTATATTATGTAGCTACCCTTCTTAAATAGAGCCGGCTCGTTTGTCCCCCAAAAGTTATGCTATAAGTTAAACTACAATTTTTTACCCTCATTTACGTACTCATATGCATTAACCCTTCGAGCAGCGGACAAAAAAATACCCATGTCTAGACTCTTCAAATTTCGATTTAAACCATAAAAAGGATAGAAAAGAAATACAAAAAGATATCCAAAATTTCGGCCCGGATCCGTCACTTGGTGTCCGAAAGCTGAAAGCTCAATGTAATTATTATATTAAATTTGATCAGGAACTGCTATTTTGGACAACATTAATTATTAAACATAAACAACACTTATTTACTATTGCGCGTAATTTCTAAATCTGTGGAAAGATTAAGTACTTAATACTAACTATATAATGCAAAAGACATTTATATATTAAATACATTAATTATGCTTTAACTACAATATCATGGTAACCAAACTATTTAACCGGAAAAAGACCAATACAATAAGTAGTTTATATTGAATAAAGTTTAAGGAAATGTGATTTTAAACATCATAAAATAAATATTATTTATGTATGGTAAAAATATATTTTCCTTGTAAATACTTTATACTTTCTTTGCTTTGTAGTATAAAATATAATTTCCTTAATCTATATATATAAATAACTTGAAAAACTTGAAAGTGGCCGTTTTTTCTGCAAGGGGGTTTTAAAATAGTTTCAAAATATCGTTGCAGATACCCTAAACTTTTCTGAAGGTGTTTTGATACACTTATCGTACAAGATTAAGACTAAGTGCCTAATTCATTTTTACGACGTAATTACCAAACATCAACTTTTTTCTACTATTTATGTTTCAATATAATTTATAGTTAAATACCCTTAATAAAAATATTATAAATGGAACTAAAACTAAAAAAACGTTTAAAACTAGCTTAAGAAGTAAATATGTACTACTAGCGGCCCGCCAGCGGCTTCGCCCGCTGCATTTTTTTTATATCACTTAGGGGTATGAATAATAGATGTTGGCCGATTCTCAGACCTACCCGATATACACACTAAATTTTATTAAAATCGGTCCAGCCGCTTCGGAGGAGTTCAATAACGTACACCGTGACACGAGAATTTTATATATTAAATACACATAAATATATAAATGAGATCTAAAATCTCTCATTTCTTATTTGAAGAAAATAAATTTCTCATTTCATATTTGAAGTAAATATATATATATGTATATATAAATAAGACCTAAAGTCTCTCATTTCATAAAACAATTAATCATAATAACTTAATATTCATATTGCAAATGTAGGCCTCTATGCTCAGAACGGTGGAATTTTACATTCGGGGAATGTTACATATATTTATGTACGTCCTGTTAAATTCGACTAAGGAACATATTTTTTAAGCACAACACTTTTTGACTTGACTTCTGAAGAAGAAATCGACCATTATTACGTTCATCCGGCAATTTTAAACTCAATATTAAAATAACAAAATAAATTCACACTTATTAAAGTTCTTAGACAATACCTAAAAGTGTTTGTTAGATTTATATTTTTATCTTAACACGAGTAGAATTTGAAAGCAGTAAATTACAATATGATTTAAAAATACTAACCTAACTAATAATAATAAATTATGATAAAATATATATAATATTAAACTTTCTAAAAACTAAATTGTAAGTTACTAGCTTAAGTACCAATTTCATTATACTTTGTTAAATTACATAATCGACTGTTAGTTCATAATTATATTTTGACAACTGTTAACGCTCTAATCGTCTGTTAAGTGGTTAACGTCGTATGATGAAATTGGTACTAATTGTTACTTATAATGCCCAGAAGTTTGGCAGCATTACCTCTTTGAATCACAAGACTTAAATTTTGGCTAAAATAGCTATTAGTCTTTACCTGAAACGTCATTAAGGTGCTAGAAAATATTTTAAAAGAGCACCCTCGCGTCTGGAACAAGTTTAAAAAATCCAAATACCATAAATTTAAATGCTATAAATAATTTTACATAGTGATACCCTCGTTTAACCTTAAAGCATTTCGGTTTACGAGTAGCAGTTACCCTTTTTGTTGCGCATTATTTGACTAAAGGTTATTTATTAAGTACATACAATAAATTACTACTTACAACCTATTCAACCGGACAATTACGATATATTTAAATATATATTTTTTAATGTAAACCTATTGATTTATATATCCGTGCCCGATTTATTTTCAAGACTATATTTCACAACTTTTGCTTAGAATAGTGAAAACAGCAGTAAAATTATATATAAGTATAAATTATGTAAACTTAAGTAGAATGTATAATTATAACCAAACACAAAAGTACATGTAATGAAAGAATAAAAACTCAAAGTTTATTTAGAAAAGAGAAAGAACTAAATAAAATAAAATTATCTGTTTGTTTTTTAGTAAAGTACACATTACAAAAATATTTAGTTAATAAATGTACACTTTTAAGATTATTTTTAACTAAGGAGTGCAGAGGACAGGCCCCCTGTATTTGGTTTAACTTTTATTAATGTAGTAAGCATATGTAAACACACATATGTTATAAATAAGTGGCTTGGGATATGGACGCAAGAAGTGACTTAATTTTATAATACGTTGTTAGAATTGACAATAAAATTATTAATAAAGAATGAATCCTTGAAACTACCCACATCGACATGTGAAAGTTGGCATTTAATGATTGATCGTCCAACTACTCTTCATCCTATATGCGCCTCTCGATAGTATTAGTCAGATTGGTTTGCTAGCAAGGCCCATTTTAAATGAAGATTTACATACTTCTTGCTAGAAGACTGGGAACTAACGACAGTTTAGAGGTGCAAACATTTTTAACAGTTATTCTAATTAACTTGGTATTGCCCTAAATAAACAAACGTAAATTATTTACCATGAAGTCATCGGAACATTTATTGTTTCTTATCATACCATCAATGCACAAACATTTAAGACACTAAAAAATGTTAAAACTTGGAAAGGATTTAAAAGCTAAACCATTATAAATTTCACCTTTCGATGTTATTACATTCCTACGTGTCGTAACACGTTCCCTAGGCCCAAAATTAAATAGTTAAAATATAATTGTATTATAAGGACAAGAGGGGCTATTGTCTAACGCACTCGCAATCGCAACCGGCTTCAAAGTGGAGCAATTGTTTCCATATTGTATGCAGACGAGCGTTCGATTTTCAAAATGAAAACGATCGTGATTGCGAGTGCGTTAGACAATAAGCCCTCGGGACTTCTCCAGTCCAGCTCTAGGAATTGCACTACTAATTTAGGGCCGACGGTGATTATTGCATTTCTTACAGCACATTAGATTTGCAATTATTTTCCCACATTTACAGAAACGCCACCCGTCCCTTACCATCCAATTACGGGTATGTTCAAGTCTCGGAGCTTGGTCAACCTCCTGACCTATCTTGAGTCCGGCTAAGCGGCACGCCGCTACGCCCCCGCAATAATTGATCGAGATGGTATCCGAATGACTAACACTCTTTTCTAAAATTGGAATGAGCATAACACGTATGGCTGCAAGAATCTGTAAATTTCTTTCAAATTCGGGAACTTCTGGTAACTCCGTCCTAAAATTTTGCGTAAACCGAAACTCATGAAGGGCATCTTCTAAAGCACTCCTAACAGTAAGAAAAAAATCAACATTCTGTAAATAAAAGTCATGCGGTGTCATTGGTATATTTTGAAATTCCGGCACCGAATCCAAAGTCGCAGCACGAAGCGCCATGCGAGCCGGGTTCGGAGCGGCATACCTCACGGGCCTCAAGCGAACCCAAGGCGGAGCGTACAAGTCCACAGGGTCCGTTAGGGCCGGCAGCGTTGGGCACCGAAATCGTGCTGGTGGTGGCGGCCATACTGGCGAGGAGCTGCTTGTATGAGACCTGGATGTTGGGAGCTCGCTTTCTGACGAGCTTTCTTCTGCTCCACAGCCTAAATACATATTAAACTTTGGACCAAAGTCACTCGTAAACTTCACTTCCGGATTATAATATTTTATTGGAGCAAAAATTTACAAAAAGGACTTTCAGATGAGACACTGATTGGCGCTTTCCTTGTATTTTATACTATAGAAGTGTCGTGCCTTCGGATATTTCCGATACCAGACAGGAGTTTGAGGCAATAAAACGCATTGATGCTGCAGTTGTTACCAAATCAATAACCAAAATTGTTACCTGTAAATTGCAGCACATGCGCAGCAGAAGCCACACGCACTAAGAAAGGCATGCACCGATTAAATATGCACACACTTGTAAGAACCTTTAACTGCACTTGCATAATTTCTTATTCCGATCTGTAAGTAACATAAATAAGAACGTCCAAAGATTTTATTTTACACTTCGTAGCCAGCCGAACTTTTAGCGCTGATAATAAATTGGTCAATTTACTATTCATAGACTATTTATAAATTATAATAGTCATCCGAATCTAATCTCTAGCGGTATTTTCAGGACATAAAGCATAATCAATTTCCCGAAGATCCTGTGCTCCATTTTTAACCGACTTCAAAATAGGAGGAGGTTATCAATTTGACTGTATGTTTGTTTTATTTTTTAGTGTGTTTGTTATGCGATTACTTCTTCAATTGTAGATACATTTTGTTTTCTTTTTTCTTATATGGTGTACCTCCTGAGGAGTTTCCATTGCCTGCCAAGTTGGTATCTGATGAAGGAATCCGTGAGGAATTGAGAAAACTCCTCAAATATTATAGGGATACATATAGCGATTTTGGTATTTAGAGGAATAAAGTATCATTCGGTGAAGTGAATCTGATGATGAAGACCACTCATGGTCACCGGAACTCTTCAATGGTACCTATTTCAAGAGTGGCGATAAGGAATCTCGATTTAGATAGTTGAGCGACTATGACGAAGCACATTTTAATGGTTTAAATATAATTAGCACTATTATTTTGCCCTCCACTAAAAAAAAGTTATGGTTAAAAAAAATGTGGGACGCCGACTTCAGTTTGACTGACCTATTACCATTTGAAAAGATATTTTTTTTTGGGTTTTTGAAGAAAGTTTATTGGTTTTAAAACATTTAATTTTATTCACTTAACCGAGGATCCTATATTCAACTACGCAGGGCTTTCTAGGGCCGATACGATTCTAGTCTGAGCACGATACACGCCTCATTTGGTGGCACGCAACACGTTTTTTGTATAAAGTCATATTTATCTAACTGTAGTACCTTATTATTCACCCGAATAATAATAATTACCATAAACATAGTATAGATGTAGTGCAAAATGATTTTCATAACTTTCGTCTGATTTAAAAACAAGTTCCTACAATAAGAGCACTAAAGTCTAAATTAATAGAAAAAATGAATTTTAAAGGCTGTGGTTTTACCCTAAGAAAGATACTACGCCAAATGGGTTTCTATACAAGAAAATTACTAAAAACTGAAAAATGCTGATGGAAAAAGACGACGTTCGACTAAAAAGAGTAAAGTACCTAGACTTAATAAGTAAGAACAGATCTGAAGGCAGAGATATTCTGTAACAGGGAAGTGCTGGATCGATTCTACAGATAAAGGAGTGAAACAGTTAATCTCAAAAGGTCAACGTATTATTATAGTACATGCAAGTAGTACCAAAGGGTTTCTACCGGGTGCTCTACTTATTTACAAGTCTACTGATAAGACCGGTGATTATCACGATGCCATGAATAATGTCAATTATGAAAATTGGTTACAGAAACTACTTATTCCCAACTTGTCTCCAATTTCTGTATTGGTAGTAGACAATGCTGCTTATCACAATAAATATGTGGAATGCTAGCCCACCTCTAATACCGCGAAGCGGCTTATGATAAACTGATTGCAAAAATACAATATTTCATGATTCGTCATTAACCAAAATATAACAATATGAAATTTTTCGTCGACATAAAGAAGACACATTCTATTGACAAAATTTTACATCAACATGGACACGAAGTGTTAAGGTTACCGCCATACCATTCCGACTTCAACCCTATTGAAAATATATGGTCACAGATAAAAGGTCGCTCATCATTTAGGAACATAGACATGAATATGAGTACAGTAAAAACAAATATCGAAGAAAAAATTAATATGATTGGCCTGGATGAATGGAAGAAAGTTTGTAATCATGCCATCAAATGTTTAAATGAATATCGGTCACAGGAACACTCGATGGATGATCACATTGATAGGATTGTAATTAATGAAAATGAAAACAATGACGAATCTGACGATAATAGTCTGACTGTTCCTTAGATTGTGAAATGGAAAATGTTGAAAATATCGATCCAAATAATATGCAGTAGGTAGGTAAATTATGAATGTTAAGTACAGTCACTGGCATAAAAAAGTTATCATTTATGAACCTTGTCACTTTAACGTCGTGTTTTAAATGTCATACAAAATTGTTAAACGATTAAAAGCGACAAGTTACAGATATGAGTACCATCACTTATTTATGATGGTGACCGTACTCATAAATGTACTAACGGGCCTAGTGTAAAAGCCTTCATGTCGTTTGCATCCCTCTCACACGCGAGTTTTTAACTTAAGTGCGAGAGGGACGCTAATTACATAAAAAAGCATACTAGCCCTGTAAATAGATGCTGTTTTTGAGTAGGCAGGTATTGCGTTTTTGTTGTAAATATTTCCCAATAAGCTTAATTTTGTTGTACTTTGTCTTTTAAAATGAAGATGATGGTTTGTTTACAAATGCCATAAAGCTGAGTATTTTCAAAGTTACTGAAGGTGGTTGCAACATCTCTATGTTAAACAATAAATTTCCATATTATTGGATGTAAAAACATCACTAGTTAATACCATCATTGATTTACAGTTCGGGTACCATCGTATTCCGATTGAGATCCGAGTTTTTCCGAAGGAAAATCATTATGCACTTCATCTGTATAGTTATAGATTTAACATCGAAAAACGAGGGGTAAGAGAAAGATATAATGACGTCGAAATATAAATTGGTTATAGTACACAATGTGACAGGTTTACATTTGGTATACTCGTTGCTTACAATTTGAAGTGACTCTGACTTTAGTTAGGCTATATATAGCCCCCATCGTCAAAACAACGTCACATCTTGTTGATAAACATTACTCAATAAATGTTATAAACCTTGTGATAATCTGGTGACTGGTGAATTAAGAAGAGTCCTGAGTGCAGTGAGGGGTTCAAGCGCGCCCAAGACGAAAACAGCTTTATCCCCGAGGAGTGTACTCTACTTTTCTCACCTTTTGCGAGACAATAAAAAGCGAGTCTACTAAAAACAGCGTTTTATTATAGTAAATTAAAATTAAAAGTGAAAATTGATATTTGAGACATTAGTCCAGTTGTGGAAAGACAATATTTATTTAAAACTTTGCAGTTATCACCAATGTATTTTATTGCAGCGTCTTACAATACTCGCGGCTTTTGTTTAATTTCAAATGTGTTCCATCTGGTGATGATACAGTAAATGATTTATAATCTATACTAATATTAACTCTGTCTGTCTGTTTGTGTTGATGATAAACCGCTAAAACGATCTAGATAAAATTTGGAATGGACCTATTATTCTTAAAAATTGAATGGTTCCTGGGGGAATACTTAGTCGTATATATTTATAACCAAAGTTTGCTAGCTTTATTAATAATGTGCTCTGCACAAAGATTTTTGTTTTGTGTTAAACATGGGGTCACCTCACGAAATCGAAGTGATTGTACTGATTGATTAAATCTAATAATTATCCCAATAAATGAGTTAAATACAAACACGAAAATATGAATGAAATTAGATTTGCCTCTCAGTATAAGTCACACATCACATCAATGTTGGCATTACCTAAATTGCTGATAAAAAAAAAAAACAAATGTAACGTACGCTCTGTCAACGAGAGTAACATCTACAATAACTTGCTAAAACGATTAACGTTAAATATAAAAAGATAAAAGTTATTTATTCAGTAAGTATGCCGCACGGGCACTTATACACGTCAAAACTCTACTGGCGCTTCAAAGAGACCACCGCTGAGAAGAAGCGCCACAAAAAACTCGACAGTCAGTTTTTTTTTTAATATAGCTTATGACAATGATAGAACTTAATCTAGCATTATTATATACTAGCGACCCGCCCTCGCTTCGCTCCGGATTAAAGTATTATACATATAAACCTTCCTCTTCTTCACTCTATCTATTAAAAAAAACGAATCAAAATCCGTTGCGTAGTTTTAAAGATTTAAGCATACATAGGGATATAGGGACAGAAAAAGCGACTTTGTTTTATACTATGTAGTGATAAATCAATTAATAAAACTTAAAAATATATCATGCGTAGTTAAGCTGGAAAAAGTGTCAAAACTTCTAATAAACAAGAGCAAATTAATAAATAAAATAAATAAATAAATAAATATCAGGGGACAATCTCACACAAATTGACCTAGTCCCAAACTAAGCTCTAGGCTAATAAAATAATAATAATATTTATACCCACCCATCACGATGCTAAACTAAATGAAATAAAAAATTAAATAAAGTTTCGATACTTTCTCCTACAGAAACCGTGTCCCCTAGACTAGATAGGTACTAAGCTGTTAAGTTAGGTAACTGAGGCCAAGCATTTTTGTCTGTTTGATAATACTCGACCCTATAGTAAGCTTAAGACATTAATGACTTTTTCAAGCAATTTTCAAGTGCTGAAAATGTTAACTTTAAAACTGCGTCGGGTAATTTATTATAAAAAAGAATGCAATTGACCAACAAATGATTTATATACTTTGCGGTCACGAAATTTTCTAAAGGCAATTTTATTTTTATTTCTAGTATTAAAATTTTAAATAACACAATTTTAAATAAAAGAGTCCTGGTTCTTAATAACATAAATAATATTGTCATAAATACATTGTGACGCTACAGTCAAAGTTATTAATTTCTTTAAATAGTACTCTTAAGGAATCACGGGAGTTTAAGTTATATATTGAACGAATGGCCCTTTTTGTAACACGAATAATAGTCTGTATATCTACAATATTACTACTCTTCAAGTTTGCCTGAAGCCATTAGACGTGAGAAAAATAAGAATAAATTCAAGAGACTATTGAAAAAGCATTACCTAGATTTACTTATATAATATTATTTATGTTTCGTACTGTCACTGTGTACAGCATAGTTCTGCTATTTAATTAATTTAAGCCTTACCTAGAGACTAACGCTCCCACAGTCAAACTGTTAGTCCAGTTTTGTGGGGCAATGTATGTAATTTTATTTTTAATATTGTACTTATTAAATAAATAAAATAAAAAAATAAAGTACACAACTGCATGCAAGGGCCTTTACTTGAGTTTTTCACCTTTACAAGGTTTGGGTCCCAATCGACCTCTCATGGTACGGACGAAGGGGCTGCTTTACCAGGGTAGCATAAAGTGTCAGGAGTTTTGCGCGTGTCTCTAAGTATTGATTTTAAAGTTTGACAAATCAAATGATGGGTTCATTTACACTAGTGTGAGTACGGCCCGTACATTGGGGCCGATGACGTCAAATTGCATAGATAATACGTAAGCATATTATTGGAATCAGATACAGGTGTAAGAGTTTATTTATAAGTATAGTAATTATTTATAATTCTATTTGTATCACTTCTAATAATGATAATTTGTTTTGAATATGATATTTTGTGTTAAATATAGAATAAGAACTAAGAGCATTGAAGGAGCCTTAAAACAAAGGCGTCAAATCTATACCTGTCTCGAAAATTTCAATATGAATGTTCAATAAGTAAAAAAAGGAAGGAGTATAGAGTACAGTTCTTGCTAAAACTAGCCGTACACACTAAGGTGTTGCCAACTCGTGTAAACCACTCACCAACTGGTCACCATGGTCGTAGATTATAATGTGCAACAGTGTACGACCATGATTGTTTAGCTTACAGAGCCGTCTCTTTTTGACACACTGAATCCCAATAGGACTGTGCATATCAGCTATTTGTATGTTGCTTTTTATTTTATCGCTCCTTCTACGCCTTTAGTTCTTATTCTATGGTGTTAAACAAGACTTGCGCACTGCATGTAATTGGCCAATTAGAGCAGAGTTGTTTTCTAGAAGTGCTCTGATTGGTCGAGCGCGTGACAGGAGTTGTTCAGAAAGTTATCGGGAAATGTAAAGAGAAGAAAACTAGCAGGGTAGTTTTTCGGGTCTTGTTTAATCCTTTAGAGATAGACTACTTAATAATAGTATACACCAATTTGTACCTATAATTAGGTTTTCCCGCAACTTTATAATGTATGGTGATTCAAAAACCATTTTACAATATTAGTATTAAATAGCTATTTTTAATTTATAATTTGACATTATTTGACCTCAATTGTAGTGACGTCACGATCTTGATTGGTAAGTTGTATGTACTCTGCGATCAACAAAGATAGGTACTGCATATAACATGAGTCTGAAATGCAGTATTACACAAATAATGTAATTCGACGGTACTCTTATTTATTTCTGTTTATTTTTAACGCTTCTTAAAATCATGTCAATTTTTAACTGTATATAAATATGCCAATGTAAATAAGATCTTTAAAAAAATGGAATGATCAAAATACAAGTTCGTTTTGGACCCTCCGCCCATAGGCTAGTTGTGTGGGTGGTACATGACTTGACATGGTCTGACAAAAACGCACAGTGCTGCCAGGCAAAAAACAATCAATTACGTTCACTTAAATAAATGCAATAGTTTAAAGCATGTCTCAAACAAACCAATTTTGTAAAAAGATTATAAAGCAATTTTATTTTTAAGTTAAAATAAATTTATATACTTATTTAAATGCAAAAACTAAGAAATAAGTGTCTTCAATTATTTATTTATTTATTTATTTAATCTTTATTGCACAAAAAAAGAATACACTTAATATGCAAAAGGCGAACTTAATGCCGTAAGGCATTCTCTACCAGTTAACCTTTAGGCAAAGCAGAGATTGTAGTGGCGGTGCAACATAGATTCTGACTTAACTATATACTATATACTTACATAAACATATACACTTACATAATATCAATATGCTACATAAATACATGAAATACACTAATAAATAAATACATACATAATATGTATATACATATAAGCAAAAAAAACAAAACAGATAAAGCAATCAGAAAACCAAGATGATGTCAATTCTACCTGCAAAGAAATTCGCGAACTTTCTTTTTAAAGGCAAACTTGTTCGGAGCTTTCTTCATTTTAAGGGGAAGGTCGTTCCAAAGTCGTGCTGTCTGAAGGGCGAAGGAGTTGGACATGAAACCTGTGCGGTGAGGAGGGATGGAAAGTGTGAGGTTTTCAGTGGATCGTAGCTGACGGATGTGGGTAGAACCCAGAAATTTAAAAAGAGATTTTAAGTATTCAGGAGATTGCGGATCGTACAGAATATTATAAAGGAAACAGAGTAATCTACTTTTGCGACGTTGGCGAATAGGAAGCCATCCAAGTTGAGAGCGGAAGGAAGAAACGTGATCATATTTACGAAGACAGAAAACAAAGCGAATGCAATTATTGAGAAGGCGATCCAACTTATCGAGTTGTCCTTCGCTCAGATCCGGATAACACACGTCACCATAATCAATGATGGGAAAGATTAGAGACTGCACAAGGGATACCTTGGTCTTAATAGGCAAAAAGTGCTTTAGTTTATTAAGAGAATGAAGAGAGCCCATGACCTTGCGGCTTATTTCAGTGACATGTGTTCTCCAATTGAGAGAGTTATCCATATAAATACCAAGATCCTTGACGCTGCAGCTAAATGGGATATTAATACCATTAAAATTTGGTGGCTGAACAGCATCAAGGTTAATTTTATTGAGCTGGCCAGAACTACCAATGATAATAGCCTGACACTTGGCTGGGTTCACGAACAAGCCAAATTTTTCGGACCACTGTAATATGTGTCGGAGATCGTCATTAAGCTTGTCGGTAATGCATTTAAGGTCAGTCGCCTTACAGTGGTCGTACAGCTGAAGGTCATCAGCATACAGATGGTAGGAGCAGCCAAGCCCAGGTGTAATGAAGTTGATGAAGGTGGAGAATAATAAGGGGGAGAGAATACCTCCTTGTGGCACGCCAGCCTCTAAGTCACACCAATCGGAAAAGGACCGATCAACGCGAACCGCTTGCTGACGCCCCCGGAGATATGAAGACAACCAGTTGAGAGCAAGATGTGAAACATTAAGATGCTTAAGAAGTGCTAGGAGGATGTCATGGTCAACTGTGTTGAATGCATTTGAGAAGTCAATAAGAATAAGAACTGTAACCATACCGTCCTCCATGCCCCGTCTAATATCCTCCGTGACCTTGAGCAACGCTGTGCATGTGCTGTGGCTAGGACGAAAACCAGATTGATA
This sequence comes from Acleris holmiana, assembly GCA_949316455.1. Taxonomy (NCBI): domain Eukaryota; kingdom Metazoa; phylum Arthropoda; class Insecta; order Lepidoptera; family Tortricidae; genus Acleris; species Acleris holmiana. Next base: position 81,042,627 of record OX438762.1, read on the forward strand.
CGCACTAAGGATATTCTGGGAATGAATAAAACTAGACAGCTGTTTATGTGCAACCGCTTCAGCAATTTTGGATACAAAGGGCATTATAGAAATAGGCCTGAAGTTATTAGGGCACGTGGGATTACTAATTTTGGGTAGGGGAAGTACAAAGGCCTTACGCCATAGCAAGGGAAATTCTCCGCTGAGAAGGGAAAAATTAATGATGTGAGTAATTATCGGAAGCACACAGTCAAGTACCATCACGATCATGACACGACTCACATCATCACACCCTACAGCCCTGGATTTAATGGCAGAGATAACCTTCCTTACGTCAGTTTGGGAAACGGTAGAAAAAGAAAAGGTCTTATTTAAAGAAGGAGGAAGAGAAGATAATTCTACAAGGGTGATAGCTTTAGTATTTAAGTCAACAGAGAGAGCAGAAGAAAAATGTCTATTAAGATCATTTAGAGAAATCGATGAAGAGCTGAAGTGATTAGCAGGTTTCCCTAGGCCCAGAGTTTTTAGAAATTTCCAGACATCTGCCATGGAACTGGAGGTCACATTATCGTGTATATAGCGTCGCTTGGCTGCCCGCACCATCTGATTACATCGGTTCCGAGCAGTCTTAAACAACTGCTAATTGACTTCAGTACGGTCGCGTTTGTACAATTTGAACGCCCGATCCCTCCTTCTCATCGCCATCCGAACGCCGCTGGTAATCCACGGCGCAGGCGGTCTTCTGACTCGGACTGAACGCAAGGGAGCATGCTTATTAAAAACTTGCAAAATGGCTTCGTTAAACAGAGTCACCTTACTGTCAGCAGTCGTTGCCTCCGTCACGGGAGACCAATCAATACTAGCGGTGTCAGTCAACAATGCGTCGGTGTTAATCTATGCAAAACTGCGCATTTGGATCACAGTAGGCTTAACTTTTGGCGGTTTAATACGGTATGAGGCAAAGATAAGGTCGTGATGTGAAAACCCTGGAGCTGGAGCCTGACCGTGGTTTATAATATGAGTAGGAGATGAATAATATCCAGCCAGGAATCTGAAGATGACGAATGGTGGGTTGGGTCTAAAGGAAGAATAGACAGAGCAACGGATTTAATGAGGTCAGTAAATTTTTGACTACGCGGAGATTTTTTGTAAAGATCGGTGTTAAAGTCGTCCATGATCAAGAGATGCGTGCAACCCGAACTAAAAACTAGGGGTAATTTTTTTGGGATATCCCAATTGCTGGATAACGTGCAATCAACTTCGTAGTAAGTTGTTAATAATATTAATTATTAATAAATATTTAAAATCTGTTCTTATATACCATGAAGTAAATAATGCTATGAGGAATAAATCAAATTGGTACTTGTGCAGTATTAACTTTTTTTTGGCGATTTTTTATCGTATATTTTACTTTTTAAAATATCCTTGTTTGCACCATGCATTTTATTTTACTGTTTATGTTGCTGCGTCTCTGCTATCCAAGGTTGCCTGGAAGAGATTGCTTAAAACGATAATACCGTGAAAGGATTTAATGCTTTTATCTTTCCTTGGCCATCCTATAGGAATGCCTTTGGTAAACAGCAAATGTGTTTTGGCTGAGAAGGTGATGATAAATACAGGGTATAAAGTTAAAACAAACTTAGTAACCAACAATTTATTTCACTTAATATCGCACAAAAGAGCCACTCCTCTCAACGTCCAATGCCTTGGATTGCTGTCCGTTTCAAAGTCGATTGATCCCACGTATTTAGCATCAGTTCTTTGTGGTTTTCTGTAAATTGGACACTCGTATAGACGCGGGTCTTTGCCAGCGGTTGTATTGATGGCGAATATATAAATGATGGGCATTTGTTCGTAGAGGACTTTGGGCTTTGACTCTATCAGCTTCCCGGATTTTCTGTCTAAAGAGGCACCTGAAAAAAACCAAGTTCAAAGTTTAATAATAACTGTGCCTTTAATGTAACACATATAAATAATTAATTTAAAAAACAAACATGAAATTGACCACGCTTTTTTTTCAAATAAATTAAGGAAGCATCTTGTATCTAGTATTCATAAATATAAAAATGGAATCTATCCAATTAGATAGATCTGTAATAGTAAAAAGCTGGGTATCTTCTTTATTAGTTAGAGTCAAACCAGGGTCAGCGTTTGACGTGTTAGACGCCCCGGTTTTCGAAAAGTCTACTTTATTTTATTCATGTGTTGTCAAACAATGACTATGACTCAAAACATTAATAACCATTTTAAATGAATAATCGAACCATGTTAATGAATACAACACAAATGAGTAACAAAATGATTTAGCGCTGCTGTCTATATTTTTGTAACTACATCCCGTAATAATGCATTGCCTTGCATGTTTGCCTCTTCGAAATTCTTCGTTTTCTGGATTCTAAACGCCTCAGAGGCAGACATAAGCACAATTATAAAGCTTTTTTACATTTTAGAAGCACTGGTACTCAAAAAATCACGACATAAGACTGACTTAATGATTTATTGGCTATACGAAATGGATTCCTTTTGATCCGAACTTTCATCCGGCATAAAAAATGAACTAAACATGTCCCAAAATGGCAGCCAGCTCTTTCACCCGACTCCTGTACAAATGTTTTTGACCTGTATGTGAGTATGGTTCTTTGTTCCCTCCTTAAAGCTGGATGGGTGGATCGATTTTAACAAGCGAGGTGTAGTCAGATTTTTCTTAAAATCACTAAACATGTTCGCAGTGTGTAGATCCTCGAATCAAACTCTCTAGAACGTCCTCGGTGGGTCAAAGTTTATTGGTCATTCGATAAACTATTCTGGAACATTCTGGGAGGACAAAAGGCGAAGCGCTCACGGCATGATTCATTCTTTACTTGGAGAGCGAATAGTCTAAATGAGAAAATCAAGGGATTATCTTCAGATACGATGTTTATTGTGCGATAATTGTTTGTCACGAAAGTGAGTACGTTAGTCAACCCTAGCTCTTAATTATCGGTGTGTTTGTGCGTTTCTATCACTTGCCTACCCTCACGTACGTAACAATAATTAATTATCTTAGGCGATATAATCAAAGCAAGCAGTCGGTTTTCAAACAAATGATTTGTTAGACTTGAAATAAGTGGATTTTGTACCCTCTAAGAACAACCCGTACACGTAGACTCCCTCCGCCGGGCCCTCGTGTACATCTTCCCGGTTCAGCTTGGTAATAAGATTCTGCAGCACCACAGAGTCCAGTGCCCAGCCTTTGTGGCTGCGTGTCACTTCCTAAGAAAGGAAGAGAAGCATATCATGTGAGTTTGACATTCTCTATTCTGATCGATAAAACGTTATAGTATAGAATATGTCTAATGTACTAAAGTTAATAGTAAAAGTTGTCTACATTTGATACGTCTACTTATTAATACCATTACGGTTTACAGGTTTATTGCTCAAAAAATTAAGAAAAAAAATATAATTATCTAGTTTGAATTATAAAATGTATGGAATTATGTCTCAAATCAAAATTAAGGGCCCCTTGCACCCCTTTTATATGATGATGCTCTCTAAGATATTGGTGCAATTCGGTCATTTACGTCAAAAACTATACGGCTTACAGTATCGCTGACACTGATGTGTAAAATACGTAACATAAACAAAATAATGGGATAAACTCGTAGTAATTGCATGGCGTCAATATTAACGGAGCGTTATTTACACACCGTTTAGCTCCTGTCGGGATCGAAATACACGGAACCGTCCAGTTTTAAAGTCGATTTGAAACTAAAACTAGATTTAAATTTTTGGTAAAGAGGCCTTTGATTTGGATCTCAAACCCTATGTACCAGGAAACTATCACTGCTAAGATGTTAGCCGTATGCATCACCTGTCTCATGGCGGTAAGGAATCCTTGCGGGTTAAAGAAGCCGGTCATCCAAAAAGCAGTGGGGCGACCGTTTCTCAACCACACTCGGTATTGGTGCTCACGCTCCAATAGCTCGGTGTACCAGAATCCCAGGGTTGCAGACTCCCAGGAGACCTGCCGTGAGACAATCATTATATCATTCGTAAGACACGATATACCTATTGGTGGACTTATAATATGCCTACTCAAAGAACCACTATTTGACTCTAGGTTAATATTTTTTTGTCCTTTGCCTTGATTGCCTTGAAAAAAAGATAAAGTAACGATTTATTACAGGCAACTAAGAGTGATATTAAAAAATGTAACATTTATTTTGTAGCGTAATATCTCATTTTTTTACAGTAAATCGAGTCTACTTGGAAACCTTTCACAAGCTTAGGAGAAAACCCGTAAAATAATGGGCTAGTAAATTAAACAATATTTTTAGAGGATTTCTATCCTTTAAAATCAATGTTCTAAAGATTGACGCAAGAGACGTCACCATGGCAATGAGGTACAACCAAAAGTTGATTGACTCAATTTATCGACCAATATTAACACAACCTTAAGCCAGTTCTGCGGTATCCTGGCGTCGTACATTGCGTCGAGACTCTCTCGCAATCCTTGGCTCATCACTATAGTCCCATCAATGGCTAGCTTCAAGTTGCACAGCGTCGACTGCACCGACTTAATCACACGTTGGATGCGATCAATCTCCTGTCTGAAATCACCAAATTATCTCTATTTTATTCTGGTAAATTAATGGAAAATATGGCAATAATAAATACATATTTATTAACTACAAGTTTTAGTTCTATGCATTAGAAAAAATAATTTATAGTATATTATTGTTTTAATTAAAAGAATTACCTCAAAAATATATTCATCGGCAAGAAAGCTCCCATCTTCACCAATGCCTCCCGAACTTCAAAACTTACGTATTGTTTCGGCAATTTTTCCAACATATCTTCAGCAAGTCTGTACACTATACTTTCCCTGGTCTCTCCTCCTTGGCTTCCACCTTCTTTTGGCTGCACACTTAATATTGTATCCAAGATATCCTTGGCACTGTTAATCTGATAAGTTATGTCAGCGTTTCCATGAAGACCAAAAACTTCAGGAGTATCGGTCAACGGTAACTGATTTATATAATCAACGTATCCAGAAAGATTCCTAGTTTGAGGTACTTTGTAACCCTTGTAGAACTCAAATCCTGGTCGCAAAATGACATCACAGAACCATACATTGGTAAAAGTTGTCAGCAAGCGCTTGTCGAAGTCATCAGTGACCCGACCACCATACTGGACCTCTCCTAGCATGTAGCAGATCGTCGGCCACGATATGCCTTTCTTAGGATCAATATCATCCAGATGGTTCTGGACAAACTGAACGCTAGCGGCGTAATCGGCTTGATTGAATTCATAGGGAACATTCCATCCTAAAGGACCAAACTTTCTTCGTTCTTGTACTATAGTGTGTAAGAAAGCTACCGCGTAGAGTAAGGGGGGCCATTGTGACAATGATGAGTAATCTAAGGTATCCTGGGTGATGTTTTGATAAGTTCTCTTCATACTGGCTCTTATACCCTGAGGAGGTTCATTAGTAAATTTGATCGCCATTTGAAGTAGACCTATGGGGAACTCCGTGTGGACTTCGGTAGTGAGCCAAAGTCTGAAAGATTCCTGTATATGCTCGGTTTCTATGAGGGCATCCATAGCTTCCACGCAGAATGGAAGGGACAGGTGGATATTTTGAAGGAGCACCCAGCCACCTTCGTTCATGGAATCGGATATCATTTTTCGGGCAACGATTTCTTGTCCTTGACCCATGGAGACTGCTTTTATCTCTGGAATTTTAGAAACGATTGTTATAGCAATCTTAGCGCTATTTTATTAGGCGATCAAAGTTGAAGTGTACCAGGAATGTAAGAAAAGTTCAAATATTTTTTTAAAGTATAATATCACGTATTTGCGCAATATGCAAAGGTTTTTATATTTCTGATGTACCGATACTTTAACTTGAAATCCCACTTCATTGTGTTCCAGCGTGGAGATAAGACAACTAGTAAAACTACTAGCATAGAGGCATGACATCTTAGTCCTCAGGGTTGGCAAAACATTTGAGGTCTTGAGATTCTGCATTCTTGAGATTACAATCTTGAGTATTCAAATGTCTATGGGTCTCAGATTTCACTTACCATAAGGTTGTCTGAGTACGCGTGTGCCTCCTCCTTGCCATAAAAAAACACGTAATAAATGTTCAAGTTTTGGACGTTTTTTTTTTTTTTTTTATGTCATCGAGAAGGCAAAAGAGCACATAGGCCACCTGATGGTAAGTGGAAACTGTGACCCATAGACATTCGCATTCTCAAGACTGCAATCTTAAGACTGCAAATGCGTTGCCAACCCTGAGGACTAAGATGGGATGCCTCTATGCTAGTTATTTCACCGGCTGTCTTATCCCCACACCTGAACACAACAATGCGAACACTGCTGTTTGGCGGTAGGTTGATGGATAAGATGGTGGTAGCGATCCGGACGGACCCTGCACAGGTCCTACCACCCGCAAAAACGTTTAAGTAGAAAGTTTGAATTTAAAGATATTTGCAATGCCAACTGATCGGAAACTTGCACAACGGTTCACATGCAGTCCATCTTCTAGATTAGAACATGAGGTTTTTCTATATCAAGCAGAAGTCAAGAGCACACAGGCTACCTGATGGTGAGTTGGATCTGAGACCCATGGGCATTCTGAAGACCATATAACTCCAAGTCTGCAATCTTAAGACTGCAAATGCGTTGCCACCCCTGAGGACTAAGGTGGAATGCCTCTACCCATGCTAACAATTTTACGGTTGCCTTATCGCCACACCGGAGCACAGCACTAATTGCATGCGAACGATGCGAGTAGTACCTAACTGATAATAATTTCATTTTTAGTTTCTCTAATGTAAAAGTAAGCTTACGTATTTCTTTAGCCTTGGCTAGAGATGCAATCTGCGCTGAGGGGTCGGATCCAATAGACAGGATGCAGATAAGTGGAGTTCGTGGCTCCGACTCTTCCCAAGTTGCCTCTAGGTTGAGGATACAGCCTTCGCCGTACTCAGGCCCTAACGAATCTGAAAATTTATACAGTGGGCCTTGACAATTTTCATTCTATGATAGTTACGAGTATCGTATTTTGAAAATAAAACGAATAGAATGGCCATAAATATTTGCCCGGCAGCTTACGTTAATCCTATAAATTTTTGAGAACATTAAAGTTTGCAGTGGCGGCGCTGGGGCGACGCGCGGTGCGGCGACGGGCGGAGAGTCATTGTGAATTCTCAATACAGGCTCGATTCTGTCTCAATTCATTGTTTTTTTTACGAATACTTCTATGTATGCATTTCTATAATTTCTTCGCATTTATTGAGAAAAGCATTATTATTAGGCGGAAATGGGATTGCCTGACGAGGAGGTTAGCAGGCCGACCAAAAGCGAGATCTGCTAAAATTCTTTACTTTCCGCGCCTAGGCAATAATGTACTACAAACTCTCAAAATACGTCAAAAATTACATTTTGTCATGGCTTGACGGTTAGGACGGTTTGATCTTGCTTGTGACAGGCATCTCTGCCAAGATGAGTTTATTAATATGGCCGTTCAACAATCTCAAACAAATTGACTTGGTCCCAAACTAAGCTCTAGGCTTGTACTATGGGTACTAGACAACGATATACATACTTCGATAGAGAAATATATACTACATATATTATATAAAACATCCAAGACTCAGGAACAAATATTCGCACTCATCACACATATTACCTTACATGTTATATATTACCGGGATTTGAACCCAGGACCACTAGCTTCCGAGGCAGGGTCACTCCCAACGAGGCCAACTTGTCGTCAAATACCTTGTAAATAATTTGTTGTGTGTGTTAGTAATAGAATTTCAATTCCTTGAAACAAAATAAGTGAGAATCTCGATAGAAAATCGGGAAAGAGTTGAAAAAGTGACTGAACCGTGAAATTAATTTAGATTTCTTATCCGACCATCGAAGAAGAAGGGTATAAAATGTTTCTGGTATATAAATATTATTTCATATACATATATTATGAAGTTTATATACTATGGACGCTCTGATTGAAGATTTTGACAAATTCAATAAAATGGTGGATAATTTTATAACATGGGTAGGTACTTAATATACATGGACAGTACCAAATCATGTAGTTCGGTGCTTAAAGCTCGATTTTTGTAAGACGATATTTACCGACTATATACTTCCTCGCTTGGGAAAGGGTGCGATCAGGACTCCATGAGCGGATAAGCAGAAGCTTGCGAAACACGTCGAGACTATCGTTGTAGCCGCTTGGGAGAGTTTCCTCCTCTGGTTTGGCTTTCTCGTACCACACGCGCCATTCCTTCTCGTTCGACGTTATCTGAAATACCAGGGTAACAAAAGTACAATCATGTTAATTTGGTGAAAATTAAAGTAAGAATGATTTAAATAACTGATGATGTATTTAAATATAAATTAGAAATGCGAATTTATCCGTATCTACGTGGATTTTTCAACGTGTTTTCTATCTATACGTCAAAATGAATACCCGTACCTTTTGCAACACATCTGAAAATGTCTGCAACTTGCTAATTTCAACTAAATTCAGCCAGGTTATATCCAAAATCCATTTAAATGGCTTTGGAGTGACCGCATTTAAATCAAGCGAGGCACCGCCCTTTACAAATGCCATGAACTCATCATGAGAAATAATTTGTCGGTGGCAATCGATCTTCATTGCTAGCATTAGAGTAAACAATGCCTTGTGCCTCTCATATAAACTTCGCAACGTAAACGCCCACACCTCATGCGTCAAATATTTTAAAATTATATTAATACGTTCCTCAGTTACATTACTTTTTGTAGATTTCGTTATAGAATTATCAAATATAGTTAGAAACTGCTTCAATGAGTTTTGGTACATAAGGTTCACATTACTCATTTCAACTATCAAAAAGTACAGTATTGATCCCCGGGCTGCAACGGCTCTAAATTCTTCACGAGCTTTTATAATCTTCTTTTCAGTAACTTCAGCCACCTTTAGTTTTTCGTTTACTTCTTCTGCTGTAGTTTTAGTGATTTGTAATACTTGTATAAGTGCTTCATCATCTACTAATGAACCTTCAGATGACGTTAAACGACAAAGTAAGTTGCTTTCTAATTCTTTCATGCTACGTTGATTTTTCATAACCGATTCGAATAATGCAACTCTCTCTTCTTCTAAGTCCGATTTTTCCATCAAAATCACTCGGCCCAACAACTGGTCTTCTAATCCTTGCATCGTTACAGTAAAGTCGATAATAGATGTTTTTGCGCTAATTTCTGGAGAATAGGCTGGGTTAGGCAATTTAGTCGTAATATAAAGCATAAAACCTGGCATGACGTCGCATTCTTTGTCACCAACAATCACTTTTTCTATAGAACCTGATTTTATAAAGTTCTTTTCCAAAACATTATCAATTACCGGATCAAGTTCTACTGCAACATCTTCTATCAATAATGGCCTACCCAGTGACAAACTATCTTCTAAATGTGTTCTAAAATATTTATGGTTGAGTGAAGTGATTTGCAGCTCATTCGAGCCTTCCTTATTCTTTATCCAGTTCTTTCCCTGACTCTGAGGATCAACTAGTAATGGATATGAGCTAGATTTGGTAACAATAAGAGCATTTTGCACGGATAAGTCATCATTAGGTAAGCCTTGAAGCGTCCATTCAGATATAGTAGCATTCTCGACTAACATGTTAGTTATGTTCAAATTATCTGTCACCGGTATTTGTTTGCTCTTTAGAATCCCCATCCAGTTATTTAAAAGACTATTTCTAAATTCTTGATTGTACGGACCGCAGTAAGATAAAAAACCTGTAGCTAAAACTACGTCACCTACTAATCTGCCTAATTGCTCTTTGAAATCTTTGCTCTGTTGTGTCCACCTTATTTTCTCCCCACCCAAACCATTAATTAGAGCAGTTGCTGCAGTCATTTTTCGAAGGCACACATTTGCAGCATCGGTCAGCTGTTGTTTTTCGGCAACTGCGGATTCATATTGCTCCTTAACTTTGCGAAGTGACATCTCACGTTCCTCAAGTTGCCTTTCTGCTGAAGCTAAATCGTCCATTGCAACCTGTAACCCATTTTATATCATAGTTAATTACTTTACATGTAAAATTTAGAGTAACAAATGAAAAATATAGTAAAGGCCGGAACAAAGTCAATAAATAACTTTATAGTTCAATGGATAGTACCAAAATTTGATAGGTAATATGTATAGAAATTACCTTTAACCTTGCTTCCTGCATGAGCAAGTTAGCCTTCAAAGGTAGCACTTCCTTATTAACACTGTGAAAGAATGACATAGCTTTAGTCCAAGACAGCAACCCGGCGACGTCACCACAAACTCTCTTAGCCGTATCCATGTTGTAATCTTCCATCTCGAAATATGGTGATAAGTGTTCAACCATCTCATTGTTTATGATGTCCTTTGGATAGTTTTGCAGTTGCAGCAGAAAAGTTGTACTCGCCATCATCTGGTAAATAAATAATAATTTAATAGTAAAAAGAAAGCCGCTCTCCGCGTCTGTTATCTGTTCGGTCGCTACCTTTTTCTTAAATACATAACATACCTTGATGCGGTTCTCACTTATGGGTCATACTGGTCATACACAGATTTACCGTCTGTGGATTTACCGAAAGTTAACGTTTTTAAGGCCTCATTTTCTGGCTTAGCCCATTCCCGCAACATCACTGTCAGGACTGCTTTAGACCTATCAAGGCTATCATATAAAAACATAACTTATATGCACACAAGCTCTTAACTATTGACCACAGAAAAGACAACTTTTGTTTTTAAGAGTGTGTATGATCCTTATATTCATACAAATTTTCCAGAAAGTTTTTAATTTATTCCTTTATTTCATTTATACAAAAATAAAATTAAGATTTTGGATCATTACTTCAAAATAAATGCCAAAATTTAAATAAAACGACTGCCAATCAAGAATCACTTTTTTTGAATTTTGTCTTTTTGTGTATATAAAAGTTTGTCTAGGTTCTGAGACGGCTATAAATATGTGAAGCTATTACTGTCATATCAAACAAAAGTAAGAAAGTGTCGCTATACATCTCGGGCATCGAGTATTTTTGGAAAACTTATTTATACCGAAGTAGGGTAACGGGGTAGAAAAAAATACTCTCATGGTATATTTACGAGTAAGTGATTCGTACCTTTAGTGATTCCGCCCAAGAAGGTTTAGGACATGGCGCAGCGACATCAGGAATCAGCGGGTGCAATCTCCTTTGAAACAAGATCAAGACGCAGTCCATAATCCTCATAATAAGATGCGGGGGTCTACCCAGTTTCCTGACTGTTGCTATATGTGCAGGTTTTATGGTGTTTAAAGCTGCTTCTGCCTCCTCCAATGCAGGTTTTGCTGCTTCTAGCTTGATTTCCGCTTTTAACTTCTCTTCTGCTATGTATGCGACTAACGCCTCAGCTTTTTCTTTCACGATTTGAACTTGATTCTTAACAATTTCTGCTTGCATAGCACGTTCAGTTACTTCAGTTAGGACCCGACCTGCCTTTTCTGATGCTAGTGCCAAATCTTGTTCCATGACAGCTAAATCCTTTTTCAAAACTTCAACAGATATAGAAGCTTCTCGAAGTTTCTCTAAACCCGTGTCCATACGTAAAGCACCATCACCTAGCTCTTTTTGTTTCATCTGATATATTGTTTTATATCCCCCAATGAAATTCAAATAGGACTTAGGAGTAACGTGTGAGGAACGACGGAACCTCTGAAAGTATTCTGCGGATACTTGCGACACAACATCTTGTATTGTACCTAGTACAGTAACAAGTTCCTTCTTGACTTCTTTGGTACATTCAATTTCAAACTCTGCTAGAAAATGATCAGCAACGGATACAAGAGCATCTTTGGGCCAAGGCTGAAACCAATCAATAGTGCAACCAGATATAAGGGCTGGAAAGCGCATGGCACGATATCGGAAAGCTTCACTGACCTGAAATTTTTAATTGTATGGTATTAGTTTATGCCATTTAAAACAAAATTAAAAAAATACATACGTTTGTTGACTTACCGGTGAAAAACACAGAACAACATGTAAGTTCTGGCAAGTTCTATTTAGGAAATACTCCATAACTAGCTCATTGTTGAGCGTTCTTTTTTGATTCTCTCTTTTCATTATTGGCGTAAGTTCAGTGATTATTTCTTGCTGTTCATCTTTAGTAAATAAGTTTGATATCACACCCGATGACAAAATATTATTTAAGTACTCCAAAAAGCCTTCTTCTTTGATATCCAAATCCGTAAAAATAAATGTAGTGCCTTTACCCTGAACTCCACACGATCTATACAGAAGTTTTAAATCTTCCAAGAAGTTTCCTACATTGTAAGACCTGGTAAGGGCTATTTGGAAGGATCGGTACCCAGCAATGAACGTGGACAGCTTGGTGAGTGATTGTTTGCCAGAGCCGCCGACGCCAACAAGCATGACGTTGCCTCGAGGATGTCGGATGACCCTGGAGATCTTAACGAGGTGGAACATGGCATCTGGGAAGAATACCAGATCCATGCCAGAACCTCGTACCATCTCATTAAATTGAGACAGAAACATTTCTAGACGCTCTCGCAATTCACCGTATTCAAAGACAGGCTCATACACTTTAGGGAGCTCCATATCGGCATCTTCACCTTCTTCGCCGGTCGGTTCTGGTGCATCTCTGGAAACCGACAGTTATAAAATGAATTTATAATTTAGAAAACGCGCAAAATACATGAGTATTAATAAATTCAATGCGGTATTAAGTCAAAGAAATAGTATGCACTTCTGGCCTTCGCCAGGGCATAAATGCTCGCTCTACCGTTCGTTCGAAAAAATGTTAGTTCTAATATAAACATGAAAATACAGGCAGTAATTTTATTGTTCTTGGTTTGCCACTTTTATTGCTTTAAATTAGAAGATAATGTAGTCATTGAATTAAGCAAACCCGAATTCGACTACGAACAAAAATAAATATCTAGTGTTTTTGTAGGAATTTAGCAACCCGAAGCCTAACAACCATTTTCATAATTTTCATTAGTTTACTCGTTAGTTGTAATATGAGGTGCCATGCTCATTTGCAGATTATTTTTTTTTTACTATCGACTAAAATATATATTTGAAAGTGTTTAAAGTGAGTTTGTAAAAAAATAAAGAAGTGATAAAAAATATTGTAACACAAATAATAAAAATAAACGCCACAAAACATAATAATTCACTAAATACGTCTTATTTACCTCATAAAATCCACGAAAACAGGTTCACTTTCCATCATCTTCCTGTATTCTAGGCCTAAAACTTGCTCTGCTATATCGTAGAGAGCCTTATTAAACCAATCCTTATCGTTTTGAATCGTAAATCTATCTGAAAACACTCTAGAACACTCGTGTTTCCACAGCAGCATTAAACATTTTTCAGATTCGATAACAGTAGGCAGGGTACCAACCATACCTTGCCAGACTCTAGACAGATCTCTCAGTGAAAATACGTAATGAAACTTAGCTGGCGTTGGAAGCAAATTCAACCTAGTTCTCATCCATAATTCCCTGGTCAAAGGTATTACTTTTTTAATGAGGTTACGGACTTCTACAGTAAAACCACGCTTTGCGTTATAGTGGCCTTCGCCTATAACTTTAAATATTTTGTCGATCGAATCGTTGTTAGGTAAGGGACAGTTAAAAATTGCAAACTGCCGTTTTAAACGAGATGGTACATCATTCCTGCCGCCACCTGAAAGAAATGTATAGATTTAATTATTATCATTATTAATCTAATCATTAACAGGACGGATCTTGTTGAGCAAGCGCAGTTAGTAGTTACGTGTGACTGTTAGTTATAGCGATAAGTAAATTGAAAAATAAAATACCTGGTTGGCCCATAGCACCAAGGAACTGTATATCAATGACAGTCGTAAAATCACCGGGCTTTTCTAAGCTATAGAAACCACTCATACTCATTGTCTGTCTCACAATTTCGTTAGTAATTTGATCACCCCACTCATTAATTTGAGGTAAATTTATATCGTCAATGAACACCAGCATTTTCTTACCCCCTGGTGGCCCAAATGTCATTCCACTTCGTTTTTCAACGTAACTTTCTATAGTTTTCTGGAATTGGTACGGGCTGGTGGCTGAAGAGAAGTTGAAAGATCTGCCCATAAATTGCTCTGGATTTGCGTTTTTCATGTATGCTTTCATCATAACAGTCTTAGCCGAGCCTTGTTCTCCAAGTAGTAGAACGGCTTTTCCCTGTTTGGCTATACAGTGTATTAGGTAATTTATCCTTACGTTGTCTACTATTGGAACTAAAATACTAGCATAATCAGGTGAAGCTGTGTCAGGATACTGATAATTAGTCACCATATCGTCCCATAACTCCCATTTTCCAGGATGTTTTACGTAAAAATCGAAACCAATGCAGGGTTTGTTATTAGGATGTTTTGGCAAGTCTAAGATTTCTGCAAAATTTTGTTTCAAGTAGACATCAAACTGCATTCTGTCTTTAGTTTCAAGAAGGGAACCAAAACCCCAAATTAATGTGAATACATATATTTTATGTAAATGTTCTAATGTGAAGAGAACGATTTCCTCAGGTTTTTCCTTATCTTCATCATCATCCATGTCACCATTGACTGATTTACTGGCTGATGGGTCTTCCGTTTCTTCAATTTGAGGAGGTACCAGACCTTCTAGAAGACTGAGCATTTGCAGTATGATATTGCTCTGAAGCACTCTCATGCTGAATACAAGATTCTGAGTACACCACGTGTAAACGAGTGGGAAAGTCTGATCGAAAAGTGAACCGAACACCTCCACTTCTCTCTCTGAGCGAGTGTTGAGCCAGCCGCGAAGAACTGATAAAAAACCAAAAAGGTTAATAAATAAATAAGTAAATAAGTATAGGGTGATCGAACCAGTAATGAACACGGTCCAATGACGGACACTTGACTCTTATTTTACAGAAGATAAAGGTTATTCATTTGTTTTGCAACAATCAATTTATAACCTTATGATCTTTGAATTAAGAGTAAAGTGTCCATTATTGGTGCCAGTCAGCTTAAAGTGTCCAACACTGGTGCCGTCAACCTAAATGAATGAAAGTAAAATGAGTTTGCAAATTAAATGTTATAGTACTACATGTATATTTTAATTACAGGCAATGAAGAACAATGTTTTTGAAAATAATTAAAGATAATGAATTACGATAATTTTAACCGTACCGGAATTCCAGTTTAAGTTGAAGGGAGGTTCAATAAAGTAATTAACAAACACTGTAAGCTCGTGATAAAGTCCTTTTTGTTTTTGATGGGCTCTCAGCATTAGCGACTATCACCCTTTTTTTTAAAGTATACTCGTGTCTTAGATTTTGTTTTGAATTTATATAAACATACGAACCAGGATCCCAATCAAGCCCAGAAGCGCTCATATACACCATGCCATTCCGAGACACCGTTGCTGGAGACGCATTATCAATGTTTTCTGGTTCAAACAAGATCTTAGAAGTTGGAGACATAGTCAGGCGGTCTCCATTGGCCAAAGTCAAGGTCTTATTGTCATCCAATACAGAGTTTAAATTTTCTATCCATATACTGTCTACGGGGCCGTCGAGGACAAGCCAGACGTGCTCTCCTGACTTCATCTTCAGGGTTTTCCTCCAGAGCGCTGAAAAAATGCCATCGGTCCAATCGTTAGTAGCGACGTCAAGCCTTCCAAACATCTGCGCAGCGGTGATAGCCTTGGGGTTCATACGCATTTCCCTGAAAAAAGCAAATTAATTAGTTAGTAATTAAGTTGAAATCAGTGTGATTTTCACTTATTTCGTGGGTGATACTACATAGTCTATTCATCTAAAGATTAATTATATTTTACCAATTAATAAGTTTTTAACGGTAATTTTTTGAGGCCACAACATGGTTTCGAGCAATTAAATTGGAAGATTCGGTTTTGGTATCTAAATAAACAATCCCATTAAAGTAATAATATTCACTCTGACGAGCATTAATTTTAATACAATTAGGCTCCGCTTACTTATGAGGGTTTTCAGTCTCAGTTAGCGCATTCATAAGCGTATGTATGCAAGTGGTCTTTCCTGCTCCGGGCGGGCCCAGGGTCATGATGCCGTGCCGCACCCGCTGCGTCTCGTACAGCTGCGAGAGTACCAGGGTTGCATAACTACGCAAGTGTAAGCACCAAGCATCATGCACCTTTGTGTGCCTGGTGCTTGGTCTCGGACTTGATCGAAGTTTTTACCCACGACGGAACGGTGACGGTATATGCATCTAGTTCTTTTGTTTGTTTGTGTGTGCACTCAAAATGTTGCTGATGATGATGTAGTTGCGCTTTTTTTTTGTT
Organism: Acleris holmiana; assembly: GCA_949316455.1. Classification (NCBI taxonomy): domain Eukaryota; kingdom Metazoa; phylum Arthropoda; class Insecta; order Lepidoptera; family Tortricidae; genus Acleris; species Acleris holmiana. The sequence goes on from OX438762.1 coordinate 81,058,931, forward strand.
GTAAAGATAACTTTATTGTATGTGTTCTTTAGATGAGCATGATGAAAATCCGTTAAGCCGTTAAAAAGCTATAAGTACAAATTATTAAAAAATAACTTGTAATCTTTACAAATGTAACTATTTATCTCGACGAAACAAAAACGTGACGTCGGTTCTTCTTCTTCTTGTAGTGCCTCTCCAACTAGTGAAGGTTGGCAGTCAGCTCCCCATACTTCCTCCGGTCTTTCGCGAGGTTGAAAAGTTCGGCGGCACTTGAGATTCCGGTCCACTCCCGGATATTGCGCAACCAGGACTTCTTCCTACGGCCGACTGCTCTTTTGCCTGCCACTTTGCCCATCATTATTAGTTGCAGTAGTTCATGACGTCGGTTAAAAATGTTGTAATTGAATTAAAAATATACCCTCAACACGCCTATTGAATCTCTAAAAAGTTTAAAATAAAAAACAATATCTTTAATTTTGAAAAAAACTATGACGGCTGTTGTAAATACTTTTAATAGAAAAAAAAATGCAAAAAGGATTAAATAAAATTTAAAATCTTATTTTTCTTACCTCCTTTTATTGCGGATTTGGCCAACCAATTTTATATAGACTTTTTAGTTTTAATTGGCTGTTAGTCAATATATTTGACGACCGTCAAACGTCTCATCACCTGTTAAATTATTGATGAGTTCCGCACATAGTCGGTAATTTAAATTTTTATTTAATTTTCCAACTTTTTTGTATTTATCCTCCTGAGGCCCACGTCAAATTTTACTAGTTCAAAAAAGAACCTTGTGTAAGTCTACTAAAGTCTGAAGTCACTTTGGCAAATGTCCTAAATTTAGGCCGTTGGGCCTTACGAGGCTATTAAAATGTTTGCAACATCAGTAGTTTTTTATTATTATTTGGGTTAAGCTACGGTTTGGGAGCTGCACTCAAGTTTAGGCAAGCTCCTACGAATAAGTAATGACCGGTATTCTTATCTACTATTACTTTACAAACATCCTTTGTAGCTGTTAATCGTGTATTATCAGCGGCCCTATTCTACTCAGTAAGATCATAATTATTGCTTTTGACATGCTTTCGTATTGTTTTAATATCAACGGTCATTACTATCACGGAAATAAGAGCTATAATAACGTAAACAATATACGATAATACATTAAACACAACATGTTATTACCGAGTGGAAAGAGCCCCAATCCGCGATCAGAATGTAAATGGAGTTCAAACGTCAATTGGAAGTATCACGAGAACTATATCAATTTGGTGAAAAACGTAGAAAGTTTGGGTAAAGTTGCAAGATCGAACGATATAAATTCAATTCGAAGCATTTACAATTAAAAAAACTTCCCCTAGTGCTCTGAAACGTTAACCTAACTGTAAAAACAACCCGCAAAGATTTACGTTCTAAGAAAAGTATTTATCGATGGCAGCGGCCATGAAAATGTTTGTAAAAACTTTTAATCGTTAAATGAAACGTTGAATTTGATTTGCGGATTAAATATTCGACGCGATCCTGTCGTGGCTATCTATTATGTTTGTGTTATTAAAACAAAAAGCATTTCTAAATATTTAAATCACCTTAATTTTTTTGTTATAACACGTATTCCGTCACGGTCACATTTCTGGGTAAAAACTTTTGTTATTTATTAATCAGTCAAATCCAGCATTTCATCACTACATTTTCAATGACAATAATATTGAAAAGTAAAATAATAAATTGTAATGACTACCAATTTGTCACATCTCATTGTATTTTCACCGAAAGTGCTTTCATAAAAAGACAATGTTAAATAGAGATTTCTCCTTCAAATAAACATGAACACAATGACCAAGTTAGAACTTCAAAATTTATTTATTTATGTGAGTGCGAAAAGGAAAAAGTACCAAAGACACTGCTGTGCTGACGGTAATGAAATTACTTTACTATATTATTCCTTTTCTGATTGCGGCCAGAACCTATAGCCAAGATGCGTTCGCTAACTATCGTTTCGATTCGTTTTGTTTTAGTAGATCACGTTATACGAAAAGTCACGTGATCTAACAGTGACGCGATTGTTTTAAAAATAACACAAATCAAAACGCCAGATAGCAAACGCATCTTGGCTATAGGCTCTGGTAATACAATGGATTTTCATCTAAAATGCGCAAACGACTGAATCCACGATCAATTCTGTATGAACAAACCTGTATAATCTTTAAAATCCATGGCGGATGACATATCAAGCCGGTTAGCTCGACTTGCTTCATGATCGCCTCTTCTAACTCAGGATACGTGGTTTTCTCCAGTGCTTGGTTGGGGAAGAGGTCGGCTACTAAAGATATGAAGAGAGGCTCGTCTTCATCTATGAGTTTCGAGAGGTTCATGTCGCGCAGGACCCTCATAACGATAGTACTCTCGTTGTCTTTAGAGTTGACACGTTTGACAGCACCGAGGGTTCGGAGAACTGAGAGGATGTTGCGGAGCCCGAAGTCATAATGGACCTGGAAAGTAAAGTTGTTTTTCTTTGGCATGAAGAAGATTAACAAGAACTAGGCAAATAAGAATCAATCCTGACACATTTTAGCATTGTTTTTCTGCTGTCAACACTATCAATATTACAACAACTATTATTACAGTTATGTCAGGGGTCATACGGTTTCGCCAAGTAGAATGGAGGTGAGCGAGAAGATTCTACCACCGCTATAGTAGCGCCGTTCTAAGAAGTTGGATTTGACAGTGTTTGATGCTGTACAGAATATAACTTCAAACTTGACCAAAATACATATTTTACACTGAGTTGACAGCTATCACATCGGATCTTGTAGAACGGCGCTACTATAGAAGCCACCACTAACATTACAGCTAGTCTTGGTTTCAAAAATCATTTTGGTTAATACATCGATCGGTTTAAAAACTAAAAACACTTTGTAAGAACTATATCTATTATTTCTATACAACTATCAAAAAGATGAAGGAGTCTCAAGCAAAATTGGCTCATTAGCTGAAGTACACAAATCAAAAATGTCCAGGGATAAAAAATATTCGTAAATTATTTTGAGCCTTAGACATTTCTTAGACACAGGCTTATCATAATATTTGCTTTTTACCCAACTGCCGAAGAAGGGTCATGTTAATTACCTGTGTGTATGAGTGGTTCTATGTTTTTTCCTAAAGACTAGAAGAATGGGCCGTGTCGTTAAATTCATCAGTCAACGGGCACTTTAAGTTGAAAAAATATTACAAAGTGGCGGATTTAAAAGATACTATAAGCACTTGGGTTTTTAGCTTTACTAACTAGTCACTTTTGTAAGGGCTTGATTTTCTAAAACGGAATGACCTGTTTTGTCAGCTGTTCCTCGCACAGTTTGTAAAGTGTGTAGAACTTTCTAGCCAGCGTGATGTTCTCCAGAAACCCGCAGGAGGCTAGTTTCACCCGGATGATGATCTGCCTGTCAGGCACCATCATGGCGACTGTGCGGAACTGGATCTTCAGGTTTTCTGGCAATTCCTTCCTGCCAGCGTAGCCGGGGTTCTGAAAATTAGTCGAAAAATGGCTAAAGTGGTTGTTTCTTGTGAATAAGCTACAAGAGGGTAAGAGGGAAGATATACACTAATATAATTACGTGTTTAAGCAGGGTGTGACTTTGGTCGAGGATAAAACAGAACTAATCGATAGGGGACACTAAGACATCCATTTCACTCACAGCGATTTGATACTGATATTCTTTCCTGCGTTGTCGTCAACGATTCATCGATACCAATTTAATAAAATTCAGTGGAAATACGCCCCTATTCTAAACATAGACATTAATATTACTACCGTTATAGACGAACCGACTCCTAATTTCCTGCGTCCCCAAAACAGGTAAAAATGCGGGCGTGCATGATTTTCATGTGTGAGTAATATTTAGTGATGTCCCCCTACGTTATCGATAGGTAACAATCTGTCAATGAATAAAGACCCTTTATCTAAGAACAGTGTCCTCGAGTTGGCCTGAGTTAAATGCGCGGAATTGAAAACTAGCATTAATCTCTAATACAAGTATAAAACAAGATTATTTCAGTATCTATAGTAAATATGTAATTAATATACACACACAATCAACTTCAATGTAGTCAACATATTATTATTGTATTATTTAAAGGACAATTTAAATGTTAAATAAACATAATGATTTTTATTGTCCTTGAAATAATGCAATTAAACAACTTTGCAGCCTCTCATTACAAATAGCTATTAAGTTTAATAACAAATACTACCCCGGATACCTAAAAAGACGATCCTGTTATGTTAATTGACAACTCTACGATCTTTCAAAATCCCCACAAGCAAAACCTCGGGAAAGTCACATGTAAGAGTATCGTATAATATTTAGACCTTCTACATTTGCTTCATGATGTATTCGAAATATTCATTCGAATCGGTATCGCACATACTATTCTCAATAATGAGATAATCGCGAATATAAGGGAAACTACTCTGAATCTAGAATGTTTTAATTTTGTGCATAGCAACTGTGCATAAAATCCAAAGTATCATTCCTAAGAACCATCTCGAAAGTACAAGGATTATATCCTGGTAAGTTTTTGTCAAATCGTGCAGTAGTTTTTGAGATAATTGCGATTCTTGCATGCTCCAAAAGTCTTACCATGGTGATAAAAATTCCAAACTCCGGGCACATCTCGGAGGTATCCCCGTCAGTAAAGATAAAGGTCTTTTTCTTCTCTTTCTTGGCAGCAAGCACCACGGCCACCTGCTGTGCTGCCACTGACAGAACAGGCAGCTCAATGCGGTTGAACTCGTCAAAGCAGCCCCAGGACCCAGACTGAGCTAGACCCTTGTAGATGCGACCGAGGCCCCTGAATAACGAATACACTTTTATAAAATAATGTATATAATCAAGACACAAAGTTACGGGATAGAATAGCCACTCCATGTCTTCCCGTGGATGTCGTAAGAGGCGACTAAGGGAATAAGAGCTTGTAATACTGTTAGGCGATGGGCTTGCAACCTGTCACTAATACAATGGTTAATATTTTAGCCTGAATATGCAAAATGTAGTTACAGAATAATAAACAAGTCATTTTAGAGTTGTTGTTATTTATGTCGCTCTGCCTACCCCACCTGGGAATGAAGGCGTGATGTTATGTTTGTTTATATAAACAAATTTACCTAGTCTTAAACTAAGCTCAAGGCTTCATACTAATGGGTGCCAATAGAAAACGATTAACATACTTAAGTACATAAAAGCATGTGTATACTTACTCGCGCTTATCACAGAAACATTTTCTCATACCGGGATTATTTTAGAAAAAACTCTTAGGCAATCTCAAATAGAATTTAACATAGGAAAATATTTTTTACTATCCTATATAATATTTAAACATCATTTAAATATAGTGAACGCAATATTTTTAAAACGTACAAATATATGAGGCATTTAAAATACGCTGTTAATGGTGTTTGTAGAGCCATGACCCAAGAACTTTCTTTGTTTTTGCAAAAGTTTCCGAGTATGTCGGAAAACGATAAATAACAATACAGATAACTATGCTTCTTGTATGATCCTTTGAGGTTAGGTTTCAGAGCAAATATTAGCTTGCTTCGTTTTTCTGTAAACTCTACAGAAAAGAAACGGGATTAAGTAGAAACGCACATACTTTGCTAAATTAAGCTCTCTTTCGGTAAATCTAAGTGCTACGAAGTATTTTCCACTACTTTAGTATTTATTTAAACTTACCCCGCACTACCTATATTTTTTTAAAATTGTTATTGAATAATAAATGTCGCAGTAGTTAAATAGAAATGGTTTGTTGACGTCGGCTCTCATGTGCTGGAGTTAAATCTAGACATGTCAATGAACTTAACATTTAAGTGGTGGTAGGAACAGGGGTGCAGGGTCCGTCCGGATCGCTACCACCATCTTATCCATTAACCACCCGCCAAGCAACAGTGTTCGCATTGTTGTGTTCCGGTGTGGGGATAAGACAACCGATGAAATTACTAGCATAGAGGCATTCCATCTTAGTCCTCAGGGTTTGAGCAGGGCATTTGAGGTCTTAGGATTATAGTCTTGAGAATTCAAATGTCTATGGGTCTCAGATTCCACTTACCATCAGGTGGCCTGAGTAACGTGTGCCTTCTCCTTAACATAAAAAAAAAAAAAAAAAAAAAATGAAACTGGGCAAGAGCATATCTTATCAAGCTAAGTGTAGAGTAGGGCTCCTTCACAGTTACTACAGACACAAAATGTTTATATTTAAAAGTTATTTGAGGCTTTCTTAACATTTTTTTTGTAGGGTTCAACATTTTGTTGCTCTTAAGAATAAATAAAATCTACATAGACGTGATACGTTTTCTTTCAAATTTATTATATTTTATGATATACTTTCATTAACGATATGTTCCAGATTCTTTGTATTTCAGTTTTGGCTGTAGCCATTGTCGGAGTTCAATATTTTGCAAATATTTCATAATTTGAGGTGACAGTTGAACATGTAGTGTACCTACTCGTATATAACAGCAGTACAATAATGTCTAGTGCTGTAAGAATACCCATTATACAATGAAATCTGTGGGGCTAGACAAGGTGTATTCGACACTTGCTAGCGATTATGTTGCCATTGAAAAATATATGGAATTGACGTAAGTGTCACGTTACTATCTCGGTGGCTTACGTCAATTCCATACATTTATCAATCGAAACATAATCGCTAACGATTGTCGAATGCAACTTGTCTAGCACCACAGAATTGTCACCATAACACTCAAAGGTTTATGAAATAGTAACTTACTTCCCCATTTCACCATCGTGATGATGACCGGTCACAGAGAAATGAAATTTCAGTTAACTTGGTGAGCTTGGACTTGACGTAAATACTTGTTAACTTTGCAAAAGTACGAGTATATACACAATCGTCATCAGTCTGTCACCTTTAATTGCCAGGTTAGTGAAATAGTGGCCTGGTTTACCTGTAATCCATTTGATCCGAGCAGTTGAACACGACGACGTATTTAGCCAGCGTCTTGCCCATATCTTTGACGGTTTCTGTCTTCCCAGTACCAGCGGGCCCGCACGGAGCGCCCCCCATGCTCATTGCTAGCGCTTGGGCCAGGGTAATGTAGCATCTTGAACGAGATTGTAAAAAACAACTTAATGTACGGTGCGAGTGGAGTTAGAATAGGATTCAGTTTGTACTTCTCTCTCGCTCTCATACGCTCTTATTAAGAGTAAGTGAGAGAGAACTACATACGCTACATACATCAAAAATGTTAAACTCATGATCAACAATATCCCTTCATTATTCAGATGTTTCGCCAAGTACTGCATTGCAATGCATTTGAGACTTTCAAAATAATGTAGGAATATTGTTCATCCTTAGATATTAGTGTGCATTGTTTTTGTATTGTTATCGCTATGTCCAAAATAACTTAACAGTTAATCATGTCGGCCGAGTTGAATATGAACTTGCATTAGGGGAAATGTCAATGTATAGTAGGGCCATATTTACAATGATTCTTATCAAAATCGACGTAAACGAATCATATTACTGCCAACCTAAAGTCACGTCTCGTAAAGGTTATTCGTCTTTGTCACAAATATATTGCAAGGCTGAGTAAAAGTACATACATGTGTATAAAAGAGCATTTGATTTTGCTCATTTAATAGGCTTTAATAAATAATTGGTCAAATCGAAAAGATATATACCGGAGGGCTTAACTGGTCCCGTCAGGGTAATATTAATATTTTAGTGCGTGTATTTTTAATAACTTGCCTGTGCAGTTCGATTATCCGTTAATAGATCGTGAATGATTTAAAGAGTGAATTCTGAAGGCAAATGACACACCTCTGGTTTTCATTTTTAAATTTGCACTGGGTTTAAAAGGTCGGAATTCACAAACACACGTTAATATTGAGCTCGTAGATTAAATAAGTATCACAAATGTTTTACTCCTAGACAGTGTTTGAGTTTGTAGCATTTTTCGGTTCAAAAATGCTTCGAGCACAAAACTTTTTTCTTCTTTCGTGTTAGCAACGTTATTGTAACGCCATTGAGAAAATATAAAGGTGATTGGCATTAACGCCCAGTTTCCGTATTTATTTAGTACTAAAATGTTTTTTTATGATCTAAAGACGTCTTTTAAAAGCAAGATATAACTTCTCTTATAGTTATAGGACAGCCCAACTGAATTCGGCTAGTGGTTCAAAATATAGTGGGACGCCGGCTTCAAGTGGACTGATCTAACCTTAAATTTTAAAACAAGTTTTCAGTGATCGATTATAATAAATACTGTTATGTCGTCCACTTACATTTATTCCTATAATATTTGAGGAGCTCCCTCGATTTCTCCAAGATCCCATCATCAGATCTAGAGGTGCTGGTAAAAAATGACAAACCCAAACATGCAAAAATCGGTCCAGCGGTCTTCGTGTAATCGGGGAACATACATTAAAAAAAATATCCCGACGAATTGAGAAACTTCTCCTTTTTTTCAGTTGAAAATTTTAATTAACGTAAACAGTAAAGGTGATACCTACAATAATATAGAAACATGAGTCAGTTTTAAAGGTTCGTTCTTAGGGCAGATTTAAAACACGTTTTCGAAAAGTTCGTGTTGGAAGCTACGTCTTGACAAGCTATATGGTACGAGTATGAAAAGGGCATTTCACTTAAGACCAATATTAAAAAAGTGCTCAATCATCTTATGATCAATGATCTAACAATTAAATAGTTAAGCAATTTAAACGCTCTCCTGATACGAGTAATGCTTATGACGACATAAATTACCTGTCAGTAAGAGGTGTAATGACCAGGCGTTCAGTACAGCCGAGGTACTCATTCTGGTAGGTAAATGTGACGTCAGTGACTGATATCCAGGTTTTGTCCGCGTCTTCCTTGAAGTAGAACCGGCATTGTTTTAGCCATTCGAAATCATTAGCGGAGCGAACGTTGAGACGACACTAAAACAGGTTTGAGAAATATACCTGGATCAAAAATATCTCTACATTATTTTACCGATTGCAAATATATCTCTAAATATCGAATTAGTACTTTGCTATATGTGTCATACTCAAGAAAAGAGAACAGCATTAGAATAGGTTGTTAATATTATAAAGTTAACAGCACAGACATTCAGATTGAAGTGGCCAGGGTTAAGATTTTACACTGTAAAACGATATCGCATTTGACGTGTTTCCATTATTGTTTCTGAAATTTGATTCAGAAACAAACAGATGCCTTAAATGTCCCCCTTTTAATGATGTCAACACTAAACATGTTGTGTATAGATGAGCCCACTTAAAAATCTCACCAGCATATCAAATATGTCCCTTTGATGCACGTGTATCGTGATAAGCGTCTCGAACTTGATCCTCTCTATCTTCGTCAAGTCCCTCGTCGTTTGATCTATGAGGGTATTTAGCAGCTCCAAGAACTTGTTGTTGGTTTCCATCATAATCTTCTTGTCTTGTCGGGCCTGCATCAGCGCGAGCTCAGCGTCACGCGTCCAGATTATCTGAATGCCAAGGAGACCAACCTGAAAATATTAGGTAAAAAAACATGCATTAATGAAATTAATTCCCCCGGCATAAAATCAGCTCTTTTTTAATAAGGGAAATTTCATGATATTAAACCTAACCTAACCTTCGCGATTAAGCGTCAGAATCGATTTATTGGTTTGTTTGTTTGTTTGTGTTTGTTGTGTTTGTTGTATGATGCCACTGACAAACAGAGTTATTATCTTGTACATGAAGGCATTACGAAAAAGCTTTTGTGCTAAACTGGAATGCATTTTTATTTCTTCGCGTCGTTCCTCGCTTAATCATTAATAATAATTAGTGAACCTTAATTGTGTCACAATAATTAGTAAGTAAACCAAATGGTAGGTCTTCTAAACTTGACATTTACATCGAACATAAAACCGACGATCGTGGAGATCCAAAGACTCCATTACGGTAGATTTTGTGCTACTCGCATTCATATCCCCTGCCAGGGATTTACAAAGTGTTTAGTAATTTATGAAATCAAATTTATTACTGTGAAATGGATCACCTGAGCTGGCATTTTGTCAAGAAACATCAGCATGTTGAAACTGGGATCATTGATGAAAGATACGGAATTCCTGATGATGGCATGAAGGCTGCTCTGAGCTGACTGAAGTAGTGACGTCAACCATGTCTCCACCGACCCTTCAGCACGTACCGGCCTTTCTAATTTAATCTCTTCACCCTCAGATGATACAATGGCTACCATTTTGTTGTATTCTGAAATATTATAAGTGTTTCTATTGTTGATTCAGATCGAGCACATGGATAGTCTTCGTACTCGTAGTTTTAAGAAAAACACATTGAGAAAACGAATCCTTTAGAAAATTTCTCCAGCAAATACAGTGTAAAATAGATGACAAATTGATTAAAATAAAAAAAACGTCAAATGCTTATAAAACAGGGTGTTAATCATTTTATCAAAACAGAGTTCATCGAATGTATAATTTCATCAAGTTTCATTCAATGAACGCTGATACTACGAGTATAATATTTTCAGGGTATCTTAAACATCTAACCTACGTAATTAATGTTCAAGATACCCTTAAAACACGATGGTTTTAGCAGAAAATAGCGTTAGATGAAATGATATATTCCAATGGTGAAATTAGATGAAATGATGAGCTACCCACAAAATTACTGAAAATAAAAAAGTTTCCTTACCTATATCATGAAACTTGACATAGCGAATGTTGTCAAAAATCGACAGTAAGTGATTCTGAATAGTATGCGAATCTGACGCCTGCCCTAGAATCTCAAGCAGTGCTGGGTCTGACACAAAGAAAAACCTCGGGAACATCGTTCTTTTCTTCTCCAAGTAGCCACTGAGACTTTTCTGACATAGCTCTAGCTGTTCTTGTAAATGTGGAAGCAACTGTCTAAGGAGATCGTCTCCTACGCAACAAGATACCACTCCAGGCGTCTCGTGTGCTCTCTGCATTATCTTTTGCCAGGATTTGTCTATCTTCGAGAACCTTTTTGCTTCCTTTGGAAGCTGTTTTGCGATATCTCCTCCGACAAAGACAGCTTCGAGATATACCCACATGTTTTGGACCAGTAGCCATCTCTCTAAGATTTCATTAGTGTTTTGCAGATCAAAGAGCCACTGTTGAATCTGTTTTCTAAATGGTGCGTTGTACCTAAAATAATGGTAATGCTGGTTAATATTTAAAATTTACTTTTTTTGCCATATGAGGTTTAGGGCGATCTTTGATGTAGTTTACTTTTGCTGCGAGTATTACCAATATACTTATAATTGAAATAGAAATGGCACAAAATGATTTGTCTTTTTGCTTCGCAGTGCTGAAAAAGCTGTTATGAATGAAATAAACCTGTATTAAAATTAACTATACGAAGAATGCTACAAACGAAATTGGAAAGAGTCACATGTGTTGGCCAGATTTTTTTTGTTTATAGCGTCTTAAAAAATACTACCCCTAACATTGTTCGAAACCGAAGCGCACGGTAAAAACTTATCTACTACGAGTAATCGTATTAAGATATTTCTTTAAGTATAAAAATAAATATCACGGGACAAACTCACACAAATTGACCTAGTCCCAAACTAAGCTTTAGGCTTGTGCAATGGGTACTAAGTAGACAACGATAAACATACTTGTATACATAAATACATACTCAATAAATGCAAAGAAAACATCCAAGACTCAAGAACAAATATTCACGCTCATCACACAAATATCTGCCCATACCGGGATTTGAACCCAGGACAGAGAAAGGGTCACTCCTAACTAGGCCAACGTGTCGTCATATTTTTTGCATAATGTCTACGATTTAATATCATCTTTTTTCCGACGAACATGGTGGTGACAATAAATAAACAAACCTCAGCTCCTAGGTTACCTAGTAATACTGCATTACCAATCAAATTTTTAGTACTGCATAGCCCTTGAGTTAACTTATGTATTTCAATATTCAGTCCATTACCAGTACGTAAAGTGGTATGAAATTGACTTGCAAGATTTAAATCGGAACTGTTACTACCAAAGCAAGTTCCGGAGAAACAGAAAGAACAAAGAGTTAAGTTAAAGGAATACCAGTCAAATGGAGTGTCAGTTATATGTGTGGTAGTAGTTAAAGATAACAGTTTTACCGATTAGATAACAAGGAGCCCAGAATCATGAGGCTGTCTTCCAACTGTCCGATGGTCTCCGCCGTCGTGTCGCCCCTCAGCAACAGTTCTCCTCGGTTGTTGAACGTCTGGAACGTGAGTTCATGGATCGACCACTCATTAGTGACTTGACGCAGCTTCGCCTCGATGTCTTTCTCCTTCATCGCCGATATACAGATGTCCTGGAAAGTGAAAAGGGTAACATTTTTCAGACTTGATCTTGCTTGTAAACTGTTACTTCTGAGTTGTGTATAAATTGTATTACGACACGACACCAAATTGTGTAACTTTTTTCTCGTAATACTGTAGGTTCATCAAATTTATTCTAAATCGTTATTATGTTGGCTTTATCACTATACCTAAAGACAATCCTCAAGTGATTTACTTAAAACCCCTTGATGTTGATGATGATGATGATTGGTCCGACCGATCTCGGTCACGGCGACCGTTTTAGGTGGTTTATCGTTGGTGGGCTCGCATGTGGCTTATGTAGCCAATTTTCTTTCCAAAAGCTCTTGCGCAGTGCGGGAATGTGAGATCACCATCGATAATATTGTAATATATTGCCGCAGATGGACGGGCTTTCAGTTCGTCACGCTTGGGGTCAAGCTCAGAGCGCCGTTGTTTTTCAAAATCGCGGCCTTTGGTTTGCACCAGAGTCCGCCACTCGGGTCGTTTGGCAGCCTGCTTCTACCAGCGAGACGGCTCAATGCCGCATCCAAACCCATTATATATTGGTCAAAATAGATAATGCTCCAAGCTCCAAACATTTCATGTTACCCTAGTACTCGGTGTAAGTAGAAAGGATCACAAATTTAAATGTAATAAATTTAATTTCAATACATTTGGGTTTCAATAAAATTATAACATTATTAACGCGCTGGAGTTGATTTGGAACTTTATTTTTTACTAACGCAAAATTGCGTTAAAAAAAATAAAACTGTTTGATACACTTACGGCCAAACCCTATAATCAAACCGCGGATAGATAAGGCTTACTACGGGTTGAAATTTGACATTTGCCCATACAAAATGTGTCAAATTTTAATCCGAAGTAAGGCTATCTGTCCGCGGTTTGAATATAGGGTTCGGCCGTTAATGGGCTCGGCCATATTGTTTGGCTGTTTGGAGTTAGTTATCTATCGTAGTCCAAACATGGTTTAAAATAAGTAATAAAACTGGGATATAATGAAATTTCATATTACGAGTGGGTAATCATAATGTTGGTAGGTAGGTAGATTAGAAATGAGACCCGAGAACCAAGGAATTGGCTATTGTAAACGGGATCAATGGAGTTTAAGGACAAGGCCGTTACTATTGAAATACAAAGCCGTAATGTGTAGAAACTTCCAGTATCGAACTCTCTAGAACGTCCTCGGCGGGTCAAAGTTTATCGGTGATTCGAGAAATCATTCTGGAACACTCGGGGATTGGGAGTATAAAACGCGAACCAAACGTTATATCTTTACTTGGACAGCGAACAGTGCGAATGAGAACGAACGGAGAGATCATCTAAGCCCTCCTGTTTGATCATTAGTGAAACTTATTGTTAAAAAACTAAATTAAGGTTAAAATTTCGATTCTTTCTTCGAATTTTAACAAATAGTTGAGTCAAGCACTGATCCAACAACAGACCCTTAACATTCGAAGATTATTTTGCAATTATTGTTTGTAATCGTTAAGTGAATGTGTTAATAAAATCTAGCTCTTAATTTATCGGTGTGTCCGTGCATTTCTATCAATTACGTACCCCCGCGTAATTTATAATATTTTTTTCGCTTCTATTGCTATTGGAGACATAATACCTTTTTTAAATTTTACCTTTGCAGGAGTACACAAAGGAATGAGGAAAGGCCCTTTATTTCCATAAAAAGCTAACATCGCAACGACAAAACTTCTTGAGCCAGGGCCGGGTGATTTATACAGCGAGTTTTAATGTTAAGGACGGTTAATACAAGTATTCATCCTATTTTATTATCATAAAAAGATGCGTATCGCTGACAGTCTTGAGCAGTGTTTTATTTTTCATACTTATTATTGGCATGCCATTAATGCCAAATAGCACAATCAACTTTCACTTAATATTTATATTAATATGTTATAATATTATAAATATTATTAATATCTATAACAATTGCACACCACAAAAAAAGAAGGTGATTTCGAAATTTCATCTCCGCAGTATATTTTTTTGCCAAATTATTAAAAAAGACCTCATACTACCGGAGATAGATCGCGCTCCGCCACGATAATGCAAGTCCTACAAAATCTGCACAATATATGACTTTCAGACCACCCAGAATTTAAATTTGATGGGTCAATGGCCGTATAGTTAAATTTGCTTCCCTTTGACTTCTTTTACTTTCAAACACCAAGGATAAAACTCACGTTAAAGCCACTACAAATGCTGGTTCCGTTTATACAAGTATCCGAGAACGTTTATTAAAACGTTTTATTTATAAATTTCCTACTACTGGTAAAACGCGCCTCGATCGGAACTGTTAATTTAAACTTGAAGCATTTTAGAATCACTACGAAAATTAACTGAAGTTACAGTTAAGAATGCTTGATGGAAAATGAGCTCAATCTCTACTTTTTGCCGTTATTAAGTAAGACAAATAGCATAATTTTAGGAATTTGTTTACTAGGTCAACTTTTAAAACTACTTGCGAAAATATTTTATAAGTGTTGATATCTTACAGTCCTTAACAGTGTAATTTAGTTAATATTTCGTTATCAAAGAATGGATATCATGTTTCAGAATGACAAGTCTGTTTTTTTTCTTGTCAAGGAAGTCAAGGTTTTACGAGTATCATTAAAATCTTAACTCCTTAACTAGCTAGACCGATTAGGAGGCTTTTATTTGCTGTTATTTTCGTTTTTTTTTATCCTGTGCCAAATGTCATAGCACTTACTTCAATATCCTCCTTGTTGGGCAAAAGTGGTGCTTCAAGTATATTCTTCAGGCAGAAATCCTCGTTGTCCAACTCGAATATGTACTTAGTGACTTCCATGATGCGCTGCCAGTGACGGGGTTTCATCGCCTTGTTTGCCATCAGCTCCAACAACGGGCACATGTCGTTGAAGTCGTCTATGGTTTTCTTAAGGGCAAAGAAGGCTGGCCATTCTTTAAGACTGAAAAATACAGAAAACCAGAGGGTTTAGCACGTTTTAAACCCTTAACAGAAAAAGAGGCAGTGCATAAACATACGACATTGCGTTTCATCAGATAAGTTCGTCGACAAGCTTTATAGACAAAGTGGCATCGTGCCCCGCAAATGGGTAAATAGATTTAGTCTAATCAGAATGGTTCATAGTTAGACTTTATAAAATAAAGGTAGGCAGCTTAAAAATATTCGCCCAGTATCAGAAAGTAGGGGTTCGCCATTGTAACGGAATTTATAGGTACTTATTGCTATCATGCTGAGATACACGAAGAAAAGAATGTACAACGAAGAACTTATTCCTTTAAGGGATCTCTTCCAGCTAACCCTTGAGAGATTGATAAAAGTGAAAGGTGCGTCGAGTAGGCAACTTTACTTTAGGATAAAAATATACAAATAAGCCCTAACTTTTAAAATAAAATAACTACATTCGAATACGTATACAAATATACTAGACACATAAATAAATATTTATAAATCAATAGACATACTTAAACTTACATTAACTACACATATTATTATATAAAGGACAGTTGGTAGTTTTAGTGCTACGCTGACTACAACTATCAAATATTACATCGCTCACTGAAAGCAAAAGGGACACATACCGGCTATGTTATCAAAATCAGATGTTAGCTCCTGAACTATTGGAGTGACTTTATAAATAGGATAAATAGGGTGTCTTAGGATTCGCCAAAAAAAGAGTTAAATACATCATAAAAATCCAGAGATAAAAATATCCTTACATTATTTTGTTTAATAAAGGTACTGCGTTTGATGTAGTCAACACTCAGGTTTTAATTAAAAACTTTTGATATTGTAAAAAACAAACCCCTTTGGCAGTTTGCGGCATCGATTCTGAAACTCCATCAGCTCATTATTTATTTCTTCGATGTTAACCTCCCCCCACGGTATGTCGTAGTAGCTGCTGACTCTATCTATAACATCATTGTACAGCTTGTATAACTTCTGGAGTAGGTTCAATTCCTTTCTGATCTGAGCCAGCTCAGGGTATTCCGTGTGGGGAAGGCCGAACAATTCCTCGCCGTTCTGGTACGTTTGAAGCTTGCGCCACATGCCGTCAAAGCGATTCTGAAATGCAAAAAGGATGTCATAAGATATTGCTATAAAATTAAGTGTTTAAATACAAAGTTACAAATACATTGGTAGTTTTATTTCGGTATCCTAACTTTTTACCAGAAATTAATTCGCTAATATTTGCCAAGCGAGCGAGTGTCAGGACTTATCCGTTAGGTTTTTGACAGGTTTACCAAGTATTTAAACGTGAAAATAAAACCATAACCTAAACTAAGCTTTACTTTGAAACTTGTTATAAAGGAGAGACGGCCGCAATTGCACTCTAAAGGGTTTGAAATTTTTATAATAAGTAAATTGGTGTATGAAATGAATACATAATTTTACGAAATAATAAGTTTATGTAATGATGCATTTATTTTGTGACATAATGGTAAAAAATGATTTAATCAAAGATTTTTTTTGGTAAACACATACAAAAACGACACTTTAACATTTAAGAAATTATAAACGAAATAATTTACTAACTAAGCGTTTGTCAAATGCAACGTTCTAAAAACCAATTCATTTGCGGAATAATACGTTTGAGTAATGATGCATTTGTTTGGTGATATACTTATTGTAAATGAATGAATTGATCAAACAAATCGTTTAGTAACATAATAAATACACAAGCGATAATTTTAAATTCGTGACATTTATACAAAAAATCATTTGCTAAATGATTGTTTGTCGAATAAAACGTTTTAATAAGAAATCATTAATACGTTTCTAAAATGAATATTTTACAAAACGTTGGACATATTTTGTTAATAGTTTTGATAAAACATTAGTGAACCAGTTTTATTTTTTATAAACGATAATGCTTGGGATCTGTGACCCATAGACAGATGCAGTCTCAAGAATACAATCTAAAGACCACAAATTTAACCCTTCGGCCGCGTACGTAACTGGAGGTTACGGTCGGTATGTGAAAATGGGTGAAACATGAATACACCATTTCACTGGCTGGTGAAAGCCGCCCGAAGCAGCCAATGACTCAGAAATCGGCCGGTAAGGCGTTTATATTTTGGGATGCACATGGAATACTTTTCATCAACTACCTTAAAAAGGGGCAAAATATAAATAGTGACTATTACGTGTGCTTATTAGAGCGATTGAAGCACGAAATTGCGAATAAACGGCCTTAAATGAACAACAAGAAAGTGGTTTTTAACAAGGACAACGCGCCTTGTCGCAAGTCCGTGAGAATGATGGCCAAAATTTATGAATTGGGCTTCAAATTGCTTCCTCACCCCCTTTATTCGCCAGACTTGGCCCCCAGCGATTACTAACTGTCTGCAGACCTCAAAAAAATGCTCCAGGGTAAGAAATTTGACTCAAATAGTGAAGTTATTGCAGCAACGGAGGCTTATTTTGAAGCCAAAGACAAATCGTTCCACACGCATGGGATAGAATAGTAAGAAAAGCGTTGGAGGGACTGTATCGCTCTTGGAGGAGAATACATTAATGAATAAATATTTAAAAATAAAAGTATATATATTTAGTCTCGGGACTTATCGAACCACGTCACGGGTAATATATCCTTTTAACAGCAACTTTCAGATTTAAATTAAAACCTATAAAAACAGTAAAGATCATGAAACTAACCTGGAAAAGAATCAATCTATCAGAGGCTTCTCGCGGCGTCAAACCTGATTGCATTGGCCCCGCATGTCTATACTCATGGACATATTCCCCATTGTCTTCCCTGAAGCGATCCAAGTTGCTCTTTAAATCATCTTCGAACTGCGGTTGCATCTTGAGGAGTTGAACGTGAGCACCCAGGGCCGTGGCTTGAAGCTGCTGCCAGGTGTATCGGAGACTGTCTACTTGTTCGAGATCCGTTGGACTCACAGGCAGCTCGTAACGGGTTATAACATTGAAAGCTTCCTGAAAGGTTAAATGTTGGAAAGGTTCATAATTTGCAATGAGGTAAGGTAAGGTAACTGTATTAATTGGTAAAAGCAAATGCTTACAATTTTTGGGTGGCATAATGATAAAACTTACTTCGGTAACAGACGTAAACATTCATCTTTCACAATAAAATCATTCAATTCGTTTGACTAAATTCCTATCCCAGATGTAAAAACCGTGTAACGTCATGAAATATGCAATAAAACATAAACACAAAAACCTTGGACTTTGGGCGGCGTTGGTAAGCGACTAGCGGCGAAAACAAAAGCATTGAAATGGCCTCCACAACGCTACCGCAGCGACTCGTAACATACTTCATGTTCGTACATCTCTAGGCTTTTGTTTGTGACTGCTCATTGTTTCTTCTAAAGGGCGTATTAATAAACTCATCTTTACTGAGATGCCAAACTTAAGACATGTTAAAGCAAACGTCAACCCAAAGAAAACCGTAATTTTTGACGCGTCTTGAGACGAGTATCTTGGACGAGATCAGTTCATTAATATGGCCCTAAATTGGGGGCACACGCTAACTATAATACCAGTATCTTGTGTCTACATCAGATCATATTTATGCTTGTTTCCATCGTTCTGCTGCTTGGCCACAATAAATAACATTAGTTTTACCTCAACTGGATCTATCTTTAACTCCATGTCCACTTCTTGCTCTCGAATCTTCTTAAGCGTCTCCATGACACTCCTAACGTCATCCAGATCTCGGATAGGCCTCTCGAGTTTTCGCTCTAGGTCGTTCATGATGGCGTAGACGTAATCCATCTCGCGTTTGTACTTCTTTCGCATTGCTTGGCCTATTCTGTGTGTGCCATCTGAAATATAAACAGATACATACTGTAACTTAAAAGTACTTGAATAATTATGGATATTGCAGTTTTTGAATTGCAGTCGTTGTAGAAAGAGAATGAAAATTTCTATTGGTCTCAGATTAGGTCTTGAGAGGAATATACTTTTAAACCTTGGGTAGGTATTTAGTATTTTTTTCCATTCATAAGAAAATTTAGATGTTAAAAAACCGGGCAAGAGCATATCAGACCATGCTCAGTGTAGGGTTCCGATGCCGTTAAGTACTACAAACATAAAAATCAACAAGTAATAGCTAATTTTCTATTTAAAGTCAATTGGTGCCCTCTTCGATGATTTTTATGTTTGATTCACTTGAGTCTAACAAAAATTAACGCTTTAATGCTTAATATTTCCTAAACAGATTACTTAATCGAAAACTTGTTCCCACAAACCAATAATATTTTTGAAAGACCTATCCAACGACTTCCCACTCTATAGGATAGACGAGAAAAAAAAATACATCCTCACGTTACGTGAGAGGTACACTAAAAAATATATGTTTTTTGCATTTTATTGAACCACTTTCTTGGCGTGACTAATATGCATATTCATGTTAAATTACAGCTTTCTAGTACTAAGAGTCTCTGCGCTAGGCTGCGGACGGACGGACTAGTTTGACTACGGAACCCTAAAAATTGGTGACCAGGATTTTTGCGCTACCGAATTCAATAAATTCAACAGTTCTAATGATGAGGTTTTGTTTCGACCACTAATCTAAACTTATACTACAAACATTTCAAATTTCAGCTTGATAGCTTAAGCTGTTTCAGAGAATTAAGCTTTAAATGAAAGCGCATATCTAATACCTTTAAACGAGCAATTCTTGTATGTGTATAAATTTATTTCTGTGATCTCGGATACGGCTCTAATGATTTCACTGAAATTTGGTATATGGGGGCTTTTGGGGGTAAACAATCGATCTAGATTAGTATTATGTACGAGTTTTCATGCGTTTTTCTTTCCTCGCAGAATATGGTCGCTAATTTCGTCCACTGCCCTTCTGGTCCAGTGGGTTAAGACGCGGACGGCAAGAAACGAGTGTTACGGGTTCGAATCCCGCCCGGTGACTAACTTTTGTTTTTTTTTATATGTTCAAGTTTATATTTTTTTTTATTGTTTTTAACTAGTTTAAAAAATGTAGTTAATGTTTGAGATAAAAATATATATTTCTCATAAATATGTCTAACATTTACCTATACTGATGACGTGAATAAGATTTACAAGTTATAATCGAGCAAAGCTCGGTCGCCCAGGTACGTGACATATAATGATGAGTGACATTAATAGTTCTTGAGATATTGCGATTAAAGTGTTTATAGCTACTAAAATCATCTAAGACGGCATCAAATGACTTTAAATAGAAAATTAATTATTACTTATTGATTTTTATGTTTATAGTACTTAACGGCTTCAAAACCCTACACTGAGAATAGTCCGACATGTTCTTGCCCGGTTTTTATTTATATTTAACCTATCATGACGTATTCATTTGAAAGCTCTTACGTTAAATAGAATAATCATATCATAATATTTAGATTTCAAAAATTGATGTTATTGAGATATTTGGGTAATTATAAAATCAGAAACTACTGAACTTAAAATTGAACTATATTACTTATAGACTAGGCTGTCACTGGGCAAATTTGTGTAAGAGATGCTGATGTTAAGTGAGATTTTAAAGTAAGAAGTTTGCTTCAAACAGCAGCAAGATTTTTTTAGTTATCTAATGTTTCATAAAAATACGAAGTTGGTGCGGAACCCTCGGTGCTCGAGTCCAACTCGCACTTGACCTGTGGTGGTTCTGAGGCCCATTAGAAATGAGAAATTAAATTGAAGCAATTTTCAAGTCCATATCGTAAATGTGCTTGCAAAAATAGCTGTTTTCACAATGGATTTGTTATAAATATTTCGTGGAATAAATCAATAGATTAATACGTACTTTTCAATTCAGTTATGAGACCAAGTTTTAATTTTTCTGTGGAAACAGCCAAGCAGTTTCCTATGATCAGGATGTCCGGCTCAGTAGCTAGTTTGGCTTCAAGTTCACTGTGCCTTTTGAGAGCCAGCTCGAAATCGTTCAAATTCCAAGTTAAGAGCTGTCGTAGGGTTTTCTCGCACTTCCATAAATAGTGGTACGGCCGCCATCGCTTCACTAGAGTGTTTAGCTCCTGTAATGTTATGTTATATTGGTACAATATTGTGTTCCTTCTTAAAAAGTTAACGAGTCGTTTTATCTTTTAAACAAGCTTTTTGAAAAACACTTCATTTTATTTTTTGAAGTCTTTGCTCATTGTTAGTAAATTTAGCACGAAACACCTAGAAAATTTAAACCAAAACCAGATGGAGATAAAAATTGTGTGTATTTCAACTGTCCTATTGTTTACGTATGTAAATAAAATCTTAATTATACTTTATCTTGTATTTAATGTCCAGGCGCTAACTTATCACCCCGAAGTATTTATCACATTTACGATGAAAAAAAAACAAATGTTTGTATTTCTGAGAGGTGTTAGTCCAACTATTTTGGGATTCATTTGTTTACTCTCAAACACGCATAAATAAAAGTGAACTGTCAAATTGTAAATCTGTATGCAGAGCGCATGCGCTAAATACTTCAAAACAAGTGAGTTGCCGAGAGGAATTCTGATAAAATTCTATGGGATCATAATCCAGTATCCAAACAAAGACACGATACGAAATTAATGTTGCTTACTTTGTATTCGTTGATGAAGAGTCGAAAGAATCGATATCCCCATCATCATTACGGGTTCTATAAGCTCGTTATGAAGAGTAATCACAAATAGTTGTTGTTGTTTGAGGTTATCCCTCATGGCCCCTGATAAAATCGATGGGCTTTAGAAGAGGGCGATGAGCGAGATAGTGAGATACGAGTGTCTGCTTGGAAAGTACTTGCAACTACGGCTATCTGCATACAAGTGCATAGCTAAGTTGTGAATGTAATGACTAATATGGGTGACCAACTTTGCTTTATAATGTAGGTCGAAACATATTTCTCTTGTGATTATAAAATGGTAAAACTTCATGTTAGGATTTTTAGTCATACTTTCCTCTTTTTTTAAATAGTTGATAGACTAAATATACATATTATACATATGGATATTTTAAAATATGAATACATTTAGTGAAGTCTAAATAAGTAAATTATAACATTTATAACACCTAACGGCCGCACTCAGAGACGTCCATTAAATTTGATGCTTTTAAATGACGTGCTGACTAATATTATTTATATGGCAAAGAAAGTGAAAGCAGCATCTTTAATCACATTTTAAAATTAATCGACGTCTCAAGTAAGGCAGTAACTAAAATTGCTATAATCTAGAGTTTAAAAGATTTTTGAGTAATTAGCTACTAAGAGAAATGACATTGCTAGTGATGGCTATAGTAAGTGTAAGCCGTTAAACCTGATATCCTGAGATCTACACGTAATTTATTAGATATTCATAGGATAATAAAATAATGCATTTTCCCTTGCAAAAGTCGAGTACCCGCTAATTTTGGACAAATTCTACAAGTGGAGGCCTTTAAAAAAAACCTAGTTTTCGTCCTTAAGGTGTTGCTGTGGGTAACGAGGTTGCCATTTCCGTAAAACAGTGAAACTAATACCTACGACTTTGCTTATAACCCAAAAGGGTGATGGGCAATTTTGTATGTACCCCGTCCCCCCCTCCAACAGTAACGGGCTGCAGGTCTATATGTTCATTAGGACGCAATAAAAGACAAAATACTTATCTTCGTAGCAAAATCAATGGGAATTTTTTAATGAAAACAAAGGGCCAGGCAAGGCAAATCATCTACATACGTGTTCATTTTCAAACAAATTCCATAGTTCCATACGATAAGATTATGATTTTTCAAGAAAAACCCATACATATGGTGATCGTCGCCATAGAAAAAATACATCATATTGCCAAGATCTATAAACTGGCACATGTTTCATCACTGTTGGTGGGTGGGGACATTTTTACCCATCGTCCTTTATTTAAAGAAAACTGAAATAAAAATAAATCAGGGCTCGAGGCAGAACCACAAGGTCAAAAAATGGACCAAAAAAATGGGATCTATCTTATCAGAATTGATTTATTTGATATTTGCCTTCTAGGTATTTTGGATTTAACGCCTCTCAGTGGTTAAGCCTATTGTGAACATTTCAATTAAAGTTCATGAGTTTCGGGTAATACTGTCTAATTCTTTCTAAGACAATCTTAAATTTAGGCCTTATGGGACTGAACCAAATTGGGATTTAGTCCAATTAAAGATTAAGGCATTATGAAATTAAGCTGTATTTGAACAGATACAAGAGGTTTTTATTCCTTTCTTATATGAGGACTTTTAAAGTGCTATACATTACCCCAAATAACATAAAATTATGTATTGCTTCAGAATCAGTTTTTTTACACTATAGCTACAATACGAGTAGAAGAACAATTTAAAGTTGTAAATATTTTAGTCAATTAGTTCCTTACCGTTTTAACATTCTGCGTACTAGATGAAAGCAGCGACATAGTCTTGATGATCTCCTTATTTTCAATGATATAGTTATAAAAGTTTTTCTGCTGCAATGGAAACTGGGGCTTCTCCTCTGACTCCAGTCTGTAATGCTTTTTCCTTTTCGTCTTGTTGTCAAAAACCTTCAGGGACTTCGGGACTATTCCCGTCACCGATTGGACCTGTTCGTCAAGCTTCGTGACTACCTCTAGCAGGTGATTTGACTGGTGTCCTGCCAACTTCTTCCAGCTCACCTGCTTACGGGTACACGCATGCGGGGGAAAGGGACAACGGCAAACAAAACCAAAGGGGTTGGTGGGTAGATTCAGGTTAGGAAGCAACATCGAGTGAGCGAAATGATAGTAGATAGTAGAAGCACAGAAGGGTGAGCAAGACAACAACACAGTCATATACACATGTGAAAGTGGAACGATACACAAAACAATTAACATCACAAAGGAAGAAATATTAGAATTCGATTAATATTTTTAGCACAAAACTGTGGAAATATAATAATTTGAGGTAGATAAACTGAATTAAAAGCCACATAATTGGTACTTTCAAACTAAAAATACCCTCTTTTTCTCTTAGAGTTTTAAAATTGATCAACAGAGATAATTTTAAAAAAGCTGATACTTACGAGTAGGTTATAACATAATGCCTTTATTGCTTGTTATAAAATGTTAGGTTACACTCGAACAAGTATTGTTTTATTATCATAGCTTAGGTTTAGGCAGATATTTTGAAACGAGATTAGTAATTCGGATACAAATTGTGTTTTTATGACCTCCATTAAGATTAAGTTTTATAATTTTTGTCTCATGCAAATATTAGCCATATCTAAATAGTCTGATTACCATTGAAAATACATTTTCATCACTTCATACTTTATGAAAAACTACTAATTCCAATTTTACCCTTGAGCATTTTCCGCCAGTCCATTGTGCCACGCCTTTCGATAGACCCGAGATGTGCTTGCCGGCTAGAACTAGAACCTCTTGTATCTCCTCCAATGTTGGCTTTACTAATACGTTCGGTATCTGAAGTGTCGCGTGCAGTAGAAACATCGGTTTTTTCTGGTACCCTGGCAACAATAACAACGTCACTCATCACGTTCTTACTCATCGATATGATCTTAAAAAAAAGATTTGATTCTAGGACCTCAGGAATGATGTAGATATGAAGCGCAGAGTGTTGTCATTTTGGGCGAAGATTCGCTCGATGTAAAGATTCAATAAAACTTTGCTATTCAACGCTTTTTGTACATCACTGTAATTGGCGAGTCTGTGGTTCAGTTATAGCCAAAGGGCTGCGCGACCAATATAATAATCAGAGCTCGAATTTTTTATCGCACGGTAAGATGAAAGAAAATTATGGGGTCGATATTAAAATTAAACATTAGTCATATGATGCTTTCAGGGCACTGTTACGGTTACTGCGATACTGTAGTGCGTTGAGCATGTTCGTCGAGGTGCGCACGGGCGGCTTTGATGCCGTCTGGCGCAAGAACTGCCCCACTACTTTTACGCGGACGAAGTTGCGGACAGAGGCTAGTTTGTTATACAAATGAATACGGGCGTTTTCCAAAAAAAAAACCTATTAGTCAAGGACAAAAATTATCAGCGGTAATTTTACCATTACGTCATGAAAATAAACTATTACTGCTTCCAGAGAAAAAGTGGCATCTCACACAATACTCCTGTAGCAAGTTCAACCATATTACTAACAGGTGAAGTTTGAATCTGCTATGTTTATTTAATTTGAAATGCCGCTGTTGGCTTATGAGGGCAGTAATATAAAAGTATGACAAAATTTCGTGACATAATGGAAAAATTACCGTTGTTAATTTTTGACATAAACCATAGGTACTTTTTTTGGAAAACGCCCATAAACACGGTTTATGGGATATATAATTATAACATAATTTAGTAAGCAATGATCTGGCCAATTTCTATTAAATTCGCTACTCGAAGCGGTTGAAGGTTATATCTTATGAGTTATGACATATATTAATGAAATTACAAGTATGTTACATATATTCTATATGCTATTCATTGTGTCATCATTTGTACAACTAAACTTCGATTTCAAGACAATAGGTTCAATAGATTATTGGAAAACACAATAGTATTAGTAAGGATACCACTGTATATCTGGCGAATGTTCGGCGCAGTCTTACGGTATCGTATCTGCTATAATGAATAAACGCAATAACTACTAGACCGACATTAGATATTCTTTCACCAGTAGAATGCTTTATTGTCACTGAGTAGCATAAGCTAGCTATGTTTTATTTCTCTACGCCAGTGGAGTCGTTGGCAGCAGCTAGGGGTTAATAAGGATGAAAAAGAAGGCCTTTTCAAGATATATGGGGGATGTTCAATAAGCGTCAAATTACCCTAATATTGGTGGTGTTTTTTTTAATTTGTTAGTAGGCTTCATTAGTCATATTTAAAACAGCGTTGAAGTGGTCCCTCATTTTACCAGGTAGTTTTTAAGATATAATGATTTCACTAATCATGGTACACCAAAATTGCTATTAATAATAATAATAATAATATCACGGGACAATGTCACACAAATTGACCTAGTCCCAAATTAAGCCCTAAATAGGCTTGTGCTATGGGTACTAGACAACGATAAACTTACTTATATAGAGAAATATATACTTAAATACATAGAAAACATCCAAGACTCAGGAACAAATACTCGTGCTCATCACACAAATATTTGCCCTTACCGGGATTTGAACCCAGGACCCCTAGCTTCGAAGGCAGGGTCACTCCCAACTAGGCTAGCGTGTCGTCAAAATAATCCACCAAAATTAGTTTTCTAAGAAAAAAACATATTATTTATTGTTCAAATAATGTCGGTGGAATCAATAAGTTTTAGTGTCTTCGAAAAAGCCACCAATATTCTAACACCAAAATTAGATATCAAAACATAAAATGTAATAATAAATTTATCTTTAAGTTTCAAACAAATTTAACTTAAAATAGTTAAAAAGACGCCATAAACAAACTAAAAATAATAATCAAACATTAAAACTATTTACGAAATAATAACTTACCTAACTTGTCACAATTTACAGTATGTATTCTATGCCACCCAAACTAGATACTTATGTGCTTATTGGGTAAGCGCAGCAAAAACGAGTAACTGACGCCATATTTGTTTGTTTGATCACGGTCCGTTCGATCATAAAATCAATATTAACATTCACCACAAAAATTGACTATTTCACTAGGACAAATTTATTTACACTGCTTTCAGATTCCTATTATTTGCGATAACAATAATTGTTATATTTTAAAATATCTTTACTAATGAAGAATATAAATAACTAAAACATAAATTTCATTAAGGCCTACTAACGTTTTACCATGGTGTATCTATATAATTATGTGACAAGTACGGGTCACGACACCAAAATTGATTTTGGATTAAAAAAAATATTTACGAGAAGTATATTAATTAAATAATAACTTTAACAATGGCTCAACATGGTACTTTGAGTAAGATTATCAAAAAAAAATTGTTTTCCAATAAAAATACTTTAAACCTCAATTATCACGTCCGCCGCTTCAAAATTTGGTTGCGGTGTAAATAAATAAGTTGCTCTAAAATTACCAAAGAAAATAAACGTAATTAATTAAAACGTTATCTGGATCCAATATAGGACCCTAATCTAAATTCATATTTTTTGTTAGACGTAGTAAATAGAGGTTGTATTTAAAAAAAAACTAGTTTACTTACTATGTAATCGTTACAATTGTATTAAAATTGCATTATATTGCAAAAGGTCATAAAGTCTGTAAATATTCGCCAAAAGATCTCTGAGTCAAGTCGGAGATGTTAGTTTACTTCGTCTTATGAAAAATATGATTATTTCTAGGGATGTACATAGTTAAAAAATGATAAAAAAACGCAATGTAATTCAATTCACACAAGAATTTATTAGTGGGTATCCAATTTACCCTTAACTATTAACGTACACACTAGACACATAGATATTTATTAATTGGTTAACATACCCTGAGCCACTTAGATAATAAACTACTACTCACATAAATATTTATTAGTAGGTAAACATTTTACCCTAAACTACATAATATAATACTTCACACATAAACATTTATTAGTGGGTAAATATTTTACCCTTAACCACTTAGATAATATGCTACTCCACACACACACACATATATATATTAGTGGGCATTGATTGTACCCTGAACTATTAAAGTACACACTACACGTATATAATAAACGTTTATTATTGGGTATTCGTTTTACCCTAAACTAATAATTAAAGTACACACTACTCACATACATATTTATTAGTTGGTTTACTTACCCTGAACCACTTAGATAATATACTACTACACACATGATTATTAATCAGTGGGTATACATTTTACCCTAAACCACTTAGATAATATACTTCTACACACTTAGATATTTATTAGTGGGTTAACATTTTACCCTAAATACATAATATACTACTTCACACACAAACATTTATTAGTGGGTAAACATTTTACCCTAAACCACTTAGATAATATACTACTACACACAAAAATATTCATTAGTGGGTATAGATTGCACCCTAAACTACAATAGTTTGTAGTTATAAATGTTTATATATGTGTAGTGTGTACTTTAATAATTAAAATACACACTACACATATTAACATTTATTAGTGGATAAACATTTTCCCCTAAACCACAGATAATATACTACTACACACATAAATATTTATGAGTGGGTAAACATTTACCCTAAACCACTTAGATAATATATTACCACACACATTATATTGATAGTGGGTTATCATTTTACCCTAAACTATTAAACTACAATGACACGAGTACATAAACCTTTCTAATCGTGTACGCTATGGCTTTTAAAACTAACGGGGGTGGTCAGAAATTCAGAAAAAAGAGGAATTCTCTAATTATTATGGTCGCCTAACAAAGACGTATATATTTAAATTGACAAATATTTATTTGGTCAAGTATTTAAATTATATTATGATTATACCATAAGAACTGTTAGAATAGTTTTATCTAAACTTTCATGTTTTAGTTTGTGATTAGTTGTAATCATCAAAAGTAGTAATTATCAGTTTATAATTAATTCATTATTTATTAATTATAATAAATAATTTAAAATCACAATATATTACGCCTTATTGGAAGTGACCCTGCCTACCAAGCTCTTGATCCCGGGTTCGAATAAATGTATCGGGAAACATTTGTGTGTTGAATGCGATTATAATATTAATTACGTTCTAGTCGAGTTTAATAAGTTATTTGGTTTCAAATTTAATAAAATCTTAAATTAAATAGAGTCCTTGCCCAGATATGAACCCGGGACACATTACAATTATGTAGATGACTTAATTTGATATGTGTAAAATAACTATATCTTTCAATTTTGTATCTTTATTAATATTTAAGCTCTCATCGAAAAATTTTGGCATTTTTTTTAATTAAGGGTAATTGTTAAAAAAATATAAAAATTGGTCATTTAATTTTCCAAATAAAATATTTTAGAATGAACGACTTAATTTGTTTCGTCATAAATACAGTAATAAATATTGTCTTTACTACTAAATTGTGGTTTCTATCAAGTACACATACAAAATAGGTTAGATTTGCAGTATGCGTATTTATGGCCACCTTAATATGGGGATGAATCACTGCGGAATAATGTAATGGGGGTACGGGGGTGGCTAGGCCCCGCCAGCGCGTCGCGCGGCTTATTATGGACTGCAGTGCATTTTGTAGCCGGCTACAAGGGGGACGCGTCCTTCCTCGCCAACGCACCCAGCTGATTGATTATTAATGACACAGTCTCGCCAAGGCTAAGCGAGGCGGTCATTCAAATAGTTTATATCATAAATTTCGAGAACGAAGGCAAAACTGCTTTGTTTAAGCTCAATGAGAGTGTTAACATAGTATGAGATGAAAATGACAGTCAAGTGATATAGCATACAAATAAACTTTACGATCAAAACTTAAATCAAAAATAACAAATTGCCATTTAATATTTACTGGCTTGTGTACTGGTGAAATAACAGCAAATATACAAGAATATTTATTGATCAAAAGACAAAACAAAGACGTCTTTCTAGTGTGGAAAAGTAATACGAACAAGAAAGCCATAACATACGCTATAGTTTACAATTAGACTTACTCACAACATATTCATTTTTTTATTAATAGAATCTCGGGCTATTGTCTACAATGACTGCTAAGTCCTGAAAACAGTCGATGCGGTAGCAAGGCTGACCCTCAGTCTGACGAACAAAAATGAAACCGTTCTGGGTCCACGCATAGCGCCAGCCGTAAGCGCGCGCGATCTTTCGCGCTATCATAAACAGCAGCTGGTTCAAGGTAGTTAGCCGCTCGTTCACGTAAAACGGTCGAGGTGCGCTCGCCAGGCCTATTCCTGATGTAGAAGCGCCGCGGTTCTGGCGTGCCGCCTGCAATACCTCGTCGCGGATGGCCCGTAACGAAAAACGTAGGATGAAGCTTCGCGGTGCGCGACCTTGGCGACGCTGCCTTCCTGTTCTATACGCCCACAAGATTTCACTCGCGTCCACTGTTACTCCCAGCTTGCGACACAGTTTAACCGCCAGGTCAGCCACATTCTCGCCGGGCTCTTCCGGAACATTTGCCATTTCCACATCGTTTACGTATAGAGCCTGGTATGCCATGTTCAGTCTTGTATGTACAATTTTCAATTTCTCTTCAGACTCTTTGATCGTCTTTTCCAAATGGTCGACAGTTATAAGACAACGGTACACATTTTGTAAACTAAGTGCACTGGGTACTTGCGGTCTATTGCCCATCATTATGTCCGTTGGAATTTAAAGATAGCATTAGCGGCCCCGGGAGGGCGTGTCCTCTCGATTATGTTTCGATCGTCGTCAATATTTTTTACTGACCCCCTAGTCGATAGTCGATCTACTATAGCAATTCACTGTCCCGCACTAATTTTGTCTCCCGAGTTGAGAAATAAATGCCATTAATCACGCACGACCTCACAACAAGTCGCTGACAGAGCCACAGGATAAACCATTGATATTTCTTGTCCTGTGTGCACTCAGTCAGCCCAGGTCACCTCGCAAAGTGTACGCGCATGTGCATAGAAGTAAAAAAACAGAATATTTGTACTGGCAACTTTAGGGTTACTAATAATGCCTGTATGTTGGGAAAATATTTAACGACATAATAAAAATGCGATGGTCCGATCATTTGAAAACCTCCTCTGCGTTTTGAAGGCGTTTTGAAACAAAATTTAACTCGGAATTTATTGAAAAGGTATTCTGATAAAATCATTAAGTATTATAATTTTATTAAAAGATTTTATACTTTGGCCCTGTTGCCGTTTTGAACAGAATGGTCTCTCTGTGATTATATTATTTATCTTCATCGGTTAGTTAGTATGTATTTACGTATGTTTGTAAAGATATTCTTTATTCTACCAAAATAAAACATAATTTTAATAAGATACAACGTAACTGAGAAACGGATGAAAGACCTATGCTATGTGATCGGATCAAACTTAACAAGCAACTAAATCAATATTTTATACCGACTTAAAGCGAATAACGCTGGTTGAAACAC
This sequence comes from Acleris holmiana, assembly GCA_949316455.1. NCBI lineage: Eukaryota > Metazoa > Arthropoda > Insecta > Lepidoptera > Tortricidae > Acleris > Acleris holmiana. Next base: position 81,090,228 of record OX438762.1, read on the forward strand.
TGTAGTATATTCTTACGGGGCTTATGATCTTTTTGTACTAACGGCCTTTATAAAATAAAGTAAAATATTTAGTACTCTTAATTTTTGACTAAACCGGTCAAATTCGAGTAAGACTTGCGCACCGAAAATCCCGTACCGCCTCACGGTAGTTTTTATTATATTCTAGACTTTTTAGTGATGACCAAAAAGTAAAAACTAAAACAAAATGATTTAAAAAATAAAAAACCGCATGCATATCCGCAAAAAACAATACAATCGATCAGTCAAACTGAAGTTTGCCTCCCAATTTTTTCAACCAAAACCGGCTTCAGTTTTACTGACCACTATTAATTACTATTTGAAATGAAAGTTTAGTTTATCTTTTTGAATTCGGTTTGTTTTTTAAACATTTGATTTTTTATTGCGTTTGAATAAGTAGTCCCGGAAAAATTTAATATCTAACCGTTGAAGTTGAAAAAATTACTTTGATTTACTTTATGCACCTATGGAAAATGCTACCCTAGGCCCTTAGCTTAGGCACCAACGCTCAAGTTCTGCAGTTGCTTCCGCTCACTTGCTGAGTTCCTACGGCTCACGCCATGGATGTCAGCGCTTTATTAGTTTAAATTACTAGCGGTACCCGCCCTCGCTTCGCTCCGGATTAAAGTATTATACATATAAACCTTCCTCTTTAATCACTATATCTATTAAAAAAATCCGCATTTAAATCTGTTGCGTAGTTTTAAAGATTTAAGCATTCATAGGGATATAGGGACAGAAAAAGCGACTTTGTTTTATACTATGTAGTGATAGTGATAATGATAACAGTAGGCAAGCGCTATTTCTCCCGTACATACATAAATATTAGGACATTATAATAACACTTAGGGTCCAACGATAAAGTAGGTACTGTTGGCTATTTGTTATGTCAAGCAGCATTTTATTATTGTCCCAGTTTAGTTAGATTTTTATATATTTCGTTCAACCTTCGGGCTATATATTTTTTTGTTTATTTAAAATTTAATTTGAAAGTTCATCATTTTATGTTAAACAATAATTTACATATAAAGTAAAGATGCATCCGAAAGTTATTACGTGTAACGGCAGTAAAGTTATATAACGGTAAAACAAATTTTATCGAGTCGCTTTTGATAATATCTCCGCTCTATCTACGTAGTAGGAGTGTTGCCAACTCTGCCCTATCGTTTCCCTATTTATTACAAAATCAATAATCTAGATTTTCTGGCTGGGTGGGGCATGCTGAAAAGAGAAACACGCTTGCACTGCTCTCTCAACCTGGTCCAATCGTAAGTGCATAAGCTTTTATTGATTTCCTAGCTGGTCTGCTCTCGAAACATTCGGCCACTTCCAACATTCGCTGTGCAATAAAGCGCATGTGTCGTTGTGACTTGTGACATTTTGGAACCTTCGAGAAATATGGGAAGAGTGTGAATGAAAGAGAAGTTGGTAGCCTAGTAAGCGGCTCAGGTTGTTGAATCACGCTCAAAAGGTAACGAGCTCAAACCCCCGCTGTTGTGTATCCAATAGGTAGAGGCCATGAGAATTCAAGGATTTGACTTTGGGGGTACAGCCAAGTGCCATATCCATAAAATAAAAAACTGTGACGTGTTTCAGTTTTTAATAATATATAGCCTAAAGTTAAGGTTATACAATACCAATACTTACTGCGCTAGAAAACATCCTCAATCTTGACAATACATTAGTTTTGTAGTATGAACGAAACATTTTAAACATTTACTTTTTAAACCAAAATCATAGACAACCTCATCTTCCAACGATTTCATTATTATTGCCAGTTTAATTTACATCTCAAAAGAAAATGTTGTATGCAAGTTTAGAGAGATTATATTTTCCTCATAGTACCAGGGATGCATACTTACGAGGGCTCAAATTACCAAATAATTAATATTTCCCGAGTATGCCTGTACGAAAAAAACTTTTCGAAAGTGAAACTTCCTGTTACGAACAATTTTGTTGCCAGCTTCACTCATGAACGGGGGGAGGGAGTAGGTGTAGTTTCAGTTCGATAATTTTGACAGCTCTGTTAGATGGAAGCCTCTCATTTCCCTGTAAATTTACTTTAAAATTGTTTTTTTACGTCATTGTTGACTGCAGTAGTTGAAAGTGTAATATTTAGTGAAGTGTGAAATCGTCACTCGGCGTTTATCGATAACACACAGCGAGAAAATATTTCGTAAGTAAATATTTAACAATATGTACGTCTTCTTAAATCCCAAGCCAGTTAAATAAGACGCACTAGATTCGTGGACGAGCCTTTATTGAAGAAAGAGTATTATAAGTCACATACACGGTTCTCACCTAGCGTTAACAAAACAGGTGGAGTTCAAGAACAATGACTTGATCATAATCGACGGGTCCAACGACCCGTGGTATTTTAACAGATTTGAGCATATGTTAATTTTCGTTGGAAAAGTTCGTATTAATTTTGCTTCTAATATATCTGCTTGTATTAATTCAGATTTTGCCGTTTTCAACTATCATAGTCAAACTAAGTTAAGTTAACAAAATAAGGAACATGCATGAAAATCAGATGGACATTCATTGGTACGATTAAAGAGAAAATATAAAAAAAACATGTTAAACGCAATACACTAAGTTTTTTCCCGTTTATAAGATTTTACATAGACTTGTTAAAATTTTAAAATTTTGTTTTAAGGTTTAGGTTGTTTTTTTGGCATCCTCATTTAATATACGTAATATTTTTATTCAATGATACTGGCTTAAACATAGTAATTTCTCTAATAAATGCACATTTCTTTATATAATGGTCCAATGCTTCATATAATATTTTGAATATGGAATTTTGTCGGGAGTGTTTTTGCAGCGGTCTGAACTATGCCTTATATGAAAAAATAACACGACAATTGTTTTGGGAATACAGTTCTTCTCTTTCATAGCACTTTCCAGAGAGAGAGACAGATATAAACATGCACGTTCCCTGTTGTTACCTTGAAGTAAAACTTGACCACTGGCACATTTAACATATGAACTTGTGTAACAAATTTACTTTAATTTTACTATTTAGGCATTTAATTATGGTTAATTAACAACGTCTTTTTACCCGACTACGGCGAATCAAAGGAGGTCCTTTGCTTCGCCGTAGTAGGGCAAAAAGATGAGTGTGGTGGGTGGGTAGATTTTAATTTGAACTGATTATTTTTTGACGACACGTTGGCCTTGTTGGGAGTGACCCTGCCTCCGAAGCCAGCGGTTCTGGGTTCGAATCCCGGATATTTGTGTGATGAGCGCGAATTTATTCCTGAGTCTTGGATGTTTTAAGTCTGTATTTCTCTATATAAGTATGTTTATCGTTGTTCGGGTCATACACACTTTTAAAAACAAAAGTTGTCTTTCCTGTGGTCAATAGTTAAAAGGTTGTGTGCATATAAGTTTTGTTTTTATATTATGATAGGTCAGTCCTGACGCCGTTTATGCGGGAATGGGCTTAGCCAGAAAATTAGGCCTTAAAAACGTTAACTTCCGGCGTGTCCACAGGGAAGCCGCTAACCTACATCTGGTATATGACCCGTTTAGTAACTAGGTGAACTTGTGTGAAAATGTCCCCTGATATTTATTTTTATTTATTTTATTTGCTTGTTATATTAATTAAAAACATGTTTGTTTTTCAGATAACTCCATAATGAAGCAGCAACCCCAGTTTAGAAATGCAGAGAACAGGTCTCGTCTTCGTAAAATCTCAAAAGGGTACCACTACACAGTATAAAACAAAGCCGCTTGCCGCTGTCTGTCCCTATGTATGCTTAGATCTTTAGAAGTACGCAACGGATTTTGATGCGGTTTTTTTAATAGATAGACTGATTTAAGAGAAAGGTATAATACAAATTAAGCGAAGTGAGGGCGGGTTGCTAGTTTTTTATATTACCTGCCTATACCAGCAAAACACATCGCACCTTCGGTAGAACAAGGACACAATGTACAATGTGACTACAGGGGAAATTGTGCCCTTTTCCTACCGAAGGTGCGACATTATAGACGAGATGAAAATATCATTCGGGCAAAAGCTTAGGATGGTATTTTAGTACATTTACAAAATGTGTCAGGAGACGGTAATATAAGGCTGTCCCAGAAGTAAAGAGACGATCTTCTAAGCAAAATTGATCTAAAGAAAACATCCAAAAAAGATTAAACCAACTCTCATGTTAATAGTCAATGTGAAATCTTTTGAATAAGCCGGTATTTACGTACTATTTCGGTTGTTTTCAACAATAAACCAAGAGGAACACGAACTAATTCAGAACACATTTGTTCTATACTAAAGATGTCGCGAGAAAATGCAAACAATACATCATTTTATTGAAGAGGAATCCTAAAAAAAAGTATGAACAGAATTATGTAATGTTTGAAAGAAACAGAAAAACTACTTTTAAGTAAATTACAGTTTCGACCGCTCGAAACATAAATAAGGTAAACAATACGAATACATTTCAGCAAATATCATTGATATCTGTTATTGATGCAGCAGTAAAATCTAAAATAACAATCTAATCTGGTATAACTAGGATAAGGACTAGGGAACCAAGAATTAAAGATTTTGGAAAATTATCTACTTAGGCAAATGTACATGTCAGATCAAAAGAAGTATGCTAAATCAGACTACGGAAAAGTTTATAAAAAACATAGAAAAATGACATTATTAATTTCGAGCCTGAGTTTTGTTGATAGAAATTGTATTATTGGCAGGCGATACTTTCTTGCTTTTAGTTGAGGAAGATAGATATGGTCGTTACGTAAAAATACAAGCAGATAACCCCAAATCTTTCACAGCATTTAGTAGCTTCGAGACCTTGAAAAGCTGTGATGAGCAAGGATCGGACAAACGCCCGTCATTTTCAAAACAACCCTGTTCCGTACAGCAGAGACTTCCTTAGGTAATCTATATCTATATTTATACTGAGTGTTGCCTGTAATAGGAGGAATAAATTGAGGGATCGTTTCTATTGTATAAACGTAGCAACATTTGTTCTACAACTTTTACAAAATATGTAATTTATTATCTGGGATTTTTTCGAACAAACTAAATAGCATTTTCAATGTACTCCATCCAATAGTCTAGTTGACTGTCTAGTGACTGTCAGCCTACAAACTTCGTAGTTTTCGCAATACATTGGAAAATCTAAATTCATTCATATTTAGTAAACAACAAGTTATTTTCAAAAGTTGTAGAATAAATGTTGTTACGTTTGTGGTGTGGAAACGATCCCTAAAATTGCTCCTATTACAGGCCACACCCTAAAATTGAATCCCTATTTCCCTTGGTCACGCACGGCATCACGCATAAACGGCTGGACCGATTTCGCTAATTCTTTTTTTGTTGTGTTCGCTATCATCAGGAAAAGGTTCATACCAAAGAATAAAATTAAAAAACCACCGCAAAGATAAAAAAAAAATGCAGCGGGGCGAAGCTGCTGACGGGTTGCTAGTTGTAAATAAAAAAATATCTAATAAAACCTGTACCTGGTTTTTTTGGGATTTATTATATACTTTAATTATTTATATGTATTTAACGACAATTTTATTAATGATTGACAGTCCAGTGTCTGTGATCGAGAAAAAGTCACTTTCGTAAATAAAAAAAGAAGACTAATTTTTATACCAAATTTTCATTTGTGAGTTTATAAAATCGTGAATTTAGGAACCATTTATGAGTTGAAAAAATTCGTTCACATTCTATGGATGTCATTGGGGTATAATCTAATCGTTGACATTGGTATCCAGTTCTTCCAATATGCTTGTGGCTCGGTGTGAATATTATCCTAAATTTCTTTTACAGTAACATAATCAGGATTGCTATTTAACTACACTTTGTGGATATTTTGTGTAAACGTTAACGTTAATAAATAAAAAAATATTAAACATAGTGTCGTAACACCATAAGGACTTGTCTCTGCTGTACGAACCAGGGCTATGATTATTTTTGTTACTTGTCCGATCCTTGGTGATGAAACAGGCAGTAATAAACGATAAAAAAAAATTGGTAGTAAAGTTATAGTAGGCGCCAATTCAGTATAGTTTATTTCATTTTATTAATACAGGATTTATCCTACTAATATTACAAACGCGAAAATTTGTAAATATGTATGTTTGTTACTCATTCACGCAAAAACTACTGGACGGATTTTGGTGAAATTTAGAATGCAAACAGCTTATACCTTGTATTAACACATAGAGTACCTTTCATATCGCTATTCCCTCGGGAACTAATTTATATGCGTACGAAGTCACCAATAAATAAACCTTAGGTTATTGCACTATTTATATTTACTATTTTTAATCTAACTCTGTCTCTTTACTTCTGGGACAGCCTAGTATTCGTTTAAATAGCGACTTTATTTATTTATTCCGACGCAAACTTGGCAAAGCAGTCAATATACGGAGTGTTTCAGAACTTGACATAAATATTAAGGGATAAGAAAACCTAGTTAGAACTATATTCTGGACCGGTATAGAAAGAGCTCTATTATGCCGTAATACCTAAGAAGGAGACTGCGTAGTATCAGAATAAGCATCTTAATTGAATGTGGTTATCAATAGAGTAAATAATGGTTCGAATACTACATTGCAGTTGGCTACCTTCTTTGGTAATACGGCAGTATTAAAGTAAAGTTCTGGGACACCCCATATACGAAGATACTCCAAAATTAAGGAAAATGTGAAGCAACAGAAATGCATACGAAATCCCACGTTTTTCTCTCCTCCGATTTTTACAATTTTTTAATATGTTGTAGATATTTAGAAGAACTAGGTCTGTACGTTTCCCATTCCAAGAAAATATTTATTGGAAAGAAACAAATTAAAAAGAACAAAAACGGAAACGTACAAACTTATTTTTTCATGAGAACTACAAAATATTTTTTAAATCGTGGTAATCGGCTTAAATTTCGGGGGTGAGAAACGTTATCGCCTGGAGCTAAATGTGTACGAATTATTTTTTACAACTACGAGATTTAAGCATCGCTACACAATCCTCTTAACCTGGATGGAAGGTAGATAATAATAGTTTGATCGAAATACAATCCATCTTGTTTACTTTGTATAAGTTTAGTTTATTTTGCTCATACCAATTTATTATAAAAGTATATGCAGCGATAATAATAATACATTTTTTTTTAAATTTAAAGGTTCTAGAAACGTTATTATATAGCTAAAGTAAGACAAGTTAATTAGGTAAATATGACTATGATACCAGCTGATATACTTAATAATTATGCAAAGTGAATAGTTATGATTGTGACAAGTGATTTTAGAATGCAAATGGCAAAAAGTCGCAACAAATATATTTAGTTAAAACTCGAGATAAGCGTGAATTTGGACGCCTGCGATAGTGTATTTTTTTATTCATAAGAGTTTTAATCTTCGTTAGAGTTATTTTTGCAGAGCGATGTAACAGATAACCTTTTTCTTTGGTTAAATTGGTTTAGCATAGCGAATTAATTACAAAAGTGTATTTTTGTATTTTTAATATTGATGGTGTTAAATTAATTCTATTAATATATGTATCATATAGGTATGTTATGTAGTTTTAATGTAATATTAATATAATATGTTTCAATGCAATGTTAGTAAGCTTAAGGAAAAATGGCTCTATTCAGTTATTTAAACCTCGTAAAAATACTGCAGTAATTTTGTTTGTTTTAAATACTAAAGGTGATGAAATTATGTTTGATAGATTGGGGTGATTTTTAGAACTTTTGAACCGACGTTCTAGCGGTTTTAACACTAAAAGGAACCTACTTTTGCCATGCCGTTCATAAAACAATACAAGTATACAATTTTCGCATTGTGACTCATGTGTATTATTAATAATAATTAGTCCAAAATAACCATGTAAAAGTCAAATATTGCGGAAAAAACAATATTTTAGGTAATTTTTAAAAATATTTGAAGATTTCTCCTGGTCCCTATAAGTTAAGTAGGTTTTCATTTATAAGCCGATTTGCGCAATTCAGATCTAGATATATTTAGAATTTAAATTTTATAATTGTTTTATCTTACCGTAAACGTTACAATAGCTTACGATTTCTGTAATTAGTATTTCACAAGATAAAACTAGCAACTTTGATGGCATTAAGACTGATTATTTACTTAATTTATTAAGTAAGTTAACTCTTTATTGTACAATTTATAATTAATTGTTTTATTTTAAATATATTTACGAAGTCATACATGACTTCTGCATTTGTGCATGCATATAATTACCTGCCTCTTCTTATAAATAAAATAAATTTATCTCAAGAAGACAAATATTCACCGTCTGTACTTTTTTATACAACGTCATTATCTCCTTATCACGACCAAACTGATAAGTTTCAATACGGTGAGTCCATGTTACGTACACTCAGCGTAAGTTTACATAATATTATGTGGTCCAAGTTTCAGCCCATTTCTGTTACTGGGAACTGGTTCAAAATTGACTTGCAAGATTCAACCTTAACTGATATACACTCATACAAACATTTCAAGTTAATATACGAAAAAACATTTAAACATAAATCACGCCTTTATCCACAGAGTGGGGTAGGCAGAGCTACAGAAATACCAACAACTATAAAATAACTTGTTTATAATTCTGTTACCACGTTTTGCACAATCAGGCTAAGATGTTTACCAGTGTATTAGTGATAAGTTGCAAGCCTGAATGACTAATTTTACTAATAACTACTCTTAGTGGATAAATGTATAACGGGGTAAAATATTGTATGGGATCATTTTGTGTACCTATAGGCTACTTACAATTAAAAGGAAATATAATTGTTCAAGTTTTTGAAACTTATTATCTCGTAAAATAGGGGTTGGCACAGTTTGTATCGAAAGTAGGTAATTTTAGTAGTTATAAAGATATAAACCTAGTATAAAGACTATTGATTATTATTATACATACATACACAAATCACGCCTGTTTCCCAGAGGGGTAGGCAGAGACCACTTCTTTCCACCTGCTACGATCCTGACAAAGCTCTTTCGCTTCTTCCACATTCATACATCGAGTCATGCATGCACGTCGGTTTCGGGTACTTAAGATTCGGCCCTTTTCCAGTATTTTCCCGATTTGATTTAAAAAAGTACGCCTAAGGCGCCCCCTTCCGACCCTTCCACTCACTTTCTTTCTTTCGTCAATCTTTTTTCATCTATCCTTTCCAAATGACCGAACCATCGAAGCATGCCCTTTATTATTATTATCTAAACTATAAACCAAGAACAGTTCCCTTCATTAAAACAACTGTGTAATATTATATAAGACAAATAAACAGTATTAATCATATTTTAGTTTTTTTTCATGTAGAGCAAATATGGAGCTAAGTATAAAAAAATATTTTGAAAATTAATCGTTGACTCTAATATATAATTCTTGAACAGGTTCAAAAATCTGTTAAACAGTTTTAGATATTTATCTAGTATAGGCCTTATCCAATTGTATTATCAACGTTATATCTTCTCTTATTTAATTGACAGTAATGGCAGCCGATTTAACAACATTACCAGGACAATTAAGTGTAAAGACATAGTAGAATAAAACCCCAGATCGTCTAAATATGTTTTTAAAGTTCCTGGTTATTGTTAAATTTAGCTGTAAGAACAATTACATTTAAAAAATGATATTATTGGTGATCCATACTCTCAGAACTGATGTGTCTTAAACGGAAAAACAGACTTCGGTTAAACCTAGCGAAGAACCACCGTAATTAAACAAACTTTCTTTAAAAACCGCGTCTCTATCATTACATCCTTTTGGGAACTACGACACTATAGACAGACACAAAAATACAGAGATACATCAAATCCTTTTCGCACCTGTGGGGCAAGACAATTTGCTATCGACAAACGTTAGCGATTATGTTTCGATAGAAAAGTGTTTGGAATTGACAGTATCGCGTAACTGTTTCGGTGGCTTACGTTAATTCCTTACATTGTCTATCGAAACATAATCGCTAACGGTCGTCGAATGCAACTTATCTAGCCCCACGGGGTCTAGCAGACTTATCATTGATTTGGTATTTAATTTAAGAATATGCGAGTGAATTAACAAAATAACTAGCGGACAATCTAAAACATTTTGACCTCGTCATAAAGTAAGCTCAGGTCATGCATTATACAACGACAACGATAAACACAGAGATAAATATAATTTTACACAGGAAAAATATTTGAGTATAATATGAAATACAGGGTAAAACTATGAAAATTATTATAATTTTTCATAAATTAATTAAGCAGATACATATTTGAATACTCGAGCCGATCGAATTTAACTGCCTTGCAATAGAAAAATGATAATATTTATGAGCTTTGCCTAAACAGTTCACACAAAAGCGATTTTTAACGCGGCGTAACTTTATCGCACTGCTCCATTCCTGACGCGACGCGATGAGGCGCAATATCTAACATAACATTACATAAGGGTCCCTAATAAAGGCAGCACGAGCGACTTTTAACGTTCTTATTAATTTAGTCTTCATCATACCATTTTACTTTCTGCGCTTTATTTGAGTATTTATTTTCAATTGGCCCATTAGATATTTTTCCAATGTATGAACTAGAACCCAATATCTCCCTTTTTTAACGTCTTGTCTTGTATATAGTTAATGGCAATGGCTAACATTTATTATTATAAAACGAAAAGCGATTTTGTCACGCCCTTGCGAATACCTTGAGGTCTTAGGCGTGGGCGATGCGATATAATTATTGCAATGACAACGTAACGCTTCTCAAAACGTCCATGCGAACGAGGGTTCACTGTGATTGAATTTGAATTTATTGTCTTTCAATTATTTATTTTGTAAATACAGACTCGAATGGTGTTGAAATTGCGTTGAATTGTGCTTGTTGTACACCAAAAGATTGCTTAACTGTTCGTAAGTAGCTCGCAATGGGTGTTCGAGTTAAAAATACATACCAAGATTATTAGTTCCTAGAGGATTCCTGAATATTCATAAAAATACTGAGTACTTATGCATTATTTTTATTTCTTATGTTTAACAATCAGCAAACTATACGATTACCCTACCAATTATAAAAGGTCATTTACTACCGATAAACATAACAATAAATGAAATTGACTTGGTTCACTAGTTGACCACCTCGTGACCACCATGTGGGATGCGCGTGATCGATTTCTTGAATGTTATGCTGTCATCGTCTATCGTCCAACTTCAAAACTAGGCCTCCTGCGTTATAATTAATGATATCGCGTTTGACGTGTTTTGGAATCGTTTATGCCTCGGTCACATTTATTGTAAATAGGAGTTATCAAAACGTTGACAATACTGAAACACGTCAAAGACGATATCGTTATTACTGTTTAGAATCCCAGCCCTGAATGTCTTACTGACGCGACCATGTGTAAAGAGGTGGGTCGGATGCGTTGGCTTGAGTTATCGCTTTAGGTCGCAAGGTGTGCCCTGCACCACTATTCTACGTTGTTAAATAGATTTGGTTTTGAAATGTTATCGTACCGTCAACGTTACAGGATAAATTGATAATTCGGATTTACTTGACATTATTGGCCAGAAAGTTACAATCAGTACCAATTAAACGTCAAAAGGAAATTTTAACTGCCGTTTAGGGTCAGGTAGGGCCGTACGTTTCAAGTTTGGGTGTTGGACGATGTGTCGGGCCAGCATAACAATTATGATGACTAGAACATATTTCAATAATGATGATATTTCCGTTTGCGATTTTAAATGAGTCAAAAATTAGGTTTTTTTTTGCATGAATTATTTAGCTGCATAAAATGTTAAAAAACGGGCATTGCATCGATCTTAAAAGTATATTATTTATTTTGGTGGTTTTGTATCAATAAATACTAAATCAACTATTAATGTAAAGTTGAAAATTTATCTTTGAAGAAATTCATCCTTTCTTGTCAATAAATACCAAAAAGTTTACGATAATTTCAAACATTGCGAGCTATATAGAGTAATTATTCACTAGGTCTCCCAAATTTACTTTACTTTTAAAATGGCGTAGACTAAAATGTTATTTCCTGCCACAAACGGGATTTACAGCGTATTTCACAATGTCTCAAATAGGCGTTATGTTTTTAAAATAACTTTTGTTCATTCATTACGTAATTAATTTTAACGCGTTATAAGTGTTTATTATTAGGGTAAACTTGCCTAACTCGTACTTAGTCCTGAAATATATCCTTTTAAATTATGATACACTGAAAATGCAGTGGCGACGCAAGTGCTACAAAATGGAACTATTGGTTCGCTATGTCACGTCACCATGACGTCACCCGAGCAACAACTCCACGTTCTGTTAAACTATATTTAAAAAGTAAGTAGTTTTCCTTTTGTCTTTTTTATTAATTCGTAAGGTTTTTAATTTTGTTTATGTGAATTAGAAGTTTCTTGCTTCTCACTTTATTTGATTACGTACCGGTACAAATTAAGAATAATTGTTTATTATTTGTTTAAGGTTGACACGGCTAAGCAACAATTCAACTCATGGGTATAAAAATGGAAGGTTAAAATTTAATGAAGTTTGTCGTCTATTCGACGCCATTTAAATTGGTTGGATATAAATTTGTCAAAAGCGGCGAAAGCCGAATTAGTTAACCATGTTTTGGGACTAGAAGCCATTTTTTTGGCGTTACCGTACGTGATTACGTCACTTGGCGTACCAGTAAGCGGAAAAATATGGTTTGTTACACAAAAATTCAGAAACTAAGCTGGCTGGATGAAAATGGTATTATATAGCTATCCTCAAATATCATTAAGTATTCCAAAACAAACATCCATGGCTAGCTGCAAGGAATTTATCAAAAAACCATAATAGAATTTTGAAAAATATGAAGCTCTTCTTGTATGCCGGAAAATTCACAACCCAGCTAATTTACAATTTATATGAGACTAGCTTGAGTATAATGAAATCCTTAAGTTTTAGTTCTCAAAGGCAAGCTTCAAGTTGGTGCTGTTACAAGAGGCAAGTGGGGTTTGAACACAACCTGTATCTACTGCATGAACACTGCAGGAGAATTCATTTCACCTTTACTGATACTTTAACGGAAAATGAATGACAAAAGACCTTAAAAGAGGCAGCCACCAAATACAGTATACAGTTAGTGGTTCTGACAGTGGCTGGATAACTTCTGTGAGGCTTCCGAAGAAAATCAGGTTCTTCTCATTTTAGATGGGCATTCCACGTATACTAAAAACTAATATGCAATCAATCTTGCACGAGACTATAGTATTGTAATGCTACCTTGGCCACCTCATACCACAAATGAAATTTAACCGTTGGATCGATCGTTCGTTAAGCCACTGAAGCAAAATTTCAATGCTGCTTGTGCATCATGGATGAGACATAACCCAGACTTTGTAATCAAAAAGGCAAACATTCCAGAAATATTGCGGATGTTTTAGTAATATGGCTGTAATGTATCCGAAGATCCTACGCTCTTTTTCTCAGAGCTTTTTAAAGACACATCCGAGCCCGAGCACTTGTAGCGCCCTGAGGTATTGCGCGTAACACATTTGCAATAAATTCACTTCATTTTATATGTATAGACATCACCTTGGTTGCCCGTGTGGTTGCCGGGTTAGAGTAGTCCTGTACTACTCCATATCTTCCCGTGGATATCCCCTGCTAGTCGACGGGCTTGCAAATTATGGTTACAGAATTATAAATAAATAAATATCAGCGGACAATTTCACACAAATTGACTTAGTCCCAAACTAAGCTCTAGGCTTGTACTATGGGTACTAGACTACGATAAACATACTTATATAGAGAAACTAGCGACCCGCCAGCGGCTTCGCCTGCTACAATTATATTTTTTTGTTTCTTTCAAGACACTTAGGGGTATGGAAAATAGATAGTAGCCGATTCTCAGGCCTACTAAGTAAGCATATAAAATTTCATAAAAATCGGTCGAGCCGTTTCGGAGGAGTGTGGTAACTAACACTGTGACACGAGAATTTTATATATTAGACAGCGACTCGCCTGCGGCTTCGACCGCTGCAATTTTTTTTCTTTCATGTTACTTAGGGGTATGAAAAATAGATGTTGGCCGATTCTCAGACCTACTGAATATGCATATAAAATTTCATAAAAATCGGTCAAGCCGTTTCGGAGGAGTATGGTTACTGACTCTGTGACACGAGAATTTTATATATTAGATATATACTTAAATACATAGAAAACAACCAAGGCTCGGGAACAAATACTCGTGCTCATCACACAAATATCAGCCCTTACCGGGATTTGAACCTAGGACCCCTAGCTTCGAAGGCAGGGTCACTACCAACTAGGCTAGCGTATCGTCATAAAATATAGGCTTCTTTTATGTACTACTACAGGACGCCTTCAACTTTGTACACGTAGAAATAGTTTCCTACTACTCCCTCTATTTTAACTCCTTGCACCCCTAGGATATCCAATAAATATTTCCTCCTATGTTCAAGTCCCTAGGTCCAGCGGTTTAGGCTGTGCGGTGATCGATCAGCTAGTCAGTTTATTTTTTATATGAAGTAACCTGGGGGGTTATCATGAGCTAGCTTTGCAGTTCATTTTACGGTCAGCGTAAAGGACAGAGCTATGAAAGTAATATAGCTCTGTCCTTTTCTCTGGGCGTAAACAGAACTGCAAAGCTAGCTCATGATAACCCCCCAGGGCGACCGAGCTTTACTTGGGTGTGTGTAGACGACACTATTAAATCACAATTTAATAATGTCGTCTACGTATACATATATGTCAAATACCTCGTTTTTCGCTTTTCTCTCAGGAACAGTTAAATTTTCTGGAATAAAAAGTATTCTAAGTCCTTCCCTGGGACCTAAGTTATTTCCATACCAAATTTCATCTAAATTGGTTCAGTATATCCAAAGATTACTTCCTACAACCTCATAAACTTACAAACTTCACATAAAGGAAAAATTGAAAACCAAGGAACCTTGTATAATTTTTTACAAACTTCAACACACTGTTTCTAATTCGTAACGGTTTTTGAGCTACATGCTTCGGAAAAGTAAATATTTTTTGAATAAATACCTCAAGATTTTCACCAAACCTATTAGTATTGTTATTAATACACATAATATAAGCGGTAAACAAGCTCTTTCAAAATTTATCCAAGGTAGTCTGGGGGAGACCTATTAGAGATTTATTTGTTTACAAATTGGTTTCGCACTCCCGGAAGTGTCTTGAAACGCGGTTTTTTCCACTGTTTTATGTAGAAATAAAATGACCCTTGATAAATTTCCTATTAATCTTATCTACATAAAAATCGATATTACTTATAGTTTCCACGTAATCTGCCACGAAATATTAACTTTTTATTTAATTAATCTCGATCAAACTTAAAATTGACGCCATGTAATTAGTAAGACCCATTCTTTTGTTTACGCAGCGTCACCGCATTATACGCGTCTATGTGGTCGCTCCCTTTACTTGGCTAGTTTTGAATGACTTCATACAAGAGCACGACGCAGGCGCGTTGCGCTCGAGCGAATGACGGGAATTGAAGACACCAGTGAAAAAAGTACTAGGGTATCAGAGTTTTACAGAGGTTTTTGCAAATCCAAATAACGCTTTTTATTTATAAAAAAAGTATGTGAAATGTAAGATTGAAACTTGTTTTAACTAAAATATCTAAAACGAATAAGTTATCGACAGTTTTTAGTATAGAAAAGGCGATAAGTTTAATATGCTTGAGGTTATGACAAAACGTAATCGATATCTACTGACAAAGAAACTCGCAGGCTGACAGCGCATGTGCCATGAATACAAACTTACTGGTGCGGACGGAAAAATGCAGAAGTTTTGCTTCTCAGTACCATTACCTTGTTCAATAATTGCTAGAGGCGCCACTTTCGGTGGAAATGAAATTTGCGGTATTATTGGGAAGACTATGTTTTGTCCTGCTCATGCTTTGCCAAGAAAAGGAGAGAAAGACCAAGACTAACGACACGGTTGTATGTATGTCCGTTCGCCGCATGTGATTGGTTAGTAGTACGGCCTTAACTTGCCTTGCTTTGTATGCGCACGTGGGTTGGTTGCCACGCAACGCACGTGGAATCGAACAACAAAAAATTACTGGATTAACTAGGGACGCATAACATGGAAAGAGGTGCATTGTTAACAAAATGCACCTGAGCTAGGAGTATCATGTTGATTTATGTGAACGATGCAAGCGAGTGTCTCTTTTCAGCGTGCAATGTACCTCAGGTCCCTCCTCCATAAAACTATCGTAGAGCTTGCGTTATTACTGTGATTTTAAATAAATAAATCTTTCTTATTATTTAATTATTCTTAAATATATCTTCGTTGTCATGAGCTCCTAGTTCCCAGTCAATTTCGTACCATTTTCAGGGCCTCTATTCTACTCCTCTATCTATCCGGTAAAACCATATTGCTTATGAAATGACGTTAAAGTATCGTTTTTATCTCGGCCACAATCACGTTGAAGTAAATAAAAGTTATCAAATCAAATCAAATCATTTATTTCAGATGTCAATCCATATACAGTACAAAATAAAATCTAAATTAAAATTAAAACAAAATCAAAATTACTAAAAAAAAAACTAAAATCTAAATTAAAATTAAAGGGACTATTTGTCACACTGCTGGTGCAAAAACATGCAACTGCGTCCACCGGCGCAGCTGCGCGGAGTTATCATATCGTTTAATATGTTATTTTAAACTTTTTTATTCGGATGCCAATACAGGGCCTCTACTCGTATTCAGGTACTTTCAAAAAATAACGTGTTTGACACGTTTGAGAATCGTTTATGTCACAGTCGCCATTATTGTAAATGACATAAGTGTTATCAAAACGTTGACAATACGGAAACACGTCAAATACGATTTCGTTATAACGCAGTTGAATAGAGGCCCTGTAAAGTTTATAAGAGCTATGAAAACGTTGGCAATGCGATAGCATGTCAAAGGCAATATGGATTTACTCAGAAGAATAAAAATATATAATTGTTAGATTAAAGAAACAGCACCATTGCATGAAATCATTAATAACGATTAAATAAACAATTCCTCTCATTCAAAAATCTGACCTGCCAGGTTACCCGAATCATATTACCACTTACCACCTTATATTTGGGTACGTAAAAAGTAACATACATACATACATAGCATCACGCCTTCATTCCCAGAGTGGGATAGGCAGAGCTACAGAAATACCAACAACTCTAAAAATACTTGTTGATAATTCTGTAACCACATTTTGCACAATCAGGCCAAGAAGTTTACTAGTGTATTAGTGAAAAGTTGCAAGCCCATCGCCTAAAAATACTACAAGCCTTATTCCCTTAGTCGCCTCTTACGACATCCACGGGAAGACATGGAGTGGCACTATTCTAACCCGGCAACCACACGGGCACGTAAAAAGTAAATAAATGAAATATTTTATTCAGGTACCAATTATAAAGTATCAGAGCTTCGTAGCAGTACCGTAGCCCGTAGAGTGGCAAAGGTGGTCTACGTTCGTAGCACGTGTTAGAGTGGTCCACATGAATTAGGGATGTTATTTTATCTGCTACCGAACAACCATAATGAATTATGAATGAAATACAATTTTATAAAAACAATACTCTATTGATCTCTTATTCTGTTGATTTACTCGTAGATACCTTAATTAAACTAAAGATATACCTATAGTGCCATGCAGAAACGATGATAACAATTTAAGGGGTTTTTCAATGATTTATGAATGAAAAGTTCTTTAAAATTTAGTTTTAACCAGTGAGGATATATCGCAGATAAAAAAGGAATCCGTTGCATCTTAAGATTTTCCAAAAAAAAAACAAATTTTTTGCTTGGAAGCCTTCGACGTAAGCAATGGAACATACTAGGAAAACATGAACCAACTGGAGGATTTTCAAGGGAGTAAGTGATGGGGATGGGGAATGGAAGTGGAATGAGAAGGGAGGCATCATCGGCCATCACGGATTTCTTTTTTATGAAGCAGTGAGATATGATGTCCGTCCGTGAGACAGAATAAGACGGATATAAAACAGATAGTTGCTGCTGCCTGTTCACAGCAAAATATTCTTCACTTTCTCACATTTCATGTATAAATTTTATATCCGTCTCATTCTATCTCATGGACATTACATCTCACTGCTTCATGTAAAGCAAATCCATGATGGCCGCTGCCTTCCTACCCATTCCAATTTCAGGTCACACATATGGAACCCGTACTAAGGAAAACGATACGGTTTAAACAAATTAAAGCTGGTGCATTCGAGTTAAGTTGGAGTACTTCTGCATGAAGAGATATGTAATTTTAACCGTTTATCCGTTATCTCTTTCACACCCTTGCCGATTTCAGCTTTTTCATGACGTGATATACTATTTAACATAATAACATAAGGGGCCCTAGCCAAGATGCAAACGCTCCTAACGTTTTTCTTTTCTTTCGCTCAAAATCTATGGGATGACAGTCGACCATGTGCTTTATCGAAACGCGCGAAAATGTCATCGGGGATGCTTTTATTTCTATCTAATGATGGGTACCCCGAGCGTCAATACAGGACTTCCAGAGTGCGTAGGATACCCAACTGATTCAATCTGCGGTTCACGCCAGAATTGTGCATGTTCAGAAATGCTGAACCAAACTTTCTCGCTGTGGTGTTAACTGATTGTGCAATCTGGTATCTTAAGAACTTAATTTGACCTCCTCTATTGAACCTTGGAGTATACACCGTTAATCCTCACTCAAAACAAACCCTGGCCACGAACCAAGGTTTCGAAGTAGCCTTCTTTGTATGAAAAATGCACTCTGACCCGTATTTTTTATCCACGAGTGTATGTCTGACACTGTGTATAATTTATCTATTTGACGACACGCTAGCCCAGTTGGTAGTGACCCTGCCTTCAAAGCTAGGGGTTCTGGGTTCAAATCCCGGTAAGGGCAGATATTTGTGTGATGAGCACGAATATTTATTCCTGAGTCTTGGATGTTTTCTATGTATTTAAGTATATATTTCTCTATATAAGTAAGTTTATCGTTCTCTAGTATCCATAGTACAAGCCTAGAGCTTTGTTTGGAACTAGGTCAATTAGTGTGACATTGTCCTGTGTTTTATTTATTTATTTAACCGTGTGTGTCTGTGTATCTGTCTGTGGCATGCCATGCTCTATGGCAAACGGATTGACTGATAATTTAAAATATTCTATGATACGCTTTACATGTTTTACCTTTTTTGGTCAACCTAACCTTACTGTAACCTGTCAAAATATAATAAATTTATTTAAATGTTTTTTAATCTTGCTATCGGCTTGAAATTCATACTTACTCGTACGTACGTATACGCAATTTTGATGAGAATACCAAAATGCTATATCAAGCTGTATGATAATGAAGGTGGCCTGAGAGACAAAGCAATACTAGTTATTAATGGACTGGTATTTTTGTTATGCCTGTTGATATGATGAGGAACGGAAGGTGCCCTTAAATAATATGTTACAAAAGAAGGTCAGGTCTAACCAATATTAAATTGAAAGGTACTCGTATGTTTGAAGTTCTTAAAATTTTATAATCACGTTGTTTTAAAATGAAGTGAAAGTGAGTTTTTTTACAGAATTTATGGTAATTTCGTTTTTAGCTTGCAAAACTTCTTTATAGCGAATTTAACTCTGTACCTAACGACACTCCTTCCATTTTACGTCGGACAGTCTATACGTCCCGATTGCTGCTAACTTAACACCTAACTTCCGAGTGGTCTAAACGTCAAACTGGTTGAAATGATGGTTTTTCAAGGAAAGCGAGCGTTTTTCGAGCGTCTGAAACGCCCGTTTTCCAGTTTTTGCTACCAGGAACACATGGTCCTAGGAGGTGCACTTAAACCACATTTCATCAAAAGTCACAAGTCAAAGCTTGTTTGTTATAGCAAAATCCACCTTAGTTGCGAGAGTAATGGTTGTATTTTGTGAAAGTGGAATAAGTTGTTATGGCTTTGTGAGGTACGGATGTTGTTGCCACGTGAGTGGGTGGTGTCACCCACTCCCCCCTTTTGTGTACGGATAGGTTGCCTATGTAGTAGTGATTGAATTTGGACCTGCGCGGTAGAAGCCACAATTTTATAGGCCTAGAGGCAACTGGTTGTAAATCAACCTGCTCACATTTTAGCAGATTACAGTTACTGTGGAAGGAATACGAAAAATATACTATAGTAGATCCGCATAGATCTGTGATTAAGACAGGCGAAACTTGGCAGATTATGTAAGAGGTACTTTTGATATGGAAAGGAGTGAATTTAGCGTCTAAGCAAGCTTCAGTTTTAACTCAGATATCAGAAAATTTATCGATAATTTACGTAGATATGTATGAATGTATGTATGTAAACACTTTATTGTACAAAAAAAAAAACAAAACAATACAATGAATAAAAATAAAAAGATGTAAAAAGGCGAACTTATCCCTCTAAGGGATCTCTTCCAGCTTACCCTTGATATATTTTGTCTGAGATGGTTTTGAAGTTGATATAGAGATAATTCAGTCCGCGGTTATTTATACTTTTACCAATACAAAAAACACAGACCTACTGACTGGGTCATCAATACATACGCCATAACTGGTTGAATTAGAAACACCCAATCTGGGAAATAGGTTTATTTTGGGAGTAAGAAAAGTTTAACTCCCTGAGTGTTTAACATGAATGGTAAAAGTTAGCAAAGTCGATCTAAGCAATTTACATATATTTTTTTAATAAAAACCGAAATATTTCCTCGCCTGTTCTATTTGCCGCACTGAGTCATCGATTTGGAAGCCGTTGTTTATCATCCAACGTACCAGTAATTAAAAGCTCAGTAAAACCTTGCTCCAATAATCAACAATCTCATAAATATACGTTTCCGAGATTAATATTTATGTTTTTAGCGTTACAATTAGATTATACTCGTATTGAAACTATTCGGGATTACCACTATTAGAATGAGATGATCCGTATCACAAAATTTTATTTAAGAAAATGCTAATGTTCATCCCGGAACATTGTCCATAAAAGTGCTTTTACCTTACTAGCATGCAACTTTTTAATTATATGGTGTTGACCAAGCTACTTTTACTATATGATTCCTTGACTTAACCTTAGCTTAGTAATAACGTCATAAATTATTACAAGAATATGCATAGTCTGCTTGTTTTAAAAAAACTAACAGATGACACAACTTGCTAGGCTTAACAACCTTTTTATAGGTCAGTTTTTGTCCTTCTTGCCACTGTTACTGTGATCCCCTGGTACTCAATAACGTGAGCTTACCAACGTTTTCCCCTTGGTCTAACAGAAACGTTCAGCAAATGACTGATATGTAATGGACCAATTTGCAGTTAAAGCGATTTTTTTTCTATATGGTAAACTTGTGAAACCTGATACTCTGTGTGCATTAGTGCCACCGAGCAAGTCGTATTGTTCAAGTAATTGTGTTCCAGTATGGTGTGAGAGTAAAACCTCTAGTTTAATGGCCTAGCATTCGGAATAATTTAATCAGCCAAACGAGGCTTCTTAGTTTCCCCGTAAAAGCACGTAAAGAGGCGTAGTTCTGCGTTAGTGTCACTTGTTACATTGTATTTGAACGCATTCTTTTGTTTTATCTACTGCCGAACAAGTAAAAACGGGAGAGTTTTCAATTATAACTATAACTATGTCTCTTGTCATATTAATTTTTCGTTATTTAGAACCGTATCTCTCATAAACAAAGCAAAAAACAAGGTATGTGTTATACCATGCTTAAAAACGGTTTTTTTGTTTGAAGGGTTGTTCAATGATTCACGAGTGACAAACTCCTTGAATAGACCAGGGCTGAAGCCTTAGAAAATGGTAAAAAGTGAAAAAAATAGGCGGATTAAATCCATTGAAAAAGGAAGAGAATATAACAAAAAAAGAAAGGAAAAATAATTTCTTTCGGAAATATAACAACTACGAGGGGCGGCTGAAAAGTTTTAATCCTGAGGTGGAAAAAACCATTTAGAAAATTTAAGTTATTTTTATTTTTCACTGTAATCCCCCTCTAGTTCGATGCATTTCTTACATTTATTATATAATGCTCTAATGCCGTTTAAAAAAAAAAACTTTTGCTTTGACGTTGAAAATGCTTTTCTACTGCCGCCTTCATTTATTCAACACTTCCAAATCGCTTTCCTTAACTTAGGTCTTTCTTTAGATTACTGCACAGAAAATTTAATAGTCGCTTGGGGATCAATCTGGACTATACGGATGGTGGTTAATTTCTTCGAAGCCGATTTCCTTCAGAGATAGTCTTGCAACACGCGCGGTATAAACGGGGGCGTTGTCATTAAAAACAAACGCCTTTACTGATTTTGCCCCTTCTTTTTACAACTTACATTCAAGATCATACTATCTGACCCATGTTTCATCAACAGTTACTATCCTAGAGCAAATTTTGTGAACACTATATCCGCCTCTAAGGCCGATCTTTGCATTTTAAACTTCTTCAGCGGCCTTTCTCCCTTCTTAATCCACTGCATGGACTCCGACAAACATTCAGGATCATACTGTCTGGCCCATGTTTCATCAACGGTTACTATTCTTGAGCAAATTTCGTCAACACTATCTCCGCACAAGGTTAAAAATGCCTGAGAAGTTTCGACACGCCGCTCTTTGTCAAAGCCGTCAGCATTTTCGGTACCCAACGCGCGCTGACCTTAGTCATGTGTAAATGTGTATGAAGGATTTCTCCAACCCGCTCCTTGCTAATTCCTGAGGCCTCAGCTAATTGACTTATCTTAATTCTTTGATCCTCCAATAGGACCTTGAATTGGACTTTAGGACCTTGTCTATTTAACGTCATGTTTAAGCTGCCATATGAAATTATCCAAGCGATTAAAGTGACAAGGTACTAAAGTGTATACATACTTTTGAACTTAACTGTACTATTTTTTTTACTTTAGCAACGTTTTAGTCGGTCACTACCGATACTGGCCGTCCCGAGCAAGGGTCGTCTTCGATCGACTCTCGTCCTTGTTTAAATAGGCTACTCAACTTTTTTACTTTAGTATAGGAAGGCCCAGAGACACCATAAATAGCAGCCATTTCTTGAAAAATGAATTCAGGAGTTTTTTACTTTTCGTGACGAACTTAATTACAGCCCGGCGCTCGATTTTCGTAATATGCAATGGTAATTTAGACATGATACTATTAATCGTTGAATATCTCGAGAAATTACAATTGTAATAACATTATGTTTTTTTCCATTACTTGTTTTAAATGGTCTATCTAGTGGCCAGTACCATAATTACATATACAATCTCAAAATATCTTACTTAAACTTAAAACTTTTCAGCCGCTTCTCGTAGAATTTTATTCTACCTATACTTCATGATTTACGTTGTAAGAGTCAAAAAGTTAGCTACTAAACAGACATTTATTCAAGTCACTGATAATCATAAGACGTACAATATCAAACATGAGATTTATGAAGATTCCTTTAAAGTTTTGACGATTATATTATGTCAATTTATCATAACCTAGTACACCGTTGGCGGATTGTGACCCGTCTCAGGGCCAAACTAAATTGGTGTTGACGACATTGAGAACAACCTAATGGAGCCACTTTGGGCAAATACAATGATCTTATTGAGCAAAAATGATTATTTATATTACAGATATTATTTATATTAAAAAAATAATAACATGTGTGTTCGTTTTAGCAACGAGAACAGCAGGTTTTTTAAAAATAATATCAATATGTTTAATGTAATATCTAGTGACATCTATAAGTAATACGAGATAATCACTGAACTTGACACAAACTGTTTGGGGTATTTTAGTGGGAACGTTCACAAGGTTTCAATTTAGTTTCCATGTTAACTAACAGATGGTGTCGGCGTCTGTATTAATTAGAAAATATTATGACAATAAGGCTTAGGTACTGTTTTACGAAAAGGAGCTTTAGATTGAAGCACATTTTAATAAAAGTCTATTATTTTTATAACCATAATGTAAAAGTTGTTATTGAAACATGGACATTTTGTTTTAATTTACGTGGACTATTACTATCTCAACCCCCAGCAACGCCCCCCGTTCCGACCGGACCGTTCGGAAAGTTCCGGTCGGCAACAAAGCAGGGAAATCAGTCCCGAACTGTACTAGGAGAGCATGAAGTAAAAAAGTAGTCTAAACATTTATGAATTGTGACATGATAATGGTGAAAAGCGTTCATTCTGCGCAATTCATTCAAGCTGGTTAGTTCTAGGCTTATATTATTTTATCTTGAAAACAACCACTGTATTCGTAGGACAAAGCTGAAAAATTCGCAGGCAGAAGCTGATTGCCAAAAGAATAAACAGGAACATCTCGAATTCAAATAGTAGGTATAAACAACATAAATTTGCCAAGTTAAGCCGCGGCCGACCAAGAGCAGTTGAAGCTACTAAAAGTCAGCTACTCCTTACACAGTAGGTATTTTCTATTTTTTATCAGGTAGGGTTGTTTGCAGTCGGCCACCGGACTAAAACGATGTTAACCTGTAAGCAATGTGAGAGGGTACGGTAACGTTCATTGACTGATATACTCATACTCATGCATCTTCGCGTTTCCATTGTATTGAAAACAAGGTGGTCTTGACGATAGCGCACGCATGATTATCACTTCCTTGGTACTAGGATAACAAAGCACCGAAGAGAAAAGTTTGCTTTAAAAAGTATTAAATGAATAAAAGTGACGCCAATATTTTCCAATCTGTTGCAGTATCTTTCCTGCTTTTAAAAGAGATACGGTCATAATGCAGTTCGTATTATGCCTGAAAAATTACCGTAATGGTAAGTTATCGCAAATCCGATGTTTGGTTTTCCAACCGCTCTGTTGTCTGAGTTGTCATACTTTTTTATCAAGTAAACTTTTCAAAATATGTATGTATTTTATTCTAGGAAGTATACAGGGTGTTTGGTAAATAGTGGATAACCCGATAATAGGGCTGATAGAGCAGCTCATAAGCTATCGATTTAACCCCCATGTATGTTCAGCAATTGTTAATAGTTTCCGAGATATTGGTCATTTTAATCGGATTTTTTGTCATTTTTCCTTATGTCCGTGTCACGAAAAACCCCTAAGTTCATGTATTAATTCAATTTTTTTTTCGTTGTTTCTTGCATGGTTAGAATCACTATGAACTAAGGAAGTTTTTAAAGCTACATGCCCAGCTTTTTTTCATGACAACTTTTTGAGTAAACGCACAAAGTTTGTTTTTCCATACTACGTGAAAAACAAACGCGGGGATTTCTTAGTATGGAAAAAGTAACTTAGTGAGTTTACTCATAAAGTTGTCATGAAAAAAGCTTGGCATGTACCTTTAAAAACTTCCTTAGTTCATAGTGATTCTAACCATGCAAGAAAAAAGTGAAAAAAATATGAATTAATACATGAAATTAAGGGTTTATCGTAACATGGACATAAGGAAAAATGACAAAAAATCCGATTAAAAGTCCAAATATCTGGAAAACCGTGCGACTTTTACTAGACCTATTTTAGCTTTTTCATAACGTCCTAAGTGCCTTCTATCTGTAGTTCAAGGATTATCCACTCATTACCTAACACCCTGTATATGTGCGCCAGTGGCTTTCGCTGCAATGTTTTTTCTTTCATTATACTTAGCGGTATGAAAAACAAATGTTGGCCGATTCTCAGACCTACCCGATATGCACACAAAGTTTCATAAGAATCGGTCGAGCCGTTTCGGAGGAGTGTGGGAACGAACATTGTGACACGAGAATTTTATATATTAGATTTAAAACATGGTTAGGTGAGGTGCAATATGTGATACTTAAAAGTTTAAAAATAAATGCATGTGAATTTGAGCAAACGAAAATGTTAGGCACGAATATTGAAACGAAAGATAGGAAAGCAACTAAAATACCAAAAACACTTGTCGCATTCAGAGTCAGCTAATGCTGATTTAGTTAACTTTTTTATATAAGTTTCAAAGGAACGAGTTAATTGGCTCTAAAATGTCTCTTAACACGGCTTGGTGGTAAAATTTAAGGCAACTTAGACCGAGTTATTTGATCAGTAGTTAACTAAACTAATTTTTAAAATTGGAAAAAAAAATACGAAAATTTGCACATTTCCTTGAGATTGTGTTTAGGATTCTTGTTTCGAATTTAAACCTTTAGTTTTGTTAACTACTGATCAAATAACTCGGCCTTAAACGTCCAAAATACTTAATGCATACATATTCCATATTTTCTAAACTTTCTAAAGGTCCAAATTTTTGTTTATGTAATGTATTCACCGCCTAAAACGCACACAATAAGTCATATTAAATTGAATTTCCGCTAAAGCTTTGTCACGTGACGTTCCTGCAGCAATTTATGACAGCTAAAATTTGTAAAAGTATATGTCGTTATTTCAATTATTATTTTTTATTGTTAAATTAAAAACGGTCAAGAAGTGGATTTACTTTTGAACTATTTTAAGCTTAGTTTAAATTACTTGACATTTTGACAAATAACATTCTGCTTCAGTTAATGGAGTATAAGATGTTGATGGTTGCATATGTCCAACTCAGAATCAGTATTAAGAAAAATGTTAATGGAAATACCCTAAAAAACTTAATTTATATGGTTTTATACATATAATTAGATGTATAATTATGAATATACTTCATAAAACGATTCTGTTACATCATTTTCCATTTCCCAGTTGTAATTGTATTTCTAATAGCAATGAATTAGTCCGAGCTATGGTCATAAGGCACTGAATAATTATGACGAGTTCACTTACCTTCATCGTTGAGCGCCTCTGAGTCAGTGAACTGCTTGATGATGAGATCGAGCGTCCGACGGGTCACCTTAATGAGTACATCCACCACCTTCCGGCTGTAGTACCGTCGCATCTCATTCACTGCGTTCTTTACCATTTCCTAAAACGTATATTGCATAATATTAAGTTTAGCGTTTTGAAAAGAAACAAAACAATACGACTGAAAGTCTATAAAAATGTAGAATTCAAGCCCTAATAATGGTGACCTTTCTACTTTTGGCGCTGATAAGATAACTTATTGATTTACATCAATTTTAGCTAATATAAGATCCACCCGATAAATTAAAAAAAGTGTCTTAAATTGTCCATTAATTCAAAAGATAAGAAGAAAGACAGACAAACGCACAATACATAGACACACGTACATAGTTGAAATTAAAAGCACCCTCTGCAAAAATCATAGGGGTGAATTATTTGATGTGACCAGGCATACATATATTATAAAGAGCTTTGCATTCGAAATCGAGAGTAGGCACAACTGTGCGTAATATGTACAGGGCCTCTATTCAACTGCGTTAATATGATATTGCGTTTGGAGTGTTTTAGTGTCGTTTTTAACTCGGCCGCAATTACTATCAAGTACATAAAAGTTCAAATGCATTATCGTCATTATATATTGAGTGTGTGTGTTTTACGGTTTATATGGCAAAGTTCCTTACCCATTTAAAAACGTTAAATTAACTCTTCTCTTCTTGTGAAATGTTGAAAAATGTATGCATATAAAATTATTTTTTTAATTCAGTTATTACTTTGTAATAACGTAGTCAAAGATTGGGATTTCTACCAACGTTTAACTAGCTAATCTTGTCACCAAAAAACAAAAGTAGTTACACTGGTTGTATTTAAAGTAGGTAGAGGGTGGAATGCGAATGGAACTCAGAGAACGGAATGACTAGCTTGTTCTCAGTGTTGGCCTTTTCACAACTTTATTGTTATCTTGTTTCTATCCAACGGCCTCAAAACAAGTTAAAAATAAACCTTAAAATCAATATCGTTAACGAAACAAATACAGACAGACAGGCACTTAAGCATCAAAAGATATAGCTTAAAACGAAGTGGAGTGGACTCCACTGGAGGACTGGAGTCCAGCTCGGTCTGTTTGTTAAAACCCACCTGCATGCTTTTAGAAAGCCCGCCAGCTGGCATCGATAGCAGCCGGTGAGGGCTCTCAAAGCACTCCCACACCGCCGACCAATCCTGCTGCCCGCTTGACGTTGACTCGTTTAGCGTAGACGCGTGACCGCTGCCTCCTTGGCCCTCGTCTGAAACAAATACAGGCAATTCCTGAGTTCCTGGTAGATTAAACCGCAGGCGTAGCGTGTTTGAATGAACAGCTGCTGCCGCACCCGCTGCGCAGGCTTATTATGTTATGTCTAACGAGTCGCGCACGCAATCAACTTAGTACTATTACGAGTATCTATTTGTATCGTGAAGTCAGCCCAAATAAATATTAAAACAGTAAAAATTTTAATTTCATTGATTTTATTTTATTTATGTACCTTTCGATATGTATAAATAACGCATTTTTATGTCATATTCGATTGGTTTGATTTCCGATTAGACAGTCGTGCGGTATAATATTGTTTTAAAAAATATAAAATATATATCAAGTAAGATAAATTAATTGAATTACTTCATACACTTTACTAGTTTCAATTAATTTATTTAACTGTAGTAATTTAGTATTGTGACTTATTGAGAATCCTAACCTTGAAATTCAAATAGTTTTAGGTTATGATGACACAAACAGCACGTGGCAGGTGTTAATGCCAGGATTCACTAGGGATGCATAACACGGAGGGTGGTGAATTGTTTATAGTTGCAAACGCTGCATATGTATCTGCGGGAACGATGTAAACTACTTACCCTTTCAGTCCGCTTGACACACTTATGCATAGATAGGTATCTAAGGCGGGCTTGCTCCAAAATTTTAACCTAGAGTTTAGACTTAACCAAGAGGTAATCTGACAGTTCTAGTATGAATCTGACAGGAGTTCAAATCTAGTCGGAGTTAATGATGATAACCCAGCGTGATGCAAGTGGGTCTTAGGGCTAACGTTACTATGTTCTGTAGTGAGAGAAACTTCCAAAGCTGCGTCTTCTTTGTCATGACATGAGTTTCTGGTATACCTACCAATTTAGAAATATTTATTTCAGGTTTCTATTAAAGTAAGTGAACCCCTTATTCCATATTTCTTAAACACCCACTAATTCTATGCACCTTCTGAAACATTCTTCGATATCATATAATAATATCATAATATTGCATAGTCATCGGGATTACAATGTGGTCTAAATTTTAACCTATTCCATTATTGGGAACTGGTTCAACATTGACGTGCAAGGTTTGACCTAAACCGACATACATACGTACAAACATTGAAACTTAAAATACTTGAAAATCTGCCACGCGAGCGCCTTTGTTATTTATTGCTAATGCCTATAATACGGGAGCCTGCCGTTTGGCCAAAATGTTTAATACTTTTATTTCCCAAATTTTTATTTGCCAAACCAATGTGACATAGTTTTTCAGAATTTATTTTAGTACCATCGTGTATGTGCCCTATAGGTTAGGTTAGGTTACCTTTTGTTACACCTGAAATATTTATGTTTACAGAAAACAATGCAAGTGGCAAATGAAAGTTTGGGAAATGAAACATATGACCAAAATTTATTTTGGCCTAAGTAAATAGACCCCTACTATACGTACGGTACATCAATGGAAATCCCTGTAAAAAAGTTTATCATGTCGTTGTCGGAGTTGTCCACATCTCAATTAATAAGAAAATATCAAGCTACTCGTATTTAAATGTGCTTCGTTAAAGTCACTCAACTATCTCAATACCATCCTATAAATAAGTTCCGTTGAGGAGTTCCAGTGGTCAGCTGTGGTCTTCACCATCTCATCAGTTCCAATTCACCAACTTATGTTTTTGTAATGCAAATGCTATTATCGCTATTTATGTATGGCTTTTAATATTTGTGGAGTTCCCTTGATTTTTATAAGATTCCATTATCAGATACTGGCGTGTTGACAATGAGACCAACTAGAAATTATTCCCTTTAAAACAAAATAAAAAAACATTTTTCAAATCGGTTCAGCGGTATTTGAGTAATCGGGGAACATACTAAAAGTACATAAAAAGGATCCCGACAACTTGAGAACCCCCTTCTTTTTAAATTAAATGAAAATAAACTCCCACTAATAATTTCCTTGCTGGCAGAAGGATAAACAGAAAATAAGTTTTCCATAAAACCCAAATTGAAAACCGAAAAAAGTCAACATTGTCGGTGTTTTAGAGACATGGTAGAACGCGCGACAGCACCCCAAAGTCTCTCAATGTTGGGGTTTAATACTAGGAGCGCATGGCTATGGAGGAGTTTAAACAAAATGCATCTTGGTACCGGCCGGGCGGGCGGCTCGTTTTCCACAATTGGTACGGGGGATGGGGTTTTATTTACCAGGGTTGCATCAAGTATCAGGAGTTCTGCGCAGGTCTCTATTGCTTTCTGGGATACGTACGCAGTGTTGACAGGTCAGTTGTTGGATGCGATTACACTAGTGTGGGTACGGACCAACAGCGCCGACGACGTCATGCGAATGTCGCGGTTAAACAAAAACATCCAGGGGCTCTATTCTAATTGGTATGCGCTGATCTGTTACATTTTTTCTTCAAGATTCCAACTCTATTCTGTTTAATCACCATTATTCTTATTAATAGTATTTTGGGTAAAGCAACCCTGCTTGATTTTATCAATGTACCTATAATTAGTATGGAAGTATGGCATGGTATTAGTTTGGGCTGCTGTCGTCTGGCATGAAATTATACGCTAATAAACGATGTTTGTTTACAAACATTGTTTTTTTTTTTACCGAGTTATTTAACAGGATTTGCTTTAAATACATGTCATTTTTTTTTTAAAACTAAAACACATAATTTACGCCGCTTGTGTGAAATTAAATGTCAGTTGCGATTGTCATTTGTTTCTACGTGAGTTAATTAATTTTAAATTGATTGTAAGTTGTAAAGTTAATAATTTCAAACAATGACTTTCGTATTACACGACGCAAATGTATTGTCAACGAAGTAAAATTCCTCGTAGCAGACACAAGTCTACGGCGTAGCAACGATCGCCTACGGCGCCGTAACAAATAATTTTTTATTGAACGTATCGCGGATGATGATGATTTGTAAGACACGAAATGACTGATAAATTAAAAACGCGCGAAGTTAAATAAAAAAGAAAAAGTCCAAATGTCTTTTTCTTTTTACAGTAAGCATGTAAATTATGTATTGTTATCATAATTGTTAGTGTAAGTGACTAAATTATAGATAATGCGTTAATTTTTAACTAAGAACTGTCCGTAATTTTTTAACCTAAAAATCTTCGTGTTTTGATGATACTTGAGAGTGATACTTTTTGCTGCAAGCGCGCATTCATCCAAAAACTAAAACTGACTTCAGAATGTAGCGGACTTTGCCCTTGAAGTCGACAAAGGTAAGTAAGAGTAAAGGCTATGGCATCTAGACGTCAGCCTTGGCCTGGATATATCAACACATCATGACATCCCTTGAATTTAATTGTTTTAAGTTTTATGTAATTTCCTAATGCTATTATATTTTTATTTGTAAATCTGACGACCTCAATGTAATTTATAATAATTTTTCATGCTGTACAATTTATGCTGTAAAACATAACATTGAGCAATAAATAATCTAATCTTATCAATAATATGCTTGAACATAAAGAATTAATTTGAAAAGTTTATTTACGAATGCACTCTTTTAACTTTATTGCAAATGTTTGGGAAATACAGGACGGATAAAGTTACAGATTTCCTGAATTTTCTACCACTCATTTTCTCTTAACGACTTAGCTCCATGCTTTTAACGCAGCTATTCTCTTTAGACGTTATGCTATCCTGGTAGCCCGGAGTTATTTGCTCTGCGCGTGGCTCGTGTAAGTTAGAAGGACCTTGAAACATATTCGTGAGTATATGTGATGAAATATTAATCTGGCGTTGTGCAGATAAATTATTTTGCATTGTATTTCCTACAGCGAGAGACTAGATTTGTTTATTTTTTGATTTCATCTGATTCATCTCGATTATAACTTTTATAAATGAATCCAGTTATAAAAACGCGTCACTAGACAAGCCAACAATATAAGTACTCGGAAAAAATAAAACAAATTACGAAAAGACGTCTATAATGTGTGAGAGAGCACCAATTTAAAACAAATTGCCAAAGGATATTAAAGATAGCAAGTCCCAGTTACTATGCCACATATAAAAGGATTTTTCGTAACATGTTATCTATACATGCACTTAGTTTAAGATATTAAGTTCAAAGTTTAAACGATATTGTCCTTGACGTGTATATTGACACAGTTTTGATAACTCTTATGTACCTATACTTGACAGTAATGGCAGTGTAGTTAAAAACGATACTATAACACGTCAAACGCAGTTTCATTTTACCGTAGTAGAATAGAGGCCCAAAGTAACGCATAGGGTCTCGGATGTACAT
Source organism: Acleris holmiana (assembly GCA_949316455.1). Taxonomy (NCBI): domain Eukaryota; kingdom Metazoa; phylum Arthropoda; class Insecta; order Lepidoptera; family Tortricidae; genus Acleris; species Acleris holmiana. The sequence continues at coordinate 81,122,536 of OX438762.1, forward strand.
ACGTTTCAGCACAAGAAGTAAGTAATTATGAATATGTCTAATTTTTCATAATATTATGTTGATGGATGTTATAAAATGTTCACGGATTAAACCACTTTTAGTGCCATGGATTATTTATTAAAATGGCCAAAAGGCACTCCATCCCCTAACGGCAACGTAGCAAGAAAATCTACTACGGAGTACTAGGGCGACATGAAATGCAGAAGGTTGATAAAGTATTGATTTACAGGCTAACGCCCACCGGTACCGCCCCATCACCACCCACGCATCCACCTTGGTTACTTATAGTAAAAGAGCCCACGACCAAAATCACGTTTAATCGTTTTACGCCCAATACCTTATAAAATTGTTAGATTAGACGATTCTCAGTTTAGATGGCCTCTGTTCTATTGGGTTAAGATAATATTGCGTTTGACGTGTTTTTGTAATATTTTTAACCCAGCGGCCATTACTGTCAAGTACATAAGAGTTATTATGTTATTAAGAACGTTGACAATACGGAAACATCTAAAACCATATCGTTGATATCATACATATAGAATCTCGGCCAGGACTAGGGTAGTACCGGCCAAAAAGTTTTATAGGGGCCCTATATTTCCACTGTGTTGAATAACATTTCCTGGGCCTCTATTCAACTGCGTTATAACGATATCGTTTTTGACCTGTTTACGTATTGTGAACGTCTTGATAACTCTAATGTCATTTACAATAATGGCGACTGTGACATAAACGATTCTTAAACGTGTCAAACACGATATCGTTTTAACGCACCTGAATAGAGGCCCAGACTGTTTTATCACTGAGTAGTTCTGAGTTTTAAAAAGTACATAATTATACCTAGATTCCTTTATATTTTTACGACAAGTTTGTCTTTAGATATTCTGCATTGAGCATTGTGTCCTGAGCACGTTTTCCGATCTGTCTCATACTCGTAGCTACATAGTTACATTTAATTTATATACTATTATGAATGTCAGAATTGCACAAATTAACTTTTAAACATTTTCAATACATACGAGTAGAAGATCAAAAATGACAAAAACGTTATGGAGTCGCCTGGGAAGCTCCTCAGGGCCTCTGTTCAACAGCGTTATAACGATTTCGCGATTGACATATTTAAGAATCGTTTATGTCACAGTCGCTATTATTGTAAATGACATAAGAGCTATCAAAACGTTGACAATACGGAAACACTTTTGTTATTTACAATAATGGCGACTGTGATATAAACGATTCTTAAACGTGTAAAACACGATATCGTTTTGACGAACCTGAATAGAGGCCCAGAACGTGTTATGCTCCTATTCTAACATTAAAAAAGATCGATTACTAACTACTAATTGATTAGCAAAATTGAAAGGTTAAGGTTAAGAAAAACTAATTTAAATTTAGTTATAATTCGTAATAGAATAGGCAATATTATGAAGAATTCGTTTATATTGTTGTTGTATTTCTTTAACATTAAATTTTATTTTTTACTCAGTTTTCATCTCATTATTTAGATTTAATTTTTCTAGAAACTAATAAAAAAAATATAAACATCTTATAAAATCCCTGTTTTATGTCGGAGGTTAATTACAGGATCGGTTTGTTTGTAAACATTGACGTAAACAACTCCACTACGGTGCGTACCAGGAGATCATAAGTTATTAGAAGCTTGAGCTAACAACGCGTTGGCCAGGCGTGGGCCAGGTTCAAGTTTCGTCGGTTTTATAATGCCTCAAAAATCTGATAGATACCTTTAAGTAAGTAAAAGAATAATAAAATAAAAACAATATTTAGTTACAAGTGTTACAACTCGTAATAGCAATCATGAGGAATTCGTATATAATGTTATTTTTTTTTAAATTAAATTTTATTTTTTACTCGGTTCCCATCTCATTATTTAGATTTCAATCGTCTAAAAAATAATAAAATTTAATTTATAAACATATTGAGTGACGGGAACATCCGCTTTAATACTTCAAATCGTTTTTAAAATATCGTATATCGATTTGAGTTGTCTTTATCGACATTGCATGCGTGATTGACTAAATAAATAGATGTAACTTATTTGCTCAAATAATATGGTGGGTACATTTTCTAGCAAACTTCGCTTTCATTCACACACTAATTTGCCACTGTACGAAGACGTCACAAGTTTCTACCACGCATGCGCCTTATCTTTATCCAACGACGGAACTTGATTCGCTTTATAGTGGATTAACGCTGGTTTAAAAATCAAGTTTTGGTAAATTTTAGTCTAAAAAGCTTCAAATTTAGTGAATTTTCTTTCTAAATCGGTACAGAAAGGTAAGTTTCGAACACTTTGAGGTTAGTATGAGATAGTAATCAATATTGTCAAGCGGGTCAGGGTCAACAAACCGCTCCGTTATTGATTAACGAAGCAACGGCTCGACAGCGTCTACCAGGAAAGCATAGGTTAATGGAAGCTTAATTTCTAAATGCATATCTATCCAGATCGTGCCTAGCTCTTATCTAGACTAGGTTGGTTTGTAATGTACGAAAACTCCCATAGATGGCGTTTATATTTCAAAGTATAATTCATTAAACAAATCTTTATTAGATATTATAAAAAAAACATATAGATCGACCTTGTCCCAAGCTAAACGCTCTAGGTTTGTAGTAATGGTTTTAAAATAGACAGAAATAAAAATATAGATTATACAAACTTAATTGAACAGTTGAAGTCGGTTAACGAAAGCAATAACTCTTTGTAAGGAGGGTTACTTCAAATTATTATAAACGTCTCTGCTCATAATTCCACCAGTCCATAGCATCACCGTACTAGAAACGTGTCCGGCCTAAAAAGTATACTTCTATTTTGACAAATATGAGACCTTGCCCACTAGACCGGTATGCGGATTCTATGGTCACTAAACATACGGGTATGTTTTCATCCCGGAAAATTGTACACTTCCCAAAAAAAGCAGCGATAAACGACGACGGGCAAAAAATAGTAATATTTAATCCACCATAGAATAAAATGTTGTTTTTTACATACGAGTATTTGTCGCAATGCTTGGAAAATATTTTCTTAATGAATTCAGTTAATAATTCCACCGAAACATACAATTTAATACGTTTTAAATGTAAACGACTTACAAACCTTTATGTCTAGGTACAAGTAACTATTGCTTAGTTAACTAACTTCTTCCTGTGGATGTCGTAAGAGGCGACTAAGGGAATACGAGCTTGTAGTACTGTTAGGCGATAGGCTTGAAACCTGTCACTAATACCTACACTAGTAAACTTCTTGCAAAAAGTGGTTACAGAATTAGAAGCAAGTTTTTTAAAATTTGTCTGTATTTCTGTAGCTCTGCCTACCCCACTTTAGAAATTAAGGCGTGATGTTATGTGTGTATGTAACTATTGCTGTTGACATACCATCAGCGATGAGGAACTCAAAGTCCGGGTTGATTTCCGTAGATTTGATCTGCTGTGCCGCTTTCCTGATGAGATCGAGGACTTCTTCCACCGCCTCCTCGACCATCAGACTCTTGCGGTTAAGTTCCACGCAAGCGTTCCTAGAAGAACACATAGTATTTTCAAAGAAAATTATCCTGCATGCTTTTCTTAAGAGAGCGCCGAGCGTCCAGTGGCACCCTCATTACTTTGTGTTTTCTAATAAACTAAAGTACTATCTTAAAATCAAAGAGCGCTTTACTGTTGTACAAATGAATACACAATTTATAGAGAATATGACATAACAACAATTGAACTATGAGTGAACAACTTAACCGAAACAAGTGGCCACCTTTTTCCGTTAAGTTTACTACACGAAGGTTAATGGTTGTCATACTGTGTCATGTATCCTAAGTATTGCATATTCATTTGTACAACAGTAAAGCACTTTTAGATTTTAAGATAATACTTCAGTTTAATACAAAACACAACAAAATTAATGAGGGTGTGCCACTAGACGCTCGGCGCTCTCTTAACTTTCTAAAAGGTATTTCAGTAGAGCGTGACTCTTAATCATAATTAAGTTGCCTTAAAGCTTTTTCAAACAGATGTTTGCTAATTTGACTCACCTACAGCCAGTTTCAACGTGTTCTATGAACTCATCTACGGACCATGGTGTTTCTTCTGTGAACAAAAAAAAACTATCCTCTTTACTTAAAGTAATTGATTTGTGTATCCATACTATCCGTTTATCTGTTAACTCTCCACGTTTAAACTGCGAAACCAATTTAGATGAAATTCGGTATGGAGATAGTTTTTATCCGAAAAATTACATGGGTACCGAAAGAGGTTGGCGATAAATCACTTTATTATGCGGACCGATTCGCGGGCAATAGCTAGAGCTATTAACGTATAATTATACTTGCATGACCCTGCAGTTGTATTGTTTATGACTTAGCTACTATCAGGGCTTCTATCCTACTAGGTTTAAATAATATTGCATTTGACGTGATTTTGGATTGTTTTTTACTCGGCCACCATTAACTGTCAAAGAAATAACAGTTATCAAAACGTTGACAATAACGAAACACGTCATGTGCCGAGTGTTCTACACGGGACGGGACATAAAATGTTGTTATTTTTGACGTGTTCCCGTACTGTTAATTTTGATAGCTCTTATTTACTTGACAATAATGACCGCCGAGTTAAAAACAATACAATAACACTTTAAAAGCAACATTGTTTTACCGAGTTAAATAAAGACCCAGGACCGAGTAGAATTACCCTAATTTTGATAAAATTTTCGCCTTACGAATTGAATCTAAAAATAAATAACAAAATCTACTAGGAGCTCATGACGACGAAGATGTAGCTAACTACTAAAACCACAGTTCAGCTCGACGATAGTTATATGGAGGCGGGACTTGAAGTACATTGTATGCTGAAAAGAGACACTCGGTTGTACCGTTCCCGTAAATCAATGTGTAACTCCCAGCTCAGATGCATTCTGTAAACAATGCATCGCTTTCCATTTTATGCACTCCTAGTGAATCCTGGCATTTTTGTTGTTAAATACTACGTGCGTTGCGTGGCAACCGACCCACGTGCTCTTAGGTCAACACTCGCAGCAAAAACCATCTTTGCTCTCTTGTTGTACAAATAAATATTTTGTTTAGCTATCAAAGGAAAAACAAATGAATAATGTTTACATTTTTCTCTTAATTAAAGATTGATTAGTGCCAAGGTATAGTTCTCATTAAAATAATTTCATTTCATTATTCGAATTTGTATGCCACCGAACTCCTCAGCTAGACCTGTTTTAGTGCAATTTTTGAATAGAGGCCCAGGTAATGGTGAACGAGTCGAAAGCAATTACACGTTGTGATATTGTCTTAAATAAGGGTTTCTACAACATTGAAAATACTATAACAATAGGTGTAAATACAAAGTAGAATGGAAGCCACCTAAGGTCCATACCAACTGACTTGTCTTATTTAGTAAATACTTTTATCACCTCAAAATGTATCGTTCTGGCTTTAACGGCCGATTTCTGGTGAATAAAGCAACTAGAGACCAAATTTCACACAGTATTTTCCTGATTTTACATCATGGATGGTTTTTTTTATAAACAAAATTGTAATTTCAGGCAAAAAGGGAGCATTTCAGGTTATAAAAGTGTTAACTAATAAGACAAGCCAGATGGTACGGAGTATTAGATTTTTGGTTATAAAAAAATACTTATCTTCCCATAACACTAATCTATAAACGTGATATTTGATAAGGCTTAATATATTACATTTATTACGTATATTTTAGTAACAAATACCAATAATGATTGATAAATCAGATTTAAGTGCAACCCTAAATATGCGAAGTCCGACACGCACGTGGCCGGTTTTATACAAAACACGGGAGGTAAAATAAAAGAAGTGGCAACTGAAACTTAAGTATGTTAGCGATAGCCTTATTCTACTTTGTATTTGCCACCATTTTTATCGTACTCTCAACGGTATGACAGATTTTCTAGCTGCAATTGCGTTAATGTAAGCTGGGCCTCTATTCTACAGTGTTATAACGATATCGCGTTTGAGGTGTTTTAGAATCGTTTATGTCACAGTCGCCATTATTGTAAATGACATAAGAATTATCAAAACGTTGACAATACTGAAACACGTCAAAAACGATATCGTTACCTTGTAGAATCCCTGCCCTGCAACTTGTAAAACTCTACAGGATAACAACTTGGCAAGGATACTCAAGCGCAAGGAAACTTTAATTTTGAGCTGGTTCTCATGCTTTTTTATTGAATTCTCCCTAAAATTAGTGCAGAGGTCGTAATCACGAGTATAAAGTGTTTATTAATTTCTGCACGATTTCAGTTAAAAGAACGAAACTAAAGGGGTCATAGCTTCTAAAGGGTTACTAGTAGAGTGACTAGATCGAAACATTACCACATCGCAAAATGACCACATCGCTTGTAGCCAACATCTCAAAATGACTGAGTCGTAAAATTACCACATCGTTTGTAGCCTACTTCTCAAAACGTCCGAGTCGCAAAATGACCACATCGCTTGTAGCCCACATCTCAAAATGACTGAGCCGCAAAATGACCACTTTGCTTTTTTCATTTTATGCCTGTCTTAGCAAAGTCGACGCAGGCTGCTATTCTTGGGAAATTTGCCCTTCGGGCATTTGAAGTTACCTAACGAACCTAACCTACCTAGTAACGCAAACGAAGTGGTCATTTTGCGACTCAGACATTTTGAGAAGTAGGCTACAAGCGATGTGGTCATTTTGCGACTCGGACGTTTTGAGAAGTAGGCTACAAGCGATGTGGTCATTTTACGACTCAGACATTTTGAGATGTGGGCTACAAGCGATGGGGTCATTTTGCGAGTCGGTAATTTTGCGACCGAGTCATTCTACTAGTGACCTCTTCTAAACATTTGCAGAATTCTAATACGCCTTCTGGACAGAATATAACAGAAGAAATTAAAATAAATTACCACCAACCTGGTAAAGTAATTAATGTCACGTCTTGCATACCGGACAGAACATAAATAATCCTATTTGTATATATATCATGGACTCTGGTGACCAGGACATCAAAACTTTTAATAGCTGCATTGGCTCGGTCGATGAACTCTTGCCAGTCTTCGCTAGTCCACGTAACGGAGCGTAGGCCAGGAAGCAGAAGGGAAGATAAGCGAACTACTTGGGGAAGAAAAAGAGGTCGCACTTCTAGCTTTACTCGGCGCACGGTGCGAAGGTAGTCTTCTAGAAGAAACTGGAAAAATCACTCGCTGTGAAAAAGCAAAAATATCTTTTTTGCGTTTTTATAAGAAATATGCCTGTGTCTTACCACTAAAGAATCATTAACCAGAGTAAAATAGTTCTTCTTGGCGTATAAAGAGTGGCAGACTATAGGTAAATCGACATCCATCTTCACCAGGCAATCAGATTCTCGTATCAGTAACCGAACGTTGTGATCCAAGTTGACACTGATGCGGCCAGAATCGTCGATCTTCAAAAGAGTGTTGTTGAGACAGTCGTCAACATCCCATAACTGGTGAATAATAAAGTTATTTAGCGCCTTAACAGTATGATATCCTAGTATTTAAAGTAACCAAATTTAAAACGAAAGCTTTAATTAAAACTCTGATCATCCCTACAGCATCAGATTATTTTGTAGCCAGTGATATTCCTTGGATGAGCATATTATATTATTATAAAAACCACTTCAATGAAACCAAGCACTTTAAAATTCGTCAAGACTTTTATAAATACATACACATACACTTAGTTTAAGGGCGTTCTCCAAAAAAAAGTACTTATACTCGTAGTTAAGGAAAAAACATTACAAGGGTAATTTTTCCATTACATCACGAAATTAACTATTACTGCTTTAAGAAAAATAGTGGCATGTTATACAAAACTCCTGTTATTTGGGTGCAATTAAAGTTTACCTGCCCCCTCTATTCTACTGCGTTATACGGAAACACGTTAAATACGATAACGTTATTAGCGTGTAAGAATCCCAGCCCTAGGATCTTTGATGTGTTTTCATATTGTCAACGTTTTGATAACTCTTCTGTCATTTACAATAATGGTGACTGTGACATAAACGATTTTAAAACACGTCAAACGCGATATCGATATAACGCAGTAGAATAGAGGCCCTGTTTTATTGAGTTATTTTAAACAGGGTTAAAATAACTTTAAAGCAGGGAATAGGAAAAAAGTATTTTTTATCGCATAAATTGTACTAGGATTACATAATTACATTCTGGTTCATCCAAACTGCGCGCATGGACTGGTCGTAGTTGGTAATGAGTATCCTGGTGTTCGTATACTTTCGCATTACGTCGACGGCAGCCGGTAGAGAGCGAAGCACGGGGTGAGCCGAGACACTTTCAACAGTCTCTGTCATGTTGTGAAGCAGGCAGCGAGACCATTTTATTCGACCTGAAAAATGCAAGCGGCTTTTGAACTTGGTGCTTGGTGCTTGGTACAGCTGAAATTGGGCCAATAACAGAACAAAGAATCAATTAGCTTTAAACTGTTTTGAACCCGGAGATTCGTGTAATAAGTAAAAAAATATTCTGTGAGATGGATTTTTTTGGCTAGCTATTCTCATTTTACAATCATCATCTACTTATCACGTCAAAACTCGGGTCAGGTTAAGTTTGCCAAAGATTACTTTGCCACCTATTTGACTTTATTATCAAATCAGCTATTTGACACCGATATATTTATTTATCATCGGATATACATATTTAAATTTATATTCCAAATACGGAAAGTGATTCACAATTGACCTTCAAGATTTAAACAAAACATACTGACATAGCAACATAAAATGTAAACTTAAATCATATAATAATATGGTAACTTGCTATAGCTCTCCGAAAACTTTTAGGTTCGGGTTAAGTAGGTTAAGCGAGCATAAGAGTGTTTGTGTGTTGTTGATAAACAATATTTTATCAACACGCAAAACCCGTTTGTTCGATTTTATCGAATTTACAAGCGTAGCGTCACTTAAAAGTCTTCAAAATCAATATATTTTAATGTTCCATGTTTGAAAATTTGACACTTGTCTTTTATTCATGGCCAGTACTTTTTTTAAAATCAAAAGAGTCTTTAATATATGCGCCATTTCCAAGTTAGTCTCGGCACTTATTGAACGATCTAGTATACAGGGTGACTTCAAATTGGTAATACAAAACACTTGATTGTGGCTTAGTTAATGCCACACAGTATAATACATTAACCCCTTTGTTAAAATTAACTGTATTTAATTAATGCTCATTTTCGAACAAAACAAATTAAAGTCCCAAAGTGTGGTTACACTACATTAACAATACAATCTTATTTTCTTTGATAAGTGACAATTACTAATCAAAACACGTTTTCTTCATAAATTGCGACAGGTGACGGATAACCAAAGAGGAAAGTGTTCATTTGAAATTCTTTAAACTTCTTTGTTAATTATTATGGTAGGATAACCATGTTAAGCCAACAAAAATGGGATAATTTAAAAATTAAGAAAAAAATACTTGAAATTGTTAAATATAATATTGCATTTTGTTAAATATATAAATACATAAATTGCCACCATTGGTTTGCCCAATTCCATTTGTCTGGAATTACATCCGATTGATATTGAAGAGCGAGTAAATAAAAACAAATTATTAAATGTTACAAGATATCGAAGACAATATCTTCTACCCACCAAATGGTGCCATGAGACCCCGAAATTTAAACTATCCGTCTGTTTTAACCATTTGATCAAGAGTAGTTGGAGTTTCTCTTAGTTGGTGAGAAATTCGGGGAATGGAAGCCTCCATTTTTGTTAAGGCTTAAATAATTTTATCTAATTCATTATTATACCCAAGCACTGTGCGTGTACTAGGTTTATATGTGTAATTATTAATTGTGAAATTGCATGTGACCGTTTGTAATACACACTTGGTATAGAGACCTAGAAATAATTAATCAGAAAATCGTTAGATAGGATGACAAATTACTCTGCGGTTACAGGTATTTTTACTGATTATAAGAAGCTCTTTTCTACGCGGTAAAACATAATTGCTTTTGGCTCGTTATGTTATTTCTTATTTAATTGACAATAATGGCCGCAGTGTTTAAATAATACGTTGACATGTCAAATACAACAAGGTTATACTAAAAAGAAATGAGCCCCTGATAACCTTTCAAGAAATCACGGACAATAACTTGTGTGATACCACATTTGAAAATGAAATTATTCAGTATTGACTATAATGCCATCTAAAAGTCGCTTGCTGAATTACACCACGCTCCGTATTTCTCATACTTTTAATTCTTGTTCGAAGTGAAATTGCTCTGGGAAAACCCGTCATCGATTTAGTTTTTCAATGCAATGCGCATGTGCATTCTGTATTCCGTAAACCTTCTCGATTTTATGTCTTCCTGGTACTATCAGTGCAAAAAGGCCTAGTTTGTTCGTGACTGAAGTAGTTAACTTAACGCGAAACTTGAGCGTGGGATCCAAGACTGCCTTTTACAGCTGCTGCTACGCTGCTCTACGTTCATTCATTCTCGATAGGTACTAACTTTTAAGCACTTTGTAAGCTATGTTTGCCTAGTAGGGTTAGTGCAAAATCGGAAGCACTGGTTACGAAAATGCTCATGAGTTTATCAGTTTTGCTATAATAATATATGTATTATTATTACAAAATAAAAACAGTCTCCTTCTTCCTTTTTTTACAATCGCTGCTATAAATTTAGTGTATTAATACAAAATATGGTACTATGAACTGGCCAAACAATTTTTTGACGTAATAAAATATAATTATAGATTATATTGAAAAGTCTCTACTCAAGGAAATCATAACATTCCTTACACACTATGCACTGAGGCAGACATTTAATTTTAGTATTTATCGGAATTGTAATGCCTAAAAAGAAAAACATATTTAGAACACTAGGTCTACTTGGAAATGCTATTAATTATTGGGATCATCAGTAGTGTTATTTTAGGGAATATCATTTTAAATACCCAAGTGAATAAAAGATCTATTTTTTAACATTTTTTTAAGAAAACCTACTAATTTTAATCAACATGGCCAAGCAATTTTAGGATGTTTGTTATAATGACCTAGTGTCATTTTTAAAGGCACATAAGCTTGAATCCCAGAATTTTGAGTTGCTATAACATTATTCAAATGACAATTATTTCAGACAAAAGTTAAAGAATTCCGTTTCAAGCATTTTTTTAGGATCGATTTTGCTCGAACTGAATGTCCTTATTTTAGGAGTCTGGGCCGCTAATTGATAAATTTAATCATTAACTTAGACCGCAAGAACTACAATTCAGTCCTGGAAATAGTGGCCTTACGAGGTTTTCCTTGCCAGGCATAAGCCGATAATTACCTGTTTTAATTTAAATCTCAAACCGACCCGAATAAAGAAAATCTATCCGGAAATCGAATATATTAACTGTTCTTTATGTCAGTACTCTATGTCCTTCTATTGTTAATATAGCCTGTTATTACTAAAGTTCGTTAAGACTCTTAAATACCCATGGGAAACAAACTTCGCAGCTACTACTGTCCAATAGAAAAAGGCATTACAAGGTTGTAATAAACTCCATAGCGCATACTCCCTTTTTGCTTTAGTCAGTAGTGCACCATTTACTTTAAATTTTTATATATAATTATGTTTTAAATAGTGCAAAGTGCAAAATCCTCGTAAGTATCGCTCGACTTAGGTTTTTTTGAAAATAACAAAAGTTTACTTAAGTCCGGTTTTATTTATATCAGCTTATTAATTTTATATACAAATATAAATGAATACATCAAAAACAGCGTTTATCCCTAGTATTTAGCGCGAGACATACCTACATATTGAAACGAACGCATTAGCGCTCCTATGTCCTTAAAATTGATCTTCAGCTCCCCGTGGGCAATAGCCAATCATGATCATTGATCGGCTGTTTTTAAGCGGCACAATAATATTTTTTTGAATGTTTGAAAAGTAGATAAGTCATGCAAGCCAGGCCTAATGACCTACCTATGCAACGAATAAGACAGTGTTTAGCTATAGTAATATAGCTTTACTTTTTTCCTTAGTATTCTTCCTTCTTTTGTGAAACGATAACAAAGAGCGAAATTTTAAATAATAGAAACGACTGGGTAATTCTAGGCTTTTATAATTATTGTAAATATATTTGGGGCGAAGAGAAACATAACAATTTTGTGTGTAGCCATTTGGTTATACTTTGGTTGCCAATGTTGGCATAGCACACAGAGGACTCCGTACCACCTAACTTTCACTTGGTAAATTTTTAAGGTATGCGCTTTTACCTAAAATACTCGAATTACCCTTTTTTGCACGAGGACCGCTTTATTTAAATATGCCTTTTTTATAACTTTTTAGATAATTTGCGCTATAACAGTACATTCAGTTCTAAACACATTAAAGATTTCGTCCTTTAAAGAAATGGTCACTTACCTGCGACTGGAGAGTAATTCCTGGGTAGAGGAGGGTCGTCCTTCTGTTTCTTGAACATCTTGGTGATCTTGTCCACCTCCTTCTCACAATAACGCAGGACACGGTCATATTTCTCACTTAATTTCGTTATTTGTATCTTTTGGCTCACCTTAAATGTAAAGTAAAATTAAAACAACAAAAGTGCATATTGATTTATTTATTTATTTTTAGTCATTATTTTGCAGTGTTGTTGACTTTGTTGTCTTTTGGTTCTAATGCCTTGAAGACCTACCCAACATTATGTAACAAATAGCACATAATTTAAAACACTGCTTCCTCCCACATAACAAAGTCCAACAAAGGCCTTAACAGTATAAATCAAAATACGTATTTATTCTGTATTTAGCGTTTTTCAACTATTGATAATTATGGTTTTAATTTTTGATTTTAAAATACGTTGCGTAAATTTTTATTTGGACCGACTATTGATTATTTCGGTTGCGATAACGTTTTTTTATTTATGTTGGTTTTTCAGAATATGCTGTGACAGAGTGGCCGTTTTCAGAGGAGACTAAATTTTGTATTACCACTCTGTCACGCGATTCTATGAAAAACAAACTTATAAAAAAACACTGGATAGAGAAAGTGAAAGATTATTTAGTACTAATAGATGAATAGATGTTTGGACGTATATTCAAACACTAAAACATTAATAATCAATACGCTAACTGATACGAGTAACGTATGGTAAGATGAGGACAGGCAATTGTCGGTAAAAAAGAAGAATGACCCAATAGTCGTTTATTAATGCCTGAAGCGATAGATAAATGTAAAATTTTACGTTTTGTATTTAATGAGGTTATGGAAGGAGTTGCTATCCTTTTTGTACCGTGATTGATACACAATATTAAAGGCAAAGGCTGAGTGATTTAATAACTTGATATTTTAAATAACAGGACCGTTGACCGTTTGTATACCCACACAATGTCACGCCTTCATTTCCAGAGTGAAAATGAAATGACACTTATAAAGACAATCTTTGTCTTCATAATTTAAAAAAAATAAGAGTATCTGACGAAGCGATCAGCGCCTAGTTTCTTAGGCCCGTATTAATAAACTGATCTCGGTTTAAATGTCCGTCTCAAGATGTGTCAAAAATGACAATTTTTTATGGTTTGACGTTTACTTTGACGTATCTTGAGATGGGCAATTAAACCGAGACGAGTTTATTAATACGGCCATTAGTGACGCGGCCTAAGAAGCTCCGGTTCCGGATTAAATTTCCAGTAAGTGCAAATTGTACAGTCAAGGTTATAAATATGTATACACTTTAGTACCTTGTCTATTTAACGTCATGTTTCAACTGCCATATGAAATTGTCACAGCGATTAAAGTGACAAGGTACTAAAGTGTATACATATTTATGACCTTGACTGTACGTGTGTGAACCCGAGTTATTTCTCCTGGGTCTTTTACAATAAGTTTAAAATTAAGTATAAGTATGCTATCCTTGGTTCTTCTGGTAAATTGTCTTAGTTTAGTTTTTAAATAAGCTCTGTTGAGTTTGTCGCTAAGGCAACTTTTATGGGACAGTTACCAAAATTTATTCGATAAAAAAAAAGAAACGAAACCTTTTTTTCAGGAGTCCGTGCTTCCACTCACTATGGGGGTCACATCTTCATACTGAATGGACATAAAACTATCCGTTGGATTTATGACATTATCAGATCGTTTTAAATGGGTCCCGTAAACATGATAAAACTCAATTGCAAGATTCCAAATTATTACATATACTATTATATAGTATTATGTGAAAACACTCGAAATGTATGTACAAAAGTGTAAACATATTTATGACTTCGACTGTACCAAAGTAACCAAAATATGACTCCGTCTCTCCATCTAGGCACTCCGACATATAGCGTGGTTACCAGGAGAGCTTAGTTACACGCAGTCGATCTTAGTTTCTTTACATCCTCCTTTTGCGTCGGGGGTTAAAATGAGCGTATGTATTTTTTTAAAACGTCGCTCTAATTCTAATTTGACTTTTTCCTTAATTACATTTGAATTGTTTGTGACTCGGCCGTTAAGCTGTCAAGTTAATAAAAGCTATCATACCGTTGTACCTTTAGACAAAAATAAGTGTAAAAACTACTTTTCATTTCAAATTCCATTGCGGCCGCGTTTTGCAAATTAAACAAATAAAATTACAAAAAGCTGGCTACAAGTTTCCTCGCCGCCATAGTTATATAGAGGTGCCCAAATTAACCGAAGCTAAGCTAACACACGTGTAATTAAACCGCGTTATAGGCCCGCCCGAGGAAGATGCGCCGCTAAGACGTCGCAGCCGCGCGGGCGAACGACCGCAGCGCAAATTACAAGGAGCGTCGCCTGGGAAAGATTGTGTGACGCCACCAATCTGAAAAGTCAGATCTATCTATTGCTAGCGATCTTAACCGTCAGCAGTGGCACCACACTAAGAAATGCACCCCCAACAGGAGAGCGAGGCTCCGGGTATATATACTGAGTGTTATAAAAACTTCGATAGCGCGATGCAGAACATGTAAATAATTTTGTATGAAAAGTTGAAAAAAATATAATGCGTGATAATTTAAACCGTGCTTTACATCATCAACAATACATTTAAGTAGATTGGAAATTGGATTATACGATATTAAGGGAATTATTTCGAAAAATCTGTGGAACACTACGTGCGCGAAGGTATACGCACCATCTATCGGCGCGCTTTGCAACTGGTTTGGCTATTGCTGAGATTACCGGCCCGAGTTACGGAGTAACTTCATTCATATGAAGCGGGTTGACTTGCTTGGCTATTTAGTAAAATAGGTTTATTGCAAGGGTTATTTCGACGGTTCTGTGACTCAACCTCGTATATAGAAATTGTCCAGTATAAACTGACACTCAGTAAGTACGCGAGTACATACTTAGTGCGTGTCAGTTTATACTGGACATAATTAAATATACGAGGTTGAGTCACAGAACCGTCGATTTATGTTTTGATGTGTTATCTATCTCCCTTTTTCGTTTTAGATAGTTAGTGGAAGAGTAAGTAAACCGAAAATACCTGGGCCTCTATTCAACTGCGTTATAAAGATATCGCGTTTGACGTGTTTTAGAATCGTTTATGTCACAGTCACCATTATTTTTAATGACATAAGAGTTATCAAAACATTGACAATACGGAATCACATCAAAAACGATATCTTTTTTACCGTGTAGAATCCCAGTCCTCTTCTCAACCATAGTACTGATTCCCTATTTTTGTTTCAAGAATACGGAAAATGGCTACAATAACCGGCTTTCATCTATTATTTCATGAAGTGTGTAGTTTTTATTTTAAGTATTAACTCTTTATTTTTATGTGATGCCAGCGTATCCATTATCAATAAGACAAAAAAAATATTGTTTAATCTATTTTTCCTGGTTAAATCTTGTATTCAACGAAACAATCATTGAGCAGCTCTTGAGACCAAATCAAAGATATATATATTTTTTGTTTACATTTTCTCTTTTGCTCACCTAGAAATGACATGAACATGAGTTATTCCCTCTAGACACTTAGACACAGTTTTTTTTGGGGTCAGATCCGCAAGGGAAAGGAATTCTCGGCGGGATTGGACTCTGATTGGTTAATTAAGTTGGTGGTGGTGCTTGATTTTCTACCCATCCCATTTTCCCACACAGAAATACAAAGGATTCAAACAAAATAACTCTGGTGGTTGAAAAGCATTGTTATAAACAACGAAACCTTAATTCAGAAACTTATTAGAATCTTTCCTGACGAACACTGCAATTATGGTTTAGTGGCTTTTAACAAAGCAATAATAAGTATTTTTTAGCTTATCAATAAAAAATAATAATAATACATAACCACTAATTTCCGTAATCACGATCATAATATTTGCTTACGATATTTTTTTTAAACAGATACTTTTATAAAAAAAACTAGACCGTAAAAGACGGGCATTTCTGAAGAAATCTAGTGTGCTTTTATCGTGCATGATTTCAAATGTTGAATGCATTTTGATTTAATTATTAATGTCAGGTGTAAAATTAAATTAGATACTTTTTACTGTGTCGAAACTATAGCTTCTTTATAATTCTAGTTATAATAAAAAAATGTTACAATTGCTACAATGCGCTCGGTCTTAGATTTATAGTGTGTTTGCGATAATAAACAACATGGTTTGTGCGAACTTATCTTGACTAATAGTGTCGCGACTTTTTAAACCTATTGTGTGTTATAGTTATAATATCCTCAATATCATGTAGTCCTAGTACACAAGATATTTTTTCAAGCGTCGTCGGCTTTGTGTGTCGTCTGACACAGCGTTGTTGCCAGCTTGAACCAGACACGACCTTGTAGTGAAAACGTTGACGTTTTCATATGGCTAATTTTCGTGACGAATTGGAAAAAAATAAATTTTCTTAACTTTGTCCTTAACGATGTACACTTTTTTGGAAACGCTCAAATGTCCTTTCAATATTTAGAGATTTTATAATGTACTCTGCAATGTGTTGCGTTGGAAAAAAAAAAAGACAGATATTTAGTATCCCTAGACATTCTTGAAACGTTTTATTTTAGTCTTAAAACTGCTTGTGTTAAACCATTAAACTGTGTTTATAAGCTAAGTTAAGAACGAAAAATCTTTTAGTTGGTTTAATGTAAGATGCTACCTGTAACGGTTCCTGTAAACACGAAGGTACACTACACTTTGTTTCCTTATTTTTCTTACTTAATTGATACAAACATTCTGACGTTTTTCGGTTACTTAAATGAATCATCTCTTTTTCTTCTTTTTTAATTAATGGCGGTCCACACAGTGATTTCGCCAATGTCAAGTGAATAGAGTAAATCAGTAAACAGAATAAATCAAAATCAAAAGCCGGACATCTTTCAATCGGCCATCTTCCCTCCCCGAAGGTTACCGGAAGACCCCCATCTCTTTTTATATGCGTTGCTTGTGAGTCGGTAGGTACCTATTAGTGTTTAAAAATATAAAGTATGGTGGTCACTGAAACAATCCCACATTAATCTAATAACACCAGGATGTGAGTTACCTTTTCAAACCTGGTCAAAAACTTGATTCCCTGCGGTGTTTCCCAAACACTCGCAAAGTTCTCCTCGATAGTGTTCCCTATGGACTCACGTAAGGAGTTGGTCCTCTCTTCAAAAGCCTGGTAGTCCTTATCGAAGTCATTGTTTCTGTAGTCTAAGTAGTCATATTGGCAACTAGTAACAGCTTTCTTTGCTTCTTCAAAAGCGTGCACTGCTTCTTCCAAGTCTGTAAAAGGTGATAATACTCGAAGATACCTATTACTACACAGCTGCATATAATCTAAAACTGTATAATGCCTTTGTGTCCTGTGTCAAATATATAATAATAAAAATGAATCGCTGAATGTGTTGCTAAACGCAAATCTCGAGAGCAGCTGCACCAATTTCGCTAATTCTTTTTTATTGTTTTGTTACTCTCAGGAGAAGTTTCTTATGAAAGAAAAAAACTGAAAAATTCACCGGGACATTTGTTAGTTTAACATAAATTAACCAGTATTGCCCCATTTGGTTGCCGAGTTAGAATAGTGCTACTTCATGTCTTCCAGTGGATGTCGTAAGAGGTGACTAAGGGAATAAGGGCTTGTAATAATATTATGCAATGGGCTTGCAACCTTTCACTAATACACCTGTAAACTTCTGGGCCTGATTGTGTATTTAAATTATAAACAAGTCTTTTTAAGTTGGCATTTCTTTAGCTGTGCCTACTCCACTCTGGGAATATAAGGGAATAAAAGCATGATGTTAAGTATGTCTGTAACCAGTATTTGATAATTAAAAATATATTTTTATTATTCTGAATATTTCCTCTAAAATGAGATGTTTCCAAAGTAATAAATGTTAAACTTTTATATTGCTTTAATCCACGACGCCAAGCCCGCCAGTTAAATTGACGCTGCGCGGTTGCCTTGATGTTAGTAAAATAATGCTTAGAGGTGCGTAGTCATAGATTGTAAACACTATAACATATAAAATACATTAAAATAATTATTTTTTTGAATAAACTAACAAGTAGGTAAGTTTATTTTTATTTTTGTTGAGATATTTATATCAATTGAATTCACTATTTTGTAAACATCTAACCTTCTCCAAGCAAAAGCCCCTCCATCCTCTTTGCAAATAGATTATTATAGTCATCCATCAGATCAAACATGGATATGATCTTGTTCACCCTCTTGCAGAACGTATCAAACTTCCCAAAGACGTAGTTCTCGGAGAAACTAAACTGTTCAGTATTAGGGAGGAAGACCTGGTCTTTGACGAACAGATAAGTCTCTCTGTAAGTCCTGTTAAGGTTGAGACAGTGGGTAAGCTTGTCGCGCACTAGGGTGCGATCCTGGGACCAGATCGTTTCCTTAAAGCGGCACGTGATGTACTGCTTGCAAGTCTCTATCATTTGGTTTGTGATCTGTGAATAAAATTAACAGATTGTTCAATAAAGCTAATGTCTTTCAGGTGGATGCTTGTATGTGGGTACACTCGTATATGTACTTCTGTTTCTTGGTGTCAAGAGTTACATCTCAACCATATAACATTTGCGGGATTGACATGTTTATTGATTTAGATTACGTGTTTTGGATGTCAAGTAAGGACTTTTCTGTTTTACTTATTGTACAACAATAAAAAGCCTGTAATAAGTAATCTGATATAATTTATATGTAATTAGTGGTTAGGAGTTTTTTCATCATTACTATGAGTAAGTCTTAGCGCACTTAGCAGGTTTGTTTGTTATGTCATCCTCTCCTTCAACTGCAAAAGTTCTAGTATAATATCTACCTTTATTTTAAAAGTCTCACCTTAACCATCAAAGAAGAAATCCTTTCTGACGTATTATAAAACTGCGATACGCTGTGTATCAGCCTCACAGTTTGCAACAAGCTGAGTATGGAGTCCTTAATCTTAACAGGGTCGTCCAGGTACAGAGAGTGACAGCACTTCTCCATGGCTTGGATGAACTTAGCATTGTCCTTGGCTTCGTTGTAACAAAAGGTAATCTTGTGGTCAGTGTCGCGCCAGAGCTTGATGACCTTGGAATTGGCCATTTGGAGGCAAGCCAGGGTTAGTTGTACTTCATGGTCCTGAAATATATTTATCGGTCATATATTATTTTTAACTGTACAAATAGTGGTAGGACCCTGTACACGATCCGTCCAGATTGATACCACCATCTTATTCATTAACCACCCGCGAAGCAACGGTTTTCGCATTGTTGTGTTCCAGTGTGAGGAGAAAATAACCGGTAAAATTACTAGCATAGAGGCATTACATCTTATTCCTCAGGGTCAGCAACGCATTTGAGGTCTTGATTATAGTCTTGAGAATTCAAATGTCAATGGGTCTCAGATTCCAATTACCATTAGGTGCCCTGAGTGCTAGTGGGTTTACTAATGTTTCGCCGAAAATTATTTAGCAAGTTTTTAACTTGCCAAACTACGTATCCCATATTTTCATTTCGTCAAATTTTTATTTCCCAGTTCAACGTTTCGCACTGATATCATTTCCCAACGAATGATTTGATAAATTATTGTTAGACAAATTATTACATGGGATTCTTTTAAGATGTCAATTATGTTTTCGTCAAATGTGTTGTTTGGCATACCTTAATTTAGCAACATATTGAAATGCATTATGAAGTCTTCTTAAAGTTACAAATGTAAAAATACATCTATCAATCGGAGTCTGTCCGTTTTAAGGGTCATAAAAAAAAGAACCCTAACCTACCTAGATATCTGGGAGCCGATTCATTTTTAGGGTCATAAAAAAAATAACCATAACCTACCTATCTCTAGGAGCAGTTTCGTTTTTAGGGTCATAAAAAAAATAACCTTAACCTACCTATCTCTGGGAGCAGTTTCATTTTTAATTCATTCGACAAGTTCAAGCTCAAGGTTACGCAAAAAAGTACGCAGCTGATATAACTTTCAAAATTATGAATTTAACACATAAAATTTGACAATATGTTATTTGCCTAAGCAAATCATTTGCTACACAATTATTTACCACATAAAATTTGACATAATAAAATTTTGCAATATAAAAATGTAGCGAAATAAAAAAATACGAAGTAAAATTATGCCAAAGATTGATTTGCCAAATAAAACTTCGGCGAAAAGTTGATTGCCAAATGAAATTTGACGAAACATAATTCGGCAAAAAGGCAGTACATCGTGCTAGTGTGCCTTCTCCTTATCATAAAAAATAAAACATTTTTGAACACGATACTAAAAAGTAACGCTGAGTTAGGCTAAGCTAAGTTTTCCTGAGTACAAACCTGTAAATACGACACCAGCTGTGAGAACTGGGCTCCCCTCTTCTTCCAATACTCCAACTCATCCTGGGGCCCACTGGAGTCCACCTCACGGCGCAACTGCTCGCTCTCACTCAAGATCTGGCGTGAAAAATGGTGACAACAAACAAAATGTCATAATCTTTACAGATTTTATGGAAGGCTGAAAAACTTAATATAGTTTTACGGTAAATTGTTATCAACATCATTTGGCTAAACCTTTTCAGAGGGAGCCTGCCGTTTGGCTAGAATATTTTTTGTCAAATGTATCATTTCACAAAATTTTCATTTGTTTTTTTCGTTCAGAACCCTATACGTTAGGTGAGGTTATGTTTTATTAAATCCTGAAATATTTTAGGTTACTGAAAACAAAGCTGGTTGGCAAATGAAAATTTGGGAAATTAAACATTTGATTAAAAACTTTTTGACGAAATGATGGCAACCCCATTCGAGATTTAGGTTAATATGTATTTGATGAACGGTTCAGTTCATTGATCTGTGTATGAAAGGGAAAGGGTGATATTCGAGGAGGTGGAAATTATATTTGACGCTCTCGTGATGTTTTCATAAACACACATATTGTAGAAATTTGCCACATCTGGCTATTTTTACAACTAACAAAGCACTCTACGTTCTCTTAAAGAAATTAGGGACAGGAAATTCGGAAGGAATATTCTCTGGGTGTTGTCTGGGATAAGGATGGGTGCACTAAAAATATTTTTGGAAATGCTACCGACTTTGCGAAGAATAAAGGGGGATTAGTGGGAATCTTAATTTCCCTCGACCTTTCTCTGTTATATTCTACGACTATAAATCATACACCAAGCCACAACTAACCTCCATAACTTTCTTAATCCATTCGTTTACTCGCTCCTCCAAAGATGTTATAGTGGTTGGGTTCTTAGTCATCTCCTTGAGTTGGTTGTGATCCGTCACATTAGCCATATGCGCCTGCCCATCTTCAAACAGGTTCACTTGATTGCACACGTCTTCACACACTGTTGAAAACGACTAATTACAAGTATGTTCGCTTCTATATCGTAATCATTATTGTTAACGTTATGGTAGCTCTTATTATTTTGACGGTAAAACAACTTTACCGTCAGTAACGATACTATACGTCGATTACAAAAACAAGGTAAAACAAAGTGACATAAGCTGTTGATAATTACTCATTTAATTGTTTTATTATCTTTTTGTTTATTGAAATTATTGGAATTAAAACAAACGTTAGATTATAATTTTGCTGCGTATAGAGTCTACATTTATAAAGATCTAAAAAATTACAAAATAAAGATGCCATAATCGGTTGATGGGGATGTTAATACAAGCATTTATGTAACAAAAAACATGTAAAAATAACAACTTCAATCTTACCTTTCAAAGCGCTGCAGAACGACCTAAGACCCGGCAGCAGCTGGTTCTTAACGATGGGGAACCTGGTCTCATCTTCATCTCCATCGGAGCTAGGGTGCGCAAGGGCACTCATGTAGACGTGTTCCATGACCCGCTCGATTGCTGTCACTAGCCCCACTTTCTCAGCATTTAGGATGCCACAGAATCTAAGAACATTGAAGATTTCAAGGTTATTTTTAATAAAAATAATCGAAATAGGAAATGTATCGATGAAGTCTGCAAGTTTTAGTTACATAAATATGAAGACCGTGTTGTATTAGCAAATCGCATACGGTGAACGAATAAATTATTAGTTTGGCTAAAACAACTAAAGCTTAATTCACAAACACAATCTGTAAAATATCTACTTACAAATCCTTGTGAAACCCCTCCTCAGGCAACTGCTTACTGACGTTAATCCTGAACATGTAAATACACACTCCCGTAAACTTGACATCCCACCCGTCAGATAGAAACAGCTTCCGTTTCCACGTGACTTGGGGTGGTGGCTGCTTGCCCTGGCCTTGCTGCCGAGGCTTCGTACCCTCGATGGGAGCTCTCTGTTCCACTTCTTCTACATCCTGATAATACCAGAGAAGCTTGTTCCTCATGTGAGGGAGGAACAACTGGTTTATGTCGTCCAGCTAAAACAAATAAATTGTTTCTTCAGTTAGTAGAATGAAGCTATAATTTTTCATATTGCCTGAAGGAATATGTCTACAGAAATACATACGAATATAACATCACGCCTTCATTCCCTGAGTGGGGGTGGCAGAGCTACAGAAATACCAACAACCTTAAAATACTTGTTTATTATTCTGTAACCACATCTTGCACAATCATGCCAAGAAGTTTACTGGTGTATTAGTGACAGGTTGCTATCGCCTAACTAAATAGTTCTACAAGGCCTCAATCCCTTAGTCACCTCTTACGACATCCACGGCAAGACATGGAATGGCTCTGTTCTAAACCGGAAACCACACAATAATTGTAAAATTTCAGTTTCTGATTCCTCGATTTTAAGTATTTTTTGATGTCAACTGAGAACTCCATACCATGTTTCCTTCGAAGACGTGGTCCATGATGGAGTGCCTCGGGAGCCCTGTACCATCTATCAGTAGCTGGAAGGTGAACTCCAGCCTGGGGTCCATTTCCCCCCTCCTCGCTTTGCGCTCGCATTCTTCCCGCCTTTTCTGCAAACAAAAAACCGTCGTCATAATTTGGTAATCCTGTTATAATTAATCCAGTTTCAATTCTAACACAAGGATAAGGTTGTCGCCAATTCTGGAATCAAACCACTGAAAAAGTACCCAGAATTAAGAATACGCAAAGAGGTAGTTCAAAGTCTTCACTCAAGAAAACTGGACATAAAGCACCTGCAAAATATCCATAACATCTTCTTCTTCTTCCTCACTTTCAGCTTTTAATCCACACACAAACATGTTTGCGTTGTAGCCCGTTCGAAGAATCACAGAACACTGCAGCCAATCATGATCTGACAGTATATTGACGTCTGATGGATAGTTATAACGAGAAATTGCATTTTCTAACGCTAAGCAAGACTGCTTTTACAGTTGAAGTTTCTGACTAATGACTTTCAAACTTTGCCTTCGTGTAGCTTTGTCCTTTAAAAACATAAATTCCTTTTTAACTCAGCATTAATTTTGTCAGGACAGTCTCAGTGAAACGTCTAGAACGGTTTGCGGTGGGGACGTGGAACTATTGTTGTAAAATGTAAATTAGCGGACAAGTAGGGGGTGTCATTATAAGGGAGGGAGTGGTACGGAGTCGCACTTGCTTCCCTTTTAGTCGTGCCGTGAAACGCACGCAATGTTCTGAAATTGTTGGCGTTTTAATTAATATTAGTGTTTTTTTTAGTGAAAAACGGTTATTGATCGGCTAGTTAAAGGTAAGG
This sequence comes from Acleris holmiana, assembly GCA_949316455.1. NCBI lineage: Eukaryota > Metazoa > Arthropoda > Insecta > Lepidoptera > Tortricidae > Acleris > Acleris holmiana. The sequence continues at coordinate 81,146,587 of OX438762.1, forward strand.
TTATTAGTAGTTAGCTTTTATACCACACACGCTTTCAAAGGTTTTCTTTTCTGTGGCAATGAGAAATATTTTTTTATTAAAATTACCTTAAATCTAGACAACATTATTTTTCATATCATAAATTCTCATCTTCACCTTTTAAATATATATATTTTTACAAGATTTAACTGAAATTAGGTTTGTAATGTAAAATATTATTTTGTATGTCCTACTCTGTCAAGAAATAACCTGCAAAAGATCAATAATACATTTTTATTTAGTAATGCTTACACATACATACATAACATCACGCCTTCATTCCCAGAGTGGGATAGGCAGAGCTACAGAAATACCAACAACTCTAAAAAGACTTGTTTATAATTCTGTAACCACATTTTGCACGATCTGGCCAAGAAGTTTACTAGTGTATAGTAATTCTTCTTTATTTATTATATCAGCTTCAAAGTATGCTCCTTCAGAAATGATACACATACGCCAACAAATAATAAAAACATCGAAACAATTTTTAATTACTTTTTTCAGAATTGCGTTCAGCTCTCGCCGCGAATTCTCTTTTATGTCTTCTACCGAATGAAAAAAGTGATTAAAGTGATTGCTCAATGATATTTGTTGAGTTTTTGGTCAAAAAATCGTTCACAATGATGGCTTTGTGCGAAGGTGCGTTATCTTGGTGCAAAATCCAAGAATTTTCTTTCCACAAATCTGGCCTTTTTCGTCGAATTTGCTCTCTTAAACGCCGCATAACGCTCAAATAATATTCTTTATTTACCGTTTGTGCTTCCGGCAAGAATTCCGAATGCACAACACCGCGTTAGTCAAAGTTAACAGTCAACATGATTTTGACTTTTGATTATGGCGTGTTTTTTTGGTTCGGTTCAGTTGGAAGGCGCCACTCCGAAGCTTGTTGACTGGTTTGAATGTCAAACTCGTAAACCCACGTCTCGTCACCAGTAAAAATGCGTTTTATGAATGTTGAGTCGGAATTGACCCGTTCTGGCATGTCCTCAGCGACGCTTAAGCGAATGAGTTTTTGGAGAAAATTCACACCTTTTAGAACTGATCGAGCTGCAATATGTTTCATACCCAAGTGATTTGTTACTAAATAAACAGGCACTAAACAACGATTGACTAAACCGGAGCTTAATGGTGCGTAAATAACGGTTTGTCAAAATTGACGCCATGTAATTACTGACACATTCTTTAGTTTATGCAATGTCGCCATATTTTACACGTCAGTATATAGCCGATCTTTTATTTAAGAATTGGAATTCACGCCCCTATTTTTATTTATTTCATTTATTATACAGACAACGTAAAAGGTCCACATTTGTATTAGTAACTCTTAACCTAAATGTTAGTAGTTTATAAATAACAGAGATTTTGTCCTCTGTGTAAGTTTCCACATCAGAGGACAATCAAATTTATTGGCAATCATCCTTAAGATGCCATTCCCGCTGCCACGCACCCTATCTACTAATGAGGCAGTTTTCTTACGCCACATAGCGTCGAAACTGTCTGTTCGTGCCCCCACAAACATGGACGAGGCGCTGCAGTACCGCGGCAGCCGCAACAGCACCCTAAAGGCGTTATTGTACTGGACGCGCAGAGCATTGTAAGTCCTTTGAGTATACCTGACCCACAGACTCGACGAGTACAGAGATGTGCAGTAAGCCTTAAACAGCGTAATTTTGACTGCCTCCGTGCATCGCCTAAATCTGCGCGCCAGCATGTTCGCCCTCACTGACAATGCTCTGCGCTCCCTCTCCATAATCAGCATCATCTTTCAAGTCCTCGGTCAATATATGCCCGAGATATTTGAATTGATGCACTTTCCTAAGCGGGACACCATTGAGTGTGACAGGTGGAAAAAAGAAAGGACTCTTGGTTCCTGCCTTAAAGATCATATACTCAGTTTTCTGCACATTATATGACAATCCGTGAGACGCCGCATACGCCTCACATGTAGCCAGCAGCTGTCGCAATGCGCTGACTGAGGGGGCCAGCAGCACCATGTCGTCTGCATAACTGAGATTGTTGACGCACACACGAAATAAAAAAAACTGCGATCAAATCTGTTATCCTTGCTTTATAAACGGTAGTTTTTTGTGGTGTAACCTATAAATTACACATGACATGTAAATTGAATGGCGAGGATCCTTCAAAACGAGGGACAGAGTGGCTCGAGGTGTATTTTTTGTGAAAATGGCCATCCATTGCTCGAACTTTACGGCGTCTTTTAATGTACATTTTTTGCCATCGCATTATTACAGCCGTAAAAGTTAACATGAAAATATCGATTAGATTGATTATGCTATGCATGGTTTTATGAGGTTAAGGCAAGAGCGGATACGTACAGATGAAACCACGGTAAACTTAACCCCCTTCACTTCGTGTCGCATTCGTATTTTTTCAGTCAGCGAATGAGTCTCAAAACTAACGCCGCAAATGTGAATGACTAGGAACACATAAACTTCGTACACTATAAAGAAGTTGAAAACCAACTAACAGCGCACACGTGCACTTTTACCTCGTTGACCAACTACGAGTAGGATGTTCCGTGGCTTTCAATTGATTGAGTTGTATGTGCAAACAGGACGGATGCAATTCTCAGTGCCACTGTAGCGTTATCAGTTTGCAGGGAGGATGTGTTCACTTCAGAATGCGTTTGTGTGGTCAGGCCACGCCCGCTTATCACTCAGACACACTTCTGCAAAATTATATCTGTACAGTGCTGCAGTGTGTGTGTTCAGATCACTGATACTCGTGAGCATTTATAAGTCATTTAGTCCAATGGTGATGGAAAGATAATTCATATTAATAATTCGACGCGTAAACGTCAATTTTCCATGTAAACGTGATGCGAAACTGTTGTCTGGATCAACAGCTACGAGTTTATCGATGCATAAATTATGATTTCATGGCATTATTTGTATAGGTACTTATAAACCTGAGTCTACATGCATCGTAAAAGTTTTTTACGTTGGTTGGTATTTGAATTACTTTTGTGTAGACTAAGTAATCATCAATATATTATCAACATGGACAAATTAAATTACTTGACGTTAAGTAGGCGTTACTGTTTCCTTTTCTTTTATTAAGTTCTTTAAAATTCGACCGTATGACATTTTTAGAAACTACTCAAAGTTTCTAAAAATGTCATACGGTCGAATTGATATACCATACCAGATATTTTTTATAGAATAGGTGTTTTTAGGTTCTTTTGAGCTCACCACAATTGCAATTTACGAATGTTTAGAAAAAAATATCTGCTCATGTCTGTCAAAATAAGATACATTTTTATAATTGGAACACCTTAAAATTAAGGTTTTATTTCCCAACATTAATTTGTATATATTTCTGAAAACATTGTCATGCTGGGGCTATTTTAGATTAAATACATAATTTAATTACGTAGGTTACGTTAGATTTATGAAATTAATAATAATTCGAGATTTTAATCGATTCGGAATAATGTAGATTATGTAGACTAACTTTAGCTTATGGGTTTAAAACAAATAATTACTGTGAATTTGCTTCTGTCCGCGACTTCATCTATGTAGAATCCAGAGTAGTATTGGTAGCCTCCCATTTTGTTGACCATTCCACGGGAACGCACACACACACACAAGCAAACTTTCGTATTTCATTGTAAGTGTGATAACATGACGTGACGTTAATTTACGCAATAGTTCACGGAAGTGTACACTAAAAGATAATATCTTACGCATCTTCGCATGTCTTACATTGACGAACATAATCTCTTTTTTACACGAGGCGCACGCAGGATTTACACTTCCTCGGTACTAGGATAACATAAGTCCTAAGAGAAAGCATGCAACTCAAACATTTAAATGAAATACATTGACACCGGTTTTGTGAAATCTGCCGCAGCCTGTCCCGTTTCATCCTGAATATTTGCAATGTAGTTGAAGGAGCTCAGTCGCACGGTTACTATTTGGATTTTGAGTCTGATGAGAGTAAGAATTGCTAGGTAGCACGATACGAATGGTACTGGAGTAAAAGCAATGTCCTCTAACGGCTTTTATATTGAATGAGAAATTCATTTACAGATTATTTAAACGCTACTTCGCGACTTACTGGCATAGCAGCTACAAATGAGCTACAAAAGCGTAGCAGTGCTACATTTATGACGAGAGGACGTGAACTATAAAATTATGGTTTCTGATTAATAGATAGATAGATAGAAAGATAGCGTTTATTTCAGGAACTGACTCAGGATTCCAAAAATCATAATTAACAATTTACAAATAACGTTTTTTTAATAGCAGGAGTCTTATGTATTCTACTTTCTATTTTCACCTATTAAAATCATTAAAATTATGATAGCTCTTATTAATTAGACAATACGATCACAATGAATAATGGTGTAATGATAAAGTAGAATAAGGTCTGTGTAGTATGGTTTGGTCTTATTCTTATTTTACCAAAACAACATAGTGACATTATTGTATTTTTTACGCTCTATGGTTACTAATATAATAAGGGGCAGACCTTTGTTATATTATTATTGTATTGTTTATAGATTATTTTTGAAAGCCTAGCTATCGCAACCAAATTGCTTTTTTATGTTTTAGTTAGTACTTTGTGTGTATTATTGGATTATTTTTACCTACCGCAATACCTTGGGAAAGTGTCCTTTCTCAATCGAAATGCCACTTTATCCCTGTAATATTTTATTTCTTAAATTAAAAAGCCTGTAATAAGACTTTTAAAATTAAGCAATTTTCGGTTTAGTTATTTTAATTTCAATAAAGTAAAATGACATATATATATATATATACACGTTTTAGCTGATTTGAAACAAAATATCGTTTAGTTAGTTGAAGTCAGTCATAATCATAAACCTGAAGAAATACATAACAAAATAAGATGAAGTTATGTTTCTGAATTTTAGTCATAATTGTGATTACGGAACGCAGATTTTTAAGAGTTTAACACTTATTAGGGTAATTAAATTTAGATTTTTTTTCCTAATAAAGTCCTTCCTTGTCCTTAAGTCAAGCTTACAGGTTTTTAAATAAATCACAGATTAAAATGATACGTCGCCGCCGATTGCTTTGATCATACTTAATTAGGTACGCTTTTGGAGTAGCAAGTAGTGGGAATTAACTTCCCATAACGCTTTATTTTTAACATTGATTGCAATTGGTAAATTATTTATATGAATCAGATTCTGATCAAAGTGTTCGTTTTGGATGTAGTCTTTTCTTTACGGCAGCAAATACATTTGCAAGGTGCTTTTAGATTATCGCTACTCTTAGAAAATCATTTTAACCACGTATTTGGCAGCCTTACATAACACACTTAACTTCTCTGAAAACTGATAACATTAATACTCGTACCTACTGGAAAAGGCATAGTATTAAGCTGCATTGAAAAGTTAAAAACTTTTATTTCATGAACAGATTTTGTGCACGACAGATATAACATTGATTTCCATATTAAATAAACAAAATACAAAAATATATTTTAGAGTTCTACTTTGAAATTAATAGTTATTTCAACTGTCAAATATTTTTTCTATACAGTGTTTTAATTCCAAAAATAATTATGTTTTTGCTTACACATTAAATACTTACAAAATTATTAATTGCTCTTCCAACCATAACCAAATCCATTTTGGTTGTATTTATACCACCTTTTACTATTAAAAACAATTTTATTTAATATTCCGAACCCCATACGTTTGTCGCTTCACTTGGTTCAATATAAATTAAAACCAAATTAATAAATACCATTATTCCGGTTTCACACAAACCTAATTTTATCTTTAGAAAATCATTGTGGAAACAGCCTAACAATCTGTACCAAGTACTGCTTCAACTGGTAACCATCCTATTTCCTTATACCCTAGTACTTGAAATAAAAAACTCGTTTAGTGCGTGCGAAAGGAATCCAGAGACTAAACGAAACCACATTGGGTATCGTTTATGGTTGGTTCCACATATCTAGATGGTATCGCGCTGTCACTGAATATAGTGGCACTTGGCACGAAACCGTAGTAAAAAGTTTTATGCGAACTCCATATTTTGGAAGGGATCATACGTTAGTTGTATTTATAAATTTTATGATTTTAATATAGCTTACAACAACTTCACATACACTACATGTCATATTCGTACTACATACCCAGAGCTATGTAACTCAATTGATAAAAAAAATAACAACATGTACGAGTACATTACTGGTTTTTCAAAAGGTTTCTTATGATACTTCACATAATGTCATAATTTAACCTTGTTCCTTGTTGACTACAAAACCCTAAAAATGCAATAAAATTATTCGTTTAGAATACTGTTTTCAATCTACGTAGTCTTTCCATACTGTTATTGTGTGTGATGTTTGTATTTTGTTGTTATCCCACCCCACTATTTAATTTTACATATTATAGCTGACCAAGAAATTCCTTCATCACTTTTTGACTACTCTATTTGTATTATTAAGGGTAGACAGCTTTTTCGTGGATTATAAATGCTACTAGATAAACGTGAATGAGGTTCTTTTATTTTTAGGACGTTATAAGATTCGAATAGAGTTCCAATTTTGTAGGTCTACGTTGAGAAAAGCGGAGGTTTTCTTTGCCACCTTCAATTGCTATCGCTAGAAATTAACTGTTAAACACCATAATATTGTATTTTCATCAGATACATGTCATAATACATTCCAAAATTCAGCTAATCCCACTCAAGGAAACGAGTTGACAAATCACTGGAAGATTTAAGGGTAGAGACCAATAGTTGGGCCATAGTTAAGCGTAGTTACCATACAAACAAAAATGAAAAAAGTTCCGTTGTGACACGACAATGATCCCAACAAATGTATGACTAATTTTCGTGTCACAACGGAAGTTTTTCATAGAAGATTTCATTGAGTGAGTAAGCGTGACCAACTTTTTGGTCCTTACCCTTAAACTTAACAAAAAAACATCACCATTTGGTCGATTGCCTAGTGACTTCATAAAACGGTCGGATGTTTAATTTTAATAATCGAACGTTATTTTGGACTTCTGAAATCAGGGGATTGTTTGTAAACGACATGTTATTGCATAGCACTCAATTTTAATACATAAGCAATGAGCCATAGTTACCTCTGAGTCATCTTCGTCGTCTTCGACGTCGTACCTCGCGAAAGCGACCCGCAGTTGATTTTCAAAATGTTCTCGCGCATTAGCCTTCTCCGTCTCATTTAACTGATGCATCTTATACGAAATGTTTTAGGTTTTGAGGGAGATGTAAATGCTTATAATGTCGCATCAACTTGATTGATGTCTATATAAATTATTTTGTTGGATGCCTGCCTTTTGATAATTTTTAGGTTACGACAATTCTGTGTTATTGCTCTTGGTTTTATTATGTTTTATTTTTGGTTTCTCGATTTCACGATCCGGCAAAGCATGCATAAAATAAAACATGGCTGACCTAAAGAACCAAATAACAATGATTTAATTTTTATCTTCTCTGTAGATATTTGGTTATAGACCTTAAAATGAACCCCCTTATTATACCCAAAATAAATAAAAAAACGTGAATTTAAAATATTTTCGATTTAAATAGAATCAGCATAACAAATTAGCAACAACAAAATGCAAATTGAACAGTATAGTATGTTCACTATGATCAGCTTCGACAATTACATGTTAACGTTTTATTTTATCAATCATCGTTTAAGAATTATTTCTAAATAAATGATCAAGGAGATGATAACAGCTCGTCAAGGTTTGATTGAAACTACACGCAGCTACTCGTTTATAGCGCAATAAATAAAAGGACACTTAAAATGTTGGTGACTATTAAAGAAGTAAAATATTTTCCCGCACCCGCACTGTATTAATAGTGTTACACAATTTGTACGGTCCTAATGGTTCGTATTTTAAAATATTTTGCGTTAGAAGTTGTCTTTAATTGTTATGGCTGTACTACAATCACTGCAAATAATTTAGTGTTGAAATATTTCTGAAATAGACAAATAATATTCACACATCTGGCAGTTTTACCCCTAGACCAAATAAATGAATTCACATGATCATATTTTGTTTATATTACCACACTATTTTAGGTTTTAAAATTTTGATACTTTAAACATTTTTGATTAACTTCCGATTATTTATCAACACACTCACTAAAATTAATAGTTGATTGATTTTATAATTTTATCACTGGTCACTAGGAATCCATAAAACAAACGAACTCTTCGTAGAATATGTTAAGTTCGCTATTAAAAATTTTGACTGGCGAGGTGTGAAATGTTAAGTATCGACAAAACAGGTCGTCAATACACGTAGAGGAGCTTGGTAGCTTAGTAACACCCTCCAATTCAAAAGCACCCCATTTAAATCTGACAGCTTGTAGAGCTATAAATTGAACTTTTAAACATTTAAAGTACATTTTTTTATTCACACTGATGCTAGGTCAAATTCCAAATTCAAATGTTTTGTTTTAATAGAGAATTTTATTTTGTTTGAAATACTCAGTTTCAAAGATGCACTATGATTTTAGAGCTACCATGAAATAAAATAATTCAACGTGCTTCAATAGTTAGGAGTGTAAATTATATTACATGATTCTAGTACAAACAAACACCGACTCCTCTTTAACTTGATTACTATTACAATGTTAATTCACTTGATACTATGCTTTTGCCCAAAGAATGTGGCCGGTACATGCGAGATCATTCTACTAAACTATTTGGACTGCGAGCTACTAGGGCCACATACATGCCCAGGAGACACGCCGTGCAAGAAGTGATTTGATGTTGGTTTTACGAGTTCCAGAATATAAAATAGACAAGACACTGAAAAATGATTGTATAAAGAACTAGTCATATCGTTTTTTTATTATCTTATATGAGGCATTGAAGCCTGCCGTGCGGCAGTTGTGAAATTGCAAGGTTGATCCTAAAGTGGTTCCAAGTTATGCGGAAAAACGTTGAAAAGCAGCCATACAAAGGTTTTGAAGCTCGAGGCGATATAATAGTATTTTTCACAATCGTGTTATAATAGAGAGCTTTTTAGTCGAGTACCGTGTTTAGGCCACGAAACTTGCTGAGTGGCCTAAGTAAGGTACGAGATTAAAAAGTTTGATTATGACACTATTATAGTGAACCATACTTTTTGTACGAGTTCATTAAAATTAAACAATAATTTAAATCATTAATACGAGTACCTAAATAAGAAAACTAAATATCGTAAGTACTATATTGTCTAGTTCTAATATCCGATTTATTTCTTGAGGAGTTAAAGATGTTTCGTCACTGTCACTACTCATTTTCTTAGTTTATATTTTAACTTTTTAAGCTTAAGGTCTGATTTTAATTTCCACAGAAAAAACGTAAACTTCTTAGCATTGAAAAGAAAAGTTATCATACCACCGGCGTCCGTAATGTTGCAATACTGTGCCAAGCTAAAAATACTAGCCAATCACAAAGCGTAGTTTTTTTTTTATGCCCTGGATACAGCAGCAAGTTTAAATAGATTTTTGACAGATGACGCGATGCTGCTACGTTCCAAAACGCCATACATTGGCAATTATGTACCGCATCGAGTCTCCTTAAACAAGGCCACATATTATTTAAATACGAAGTTCTATTTATTTCGGTTGTTTCGGAAGTAACATAGACTATTCAACGATGAAAAGAGTGAAGTTACAGTATTCTCGATGAAATCTTAATACACAGATTTTAATCGACGAGTACAAAAACTTTTCTTCCCTGCTAGGAGGTATCAAAGCGGCACTTTTCTTTTCAAGAACATTTTGTTGCCGTTATAAACTATCAACGCAATAAAATATAAAAATGTATGCACACAATCGACTACAATTTATTTGTCGTCGTTTACCTACGTTTATCACTAAGATCTTTCATTTTGCAAAATTATTTTAAGATTCATTGTACTGTAAATAATGTCATTTTGCATCTTGTGACACAATTAACCATTTAGTCACAATTGCTTTTAAATAGTGCTATTACATAAATATAGGGGCCGCATAGCCTAAATTTATACCTTTTATGCCTTATGGCAATTCGTTCTCATGATTCCAGCTCAATTGCATGCAATAAAATTGATCGTTATTGCATTGTTACGAGTATATCCTACGCCAAAAAACAGAAATCGTTAATTTGTTGCTCGATCAATTTCTTTTTTCCGATTGTAAATTTATTTGCCGTTAGTAAACAGATCGCGACCTATATCAATGTATGGAGACAACAGTTTTTCAATGGCAAAGTCAAGTTTGTTCCTTAATATTTACATTCCTATAAGTTTTTACGAAACCATGCGTAGTTGCCGGGTTAGGATAGTGCCACTCCATGTCTTCCCGTGAACTAAGAGACTAAGGGCTTGTAGAACTGCTAGGCGACACACTGGTATGGTAATGTGGGTTACACTGGTAAACATCTTAGCCTGCATGTGCAAACAACATCATATTGAGACGTATCGCTACAGCCGTAAAAAAATATCTACGTAAAATATCCATTCTCATTATGTGACTGTTTTCTATTACATCTCATATACTTCGGCAAGTTTTTAAAAGGCGCCTCGCTCAAGGTGACTTCATTTATACAACCCTTATACGTGCATAGATAGAAAACCAACAAGAACATTGAAGAATATAATCGAGATAAGATAAATTAAAAAACTAAAGAATGTAGAACAGAAAAGCTGATGGGACACACGATATGGCACGACAGTTTCTATTTAAATTTTGTAAGGCATAGTCGAGAAAAAAAGAGGAAGAGAAAGACCTATGCTTACTTAAGTTAGCCAAACTAAGACAGGCCATGTCGTGTCATATCAGGAGGTGAAAAAGTTAGCAGAGAACAAAGAAAACTGGCAATTACTCCACCGAAAAGAGCCTAGCTCTTAAGTTAAATAAGTTATTTTTAGGTTTTCGTACCATAAAAAGAAAAACCGAAACCCTTATCTGTCTGTCAAGACCCTTTTGCTCAGGAACGCGTAAAGGTATCAATATGAAATTAACAGCAAATACTTATGCGACTTGTTCACTGTTAGAGATCCCATATGGGATAATTTTGCCTATGTACATAATCTATATTGATGCAAATATGTCTTGTAATTGTATATGTGTAATAAAGAGTTTACACCCATACTTACTTATGCGGCGCCTAGAAGTTGTAAAAAATCAAGCTTCCAAGTAAACGCAATCCAAAGATATGCCCCTTTGAGCCTATTTACTAACACTTTGCAGGGGAATCAAAACCTAGCGTTCTTTCTAGATCGAGAATCATGAAATTTGCAAGAAGGAAAGTCTTACAGAATAAGTAAAGTGAAAAGTCCGAAAACTGAAAACTTGTAGTTATATCACAAAGAACATCGCGCCTTCATTCCCAAGAGTGGGGTAGGTAGAGCTACATAAATATCAACAACTCTAAAAATGTGTAACCACATTTCGCACAATCAGGCCAAGAAGTTTACGAGTGTATTAGTGACAGGTTGTAAGCCCATCGCCAACAGTACTACAACTTATTCCCCTACAAGTTTGAACGGAACCCTCAGTGCTCAAGTCCAACTCGTTATTCCTTTTCTTCTCATGAGCTGTTGTTTTTCTAAAATTCCTTTATCCAAGGAATATTAACTCCATGTTTAAAGTCCTTAGGCTGTGTATTTTCTGTCAGTTAGTCAGTTGTAACAGAGTTTTATATGACATGTAAGTATAAAAGATAGGTCCAATAATAGAATAAAAAGATATTATGTGAATTATTAGCTAATTATGAGACAAATTAAATACTTAAATATATTATAAAGATACAGCATACATCATGTCTGGTTAATTTAATGTATTTCAATCCGCTTTTGTAAATGCGCTATCCTATTTATGTTCATTTTGTATTGTTTTCGCTGCTGTGATGTGAAAACTGGGCCTCTATTCAGGTGCGTTAAAACGATATCGTGTTTGACACGTTTAAGAATTGTTTATGTCACAGTCGCCATTATTGTAAATGACATAAGAGTTATCAAAACGTTTTCAATACGGAAACAGATCAAAAACAATATCGTTATAACGCAGTTGAATAGAGGCCCTGGTGTATTTCACACGGCCTTAGAAAAATAACTATTTTATGTTGTGGATTTCATTCCGTTTTATTTTGGATTTAATACCAGCGCACGAGACTAAATAACTACTAAACAAATAGTTTTACTTAACAAATAACTCATTTTACTTACCTCTAAATCCATATCCAATGCCATTTTTGTTTTCAATACTGTTATTCTCCAAGAAAGTTGAAAATCAAAATGTTGTAAGCCGACCGATTAATATAAACAATCTCAGAAGCTAGTAAGATTCAACTTGAAACTTCATTTCTAATGTATGTAATGTCACGTTTAAGCCATCGCCCGTTTCATTACACCCCTTTTCTTTTTCTTTTCTTGGATCGTAGTAACATAAAAACCAGCCTCAATCCAACTTTGTAATAAACCAAATTGTTATTAATTAAAGAGCTTAAGCATTTGACAGTTCGTTTAAAAACCAATTTGAATTTAAAAGCAAACAAAGTATATTAAAGGGTCTGATACCGAAACACTCATGGTTTTATGGGAATTTCAATCTAAATTTAAGTTAACTTTTAATTCAATGTTATCAGCAACTTTTCCACCTATCCCGAGTTCCAATTTCCAAGTAAATTGCAAAGATTTGATTACAAAATGTTACTTTAAATTTATTTGGTTGTTTATTATCTTTTAAATCGCAGCGTATGTAAAGCCTGTGCAATGTCCCGGCCAGAACTGACAAAAGCAATAAATTTGGTTCAGAACAAAACGGAAAAAGGTTATTTCCATTCATATGAATTACCTTACGCAGGGGGAAGTTAATTTCATGTTATGCAGTTCGAATATATGGGTTATTGCGCGCGCGACCTCTGACGGCACACGACCCTTTTAGGCTGCCTTTCCACCAGAGATGTGCGAGGATGCGTTGCGAGAGATGTGTTTGTCATGAACCAATAGAAACACTTCTTTTACCTATCCTCGCTCAGGTCAGCTCTGGTGGAGCACATACAAAACAAGGGAAAGGTGTGTGCGAGAAATGTGTTGCGAGGGATGTGTTGAGAGGGATGTGTTTATCATGAACCAATAGAAACACTTCATTTACCTATCCTTGCTCAGGTCAGCTCTGGTGGAGCACATACAAAACAAGGGAAAGATGTGTGCGAGAAATGTGTTGCGAGGGTTGTGTTTATCATGAACCAATAGAAACACTTCATTTACCTATCCTCGCTCAGGTCAGCTTTGGTGGAGCACATATAAAACAAAGGAAAGATGTGTGCGAGGAATGTGTTGCGAGGGATGTGTTGAGAGGGATGTGTTTATCATGAACCAATAGAAACACTTCATTTACCTATCCTCGCTCAGGTCCACTCTGGTGGAGCACATACAAAACAAGGGAAAGATGTGTGCGAGGAATGTGTTGCGAGGGGTAACTCATCACTTCATTGAATTTCTGCTGAAACCATAATGTTTTCAGGGTATTTTAAACATTCATTTCGTAGGTTAGGTTAGGTTAAATGTTTAAGATACCCTGAAAACATTATGGTTTCGGCAGATAATAGCGTTCGATGAAATGAAATTCGATGAAATTATACATTCAATGAAGTGTTTCGATGAAATGATAGACACCCGTTGCGAGGGATATGTTGCGAGGGATGTGTTGACAGAGATGTGTTGAAAGGGTTGTGTTGAGAGGGATGTGTTGAGAGGGATATGTGGCGAGGCAGCGTCTGGCTGGTGGACGCGAGCGCAGTCACTTGAAAGAGGTAGATTACGCACGACGATCGATGGCAAAACCGGGAACCAATTGAGGTGTAGCTAAGCAGCGGCCAGTGGCACGTACACTCCGCTTATTTGAAAAGAGCCCGCTTCACATATTTGTTACATAGCCTCGCACCGCTTAGCTACCTCGCACATCTTTGGTGGAAACGCAACCTTATGTTTAGACTGTACAGGCAACGACACAAGTAGGTGTACACTTTTGTTTCTTGTCGCTGAGACCCGTTTGATTCTATCGTAAAGTACAACAGTGATTGTTTGATCTACCAAGCAAAGAGAGCTAAGAATAAGAGGGCGTAAGAGTCAATTGAGATTGCATTTTTATGTTAGTATGTTTGCAAAAGTATTGTTCAAAAGTGTAAGAGAGAGGTCCCTTAGAGGTGAATACAGTAGTCCAGGGCTGGGATTCTACACGGTAATGACGATATTGTATTTGACGTGTTTCCGTATTGTCAACGTTTTGATAACTCTTATGCCAACTACAATTTTACAATAATGGCGACTGTGACATAAACGATTCTAAAACACGTCAAACGCGATATCTTTATAAAGCAGTAGAATAGAGACCCAAGTTTCTTAACCTCCTGAGACTTGGCGTTCCATAGAAGGTACATATTTTAAGCAATTTATTGTTAACAGTATTTTGACGAGTGTAAGTTCATTTAAATTTATTTAAAAATTGAAAATGGTTGTTAAGAGCAAATTAAATTGAACTTTATTTCCTCGATAGTATTTGTTTGTGGTATGGTAGGGCCTCACGACGTTAATAGCGTATGGCTGTCTATCGCTATTGCACTTGCACTAGCTATACGGTCGGTTGATTGTTTATTTGCCACTCTTGTTTCATAGTTTTTTTTTTTATTGCATACTCTTTGATACTACAGCAAACATCTACCGGAGTTCTATTCCATTCAATAAAACCATATTGCTTTTGACATGTCGTATTGTCAATGTCATGATAGCTCTTATTTACTAGACAGTCAATAATGTCACGCAGCCGTGTGAATAATGATAATGAAACAATAACATTTCATAAACAATATGGTTTACCCGAGTAGAATATTATAGCGATAGCCGATAGTAATGGCGGCCGAGTTAAAAACAATACCTACCAAAACACGTCAAAGGCTATATCTTTAACCCAGCAGAATAGGGTAAGTAAGTACTGGTAAGTTTTGTAACCTTCAATAAGGTGATGATTCTCAATTCGGTTGCATAATAAGGCTCACTTTAATTCGAAATGTTTCAAATTCAGAGCCTCGAGTGTAAGTGGCTGTTCACGTGGAAAACCGTCTCGAACGCTTTTGCGTTCATGTTATTTCTATGAGAAACGCAAACGCGTTTCGACACGTTTTTTGCATTAGCAACTTACACTAAGGGTTAAGGGGTTGTATGATAGAGCTTCGTCGTTCATGTCTTTTGCATATTTCATTGAAAACCTGATAAATTGTCTTAATAATAAACAAGTACGAGTAGGTACTGTATTTCTCGTTATCCAATGCCCGTTCCAATATTCAAATCACCTAAAGATTGTTATTTCGGATTAAACTTTAAGCCAAAGAGACTAACTCTATCGATAGTTTGAACGTAAGGAACGAGTATGTGAGTATATAATAAATTCATAAAATTTATCCCAGAATTATGTTTGTTATGTAGGTATACACTATTTTTAAATTTCTGATAGCAAAACATTTAAGCCTGTTGAGAGTAATCCATACATACATACATAACGTCAAGCCTTCCCAGAGTGGGGTACGCAGAGATACAGGTTTACCAACAATTCTAAAAAAAAAACTCGTTGATAATTTGAGAGTACTCCAATTCTGTTTTTAGCATTAGTATACTAGGTTATACTTACATAAAAAAACGGGATATAAAAATATATATCTCAGCTGCATGCTACATTGAACCTAGACGATGAATAATTCAACCAAGTTATCCTTCAAACTTAAACGCTTCTAAATTATAAATGATGCCTTTGCCTCTTTGCGGTTGCCATTCGTGTCAGCTCACAGCATGATATAGCAATATACACACACGGCACCGGCTCGTTATACAACCACCTCGTAGCTATAACTACTTATATACAGCACCCTCTACTTACCCGAGCTATATCTTCCTCAGTTATCTGACTCTTAGTTTCTATGGCGGCCATCTTTAAAACTAATCCAAAACGATTAAACTTATCAGTCCGTAAATCAACCCATTAATTCAATGTCACCACAATCTTAATTAAAAAAAGTCCGCGACAAATGTCTGCCGACGTCAAACGGAGGCAAAAAACAACTGGTACATTACGGGGACATTTTTAAGGGTTTATTAAAAGAAGGGGAAAAGGCAAGGCAAATTAGAGCAGTTTATTAATGTTAGAGTAATTTGTGTTTGTTCGCGTGGGAGCTGGGCGCGCCTGGTACCACTTCGATCGCGTCGTTGACATGCAGCGCAACATTTACTATCTTGTCTAATCTTTTTATGTGAGGGAAAAACATACAAAGGGTGGTACAACTTGCATAATCGATTTCCATACAAGACCTTGGTCAATTTTGAGCCACTTATCATACAATAAATTAGGTTAGCGTCTTTCCTGTGGACACGCTGGAAGTTAACGTTTTTAAGGCCTAACTTTCTGGCTAAGCCCATTTCCGCATAAACGGCGTTAGGACTGCTTTAGACCTATCATATAAAAACATAACTTATATGCACACAAGCTCTTAACTATATTTCGTCTGCCTGATTATTGTCGGCGTGAAGTTTAATTTAGGGTAAATTAAGGCGATAATTCTTTAATCACTAGGAACTAATTACTGGTATTTTAGATGCCAATAATTGGGTAGATGCCACTCCAGAACGTTTCCACACAAACCAAGTTCTTATTTATATGGTTATTGTTTATTAACTTTTGTTACCAATGAACTTACCTAAAGTTTTTAGAAGATAGATGCCGATCCTTTGTTCAGCAGTCTGAAAAGAGATGTCTCCAATTTTTACCTATAAATGGTACAATAAGATGACAAAGCGAATACATCTCTTGGCAGTCGACTGTACCATACTGTTAAATGACTCAGTCCTCGTGTACAGCCGTTGGGTTTTAGAAAAAAGTATGTATTTTAAAATAATATATTTATTTAGTAAATTGGCCACATGTTAATACTCGTACCACAGTAACATGAAGTGATATACTATCGCTTCAGACAAGATCATCATTTCGAAGAGAAGCATCGCAAGAAACTACAGCAGAAGTTCATTATGTCAATTATTCAATACAATACTACTGACAAGTAACATTACAAGGTAATAAAGTAAAAAATATGATTATTAAAACTAGCACAAATAAAATTAGTACAAATAAGGTCAGGTAAAATACTGATTAAGAGAATAACTCTACAAGGTACATACGTCAATAGCCATTCATGACATGACCACGTTAAAACTAAATAATCGTGATATTTTTTTGTCTAAATCTTAAACTTTGAAAGCACAAATGTCATTGCCATTAAACACCTCTCTAATTTATTTTTGTTGGATAGAAATGTAACGTCGGGTGGTTAACGTTTCTTATTTTAGTCCTTAACTAGGGACAATCGACGTCATAAATATGTTTACACTTTTAGTACCTTGTCACTTTCATTCACTGAGAAATTTTAATATATAATTATATGTAATTGACTCAGCGAATGAAAGTCACAAGGTACTAAAGTGTAAACATATTTATGACGTCGACTGTACAAACTTTCTAAGGAACGCCCATCTATCAGCAACACGTGACAACCATTCTAATTTTTACGTGGAACCTTAAGTTGGCGTTTTAGTTAAACTCTCGGTAAGCCAGGTTGCCAATCTTATTGGCAACTTATCTTACAAGCTTACATCTGTCATGGAGATGGAGTTAGTGAAGTAATGCCGAATAAGACTAGATGACTTTTATACTGTTAATCGATCCAGTTTGGGACTCACTGCAAAAAAAGCATTGCATAAGTCGGAAATAACAGTCAAAGTTCAACATTCCTACTAAACGTTCAAAACGTCCCATAGAATCAGAATCAGAATCAGAATAATCGTTATTCAAGTAGGTTTACAAATAATAAACTCTTTTGAAACGTCATAGTAGCGACTTAGCCTAAATTGACTGCAGGTTCAAATCGCGACCGATCAGAGAAGAACCTGTAAGAAACTCTGTCGGATGTCTTTTTTTTTCGACGTTCGCAACCTTTTGTCGTAAGGACTAAACATTTTATTACAAGCAATTCAGTCCCAAGCATTGTTATCATTAATATAGTCTTTAATACTATAATATGCTTTAGAAATTAGTTTACGCTTAACGTAACTCTTAAATTTATTTACTGATAGTTCAGTAACATTACTTGGGAGCTTATTATAGAACCTAATACAATTACCCATAAAAGAGTTTTTTATTTTATGGAGCCGCGTGAAGGGCACTGCGAGCTTATGTTTATTTCTGGTATTAACATTATGTATGTCACAGTTCTTTCTAAATTTAGCGATGTTTTTATGAACATACATAATGTTTTTATAAATGTATTGACTGTGCATGGTCAATATATTAATTTCTTTAAACTTATCTCTAAGCGAGTCTCTCTGGCCCATCTTGTAGACAGCACGAATAGCCCTCTTCTGCAGAACAAAGATGCTATTTACATCAGCAGCACTACCCCACAGTAAAATACCATATGACATAATACTATGGAAGTAACTAAAATAAACTAATCGAGCGGTATCTAAGTCTATCAATTGCCGAATCTTATTAACTGCAAAAACTGCAGAACTGAGTCTACCCGCCAATCCAGCAAGATGAGGACCCCATTGGAGCTTGGAGTCTAACGTTATACCAAGAAACACTGTATCATTAACTAGGTCTAGTTTGTCATTTTTAATAGTTACAGTAGTTTGACTATTTTTCACATTAGTAGTCATGAACTTTATACATTTCGTCTTTTTCTCATTCAGTAATAAATTATTAACATACATAATTGAAAGTAGTCTTCACAATAAAGTACGAGTTCATAAATAAATTATGTATAGTGTAAACAAGTAAGTATAACAAGTATTTTATTAATGTGGTTCTGAAAAACTACGTTTAAATAGTTTAAGGCAAAGGTTTTGTTGGTACCATTTTATTGAATTTTATCAAAAACAATCACACATTTTTCGAAACTTTCATGTTTCATGACCATAAATAGTTTTTCTTTTTGTTTTCACATTTTTTATGATAATTTTCAGTAGTTAGTAGAGTTAATCATGAGTCACTTTCCCAAATTATAAAAGACCGAATTTTTGCCTCTTCAATTCAAGATGGCAGCTAACGCTGTGACCCCTCGAGGCCTCTTTTTTGTCCACACTGATTGGATTAAATTGACAATAGGTACTTTATTAACGCCGATACATTCAATACATTTTATTTTAATGAAATGTAACATTATTATGTTATTAAATACGGATATAGCCTCTAATAATACAGTTACATATAGAATAGTTTCCTACAGACAACCCGTTAAAAGTGAAGCACAAATTGGATTTATGTGGGCAAAATCAATGCGTACACGCACAACAACACACACGTAAGTAAGCAAAAATGTTGCTATCGTATCACATTTCCCCCGACACTAGGGATTTATTCATAGGTATGATAATGGTTGTTAAATTTTATCATCCCTTTGAAGTTGCTTAGTAATACAAACGTTTATTAACACTAATGTTATTAAAAAACATACTGTCTCTTTTTAATTTGCAATAAATATCATGCAGGTAGTTTAAATGTTACTATGAGTATTCTAAAAAATATCAGCACGCAACTTTACACAAACATAATTCAGAACAGTACAAGTAAAGGGCTGGGATTCTACACGGTAATAACGATATCGTATTTGACGTGTTTCCGTATTGTCAACGTTTTGATAACTCTTATGTCATTTACAATAATGGCGACTGTGAAATAAACGATTCTTAAACGTGTCAAGCACGATATCGTTTTAACGCACCTGAATAGAGGCCCTGTACTATGACGATAAAGCGGATAAAATGTCGTTATTCTGTAAACATTTTCCTATAATAGCGTTCGTAAATAATATAAGTGAAAGTTATACTTAATACGACAAGACAAAACATTTAAATTAAACATTCGTTAAATATCATTTTAAAGTAAATTAAATACAAAGTTAAAGTGTTTGTTTTCGTTGTCCCACCCACCCACTACACCAATTTACAACGCAAAATGTCATTATTAAAAATCTGGAGCTGTTACCGCTGTGACGTGACTCTGACTAACAGGCGACGATCGCCCAGTAAGCCAAAACTGAAGGGGACATTTGGTGCGCGGACTAGATTTTCAATTAGTTATTATTCTAAGCCCACGTAATACTCCATACGAGTAACACTACTTTAATGTGTGAGTAAAATGGGTTGGGGATGTAGGCGTCCCGTGCCATCACTACATTCCGTTGGAGGACCGGCATTCACTGCATCTTTTTTGTCATAAGCTCCTAGTAGACCGATATCGTAATATTTTTAGTTATTGAGCGGCCAGCTACGTAAATACTGCTGTACGAAAGCTCTTATATACCAGCGGCTCAAAGCATAGTATTACTTATACGTAAATTAGTTTCAAAGTTGTTTAAGATTTCAATTATACTTGAAAAAAACACTACGTAGTGTTCGCCTTTAATTTCTTTGTCTAAAAATCGCTTTAATTTCTGATTCCAAGAAACCTCCATACCGTAGAAATGTAGTAAATTAGATTTGCACTTCCAACGTATAATCACACTTCAAATGAAGCCATACTTTAAAAACCACTGAAACATTTCACGTTTTCTAAGATGCAAAAATGACTAAGTTTCATTTATATTTGATAACTATCTTTTGCTACCCTCTACTTGTTCATTTTGTTTGTATTTCTCACACTGTTGATAAACTTGCTATAAAAGCCGACTTAAACGAAAACAAACTTAACGAATCTACTACGAGTATAAGCCATTGAGGAGTTCTAAGGCCACCTTTCGACTCAATCATATACACCAGCTAGAATGAAAGTGCATAGGCATTACGAATGGCATCAAAGTATTTTAATACATCCGATGACTAAGTGAATTAAAATCAGCTTTCTCAATTTTTGAACTACATATATGAGTTTAGTTAATCAACGTGTTAACTAAAAAGTCGATTAACTAAAATGTTAATAACGTTTTGATACATTTACTCTGTGTGGTTGCCGGCTTAGAAAAGTGCCACTCCATGTCTTCCCGTGGATGTCGCAAGAGGCGACTAAGGGAATACGGGCTTGTAGTACTATTAGGCGATGGGCTTGCAAACTATCACGAATACACTAGTCAACATCTTAGACTGATTGTGCAAAATGTAGTTACATAATTATCAACAAGTCTTTTTAGAGTTGTTGGTATTATATAGCTCTGCCTACCCCACTCTATGGGTATGATACATTTAGATAACAATATTTGTGCCCACGCGGCGCAACATCCCAAGGACATCTGATTTTTTTTTTGGAAAATGGTAGACACCCGATTTTTATCAATAAAATAGGTACTTAATGGATAATTTTACTGAAATACTAGTGGCGTTGCAAACGGTGCCAAATATTTTGTTAAAGTTCGTTAAGTTCTGGCTTACATCACACACACTTCTGCTCCCAACTCACACACTGATTCTAAAAACAACCCTTCCGAATCACGTGTGCAATGACGTTATACTGCGGACATGCGCCGTAGGGGAAATTCTGTTTACACGAGTTATCGATTTAGTACATCATAACCTCAAAACCTTTAGCGTTTCGCAATTTCTGCATGAATGGCTAATAAAAATTGACATTTTTTTGTATTTAGTACAATGCCAGCATTAATCTTGTATACCGTGTACTTACTTATGCATTTGTTCACGTTTTTATAAATTGTATTTACTCCTGTAGAAACCTGATATGCTAGTGTTTTTTTCATCGATGTCTTCATCTCCTTTTGTTCTCTAGAGTGAAATGCGCATGCGCTACCACCTTGAAGGTGCGTTTAGAATAAACAAACCTGAACCCGAGCACTAGCACGAACATTCTCCCTTAGTACTTTAGAATTAAAGATTGTTTGTGGGTTATTTCTACAAAAGTGGCAATGCAACTTGTCAATAGGTTTATGTTGGATCTTTTTTTAAGATGCGTTATATTTGAACTTTCATGTCATTACCAGTAAATACTTTTTTTAAATAAAACGACAACATATCATTCTTAAATTAAGTAAAACTTTTATTTTATTTTAGTTTAGCCTCAAATTGGTGAAATCTTACACTATAGAACCAGTGTCATTAAAATGACATTTTAATTACGAGTATACAATTTGTCAAAGGCAATATTGTTAAGAAAATATTGTATCGGTATCCTTATGTTACCTCTTATTTTCTACTAATTATACTACAACATGACAAAGGCACTATTTATTTTATCGCGTAGAATAAACTAGGCTCTGTGATGAATACAGCAGTGGACTTAGTTTAGTCTATAGTAGTATTTATTCATCATTTGCCTGTTAAAAGGACTGTGAAGTAAAAAAAACCCATACAAAATGCGATAACGATTTCACCCCTTAAACATTGACCGATTTTTTCGATTTTTGAATGTTTTGTAGATATTATAAAAAACTAGGTGTTTACGTTTAATTTTCCAAGAAACTATTTATTAAAAAAAAACAAAAAGTAAAGCTGAAATGTATAGCCATATAACAGTTTTTCATAATATCAACAATATGAAAAATCGTAGAAATCCGATTATATTTTTGGGATGAGAAACGTTATCGCCTGGAGCTAAATTTGTATGGATTATTTTTGACAGATACGCGATTTAAGCATTGTTTCACAATACGATTTTCGTAAGGAAGGCCCTCATTAATCGACACAGTCAGTCTTCTGCTAAATGCCTATTGGAGTAGGGCGTCTATAGGTAATCAATGTCGTTGGCAAAACTAATAAATAAACTTGTTCGCGGGCGGATTTTCGTAATAAATGAGCAGTCGTTAATTTTTATTACAACCTTGGTTATTTTTTTAATGATAGCTGTGATATTTAGTTGACTAAAGGCAATTGATTTAATAAAAACCGTCCTAGAGCATATTAGACTGTGCTCAGTGTAGGGTTCCGAAGCTGTTTTATACTAAAACAAAAAAAACAACAAGTAGTAACAAATTTTCTATTTAAATTCATTTGGTGCCGTCTTAGGTGATTTTAGTAGGTATTAACACTTTAACCGCCTGTATCTCAACCAATGATGTCTACTTAGTCGTGATAGTTTTTCTTTTAAATTCGTTGTATGCGCTTTCATTGAAGATATTTTTCTGATTTTTAGGATTTGTAGTTTTGGCTTTAGGGGGGGACACTTTACTCAACAGCAACAAAAATTTGCGCTTTACAGCTTAATATTTAACAAACGGGTCCCTTAATTGAAACATTGCTGTCACAAACCAGCAATATTTTGGAAAGAGCTATCAAACTATACCCCACACTATGATGTAGACGAATATTTAATTTTTTTTTTTAAGAATATAATTATATAAAGATTTGAATGATGAGGTAATACCTATTTGTTAGCGTGACTAATAATCTATATTCATGTCAAATTACAGCTTTGTAGTACTAAGAGTCTCTGAGCTAGTCTGCGCACGGGCGGACGGACGGACATGGCGAAACTATAAGGATTCTTAGTGCTTAGGCTGTTGCCTGCGACTCTGTCTGCGAAAAATATGGTTTCCGGAACTGTGTCTTTTTCCGGGATAAAAGTACCCTTTGGTTTTCCCCGGGACCCCAATTATCTCCATACCAAGCGAATTAGTGTCACAAACAGACACGCATACAGATTGACGCACAGACCTACTTTCACATTTAAATTATTAATATGGATTACAATATTAATGACTTTATAGTAGCTTTTAGGCGTACGTGGATGAAAGTTACCACCACCATTGGCGTAGTGGGAACTTTCATTCAGGTACTCATTGAAGTAACCTGGGCTAACAAAGTGGAATAGAGGCCCAGTTAGATTGAATGCCATACTGCAAAGCTACGCGAGGCAGGCATATCATACTGGGCCGAGATTCTACACGGTAAAAACAATATCGCCTTTGAAGTGATTCCGTAATGTCAACGTTTTGATAACTCTTATGTCATTGACAATAATGGCGGCGGAGTCATAAACCATTCTAAAACACGTCAAATTCAATATCGTTATAACGCAGTAGAATAGAGAGAGAATTGACAATACAGAACCACTTCAAAGGCGATATCGTTTTTATCGTGTAGAATCTTGGCCCTGAGCAATTGTGTGCGTGCACTTCAGGCGTTAACACTTAGCAAACGAGTTTTCTAGAAACATTCGTAAATTTCCGCCATGCAACGAATGAACGTTCTAGAAAATGTTCGTTCTCAGTAATACAAATGAAACATCACAGATCATTCGTAGAATGGCCGTGCGCTAGTTCTGTCTAAACGCACCTTGACTGGAACGTGGCAGTAGGTTCGACTAGCAAGCGAATCACTCTGTGATCGTGTTGGGAAGTAGTATTTAGGCTCTTTAGAATCTTCAGATCATTATTTAAAAAAAAGAAGAATTTTGCGGATATTCACATACCACAAATAACTTAGTTTACTTCAAAAAATATTTATTAATTTGCAAGAAAACGAGATTTATTAGGTTCCTTTTGCCTTTTTGGCCAGACAGGAGCAGCGTCTTTTATATTACTTATTTTCACAGTGTGATGTCGTCCTGTATTCTACTTCGTATTTACGCCTATTGGATTGTGTTGCTTTTAAATCGTTCTCTGTGTAAAAGAAAACTTAGAACAATGACCCAGGGTAAACAATTAGGGAATACGGAATATATTTGTGATACAAAAAAGCTCCATTCGTTAAGCAACTTAAAATGCACTTATACGGGCAATATTTTGAACAATAATTGGCTGTCATCCTTAGCTTACTCACTTTAAGTTGGTGTTTGTTTAGCGTGCAATTGCTCGCTTAGTTTCTCGTATAAGTACACCGTTAAGGTCTGACTCGTGATATTATACAGGTTATATTAGGTGGGGAAAAAGGTTTCTTCGCATTTTATATGAAAACTTAACAGAGCGTCTAGGGCGAGGTGCATCTTTGACATCAAAACTCTCAGATTGAAAACGCTTAATCCAAATTTGTGCTACTTTTACTGACACTGTGTTAGGTCCATAAACTTCACGATTTTATTTTGCCTTATTTATTTTATTGTATGACAAATTTTAAAATATATCGGAACCTTAATTAGATTCACTCATTTTGACAGAAAGAAAACCGAATAAAAAATAGCGGGAAACAACATTTTACTAATTTGTTTCATTTTTTGAAATGTATCCTTTTTAATGTCATCAAAACCAGCCAGATACAAAAAGTACAGCCAAAGAGATTTATTAATTAATTTATTAATTTATTTATTACTTATTTATTTTACATACTAAATGCGAAAAGACTTTTTCCCCGACTAAAAATTTAACTATAGTTTGGGCATTTGCAAAAAAAAGTGTACCCTAGTTAAGGAAAATTAAGAAACTTTAACTTTTGTCAGTTTTGTGACGAAATTAGCCATATAAAATGTATGGCAAATGTTCGTCACAAAACTGACAAAGTTAAAGTTTCTTAACTTTGCTTTACTTAATGTTGACAACAGTGATTAGGACTTTTAAAATGTCATAAACGGGAGTTTCAAAAGAAATTGTACCCTACACTTTATTTTGAACTGTCGTGGCTGACAGGCTAGATGGGCCCTAGATAGATAGATAGATAGATAAGCACTAGATGCATGCACCGGTGCACCCATTCACGAGGAAGAGTGAGTACTAGTCAATTTTTTATTTGTTTATTTATTGTTTTTATTACATTGTATTATTGTGACATTTATTATTATCTTATATTTGAAATATTATACAAACCATAATTCACTAAGTTGATTTAAAATGTTTATACTAACTTATGGATTATATTCTCTGAATAAATAATGTTTAATAGAACTACTAATTATTTAATTGTTTTTCATAAAAATCCTTCCGAGATTACTTCTTAACCCTTCTTTCCTATTTGTTTTTGTTTTGTACAATTAAGTATTTCCATACAAACAAAAGCAACTTAATTGAATGCAAAATAGCATAGAATAAATTTAATGCTGTAGAAGAAGAAAAAAAGTCATAAAATGCTATGAATCAATAATTAACATTAATGAACCAGTAATCATCAATTATTGAATTAGCAACAATAAAATTATATTAATTTGCCATAAAAAAGGTACTTTCATAAAATTAACGCATTTTGTAGCTGCACTTAATACTTTTTAATGAATTATAAATTAAACGAGACTACTCGTAGATAAGTATACATATAAAAACTACAGGGGCTTTTTACTACATCTTAATATCGTACGGTGGTACTTTTTTCAAAAACTCACATTCTCTAGATTTAATGTTGATGTTAAAAACTTAGCTAAGTTAATTGTCGCACGTTAAAACTTACAGTGAAACTAAGTTACAAAAATCAATATTTGAATAGTGACATTATTGCGTTTAAAAATAATTAAATATTTTATAAATTCCTTTTTTGCATATTGTCGCTGTTGGATTAACTGTGCGTCTAATAAAATGTTTGCAAGCTATAAAAGTATAAGAAAATTGGAAATTAAATTTTACTTATTATAGAGAAAAGTACGTTGGGTTAGTGTGATCTTGGGAGTGGTAATAAAAGAAACAAATTGGTTAATTAACATATTTATTTTGTTAAGAAGACAGCACAACAAAGAGTGAGTATGTAGACATTCATCTTAAAAATAAACTTTATGATATTATGACATTAATTAAAATTACCTGTTAGATTTTTTTTTAACTCGACATAATTAATAATGTGTAAGTAAATAGGTAGAATTGTATCAACATATGACAGGGAGACTGATTGACCGCCTGCCTGTTCCAGCCAGGCATCCCCAACTATAATCATCATGATGATATCACATTTTTACACAGCCTAGATGTCAACCTCATCTGCTCGCGCCTATGGCTGGTAGCAGTCGTACTGGCTCCCTAGCCGGGACCGAGCAAAGGACGGGATAAACATTCACCTAGCTAAAGCTAGAAGAAGCTTTTGACCTAAATACCTTTAAAAAAAGACATTAGGAGAGAAGGCACTCTGTGAACAAACCAAGAGTGACGGTTTACATTAACGTAACAGTCT
Source organism: Acleris holmiana (assembly GCA_949316455.1). Classification (NCBI taxonomy): domain Eukaryota; kingdom Metazoa; phylum Arthropoda; class Insecta; order Lepidoptera; family Tortricidae; genus Acleris; species Acleris holmiana. Next base: position 81,173,627 of record OX438762.1, read on the forward strand.
TAACAGCTGTCAGTAACATTATAACCGAAACTCAAAGAAGAAATAATCTGATTCTAACAAATGACTTGGCGCATAATACGGGAAGAGGGTAGAGTGCTCTTCAGTACTAAGTAACGACATAAAAAAAGCCTTATAATTTTATACAAACAAAAACTTATAAACAGCTTATATACATTTCATTTTTTTTACTAAACCTATCATCGTACGAATTACATGATTTATATTAATATTAATACTAAAAAATATGACTCTGCAAGAACTCCTACGCAGGTGAAGGCTTCCTTCTAAGATGAGATTAGACTTAAGTACATAAGAAATTGTAAGTTTTGAAATCTGACTTAAGGAAGATGGAGAATAACAAGTGGAAGACCACTCCTTGCCGTACTCAGGGCAGATGAAGAACCATGAGTACGGAGTTGACTTGCTACCGTTCAAATATTCCAGGAAAAGACTTCGCGAATGGAGGCCTATTTAATTCAGAATTATATCTGCGCATTTGAAATCGACAGTGAAAATGACATTATGTTATCCAACCAACTCAAAACGTTGACAATACGGAAACATTTCAAAGGCGATATCGTTGTTACCGTTCAGAATCTCGGCCCTGATGTTACGCCGGTAAATTTCAACAGTGAGGCAATCAAGCAGCAGTATTGTGGACCCACTAGAAGGAGCCGATGAGGATATTGAAGCATGCAATAATAAACCCTGTGCCGCGTATGCACAGTTAAAACCTGTTTGGGCATCGTCAGTACTATCTCGATTCAGGTGATTCATTTGTGTCGTATTCTGGTTATCTATACTAATATTATAAAGAGGAAAGATTCGTTTGTTTGTTTGATTCGAATAGGCTCTAAACTACTGGACTGATTTGAAAAAAATATTTTACCATTAGAAGTCGACATTGTCCCTGATAAACATAGGCTACTTTTTATGCAGAGATTCAAGAGGAAGGATTATATATAATACTTTAACCCGAAGCAAAGCGGGGGCTGGTCTCTAGTCTCTAATATACCTATAAATTCTTTCAATTTGACCCTTGTTTAATAAAAATTTAATTACATAATGAAAGAAATATAGATAAATAAAAATGAAATTATAACTTACTTAAAGATATAATTCACACATATAATCTGATCTTATATTTAAACTATGATAGGTACCCTTCTTAAAGAGTTCCCTCGCTCTATTATTTTTGACCCTTATTAACTTATTTTCAACCAAATTTAATAGTTATGTTTAATTTGAAAAAGAATAGCTAGCGCGTTATTTTCATATGTGTAAAGGGCATTTATACATTAAATATTATAACGCTTTAACTACAATACTAAACTAAAGGTAAACAGTTATTTCAAGTAGGTAGTTGTAATATAACAAAGTGTAAAGAAATTAGTTTACACATCATACAATAGCTATTATTTATGTAAAGTTATGAAATATTTTTCTTGTAAATAATTTATACTTTCTTCATTTTAAACCGATCTCAAAACATGGAGGGTTTCTTATTTCGTCGGAATATATTTTTGTGTAGCATAAAATATAATTTTCTTAAACTAAATTATATATAAATAACTGAAAAAACAATAAATGCCCGTTTTCTCTGAAAGCGGGTTTTAAAATAGATTCAAAATAGATTTGCTAACACTCTTCTCTTTTCTAAAGGTTTACGAAAATTATTTTGCTACACTTATCCCACGAGCTTACGTGCCTAAATTATTTTTACAACTTAATTTCAAAGCATCAACTTTTTACAACTATTCATAAACTTCATTATAATGTTTGAATATTACCATATTTTTTTTAAACAAACAAATTTTTAATCCAAGACAACGTTTAAACCTAGCTTAAGATCTGTCCAAAATTATCTCATTTAATGAAACCATCCATTGTTATGAATATTCATTTTATTTGAAATTTAATCTAAGCCAAGGACGGTGGAATTTTAAATTCTGGGAATGTAAAATATATTTAATCGTCTGTTTTACCAAGTTCAAGTTAAAATATTTTTTTGAGCACAACAAATTTAACTTAACTTGTGCAGAACATATCAACAGTTATTAAGTTTATCAGGTAATATTAAACTCGACATTTAAAATATCATTAATAAATTCACACTGATAATTATATATTTTTATCTCAACACGAGTAAAATTAATACCTGTATAGTCAAGGGGATTAATATTTAAGCAGCCATCGCGTTAAATAAAGGTGTATAGATATTTTCGACGACTTGGGAACGTATATATATTTATGCCGTTGACTGTACGAGTATATAAATTTTCAATTTTCAAAAGTCTCTAAATTAGAATACGATTTAAAAATACTGCACATTCTTTAATAGTTTACTTATATATTAAGGGCTTGTTTCACAATCGACATGTAAATTCTTCTGTCAAATAAATATATCTTGTCTATTTTCTTGCATAGATCTGCTTTATTTGATGATTGTGAAACAGTCGGTATACTTTTAAACAAATTTACTATACGTAAAATATACTTGATTCTGTTACTTATGATGTTCGGAAGCTTGGCAGTCTTTTTGAACCCCAAGACTTAAGTTTAATCCAAAATAGCTACGAGTCTTCACTCAAAACTTCATACTCGTAAAGTTGCGAAAAAATCTCCTAAAAGAGTTCCCTCGTGCCAATACCAAGTGTAAAAGTTCCAAATAGCATAAATGCTTAGGCCTACTTTTGATACTTCTTTTATTTTTAAGCTATAAATTACCTCACATAATGTCACCCTCGTTTACCCTTAAAGCATTTCGGTATTCGAGTAATACTTACTCATTTTGTTGCGCATTATTTGGCAAAAGGTTAATTTAACTATGGTAAGATATTTTACAGAGCAATTCCAGATATCCTATACATACATGAACTACTATTTACATATCTATTTAACCGGAATAATAAATTCACATAATACATAGTAGATTGATATATAGTCAAATAGGTTTCCACAGCGCTAGTGCCCGATTTATTTTTGGGACTTAATCTCATATCTTTTCTGTACAATAGTAATAGTATAATCTTAAACAACTTGAATACAATTACTAACCAGAAAAGAATTAGTTTTTAAGAGAAGTTAGATAACTAAGTGGCTAGAGATATGTACCGCAAGTAGCGACTTAATTTAATACTAGTTAGGCTTGACGACAAAATTTGAAAGTAAAAAAATTATAAATAAGGAAATAATCAGTGAAACTACACACCTCCGCGATGTGAAGGTTCGCAATTAATGATTGATTGGCCAACTAAATACTCACATCTTCCCTCAAAGGTGTCTTTTGATAGTAGTCAGATTGTTCTGCTAGCAAGTTCCATGTTTATGAAGATTTAAGTAAGACCGTCTTGCTGGCTGGCTAGGAGCCAACGGTAGTTAATGGGTCCAAAGATTTTTAACACGCGTTAATTATAGGTTGGGTTACTAGCACAAAACAAAATTACTCATAAAATTAAATTAAAATCAAACCAGTTAAGTAAACTAAAATAAATACCAATGCATAGATAAATATAATAATAATATAGGTTAAGTTTTAAATTAAAAACTGCAAAAAAAATCCCGAGAAATAAACGAAATATTTGTTGTTTTTAGTCTTCTTATGAAGACTTGACTACTTGACTTAAGAAAATTAGGTTTTTCTAAATCAAGAAAAGGGTTTAAAATCAATACCAATATAATTTTTATCACACTAATAGGGCTTCAGATATTGTTAACTTACTATGTATGGTAACGCGTCGCTAAGGCTCAAAGTAAGTAATTAGAAAATAGTATAATTTTAACAATATAATGTTTTATAATTATAAGGAACAGTACTTTTTCCAGTTCAGCTTTAGGGACTGCATAACTAATATTTATGGCCAGCAGTGATTGGAGCATTTCGAGCAGCACAGCATTGTTTTTATTTTCTCACACTTACAGAAACGCCACCCGTCGTCTACCTGTTCAACTTCCTGACCTATCATGAGCCCGGCTAAGCGGCACGCCGCAATGTGCCCGCAATAGAATATTGCTTCGACATCCAAAAAGTCCTCGCTCTTGTCTAAAATTGGAATGAGCATAACATCTATGGCTGCAAGAATCTGTAAATTTCTTTTATATGCGGGCACGTGGGGCAACAGCGTCCTATTGCTATCCGTAAACCGAAACTCATGAAGTGCTTCTTGTAAAGCCGTCCAAACAGACAGGTAAAATTGAACATTGTGTAAATAAAAGCCGTACGGTGTCATCGGTACATCGTCACGATTTGGCACTAAATCTAGCCTTGGAGGACGAAGTGCCATACGAGCCGCATCCGGAGCGGCATACTTCTCAGACGTCAAGCGAACCCCAAGTGGAGCATAAAAGTCCATAGGATCCATTAGGTCCGGCAGCATTGAGCGCCGACGCCGCGCTGGTGGTGGTGGCCATACTGGGAAGGAGCTGGTTGAAGGAGACGAAGACATTGAGAGCTCGCTTTCTGACGGCCATTCTTCTGCTCCATGGCCGAGATACATTTTAAACATTTGTCCAAATTCACTCGTAAACTTCACTTCTGGATTATTATAATTTATTGGAATCAAAGAACTTTTGGATGGAACACTGACTGGTGATCGCCCTATGTTAACACTTTAGAAGTATAATTCCTTTTTTGTTACATTATTGTAGAAACAGTTATATTTAAGAAACAGTATAAGGAAATTGAGGCTAATTACGAATATATCACATTATTGTCACTCAGACTGAAAATGCTTTGATGCCGCAGTTGTTGCCAAATCAATCATTAAAGATAGTCCCCTGCAATTTGCAGCACATGCGCAGCCGGAACTACGAGCACTAGGCTAGGCATGCATCGATTAAACGCGCGCACTCCTGTCATATCAGACCTTTTAACTGCACTTTGCTTAGTTTCAGATTCAAATCTCTAAATAACAAAATAAGAAAAATCTGATATTTTATTTTTTATGTTACACTTTGTTGCCAGGTGAAATTTTAACTCTGATAATAAATTGGTAAATTCGCTATTTAAAAACTAATCATCCGATTCCAAACTCTTTTAAGGTAATTTTAGGAAATTATGCGGTATTCATTGTGCGAATATTATATCTTATGCTCCACTTTGCAGGACTTTCTAGAGTCATATACTAGTCTGAGCTCGATTAACGCGTCATTTGGGGCGCACAATACGTTTATGTATACAATCACTTAATATCTACGAGTAATTGTTTAAAAATATATCTAATTATTAAGCTGCTTAAGAATTAGTTCACATTTTGAATTGTTACTAGTAGGTTATTAACTAATTTATTTATTTATTTATTAAGGTTTACCATCAGGATACAATGCTTACAGTTAACAGGTTGTCATGTTCTAAAAGAAACACTATAAATAATTAATCTCCCACTTCAAGATCAACACGGACTAAAAACTATACTTAACTTTATCACATAAACATACAAAAAACAACATAATATTACACAATAGACTAAACAGGGCTGGTTAAGTTAGGATGGTACGAGTAAGTACATTATAAATGAGACCTGTGAGGCAATGACGTCGACGAGTAACGTATACAGGGTCAATCGAGTTTAAGCCCAAGGCCATCGCAATTGTAATACAAGGTTGCACCCCTCCATTCACGAACTGTCTACAACGTCCTCAGCGGGTCAAAGTTCATCGGTCATTTGAGAAGGCATTCAGAAACTTTCTGTGGTTGGGAGGAATAAAAGGGAAAACGCTCGCAGAACACCGCGAGCGCTTATTTTATTCTCCTAATTCGTGTTCCCTTGTTTTGCAGACAGAAATTGCATAGAATTTCGTTTCGCAGAAAATGTTTCGTTATAGTGTTTGGTCCTTGTATTTTTATAAACAATATTATTCTTTCAACGACTATTTACTTGAATGAAACATTTCACAGAAACATAATTAAATTAAATGTATTAAACCTTTTTTTATTCAGCAAACTTATAGAACCGTAGAATTATTTAAAACGAATAATTTTCATTCGCTGTATTTGTATATGGTATTTTATTTCAATGAAAATGTAAAACCTGCTACCAGAAAAATATAAAAGCCCTGTTTACATGACATCAAGTTGTGTGTTTACACGTTTTATTGATTTGGTGTTGGAGAGGTAAAAATATTGTTTTTTGGGAGTTCATTAATTACTTTGGGTAAGATGTAGTGGTATGTTCTAATACCATTCACATTTTTATAATAATATGAAAGAAGCACAAACTTGCCCGTTTTGGTTAAGTTACTTAACCCTTAACTTGGCAGTGTGCACCACAGGATACATACCATAATATTCACTTTTTGTTTTTTTTGGATTGATATTTTTTTATACTGGTTCGAAATCAAATAGGGTTTGAATTCACGACATTTTTAATTTTTGCCAATTTAAGAACTGAATAGTCGTTTTTCATGTATTTTGAGATATTGTTAAATTATTCATTAAGTATGGACAGCCTAATTATGCTCTCCTCAGGTACCACATTTTAATACTGAAACAGCTGGGAGTAGTCACTCCTTTGGTTATTTTCCACTTTCTTAGGTACAATTTTATTGTTTTTGATAACTTTATTTGCAAATGGTAAATGCTGTGTAAATGTGTGTGTGGTATGTGCTGATATGATCAAAAGTCACTAAACAGTCGCCGGTTTCAGGTCAATTAATCAAAATAACATAATAAAAACAAAAAGTAGCTGAGCATTTTCAAAATAAAGTGTTCTCTAGTTGAGGAAAATTAAGAAACGTTAACCTTTGTCAGTTTTGTGACTAAATTAGCCATATGAATGTATAGCTAATTTTGTCTTTAAACTGACAAAAGTAAACGTTTTTTAACTTTATAATGGAATTGCCCAACTCATATATTCGTTGAAAATTGAAATTACCTTTGGTGTTGCGCATTAAAATGTGTAGTATTTCAACTATAAAATCACTTAAATCACCAAAATCGACAAAAAATTGTATACGGCCTCTTACAGGGTAATGGGATAAAATGTTACCATGTAGGAGAACACAGTTGAAATACATTGATGTATAAAGCCGAACCAATCGACAAAACGATTGACGTTGGTTTGGGCGAATGGCTCATAAAATAACTAAAAGACAAGTGGATTGAGAAAATAACACCCTAGTAACCTTTTGATTGGCACATACGTGTGACACCATCCATTATTATGTTTCTTAATACTCGTACAAAGTTACCTCCGTCTTACAAACACCAAACGCTAGTTGTTTTTGCTTTTGTTGTTTTAACGTTTCCAAACCATTTATTTTGAACTCTTGCTCACAAAATCAATATAAAATAATAGTATATATGCACGACAATACAATATAACAGCTATTTCTAAGAAAAATAACCTTAAAGTTGAGCGTAACCTTGTCAAGCGTGTACAAAATAAGTAGTGGAATCTCACGGGATATTTTTAGCCTAGATGCACCAGGGGAGCATGAAACTGTGAGGTATTGTGAAAGTATACAGATGTTTCCACTAAGATCAGGTTTTAAATTAAAATCAAAATACCTAAGCGTCAAAATTGTACTAAGTACTTTTAACGCTATGCACTTTTAGCGACAATGCGACAATATTAAAACTTCAATATTACCAAACGTAATGTGAAAACTATCAAGACCCTCCTTTATTGTTGATATAACCCAATTTATTTTGAGTTATGGTTAAATACTAGTACTTATTTTCATCAAATCAAACTAAAATCTAAAGGTGGGTATGAATTAGAGCAGCTTCAGGTTGAGGCACGCACGGCTCACCTATTTTGCTCATATTCGTAGGCTTTACCGCGCTGTGCGCGAGCAGCGTGCGTGCGGCGCGCGGCGAGCCGCTGAGAGTTGGTCTTTTGACCGTGCTCAAAGGCGCCTCAGTGTGCGTGCCTCGCGTAATTTGGACGTATATCCGAGCGTGCCGCGGGCAGAACCATAAGTTCTAACTTGTTTATGGGCGAGGCGCGTACAAATTTGATAAAGTTGCTGAGCCGTTCCACCACCGAGGCCACCATTAATTCATGCTTCAGCCTACGAAACCAAATAAATGTTTGCTGTTATTACGTGTGCAAGGGGTGATTGGCATATTAAAACCTTAAAATTGTATATGTGTGAGTTACAAATATTTGCGTGTATAATGAAGATGGCGTGTGATTGACAGCTGATTGATTATACATTTTATTTTTTATGCAAAATCAAGGGCGGCGCTGGTATAAAGGAAATCACATACACTTAATAAAAAAAGTTACGTCATTGTTTGAGTAACTTGATGCCTAAGGTCATAGATTCTATGTTTAATATTATCAATGTGAAAGTGTGTCTGTATGTCTGTCTGCTACCTAGTAACACTTAAACTGCTTAACTGATTTGTATAAAATTCGATATGGAGATAGTTTGAACCTCGGAGAAAGATATGTATAAGGTAGTGTTTTGGTCCCGGAAAATTAATTGTATAGTTCATTAGTAATTAGGGAGCAGCGAAAAACGACTTCTATGCGGATGGAGTCGCGGTCTATCGCTAGTACGCTATAATTATGTTCTTATTCTATGGTCATCATTATCAATATCAATGCTGCTAGAATATGTCTTTTTTCAAGTTTTATTCTGATCACCATGCTAAAGTACGCGAACCATATAGGAAGGGCCTCTATTCAACGCGGCAAAACAATATGGCTTTTGACGTATTATGGTATTGTTTGTAACTCGTAAGCCACCACCGTCAAGTAAATAAGAGTTATTATACGTTAAAAATACGCAAACACGTCAAAGGTAATTCGGTTTTACCCCAGTAGAATAGAGGCGATGGCTGTGGTTCAAAATGAAACTTCATTTGGTTATACTAATGTGACACTTTTACGTGGAAAGTAAGGCTGTTGTCATATTATCTTTCATTCACTCGTGTATAGTCAGCATCAAAAGTATCTAAGCAGAATACTGTAGACATGCTAAAAATGATCTAAACACAACGTATTCTCTTGAAAATAGAGTCGAATGCAGATCATTTTGAGCTCTTCGGTTGCGTAGCTAATTTTGCTGCTGACTGTATCTTATACTTTACTAAAACAACTATAATGTAATTAAGTACTTGGGATTTTTTTTATCTGCTTTAAAGCAAACGGAACGATTTTAAATGTTAATTATAATATAATATTCAAAATTCGTTGACTAAGTGAGTAAAGGTATGCAGAGATTGTTTACTGCTCCCCAGCGCCATCTTTTGCAGGGAAAACTCAACGCGTCAGCAAAGTATGTTCAATTTCTGGCTACCGCGATGCTACTCTATAGTACAGACTTGTTTATAGAGATGGCGTTAAAGAGCATTTCTGTGACTATCAACTCTTTGTATGAACTCTGCGTTTTTATGCCAACCTGGTATAATTGCGGAAAGATTCTTTCTGCGGGTGTTTAATGCGGATGCTAGAGCTCTTACGTGAAATGGAAAAATACGTTATCAGAAATTCTGGCAACGGCTATTTGCCTCACTAAAAAAGTTTTATAATAATAATATTAGTATTATATTTTTGGAAAAAAAAACATGTTTGTTTAAAGCATGTGCAACTGAGCCTTTCCTGGGTGGTCCTGTAATTTAGCAGTCCACCAAATTAACCTGGGCCTTTTTATCTTGTCTACGGCATTAAAAGGGTATTTCGTTTGACGTGTTTAAACACGTCAGTATTATTTTTAATTTGGCCGCCATTACGGTCAAGTACCAAAACGTTGACAATATGGAAACACGTCAAAGACGATACCTTTTTTAATCGTGACGCAAGAATATCACTGTACTTTAATAGAATATATTTTTGTTCTTTCTAAACACTGCCGTTTCACGCATAATTATCCATCTTTAAAAAGTCAGTTCAGAGTAAAACGCCTAAACAATTATATTTATAAGGAAAAATTGAATGATTTATTCTTTAAATTTCTCATATCATTGTTTCTAGCTAAAGTACCCGTAAATAAAGTAAAAAAAGGGCGTTTAAGTTTTTTATTGATTGTTTTATGAACCATTTAATTTCAGTTAAACGATATTGCCTCTATTCTACTGCGTTATTACGATATCACGTTTGATGTGTTTAAAAATCGTTTTTGACTCGTTTGCCATTACTGTAAATAACATAAGAATTATCGAAACGTTGACGATACGGAAACACGTCAAAGACGATATCGTTATTACCGTGTAGAATCCCAGCCAATTTTGTATGTAGCAAATGTCAAATTAGAACGACACGTCACATTTTAACGAGAAGTTTTGAATATAGGAACCCAGGGTTAATTGTGCGTAAATTACGGCCCGTGAAAAATGATGCCATGTGATAAGTATGACCCACTCGTTTGTTACTGCAACGTCACCGTATTTTACGCGTCGGTGTGGGCGCTTAATTAAGGTAGAAAAGTTGTGCCAGACTAACATTGGTGAAGATAAATTTAATTTTCACACCACCTGCTCGACAATGCCAAATTACATATCATGCAAACCTTACGCAAACCAACTCATTAAAGCCCTTGGCTTTAGCCGGGGTGTAATGTTGTACTGAATCTCATTATAACTCGCTGGGTTGTAATATTTTCACTTTTCATAGTTCTTATTACGATGGCCTTAAAGTCTAATTTCGTAATAAAAGATCAACTAATACTCGAAGGCCGGGCGCGGCGCCGCCGCCATTGCCGCGTCGAACCTAATTTGAAAATCGAACATTTTCTAAAATCGAGCTGGCTACGGTAAGCTTAAATTTGAATTTGAAATTAAACAAAAGCCGCGAGTATTGTAAGACGCTGCAATAAATGAAATATCAAATATGAAATCTCATCTCAAATATCAATTTTCACTTTTAATTTTAATTTACTATAATAAAACGCTGTTTTTAGTAGACTCGCTTTTTTATTGTCTCGCAAAAGGTGAGAAAAGTAGAGTACACTCCTCGGGGATAAAGCTGTTTTCGTCTTGGGCGCGCTTGAACCCCTCACTGCGCTCAGGACTCTTCTTAATTCCCTCACTTCGCTCGGGAATTAACTCGTAACACCCTCGCTGCGCTCGGGAGTTAAATCTGGAGTCCTTCGTTACGTTCAGAATTCAATATCGCGCCCGTGACATAAAACTGTGCTTTATCCCCTCGGTGTATAATCTACTATTATATTTGGGTTATGCATTTGGGTGAATCAACTTTTAAAGTCCTCCTTTTCTACACGCTAATAAAAACTTACTAGACTATGTGAGATTGATAATGGTTTACACATGTTAAAATTAGATAATCTGATTTTCGGATTTCACTATTCATAATCATAAACCAATTCTATAATTTTGTAAAAACATGGTAACGCAGTGGAAAATGCACGTTTTTCATACAAAACCCGGGGACAACGTCGTCCCCTGCGTTGACCTGATATATTTGTGTAAATCATAGAAGAATTTTTAAAATTGTCAGCTAGAAAGTAAGTTTAATTGTCTGATTTATTCAACATATTGAACCACATAAAAAAAATGCATTCTACCAAATTAAGGTGACATAGTGAGACATGTCGAAAATTGGGGAGTACCTTAAAAGTTGATTCACCCTTTTACTTTTAGATATTTAAGTAGCATTTACATGAACACGTTTTTAGTCAGTAATACCCATCATCATAATCATGCTGTCTGACTTTAATTCGATTTTATATACAGAGACCAATTGTCTCAATGCTCAATTAATGGTCCGTGTAAGTTTAGAGAAAGATTAAACTCTTTTTATTCAATATTTATTGTTTTATGTTGTTCATTTTACTTCATCAGCCGACCATTATTATTTTTTTATAAAAGATTTAGCGAAATAAAACGGACTTATTACCTTCATCTATAATATAAAAATGGATCGTAAAATGTGTTGGTAAGCGCATAACTCAACAATGCCTGGGCCAATTTTACCAATTCTTTTTTTTAAATGTTTGTTGTAATCCAAGGATGGATTTTACGGCGAGAAAAATTCGAATAATTTCCGGGAAAGTCAGAAAGGACCATGGGCAGAAATGTCCCCCCCCACCAACAGAAATGAAACATGTCTCATTTAATAGATCTTAGCAACATTATGTATTTTTACTATGGAGACGATCACCAGATGTATGGGGTTTTCTTGGAAAACCATAATCGTATCGTATGGAATTTGTTTGAAAATGAACACATATATGGATGATTTGCCTTATTTGGCCCTTGTTTTCATTAAAAAAATCCCATTGATTTTGCTACTAAAATAAGTACTTTGTCTTTTTTTGGGTCCTTATAAACATATAGACATGCATCCCGTTACTGTTGGTGGGGGGGGACAGTGCCCATACAAATTCGCCCATTGTCCTTTGCAGCGGGGCGAAGCCGCTGGTAGGCCGCTAGTTATTAATAAGATTATATTAAAGTCGTAGCAGCACATGGTCGTAGCTCGGTAGAGCTGCTGTGGAATACGAGCATGATGATATAATGAAACAAATGAACAATGAATAAAGCAATTTCTGTTGCAAATACTTAGAGGTCGATCTAAATAGTTTGTGGTTTTCGTTGAATCCGAAATATTATAATAAATTGTTAAGAATATTATGCAAAATATGAAGTTGTTTAATGCGAGGAGCTGTTAATTTTTACAGGATGAAAAGTATCTGTAATACATTTTATCATAGTCTATTGAGCGGATAAAATTTGATAAGATACGAAGATAAAGTTGAAATTATAAATAATAACAATCAAGTTTCCTATGGTTTTTATAATATTAATAGTGGCACTTCACTTGGTGTTTTGTATATTTGTACATTTATACCGGGATCTGATCTGGTGAAAATCCTAATAACAATTGTCAAGGAGTTTGTCATCCAGAATTAAAATTAATATAGCCAAGTGAGTTATTGTATATTATTTTAAAATAACCTATTTATATATTATGTTATGACACTTATGACATTGGCAGACAAAGCACGTGGCACGCACGCGTAATCGCCAGGATTCACTAGGGACGCATAACACAGAGGATGGTGCATTGTTAATACGTGCAAACCTTGCCTATTGATCTGTGGGAACGGTGCAACCTAGTTTCCCTTTCAGCCCGCTAGCTAGACCCACCTACGTATAAATAGGAATCCTATAGGTTGCGCCATTATAATTATGCAGTTACGGGAATATACAAAGCTGCATTTTTTGTCATCACTCATCAGTTCTTTCAGGACATTATATTTTTGATATACGTTTAACAACTGTTTTAAATCTTTGCTTGAGGTACAAAGATTTGTACCAAATTCTACTAAAGACCAAACATTTTGTTTATTAGTATCATTAAAATTACGACGAGATCGTTACCAAAAGATTTAAGGTTAAACTGTCTTAACAAACATTAAGTCTTGTTTTATTAAAACATTTTTGGTGTAGTTATTTTTATGGTCAATAGTGAGTTATCCATAAAAATTAATAAAATTGTAAATTTTTTAACGACGTAGTTTCATCATCTAAGGATTATTTCTTTATAAGGAAAGAAAAAGATAGAACAGCAAAAGTTTGTCAAATTCACTAATATGTTATTTCATATAATTGTAAGTAGTCTTTTTATAAAATTATTTCTTCGTAGAAAAAACTAGCTGATATTTAATAATGTCCATACGAGTATAAATAATACAGGGTAAAGAACTAACTAAGTCTCATGTATTACGCTCTTAAATTAATTGATAAATAATCTCACCTAATAATGACGAAAATGAATTAATTACGTAAGCAGCATGAATATAAAGTTTCATTATTAAAATTAATTTATATAAATACGGGGAACATTACAGTTTAGCGCAATACTAATTCATGTAACGAAACCTGTAGTGTGGCTGTAGTCTAAAATACAGCCTCACCAATTTTTTTTTCATAGTTAAGAACAAATAAATACAGATCGCCAACAGAAGGTTAACCTGATATAATCATATCCTATTCCTAAAAATCGTTTTCAACCCGAGCGTTGCTCGGTCTTCTAGGTATATTGATATATTATTTGGGTAAGTACTAAAAAGTTGGTCACGCTAACTCACTCAATTAAATTTTCTATGAAACTTTTCCATTGTGACACGAAAATTAGCCATGTTACAATTTTGTGGGGATAATTTTCGTGTCACAACGGAACTTGTTCACTCTTGTTGTTTGTATGGTTAACTACGCTTAACTATGGTCCAACTATTTGGTCCTTACCCATTTACAACATGTAAACTGAAGTTTTCATTGTTTATTTACCAGACATTACAATATACAATTACACTTAAACTGATAGAACTTCTGCATTTTCTTTCAATACTTGTGCATCGAGTTTAAATGTTTGTAGCCCATGTTAAGATCTAACTTGCGTCACGTAATTGTGAGAGCCAAGCCTGCTGCTATGTTCTAACTTCACTGTTCCTTTCAAAGGAAAGCTTTTCGTAAGTCATGTTTGCCTGGTATTATCATTGCAAATAGTTCACCTCTGTCCGTCCCGAGTTGCAAAATTAGAAAGCGGAATGTATCGCTCATTCCTCAATATGGGGCGGGATAAATGGGATTCGTGGGTCATACACACTCTTAAAAAACAAAAGTTGTCTCTCCTGTAGTCAATAGTTAATAGCTTGTGTGCATATAATGTAAGTCATGTTTTTATATGATAAGTCTAAAGCAGTCCTCACGGCGTTTTTACGGGAATGGGCTTAGCCAGAAAATGTTAACTTTCGGTGTGTCCACAGGAAAGAAGGTAACCTAAATCTGTGTATGACCCTCATGCCTTTATTTATTTATTAAATTCCTTAATACTGGCATGTTATCATTTATCATTGCGTTAATAATATAAATAAACCTAAAGGTTGCAGAATTAAATAGTTTTAAAATCTAGCCTCATATGCTTTTAAGGGTTCCCAAAATTTAAAAAAAAACTCAATGTATACTAATACAAAGTAACATTAAAGCTTAACAAAATATTAATTTAATGAACATGCATCCTTATAAAATGCCCCTTATTTTGTTAAAAAGATTTAAAAATAACATTAAAACATGCGAATCGTTGTTAATCATTTTTTTAAGCTCATACGTTTTAGCTTATCTAAGACTTACCGCGCCGCACTGAGATATGTTTCAGAGACATTTAATTTTAACTTTTTCAAGCTTTTCTGTGAAAAATCGCCACTATCGTACTGGGGGGTTATCATGACATAACAATGCAGTTCTGTTTACACTCAGAGAAAAGAGCAGAGCTATGACAGTTATATAGCTCTGTCCTTTTCTCTGAGCGGAAACAGAACTGCATTGTTATGTCATGATAACCCCCTGATCGTTCGTCTTAAGGAGCGTCCTCAATGAGAGCATTTACGTGTAATAAGCATTAGGCGTCGAATATTATTCAAGTGGTGTAAACGTAGTAACGGTCGGCGAAAACTCTCAATGGGGTTGATCCTTTATACAGAAATAACACAGTTTATAATGCAAGTCGGCTGAGATTCTACGCGGTCAAAACGACATTGCCTTTGATTTTAACTTTTAACGGTTTGGTAACTCTTTATGTACTTGGCAGTAACGGCGGCCAATTCAGCATGTTTGTTTTATTTCCGGCCAACGGGGTGCTACTCTTTAGTTCAGACTTGTTTATAGAGATGGCGTTAAAGAGCATTTCTGTGACTATCAACTCTTCGTATGAACTCTGCGTTTTTATGCCAACCTGGTATAACTGTGGAAAGATTTTCTTTGCAGGTGTTTAATGCGGAACTAGAGATTGGATGAAATAAAATAACACACCCTGGCGATGGCTGATTTGCCTTATTAAAATATATTTACTTGAATATGAGCTATAATTATAGCTTTCATCATGTTAGTATTATATTTTGTGCAGTAAATTCATTGTTTATTTAAAGCACGTGCTGCAATTTAACTGAGCTTACTAGGTGGTTCTGTAATTTAGCAGTCCGCCAATTAACCTGGGCCTCTATCTATTATTTTGTAAAAACGGTAAATATTGCGTTTGACGTACTTCATTTCAGTATTGTTTTTAACTCGGCTGCCATTACTGTCAAATATCATAACGTTGGCAATACGGAAACACGTCAAAGACGGTTTATCGTTATTTATTACTGTGTAGAATCTCAGCCCTGACCTAAAATCTAAAAATAAACAATATTTAATCAAAATGTCTACTGAAATACACACATTCAACGTTCTTTCGGTATTGGCTTTGTTTACTAGGACGTAATGATTTTTAGAAGGCTTTGAAAACGACAAAAAATATTGTTCACTTAAAATATGTTGCTTTTTACTAAACTTCTCTCGTTTTAAAATGACTAAAGCGATGCATTTAATCCCTGGGGACTAAAGTGAAATTTAAAGCCTGGGGACCTAAGTACTTTTTCTTTTAAATCTCCTTATACAAAGCCTTGGAAAACCATTAACAGCCAGATGCATATTGCCATTTGATGACGATGCCCTTGACGTCGTGTGCGGTGGAGCCGGTGGAGGGCAGGACAGTCTGGGGCTGGGGTTCCAACCTCCACCGCTTCTGTTTTCAATTTGTATTCGAACTAATTCGTAATACTTTTCCTTATAAATTCGTTATTTGCGCTTTCATGTAAGTTTTTTTCTGATTTTTAGGATTTGTAGTTTTGGCTGTATATGAGTATTTTGTTTCGGCTTTAAAGCTTAAAATTTCATAAACGGATCCCTCAATCAAAAAATTGTTTACACAAACCCATAATATTTTTGAAAGACCAATTCAACAACAAACCAACACTATAGGGAAGACGAGAAAAAAAATGCAGGTTACGTGTAGTGGAAGTACATATATATATTTTTTTCTAAATTTCATTTTACCACTTTGTTGGCGTAAGTAATTACTATATATTCATGCCAATTGACAGTTTTCTACTACTAAGAGTCTCTGAGCTAGGCTGCGGACGGACGGACAAACTAGTACCGGTAGTAGTGGTAGTAGTAGTAGTAGTAGTAGTAACTAGGGGTTTCTAGTTTGACTACGGAACCCTAAAAAATCAATTAAATAAAAAATAAATAAATATCTGGGGAAATCTCACACAAATTGATCTAGTCCCAAACTAAGCTCTAGGCTTGTACTATGGGTACTAGACAACGATAAACATACTTATATAGAGAAATAAATACTGAAATACATAGAAAACATCCAAGACTCAGGAACAAATCAGCATGGCTTTCCATCTTAGTCCTCAGGGTTGGCAATGCATTTGAGGTCTTAGGATTATAGTCTTGAGAATTCAAATGTGTATGGGTCTCAGATTCCACTTACCATCAGGTGACCTGAGTGCTCGTGTGCCTTCACCTAAAAATGAAAAAAAAAAAAAAAAAAAAAAACAAATATTCGCGCTCATCACACAAATATATGCCCTTACCGGGATTTGAACCCAGGACCGCTGGCTTCGGAGGCAAGGTCACTCCCAACTAGGCCACCGTGTCGTCAAACACGGTTTTAATTCTTAATTAAAACCTAAGGTTGCGTTCAGCAATAGAAAACGATTGTAAAAAAATGTTTGGATCTGTTTGGTATTCGCAAAATGCAACGTCTTTAACTACTGAGCAACATTTTGTTTACTTTTGACTGCATTTCAGTCGATGCACCGGCACCGTGTCGTGACACAGTGCACTGGCGAAACTATGTAGACCAGGGACTCAGAACCAATGAGGTAGTCATTCAGGTCACACTAAAGTGCATCCGGATTTACACTGGTAAACATTTCATTCATAAAAGCCTTTATCGGAAAGAGATGACGCTATATTTCACGGTCTAACTTGAACTTAGTTTTGAATCGATTGCACGCCTCGATGTATGCTGGACTTCAGATATGCAGTTGGTCTCTTCAACAAAGGGATGCAACGACGTGTTGAGTGGAACAGGTATTTATTTCAGATCTTTTAGTAATGTGAACACGTTATAGATGTGAATGTGTGCTTCCCACACTCCGAGCACGAACTTTTACTTTCTATCGAGTAAGTGGGGTTAAAATTTGCATTCGACAATCGTTAGCGAAAATAGAATTGAAACATAATCGCTAAGGATTGTCGATTGCAGTTTGTCTAGCCTCACAGAAACGTTCACTTTATCGTTATCGAGGTAACGTGTACGGCGATAAAAACGCATCGTGTCCTTATTTGAACTAAAATTTGATAGCAATTTTACATTGACGTTCACTTTCATATTGTCATCGAGTATAGGTTTGTCGGCACGAATGGATAAAACATAAGTCATGTTACTTGTCACTGTGAGCCGTTTTAATACAAATACATCCTAATATTTTGTAAACACCTAATTTCAAACGTGTGCGCGCAGTTGAATATAATTGTATCTGCTGCATGCTACGGCCTCGTAGCGCTACGCCGTAGACACTTGTGTTACAGTACAACAAACGCATAGTAAATATTATTATTACAAAATCGTATGTCATTATTACCTTCCTTCTTCAGCAGTTAAGTAAAAAGTCGGATATAGCGCATAAATAAATAAACACAATACTTCAACTCAATAGCGGTTATAGGCTTTTACAAAGTTTTAATTTAATTTTATATAGTACAGCGGCACTAATCTTATTGTTAGTTTTGTCTTGCCACCGCCGATTTGTGAACCTTGTTAGTCTCCCCCTCTCTTCTTAGCGTCCCCCTCAATCCGCTCGATAGTAGCAAACTTGTTGACTGGTGAACCTTTTGCTGTGGTAATAAGGTTGATATTTAAATGGTTAATAAAAACACAGGAATTCAGGTCGACTGCATGCGTCTATGCGCTCCTGGTGATCGCACTCGACGGTCGGAGTGCCTCGATGGAGAGACCGGGTGGCAAGCAAGAGTTTACTTTATATAATATATACGGGGTGGAAAAAATTAACGCCACATGAACGGCAATTACCTTTAAACATTAGAAATAGGCAATTTTACGCAAATTTGACTTAATTTTTATTTGTTAAAAGAATAAATACGGCTTTAATGGTTTTTAAAAATTTGTCATCCGTAACCGATAATTACACTGGTGAAATATTTTAATATAATAAAGTGGTTTGGGACTAGATAGGTTAATTCGTGTCAAACCATCCCCTGATTTTATATACATGTAATTTTTATTTCTTAAAAAGTTCACTATTCAATGTAACGTTGGAAAAATGATCCTATATTTACCTGACTGCCTTACTTCGGATGGCCCAGAGGCCCAGGGCTGGAATTCTACAAGGTAATAACGATATCGTTTTTGACCTGTTATCGTATTGTCAACGTTTTGATAACTCTTATGTCATTTACAATAATGGTGACTGTGACATAAACGATTCTTAAACGTGTCAAACACGATAGAGGCCCAGAAAAAGTGTACGCCTTTTCAAAGCTATGTCAAATACAAAGCCAGAGTGAATGTAAACTTTGCCTCATAGATACTATAGTATATTTTGAAATGTCAACCAAGACGGAAAAATCCGTCAATGGCGTGAAAAAGGTTAAAAATTTGGTATGTCCGACACATTCAAAAGATTTTTTGGAGTCATATTCATAAAAGATTTTTCTTCGCTTATCAGCTTTTTGTTTTACGAAGTTAACTTTGTATGTTTCGTGAGTAGATAAATAAAAAATAATCGATAAAAAAGTACTTAATATTTATTCGCAAGCATGTACTGTTCATTTATGTGCTCCTAGTACAGTTCGGAGCTGATACTTTGTTGCCAGTTCGACAGATCAGTGCGGTGGGCGTGTACGAGCTACGGGAAGGCGTGGTTTGAGCACTCATTCATAAGTTGGTAGTAAGAGTGTAGGTGTGTAGGTGTGTAAAATCATAAGAAATGCCTCTTTTGTATGTAGGGTGTTCACTGGGATTTGATATGTGAAATATATAATGTGACGTGCGATTTACAAGTACATCATTATACTGAAAAGATGAATCCCATTCACTCACAAATCTTATGATTTAAGTGTAGAAAACTAACATAATTTTATTAATTATTAACGTTAACTAATTATTATTATAAGTACAATAAATTGAGTTTTAAATTATGAGTGAATGAGGTCAATCAATATTTTAATTATATTAAAATAGTTAGTGACAATAAAAATCCCAAATATTATTTTAAATATATTGTTTTTATAAAATAGAGTCAAATTTATTACCTTTTACGACGCCTTATTTACCTGAGTGACTATGACTATTACAAGTACAATTTCTTTTAAACCTTTTTTTTATAAAATTTTAATAGTTTATGGTGCGTAAAATTATAAGGCAGTCGACTAGAAAAAGTATCTCTTTGTAATCAACTTACTGCTAATATCGTACATATTCGTATCGGCAGGAAGTGCAAAATGAAATCAATATTTCATCTTTTTTTATAAAAGAATACCTTCCGTTCCGTTGAATAAATATAATGGTGACTAAAAACCTCAACGTGAAAAATGAAACGTCAAAATTAATCGATAAAACCTACTGCCACTAAATGCATATTGAGGTTTACCTAACCAGATTATATATTATGATTTTTACCTCATTAATTATACCTAATGTATAAGCAATAATAAGAAAACTGAAGTCGAACTCTGATATCAGGAATGCAGTAGATCGGCATATAATATAAATCAGGACTTTATGATGTTGCAGGAGTTCAATGCTGTGGTCTGTGGTTATTGCGAATATACATAGCACAGATACATTCGTCATGTACATTCATTCATAAGTACAAAATATTGTGTACCCACACTAATACAACGAAGCATATTACCCTACCCGTAGGTGCTACTACTGCGAGTATGTGTGAGTAAAATGGGTTGGGGGCGTAGGCGTGACGCCACGTCACATTGAACTGCATCTTCTGTGTCATGGGCTCCTAGTATACTGGTATCGTAATATTTCAGGTTTTTCTTCGGCCAATTCTTGGATGTTTCATGTCTTCTGGGGCTGATTCTACAAGGTAAAAAACGATATTACCTTTGACGTGTTTCCGTATTGTCAAGGTTTTGATAACTTTTATGTACCTGGAAGTAATAGCGACCCAGTTAAAAACGGTTCCCTTTTTATAAAAAATAATGGTTAGCTTGAATAAACTAGAGCGCTGGTGTAAGCAAGAGGTGCCGGGAGAGGGCAACGGGTAACTAGCCAATTTTTCTCTGATAGTTTTTAACCCCTGCCCTGGCAATTTTAGTGGGGTCGTCATTAATAAACAGAAAGAGACTTACGACTCACCATTCTCATTCTCATACAAAAAAATACGATGGTTAATGAATCGGAGTCCTGTATTTTATGGGATCCTAGTGCGCTGTTGTTGTTTTTTTATGACTATTGCTTTCCTAGCTACAACATTGTTGTTTAAGTGTTGTAGGTATTTTTTTTATTTTCTACAATATCTTTATCTTCTTCATAATATAAGAAACGAAACCGCTTTTTGCGTCCGTCTGTACATCTGGGCCTCTATTCAAGTGCGTTGTAACGATATCGTTTCTGACTTGTTTCCGTATTGTCAACGTTTTGATAACTCTTATGTCATTTACAATAATGGCGACTGTGACATAAATGATTCTGAAACGTGTAAAACACGATATTGTTTTAACGCACCTGAATAGAGGCCCTGCTAACTCGTTCTAAATCAAGCCACGGATGTTGGTGCGGTTTTTCACAATCAGTTATTATAATGTAATTTCTCACGAATGGTTAATATAAATTAACTAATTCTGGTTTATAAATAGACGTGTTACAAAAACTCTCATTAACCGAACCGAAGTTAGTCTATCTATTATAACTAAAAAATAACGGTGTTCGTAGGTAAGCGCATCACTTGAGAACATATTTTAACTTGGTTAAATCTTTGTTTCAAATTAAGTATTTGTTATAGGTAGGTAATAAAGATAGAGGTGTTATTTTTCGATTTTTTTTTGGAAAAATTTAGGAAGTCTCTTGGGTCAGCTTGTTATAAATTAATAAGAAATTTTGTGCACACTTAGTTTAAGTCTATAATCTTTTAAAATGTTATATAACTACAGAATTTGGGGAGGAATTTCGAACTACTTACGTTTAAGGACGGGGGCTCTAATGAAACGACCTACACATACAAAGCTTTCATCTGTGTGCAACGCACACAGCAGCGCTCCCATTACAATACGTATACTCGTACAATTCTATCAAAGTTCCCTCGCAGCTCTTTCGAACTTATGTTACCCTGGTAATGATGCGGGTAAAATCTAACAACGGGTCGAAGTGACGTTGTAACGTGGCTTCGTGGAAGAAACTGTATGACGAAAAATTTCAATTGTTTTCATTTCAGTTTCTAGCCATATATGTATTCATATTTTATTTAATATATTACATCTTAATTAATATAAAACTTGATTTAGGTAATTTCATAATTCTTTGTAATTTTTACCGACACATTGTACTTATTAAACAGTTTTGTAGTCAATTCATTTTACAACCATTTGATTTATCAAACACTATGCACCATCTTCCTTATCTGTACTTTATTAATAATATAACAATATGAATAATAAGAATCAACTCCTACTTAAACATTTCAAGAATTATTGGATAGGTTTTAATAAATATATTACTAATAGGAAATCCCGTATCTTTAACTAACAATAGACTATTGTATGTTTCAACCGTAACGAAGCGTCTAGAGAGAAATAAAAATTACTATTTTTTCTTACGTATTATCTTGCAACTACATCAAAACGAACCCGCCATTGAATTTGTTAGCACGATAACGATTTTTTGTAAAACAAACAAATTAAATCAAATTACATTTGAAACAAAGATTAACTTTAGGTTACTTGCAAGTTAGTGGAGCTGTTGGGATATATTACGTACCAATTTAGTAGGGATGAAAAAAAGCTTATGTTAACCATACGTCTTTTTTACGAATGATAAAATTCACACGCTGCATAGTGTAAAATAATTTCAATAATAAATTTTAGTACACGACATGTCATTGTGGCTCATTATCGACTCGCGACAGAGGGTGACCTCCTAAAGGCTCGCCCGAACCCCCGAACCCTATAATTTTCCCTCTTGAAAAATGTATGGGAATCGATTCCGTTAAGTCTATAGCGACAGAGCCCCTACACATTTATTCATACATATAAATGAATCGTCGAAATGTATGTACGTGCATAACTTCTGAATGACTCCACCAAATTTGATAATTAGCTTTTTTTGTATTGTCAAGACAAGGTTTTTAGAACAGAAAAAAAATCAAAAGTTTGTTTTACAAAAAAAGAACTCTTTTTATTTGTGAACCAAGTTAAAAGATTTCGTGAAACGGGCCCCAGATCAAGGTTCAAGGCTTAGTGAAAACAAAAATCGCGTCCTTTGTGTGACGCGACTTAGTCATACACAAATTATATAGGTAACTCACGTTACACAAAGGAATCAATTAAGTTTTGTTTTAATTATAGTTTTTTCGTTACTTTTTATTGTTTTATTTATCTTCTTAATTTATAGATATGTTTAGTATAATCTTGTATTATGAGTAGTACACAATGACCCTTAAATTAAGTTTCTTTTAATAATGGCACATTAATATTTTGCCTGAGTTTAGAGCGTGGTTTAGACCAAAGCGTTAAACGTGATCACGCCACATAAGTTTCCGTGACGGATATACGAGTAACCATAGAGAGAGAAAGAGTGCGCCAAAGTTCATATAAAATTGCAAATTAGATTATAGAAACTCCGAAATTGTTTCTCATACCATTATACATTATATCATAAAATCACTTTTCATAACAATGATTAATAATTACACCTCTTTATTCTCAGGATTTTAAAAATATTTAACTGGTAAATAAGGTTAGGTTAGGTTTGTTTTATAAACGTCCTACCATCAGAACGGTTTCAGTAAAAATCACTTTAGGAGTTGCAATGATTATGAATAACAAATTATGCATAAAAAAGGGAAAAAAAATGAAGCGTGATGATTATGAATACAAATCTATAGACGAACAAAAAAAAAGGAATAAGAATTTTATGTGAGCCAATATGGATCCTGTTCAGTTGTCAACTCGTGTAAACTGGGCCTCTATTCAGGTGCGTTAAAACGATATCGTGTTTGACACGTTTAAGAATCGTTTATGTCACAGTCGCCATTATTGTAAATGACATAAGAGTTATCAAAACGTTGACAATACGGAAACACGTCAAACACGATATCGTTATAACGCAGTTGAATACAGGCCCTGGTCTCCAACGGCACCAACTGGAAACCATGGACGTAGATTATATATGCA
Source organism: Acleris holmiana (assembly GCA_949316455.1). NCBI lineage: Eukaryota > Metazoa > Arthropoda > Insecta > Lepidoptera > Tortricidae > Acleris > Acleris holmiana. The sequence continues at coordinate 81,197,805 of OX438762.1, forward strand.
ACAGTGTGCGACAACAGTGCATGACCATGATATTTTAGCTTTTAGACTGTCTCTTTTTAGTTCACTGAATCCCAATAAGACTGTGCGTATCAACTTTCTTTTTGTCGCCTTTTATATTATCACTCCTTCTGTGCCTTCAGTTCTTATTCTATGGAATAAGTGCCAAGCCTCGTATCGTTTGGGATGGCGAAAAATGGTCCTAACTTTACATGTAAAAGCCGTTTTTTCCAGAACAATATGGAACTAACAGCTTCTAGGGCCTCTATTGAACTGCGTTATAACGATATCGTGTTTGACGTATTTTAGAATCGTTTATGTCACAGTCGTCATTATTGTAAATGACATAAGAGTTATGAAACTTACACGCTTAGGTATTTCTACGTTTCTCTATAAACGATAAATGAAAAATAAATAAACTGTCAGTTCCTAGTGTTTAGCTGATAGTCATTCAAACGCTATGGGAGTCACACGGGAGTCACAGATCATGAGGGTGTGTCTGGGAGTCTGTACTTACATACAAAAACAACTGGTGTTTTTTCCCATAAACAGGTACTTATCGAACAGCCCTCGTACTATTCAGTGACTTGTTTGTATTAATAATTTGTTAAATGACTTTTCCAAACTAATTTTTTCTTTTAAGCTATTTTTATTAATTTGAAGCGTTTTTTCCCGAACGCGGTAATTACCAGTCGCTTTTTTCTCCGACCGCGGAGCTCCTATTTCTAGGTTATTAGGCCCTCCGGACCTGCTGCAAGACTGACACAACCTTAACCTACTACATTACGATGTAATTACTTTTGGGCATAAGTGCGGCTGGGATAAAATCGAACGAGAATAAATGCGACTGTGTAAAGACGAACGAGAACAAAGCGACGGTAATAAAACCGAACAGGAAAAATTAAATTAGGTCAAAATAAGGATGGGGAAAATTTGCAAAAAGAAATATACATCACGGAAATAATGATTTGATAATGAAATGTGAAATTAATGTAAGAATCTTTTTCGATTTTGCATTAAAAGAACAAAGGTATTTGCTCTGCTACTATCAGGCAAAAATAACCTACTGAGAGCTTTGCGTAGGAATCTAGAGGCACGTTAATTTCGAGAGTGACACTATGCAAAAAGGAATGTCATTCAAAAGTAAATTATTTTTAATCGCAATAATGTCACTATTTGAATGGTTTTGTTTTAAGTTTAGTGTCACTCTTGAAATCCACCGTGCGTGAGTAAAACGAGCAGTATCTGTAAAATGCAATTAGCACAGTAGTTGTGGAGCTCACGCGTAAATATTAGCTGTAAATTACAAACAATGGAACGTATAACCTCCTCCTTTTTTGAAGTAGGTTAAAAATGTCGTGTATGAGACCGAAGATGCCTCAGAACACTCACAACACACTTTTTACTTATCCTTTCGTCTGTGGGGCGACCCAATATGAGTATCGCTTTTTCAATCGTAATTACTTCTAATAAAATTGAAATTGGAAAAAAAACCGACACCCTATCGGGTCTCCCCATAGACAGGAGGTAAGAAATCACTCCTCGTTTGAGTCAGGGGTTAAGATACTACCAGGATTTCATATCTTACCAAGAGAGGCAAACATCGTCGAAACACACTAACAAGAGCCTCTTGATACACACAGCATGTGTACCCATACGTCACAGCGTAGTGTTGTATGATTACTCACACAAAGACAACGCTTACGTTGATTGGAGTTCAATACTAATGTATACTGCTACATGTGTTAAACAGTGTACAATGTATTAACACACGACCGTCTGGGCTTCATGAATTCCTAGTACTTTTGCGTAACACGCTCTACACCAGTTGCCCTCTATGTACTGGTATGGACGCTCGTGGTCGAGATGGAAGTATAATATTTAAGAGGGCGCCCTTGTTACTTTTATTGTGTTTTCTAATAAACTAAGGTGATTATTACCTTTTATTTATCTTAAAATCTAAGAGCCCTTACACTAGGCCGGTTTTTATCACGATGCCAAAGGTTGGTCTTGCATCTCTTACATTAAATTTGTCGTACTAAATGAAAGGACTGTATCACATTTTTGATCAAATCAAGTACCGCTGTCATATAATAACCCGGTGCATTTTCTTAATTCGTATGCGGATGCAAAATTTCAGCTCAAACGGACGACGGCAAGGAATCAAACAATATTGTTTTTCTTTTACTTACTCATGATATTTAACTATTTTGTATTTATAGTTATATTTACTTATTGGGGTACACTGCATAGTGGTGAAATTACTTTTTAATAGACACATAAAAATTGTATAATACCAAAGATCTATAGATTATATAAATGCATTTGCCATAACTTTTGACAAAGGTCTTTTCAAGCCAGTAAGATTAATATAATAATTTAAAATAAAAAAAAACAATTAAGCAAGCGTTCAAAGGAATTCCGGCAAACCGGATATTCGGTACTAGGAGTGCATATTTAACTACGGGAGGCAAGCATTGGCGAATCACACGAGTAAGAGCCCCTCAATGCACACGGCACACGATAAAAGGAAGAGCACATGCGCAGTCTTGCTCACGCACACACACCAGTAAGAGCTCCTGAATGAATTCTGAACACATCTCGTGACCCCGTGGTTACAAATCGCTGATAACAGTGATTTTATTGTTATACAGTTGCTGATTTACCATTCATCACCAACACACGGAAACGATGCAGGGAGCTGCCGGTGGCTTTAGTTATTCTTTTAATTTTTGTTATTTTCTCTTTCTTTGCCAATGGCTTTCATCCAACTTTTTTTTGGTTTCAAAAATTATTAACCCTGGGCCTCTATTCAGGTGCGTTAAAACGATATCGTGTTTGACACGTTTAAGAATCGTTTATGTCACAGTCGCCATTATTGTAAATGACATAAGAGTTATTAAAACGTTGACAATACGGAAACAGTTCAAAAACGATATCGTTATAACGCAGTTGAATAGAGGCCAACACTTTCACAACAAGTACAACTCGTATTAACCATTGTTTTTAAGAATATCACACAATAACACACAAAAGTCGAAATAAGTCTCACTGCAAACATTAAGTTTGTGAGAGTAACCATTTTTCTACATACTCGTATCAGTGTTGCTAGTTTTATTTTATAAACTCCTACTATTACCAGGTTGAGCAATGATTGTAGCAGGAAGGTAGCGGTTCATACACGTATTTCTAGAGCCTTATATGAATATAATATACTGATATCTATAACCCTTTTAAAAATAAACATGTACTACCTAGTTAACATTTTGTTCGCAGGACATCGTAACTTTTTAATATGGCAATTGTGTAAGAGGGACAAACAGACACAAAGTGAGTCTTTTCTTAAAACATAAGCATTCTAGTAAATCTACAAATTCCATGATATAACCACTTAAATTGTTTTAATGTGTTCACAGAATTTTTGCCAGCTCTTGGACTATTACTACTTTTAGTAAAAAACGTGAAAGTAGTACGGAGTTTATTTTCAGAACTTGTCTTGATAGAATTCGACCATAAAGAAAGAAAATGAATCTGACAAATTTGACATGAATGTACCATAGTTTTTAGTTATGCTTATACTTTTGATAGTTACATATTTATTCTCAATTTTTCAGGTACAGTGTCAGTTTTTGTCTCGTATGAAAAACCAAAATGAGTATTCATATAACAACAGTGGATTTTTACCACCGTTTTCATATATTATTAAAACTAGGCCTCATGTCGACCAATACGATTATGGTGGGGACTTGGAGAATAATGTCAGCATGGAAACTGAGGTAATGCTTGGTTGAGACTACTGCACTATGCACTTTCACTCACGCACTCAGCGTCTTGGACTAAAATATAAATCTGTGATAGTTTCATGCAGCTAACACGTCAAATTTGAAGCCACAAAGTGTAAGCCTAATCATCTCGTACTAGTTGCAATTTGTCTAACTTTGAGTGGCATCTTATTAATGCGTGGACTACTTGTTTATTTTATTAATATAATTCTTAGATCAGTGTACACCAAATACCTATGTATATGGACAGCTCAAATACATATCGTCAATACTTTTAAAAAAACTCGTATCTCGCATTTCGTATGTAAAAGTATGTCCTTTCTCAGGATTCAAACTATCTATATACCAAATTTCATCTAAATCTATCCAGAGATTATCCACTACAACCTCACAAACTCACAAGCTTTACCTTTATAATATTAGTACCTATTGATAATTATTTGTCCTAGTCTATGTAAGGTAAAAGATCCTATTATGGACATTGCTTCAGTTATTAGTAATCCCAAAAGTAAAGCTTTCGAGGTTGACATGCTTTTAGTGTTATAATTAGATTATATTTTAATTATACGGGATTACCACTATTAGAATGAAATGTTCAGTATTGGCAAGTTTTCTAATTTGACAGAGACAGTCGTAATTCTTAGGCTGACCTGCCTGCCGGCTAAAAAAGTGTTATTTTTAGTAATCAGAAAAGGCTGATGTCACTATAACTGTCAAAATTTGTTTCGATCAGATCCCGCACATTTGGTGCCGCTGACGTAAAAGTGACGTAATTTCATATACAGGAGTTGTTTTATAACACAAGCGGTAATTGCAGTTACCAAATTGTAATATTCTATAATATATATTATATATAACATATCAATGCATGAAAAATCCACTTAAATAAAAATGTATACTTTGTGTTGCATTTCAATAACTATTTTAGTTTATATTATTTAATTTTCTAAGTGAATGACAATCAAACAAGTTTCATATCTTATCTTCGTTTATTTTAAATTACGATAAAGATTAACTAAAGAGGTTATTATGTAATAAATAACAATGATAAAACTAATTTCGGTCGACTTTGTATCAACGGCACCAAATGTATGGGGTCTGGTTTTGATCTTATTTATTTGTAAAGGAGTGAGGACCAAAAAGTTGGACCATAGTTAAGCGCAGTTTACCATACAAACAACGAAGACGGAAAAAGTTCTGAGGCACGAAGAAAAGTATCTTTACGATGGTATGTCTAATTTACGTCGTACAACGTTAGCGTGGCCAAATTTTGGTCCTTACCAAAAGAGGATTTATGCTTTGGTTCTTGGGCGGTGTCAGAATAGCTAACTAATAAAATGTAATGTAATTCAACCCAAATATTTATTTTATATTGACACAGTTGTTTTCCGATTTAATTCATCAAATTAATATGTGGCACCGATGTTAAGTTTAGTAAGGCTTATTTAGGAATAAAAATTAGAGTAGCTCTTTCATAAGTAATAACAAAAATATTTAAAAAATTTACTTTCCTGTTTTTTTTCATAAATAACACTTTAACATATATTGTATTAAGCCTAACCAAATGATAAAATAATGGCTTTTTACTTTTTATACTTTTAGAGAAAAGTCATATTTTATGAATTCGGATTAGATTTTTTCCCACTGGGAAATTTTCAACAAAACTCGGCACAATAGTACTAATAGGTGTAAATTACTATAGTCAAAAAAAGTACAAGCTCTTAATCATGCAGGGCATTATGTCTTCTCTTATTCCTTTTATCTATAATATAAAAATGAATCGCAAAATGTGTTGGTAAGCGCATAACTCAACAACACCTGGACCAATTTTACCAATTCTGTAATCATTTTACCAACCTGTATTGTGTTTGTTACTGTCAGGTGAAGGTTCGAAAAAAAAAACTGAAAAATCCACTGGGAAAATCAGAAAATCGCTGGCGGGCCGCGAGTATATCATACATCTAATATCAATATACTAAGGGTTAAAATATAACATTAATTACTTGTTAAGAATAATTCGGAAATTCATTTTATTTATGAATGAAATATGATCGATTAGACTAGTATCACTATAAATATTATTATGTACATTTTAAATTTATACGCTGTAAATGAAGTTTGTAAAGGTTAACCTTCTTAGTGTATGACATACATTTAAAAAGTAAAAAAATTGTGATTATAATAATTTAATTATAATTTTATTATATATTTATCGCGGCCGCTGCCATTAATAGTATTTTTTTTATGCCTGGTCCTAAAAAACAGCACTTTGCAAGCTGTTTTTACAACAGTAAGGTTAACATTTCTGAGTGTAGGAGAATAAGTAATTAGTTATATTGCAACAATAACAATAATAATTTATTTTCTTCAACAGACTTCAATCACTTATGATTACAAAGAGAAACGCTCCCCGTGCACGCCTTTTCAATTAAACGGTTCATTGACCTGGAATTCTCTCCTACCTTTTAGGATTCCTGTAAAGAAAAACAAAATAACTGAGAAAATAGAAAACTTACCACCAACACATACCACATTAGTTGAAGACAAATATATATTTAATTTTGTCAATTGGAGCGCGGTCGCTGACGACAGCAATGAGTTGGGAGCTCCTAATTTTCGGGAGCGCGTCATATTGCCTCTTTCTCGGTATAAAGCTGTAAAACAGTTCCCAGTCACCAAAACAGCTATCAAGCTTGTTGAAGATAAAAATATACTGAATTTTGCCAACAGGAGCGCGGTCACTAACGACAGCAATGAGTCGACAGCTCCTATTTCTCGGGAACGGGTCATTTCGCCTTTTCCATGGTATAAAGCTGTAAAAAAAATCACAGTTACTAGAACAACTACCAAGTTTGTTAAAGATCAAAGTATAGTTAATTTTGACAATTGGAGCGCGGTCACTAACGACAGCAATAAATCGACAGCTCCTATTTCTCGGGAACGCGTCTTTTCGCCTTTTTCGTGGTATAAAGCTGTAAAACAATTCACAGTTACAAGAACAGCAGCTACCAAGCTTGCTAAAAATAAAAGTATATTTGATTTTGTCAATTGGAGCGCAGTCACTAATGACAGCAATCAATCGACAGTTCCTATTTCTCGGGAACATGTCATTTCACCTTTTTCACGGTATAATGCTGTAAAAAAAATTACTGTTACTAGAACAGCTACCAAGCTTGTTGAAGATAAAAATATATTTAATATTGTCAATTGGAGCGCGGTCACTAACGACAGCAATGAATCGACAGCTCCTATTTCTCGGGAACGGGTCATTTCATATTTTTCACGGTATAATGCTGTAAAAAAAAATGCAGTTACTAGAATAGCAATCAAAGTTACTAACGATAAAAATATATTCAATTTTGTCAATTGGAGCGCGGTCACTGAAGACAGCAATGAATTGAGAGCTCCTTTTTCTAGGAAACGCATCATGTCGCCTCTTTTACGGTATAAAGCTGTAAAACAGTTCCCAGTTACTGAAACAGCTACCAAGCTTGTTGAGGATAAAAATATATTGAATTTTGCTAACTGGAGCGCGATCACTAACAACAGCAATGAATCGACAGTTCCTATTTTACGAGAACGCATCACTTCACCTTTTTCACGATATAAAACTGTAAAATATTTCACAGTAACTAGAACAGCTGTTCTTAAAGATTATTCGGTATTGAGTAACTTAAAACAGTCGAGGACAACTACAACGACACGTAAATTGAAAATCAATCATTTTCCTATTAATAACCTGGATTTCCCCTTTCGAAGTCGAAAGAGTTTTCTACCTTCTACTTTAAACTTAAATTCCAAGTGTTCTTTATTAAATATTTCATACTTATCACCTCATTTTGTGTATCGTTTTAATAGTATCACAAGGAAACCTGTAACGACGATAAAATCGCAGTCTAACTTTTTATATTGTTTAACTATAAAATATGAAGCAATGCCTAGTTGTAAGACTGAAATTACAACATTTACTAGCAAACATACCAAAAGCTCGTCTTCTTCCATTTTCGACAACTTCTGTACTTCGTTTCGGTCTTTATTCATCACCGGTTCCTTATTCATAATGTTTGCCAATCGTTCATCTTTTCTTTGATAGCATTCAGTAGTTTGTCTTTCCACTTTGTCTCATTTGTTATACCTACGTCATTTTTTTTACAATATAATACAATACTAGTCTTTATTGAACACCAAAGAAAAAACAGAACACGGAACAGTACATTTAAATTATAGGTATACAGCTGGCGGTCTTATTTGGTCACTTTCGGTTTTCGTATTATTATTTGAAGTAGTCTTCGCTATTTGTTTTATCTTCGTTAAACATCTACTACCTACTGGGCTGTCCCAACAAGTAAAGAGACAAAATTACATTAAAAATATTTAATATAATTATTTTAAAAAGTAAAGGTTTATTTATTTATAATAAATCCTGTATTAATAATATGATATAAACTATACTGAATAGGCGCCTACTATTATTTTTTTATGGTTAATTGCTGCCTGTCTGATCACAGCTTTTCAAGATCTCGAAGCTACAGTGTTGGCCAATCTGGTCCACCGATAATTAAATAAAGTTACAGATTCGGGGTTTTCCGCTTGCATTTTTACATAACGACCATATCTATCTACCTCGACAAAAAGCAAGAAAATATCTCTTGCCAGTAATGCAATTTTTATCGACAGGAATCAGGCTCGACATTAGTAATGTCAACTTCCTATGTTTTTTTGTAAACTTTTCCGTGGCCGATTTTAGTGTGCTCCTTTTGATCTTTAATATACGTTTGCCTAGACAATATTCCAAAATCTTAAATTCCTGGTTGCTTAGCCCTTATCCTGGTAATACCAAATCTTTGATATCTTAGATTTTACTGCTGTAACAATAACAGATGTCAATGATATTTGCTCAAATGTCTTGTTAACTTTATTTATATTTTGAGCGTTTGCAACTGTAGGTATGTAGTCCTCCTGTTATGTGCTTAAAACATCGTTTCTATAAAACTTTAAATAATTCTGTTAATACTTGTTTTTTAAGATTCCTCTTCAATTAAATGATATATCATATCCGTTTTCCCGTGACATTCATAGTATAAAACAAGTCTGTACTCATCTAGTACTTGTTCCACTTGGTTTATTGTTGAAAACAACCAAAACAGTACGTGACTGCCAGCTTATTTAAAATATTTGATATTGACTGTTGATATGAGAGTTGGTTTAACCTTTTTTAGATGTTTTCTCTTTGACCAATTTTGTTTATGAAAGTTGTCTCTACTTCTGGGACAGCCTTATTACGTAATTGTTGCCAGCATTTACCTAAGTTCCTTACCAAGTCTCTTAAACATGTGAGATATCAAATGATACGAAAATCGATCTCAAACACCAGCAAACGTTATAAAAAAACCAAATAACGAATTAGACAGTGACGAATAACAGTTATACTCATTAAGTGAAAGACAAACTATCAAATGTTTCCAACGGTAAGCGAAAATGATTAATAAAAAACTGGTGATGAATACAGAACTACCCTGCATTCCCAATTTTAGTTCCAGAGCTCTAAGTTCCAGATATTCCTAAACGAGACTACTTTGCATCTGATGACTAGACCCCGGATTTTTGCCGCAATGACGTCACAATAGGGTAGTTTGGGGAGTAAATGGGAGGGACTACTGATGACCAATACTGACATTTTCAAAAAAATTGAGTCAGTTGCTTTGAGACGTGTATCTTTGAATATTTCATTTGTATTCTCAATTCCATTTCAATCCTCGGGAATCTTTGAATTCATAAATTGTGTTGTATCTTCTGACGATTGAACCAACCCTCCTTAAAGCTCGGCAGTCAGCATCCTAGAGGAGGGTTGGGTCAACAGCCAGCTGTCTCACTACGGCCGCTTCTTGACTTGTCGGTATGCTTGCAGTAAAACGTACAGGTGGCGTAAACGCTGCGCATTGATTGGTGAATGCCACTGGTTACCATAGAAACCCTTGCCGATTCCGTGTTTTACTGCAAGCATACCGACAAGTCAGGAGGCGACCTACCACTCACATCCACATGCGAATGATTGATGACAATATACAGTGTGCCTTAAGCATTAAGCATTCGAGCTTAAGCTTTAGCAAGCCGTATCAGAAATATACCCAAGAAAACTTGAAAAAAAACTTGAAGAAAACTTGTTTTATGTCAAAAACTGTGCACAGGATCTGATTTAAGCAGTTTTTAGGTGTAGGCATAGTGTATAGTGTAGCAAGAATGCAAAAAGTGGCCTCCAAGAGAGGTAAATGTTCTATGTCTAAGACGTTAATGAATTAGAAGCATATGTTGAAACGCCGAATCTAAATTTACGCGCAAGTTCACGTCTGCGTCTCTCCACGACGATTTTGTAACAGAGCTCCCTGATATGACCTGATACGATCGTTTGCCAGTATTGCTTAATAATTTTGTATCATTTACTTACTAAAGGAGAGGTAAATTGTTTATACAAAACGTAAACAAAGTTTAATTGTAGTGCATTTCATACATTGCATACTCAAAAACCCGAGCGGATTGCGAGCTGTGTGAATTCTAAGCTAATATAAATTTTTAAAAGGCGATTCAATGGCCCTAAACATATAAATGCCTTTAAGTTCAACAAGTTCATGACGGGTGCTAGACACAACGTCGTTATTCTAAATGATTGTCGCGTCAGTTACATCAATACATACAAAGATGTACCTATCTATGTCCAAAGTGATTGAGTGAATTGTTTTAGTTAAGTTTTCTTTAAATGTAATATTTTATAAAATAAATACATGTATTTTTGTAGGAAGTCAATAAATAATATACAATAACTAGGCATGTTTTATTTTCTATACTAAAATTTAAGGGACTCAAGTTCATTCGTGTGTAAAAGGGTATTGGGATTTGTTATCGTCAGGGGACCGAATTCTGGGCTGGGATTCCACACGGTAATAACGATGGTCAGTTGGCGTAGTTTTTATCTGTTGTATGAAAATGTAAAAAGTCAGTAAATTGTGATAGTAGACATGATTTACAATACTAACCGAGGACAAAGATAATCCTTCATACTTTCACTTTTAGGTAGCAATTGTAAAAAATGATCCAATCTTGCTAATTTTTCCTACCTGTGTTGGAACATCTGGTATAAGTATATAGGTATAAGGAACATCTGGGGCCCATTTCATAAACACTTGTAATTTGTAATACAAGTGGAAGTCTGTTTTAATCAGTACGTATTAAATCTACTACAAGTTACAAGCTTTCAGAACCTCTGAATACCCCATGAATAAACTGTTCCTAGAGTAGGCGAGATATAGTTCTATCAATGAGACTTCGTTCCAGACACGTTCCATTGAACAAATTTGGTTAATGATGAAAAAAGAGCTTTCACTCATTTGTGCAGTCTGTAATACTTCAGAAGATGTATACCATGTATTAATGGAATGTGTTCGGAATGAGTCATTCAGAGTACAATGTACATTTCTCAGCGAAGTGGGTGGTTGCAACAGCGCTCTGGCCTTCCCTCTGTAGGACAGGGCGCGGGCTCTGCTGAGGCTAGCCAATTATAAAATTAAGAATAGACGTAACGTTGTCACATAAGTTTAAAAAAAAAATGTCTTATGTAGCGGCATTTTTGTTTACACGACAAAGCTTTTTATATAAAGATAAAAAAATTACAAGCTTTTATGTCATGGGCCCCTGGCCGTCACTGGCTCTTGGGCTTTCGGCAATTTTATGACATTGCTATTTCTAGTGGTATGAGCTTACATTATTTACTAACTACACTAGAGATCGAAGAAATCGAGCGAACATTTTTACACCTTAACGTTTTTTAATTTACCGGTTAATGTCAGCTTCTCCTGGGGTTATTTATTATGATCTAGCTATGCAATTCATTTTACGGTGAGCATAAAGGACAGAGCTATGGCAGTCATATAGCTCTGTCCTTTAAGCTCACCGTAAAATTAATTGCATAACTATGTCATAATAACATTAATAACCCCCTGTACCTAAAATATCTAACAGTAATAAATTTAATAAGATGGTAAAAATGTACCAAGGTTCAACAAGACTTTTGGCATGGATGGCACAAAAGTTTACTCGTATCAAAAAAATCAACCTAATGGTATAAGGGTAAGCCTGATTATAATAGGGCTATGATAACATTTTAAGACCAAGGAGAGCAAGATATACCAAGAAACTGAGTCGTTTTGTAGTAATTTTACAGCTTAAAACAAGGTTTACGACCTTTTTGCGAGTCGTACAAAACAAAGATAAATAAATTAAATGCAGTATTATGTATTTCCTTTAATCATATGTTTATTCCATTAAGTAGACATCAATAAAATTTTCATTTTTCCCCTTTTAACTCTAAATATTAATGTTTCGAATATTTACAGTAAAACACTTTTTCCCTTCCCCATGCCCTTCAAGATAGCCAAACAAAACAAAATAACTCCTACGTTACTATCAAAATAAGGATGATTAAATATGGTCACTACAGAATTAAACATTATGAGTAGTAGGCATTACGGCAACATAACATCGATTGTGGCTTTAGAAACGACATTATAGCAAAATAAGGAAATTCAAACATTTCAAAAGACGCTGTGTACACCTGTACCTAATTTTGTTCATGACAACACCATTCTATGACATGACCGTACTAGGAACGTGTCTGGAATAAAAATATTTTTGTATTGACAAGTCTCGAGACCTTGCCCACTAACCCATTCCGTTACCGACCTACCTCCGGGCCTGCACGTTCCTATTACGCTCATGGTATGATACGGTGTAGAAAGCAGAGACGTTTAAGCATGACATTGTTTCATTTGCTTGCATTTTGCTGTCGACCATAGACATGAATATTGCGATGTGAAATATTATGCTAAAAAATACAGTATGTAAACTAACTAAAACCATTTGTTTGATTCCGCATGTACATACATACATACATAAATCACGCCTGTTTCCCAGAGGGATAGGCAGGGATTACTTCTTTCCACCTGCTACGATCCTGACAAAGCTCTTTCGCTTCTTCCACATTCATGTCATCGAGTCATGCATGCACGTCGGTTTCGGGTACTTAAGATTCGGCCCTTTTCCAGTATTTCCCCGATTTGATTAAAAAAAGTACGCCTAGGGCGCCCCCTTCCGACCCTTCCACTCACTTTCGTACTATATATTTCTTTCGTCAATCGTTTTTCATCCATCTTTTCCAAATGACCGAACCATCGAAGCATGCCATTTTCAATCTTAGTCACTACATCTTCTTTCAGACCACACTTCTTTTAAAGAGATGATTTTAGTAAGTTAACATCTGTATAATGAGATACAGCCATACGTCTAGCGTAACGTCGCAGTGCATATCTTTCCAGGGGGCCTAGTCAAGATACATAACGCTAAGGCGAAATCCGTAAATAAATAAAATAGATTGGATTGACGTAAACTGACAACAGATCGCTCGACTGCTTAAGTAAACTCTATAAATTTCGAATTGGTGGAAAACAGAAACGTTTAGAAGCACTTGCGTCTTCGCTACACCCTCCTATTCCCCTATGTGGGTCGCCAGCACAGGTATATCAATAAAAACAAAATTCGCATTTAATATAAATGTTCGTTATTGAGCTCCCAATGAAGGCACTAAAGGTAAAATCAACAAAATGTGCGTGGTCGACATGACGCTAATCTCACTTAATTGGTTAAAAATATTATTAATGTAAATTAATGGCATGGCTACAAATTTACTACCATAATGGCCTTACGAAACGGCAATACAACATGCACTTCGCGGCATAAACATTGTGAAACATTAACATTTAGCACTTAAATTGTTTGTAGGGTGACATAAATAAAGCTCACGTCAATTATATGCTATGTGTTCACATTCCTATTACCACTTAGCACTTTATTATAAAATAGGTACAAAGTAAGCAATTTTTAGTGTTGAATGAATCCAAATTCAGTGGGTATACGTTAAGTACCTGAAGTGTAATGCCTGTTGCCAACTTAAGTAGCAATTCCACCATACGATGTTGACCACTTAACGAACGATTAGAGTGTTAACAGTTGTCAAAATGTATGAACAAACAGTCGATTAGGATCATACACATTCTTAAAAACAAAAGTTGTCTCTCCTATAAGTTATGCTTTTATATGATAGGTCTAAAGCAGTCCTGACGGTGTTTATGGGGGAATGGGCTTAGCCAGTAAGTTAGCCCTTAAAAACGTTAACTTTCGGTGTGTCCACAGAAAGGACGGTAACCTAAATCTGTGTGTGACCCATTAACATTGATTAAATAAAACATCATATGGTGTAATTGGTACTTTGTCTCCACCATAAGATTAGTCACGTTTATGGCATTACTATCGGGTTTAATATTATGTATTCAAAAGTCCGCTATTAAAATTATGGTGACTGGTTTGAGTTAAATTCACTTTCAATACTCGTACATGATCCATACATATTAAAATAATAAAATAAAGCTTTTCAAATACGACTGTTAACCCTTTTCTTGGCAAAATAAAAAAATAATGTGAGTTCAAACGTCTTCAGAATTTAAAACAGCATTCAAAAAATGTTAACAAAAATATTAAAAAGTGAATGTATGTATGGTGGTATGTATGTATCTTATAAGGGTATCGTATCGCAAACACTAAAAACGTTTGTCAGCTGTTTCATTTGCCATAATTTTCATTTTATTCTGAACCCAATATCTTATCAAAAATTTTAATGATGAGATATACTTGCACAACGTGTAGGTTAGGTTAGGTTTATTTTACATATAACAATTCAGGAAAGTTAAACGGTTTCAGAGAAGAATGATTTTCGGACAAACGAAAGTTATTGCAAATAAAACAGCTGGTAAAGGTTTTTAGTGTTTCAGATAGGTAACCATCTTATATGATACATCGTCAAGAAAAGGGTGGTTGAATGTATGTTTAGTCACCTGTACATTATGTTAAATTTATGTCATCTCATTAATCTCTAGCAGCTATAGATAAACGCCCTTAGTACTTTAGATTAAAATATATGGATGGAACAATAAACTTACTTTTTCCGATTTGTAAATACAGACACATACTAAAGTACAACCTTGTCATAAATGGACGAAGGTATTGTTTTATATTAACAAAAGTAAGATATCGCGTTGCATATTGTGCCTCACCGCTTTAACACGCTGCTCTCAAATCCAGTGAACATAGACAAGATACTAAACGTCTTTATAAACTGTAAACAATGTATGGAGTTTATGGATGGATCACTTTGATAATACATTGACAAACACTAATGACTGTTGTTTTACTGTCGTAAGGACAAATGAAGAAGCAGCCCAATAGAAATACTTAAAAAAATCTATGTCCTCGTTTGGTTTATTTTGCTTATATGAATAATAATTAACTGTGTGAGATTGTAAGATGTATGTTTTTAATTAACGTCTTGAGAGAAAATACTTATTCAAAGGACCTTGTGGGCAGCAGTTTTAGCAAAACAGCGGATTTTATTTGCTGACATAATAAGGTTTCTAGTCTAATGAATGTTACGGGCAGGTTCTTGCAAGGAAAGAAAATCCAACAAATTTTCCGGGGTCTGAAAGTTCAACACTTTTGCATTATTCCTCACTGAATTGTCGAGGATGCCGTGTAATATACAACCAACAGCTTTTGTCTCGGTGAATCCACACTTTTGAACTAGCTTAAGCTTGTCAAAATAGTACCTGACATAATTCTCACCATCGCGAGTAGTACGAGCCAGCATCTCTTCGAGAAGCTGACCGTAATCTTGCTCATTGGGAAATGCCTTTCGAAGTTTTATCTTCCATTCTCTCCAAGTATTTACAAAAGACGGTATAGATTCATACCACGTCTTAGCATGTCCAACAAGATTTTCAAGAGCAACATGTATGGTTTCTTCATCATTCCAGTTATATAAAATTGCACATTCATCTACCTCCGCAAGCCAACTATAAATATTTTGTGACTTACTGGTAGGATCGAACTTTGGTACTTTCATTTTAAACTGGTTGTTATTGTATTTATCTGTATTGACTAGGTATTTATTCCGCAACTGATTAACGAGGACAATCACCTCGTAAGTAGAATAAGGAGCCTCCGCCGAAGGTAGCTCAAATCTGTACTCTTCTGACGATGGAAACGGCGCGCTGGGCACTGGGGGCTGCTCCATTTCCATTACAGTCCAGGTTGCCACAGAACTTTTTCTGGATGACTTCCGCCCAGCCCAGAGAGACTGGATTCTCCTTCTCTTTAAAGGGCCTCGAGAAGATTTATGGCGCGAGATGCCGGTTGGTTTGTTTCTTAATGACATCACTTCTGAAAGTAGAGAAAAAACTTTATAAATTTTATTATCTTCTTAGCGTGTAGATTTTAATATGTTACTTTTAAATCACCAAATGCAAAATTTTACTTCAATATTTAACAATGGCGGCCTAATGGTTCAACCAACTGATCCTAAAACAAATGAGCCTTAATGTTATAATTGTATGTATAGGCACACATAAACTATTATTAGAACTTATTAAAAGGTTCCCTGTCCCATGAGGCACATGTGCCTCATGCCCAAAGGTTAAGAAAATGCAGATTTCTTAATCCTTAAATATATACACATATGTAACACAAAAAAAATAGGGTAGGGTACTTATAAATAAAAAAACATTTATTTCACCGATTTAAAAAGGTACCCCTAAGGAGCTAAAATAAATAAGGGGGCGGTAACTATTTTTTTATCAAATTTACTTTAAACTTGGTTAAAATGCTCTTTAATGCAAATAATGAGACCATATTTCAGTGATTTCTAAAATTCAACCCCTAGGGAGTGAAACGGGGGTTGTAAAGTTTGTATCGAGAAAAATGGTTTAAGGTCAAATTTACTTGAAACTTAGTAAAAATGCTCTTTCGTGCAAATAACGAGACAAATATTTCAGCGATTACTAAAATGTAATCCCTCGGGGGATGAAAAACGGGGTTTTAGTTTGTAAAGGCTTTTTTATGGTCAAATTACTTGAAACTTAATACAAACACACACAGCTTAGTCAATTTCTGTGAAATTGTCCTGTACTATTATTATTATTTTATTACTAATTTCAGCTATTACTAAAAATAACCCCAGGGGCGATGGGGTTTGCAAAGTTTTTATAGGAGAAAATATTTTTTATTGACAAATTTACTTGATACTTTGTAGAAATTTAATGCTCTTCAGTGCAAATAATGAGACATATATTTCAGCGATAACTTAAATTTAACCCCACGGGGTTAGTATCTGAGATCGTAAAATTTAGATCTATATTAAATCAAATATAAAGGGCTAAAAATTGTGTCAAATAACTCTCGTAGATTATTTGAGCTACATTAGTAAAAGCTAATGTCACAATTTACCTATTTGTAGGCCGCAATAATCCTGAAAACCGGGCAAGAGCATGTCGGACCATGCTCAGCGTAGGGTTCCGAAGCCGTTAAGTACTACAAACATAAATACCAACCAGTAATAACTAATTTTCTATTTAAAGTCAATTGGTGCCGTCTTAGATGATTTTAGTAGGTATAAATACTTTAATCGCCTGTATCTCAAGAACCAATGATGTCTACTTAGTGGTGATAGTTTCGCTTTAAAATTCGTTATATATATGTTCCTTCATATAAGCTTATTAAAAAAAATACCTTTTATTGTACCACTTTGTTGGCGTGACTAATATGCTTATTCATTCAAAATTACAGCTTTCTAGTACTAAGAGTCACTGCGATAGGCTGCGGACGGACAGACATGGCGAAACTATAAGTTTGACTACAGAACCCTAAGAAAGCCGACAAACCTACCCTACACTTTGGTGACTGAGCTGGAGGTAAAAAAAGCCTACCACGAAGTTAACTTATGTTTATGGTTCATAACATATGTTTTTTGTTTAAACTATCACAGAAAAACAAATGAATAATGTTTATAAATTTCTACTCTAATTTACGGTTGTTTAGTGCCATGGTCCTCGTATAGTTCTCATTAAAAGAATATTATGGGGAGGGTTAAACCAATTATCAAAACTTATGAATCACCCCTCGTACGTGTAATCAAACATAGCTAAAACTCACCTGATCTTGCTATTATACATATATATAAGCACAAATATCTTTACACAACGTAAATACACTCGTACATGGCCACGATAGCAAATCACAATAACACCTAATTGTAAAAGAAAAGTTATTTCGGGTTACATAGTCCCGTTGCTAGCACTTATTCAATTAAATGCATAGCAGGGATGTTATAAATGTTTATTATTCATATTTGCGGATAATATCACAAATAACCCGGCGAGAAATAAATGCTTTCTATTGATTCATCGTAATCGTGATGCCAGCTGGCTTTTCACGCAAGCGCAGACCGGCCCAGTCATGATGTCCGCCGGGTGTCACGACATGACCTGCACAATGTATTTGTCAAACGTTTGCATAGAAATATTTTAAAGGTTACAAATCATTCACATAAGCGTATACTTTTACGAATGTTCATAAAATCCTTTTCAAAGGGTGTTAGATAATTTCACTGTCCTAAGCAACGCGACGCCCCGCTTGGTCAAACATCAATCATTAATAATTCATTAGCAGACATTTAATTATAGGAATATAAATTGATTGCTCGTAGGGAGTTACTATATCGATAAAGTCACTTATCGATTATTTTTCCATGTACTTAAGTTCGGGAGCAGTGTCATGCATTAAGAGATTGCCTTTGACCAGTAGTGGACTAATTCGGGCTGATTATGGTGATGATGATACTTATTTTGTGATCGCTCTAAGTTTTGTTTAAACATAATTTGATTGAAAGTGTAATATATAATATAACAAAATAATAACTTAAATCTGATCGTCTTGATTTTAAAAGTATATTTTGAAACTTCACTCAGTAAGTATTGTATTTTTCCTGTGTGTATTTCAGAATTGCTGTTTCTGTGATCATAATTACCCGATGTATCATTAACTCATGTCATAGTGAAAAGCCTTGGTATTAAAGAGATTCAACCATGCATTAAAGGGCATGTTTCCAAAAATATTACTTATTTCTTTTAGCGCAATTTATTTTATCACTTAAACTTAAAATAAAGCGTAATCTTACAATAGAGACAGCGTACCTTATTGTCCGTGTTCACACTTCGGAGATTCTAATAATAAAACTGTTCAAATCTAGCTCCAGATATCGATAAGTGAACAATTCTCCTTTTCTTCTTTAACTCTGCGTTAATTGCAGTCCAATAATTTGATTAGATTGATCTAAATCGTCTGCTCTTTGAGATAGCCGAGATCGTGTCAAAACACCGAGTGATGAGTTCATCTCCCAGACACATGACCGATGCGATATTGAGTGCACTTGGATCATAGCCACCCTTAACGCAGGTGAGATAAAACGGGTGGATCGCAGAAACGTATTAATCGGAAAGGGATGACCGCATTTCTACGTGTCCAACGCGAAAGCGTACGTTTAAAATCAATACTCATTCATAACTAGTGATGGGCAGTGTGTAAGTTACCAAAGTGAAACTTTCATATAAATTACATGTAAGTTTCCTATTGTACATTTCACTCATAGTATTAGCCCAAGGGGTTAAATATGGATTTACTCGAGTATCGTGGGGACGAAAACAAGGAGGGGGGGGGGGGGTTCAAAACTGAAATAAAAATCAGTCAAACGGAAATACTTGAGCGCGTCAGATATTAATAGTGTGTAACTCCCACGTGCCTCTGATAACGGAGGTATGATAATCTGACACTTTGAAAAATGGGGTAGCCCTAAAAAAGCGTTAAAAATGTAAAAATAATTAATTTCGAGCATGTCAGATATTCAGAGTGGATGTTAAGTTAACCCTAAAGAACCTCCTGAAGACTGACGATTCGGACGTGATGCAAGACATTGCAGCTTTTTGAAAATGCAAAAAAAAAGTTTAAAAACTCGAGCGCATCAGGTTTTTATACAGTATAATCTGGCCATTATTCGGAGAGGTTTTATTAAACTTCCAGTTTGAAAAAAAATATACATAAATATACACATGTCAAGTAAAGATTTGTAAAAAACAACAATTTGGCTTCATGTGGTATAAATTAGACCCCTTTGCTACGCGGCTTTTGCCACTCGTTGCCAAATTTACCAATAACTGTCTGCTTTACTAATGTCAGAAGTAACTGATATGTTACATGAAATTTAAGTGAAATTTTTGCGGTAACATTTCTTTCAGAAACATTTCTGTAATTTTCAACAGTTGAAATATTTCATCGTTAAGGAAACATGAAATTTTTCAGAAATTTCCCATCGCTATTCATAACACAACATTATAAGAATAAGGTAAACGCAGCTATCAACGACCCATCGAAAATCTGCAGGTATTACCGACCCATTAGTGTAATTCTAAATTTTAACGTTTCTGCAACTGTTTGAGCCACAGGTAATAGAAGAAATACACGCGTTTGTTTGTTGAGCATCGGATAAACTTACTTTAGTTTGCGTGGCAGTGCGAAAAGGAGATAAAATACATCAGTTTCTGTGCGGCCGGCGTAGACGCAGGTCTTGTCGTACCTACTGGCCCTTGTTCCGGCAGGTAAGTACCCAATTTTTCTGCTTAAGACATTTAATGCACATAAACGATACCTACAATTATCGTGTAGTATTAAATGTATTCATTTACTTATAAATTCTCGAGTTTGTAATGCATTTTATTGATAAAACATCACTTTATATGATAAAACTTTAACTGAAAATAGGGCGGTGATAGCTTCTTCAATTTTACTAGTTGCAGCCATTAACGACCCATGAGTCGGTAATGGCCGCCATGTAGACTTTCATTTTTATATCTTTTCTGTTGAAATTTGACAATTATTCAAGTATTTGTATAAACTGTTTTAATAACAAACAATCAGCCTTTGTATAAATCAATTAGCGTTATACAATAATTTGTGTAGTTTTCTTTTTTTTGCGTTGTAAATTTATTGAAAATGACTACATTATTCATAACTCGTCAATAATTAACTAACCATAATTTAATAAAAAGTTGTTTTCGTAGTTAAATGTTGTATTACTTTAATCAATCACGGTCTCTTTTACAGTCAGGAAACCACTGATTATAAATATTATGTACTTTTTATGAGTCGGTAATACATTTTACTATTATACCTACATATTCTATTACCGACCCACATGGGTCGGTAATAGCAACGATGGGTAACTATTAGCGACCCTGCACAAATTATTAGACTCAAGTATTTCATGTTAAGTAATATTATTTATATTGGTGTACATTGGTGGTCCAAAAACTGACGATATAATTGAGAATCTAGATGCCTCATGCCTAGACCAATCTAAAACACCCCCGTGTATGTTTAGCGATTTTCATTGGTTTCTGAGTTATTTGAAACTTTTGGGATATTTCAACATAAAACAGATTATTTAATTCTGCGATGGTCTTCGATTGGTTTATATTATAACAGTGTTTTTTTTCTGAAAGTAGTCGAATAAGGGATCTTTTGTATTTTTATTAAAAGTATTTTTCACCATTTACAGATGTATCATTTTCTGACAGTCGTTAATAGCTGCAAAAAAAACGTTAATAGCTTCACAGCTGTTACTATGGGTCGGTAATAGAAACAATCGACATACCCACTTTATTAATTATTTTTCACAAGAAAATGCTTTATTTTAAAGCATTTAACGTAGTAAATATAAACCCAATATTCAATATTACCATATAAAAATAATAAAAATACTGTGACGGCTACCAGTATTCTTAATAAGTATGATCAATTTCAAAATTGCCTTAGGAGGGTCGTTAATAGCTGCATTTACCTTAGCTACGCTCTATGTTATACGGCAGTATTTTAAAGCTTTTATTCACGCGTTTAATTGCAGCATTCTATTTTGTAAGGAGTCTAAAAATAAACTTCTAAATTTCCATTATCAAACTGTTATAGAAGAGTGTGCGCTCTTCACTCAGGAGCAATATGAAAACGGGTCGCTTTCTATCGAAATTCTGTATTAAGTGATCGGTTTCCATTGCTCTTGAAGAGTTTTAAATATAGATTTTATTTTCTGTATTGGAAATCAAAAATTAAAAAACAGAATTATTTTTAAGAAACCTGGTTTCGGTTCGAAATGTATATACAACACACACCTGAAAACATTAACCTTCCTTTAGGGCACTCGGATAAAAACTTAAAATAAGCGAAGTCACATTTTGATGAAGTTGTATAACAATAATTGACTCGTTTACAGCCTTGAATCTCGGAGTGTTGTAGATTTGCGTTTGTAGCACTTATTTGTTATAGTCCGCATTAAGAGATTTAATGATCAATGTATTGCCAAAAAAAATTAACAAAATACATTTCAAATTGAAACCAATGTACCTTTATTCTATTGTTTATTTCAAACCGTAAAACATGATTCAATGAGGTACTTGTTCAGCCATGCCTGAGAAACGATATCAAGTAATCGAAGGGTTTTTCAATGATTTATGAATGAAAATTTCTTTGAAAATAATATATCCAACATTGCAGGTAAATAAGGAATTTATTTCAATTAAGGAAACTAGTTTTTATTTTATAAATTTTGTTTAGAAGAAACTAACGTAAGTAATGGAAGGTTAGGTTAAGTTATATAAAAGTTACTCTTGGTAGCTAAGCTGCCCTCTCGTGTCTAGCTCTACATTGCATAAAGCGGTTGATGGTATAGAATACTTTGTAATGTCTATGTTTGCGAATAGATGGCGTTACAATATACATAACTAATACCTGGTTTTGAATGTGAATTATGAGTTTTGTCGATGCTGATTATCTTTTAGTCATTAATTAAAAACGTGCCCTAAATATATATTTCAATAATTAATATTTTTTAATTAATATCGTTGAACGTTTTGTTTAATTTTCATTTAGATTTCACAGTTAAGTATTCCCAGCTTCTTTTGATATAGCTTTTGGCTGATTTTTGCTGTCATACCTTGCACTCGTGACGTCGTGACTGACAGTTTATTGGCAAATCACGATTTGTATAAAAAAGGTAAATTGTCGATCGCTATTAAGGAACACTTATTGCTGCTCAAAATAGGTCTCTTAATTTTTACAATAAATGTTTGTGGGCGCGTAAAAGTAAGTGGTTCAATTAACTTCTTAGGAACTAATTGAACGCCATGCCATACAACACTTAGTTCTATTTTATGTAGTCCAAGTTTGTATTACGATTTTAAAAGTATATCTCTCAATATAAACTAAATGTACTGTAAACTTCAAAGTAGTATGAACGTCAACGTATTTTAGTTCAATCAATCAATCAATCAAGTCATTTATTTGCGTAAAACATAAAATGCATGCAAATACAGTTTTAGGATTAAAATTATGCTTAGAATAGGTACATTGAGCAATGCGTAGATTACATTTAAGGTAATACCATTTAAATACATATAAGTATGGTATTATTATTTTATAAGAAAAATATTTTATTTTGCACAATTCATTTAAATAATCATATCCAAATTACATATTAACATAATTGTTCATGAATTAATAAAAGCTAAATAATAAATATAAGTAGGTACAGATAAAACATTCAGTCCAAGGCATTAGCATAATACTCCCTAATGGAATAATATGGTCTATCAATGAAGTACGCCTTCAGTCTACGTTCGAAAGTTCTAAGGTCCCTGCATTCTTTTATATTAGAGTCAAGTTTATTGTAAACCCTCAGTGCCGTGTTGTGCAGGCTTTTGTCGTAATGTTTAAAGTGAGCTCTAGTCAGTGTAAATTCATTGAGGTTCCTAAGGTTCTTGTGTTCATTACGTCTGATTTGTATAGTATTTTTACCTTTAAATACATATAAGCATATACTATAAAGATATAGTGAAACAACTGTTAGGATTTTGTTCTCTTTAAACATATTTCTATGTGTATCAGGTACATAAGAGCATCCTGCCAAAATACGTAAAGCCTTTTTTTGTTTTAATAGTACCGAATCTATTGCAGTGCCATTACCCCACACTTCAATACAGTATCGAACTATACTTTCGAAATAGGCAAAATAAACTGATTTTAAAATAGCTTTATTAACAGTACTAGCAAGATTCTTTAAAGCATAGCATGCACTAGCCAGCTTTTTATTAACAGTGTCGATGTGAGTATGCCATCTTAGATACGGATCCAGCTCAACACCTAGAAAACGCACATTATTTGCTTTAGTTATAGGTATATTACAAACAGGGTCGGCGCTGTTAGGACCACGGCGAAATATCATGTAAAAACTTTTGGCGCAATTGACCCTTAGACCATTTGATATAAACCACTCGGATAATTCAGCCCAACATTGTTGCATCTTAATATCAAGTTCCTCTGAGGTTGTGCTACTTATGATTATAGTTCGTTGACGAGCCATTCGCCCAAGTGAATGTCCATCATTTTGTCTATTGGCTCGGCTTCATACATCACCGTATTGCCACGGTGTTATCTAGCTAAGACGATGTGACGATCAAGGAAGGACTAAGGGTTGTCACACATTGCACTAATTAAGTTTTTTTTTTTTACCTACTTAGAAATAACCTTTAGAAATTACTCCTGAATGAAGCTTTTACGCCATTATTTGAATAAAATAAACTAAAACATGTGATCGATTTCACCTGCAAATATGTTTTTATGTAAACTTTTCTACACCTAAAAAGTAAAAGTGATACTACGCGTTCATGGATGATAACGGATTAATTTGTAATTTTATTTCGATTCAATTTGGTATTAATCGTATTTATTCTCATCCGAAATTGTGTTCGTCTTTCAGTCTTTTCATTCAAACGCTCCTTTTCCGAGCGTTTCAAACGTTGGTTTTCCAGTTTTTGCTACCAGGAGAACATGAGATTCTAAAAGGTGCACTTCAGCATCAAAAATCATAACTGACATAACTCATACTAATTGTTTTAACAAAATCAATCTTAACAACGAGAGTAAATGGATGTTATTTGCGATAGTCGAAGTATATAAACATATGGCTTTGTTAGATACAGATGACGTTGCTACGTGATAGGACGGTGTCACCCACTGCAACCCTTTGTGTACGTACAGATAGGGTTTCTATGTAGTAGTTTATTGACTTATAGACTAAGAGCCGTATGCAACCCTACCTCTTAAAATACGACCAAACGAGGTTGTTAAGATTAAAATTAATGTTATAAAGTACTGGGCGGACTAAGTTAAATTCAAAGTATAGCGCCGGCAATCTAATTAAGTGATTAATGGGATGACTAAAACTTATAAATGGCAAGAATTTGATTTTGCTGCTTACTCGAAAAGGTAACTTTTGAATTTTTAGCCACCCGAAACTGACTTACAAAAGTACCAGGATTCAGCGATGCTACTCTGTAGATTTTAGCACTATCAATATCACTCTAGTTTTATTGTATCTACTTGTTACTTAATAAGCCTAATGAATACAAAAAACACTATGTTTTTGATATGCAACACCATGCAAATTAGAGTAAGACAGCTAATGATGGCTGGCAACTATTGCTCAAAAGATGGCCTGTTAATTGCAATTTTACGATAAAAGTTAACCTTAATAAACGTACAATACAAAAAACGTTGAAGGGCATTTTCCAAAAAAAGTACCTACTCGTATATTCAAGGACTAAAATAAACAACGGTAACTTTTCCATTATGTAACGAAAATCAACTATTACTGCTTTAAGAGAAATAGTGGCATATCAGAAAAAATCCTGTAGCAAGTTTAACATTTAGTTGTTATTAACTGCATTTGCAAATAAATACATAAAACGAGGGTTTGTATTGGTCCGGTGCGTTCGCATAGGTCCAGTGCGTTTACATAGGTCCGGTGCGGCAAAAACATTCAATGACTATGCGGTTACATCTACCAGGAACTCAGAAATTGCAGGCAGTGGCCACGCGTCCACGCTAAACCAGTCTGTACATACATCTAGCGGGTAGTAGGATTGATGGACAGCATGGGATGTGCATGTTATTTTTAATGCTATGTTTATTTAGAATTACATTTATATACAGCATACATTAAATTTTAAGTGGCACAATGTCTGGCAAATTAAAAAATTAAAAAATCTTATTATTTCATTAAAGTAAGAATAACATTAAGGATAGCTGTGTAGTGCTTGTTGCACCAAGCTCGATTTCATTACTTTTGCTGCGCCTGATTTGTACTCAGTAAAAGTAAATTATAAACTATTCCACTTATTTATGCTTTACGACGTTGATTTTGCGTATTGAATTTAAGTGAAACTTACAAACATATTTTTTACTACAACTGCTATTAATAATTAAAAAAAAAACAAATCTATCATGATTAAGTCGACAAACGTGGTCAGGCCAATCAAGTGTGGATGTTAATGAGTTTCTTCCACATAGTTCAACGTTGTTATAATAAATAAATAAGTAAATAAACAAATTACTTATCCTTCCACTAAATTTCACATGCTTCAGTGGAGACGTTGAACCGTGAGGATAAAACAAACGGACAACTACTCTCTGATTGGCCTACATTATGTATTTATTTGACTATTTTAAGACCAAAAAGTGTAACATGAATCCTTAATGTGTTTACATTACGTAAGTACCTAGTTCCAAGTTAATTGTTGTATTAATAGTACAATATATTTCTTTTGTTACTGTATTATAAACGTTACATGGGTTATTATTCTTCTGGGTATAACCATATTGCGTTTGACGTGTTATCGTATTGTTCGTATTATTCTATCAAAAAGGCGACTATACGATAATTAATAACACGTAATACGGTTTTGACCTCAGTTAACAACTGCCTTACTCTTATCCTTTATGCTTTCCTAGTACTGTAACTATTGTGCTAGTGATGGGCGTTTCTAGTAAACAGAAGGGGGCGTGGTTCATATCTGTTACTCCTACGTAACCTTAAACAGTTTTTCCATGTATAAAGGAAAACACACGGAAAACATGAAAAACTAACGAGTGTGTAGGTGAAACACTTTAGTAAAGGACCCCGTTGTATGTAGTTGTAACACATCTGTATACCGTTCGACATTTTACTTACATTTGAAATTCGACGCAAGCTTCATATTACTTTAGTACATAACAGACAGACAACAAGATATAACCAAGTCCTTTACATCAGTTTTTTACCTATAACAATACCCGAGCTTTGAAAATTAGACTACGTCTAACATGTGTACTTACGTATGGGCATTTTCAAAGTAAGGTGTACCCTAGAAAAGGAAAATTAAGAAACGTTAACTTTGTCAGTTTTGTGACGAACATTTGTCATACATTTATATGGCTAATTTCGTCACAAAACTGACAAAAGTTAGGAACTTTTCTTAATTTTTCTTAACTTTCACTTTATTTTGAAAATGCTCGTAAAGACTTGTCTGTTCTCTCTTTATTCATTGTCATATATTTTTCCAGGTTTTACGACATAATAAAGGCCATTTCTTGTCCTATCTGACTCTTTAAATACCCTTACTTTGCTTCTCTTCTACATAATAATGGTCTTTATTCAGCTGTTATGTCGTAAAATATGTCCCACCAGTATACCTCGGCTATTTTAGTAAGTTTTTAACTATTTTATTTAATTTCGTAAGCAGTAAAGATAAGGTAAGAATTGAATCCTGACATATTATGTCACTACCGTAAAAATACATTAAACTAAAAAATTTATCTATGAATCGTATTTAAAAAAAATAAAGTAACTCCTTCACTCTATTTGTTATGCTCTCACAGCTAAACCGTTAAACTGATTTCAAAGAACTTTGATATAATTATGAAAACTACTTTATCCTGTTAAATTGATCACTATCTGAGGGTATACCGATATACGTTTCTTCGTAGACAGAGTCATGGGTAACATAATAGTAAATTGTACTGTGATGACAGGTGTCAGGATTGAATCATCCTTTTATAAATAGTAACAGTTTCTTTAGTTGTATGTTGCAGTTTTATTAACGCAATGTAATAAAAATAAGTAAGTTTCAGTTAAATTAAACGATCTACCACGACAAAGTTTTTTCATTATGTTTTATTTTAAGATCATAAAATGTAAAAGTAACTCTGTCTATCTGTTTGTCTGTTTGTTACGCTTTCACGTTATAGAGATAGTTTGAATCCCGAGGAAGAAAAAAGGGTACTCTTAATCTCTTAATCCCGAAAAAGCAGTCCTGCTGCTTTGTCCACGTAGAAGTCGTTTATCATAACTGGAAAAAAATTAAATTGATTTTACTTGATTTTAATAGGCAGAAATAATATGACCTAATTCTACTTCGATAATCGACTCCTCTTCAAGAAAAAGCATTTGAGTTGTTTTGCACCAAAATGCAAGCCTTAGGGCCGGTAATAAATAATTGATTCAGCTCAAATTTTACTAATTTCTAAAGTAAACTTAACACAATTTTTGACATTCGTGATCCGAAACCCAACAGGTGGCAGGTGTCGGCTAAATACTAGGGTTGCATAAAATGCGGAAAGTATACTGTTTACACACATGGACAAAAATTTAACAGCTGCTGTTAGAGGCATCGGAGCGAGTTGATGTGTGTGACTGATTGATTATACATACAGCTACTCGTACATTCACAACAGGGAAATGTTACATTGCTATCCTTTACAATTTATCCAAGTAATACCACACCGAATATACGAGCATAACCGGCACAATCTGATTTGTATTACACGGCCAAAATATGAACAGCGGCAGTAGCACAACAATTCCGTGCCGTAGTGTGTGTTGTACATACATAGAGTACTGATGGAAAAAAGAAGTCAATTTATGTGATTTTAGTACACAACTGAATTATTTATTTGCATGTATACTATTTTTTAAAGGTAGGTAACACAGCAAGCGGAAAATAAAAATGTGTTTAAAAACTAGTCAGTTGCCGTCCTGTTCAAAAGCCTTTTAATTGAAAAATAAATAGAAAATATACTTAACTATAAACAAAGTTCTTATTTATGTTACCTCAGTACCTTAGTATTCTTGTGGAAAAGTCTGGTAAACTTTACTTTGGGACCGATAATTTATAGTTTTTATTTAAAGAAAACCAGCTTTAACGGTTTACATATCGCGTGACTATAATTATAATTATTGCGTCAATAATTTTATAAAAAAAAATCTACTGTGATCAAGCTGTAATGTTGATATTGCTGTCGGTACTAAAAAAAACACTTGCAAACTCTTGTTGTTGTCGTTACACGACATGGTCCTGTGTGCGTGACATTTACCCTTGTGGAAAGCACTCTGTAAGTTATGCTCGCCTAGTAGTCAAAGTGTAGAAAGTTTCCAAAAGCCCGGATTGTGGAAAATCTGGTAAAAAAATGGTGGAGTACACAGTAAATTAGACTTAGTACCAATTTTATTTACACCTTTTGGTGATCATAATAAGTAATACTGGGCCTTTATTCAGGTGGGTTAAAACGATATCGTGTTTGACACGTTTAAGAATCGTTTATGTCACAGTCGCCATTATTGTAAATGACATAACAGTTATCAAAACGTTGACAATACGGAAACAGGTCAAAAACGATATCGTTATTACTTTGTAGAATTCCAGGGCCTCTATTCAGGTGCGTTAAAATGATATCGTGTTTGACACGTTTAAGAATCGTTTACGTCACAGT
The DNA here is from genome assembly GCA_949316455.1 of Acleris holmiana. Lineage (NCBI taxonomy): Eukaryota > Metazoa > Arthropoda > Insecta > Lepidoptera > Tortricidae > Acleris > Acleris holmiana. The sequence continues at coordinate 81,227,204 of OX438762.1, forward strand.
CGCCATTATTGTAAATGATATAAGAGTTATCAAAACGTTGACAATACGGAAACAGGTCAAAAATAATAATAATAATGCAGTAGAACAGAGGCCCAGGGCCTCTATTCAACTGCGTTATAACGATATCGAGTTAGACGTTTAGAATCGTTTATCAATTTTTTTTTATAACGCAGTTGAATAGAGTTGTGTCGTCCACGTAATTCCTATAAAAATTGAGGATTTCCGTCAATTTCCCCAAGATCCCATCGTCAGATCTTGACATGCTGGAAATGGGATCAACTAAAAAGTAAACACAATTGAACAAATTAAAAAAGAAAACATTTTTTTGCGGTTTTTGTGTAATCGGGGAACATACATTAAAAAAGTTCAGACCAATTGAGAACCTCCTCTTTTTTTAACTCAAGTAAAAAGAACAAAGTGATTTGCTCTGATACTCTACCAGGCAAAAATAACCTACTGAGAGCGTTGCGTTACAATCGAGAGTAGGTATTCTCCCCATTTTGCACTAGTACTTTGGTTGAAAAAGAACAAAGGTATTTGCTTCAATACTACCAGGCAAACATAACCTACTGAGGAGCTTTGCATTGGAATCGAGAGTGATTTCTTCATAATTTTTGTTGCACCACAGTATTTTTTGCTGGAAGAACAAAGGTTTTGCTTTGATACTACCCGACAAACATAACCTACTGAGAGCTTTGCGTTCGAGTTGAGAGTGAAACGAGCCATGCAGCTGTTAAGTGTACTTGGCTTGGCGCAGTAGTTGTAAAGATCACAATATTATGCGTCAATTATATTTGTACTCACAAAACAAGTTAAAGAAGTGCACATGTACGGCGTTCTTGTAGTTATTTTTCTTAATAGTGGCTTTTTATAATAGTTCAAGAGTTTTATTAAACTTAAACCTGGGCCTCTACTCAGGTGCGTTAAAACGATATCGTGTTTGACACGTTTAAGAATCGTTTATCAATGAAATAAGAGTTATCAAAACGTTGACAATACGGAAACAAGTCAAAGGCGATATCATTTTTACCGTAAAGAATCTCGGCCCTCCTGACTGGTGTTATAACGTCGGGACTGGATAAAAACAGGGTGTATCTAAATTGCCAATTTGTAGTGCGAGATTCGTAGCATAGTTTGTAGCACGTTCTACGAAAAGCTACGCCGTAGAGTCAGGCTGCTACATTTTAAAAAAAAAAATTAAGAGGACTGTACTTGAAATGCGATAACGTTTTTCTCCCCTTAAACGTTGTCCGATTTTTTTGTAATATATTGTAGATATTATGAAATCTAGGTTTGTACGTTTTCCTTTCTAAGAAACTATTTATAGGAAAATAAAACGGAAACGTACAGATCCAGTTTTTTATTGTATCTACAACACAATAAAAACATGTGGACATGAGATTACATTAAAGGGGTGAAATCATTATCGCCTGGAGCTAAATTTGTATGGATTATTTTTGACACCTACGCGATTTAAGCATCGCTTTACAATCTTTTTAAGGTAATAAAACAATAAAACATATTAAATAAAGTTCACAATGATAAATATCATTGATATGCTGAGATATTTATTAAATATTTTTTATTTTTTTATTTTCAGCATTCAATACTGAGAAAAGGAACCCTTTTTAAGATGCTTTTGTTGTCCGTCTGTCCATCTGACAGTAAATGCCCCTTTTCTCTAGCATGGTTAAAGCTAATGGGCTAAATTTATATGCCTTTTTTAGCTATGGATAAAGCTAAAAAAAAAGCTAAAAACTCTTGAGTTATTTCGGCAGTTAACGCTAAGAAAAATAAGGAAAGATGCGGCATCATTGGTGCTCGAGTCTGTTCATCGAATTCTTGTTACGTCACGAAGTAACTAGGTCATAATCTAGCTGTGTGCAGTTTGAGTGGAGCATAGATCGCTGACGCACACAAGTAGGAGCTCCATGCGTTTTAGTGATCCACGCCTCTCCTAGTTGAATATGCACTCCTGGTAACATTGCTTCTGACTTGCTGAAATCCAAATCCCGTTTAACTCGTATCCTTGAAGCTCGAGAATCAGACCTACCTTTTACTCGGTAAAACCCATATTATAATAATAATATCACAGGACAATCTCACACAAATTGACCTAGTCCCAAACTAAGCTCTGGACTTGTACCTTGGGTACTAGACAACGATAAACGAATTTATACATATAGAGAATTATATACTTAAATACATAAAAAACATCCAAGACTCAGGAACAAATATTCGCGCTCATCACACAAATATCTGCCCTAAACGGGATTTGAACTCAGGACCCCTAGTTTCGAAGGCAGGGTCACTACCAATGAGGCTAGTGTGTCGTCAAATTGCTCTTGACATTTGACTCTTTTGGTTTGAACTCATCGGCTGCCATTACTATCAAGTAAATGGGAGCTATCGTAGCGTTGACAATACGAGTCGAATAGAGCCAATGCATCTCTCCCGCTTTGCAAGGCTTTGCATCGAAATGGATAGTGAAGGAAACTAATAAACTTAGCCTTGGGTCACGCCATTTTACGTGACGCTAGATAATATACAGCAAAACTTTAGCTGTGAGAGCCAGAATTGCAATAAACTCAAAGATACACTTTTGTAGATACTGCACTGAAACATTACGCGTGATGGGCAAAAAGTAAAAAAAACTTAAGTATATGGCGTTATTACACAAATTATTATTTTAAACAAATGAATTGCGGTAAATATACGTCAATCATAGTAATTATATATTCAAATGTGAAAATAACACTTCTACCCTTAAAGCACCGTGTCATAACACAGACAGTTATATTGAGTTCAAATACCAGGAGGTTATAACTTATGCAGAATTTAACGCACCTGTATTTTCATCCAAAGTAAAAAGGTAGCATGTACATGAGGAATTTACACTCTTATACTACCTTTCTCCTTTGGAGGGCAGTATTGCACTCATACGTTCACATAAGTGGGAGCAGGTCGATTGCGGACTACATTTATGGAAAAGGGATGGCACCATTTCCAACGGTTTACGTGAAATCACTTCGTTAAAGCTTTGAGTGAGTTTGGTATACGTTTACAGACACATTTACAAATCTTTAATTTAATTATAAAAATACAGAACGTCGCAAATAATTAAAATGTGAGTTCAGATTCTATATGGTAAAAACCGGGCAAGAGCATGTCGGACCATGCTCAGTATAGGGTTCCAAAGCCGTTAAGTACTACAAACATAAAAATCAACAAGTAATAACTAATTTAAAGTTAATTAGTGCCGTCTTAGATGATTTAAGAAGGTATAAACTTTAATTTAAGTTTTTTTTCGGATTTTTAGGTTTTGTAGTTTTGGTTGTAATTTAGGGAGACACTTGTGTCTTCAACAAAAATTAGCGCTTTAAAGCTTAATATTTCATTAACGGATTTCTTTATCGAAAAAGTGTTCTGATGAACCCGTAATGTTTTTTAAAAAATACCTATTCAACGACACCCCACAATATAGGGTAGACGAGAAAAAATACATCCCCACGTTACATTTAGGGGAGGTAGCCTAAAATATATTTTTTTTTTTTCATTTTATTGTATCACTTTGTTGGCGTGACTAATATACATATTCATGCCAAATAACAGCTTTCTAGTACTAATAGTCTCTGCGCTAGGCTGCGGATGGACGGACGGACATGGCGAAACTATAAGGATTCCTTGTTTGACTACGGAACCCTAAAAAAGATGGTTTCAAAAAACAATGAAGCGTTTTGAGAAAAGGTAAGTAGTGTAGTAGTGCCCTCGCGCTTTTCTTTGCTCGTCTTTGCGATATCGCCTTTGACGTGTTTCCTAATTTCAACGTTTTGATTACTCCTATTTTTTGACAGTCGGTCCTTCTCTTTATCATGCCGGATTACTGACCTACCCAAGCCAAGTGCGGCTTTATTGTTTTCGATCAACCGTATATCAATACACCAAACGTACAATATTTAACAAATTATCTGTTTACTAACTATATAATTCTTGTTATATTACTTTTTGTTGTACGTAGTTAGAAATTATGTTTTTGCAAATAGCAATTTACAATATGCTTCAACATTTTAGTTCACGGGTACAATTGACATAAAATATTAGAAAATATTGGAAAACACTATTTAAAAAAAACATAATTCTAAACTACGTACTACAAAAACTAAGATTACATGATTTATTTACCTTTAAAAGATGTTTCTCAAGGTCTTTGAGTCACGCTCGAAGAAAATGCCTATTTATTACCAAGGTAGCATAACTTTCGAAGAGAATTTCTGCCATGGGCAATTCAAGATGTTTCATTAAGGGGGCACCGAGCTTTTTGCGCTCATTAACTTTAGGTATTTTATGCACTCTGTGTATGTGTGCGTATAGCACACCAGCAAGGAGCGAGCTGGAGCCATGCGCCGGCCGCGCGCCGCGCCTGACGAGCCGTGCGCCGATCCACTAGGCGCGGAGGTTGCTACCAATGTTTACAAAATAAAAAACATAATCGATTCCGAATACTTTTATTAAAATATTTACTATAAGAAGTTAAAAACTTTTTTCAGTCTACATTTTTTTTAAAATTTGTTGTTTACTGTCGGTAGGTAAGGTAGGATTGAATTACTTGTATGAGGTACAGTCACATCACGAGATTGTTGAGCCACTCTAGACTTTAATTAATGTCGTTTGTACATCTAAGGTGTATTTAGCTAGTGTTAAGTTATTTATAATATTTATTGGGCAATTGTTCGGCTAAAGAGAATAAATCATAAGTAAAAGCCGTACATCTTCCAATCGGCCATCTTCGCTCTCCGAAGGTTACCGGGAGAACCCTTTCATAGAAAGTTGACGGTAAATTTTGACGTAAATAATTTCTTTTGCGTGACTTGACGCTGTCATTAGGACAGAGTTCTATGGTGGCTCAACAAACCCGTGATTTAATGTGACTGTATATTGAAATGAAATAAAACCTAATTACCTTTATTGACAATACTCTAAGCACAAAATAAAGTGAACTCAATACCTAATGTAAAAAAATAAGAACGGCTGAGTAGGGCAAAAATCCCAGTCATGGACCTTTTCTTCAAGATATTATTTTTAACTGACTTCAAAGAAAAGGAAGTTCTCAGTTTGACCTGTATGTATGTATGTATGTTTGTCCGCGATTATCTCACGTTTGGCTGAACCGTTTTTAATGCGGTTTTCAGAAAAGTATTTGTTTCACATAGGAGAAGGTTTTGGTATTTTAACCGTCTTTAAAAAAAAGGATCTTAGTTTGTACAAACAAAAACTTCAATGTCTGATTCTGATCACTATAAAGTATAAAATTAAATTGATGTTTTAAAAAACTAAAAACTTAAAGCTGCTGTATCAATCACATATTTAGAAGTTCCTACTTAATGTTTGTATGTATATAATGTAATGCATGTAACGCAGGTATCTTTAGAAAAAAATATTAGGACATAAGAAACAACAATAATCAATATCGGATTTTACTTCACGGCATTATTTTGTCTGTGTGAGTAAGCAATGTCATTGTCTATTTCTCCTTCCACTGAAAGACAAGAAATTTGGTCCTTTGGCATCCTGTAATAAAACAGAACGTTTTGATTTAACTATAATTTATTTATTAACAGAATTAGTTTTTGGATGAAATTTTGTAATCCTCATTCTATAAAAATAATTCGTATTTGGGACTTACAATTCCATTGTGTGGTAAATTTTATAATCGATGTCAACCAATTCATTTACTCTGTAAATTGAAAAAATATAAAGATAATGTGAAAATTCATACTAAATTTATTATAATGTTTTCCTATACACCTCTTACTATTTTTACGCATAGGTACCTCACCGGTTCATTAGGTACCTAACTCTTCGCTTTGTAGCGAAGTGCCAACAACTGAAACATTAACCCTATAAATAAAAAAATATGAATAATTTTGCAATTTTACTTATTTGTTGAAATATAGTTGTTAGGTACTGAGTATACTTACGGAGTATTCTCTTTGTATTCAGATTTCTGGAGATGTCTTGCTCTAGAAATATTGAAACCATCCCAAGAAGTAACAATATTATATAATTAATTATAGTAAAAAAAACTCGGGTCGTTCTAAGAAGCTTGTTTTGCCTGTAAATGTGTTTTTTTAGCTAAACTATTTTTATATCTTGGTAAATATTCACCATAGAAGTGTATTTTTTATATACCTACCTACTAATTGAAAGAACTTCGCGTGTTGTTTAAAATTACTTGTGTAAATAAACCAATTTTGGCCCAAAACATCAAGACTACAACTAAACGATTACAAAATCTTAGTAATACAAATCGATACATCTCGAAAATTAGTTTATGTTGCTACCGATTTATTTTCTCCTCCCTTAGCGTGGCATTTTGACAACTGTCAAATCAGGTTTCTTAGAACTACTCCACTATCAGTAGGTTTACCATTTTAACTAACTTCATTTCTTCACGCAAGCGTTTAGCATTGTGCTTTTGCCAACCCCTTCTCTTCCTTTCTTGGTTGTGTTTGTTCCCCATTTAAAATAAAGTGAATAATCACAAAAATCGCGATAAACGCAACCAACCACCAAGCGACGCAGCCTCCACGTCCGACGGCCGAAGCAGGACTAATGCGGACATGGGGGAAACGTGACGGCTCTGGCTAAAATGGACGAAACGCGTGCGAATTTAGGTATTTCCTTCATATTAGTAAAATAAAAACACATTTTCAAATCTAAAGTGTAGAATATATAGAAGACGTGTAGTTTTGTTGTAAATCCAAAACTGATGATCTTCCGTGAAGTAATTACGCCGTACTAAGTGTTTATTTTGTTATGTAGAGGTATCTTTGGATGTTTTTTCTATCGAGGGAAGTACAAGTAATCGTGTTTCTAAAGTAAAAAAAAAAAAAAAAAAAAAGTAATTACGTATCGTTGCCTCGGCGCACTCTTAAACGAATGATGAAATCTGTCCTACTCTTGCCCGAACGTTTAAAGGAGCGCAGTCATTCGTTTCCTATGTTAACGTTCATCTATTAACAGTCCGTCACAAAGGGGAGTTGGAACACCCCACGACCTTCACCTATCTCGAGGGCAACTTCTGCTGCTGTCTCACTGACATTGAAAAAGTTAAATCAATATGAACCGACGACGTTACTCGTAAGTCCAGGGGGCCTAACATGGTCGTGTTTATCGATGTGGATAACGCTTCCGTCAATCTCGCACTGACTTACTGGTCAGAAAGTGACAGATGTGTTATTCACGTTTATCCACATCAATAAACACGACCATGTTAGGCCCCCAGGGGCCCTATTCAATACAGTAAAATCAATAATACTTTTGCTGTTTCATATTTTTAGCATCCGCCATTACCGTCAAGTAAATAAGAGCTATTGTCACGTTGATAACAATTAAAAGCAAAATTGTTTTTCCGTATTGAATAGTTAAGTTTATTTATTGCAAGAGGAAAAAAATAGAGGTGCTGTTTAAGTTTTGAGCTCTCAACATGTATTAAACTGTTATTCTTAGATATTAGTTAAAATATAAATGAATATTAGTATTTTTAACCTTAGCCATCAGGACTAGTAATTTGTGATTTTTCAATCTCCAGATGGCATTATCTGATGGATAGCAGCTTTTTTCTCTTTTCTCTTAAAAAAGAGAAACAGAGTTGATAACTTAATCCGTTAGAACCTTTTTTTATTGAAAATTGGAAGAAGAAGGTGCATCGTACTAATGTATACAAATCCGAATTTTAATTAAAAAAAAAAAAAAATATTACATAATTTATACATTTTATACATAGATTCGTCTAAATATACATTAAACCATACCGTAAAATACCATTTGATACTCATATTTTTACTATAAATGCAAGAATTAATTTCCTATATCCGTACACTAACACTAACCAAATATTCGCCACACTGTCGTTACGTCACGGGGTAATACGGTCGTATCAAGCTGTGTGAAGTACCAGTACAGCATCGATCGCTGACGCACACTAGTAAGAGCTCCAACGTGCTCCATGCCTCTCTTGCACTTGGTTATGCTTTCCTAGTAACATTGCCTCCGAACTGTTGAAATCCAAATCCCGTTTAACTCGTATGCTTCCAAAACTTTGCACATGTTAATTTTTAACCCCCAAAGCAAAAATAGGGGTTTTTAAACATATGCCCACATATATGTATGTATATATATATTTGTACGTCTGTATGTGGCATAGTAACGGAGAAACTGATTTAATGAACGCTAGTTTAATCAGGATACTTTCCATCCTAGGCTTTAAAATCGGTTGGATTGAAGTGACTAAGTATTTGATTGTCAATAATACACAATATTCATAGTGACGTGTTCGTGTTATTAAACTGTTAAGGATATTTTTCATATAAAGGAGGTCTTAGCACAGCTAACTCAGCACCATTCCGATATTGCGTTTAAAAAGATATTATTTATAACTGACACATTTTTAGTGCTAGAGAAAGTTACGTACGCTTACCAAACTAACCGACTAAACCTACCGACAATTAAAATATTCATTAAATAGTAACAAAAGTTTGTGGGTAACTAATGTAAAAAGTTTTATCTTTTTAATTTGTTTCCAGCCAATGAGTGGATGGTAATAATCTCAAAGTCAAGTGTGGCCACTACTTAGAGCATAACATTTTCGAAATACTTACGTATTTGTAATAGCTGTCGCACTATACACCATTCCTGGAACACCATTTCCATTTATAAACGTTCGCTAGTAACTTGCGTTGAGCTCGCGACAAAACTAAGTACGTCCTCCGTCTGTGGGCGCTACGGGCAGACTGCGCGCGCGTGCGTGCTAGAGCGTTTAACACTACGCAGAATATTACACTGTAGCTACGACTACCATACAACAACAATGGAGTAAAATGGGTTGGGGGTGTGTAGGTGCCTCACCGCGTCACGTCGAGCTACATCTTCTGTGTCATGAGCTCCTAGTACACCGGTATCGTAATATTTCAGGTTTTTGAGCAACCGAATTCCGGACTCGACATGCGCATACTTTTTCATTGTGTTCCTTTCGGAACGTGAGGGTTAATTATCAATCAATTACGTGGAAAATATTGAATTTATACCCCTGAGCAGAAAAAAAATGTTGATGAAACATTTAAGTCATTTTAGACTTTTTAACGTCTGGTCCATCAATTCGTGGAGGAATCATAAACGACTTAGGGCCGATTGTTTCTTCGCATATTCTAAGCTAAGATTATACACGGTAAAAACCTAATCGCTTTTGACGTATTATGTTATGGTATTGTCAACGTTTTGATATCTCCACGGGATAGCTCTTATAAACTTGACAGTGTTAGAGGCCAAGATAAAAACAATACGATAATATGTCAAAGTCAATGTGGTTTTTTATCCCGTATATATTAAGAGGACTGTGAAGCAAAAAACTTCCATTCAAAATTTTTTTAATATGATGTAGATATTATTATGAAAAACTAGGTCTATATGTTTTCCTTTCCATGAAAATATTTATTGAAAATTAAAAAAAAAATAACAAAATTGGAAACGTACCTAGAAACCTAGTTTTTCATAATATCTACAACTTAGTCAAAAAAAGTGGAAATCCGATTAGATTTAGGGGGTGAGAAACGTTATCGATTGTTTTTGACAGTTACGCGATTTAAGCATCGCTTCACAATCCTCTTAATGGTGAAAATTAGAAAATCGAATCGAAAATGTAGTAACGTACCTCAGACTTACACTTTTATTACGATTTTTGACCATCAGTATGCTTAACTATTGATCAAACAGTGGGCTCTTAGTCGCTTACTGGCCCATTTCCGTGTGTTTATTTCCAGTTAAATTAAGAATTTGGTACTTCAAAAAGGAATTTCTGTGAATACTTAGTCCCGACCGTGCCAGACATAGTCATCACAAGAGGAGAAATGGCATAGCTCGAAAAGTAGTTCTCAAGTTCCAGAGATTTTTCAAACAAAGAAAGAAAGACAAAGTAAACATTTATTTTCCATATGATATCCTTTGGATTTCTTTGGATATTTATTTTAATTGTGCAGGTTATGTTGTTTTACAATAATTGTTAAGGGTATGCTTCAAAGTAAATAACAATACTGATACAAAAACATTTAAGTAAATACTACCGTCCTTCTTGGGCAATTGGGTCTAAAGTTAAACAACCGAAATAATTGATTTAGTCTACTACATCAACACTATTATTATTACAATAGTATAAAATGGAAAAAAAAAATGTTTGTAATGAATAAGCTCAAAAACTACAAGACTGATTTGTATTTTAGTATGTTTGTACTGACTACGAGGTAAACTCAATAACTACTTGGCCAATTGCATAAATTTTTACACCATTAGAATGTTACATTTTCACAAAGTATGTATGTATGTATGTAAACTCTTTATTGCACAAAAATATAAATATTACAATTATAATACTAAATTAATGTACAAAGGCAAACTTATCCATAAATGGGATCTCTTCCAGCTAACCCTGAAGCAAATGAGTAAGGACAATGCATGGGGTTAGACACATACAAGTTTGCACAAAAAGTAAAAAGAAATGATAATACTTATAAATAAAAAAATAAATTTTAAACAAATTAGCAAGTACACAAACTAATATAAACGTACATGTATAATACACACATACATACATAATTATATACATACATATACATATATACCTACATAAATATATAAATAACAACTCTAATCATTATAGGAACCTGACTTCACGACTCATTCAGCCACAAAGTTTTTAAATTCCTCTTTAGAGAGACTACAAAAGGGGACTGCCTTAAGGACAACGGAAGTTCATTCCACAGTTGGACACCACGGACTGTGAAGGATTTGGCATAGAAACGTGTTTTATTAGACGGAACCGCAAGGGAAAGATTGGCGCTGGAACGCAGGCGATGACCGCTGCCGCAGGCCAAATAGTTGTATCTTTCAGAAAGATAGGGAGGGGAAGAAGGAAGGAAGAGGACATTGAAAAGGAGTGAAAAAAGTACATGTAAATCTCTACGGCGGCGGATAGGAAGCCATTTCAGCTGCGTACGAAACATCGACACGTGATCGAACTTTCTCAGCCCAAAAACGTACCGGATACAAACGTTCTGCAAACGCTCTAGTCTGTCAAGTAGCTCCTTTTTTAAGTCCAACAACGCTATATCGCCGTAATCTAGAAGCGGGAGTAATAAGGAACGCGCAAGTGTCAGTTTTGTCGGGAAAGGCAGGAAATTCTGCAGGCGCCTCAGGGAGTGGAGTGACGCAAAGAGTTTGCGACTTATTGTACTGATGTGAGCTGACCAGGACAAAGTCTGGTCCATAGTAACACCTAAGTTTTTGACTGTCGAGGAGAAAGGGATTGGAATCCCATCATAGCGAACATTAGGTACCACGGTCTCAGACAGTCTAGTAATAAAGTGGGGGCTACCAAGAACAATAGCCTGCGATTTCTCGGCATTGACTTGTAGACCGAATCTCTCAGCCCAGCATCATATCGATTCAAGATCGCTGTTAATTTGCTCCACCAAGGAAGGGAAATCATCAAAACCGGCAGAAGAATATATTTGCAAATCATCCGCATACAAATGGTAGGAAGAACGAAATGACTGGGAGATACTGTTAATAAATATTGAAAAAAGAAGAGGAGAAAGCACTCCGCCCTGAGGAACACCAGCGGAGAGTTCGCACCACTCAGAATACTTGTCATCAACTCTGACACGCTGGTGCCTCCCAGATAGGTAGGACCGAAACCATGAAAGAGAAGAAGGAGAAAAGTTAAGAGTATTAAGAATTCCAAGAAGAATATCGAAGTCAACGGTGTTAAAAGCGCTGCTGAAATCCAGTAGGACAAGAACTGTGAGCTTTTTATTTTCGATATTAAGGCGAATGTCATCGGTGACCTTAACCAAGGCAGTGACAGTGCTATGCCCGGGACGGAAGCCTGACTGGAAGGGGTTAAGGAGGTTATGCCTATTGAGATGGGATAGGAGACGGCGATTCACGAAATGCTCGATAACTTTGGAAAGAACTGGAAGAATGGAGATTGGGTGGTACTGAGCATACGAGGATAGGTTAGAGGATTTAGGAAGTGGAATCACGTGGGCATATTTCCACGTTGAGGGAAAGGTACCGAATGAGAGAGATAAGTTGATGATGCTGGAAAGGATGGGAGTAATACAGTCTGCCGCGAGCATGAGCATGTCCACGCCAAGGCCATTTTCACCGACAGCTTTCGTTTTAATAGACCTGAGAATGGTAAGTGTATCTTGCGGTGAAATATTACCAAGCTCAAAAGTAGAGGAGTCAGGGTGTGTGGCAGAAGAAAGATAAGATAGAGTGAATTGTTTGACAGAAGGGTTAAAAATTACGGGGGGAGTGGAAAAATGGCTATTAATAGCATTTAAATCTAGAGAGTGAGAAGGAGATTGTTGTGATTTGCCTACCCCAAGCGACTTTAGAAATTTCCACAGTTTGGAGGAGGGACAATCTTCGATAGACTCATGGATATATCTACGTCTGGCATCCCTACACACCTTATTGCAGCGGTTACGCAACAATAAGTAGGTTCGATGACTTCCCTCCGATGGATCATGCCGTAGTCTGACACGTGCCCGATCCCTTTTGGCCATGAGACTTTTAATATCTGGCGTAAGCCATGGAGCTGGAAAATGTTTAACCCTCATCGGCCTCAAGGGAGCGTGCACGTCAAAAATAGATAAAAATGTGGAGCTGAAAGCCGAAAGTACAAGATCTATGTCTCCGAGCGCCTCAATGTTAGGCCAGTCCGCATTGCACAAATCTTCCTGAAACGCCTGCATATTTATGCCCTGGAGATTCCGACGCATGATAACTTTATGTTTCCGTTTAGGAGGCCGAATTTTGCCAAAGTAACATAGGCTATGTTTTTTTTTCTACACAGACGGAGTCACGGGCAACAGCTATCCTATATATAGCTGATTTGTAGCAGCCCCGAATCGCATAGAGTGGTGTTATGTAGGTGTGGGCCTCTATTCTACTGCGTTATAATTATAACGATATCGCATTTGACTTGTTTTAGAATCGTTTATGTCACAGTCGCCATTATTGTAAATGATATAAGAGTTATCAAAACGTCGACAATACGGAAACACTTCAAATACTATATCGTTATTACCGTGAAGAATCCCAGCCCAGCATCCGTACCACAAAGTCAGCATTTAGTTAATTTAATCATCAATTTACTGCTGAACATTAAAATCAAATGTATCTATCTGAAAATTAAACCAATATATCTTTTAAACTAATTTCATATTTTTTAAGATGTTTTATAATTTATTTCTAATTTGAATTACTGACGATCTCAATGTAATAACTTATAATTTGACATGCTGTGCAATTTATACCGTGACTTTATTGGGAAATCAAAATTGAATTTAAATTTGACTATTATTATTTTGCTTTTCATGATTTTCGAACCGTAAATTACTTCATTTAACAACTCTATCAAGCTTTTGTTCTGCCATGCTTGAACAACGATGACAACTGTTCGAAGGCTTTTTTATGAATGAAAAGTACTTCGAAATAAAGTTTTTACCAGATATAAAACATCGCAGATTTATGAGGAATCCATTTCAGTTTAAAAAACCTCAAAATGTTTCTATAATTTTTGTTTGATAGAAACTATCGTAAACAATGAAGCTTACTAGGAAATCATGAAACAACAGGAGTTATATCAAAGTTACTCGCTATCAGAGCTACCCTCTCGTGTCTAGCTTGGCATTGCGTAGATTGACTGAGAGCCTGGAATGTGTTGAGTGTCCGCATCAGCTAACAGATGGGGTTATAATAAAAAATGTGCTGAGTAATGAAACTGGGCTCCAAAGAAACTTTACTTCGATAACAGCTGTTACAGTACATTTTGAAGCAAGTGCGGAAAGTTTGTCATTTTACACAAGTGCCGAGGTACTGTAATGAAAGAAGGGTGTGGTAGTTCATTACAGTACCTTGGTCCGACCTGCAAGCCAGGAGAAAGACTAGGGCGAGTTAAAATGACAGAACCGCACGTATATCAAAACGATGTTTTATAAACATTGTGCAAAAGTATATCAATGTAATAAAAATATATCACTAATTAAATCTATTATAAGAGAAAACTTTACTTTTAGTTGACACAGACCTAGATAGTTTTGTGTGTGTGTGTGTGTGTGTGTGTGTGTGTGTGTGTGTGTGTGTGTGTGTGTGTGTGTGTGTGTGTGTGTGTTGTATTTATGTAATTTTAATATTTTAAATTATATTACACATAATGTATAGTTTCAATACTAAATGACGTAATCAAAAGCGGTTGAACATGTAAAGAGTTCCGATTCTGATAAGTACTATAAACATAAAATTCAACAAGTAATAACAAATTTTCTATTTAAAGTCAATGGGTCCGTCCTAGATGATTTTAACAGGTATAAACATTTTAATCGCCTGTATCTCAAGAACCAATGATGTCTACTTAGTCGTGATAGTTTTCCTTTAAAATTTGTTATATGTTATTTAATTTAAGTATTTATTCAGATTTTTAGTATTTGTAGTTTTTGGTGTAGGGGGGACACTTGAGTCTAGCAAAAATTAGCGCTTTAGCTTAATATTTCATAAGCGGATTACTTAACGAAAAACTGATTAATCAACCTCATAATATTTTTGAAAGACCTATCCAACGACACCCCACCTATAGGGTAGACGAGAAAAAAAAAGCATCCCCACGTTACGTGTAGAGGAGGTACCCTAAAAAATATGGTTTTTTACATTTTATTGTACCACTTTGCTGGCGTGACTTATATGCTTATTCATGCCAAGTTACAGCTTTCTAGTAAGTACTAAGAGTTTCTGCGCTATGCTGCAGATGGACGGACGGACATGGTGAAACTTTACCTTGCCATGCCATTTAAATTTGCTTCGTCATAGTCGCTCAACTATCTTATCACCAGTCGCCAACCTTATAGTAGGTACCGTTGAGGAGTTTCGGTGGCAATCAGTCTTCATCATCAGTTCCACTTCATTAAATAACACTTTTTGAATGCAAATGCTGGACTTGATTCTAAAAATACTGACATCGCTAAATAAATCCCTATAACATTTGCGGAGTTACCTCGATCTCTCAGTTTCCATCACCAGATCCTGACTTGGTGACGATGAGACTTAACTTACAGGTCCAGAGACGGGAAATTTGCCTATTTGGTACCCGCATGGAAATGGCAGGGGCGTGCATTTCTCCCCTGATGTACGCAGCGTACAAGGTACCCACCGCGCGCTGCGAGATGTTTGTGGACGACACGCAGATTCTGCTCTCGCGCCACGCGCGCCCTTCAGCAGCTCGATAAAGACCTGCAACGGGTGTGGGAGTGGGCTCGACACAACGCCCTTTACCTGAACCCGGCTAAAACTACTACCATCATTTTCGGCTCGTGCCAAGAGCACAATCTCCAAATTCGGATAAATGGCACTGATATCCATTTTGTGTATTAAGCCAGAAAATAGGGCTTATGGACGCCCAACACAGACAAAAATGCCTAAGCACAAAGCAGTTTTAACTTTTAGACTAACGTGTTTATCGAATTTAAGTTCAGAAACAACGAAAGGTTAGGAAGGTCCAGTTCAATTTTCTGGCTCCATCGTGAGACCTCGTCATCCTGTGCAACGAACACATGTGCAAAAAGCTTAAAAGCCAAACTAAAACTAACCTAAGTGAAAACTGCTTCGTAAAAGGGTTAGGTCCTTGTATAAAATAAATGTATTTCTTAGCCCTAAAGTAAAACGAACATTAATTTTTGAATCTTTAATTCTCTCACAATAGGAAGTTTTCCTACGGAAAGTAGTCAGTCAGAGTATTTGTATAGAAAGTACAAAACTCCTGTACAAGATTTAGTGAACGTCTCCAGCGTCACGATCGTATCAAACCTACGTTAAGCACTGCAGTAAATGTTACTATATTATACATAATATCAAAAATAAATAAAATGCATTGTTTTTCATGTCCTTTAATTTAATTAAATAGGTATTCGAAATGAAAACCATTTTTCTTAAAACAACATTGAACTCGTTAAGGTAACGAATTAACTATTGCGTTTTGAGTCTATGGGGTGAATTGCTGTTAGTAGAGCAGTACTTTCTCCTTTTACCACCTCTATACGCAGAAATGCGTTATAAAAAGTAACTTTTAAAAACATTTTTTGCTTATAGGGGGTAAAAGGGAGGGTTCAATTTTTTATAGGAAAAAGTTATTGGAGGGAAGTAAATTATTGAAAATTGAGAAAATACTCTTAAGAAGTAATAAAACTACACTGCCCTCCTAAGCCAATAAGCAGTATCTCAAATTCAATATCCAAAGGAGATTCAATCCTATCTTTTGAGAAATAAGGTTGCATTTGGTACAGGAATTTTGTCTGAGATACTGCCTTTTGTGTTAGCAGGGCAGTAGAGATATTTAAGGTTTTTTTGATTAAGTCCATAATCCTTAAAAATTAACAAATTAATTATCAATAGGTATTTGTTCCAGACGCTTTTAGAGATCATTGAATAGCCATATATGATCAAAAATATCGCCGTTTGGTTAATCATTGCTTATTTTCGAGGATTCAGTGTTTTTATCAATTCAAACTTAAATGCATGAAACCGGACTGTGTATTATAAAAACATAAAATAATGAAACACTTTCAACTGACTACAAACGCCATCTAACAGTGAAGAATGGAAAGTCGTTTTTCGAACCTAAAATTATTAAGCCTCTATATAAAACATAATTTGCAGATATAATGCACTTTATAAATCATGATGTTTTATAAAACACGAATACCAATAATTTATTACTCTTTTGAATGATGTAATGTAAATTAAAGTAATTTACAAGCGACCAAACAACAAAGAGGACTTATACTGCCATCTAGCGCCCATTAAAATGTTTAGTAACAAAACTTCCCAATAGGTTGCGCTTTAGTCATCACGCTCAATCCTACCTACATCAGTTGCATTTGTTCTCTTGTTTTGCTAATGATGATGGACAGATACGGAAAACAAGAGAGTAAGTGAGATAACTATCTGTAAGCAATTGCGCTTCTGGTGTCACCGGGAGGATAGAGATTATGAAAGAACTTACGGACATTGTTAGGGAGCACAGGTTAAGTAGGTAACAAGTAGAAATAAAACAGATTTTATAATAGTTAAGGTATTTATTTATTAATGTCTACTTTTTATGAATATAATATTAATAATAGAAGTACAATATAATATCACGAAATATTGTTTTTTTATTTATTCTATGAATCTACTTATGTATGGAGCGGCTGCTTCTTTTTTTTTTAAAATTATCTAGCACCTAGAAAATTGCGAATATAATCAACCACTACATAAATTTTGGCCACTCGGCCAAACCTACCTATACCTACCTACTTAACTACTCAGGAAGGTACTAACTTATTCTAAGAAACAATTGTTTAAAAGTTGTCTTTTCTGCGGTCAAAAGTTAAAAGCCTGTATGCATATCATGTACGTTTTTACATAATAGGTCTAAAGCAGTCCTAACGCCGTTAATGGGCTTAGCCAGAAAATTAGGCCTTATTTAAACGTTAACTTCCGGTGTGTCCACAGGAAAGACGGTAACCTAAATCTGTGTATGGCCCACAAACCAAAAAAAAAATATTTGTTTCTAAATAGGTAATAAGACTAATAAGCTAATAAGGTGTTACAATTAATACTGGGCTGGGATTTCTACACGGTAACGATATCGTCTCTGTTTGTGTTTAAGTGTTTCTGTATTGTCAACGTTTTGATATATAAGTGTTATAATATAACGCTATTTTTTGCCGCTAGGCTTACAAATATGACAGGTACGGACGATAGTGCATGCACATAATATATTTTAATTAATCACATTGGTTATAAGAGGATACGTAGGTACATAATAGGTAAATAGTATCTGAAGGGTATTTTACTACCGAAGCACGCTTTTTGTGATAAGAAGTGTTTTTATTTTATTTATACATGGTCTTCTAGGGTCACTATATTTTTTGGCAATTGGTTATAAAGTTTCGATGCCATACCGAAAACACTTTTCGCAAAAAATAAATTATTTCTCAGTCGTTTAATACTAAAAACAATTTGAATGCAGGGGCTAGATGTTTTAAAGTTCATCGTGTGCTTCAAATGTGTTTGAAGCTATAACAATAATTTAAATTATATTTTTTAGGGTTCCACATCCAAAAGGTCCGTCTGTCACCAGGATATATTTCATGAACCGTGATAGCTAGACAGTAGAAATTTTCACAGATGATGTACTTTAGTTGCCACTTTAACATTTGTTGTTAGAGCGGCAACAGAAAAACTAAAAAAGTAGAATGAAATAAATATTTCAGTGGGATTTTTGCTCTATATTAATAACGGTAACAGGTAGACGCTTGAAATATTAACAGAATATTTAGTTGTATACTGACGTCAAAAAAAAAACATTAAATTAAAATAAATTAAGGTGGCTCCCATAGTTTTTTTTTTTTTTTTAATTGTTCTGATATAGTGTCTATATTACTAAAGAGCGTCGGTGGCCTAGTAACTTTAAGGGTCTACTCGGATCGTAAGGTACCGAGTTAGAACCCCCGCGGTCACGAAGGTGCTCTTACGATGAAGGAAGAACGTCGGAAGGAAACCCGCACATTTGAACAGCTGGGTGTGTAAAAGGGGTAATTGCACAAAAGATTCTAAAGGGGTCGATGTGTATCCGAAAGGGCCCATCTGTAAATTTAGATACGACACGCTAGCCTAGTTGGGAGTGACCCTGCCTTCGAAGCTAGGGGTCCTGGGTTCAAATCCCGGTAAGGGCAGATATTTGTGTGATGAGCACAAGTATTTGTTCCTGAGTCTTGGATGTTTTCTATGTATTTAAGTATATAACCCGTGTGGTTTCCGGGTTAGAATAGTGCCACTTCATGTCTCCCGTGGATGTCGTAAGAGGCGACTAAGGGAATAAAGGCTTCTAGTATTGTTAGGCGATGGGCTTGCAACCAATCACTAATACACTAGTAAACATCTCAGCCTACTTGTGCAAAATGTGGTTACAAGATTATTAACATGTCTTTTTGGAGTTGTTGGTATTTCTGTAGCTCTGCCTACCCCACTCTGGGAATGAAGGCGTGATGTTATGTGTTATGTATGTATGTTAAGTATATATTTCTCTACATAAGTAAGTTTATCGTTGTCTAGTACCCATAGTACAAGCCTAGAGCTTAGTTTGGGACTAGGTCAATTTATGTGACATTGTCCCGTGATATTATTATTATTATTATTATAAGATAAGGATAAGTATAGTAGTAACGATAATTAGTACGGAATTTTACATGCGCGAGTCTGATTTGCACTTGTATTGGCCGGTTTTTTAATACCTCGATATTTTAAACAAAATGTACCTATACCTATTTATTTATGTCAGATTTGATAACATTTTCAGGTTGTAAACATACGGTAAAAAGATTCACAGACGATTAGCACCAACCACACAATCTCTAATTGAAATCAATTTGTGGTACAGTCAAGGGCAAAAATATGTATACACTTTAGTACCTTGCCGCTTTAATCGCTGTCACAATTTCATATGACAGCTTAAACATGACGTTAAATAGACAAGGTACTAAAGTGTATACATATTTTTGCCCTTGACTGTACCATATCTTCTTATTCAAATACAACGCGACACAGTATTTACATTTAATAACAAATCGATCATCATTTAATAGCAATCGACCAAATCATGGAAAAAAAAAAACCATGGAAACTAATTCTACAGTTGGGTCTGTGTCTTTGATTTTGGATAATATTATCAACTGGGCCTCTATTATACTGCGTTATAACGATATCGCGTTTGACGTGTTTTAGAATCGTTTATGTCACAGTCGCGATTATTGTAAATGACATAAGAGTTATCAAAACTTTGACAATACGGAAACACGACAAAGACGATATCGCTATTAACGTGTAGAATCCCAGCCCTGGGGCCCTAGATAAGATGCAAACGCTCCTAACGTTTTTCTTTTCTATCGCTCGAAATGTATGGGACGACATTCTCGTGCATTTCGATAAACCACGTGGTCGACTGTCATCCCATACATTTTGAGCGATAGAAAAGAAAAACGTTAAGAGCGTTTGCATCTTGGCTAGGGCCTCTGGGATAGGGTTCTAATAACGATATCGTCTTTGACGAGTTTCCGTATTGTCAACGTTTTGATAAGTCTTATGTCATTTACAATAATGGCGACTGTGACATAAACGATTCTTATACGTGTCAAACACGATTTCGTTTTAACGCACCTGAATAGAGGCCTAGCTTATTGTGTGGCCCATTTGACTTTCATTATTTCATTTTGGAAAGAAATGTCTCGTTCGAATTTGTTGGCAAAGTTTAAACCTTGGTTGAATTTGAGCTTTTTCAAACTAAAATTATCGGCATTGAATATTCAACTATATTCATTTTTTTCCGTCTCAAAGTTGTTGCAAACCAATTTTAACATATGGCACGGGTCCGAAGCTACCAGCAAATCTTTGTCACACTCAGGGTGTTGAGCTCTTCAAGTTAACTGGTGTGCTTCAATCACAGTCTAATAGATTAGCAACAGCCAGGTTATTTAGACAACTGACAATTGCAACAGTTGCGATGTGAGCGCTGGCATGGTTGCACTTAATCTCATGTGGGTAAGGACCAAAAAGTCGGGCACGCAATTAGATTATCTATGAATTTTTTCCGTTGTGTGACAAAAATTCACACAATTGTTAAGATACGCATTCGTTTTTTGTATGGTTAACTACGATCAACTATGTTCCTAATTTATGGTCCTCACAAATGTAGTAATTAAAGCTCAAGTTTTGGCTGAGAGACTTTTTACAAAAAAAAATAAGCTACTGACATCTTCCAATTTTCGTTGAGACTAACTAAAATAAACACATACATATGAGTAGTAATTTCGTTACTATTCTTGAAGTCAATCCCCAATCCGACACTACCATCAGTCGTTTTACCGTTCCACATGTCTTGATGATGATTCACAATATTCGTTCTTCGTTCCCAGATTTGTTTTCAATATTTCAAAGGCTTGCTTCGTGAATCCAGGTGAGAAAGAACTGTTTTCACACCACTTTGTTTATACAAATGTAATGATGATGAGGCTGTGGCAAAGCAGCGTGAAACACGCTTAAATGACATATTTGTACGCGGCAGAAGAATATAAATTGAGTGCGAGTTAGAATTTCCAAGGGCTGGAGAATACTTCTGGCGGTACGACTTCTTTGATGTTTTCTTGATATGTATCCTATTAACCAAATATAAAACTTCACTCTTCAAGTTCAGTTTGTTAAACGTTCTTTTGAAATTAGTTTTCGTTCCATTTTAGTACGACTGCCATCCTGGCAACCTTCTCTTTCAATATTTTATTTTGTTGATTTAGCACCTTGGTCTGTTTTTGTAATTGTTTTTTTTCTAAAGTCAACTTATTAACATACTGCTTAAGCGCTGCCCCTCGGGATGACTTCGAAGTTTTATCCATATCAGGTAGACTAACATTGTCAAGACTCGAACTAGGACCGGGAAAATTATAACCTTCCTGAAAGCATAAGTAATAGGTAACAGTCAATGGCATTAATATCTATACAGCCATCACGTCAAATATATGTATACTGACTATATTACCAGCTGACTTTTACCAGTGGTAAAAGTGTTAAGATATTTTTGACTTATTGGGAAAGTATATATAATTATGCCCTTGACTGTGCAATGCAGCTAAAAGGCATTTTAATTATAAAATGTACCCTAGTTAGGGAAAGTTAAAAAACGTTAACTTTTGTCAGTTTCGTGACGAAATTAGCGATACATTTATATGGCTAATTTAGTCACAAAACTGACAAAAGTTAACGTTTCTTAATTTTCTTTAACTAGGGTACACTTTATTTTGAAAATGCCTTAAAGACAGATTTTTTTATTTATCGTCTGTATTTCTTATTCTTTTAATAAAATAAAATAAAAATGTCCTATTTTCATTACCGAACAAGATATTACAATAGGCTTATAAACAATATTTTTGTACAAGTGTATTATTATTTTAATAAAGAACTGTAACAAAACTCCCTTAATACTTAAAACAATCAACACTCTTAACTTTACATTGGCGGGCCTTATTACAAAAGACATAAGGTCTACCGATGGACAGTTAACAGTGTTGGCGATGGTACTCATAAGTAACGTTCTTTGAAATATCGAAAAAAAATCTGCGTATTTATTTTATGATTAGGAAGTTGGTCCATAAGAATTCTTAGCAAAAGTTTATTCATATTGTTGAGTGCTATACTTGTTACTTATGTCTAGGTGGTTTCATTACAAACCTCTATTACAGGAACAGCATTATTTTGAAGTTTTGTTCGGCCTTTTCCCGTGATATATTTATCTCCACTTTTAAAGTGTGCACTGCATATTTTGCTGCTTTTAGAGGGTTCCCAGTTTAATTCGTTTCTTTCTTTACGTACCACTGTGATCCACTCTTCCTTTCTGAACTTATTCAAAGGAAATCTATAAAAATAAATGATAATTGTTGATAATAGTTTGTTTTAAGCATCAGCAACACTGCACTGCATTCACGTCACGCCTTACATACGCGCTCGTAACTTGCAATTCACACAATACTATACAATTTTCAGTCGCAACCGATACATCGGAAACTGCGACGTTACAGGATATATACAATAATCATTTAAAGTAATACTACACGGTTAGTACTTATTTTCCCGGATGTCGTTTGATCTTTTAATCTGTCTTTATCTTTTTCATACGCATGATTCATTCAAATTGCTATCTCTTTTCTATATTTAAGCACGTGTTTTGTTCACGAATATTTTAAAATTAACTAAAGTAAAATAAACTTACGCGTGGTATGTGATCCCATGAGCTTTATTCGCTTTATTTTGATAATTAGTGCAGTTGCGCAATACACACGACGGCATTTTATCTATTTGTATTTATTTTAGTTCTACACCCAGCTTAGTTGTCACGTCACTCTGGTCTACTTGTTTGACGTGAACTGAGATCGAGAGAGGTTAATTGGGTCTTTTATGAACATACCTGGGATAACTCGGGGCAAGTTCTAGGGATTTGATATCGATAAAAAAGATGTCGATGTAATTAAATACTGGTTATGACACCATGAAAAAAGTAAACAGCCTTATAAAAGGTGAGGAAATTTCAATAACCGACATAAATGAGAAATTGGCTTTGTATCATTATAAATATTTAAACAATGCCCCGTTGACCACTGCAGCACTGTGGTCGTTGATAGATCGTTTAGCGGTACAAAGTGGATATTTTCATCTAGACAGCAATCATTAATACCATCGAATATGGAAAAAATATTGAATGTATATCATGAAAACTATTTTAAAATAAACATATAAATAGGTACACGTTTTAATTTGTTTCTTTTTTTATTTAAAATTAAGGAGAAAATAAGTAATATTCATTTATGTCGCATAACATTTAGATTTTGGCAGTAACATCGATATATTTTTCTGTCGATAATATATTTTGCTACACTACTTTCGTATAGATGCCCCGAGATATCCCAGGTATGTTTATGAATATTCAACTTAGGCGTATTAGTTACATAAGTAGACTTATTTCCTATTTATGTGTAATATCATTAACTATAAGTTCCAATTTCACCACACGATGTTAACCACTTCACAGACGATTAGAACATTAACAGTCTGTTGTCAAAATTAATGAACTAAAGTCAATTAACATTGATTAAATTTAAAATTGCCCCGTGTGGTTGCCGGGTTAGAATAGTGCCACTCCATGTCTTTTCGTGGATGTCGTAAGAGGCGACTAAGGGAATAAGGGCTTGGAATAATATAAGGCGATGGGCTTGCAACCTGTCACTAATACAATAGTTAACATCTTAGCCTACTTGTGCAAAATGTGCTTATATAATTATCAACAAGTCTTTTTAGATTTGTTGGTATTTCTGTAGCTCTGCCTACCCCACTTTCGGAATGAAGGCGTGATGCTATGTATGTATGTATATTTAACATCGTGTCGTGAAATTGGTATTAAAATTTACATCTTATGGTGAAATTGGTACTAAACCACAACAGACAAAATAAATTTGAAGCATATTTTAACTAATAGGCGTATATCAATAACAATTACCCGCATGTTTCTGGATCCTTACCATAAGTCGCAATTACTGTACTCGCTAGAAAGTTGAATGCTCTGTGTCTCACAGTATTGTAGTAGATTGAGAGGGACAGAGCATTAGAATCTCTAGCGAGTATCGTAACTGTAACTCATGGTAAAGGCACTGAATAAAATAACTAAACAAACATATTTCATTTAACTTAAACTGCTTAGCAAGATCATGTATTTGTATTCGGTTCTCCACTGATTCTGCTTCAAATTCACCATTTGTAAGGAATCGGCGTCTGTGCGGGTACTTTCATTGTTGGGAGTGGCCCGCCGACACTCCTGTCATTTTCACAACTAGCGTAGGTAGTACACGCCATCGGTGAAAATCACAGGCATGTAAACGGTGGTGATGGCAATTGAGATCACGGTAGCACCTGTGCTGGTGGTGGCGGCACTGCGAAGCTGTATTTGGTTACGTCATTAAAGATTTACATACACAATCGATTGTGTACATGAATCTATTGTAATATAACCTGTACCCTCTGTAAATGAAGCATGCGCTATTTTCCGAAGATCTGCAAAATGCGTTAGTAAAATAAAAACAAAAATCAAGTTTACACGAGAGCATAACATTTTCTATGCGAGAGGCATAAAGGAATAAATTGTTTAGACCCAAAACGAACCTAGCTCTTTTTAGAAATAATGTTTACGGAATGGCAACACAAATGTTTAACACGCTAACCGATAGTTAAGGAACATCCATGCATTTTTTTTAATATTGTTTAATCACCTGACTGAAAATAGCTAGCTTCGTTGGTAGTGACACTGCCTTCGAAGCTAGGGGCCCTGGGTTCAAATCCCGGTAAGTGTGATGAGCACGAGTATTTGTTCCTGAGTCTTGGATGTTTTCTATGTATTTAAGTATATATTTCTCTCCACAAGTATGTTTATCGTTCTCTAGTACCCATAGTACAAGCCTAGAGCTTAGTTTGGGACTACGTCAATTTGTGTGACATTGTCCTGTGATATTAAAATAGCTTACTAACTACCCTATTGATGAGTTCATGTCTAATTGTAAATTATGAATACTGTGAAGTCATGTAAATTGTTTCATTTATTAATTATTTTGTAAAAATACTAGTTAGTTATGAATCATTGTTTCAATAATGGCAGTTTTTTATTATTTTGACATTGGATTATGTTTTTTCAATATTTTGTTCGGCACCTATGCATGTAAGTAATAAATTGATTTTATTATTTTTAAATATTTATTCGCCATATT
The DNA here is from genome assembly GCA_949316455.1 of Acleris holmiana. NCBI lineage: Eukaryota > Metazoa > Arthropoda > Insecta > Lepidoptera > Tortricidae > Acleris > Acleris holmiana. The sequence continues at coordinate 81,252,655 of OX438762.1, forward strand.
TTGGTTAAACAAGGAATTAACCGTATTATAACAATTTAACACCTTTTTGTACCCAAGTTTACGCAAATAAAAACATTTGAATATGCATTTATAGATTTTATCTTGACTGTAGACCACATTGTGAGTAGACCACTGTAGCATTTATAAATGCAGTACAAAAAAGTTACTAAATGTAATAATATAAGTATTATTACCTATTGACTCGAAACATAATAAATCTTTTTTAGGGTTCCTTAGTCAAACGGAAAATCCTTATGGTATTCCAATGTCCGTAATGTACAAAAAAAACCCTTTTCACTTATTTCTGAAGTTAATTAGCCGAAAGCCCCTGTGTGGTTGCCGGGTTAGAATAGTGCCACTCCATGTCTTCCCGTGGATGTCGTAAGAGGCGACTAAGGGAATAAGGGCTTGTAGTACTGTTAGGCGATGGGCTTGCAACCTGTCACTAATACACTAGTAAACCTCTTAGCCTGTTAGTGCAAAATGTGGTTACAGAAATATCAGTAAGTCTTTAGAGTTGTTGGTATTTCTGTTGCTCTGCCTACCCCACTCTGGGAATGAAGGCGTGATGTTATGTATGTATGTATGTAATTAGCCGAAAAATGTTAAATAAATCCAAGCCATTATATAATTATTAAATTTTACATTGTCATAAAATTAAGTCATCAAAAATTAATTGATAATCGACCCTTGGTCGCGCGTTCAGTTGTTTCTGAAGATAATCGCGACAGACCCCTACGCTAACATGGTCCGACATGCTCTCGTCCCACTTTGAAAAGTCTAGTTTGCTAAATCCAATATAAAATCACATACTCGTACCTTAAGTTTGATTGAATAAACGCATCACTTGAATAGAGCTTCTATTCACACGCCCGCTCCGTACTTGGTTATTTTAATTTTCAGTCTTTGTTGGCAACTTTCATCTTATTTCGTTGCTTTTTAAGTTTTTCACCTGAAAATCGTAATAATTTCACAATTAATGCAAAAAAGAGAGTTTTGGTAAATAACTTTAAATCTAAAAATGGGGATGAGCTACTATTTTTTTTTCTTCTGTTTTCTAGCTGGACCCTCACAACATATAAATCTCAAAATTAAATAAAGTATACATTTAATAAAAAATAAGTATTACTTTAGAACATTGGCATTGTTTTACATTGGCATATTTTAGTGGTGGTAGGACCCTGTGCAGGGTCCGTCCGGATCGCTACCACCATCTTATCCATTAACCAGCCACCAAGCAACAGGGTTCGCATTGTTGTGTTCCGGTGTGGGGATAAGACAACCTAGTCCTCAGGGTTGGCAACGCATTTGAGGTCTTAGGACTATAGTCTTGAGAATTCAAATGTCTATGGGTCTCAGATTCCACTTACCATCAGGCCACCTGGCCTGAGTGCTCGTGTGCCTTCTCCTTAATATAAAATAAATAAATAGGAGGTCTTTTTAACAAAAACTAAGTGAATCGACACAAGTTTAGTGTAAAATATCAAAATTGGAGTAACGACGCGCCACAAGAACAACTCTATCTTTCACAAGGTCATTAATCTAGTTCCTTACCCAAATGATGCCAATAGGAGCCCTATTACCAACGCTCCTAATTTTCCGTATGTGTGTCTGTTCATGGGTACACTACATAATTCCGAAGAGTTACAACTCCAAATTGATAAAATTCCGTATATTCATAATTCCGAATGAAATATTTTCATAGAACACATTATTTATTGACGCCGCTCATAAATCAAACCTAACGTAACTTACGTATAGCAATTAATTGTGCATTTAATTTAAAATAACTTCAGCATAGCTGTAGGAAAAAATGAAATTGGGACAAATTATTAACAGGAAAACTCTCTTAAAAACAAAAGTTGTCTTTCGTGCTCAATAGTAAAAAGCTTGTGTGCATATAGGTTTTGTTTTTATATGATAGGTGTAAAGCAGTCCTGACGCCATTTACGCGGGAATGGGGCTAGCCCATTTTCTAATTAGGCCCTTAAAACTATCGGCGTGTCCTCAGGAAAGACGCTAAGCTGAATCTGTGTATGACCCAAATACTTCGGAATTTAAGGTGTTTCCCTTCTGTTCATACGTCTGTCACAAGGCTGTATCTTTTGTCGGAAAATGAGGAATCGTCGCTTGTAAAAAACATGTGAATAAAAAATTTGCGCAGTTTCGTTTTGTTTATAATTTTCATAGCGATATTTTGTTGTAGAGGCAATCGATGAGGAAAAAAAAAAAACAAATTTTGTTAAACTCTATTCAAGATGGCGTTTTGTGCCTCCTCTTCAAAGTCGAAAGGTTCTATTTTTATTAGGAGTCCCTTACTTAACAATTGAAAAAAAAGGAAATTCTATGCTTCACCTTTTGTAAAGCGAAAACTCCTATTTACTGGATCATAGACGCTACTTAAATAATTATCCTTGTCATCAAGACAGTCATTTGCAGTAGGAGTATGATTTGTTCCTGGCAATCAGCGCTTGATGTATGATTGTATCAGAAGGTATCTATTATTAATCAAGTACGTATTAAGTAAAAACGATTTATTTACTTTGATTATTGAGACGGTGACCTAACAAAACGAACTTTCCCTGTTTCTAGTATTAATCTTGTGAACGTCACGTGACTGAGTTCAAATGATAATAAATTAAATTCTTTAAAAGCTGCAATATCTTATCAATAAACCAATTTACCAATGGTTTTCTTCGTTATTAATCACTGTAAAAGATAATGATATTACTTACTTTAGTCTCTAATTGGTCGCGTGCTCACCCTGACACAGATGGCTAGAGGCGGGAGCTCCGTCGCGCCATATGTAGTGTTCCGTTGAATTGATATTATTACTTGCCGGCAGGACGCCGATCAATAGCTCGGATGATATGCACAGTTAATACTAAACTTGATGATAATACCACAACTTCACTTGTACAAAGTGAGGTTTAAGCGAAGTGGTTACTAAACGGACAGTAAGACAAGAGGTTGCAACTGGTTAAAGGTAGACTCCTTAATGATTTTGCACAGGTGTGACGTCTACTACCCCTTTTAAATCGGGCTGGGCAGGGATGAACGGCGCATGTGCAACTTTCTTTAAAGAACACGTTCCGTTTAACTGGCAGCAAGAATAAACAAACTGCCTGTTTGACCCGAAGTGAAAATACATTTTTTTCCACCTTAAATAATATTACTCGTGTTTTATAAAATCCTAATTGCTTACGAGTACCATATATACTTAAGAGTAAACATCGTTTTGATTTCAATAAAACATATTATTTAATTATCACTTCGCGCCAACTCCACGCGTTCCATGTTTGAACTTAAACATAAAAAACAGAAACAAATTTAATCATCCTGAGTGTGGCAGTTAGTAATAACATACCATAAACAACATAATGACACTTCTTTTATTTATTGCCAGCAATAAAAAAACGATTGTACAAAAAGACGTATGTATCCAGTTTTAGTTTATCAATATCAAGTAAGTTTGGAAGGATTTTGCAAGAAAATTGTACTAGGGTCGCATACTCAACTAAAGGACTTGAAAGTCCTCCATGTATGGAGAGAGGTTATACAAAAATCAATATTTTCTGACTACGCATGCGCAATGCACCGCACCTCATAATAACCTTGTTGAATTCTATCGCGATGTGTCATTTAGACGCCACTGCCAACTAAAGAAAGCTACAGTTTTAAAGGATAATTGTGAAATAATAAACCATTAGCCGACGTTTTTCGATCACAGCGGGAGCAGAGTTTGTAAGTAAATATTTAATAATAATATTAATTTAAGAAATAGGTAATGTCTGCATTAAGCCCAAACAAGTTAAAGGAGACCTACTGGATTATGTTAAAAAAAATCGCGTGATTGAGTTCATGCTGGTGATTGAGTGTTATTATCTATTAACCTTGACTGGTTATCATCTGGCGTTAATAAAACAGGCAAGATGCGTAACGAACGATACAAGTATGTTAGTGATTTTATAAAATTAACAAACTGTATAGGATAGACGTAAGCTGATGACAGATCCATAAATCATTTAAGGAATTCCTCAAATATTTAGGCATACATAAAGCGAATTGTGTATTTTTAGTAACAAGTCTAGCATTTACAGCAGAATGGTCACCGAAAGTCTTCAATGGTATATTAAACTTACTTCAAGGGTGGCAATAAGATATCTCGATTTAGATGGTTCAGTGACTATCACGAAGAAAGTTGAAATACGTATAAGAATAAATATAATTTAAATCATCATGACTTTCCCGCATCATTTTTTGCGGCGAGCTTACACGATTTTGACACGATATTTTATCGTGTAAAAATCGTGTGAGTTTTAAACATTGTACGATGTCGTATTATTTATTATTACATCTTTACATTTTATCTCTATGGGTGGGCGATTAATGATGGTGCGTGTTTGTGCGTGTTTTATTTTTAATGAAAAACATGTATTTTCCAGATACGTGGAAAAAAGTATTCAGCATCACCACAGGCAGAGAACAGGTTCAAATTTATAGAATATCTTTAAGTTATATATTAATACAGGTAACTTCGGTCAAGAATTTACATTAAATAAGTAAAATTTGGGAAAGTTATTCAAAAGCAGTATAATGTGTGTTTAGTTAGAATATTACTAGGTAACGTAACTTAGAATATATTAAAACTTTCCTGAATTAAAAGTTTCCTGGTACTGGAACGGGCTGTAATTTCGTAAAGAAACGAAATGTTGAAAACATTATAATAATATTAATAATAGTTAGAATGTCTAACTCTGGGTTCATACATTCAAAAAGTCTCGTTAAAATGTACGTCTCGTTAAAATTTGACATATTTTGTACGTAGTAAATGTCATCTTTTGAGACGTCACATTTTAACGAGACGTTTTGAATATAGGAACCCAGGGTAAGTGGTGATCCTACAATGATGAATGATGATGCTTAAAGGTTCTCCGCTATTTTTAACAAACTAGATCCACGGAATTTGAAATTGTTAAATTTGTGTTTATCTGGATCTGGTACAAAGTTTATTTTCAAAATGTAAAAATCAACGGAATAGCAAAAAAATATATTTATTTCCTTACTTTTCACAGAAGTTAAAGTAATTATTATCAAATTTTAAATTTTCCGGAAATTTAGTTTTAGATGAAGTTAAGACCCGTTTCAATACTTTTATTAGGCTTCAAAATTCCGCTTTTTACTCATGAAAAGTTTTGCTTTTATTTAAGGTATATTGCATTGTTGTCATAGTAAAGTGCAATTAAATTTGTTAAGAAGATTTATTGTTAACTAGCACAGATTTGAAAATAGTTTCTAGATAAAAGCTATGTGAACTTTATTGATTCATGACGCCGTAAGATAGAGCCTAAGTAGTATTAAGGTGAATTATTCATGATTTATTTTTAAAATAAACCTGAAACGTCTCAACTTTACTTATTCTCACTTGAATACTTAGCCTAAGCTGTTGGAATAAGTACAGAATGAAATGTATAAATTACTGTTCTCTATCGACCAGCATCGTTTGATCCTCGACCAAAGTTACTCCCGTTTTACTGGACCTAGCCACTCTCAAACAAATTACATAATAAATCAGGTAAAAACTCTTTGGATAATTGCTAAGTTGCATACGCGAACTATGTATGAGCAGGAGCCAGGGAGGCGATAATTACTCATGCGCACATTTTATGCCATTGTTATCTTAAATTGACAAAGAGTTCTTTTAGTAATAACATGAGGTAAATAGAGATACGCAGGGTGAATATAAATGCAATCTAAAATAAGTCATAACTTGTTACTAATAAGAACAAGTATTAAATTGACAAGTTTATTTAAAAAATGCGTTCAAACTTCAGTCTTAAAATTAGTTGAATCATGCTTTATTTAAGGCTGTATATGTATTTGCCCCGCACAATCCATAGGGTAGCTTTGGGAATGTGCAGATTGTTTGATTTAAAATGTTCGTTTCAGTCATTATTACCAATCCGGATTTGTACTAAAGTTAAGTAGCCTTAATTAAACTTAATTTTTGCAGAGCGATTGTACCTAATTTATATTAGTTTGCAAAGCGAGTTTGTTATTTCGCTAAGCCCTGTATTGTAATATTTGCTAGTTTTAAGTAGTAATAATATTATTATCCACTTTTGTATAATGTTTTGTTTGTTAGCTTTTATTAAATATCATTCTTTGGATGTTTAATAAACGTAATTATTGTAAACTTGAAAATATTGCAAGTGTCTCATTATGTATTATGATGTTAAACATTCATCCTAAATAATAATATGATTAAATCACTGCAGTTTTTTTTAAGTATGCATTACATCGACCCTAGATTTGAATTATATGTCAATAAATAATTTCATTTTCAAATATTATAAGGTGGTAAAAAAAATGTAGTTTTTTTTGTATCTTTGGAGTATTTTCTAGAAGAGTACTTGTCTTATGGAAAAAAACACTTGCCTGCCGTGCAGTTTCTTAAAATTTAGCTCACGACATTTTGCCCTTTTTTCTGTTTATTAAAGAGTTTATTATTAGTGTTTTAGAATCAGCAAATCGACGGCAAATGTGAAGCTAATTGATTTTTTAGCCCTAAGCCTACTTTCTAAAAAAACTCATTTACTTTGGCCGTTAAAAGTCGGTAGCTTTATATTTATTACGTCATTTTATGTTTACGAAAACTTTCATTGTCAATATATTATATAACGGATATTAATCTTGTAAGAATTTATTTTATTTACAAAGGACTGTAAATATTATATAGGCACTAAAACGCATTATTATAATAGATATAAATTTGGTATTTTATATTATATCAAATTGAATTTATAGTCATTAACATAATTATTAAACCCTTGTTAAGTAGTTCAATCGCCCCAAACACGAATTTTACAATTTCTTACAAAGTTAACTTGCAACTTTATTATAAAAAAATAAACATTGTTCTCAGGAAGACTGATTACTCGGTTGATTGTTGATTGTAACAATAGATAAAAAGAGTATTGTTTTTTTGTTTTATTAATAACTGACAACAACTTAATGCCATTTAAGATAACGCCATAAGGCATTAAACCGCCATTTGTACTTATCAGAGAAGTCCAAATTAATTAGTTATATTTACGTTATAATAATTCAGTTTTTAATTAAATAAAAATATATGATAACATCGACATGGTTATATTATAATAATAATTAATAACTTATAAATAATATGCATTTATTTCTTTAAACGTGCAGTCAAATAAATTAAAATCTTTAATAATACTAAATTTTTAGTAAAATACCGACGCCAAAGAACAAATAAAGTTTAATATAAATAAGTTATCTGTTTTTATTGGCTGACCCTGGGTTCCTATATTAAAAACGTCTCATTAAAAGGTGACGTCTCGTTAAAATGCACATTTGCTCACATGTCTCACATTTTAACGAGACGTTTTGAATATAGAAATCCAGGGTAAGTAATACATAGGCAAGTTTCATATAGCTGAACGCTGGGAGACATGCCTTGCCTAAGAGTATTCTTCTGCTGCGTTTAAGGTGATTTATTAATTTAATAGTCATTAAAAAACAACGTTTAATAGATGATGCAGACGTTTAAAATTAATTGGTAATTTGATGGGTATAAATTGGGATGTGTGGTATGTGCATAGTCTTCCTCAACTTCTCCAGGTAAAATTGTAAGGCACGCTTATACGCCTCCCAGCTCACAGTATAGTAGATTAAAATAATAAAGCCTATATCAATCCCAAAACTAATAAATCTAAACAAACCTCATCTGTTGTAAATCCATCCAGTCGTTTAGGCTGCAGTGTGTGGAAAAAAATAGAAATACGTACCAGTATAATACATCACTCTTACAAATTCCTATAGATAATAAAGCTTGTTTTTCGCTTTTCAGTAGATACTTTTACTGTAATTGGGTATTTTTTTAATAATTTAGATTTTTTCTTTTTTTTTTGTTCAGTTAACTCACGATAAGTACCAGGCACTCAGGAATTCTTAAGATATTGCTGGTCTAATTGTATTTATTAGTGTCTGTTATCGATCAGAACTCAAACATGGAGTATTTTGGGACGGGTGCGAAATTTTACAAAATTACCTCACTTGACAGTAAACCAGCTGTAGTTGATTTTTTTGCGTATAGTATTATAATAAGTGCTGGTTGCACGGTTTCGAAATCTTACTTACCTTCGCCAACGTTTAAGATAAAGTGCCACCGTGGTTGTAAGCAATAACTATTAGTACGTGTATATATAGTCAGTTCTTTAGCACTTTCCATAAAACCTGAACTAGGAGAGTGCCGGTTTTGGCCATCTTTGCACCCTTTTTGACCACTGTAAATTTAAGTAAATAAAAAAGTCTAGAATTTAAAAAACCAAGACATATTAATCAAATTTAAAATTGTATTGTATTAATGAAATGATACAAACAATGATTTGGAGATAAAGGGGTAAAAAAAGTTACAGTGGCCACAAACGGGACTTCTACTAATTACCATATCAGAAAGTTATCACTTAATTCTAGACATGTATGTAAATAAATATTTATACCTTAAGATGCCGTATACGACATTTTGCCGATTTCGCTGATTTACGTGATTTTACTGTTGAAATACTTTACTTCTACAAATTTTAATGCGCAACACGAAAGATCATTTCAATCTTCAACGAATGTATGAGCTACTTTTTTGTTTTCATTATTTGATTTTGATTAGTCAACCTGAAACAGGCGACTGTTTTGTGAATTTTGCTGTAACAGGTTTAGAATATCGCATATTCACGAATCGTTTTGACATCTATAAGGTATGAAAAAATTACGATTTATTGCTGTAAATGTCGTCTTAAAAAATGTATGAATTACTTTTTACAATCTGGATATATTTATTGTGTAAAAAAATAATGTTATTGGTTAAATTTTATAGAAAATGGGCAAACATTTGTTTTTTATTTCGGCTACTAAACTCTCATAAAATGAAAACAACAGTTATAAACTTCAGTTCAAAATCAACCCATTACCTGTAAAAAAAAACAAAAAATATAAAATAGCAACTTATAATGTTTTCAAAAAGCAACCTAAATCTCGTATTTAATAATCGACGAAAATAAAAAAGTCGCTCATTCATTCGTAACTCAATTCTTCGATCATTATCTCAAATGACATTTTATGATGTGCTTTAAAACTTATAGAGAAGCAGTATTTTAACTGTTAAATCACAAAAAGAAGATAAACCGGCAAAAATCATAAGTTTGTTTACGACCTATTCATATTTTTGTCAAATTCAGGGTCACTGTAGAAATTACGAAAACCAAATGGCGTCTTATCCCACAAGTAAAAGATTTTTTAAATGAAAATTTTCATGCGTCATAATGTTCCTTGTTTTATAGTGATGACAAAGTGCGGCAGCGCTCCAAGGACAAAAAGTTTAATGTTTAATAGAGGCCTTCACCTGTAAGACATCCATATATCCTCTAGAAGCCTAGCTCCAAAATCAAATAATGCACCCACAAGCAAAGCAACAACTTTTTCGCAGCCTCATGCAATTAATTTGCAATATTATTCCGATTTTATCTCGAGATTTGCATTACTTAAAACCATTTTTTTTTATCAAAAACATATGTCATCCAATGTTGACGACTTAGTATGACAGAGCTCATGATCATTCTATGTTTCATTTCATGTTTAAACTTTTCATAAATCGCAAAATTACTAATTTCTATGTTAAACGTTACTTTGTGTTGGTGTGATTATGGAAGTGGTTGGGCGTTTCCCAAAAACAGTGTACATCGTTAAGGACAAAGTTAAGAAAATTTAACTTTTTCCATTTCGTCACGAAAATTAGCCATTCATTTTGATACGCTAATTTTCGTGACAGAATGGTAAAAGTTAAATTTTCTTAATTTTGTCTTTAACGATGTACACTTTTTTTGGAAAACGCCCAACCACTTCTAAATTCACACCAACACAAAGTAACATTTAACGTAGGAATGAGTGACTTTGCGATTAATGAAGAGGTGTTAGGTGTGTAAGAAAAATCAATTGCTTAATTATCCATTTATTTGCTATGGATACAGTGGTTAGTAAAGACAATACTATTAGTACATATAAAATCGATACAATATAAATTGGGTTGTAAAACTGCACATTTTTGTGCACAATGTGGTGAAACTACATTTTTCGATATCGTAGACATGCTGGAATATTATATTAAAAAATAATTTTACGTATACAATAAAAAACCTACTTCAATAAGTATGAAAGCTAATGATACCAAAATTATCTCATTTCATAGTTTAGGGGGTTGAAACCCGAAACAATTAATTTTACATTAAATTATATTTTCAGGTTAGAATATTTCACAACATTACATTTAATCACAGTTTTAGAATCTTCCAAAAAATTTATTTGGAGTAAAAATATATTGCTACGTTTTAATTATTATTTAAAAGTACATGAGCACTGATAATGACATTTGAATCCAAAATACACAGTAAAAAACTGACATACATGGACTGACTTACTTGTATGACAATAGTTAAAAAACCGGTTAAATTTATATATGTGATCTTGAAAAGGTAACATAAGTTAATAAAGCGAATACTAAACATTAAAAATAGCCTTCCTAATACTAATATTTAAATTGCCAGCCTTCTCACCATAAACATGATATAGTCGCGAGAAAACCCCCTTAAAACAGTTCCCTCGCGGCTGGCCCCTGGCCTGAGTGTATCAATCCCAAATGGCGCAAACACTTTAGCCCTCGGTTGATGAGGTTTTTATGCTTTAAATTATTTTACATAAATTTACCCTCTTGTACCCACATTTAAAGCCAAAGGTTTTTTTTATGATTAATTGAATACAGATTACAATTACTTCAGTCTACAAACTTTGTAAGTCTCGTCACTCGAACAACACTCATTTTTTGATTTTCGTCATTTAAAATCTGTGATAAGGTTAAATTTTCATTATTACTTGGAACAACTACGATAAATTATAACTAATTTATTTAACCAAATAAGGTTCAATACAACATTACGAGTACGTTGGTCAAAATAGCTTTGCAAATACCCTTATTTTTTCCTTCCTAATTATTTTCTTTAAAGTTTCTGTAGATCTTTTTAAGATGTACCATTCTTAAGTAAATTTTTGAGGTAATTTTTACCACGTAATTACATAACATGTTAATGTATAAACTTAATTAGAATTTATAATTTTTTCACACATTTTTTTAAAGAAAACTTCTTAATATTTATGTTTGTTTAAATTGCAACAAAGCCACATTACACAATAAATCCACTGCACAAATAACAGAAATAAAATTATTTGCATAGTTGAAAATAACTAAGCAGATAAACAGAGAGGTAGATTTAGATAGTGATTTTATTCTATTATTGATTATTATTTTGTGTATAAAAAGCCTTAGTATTTATTAATCTTATCACGGAGGGCCACTCGTAAGTTAAGTAAAGTTAGTCTAGATTAAATTTAGTCTTAATTCGGGATATAAAAAAGACATTTAGATAACATTTGACACAACTAAGCTGAGCTTTAGCCTAACTTAGGATAAATATTTTTGTATAAGTTTTAAAAGTTTAAAAGTAGTTTTAAATCTAGAAATTACAGTTTGACAGTTCAGTCAGCACTAACATAATCACATAGGACACTAATCGTTAATATTATTCACCAAAAATAAATCAAAACACTTTTGATTTATTTTATACAATGTCTCAGTAGAAACATTTTAGACGTTATAAAATTCGCAAATAGCGAGGAATAGAACCACTTAATTCAAAACCTGTATAGCAACAAATCCTTGGAGGAGATGGCAATAGGGATTGTTGCAAATGCTCCTCTCGATGAGTTCCTCCGGCAGATCGATCCCAGCCAGGCGGCACGCCGCTATGCCACCACAATACAATACCGACAAAGTACGAGTCGGGTCGTTGAAATCTAAATATGGCTTCAGGTAGTAGCCCAGAACTCCAATAATCTCGATGGTAGTTTTATTTAAAGGGAAACGTGGTAGAGGCGGTCTTTCCTCAGCCATCATCTGGGAAAAATGTGAAAGCGAATGCTCGAGAGTCAATCGCACATTGTAATGAAACTCGTCGTCGTCATCGAGCTCGTAATCTTCCATTGCTGCATCTATCATCGTATCAGGATCAGATAAAACCCATGGATCTGACCAAGAACTATGACCCGCCATGTCTGCCGTTTGTGAAGAGTAGTATTCCATGGCTCCGTAGGTGCTGGAGCTAGCCGCGCTGGTGCAGAGCTGGACACACGCAAAGGCCTTTCAGACAATAAAGAGACACCGGCGGTTGTAACTGTGTTAAATATTCTTTAAACAAAGAATATAAAAAGTCCGGGCAAATCCGAGGTCCTTCCTCAACTGAAGCTCGATAATGACGCGTTGTTGCCAAAATCAATAATATCTCAGCACATGCGCAGTCGGAGAGGGGAGGCTAAACTCTAGGGGAGGCAAAGATCATTCATCGTAGTGAAAATACTCGTACGTTTTTGCTCTACACACTTTTTAATAGAATGGATTTAAAGCAAGCTCATAATCATTCTTAATTTTTTGAACGAACCTTTGCATCATATCTTTTCTGACTAACGTTAATAATAATATTTAGGGCCCAAAAAGGATTACTCAGGAAATTGAACGATTTACATGTCAGTATTTCAGTAATTTACATTTTAAATCACATTTATTTAGGTAATATAAATTCGGTGCACATTACAAAAAAAGTGTTATTGTATTATATTTAATTATTTTCATTGCAATTTATTGTCATTATCATACTACGGAACATTTTTGTATTTCGCGATGGGAAACTGAACCGGTTAATTATGTCTTATATAACAATACTTATCTCAGGAATATCAGCGTTTTTAGTGTCAAAGTATGATATTTTCTGATTTTTTGAATCGAATCAGCTGAAAATTAAAAAAAATGCATTATTAGAGCAGCACTAATCAAATGCTTGAAATGTATTGCTCACAATATACATTTTTGCTGAAATAGGGTATATGTCTTTGTGAACGTTGGGCAAGAAAAGAAATAGGAAATACATGACACAACTGGCACTTGTCTTTTTTGCATGGGATAGTTGAAAGCAAAATCCTTTACTTAATTTTATATCAACATTGACTTTATAAAAAAGGTTAAATATTAACACAGTACAAGTGGCCTTTATTCAATAAATACTGTAATATTTTGTCGTTTTCAACATTATACTAAAAACTGACATTTATGGTAGTTGCTGATAATGTGGAAGGATTTCTTTGTTCACAAAAAATATTTTCATCATTATCTAATTGATGCAAGTTTTTAATAATGTAATTAAAAGTATTTATACATAGAACACCGAACACCGTCAGCTCAATGACAACGTGACAAATAACTGATATCTTTGTTTATAATAGGACCACTCGACGATAGGTCTACGAATACCCGGTAAACTTCACATGTCCGTTTATGCTTATAACCATTTTAAAATTGTGACGTATTTGTTTTCAATTACGTCTGAAAACAATTATAAAATGGGAATTTCGAGCTAAAGTCAAACAATTTAGGTAAAACACAATTCTATGGTAATTTATGGTAAAAAGAGAAATTCGAAAAAATGCAGTCATTTACTCTTTGCTACCCACAATATTATGCGCATAATGCCTTTTTTGTAAAATTACATAGGGGAGGGACGCGCAGACCGAGAGAAAAACCAGCTGCACCGTTCCCTAAAATCGATTTGCAACTTTTAACAGTGCACCGCTCTCCATGTTATATATTATGTTCCCAGTGAATCCTGGCATTATTGTCGTACCACGTCTTTACCATTTGCGTTACGCATCACCTAAACCTGGGCCTCTATTATACTGCGAAATATATCGCGTTTGACGTGTTTTAGAATCGTTTATGTCACAGTCGCCATTATTATAAATGACGTAACAATTATCAAAACGTTGGCAATACGGAAACCCGACAAATACCATATCGTTATTACCGTGCAGAATTCCAGCCCTGCGTAGCACTTTAATATAGAAGTAATAACTACATACAAGTGGAATGTGCACGGCGGTCCGAGTGAGATATTAAACTCGAGGTGCTTGTGTCACACTCTCCTCGGATTGGACGGACATGGCGAAACTATAACGGTTCCTAGTTTGACTACGAAACCTTAAAAAGTGCTTGGAAAATAAAGCCTGTCAACATTCTATTTGGTCCTATTTCAATACATATTTGTATTGAAATAGGGCCAAATAGAATCTTGTCAGGCTTTAATAGATAATAAGTACAAAGGAACCCAGCAAACACCTAACGGCCAATCTACTAAGCATGGTTAGAAAGTTATTTGAATGTTAGCGTTTGGCAGAAATGTTTTGCTTGAATATCCTAATACAAATGATCGTAGTTTGAGTTGAGTTGAATTGGTTACCTAATAAAACTAGTTATTATCTAATATATAAATTTTTCGTGTCACAATGTTCGTTCCCATACTCCTCCGAAACGGCTCGACTGATTCGTATGAAATTCTGAGTGCATATCGGGTAGGTCTGAGAATCGGCCAACATCTATTTTTCATACCCCTAAGCGACATGAAAGAAAAAAAAATTGCAGCGGGCGAAGCCGCTGGCGGGTCGCTAGTAGAATATAATATTACAGCAGTAGCTGCAGGATCCTAATATTAGATACGATGTATACAAATACAAATTAAAATATCTATTTACCGAAAAACACATTAATAAACTATGTCAAAAATCAGTCTTATATTCGAGCACAACACAGGACGAAATATTACTCTTAAGAATAAACAAAAACAGTTTTTCAGTTCATTTTTTAGAAAATACCGTCCATAATTTTAAAGACGCTGATACACGTTTTGCTCACTTTTAACCATAAATAGCCACTGCATATCCACAATGAGAATTATACAGAGCATTCGTCGATAGTCGATAAAGGCGAAAACATTTTCTATTATCCCTGTAACACTAATGGTCCGACATGCTCTTTCCTGGTTCTTTATTTTAACAATAGTTAGTAGCTATTCTTTGCACAATGGAAGAAAAACTGGCAGGCAGAATGGCAAGCATAGTGTTTAAAAGCAGTTTAAAAGTTATGAACTCTGATCCAGATTTTGACGGAAGTTTTATATAAAACTTAAAGTTGAAGCCCGTTGAAGTTTTTGGACGGCGCTCAGGGGTTTTTAAAGGCGCAGTAAAAAAGTAGAAGCCTCCAACGATCGCCCAAAAAAAGACGAATCGATAGATACCTCATTTGTAGAAATCGGTTAATTAGAAACGATAGTAGAGTGGAACATCGACATAAACATAATAATTAATATACATACCTGCATACATACATACAAATGGTGTCAAAATCCTGTCTTAAAAATGTATTTACAATTGAAAAAAATTAATAACATAAAATCCGTGTGAATATAAATTTGCAGCTATCACCTTCTCACTGCCCCCAAGTTAAGCAAGTGTTAAATAACTGTCTATTAAAGCCAGAAAAAAACTTCATTTACCCGCTAGCGTGAAGTCTGCATCTCGGTGGTTTTTAAACATAATATATTTAAAGTGTAGCAAAACAAGTGATGAACAAAAAAATCAAAAACATAAAACCGGCCAAGTGCGAGTCGGACTCTCGCACGAAATTTTCCGTACCACTATCTATAAAAACTGCTATAAATATTACGTCTGTTGTATGGGAGCCCCCTTAAATATTTATTTTATATTAATTTAAATATTTATTTTAAGGTGAATAGTAATATATTACTAAATGCCCTGTGAATGTTTAAGCAGCTACCTAATGTCTCTATCAATATCGAGCAAAATCTTAATTGAAAGAGCTTATAACGAATTTTAAAGGAAAAATATTACGGCTAAAAAAACATCATTGTTTCTTGAGATACCGGCGATTAAAGTGTTTATACCTACTTTAACCACATAAGATGGTACCAAATGTCTTTAAATAGAAAATCTAATATTTGTTGTTGTATTTTTTATGTTTGTAGTACTTTACGGCTTCGGAACCCTACCCTGAACATGTACCGACATGCTCTTGCCCGGTTTTTTATTTTGGCAATGGTCAGAGACTTTTTTTGCACAACGGAAGAGAAACTGGCAGGTGGAATAGAAATTATCGTGTTTTTTTGTTTTGTTTGACAAAAATCAGTTAAGCCGTTTAAAATTTAAGAGTTCTGTTCCGGATTTTGACAGGAGATTAATATCAAACTAAAAATCAGTTGAAAAATCGCTTTGATGAAAATGTACTTGCTCGGAGCCCGTTGACGTTTTTGGACGGCGCTCAGAGGTTTTGTAAGGCGCAGTAAATAAATAGTATCCTCTAATGATTGCCCAAAAAAGACGAATCGATAGACACCTCATTTGTGAAAATCGGTTAATTAGAAACGATAGTAGAGTGGAACATCGACATAAACATAATAATTATTATACTTACTTACCTCCATAAATACATACAAATGGTGTCAAAATCCTGTGTTAAAAATGTATTCACAGTTAAAAATAAAACTTAACATAAAATCCATGTGAATATAAATTTGCAGCTATCACCTTCTGACTGCCCCCAAGTTAAGCAAGTGTTTATAACTGAATTTAAAAAGGAAAACTATCACGACTAAGAAGACATAATTGGTTTTTGAGATACAGGCGATTAAAGTTTTTATACCTACTAAAATCATCTAAGATGGTACCAAATGACTTTAAATAAAAATCAGGTATTTATAGTTGTTTTTTTTGTTCGTAAAACTAAACGGCTCGGGAAACCTACCCTGAGCATGGTCCGAAATGCTCTTGCCCGGTTTTTTCTTTTGGCAATGGTTAGAGGCTATTCTTTGCACAACGGAAGAAAAACTCGCAGACAGGATGGCAATTATGAGAATTTATTTGATGAAATTCAGTTTAGCTGTTTAAAAGTTATGAGCTATCCGGATTTTGACGGGAGATTTATATAAAACTTGAAATCAGTTGAAAAATCGCTTTGATGAAAATGTACTTGCTCGGAGCCCGTTGATGTTTTTGGACGGCGCTCAGAGGTTTTTGAAGGCGCAGTAAAAATATAGTAGCTTCCAACGATCGCCCAAAAAAAGACGAATCGATAGATACCTCATTTGTGAAAATCGGTTAATTAGAAACGATAGTAGAGTGGATCATCTACATACACATAATATTTTTTATACATACCTGCAATGACCTGCTTACATACGTACAAATAATGACAAAATCCTGTATTAAAAATGTATTTATAGTTGAAAAACAACTTATCATAAAATTCATGTGAATATAAATTTGTAGCTATCACCTACTAACTGCCCCCAAGTTAAGTAAGAGTTAAATAACTGCCTATTAAAGCCCAAAAAAAATTCATTTAGCCGCTAGCGTGAAGTCTGCATCTCGGTGGTTTTTAAACATAATATATGTATTTAAAGTGTAGCAAAACAAATGAAGAACTAAAAAAATCAAAAACATAAAACCAGCCAAGTGCGAGTCGGACTCTCGCACGAAGGCTTCCGTACCACTTTCTATAAAAACTGTTATAAATATCATGTCTGTTGCATGGGAGCCCCCGTAAATATTTATTTTATATTAATTTAAGTATTTATTTTAAAGTCAATAATAATATATTTAATGCCCTGTGAATATTTGAGCAGCTACCAAATGCCGTTATCAATATCGAGCAAATTTTAATTGAAAGAACATATAACAAATTTTAAAGGAAAACTATCACGACTAAGTAGGCATCATTGGTTCTTGAGATACAGGCGATTAAAGTGTTTATACCTACTTAAATCATATTAGAGGGTACCAAATGTCTTTAAATAGAAAATTAGTTCTTTGTTGTTGTTTTTTATGTTAGTAGTAACCTTAACGGCTCCGGGACCCTACCCGGAGCATGGTCCGACATGCTCTTACCCGGTTTTTTATTTTGGCAATGGTTGGAGGCTTTTTATGCACAACGGAAGAAAAACTGGCAGGCAGAATAGAAATCATAGTGTTTTTTGTTTTGTTTAATGAAAATCAGTTAAACCGTTTAAAAGTTATGAGCACTGATCCGGATTTTGACGGAAGATTTTTATAAAACTAAAAATTTGTTGAAAAATCGCTTTGATGAAAATGTACTTGCTCGGAGCCCGTTGACGTTTTTGGACGGCGCTCTGAGGTTTTTGAAGGCGCATTAAAAAATAGTAGCCTCCATCGATTGCTCAAAAAAAGACGAATCGATAGACACCTCATGTGTAAAAATCGGTTAATTAGAACCGATAGTAGAGTGGAACATCGACATAAACATAATAATTATTATACATTACTGCATACATAAATACATACAAATGGTGTCAAAATCCTGTGTCAAAACGTATTTACAATTGAAAATAAAACTTAACATAAAATCCATGTGAATATATGTTTGCAACTATCACCTTCTAACTGCCCCCAAGTAAAGCAAGTGTTAAATAACTGCCTATTAAAGCTAGAAAAAACTTCATTTAGCCGCTAGCGTGAAGTCTGCATCTCGGTGGTTTTTAAACATTATATATTTAAAGTGAAGCAAAACAAGTTATGAACTAAAAAAAAACAAAAGCATAAAACCGGCCAAGTGCGATTCGGACTCTCGCACGAAGGTACGTACCATTTTCTACAAAAACTGCTATTAATATTATCATATTAATTTAAGTATTTGTTTTAAAGTGAATATATAACTTAATGCCCTGTGAATATTTAAGCGGCTACCTGATGCCGTTATCAATATGGAGCAAAATCTTAATTGAAAGAGCATTGTTTTTGTTTCAGTAAAAGTGGCATATTTGCGATGTTAAGATGAATCTAATGACTCCTCACTTGTTGAAAGCGGTCCATCCATCCAGCCTTTACGAGGGAACAAAGATTCATACCAACATACGCGCTTGCATACCTACAGATCTCAAACATCACCCTACACCTTTGGCAATCGGGTAAAATACTTATAAAGTTAAGTGTCCGCGCTCTTTAGCGATTAGGAGTTTTCTGATGAGAAGGCGATCTTAGCGCTGCTATATCGACCCTTTTGGCTCGAGGCTTCTAAAAGTTAAAGTAAAGTGATATGTAAAAAAAATATTTACAACAATTTTACTGTAGCCAAAAAATTAGTAAATAAGTAGTTTTATCCTAAATTTCAAAACTGTACACGATAAAATCGGGCCATGCAAGTTCTGGTGTATTTTTTTAATGAATGCTAATTTAAGGGAGCGCTTTTTTGTAAGAGTCATTGGTTATGAAACTACATAAATACAATTACAATAAAATTTTGGAGCGTCTGTAGTACCAATATTAATTTGTACACCGTCTTCTGTCAGTATTTACTAAATTCTCCAGAGTAAAACATTTTTTTTCTTATATATATGTCAAAAAAATATACCTTACTATATTTATCTTTTCACAATTGTTAAAAAGTTAAATGTTTTGTATTCAGATTGAAACGGTTCTGAGGTTTTTTAAATTTGGCAAATTTCACTTCATGACAAATAAATGCCTCCCATATAAAAACAACTTTCAGTGCTTGGAGTAAAAAGTCTTCGTAACTACTACAAATAGAAATCATTTTCAAAAAGTAGTTTTTTGTAAGACTACATTCTAATGTACGTAAATATCTTGTACAAATAAATACAGTTGTGGCATTGTAGCAGAAAGCGAGTGAAGATTGACAAATAATGCTGGACAGGAGATGAAAAGTAATAATAGAATATATTCATATTTAAGTTATTGATTGGCCGATCACCACAACACACGCGCGTAAAAGCAAAAGCAGCAAACATTTACTGTAATGTTGAAGTTGAATCAAAAATTAAAATATCTACACATCATATTCATTGTAATAAAGCGCTAATATTAGTACTGGAAGATTCGTTTATACTGAATACTGAAGTAACATTTTAAAATTTACGAGTGCAAATCTTAAATAGTTTAATAAGTTTATAAAATTTTCCCGTCACTTGACTAATTACAACTTCCAACTTCATCCCAATGGACTTCTTTGGTCCCCATGCATTACATCCGCCTCAAAAGAGATCTCTGTATTAGCCTCTCTTGGTGACACCGGCGATGTAATGGTAGCCATAACAAAATGTCATTTCGTATTCTCTTATGTTTTAAATTCACGCCAGCACCTGGACAACGCCATCTTTTAGTAGGGAATCTCAACTCATATGCCCGTGTGTTACACCTTAAGTTTTATTTCCGGCCACCGGGGTGCTTCTCTTTAGTGCAGACTAGTTTATAGAGATGGCGTTAAATAACATTTCTGTGACTATCAACTCTCCGCCTGAACTCTGTGTTTTTATGTCATCCTGGTATAGCTGCGGAAAGATTATTTTTGCGGGTGCTTAATGCGGTAATAGAAGAGCTTGTATGAAATGTTTTTGGTAATAATGGAATGGTTATTACGTACACCTTATGGCTACTTTGACGACTAAGATTTATCGAATGACACCTCATAATGTTAAAATCCGTCAAACCGTTTAGACTGCAGAGGGAGCCCAGAAATAGACGTACATACAATACATCAAATCAAATCATTTATACACATTACACACACATACGCTCGAAAAATCTTTTCTCCAACAGTTGGGTAAAAAGTCGGATAATCGAGATAATTTATTAAAATGTTAGTATCAAGGAAAGCCAATCACTTCTTGTTTATTATCTTAAAAGACAAAAATTAAATAATAATTTTGCTTTGCTTTATACTAAAATTTTATAAACTTTTCTGCAGTAACAAATAAATAGAAGACATTTTTGGCAAAAGTAATGAGCAGTATTTTATCTTTATCTATTATATTTATTTGTTAATACAGTAAATGTAATTTGTTGCAGGGATCGTTACCGGTATTCTGAGTACCGGTTTAAAATGAGGTATAACCGGTTATAATGGCATTTCACTATTTTTACCGCTAAAGCTCTGATTAGCGGTATAATCAATACCGGTATTCGAGTACATGATCGGTTTAGGCAACTGACAACAATACCTCTATTTGATACTTTACCCATAAAAAGCATTACCGGTAATACCTGTCAGTGTCATTATACTTGTTTATTTGTTTTCGTAAAAGTTTTTAAATCTATTATGTAAATCAAAATACACACAATCAATTTACTTATCCAGGTTCTAGTAGACACTAGTTAACCAGCCATGCACAATAATGTCATCGCGTGACGTACCCTGTTACACTTGGTATGCTTTAGTAATAATGTCAAATTGACGTCTTTTTTATCAGGTGCATTGAATAGCGGTATTGAATACCGGTATTTAATATTGTAAATAGTGTATACATAGCGATAAAAACAAAAGCGGAATGACAACAATACCTCTAATTCGAATATAGGTATTATTTTTTTAGCGGTAATAATTTGACAATTTAAATACAGGTATTCAATAAAACCGGTTTTGCAATCCCTGATTTGTTGTACGTTATTTTACGGTAAAAACGGACGCTAAGTCACAGAGTCATAAACGATAAAAGATTAGCAAGCACTGCGGTAGAAGGTTCTACGGCGCGGCGTAGCGCTACGAGGTCGTAGCAGAGATATTAAATAATAACTAATTTTATGAAGATTGTAATTTAAATAAGCGACTTGCTCATACTTTGCACGGACACTGGCGCGGGTGATTAGACATTAAATTTCGCGTACAGCATTGCACAATTATTTGTTAGGAATATGCGGGCGTGGCCTAAAACATGAGCACATTATAAGGTAAACATATTCTTCCGGTAGAGCAAAGGTGGCACTAAGCATTGCATCCGTCCCATTTGCCCATAGCTAGTGGATCAATTGAAAGTAAACGATCACCGTAGTTGGTCAGTTAGGTAAAATAATATTTGCAAGATATCAACCAAGTTGCAACATTCTTGCACATGGCATGTGTGTGCTGTAGGTGTGTGTAAGTTGGGTTTCAGCTGTTTTATAGTGTACGTAGTTTATGTGACCCTAGTCATTCACATTCGTGGCGTTAGGTTTGAAATTCATTCGCTGAGAATAATTACGAGTGCAGCAGAATAAAGGGGTTTTTTTTTCAAACATGGTTTTATCTACTCACGTAGATTTTTCGTTTATCCATAATACAAGGCAAATCTATTCGATTTTCTATTCCCTTCAAAACCCTGTATCGCACCATTTCTGTTAAATTGTATGGCTCTAATGCTGTCTTGGCAAGAAATTTCTATTACAAGAGACCATACAATTTGTAACATTCTGGCCAAAAAATACCTCTTGCCACTCTGTGTTGTATAAAAATATCGACTGAAAATATCGAATTACTAGCATAGAGGCATTCCATCTTAGTCCTCAGGGTTGGCGACGCATTTGAGGACTTAGGATTATAGTCTTGAGAATTCAAATGTCTATGGGTCTCAGATTCCACTTACCATCAGGTGGCCTGAGTACTCGTGTGCCTTCTCCTTAACATAAAAAAAAAAAAAAAATCGAATGACATCTCATAATGTTAAGATCCGTCAAGCCGTTTAGACTGCAGAGGGAGCCCAGAAATAGACTTTAATACGTTGCGATAAGGTTTATGTTCGTTTGTATATGTACAGTTAACAGTGTCTTCGACTGTACATACGTTATACACATCACTCTCATAACATTAAAAATGTCCAATTATAATACTAAAAAAAAAATAGTTTTTACTGTACCTCCCTTACACGTAAAGTGAGGATGTATTTTTATTTCTTGTTTTTTTTGTTACTTGGCGTGTCGTTGGGTAGGTCTTTTAAAAATGTTATAGGTAGATACAGGCGATTAAAGTGTTTACTTTAAGTGGAGAATTAGTTATTACTTGTTGAATTTTATGTTTGTAGTAACGCAGGGTTGAAAATATAATCAAAAGAAACAGGGTAATATGGCCGCTAAAATGACTCGCATAAAGGCACTTTTTCTTATTCCCATAAAACAAAACCATGGGCCAAGGAAGCACGTGATTTCCGGACATTTTCCTTAATATCTTTCATACGGAACACAATACTACAAAAATGACTGGTAGATTTATAAAAGATATAAGATCCGATATAAGTTATTTATTTGTAATAAAAATAAATGATAGATAATATTCACACTGACATTGCAAAAAGGTTGCTTAATTGTACAAGCCTAGAGCTTAGTTTGGGACTAGTTCAATTTGTGTGACATTGTCACGTGAAATATAATGTAAATTAAATTGCGTGCAAATAATATTAGATAATTAATTGTTTAATTATACTTACTTAATCTACTTCCCTCATTGGTTTTTTAAAAAATCGTACACTAGTTAAGTTAATATAACCAACAAAATAGAAAAGTAAGGATTGACTGCTTACCCCGGCGCAACTGTGGAGTTGCCAGGCATAAACAGTAACGATATCGTATCAGGGCCTCTATTCAGGTGCGTTATAACGATATCGAGCCTCTAGCTCAGGTGAGTAAATGATATTTATTTACCCTCATCAGTTATTCTATCGTATAATATGTCAAATGAAAGGGTATTTTATTTTATTCTTATTCTAACTGTATTAGGTTACCATATTAAAAAGTTGCTCCAGTCCATGGTTGCCTAGATTTTAGTTTAAACATGAATTTTAAACGCGAGCGGTGAAAGTGATAGATGCGTTGCGCGCGCAACTTTGTGACAAAAAATGATAAAGCCAGTTCTTATTGATGAAGATTTTTCTCATTACATGTAATAGTATAAGCACGTTATGTAGATCAAATACCAAACTCAATGCAGTTTTAACAAAAACAATATCAAGTTACTATTACACACTTTAAATAACCCATTAGGGCCATACACAGATTTAGGTTACCGTCTTTCCTGTGGACACCCCGAAAGATAACGTTTATAAGGCCTAATTTTCTGGCTAAGCCCATTCCCGCAAAAACGCCGTCAGGACTGCTTTAGACCTATCATATAAAATCATAACTTATGCACGCAAGCTATTTAACTATTGACCACAGGATAGACCATTTTTGTTTTTAAGAGTGTGTATGTCCCATTAGGGAAGTAGATTTAATATATATAATTAAATTTTAATTATTTAATATTATCCGCACGCAATTTTACTAGTAAACCTATTTGCGATGTGTCAAGGTGAATGTTATACATCATTAATATCTTATCTATCACTAATAAAATAACAGATGAGGGTATTATATTTCTTATACCAACCCCCTATTTCACTACCCTGACAATGATAGGTGACAGGTGACATTTTAGTATACATCGCGCAGCTTATATGAAACCCAGTGATGTATCAGCAAGTTAACTTGGCAATGTCTGTCAAGATGGTGAATTAGGAGGCAGATCTCGCACTAGAAACAAAACAACTAACTAAACAAAATATTGAAAACCGTGGTGAAACCGTTCTTGGTACAAGAAAGTTTTGTCTACTGCAAGCTGGCAACGACGCCTCAGACACTACGCGAGGTCAACGTGTCGCTTGAGAAATAGCCTTGTGTACTAAGACTTCATGATATTGAGAATATTATATTCAACGGTATGTCTAATACAAAACCAGAGCGAATGTCAACATTGCTTCATAGATACTAAGGTCTATTTTGCACTGTCAACCATGACGGAAATGGGCGTTTTCCAAAAAAAGTGTACATCGTTAAAGACAAAAGTTAAGAAAATTTAACTTAATGTATGGCTTATTTTCGTGACGAAATGGAAAAAGTAAATTTTCTTAACTTTTGTCCTTAACGATGTAGGTACACTTTTTTTTGAAAACGCCCAAATATGCGTCAATGACGTTGAAAAGGTTAACTCACAAAAAGGGAATAAAGCCGCCTTAGTCAGTGTAAATTACTTTGCACAAACTATGTCAAATTATAATTATTTTCAACACTCATAAATATAACTAATTCTAACACCAAGCGCATGTAGCAAATCAACGATATTTCAAATTAAAACTTTAGATACAGTTGGTCGTTTAATACAACCAAGGCTCGACGTTACTGTTAGACACTACTAAACTCTACTAGCTATCATGTTAAGACCAAAACACGTAACTGATTTAACCGTATTAATAATGTAATAATACCGATAAAAAAAAAGACATACAAACTATGTATATGGGTAACTTTCGTTAGACAAAGGAATCAATTAAGTTTTGTTTTAATTAAAGCCCTTAACTATTATTCTTTTTGCAAACGATACTAATAATTCATTGATATATGCCAGAGATGTGTTTTTTTTTAAATACTGCTGATAAATTTGAATAAAATAAAATCGATCTCGGAACATTATTTTATGTTTGCATTTGCATTTTTGCATTCATTTATTTGCATAACCATATGCATATGTGATTGCTTGTAACTGGAGCAGTGTCCATAATAGGAGGTTTTATCTTAGTGCGTACGCTATACAGACGATGTATTTTACATATTTATCGCAAGTCAATCTTATGATTGTTTATACGAAAATAATTGTGTCCAATAAGTTTTCTCTTTTACTTATTATTAAAAATCAAGACAAATTATTACTTCCTAAAACGTCATGAAACCAACAAATGCATTCTTATGATTTTGTTTTTACAACTCCTATTTTTTTATAAGTCCGCGTACCATTGTAGCGTTCTTTAACATGAAATTGGAAAAAAATAACATACTAAGGTGGAAAACAGTTTTTTTTTTGGTTTACTTAAGGCCGTATTAATAAACTGATCTCGACTTCAATTCTCATCTCAAGATGCGTCAAAAATGACAGTTTTCTATGGCCTGACATTTATTTTCACGTATCTTGTGACCGGCATCTCAGCCAAGATGAGTTTATACTCGTAAATACTAAAGGGTCATAACTGTTATAAGACATCATAAAAGAAATAACTAAACTCATTGTTTCAATTTGCCAAGCACATCAACCCGCTTATTAAGAATGGAGACTCCGCAACTCGAGCCGGTTACCACCCTTATTATGATGTCTAACAGAGACAGTACTCGCTAAAGAAGCAAATGCTCTGTCCCTCACAGTATTGCAATAAAGTGAGAGGGATAGCGAATAGCGATTTTGCTCATCGTGAGGGTGCTGAACAAATAACCAAACCAATTGCAAGACGTGCCAATAGATGGCGCGCATACCAAAGCAAATTAATTTTTCTACGGATTCGTCGAAATATTTCCCAAAATTTTATGTAATCCCATTATATAACTACCTAAATGGTGATTGATGATGCAGGGCATTGTTTAAATTGTATTTCATTGGCTTTTTTCGAACTTTTCATACAAAATTACTTACATGTTCTGCATCGCGCTATCGAAGTTTTTATAATACTCAGTATATATACCCGGAGCCTTGCTCTCCTGTTGGGGGTGCATTTCTTAGTGTGGTGCCACTGCTGACGGTTAAGATCGCTAGCAATAGATAGATCTGACTTTCCAGATAGGTGGCGTCACACAATCTTTCCCAGGCGACGCTCCTTGTAATTTGCGCTGCGGTCGTTCGCCCGCGCGGCTGCGACGTCTTAGCGGCGCATCTTCCTCGGGCGGGCCTATAACGCGGTTTAATTACACGTGTGTTAGCTTAGCTTCGGTTAATTTGGGCACCTCTATATAACTATGGCGGCGAGGAAACTTGTAGCCAGCTTTTTGATTTTTATTTTAAAGACATTCTTTTATCTGGCCGAAATCTAAATAGGAATTGACAACAGTAGTTTTTTCAGCTAAAGTTATTGTGGCAACGATTTGAGAGCTCTAATTAACATGACAGTTATGGCGGAAGAGGTCCAAACAATACAAATGGTATAGGGTAAAAGTTAATAAAGAAGGAGCCCTGATGTTTAAAAATACATACTACTCATATGTTTTTTTTATGTTTTGATGTTATTGTTTTAATTTAACAACATTATGGAGAAAACTGAAACAAATGTATTTAAATTTAATGGGATACAAGTCCCGTCCGATGTTTTCTTTTTCCAGCGCCAATTTATATTTATAGTTGGTACCCCTTTCGATCCTCTTGATAGTTTCAAAGTAAACTTGTTGGGTGGTTAACCTTAAACTTCTTGGCCTGTTTATACAAAATGTGGTTATACATATTTGATTTGTTGGTATTTCTGTAGCTCTGACTACCCCACTCTGGGAATGAAGTCGTAATATTATGTATGTATGTATGTAACGATTGTGAAACAGGCGGTGTGTAAAGTGATACGTATTTTTAGGGTTTTGAGGTCAAACCAGTCCCTCTATTCAGGTGCGTTAAAAAGATATCGTGTTTGACACGTTTAAGAATCGTTTATGTCACAGTCACCATTATTGTAAATGACAAGAGTTATCAAAACGTTGACAATACGGAAACAGGTCAAAAACGATATCGTTATTACCTTGTAGAATTCCAGCCCTGGGCCTCTATTCAACTGCGTTATAACGATATCGTATTTGACGTGTTTCCGTATTGTCAACGTTTTGATAACTCTTATGTCATTTACAATAATGGCGACTGTGACATAAACGATTCTTAAACGAGTCAAACACGATATCGTTTTAACACACCTGAATATAGGCCCAGGAACCCTATAGTTTTGCCATATATCCGTTTGTCTGTCACACTAACTAACTTTAATTTATTTTTTAGTTTCTTTTGACGTGTTTCCATATTGAAAGTAATGGCCACTGAGTTAAAAATTATACGATAACACGTCAAAAGCGATATTGTTTTACTGAGGATATAGGCCCAGTGGTACTAGACAAGTTGCATTCGACAATCGTTAGCGATTATGTTTCGATTAAAAAATATATGGAATTGACGTAAGTGTCACGTTACTATACAATACAATACAATACAATACACTTTATTGTCCACCAAATAAAAACATTACACAGAATTTGCACAATTTAGAATTTACTATCTCGGTGGCTTACGTCAATTCCATACGTTTATCAATCGAAACATAATCGCTAACGATTGTCGAATGCAACTTGTCTAGCACCACAGAACCGAGAAGAATAAGAGCCCCCTATTGTTGATAAATTATTCATTACACTTCCCTACCGAAATTGATCTGAAAATGTTACAAAATCTACTAGGAGGTCATGAAAACGAAGATGTTGCGAAGTATTAAAATCACAGTAACACTAGAATATTGGTATAACGCAAGCACTACGATAGTTATATGGGGGCGGGACTTGAGGTACATTGCATGCTAAAAAGAGACACTCTGTTGCACCGTTCCCGTAAATCAATAATGTTACTCCCAGCTCAGGTGCATTCTGTAAACATAGCACTGCTTTCTATGTTATGCGCCCCTAGTGAATCCTGGCATTATATCGTTCAATACCATGTGTGTTGCGTGGCAACCGACCCACGTGCTCTTAGCACGGGCGCAATTATAACCTTAAAAATACTCGTATGAATTCATTCGAAAGGACATAATTAACGGTTATTTTCGATACAATGGCATTCCTGCCCTGCCCTGTCCATTTACTATTGCAAAATTCAAGTGTAAACAATGTTATTTAAGTAATTTTTGGAGCAAATTAATAGATTTTTAGTTTTTTTTTTTACTTTTTTTTAAACTCAGAACCGAACCGACTACGATGCGTGACTTGATCTTGATGAAATTTCAAAATGAAACGTTTTTCTATTACAGTAACCAACCAATGACATCGTATACTAATATTAAAAATGTGAAAGGAACGCTGTCTGTCTGTCCGTTTATATTTAGTACCTTACATATGAACTACTAAAAAAAGATCAAAAGATTCAGTGAATAGGCCGCACGGGCACTTTTAGACTCCAATGACTTTAATTCACATCTTTAATTTAAAAATAATTAAACCGAAATCAAGCACGCCACAATAACCTAGCAACATAAACTAGCGTTCACATTCAATGACCCAATATCAGGTTCACCGTTCGTAGCAGATTTCCGCTACATTACTGATTTAGACTCCAATGACTTAAATTCATATCTTTAATTTATAAATAAGTGAAATGAAATCAAACACGTGAAAATTACAAAACATAAACCAGTGTTAACATTCAACGATTCAATATCGGGTTCGTTGAATACATGGTACTCGTAGCCTTGGCTAGCGGTGAATGATTTAAAACTTTATCACAGCTCTTTGTTAAATTTTATCCAGTCTTAAAAATATCGCTAGAATATTTTTTTATGTCACATTAAACAAATAAACATGGACGCTTTCGAATTCAAATTGAGAAAATAGACAGCCGGAAACTCCAATATGAAAAGGAGGTTTTTTAATTAAACCTTTATAACTGTGTAGGCTAGTTACTTTTTATCCCGTCATCGTGTCTCGACTACGTCGTTAGAGTTACTGTGACGTGTTTTCTTAAGAGGCTGCAATTTTAGCTGGACAGTTCATCAGACTCATTAGCTCAGTTGCTTAGCAACGAATAGTTACCTTGCACCTTCCACCGGAGACGTTGATTCGAATCCTTCACGAGACAAAAATTTCACAACTTCATTTGCAGCTGCAAATGAAGTTGTAAACTGAAAGATTGTCGTAATGTTGTCTAACAAGAGCAATACGTGTAGGATGGAGTTTACAGATGCGGCCAGCCCGTCGTCTTGTAGTATTTTTAACAAAAGGTAAGTCGAGGTGTGAGCGTAATACAGCGTGTAAATTTAATACGGGCATATATTTTAACAACAGTTAATATACACACTAATTAACGTAAAAACTTGTGTAACAGTAACCTTAGTTGTACTTTATTTTTTCTTACTAATTAATTCAGTAAGCAATGTATCATACATTGCGCCAATTAAATTAAATCATCTACGTAGTATCGTTTTGTAATAGGTAGTGGCACGCGTTACATTGCTCCTAAGACAAACTTAAAAAAAATAACTGCGCCTTAATAATAAAAGTTACTAACAAAATGTTTTTATCACTTGATTTGTAAGATCGTTAACCACGCCTGGATAAAATATATGCCCGTATGAAATTTACACACTGTATAATTTTAAGAAGCGGTGGTTACGACCTTAGCCTGACCACTATTTTGAAAAGCGCCTCCTTACTTACTAATAGTAGCCACCACCAATTAGGTACATTAAACACCGGTTAACGCGCACAATAGACAATCAATCAAAAATAAAATAAGCAAAATAACTTTTTATGGTACCTACAGTACATGTAAAGCATGGTTAAAAATATTCTCATACTCTATAACACGACGAGATATTGTTGTATTATGTCATTATCAATTTTACGATTTAGGATAATATTCCGCTCTAAAGCCGCTCTGCTGCCATGTTAGCTAAATAGTTGCGGGTCGCACTTACCAAAACTACCTCTACGAAGCCAAACAATTTGGAATAAATCTTAAAAAGCATATTATTACCATACATACCATATTATTCACATATTTTTTTCATGTTGTTTAATATTCTTACAAAGTTTGAATTCATAACTTTTTTATTTTGCCAAGATTAGGGTTAAAAAAAATATATAGAACTAAGTCAATCTTGTATTTATTCTAATATAAAAGCGACTTTCTAACACAGATTTTCCCGCTTAACCAACGGCCAATGTGCCTCAACATAGCCTCACCCAATTTTTCGTAAGTTTTCACTTTGGACCGATTTTTATTTTGCTATGACAAAATGTGACTAGCTAATATTTAACTTTATTCTATTTTTTTTCCATCATCCATTCTAACCTACTCTAATTTTGGTATTGTCTAACATTCTTTCGATTTGGATCCACTGTGTGACGCAAGCTGTAGGATGCTATATGTTGGTGGGTCAAGCGAGATAGAGAAAGACAAACTAGTAGGTTATACAAACTTAAACATTCCTAACTAACCACCCATAAACTTTAACACGTTGCGATAAGTTTTATATTCGATTGTAAATGTACAGTTAACAGTGTCTTAGGTTGTACCGTACCTTCAGATTGATATACAACATGCAATAATAAACAATGCACCCTCTCTAAGTTCTGCGTCCCAAGCACTTATGCGTTCCACGTGCGTTGCCTTGACAACTTAAAACCATTCTCAGGAAAGGGTTTTAAATGCGTTATGTTATGTTTTTAAGCTTTCATGTTTTCATTTAGTACTATTTAAATTAGTTTCAATTCTATGACTAGTTTAAACTTTTTTTATAATTAATTAAAATAACAACATTTAATTGGGTTTATGACTTTTCGATAGCGTGCAAAAATAAAACATTTTGCCTCTAGGATGCAAAGTAGTTTTACTTTCTCTTTCACTTTAAAAGCTATTAACAGTCTTTTTAAGATGCAGGTTGGTCGTTAAACCATAATTAAACCGCCCTTAAAGTACAATCAATCAATTTTAATGTTTAGAAATTTAACATAATACGTATACGTTAATGAATTGCTCGTGCTATACATTTCCCGACGCCAACGTGACTACTAATGACACGTTAAAAATAAACAACCCGGAAAAGTTAATACTTACTTTTGCAGCTAAGCAGCATCTAAACTAATTCTAACGTTTACTTTCTTAAATCTATTAAATTTTACTTGCTACTTTCACCTCATTTGTTCAGTATTTATGATGTTAAATGTTAATCTCCCTATTGGGTAACACATTTGAAAGTTGTTGATACTCTAATCGTCAGTTAAGTGGTTGGTGAAATCCACACAATAACTCCACCAATACTCCGATTTTCCACAGTCGGGGCTTCTCGAAATTTTCCACACTTTGACTACTAGGCGAGCATAACTTTCAGAGAGTTTTGCACAAGGGTTGACGTCACGCACACAGTACCATGTCGTGTAACGACAGCAAGAACTTGCGTGTGTTCGCTTTAATACCGATAGCAAAATCAACATTACGAGTATAGCTAAACAAATCATCATTGACATTTTTTTTCACTTGTCGGTATTTTTAGTATTACTAATTCGGGCGTGACGATTATATGTACTCCCGCGATATAAACCGTTGAAACTGATACTATTTAAATAAAAACTATGAATTATTGGACCCAAATAAATAGTTAGGTGACTAAACTTAAAATTATCGTATTAAATACGTTACTAAGGTAGAAGTACTGAAGTCTTTTGAATAATAATATCGAGGCATTTTGACTTTTTGTGCAATCAATTTGCACATAAATAATTTAAAAAAAATGACTGGTCACTGACTGAATGTGGATTTCCACTTAAAAGACCATTTGACCAGACCAATTTATATTGAACAGGAAGGCTAAGACTAGATTTTAAGCTCAACTTTATTGTCCGCTGTTTGTAATACTTACTGTTAGAAAACAGTATACATGCAATAATTAATCCAGTCATATACTAAAATCACATTTATTCATTTCTATTTTGCCAACAGTACTCTATGTACAACACACCACCTACGGGATTGTTGAGCCACTGCCACTGTACATTTATTTTAGGTGTGTAATGCAAACCAGGTTGTACCAGTTATACTCGTATATCTGATATGGTATTACTCGGCTAAATTATAAGGAGTAGCAAGTGACTTATCATTTTCCTGTTATGAATGTACGAGTACCTAGCTGTATTTGTAATCAGACAATCGCACACATCAACTCTCACTCCGATGCCTCTAGCAGCAGCTGTTGTAGGTTTGGATCTCGCAATATTGCTGCACATTACTTCTACGGTGCTATATAGACGTTGTTATTTCAAACGAGATGTTAGAAATAAAATAGCAGATTAAAAATATAAAACATGCGTATTTCCTAAGTACTAACAATAGTCACTTGACAATGTCATCATAATTAAGATAAAGAAATACAAACTAGTTTAACTATTATTGACAAATTGTATGCACGCGCATAACTTCTGAACGACTCTACCAAATTGTTTTTATTCTGTTGCATTTGTTAGGTTAGAGAAAAGACAAAAAGTCCATCGGGAATGTCAGAAATACGCAGTGGGGCCGAAGGCGCTGGCAGGTCGCTAGTTTTCTGTATTTACATAAGAAAACTACTTTTATTTAGGTTGCTGTCCTACAAACCAAAATTTCTTAGTATTGTTAAATATGAAATTTAGTTATTCATTCGTGATATTGATCGTGTTCGACAAAAATGCAGTGCATTGTCTATACGCGTAATTGAATTGCATTACATTGATTTGAGGAAACGGTGCAACCGAGTTCTCTTTTCAATTTGCTCAAATCCCTCCCCCATATAACTTTACTAGTTATTCTAGAGAGCTTAAGTTTACCCCTATAGTTTGGGGATATTAAGATTTACTTGTACGTCACTCGCTGAATCTTCTTTGTTTTTAGCTCCTAGTACTTTTCGTATAATGTCAGGTTTTGATAACGAAAACGTTATAGGAAACGCAATTAACGTGCAAAAAAAAGAACGGAACGGATTTGGATGAAAATGATCAGCTTATAAATTTTAATCCTGAATTATCACAAAAGCTGCCTTTTATATTGAAGTAATACTGTTCTCGCGGATGGTTAACACGGACAAAGCCTAGGGCTGAATCTAATATTATAAATACGAAAGTTTATGCGGTGTGATTAAGTATGATTGTTACTACTTAATTTCATGCTGAAACGGCTGAACAGATTTAAGTATGAAATTTAAAATGGTCATAGTTTTTATCCTGAATTAACACGTTTTTTAACTGTCATTAGATTTTGCCATGTTTTTATTTTTTTAAATATGTAGTTAGCCGTCATGCATGAACCACGCCTCCTCTATAAATAAATTAACGAGAGCATGGAATTACATAAGTATGTAGTAGTATTGTATGTTTACAGGCATTCTATATTTGAATTTTCTTTTTTCTCATACTATTAGCATAAAAAGAGGTTTGTTATATATTGAAGAAGTAAATACCAAAATAATGTCAGTGTCAAATTGTGAATATTATTTACGTTGTGCATATACTTGTGACGGCTCAGATGAAGAACATGATAGCGACTAAAAGCAAAAAAACAGAGGACTACTACTTATTCCATTTCTTAAAGCCCGGACAATACGGAAGCACGTCAAATACGATATCGTTTTTACCGTGTAAAATCTCGGCTCAGGGCCTCTATTCAACTGCGTTATAACCAGAGATCGGACAAATGGGTGTCAATACTCGCAATAATATGGACATGACTTCAATTTTAATTAAACAAATTTAATTACATTAATTTATTTCTTATCTGAACTTTTATCTTTAACCTTTGCAGGATAGTACATACATACATACATAACATCACGCCTTCATTCCCAGAGTGGGGTAGGCAGAGCAACAGAAATACCAACAACTCCAAAGACTTACTGATATTTGTGTAACCACATTTTGCACTAACAGGCTAAGAGGTTTACTAAGTGTATTAGTGACAGGTTGCAAGCCCATCGCCTAACAGTACTACAAGCCCTTATTCCCTTAGTCGCCTCTTACGACATCCACGGGAAGACATGGAGTGGCACTATTCTAACCCGGCAACCACACAGGGGTAAAACCGTAAATAGGAATAAAATAACCACGGAAAAATTATAAAAAATACTGTTTATTTGCTTTAAATAAATCTATACAATAACAAGATATTGTATCATCTATACATTTATTAATTATTACTGCCTTGCAAAGGATAAAAATTATTTGTAGGGTAAGTAATCAATTAATGTAATTTAATTTGTTTAATTAAAATCTATCGAGTCATGTCCACATTATGCGAGTAATGACGCCCATTTGTCCGATCTCTGGTTATAACGATATCGTTTTTGACGTGTTTCCGTATTGTCAACGTTTTCATAACTCTTATGTCATTTACAATAATGGCGACTGTTTCATAAACGATTCTTAAACACTACAAACGCGATATCGTTATAATGCAGTAGAATAGAGGCCCTGCTAATCTGCTTGAAGAAGAACAATGGTATTTGCTCTGATACTACCGGGAAAACATAACCTACTGAGAGTTTTGCGTTGGAATCGAGTAATTCCTTCGGATTTTTGCACCACTTGCTTAAAAAGAACAAAGGTATTTACTCTGATACTACCAGGCAAACATAACCTACTGAAAGCTTTGCGTTGGAATCGAGAGTAAAACGAGCAGTAGCTGTGAAATGCAATTGGCACAGGGGCCCTAGCCAAGATGCATACGCCCCTAACGTTTTCTTTTTTATCGCTCAAAATGTATTCTCGTGCGTTTCGATAAACCACGTGGTTGACTGTCATCAAATACATTTTGAGCGATAGAAAAGAAAAACTTTAGGAGCGTTTGCATCTTGGCTAGGGCCCCAGTTCTGTTGTGGAGCTCATATCATAAAACGTCAATATTATCTGTACTCACTCAAGGTGTTAACAGAATTGGGTTATCCCAAAAAAAAATACCACTAGTTTTTAATTTTTTTTTCGATAAAGTAGACTAATTGAAGACACTAATTTCACGGTTTTTGCATTTAAATCAATATATTAATTTATTTTAATTTTTAAAGAAAATGTTTTTATTACGTCACTACAAGCTGGTTTGTTTGAGAAATGCTTTAAAACTATTGAATTCGTTTGAGAGTACGCATTTCTGTCAGATCACGTAAAATGTCAATGTCAAGTCATGTCAATATAGGTAAACTAAAGTATTAAAAAAAAATGGTATTGTGAACATTATATTCTTATACCTAAATCATACTTACATTAGAGCTTTAGCTCCACGTATTTCAGCTACGTTGTGATTGGAGCTGTCTCCCAAGTATGTCAATATCCTGACTATATCCACTTTGGGTAGATTAGTGGAATCAGCCCTTACAAAGTTTAATAAATGTACAGCGTTGGTCGTCATTATAAGCAAGAATATCGATATCCAAGATCTGGCGATGGTCAATATGTGTAGCAGGATCGTCAGATTCCGTAGAATTTGAAGCAATGTTGTTAAAATGCAGAAAATCAGAAAACGAGTAGTTATACGTTGCACACCAAACAAACCGAAATTTTATTTTTAGTTTGTTGAGTTTGACAATTTCACCCACAGACTAGCCTACGGGCGGAGGTTCCAAAACGGACTTGTATTTTAATCATACCATTTTTTTAAAGATCTGACCTTGTCATGTTTATATACAGTTAAAAATTGTCTTAATTTTAATAAGCGTTAAAATAAAACAGAAATAAATAAGACAAAATTCGATATAAGTACATTATTTATTTATTACTGCATTCCGGACTCATATTATATGCAGTACTATGGTTGATCACAGATTAGACACAACTTACCAATGAAGATCGTGACGTCACTAAATTACAGGTCAAATAATGTCAAATGATAAATTAGAAATAACTATTTAATACTAATTTTGTAAAATAATCTGATAACAGGGAATGGTTCTACAACCCTTTTTCTCGAAATGGTTTTTGAATCACTATACATTACAAAATTATGGGATAACCCAATTGCACATATACGGCGTTCATGTAGTTATTTTTCTTAATAGAGGCTTTTTCTAATAGTTCAAGAGTTTTAATAAAGGCTCTGAGCGTGTAGCGATACATTGCCATTTACAAACTAGTCCTTTAAGTCTGTCATTCATGAATGAGAAATGTATAAAATTATGCAGTTGAAGCTACAAATGTTGATTTTTTAGAAGCTGACTTGAACGAGGTATAAGTGGAGTAAACACGGGCTATTAATATTAGGGTTCTGAAAAACAATAAAATTAACAGCCCGTTTTTACTACCACCGTTAAGTAGTAACGGTGGTAGTAGAAACTCTTAATGTCTGTCTGTCGATTTAAATTTCTCATATTATTATTTCTCGTAATATAACATACTTGTATGTAACTTAATCTATCGAAAAAACAACCTACTCAACATAGGATAATTTAAAAGATTACGTTAAATTCGAGGAACGCGCCGAAAACGGAGAATACACTTTTTTTTAACGCTCGCAAGAAAATTTCCACAAAGAAAGGGAAAACATCTATATGACGGCTGACATCCTAGTACTAAAAATACCGGTCCAGTGCAAATCAGACTCGCACACTGAGCGTCCCGTACGAACTTATATATAAATAAGAATGTCAAATTGTATTGAGGGACAAATTTGACTTTGCCGTTGAAAACCGGTCGACTCAATACATCGACATAGGTTGCTATTAGTTTTCCAACTGCAAATTTGTGATGCAGCAACAAATTAATATTTTTCTTTTACTTCTTCTGTAAGATCTTCCTTTTTTCCAAATTGTGGGATTCTACGTCATGGGAAGTACCTTATAAATATTGAGTCCCTTGAGAGTGTCAAATATACGTGTTTCGGCATAAACGGGCGTTTTTTTTTTACATTAACTTCGAAGTATTTTTTAATTTCTTTAAGGGACTGAAGATCTGAGTATATGGTCATTTTGATTTTGATATTTGTTGCCTCCGAAGATAAACGCCAATCGATGTCAAAACAAAACACACACAAACACAATAAAAATTTGAATTTTGTAACCTTAATGCCATCTATTGGAAGTATAGAACGTCACAAAACAACCTAGTCTAGATAAGAGCTAGCCGTGAGCTAGTTGACGTATTTAGAAATTGAGTTTCCAATAACCTATGCTTTCCTGGTAGAATTGTCGTGCCGATACTTCTTTAATCAATAACAGAGCAGCAGTTTGTTGACCCTTAACCGCTGACATATCGATTACCATCATGACAACCTCAAAGAGCCAAAATAATACAACGTTTTAAAGAGGATTAACGATTTTGGAAGTTATTTTGACCATTTTCGTCGTTGTATGCATAAATCAGATTCTTTATTGAAATATAGAATTAGACTAGTACTTACTTATTTTGTGTTCTTCTCGATCTTGTATGAAGACACGACTAAAGGAAATAACTACTTTTTTCATTATGCTTTTAAAAGTATTACTGGCTGAATGGGCTTTTCTTTTGCCTGAAACGAATTCAAAGCTACTCCATTATTTACCGCGTTTTTCACAATAATCAATAATTTTCAATTAATTCCATCAATAATCACATCACACAAGTGAACGTTTCGATTTTAAAATATAACAATGGCCAAGGCAAGAAATTTACGATATTAAATTTTACTTCGGAAAACAAAGCAGTACTTTTTGGTAAAAACAACTTCTTATTTGATATGAAGATCAAAAAATGGAAAGAAATTGCTCAAAAATTACAAAAACTAGGCATTTATGACAATGTATGGCCCTACCTACTTAAAGATACCTACCAGGTGGCAAAATTGGCAAAAGAGGACAATAATAAGTATGTTTCTACCGATTACGATAGTGTTTTGTTTTACCATGAAAAATCCGGGGTCAAGTGAGTTTTAATTTGTAATACCCCTAGCAATTGACGAGTAAATAAGTAATAAACTAATTTTTTTTTTTGAAATTCGTAGCATCTTATTTTCCGTATAGTGTTTTAACCGCGATAAATGTATGTTTGTTACACTATTAAATTTGACGTTTAACCCTTTTCCAGGCCGCACCAATTTAGATGGTTTAAAATAGAATGCTAAACATATCCAAGCAGTTTGGGCGTTTTCCAAAAAGTGTACATCGTTAAGGACAAAAATTAAGAAACTTTAACTTTCCCAATTTGTCACGAAAATTAACGTATCAATAAGGGAAAATTCATAACTGTATGAATAAAATATGATATCAAAGTTAATAATTTATTTTAAAAAATTGTTTAAGGAAGAATGGAATAATGGACGCCAAACGGGATCTGGGGGTTATCGTGGCATAACAATGCAGTTCTGTTTACGCTCAGGGAAAAGGACAGAGCTAAAACAGTTATATAGCCCTGTCCTTTTCTCTGAGCGTAAACAGAACTGCAAAGGTAGCTCATGATAACCCCCCTGCAAGTAGAAATAAATGGAAATTTGATAATGCTTATAATATTATGATCCTCAATATAATAGAGAAAATCATTCCAGTTTCAGAAGGATTGGACGTTCCTGAATCTTTTGGAACTCAAGGAGCATTGTAAAAATACACCCCAAAATTCTCAAAATATAGATAACAGAAACGTAAATTGATCTGCTGTGTATCTTGCTTTTTCAGGCAGTTTTAGCACCAATCGATAGGTACTATTAAGCGGTTTGAAAAAACACGACAAAAACGGACTCATCCAACTAAACGATATCATATTCACTTCATTTTCATCTGTATGGTGTACCATGAATGTAAAAACTATGATAGTAGACACTATTTTCTTTAGAGCAGGAGAGTTAAACAAAAAACCGGTGAATTGCGAGTAAGACTTTGCTACTTTTATATTAGGGTTTGCACTTTACGTAGAGCAAAAAGAAAATAAAGGTTTCATGTATAATTATACATTTTATAAAATATAATATCTTACTTTTCTTATTTATTAGTAGTTATTAGGAAATACGCAACGCATAATTCTTCCGAAATAAAAAATGGACCGGGAAATATCAATAAAACTAATAAAACTATTTAAAATTAGGACGAGCAGCCCACGAAAAATAACAAAATGGCAAAAGATGTTCAGTACATGCGCCGTTCACCCCGTCTCGGCCAAGGGTATGGTTGAAGGCCGTCTCGGTGCAAAAGGTACTAGGATTGCATATTCCCGTAAGAGTTACCTTTGCACCCACAGAAATCAATAACAAGCTGCACACATGTACGATAACCGTTGTAACCAGCGTAGAGACGTCCAATGTGTGCAATTTCATATTAGGCTGTTTCACAAGTAAGGAAGTTTTGTTTTTGTAAATTAAGTGTTATTCCTAGAGTCTCGCAGTATTTTATGCTATTTCAACTTTAACGCGTTCTGGAATAAATCTAGCTCTCTCCGTAATTATGTAAAAAGGGCGCTATATTTAGAGGGTCATAGTGAACCTATAGGTATAGGTAGGTAGGTAGGTACGTACGAGCTTTTAAATATATTATTACTGGAGTACGCCGTGACTTCTTACGCGTAGAATTAGTTTTCGTTACTCCTCCTATTCAAACCCCTTAGGGGATGAATTTCCAAAAAAAATCTTCTTAGTGCACCCCTCGGATTTCCAAGGAATTATCTCTCTTTTCTCTAATTTCAAGTTCCTAGGTCCAGCGATTTTGGCTGTGCGTTGATCGATCAGCCAGTTTTTTTCTTTTATAGAGTGATGGCGCCAGTGTTGTATCTTAAAATCTGACAGGCACCAATAATAGACACTTTACTCTTAATTCAAAGATCATAAGGTTATAAATTGATAGTTGCAAAACAAATGAATAACCTTTATCTTCTGTGAAATAAGAGTCAAGTGTCCGTCATTGGACCTTGTTAATTACTGGTTCAATCACCCTATGTAGTAGTACTAGTAGTACCGGGGCGACCAAGCTCTCCTTGGGTGTATGTAGACGACACTATTAAATCACAATTTGATAGTCTCGTCTATATATATGTCAAATACCTTACTTGTCGCTATTCCTTCGGGAACTATTTAATGTTTCGGAATAAAAAGTATGTTTTGTCCTTTTCCAGGACCTTAGTTATCTCCATACCAAATTTCATCAAAATCGGTTCAGTAGATCCAGAGATTTTCTTCTACAACCTCATAAACTCGAAAAGTTACAAACTTTTAACTCTTCATAATATTTGTATAAATAACCTAATATTTCATTTATTTATCAAGACTAATAAGACAATAAAAACTTACTTAAAACTATTCTAATCTAACAGACTAGTACCAGTGGGCATCGTTCAATTGATGTAGAAAGGAAAACGTGTTTTTTTGTGCATGTAACTGTCCATAATTTTTACAATTTCAGTTTTATTCTATAAATTAAAGGCGTAAAAATGACAATTAACTATTATTTTCTTTTATACGTGTGCGTATTTCTCGGTTATTTTTGTCGTTTGACAGAAATAAATGTTTTTCTTTTCTTTCTTCTATGCTCTCATGCATTGTATTTAGTATTGTATTTTTGTGTTCTTTTTTATCATAAGACAATGAATTATATAAATATCCTACTGATCCATAATCCTTTATCAAACATACAACAACATGCCGCGTCAGTTTCCCTAAAATTGTTGAAAAAGAAAAGACATCCGAAAAAACTAGACTAATAATGGCATAGCTTTGAGTCCAAAAATATATGAAATATAGGACATTTACAACTATTCCCGTGAGTGAAAACGTTAAAATATTAACGAATAACACAGAGTGAAGCTATTCTATACTCGCGTGTAAAATGGGTATTGGCTTTATTTGAACGCTTTAAGGTGGGATAGTTAAAAAGGGGGTCATCCCGCTCTGATAAATGGGTTTCCATTGATATTTTGTCTCACCAGTGTGATTCTGTGTGTGATGTATTAGGTGTGTTAGATACTGCACCAGGATTTTCACTTTCGTTTCAATGGAGAGCTCTTTTAAAGTTATGATTGCCTAGTAAGTACTATGATTTCAGATATTTCATCCCCTGTGCATCAGATCTGAAACTTATACATGTTCGTAAACGTACTTGATTCTTTTATATCTCTTACTTTAATAATAATTATAGCTTATTAATCTCAAATTAAACACTCTACGTTCCAATTCGATCGCAAAAACAATAAAACTAAGATTTTAATGTTTTTAACATAGACACGTTAAATATTTTCTACTTAATAGCACTATCTTCTACTATATTACTCTCAAACCGTCACTGTAATGCAAAAAGAGAGAAGAATAAGGTTGTTTTCGGGGTTCGAACATAACATAGTCCACGGTCATCATTTACGAAACGAAGAAACGACATAGATTCTACTCAGTAAAAACGATATTTACTACCTTTGACTTGTTTCTGTGTGGTCAAGGTTTTGATAATTCTTATTTTGCTTATCAGTAATGACGACCGAGTTGAGTTAAAAACAATACTAAAACACGTCAAACGCAATATCCGTTTAACGCAGTAGAATAGAGGCCCTGTTTGCAAACTTGTCACAAATGGACTTAAGGATTGCGAATTTTAAAAGTTCGTCGCAAAGTAAGGTGAGCATATCAAGCCGTGTGAACCAGCCTAGCATCGATCGCTGACGCACACTAGTAAGAGCTCCAACGAGCTTTAGCGATCCATGCCTCTCTTGGTTATGCACTCCTGGTAACATTGCCTCCGAACTGTTGGAATCCAAATCCCGTTTAAGTCGTATGCTTCTAAAATCTTGCACATGTATATGTTTAACCCCCAAAGCAAAAAGAGGGGGGAAGTAGAGAAAAAAAAAGATTCGTTTTATCCCTAAACGTGTAAGATTTTATCTTCACACATAATTATCATAAACCCTCTATGATGCGTTGAAAAACTGCAAATTATGACTAACATAAAGATAAACTGTTTTGTTGGAACAAATGTCTTATCTGTAAAAAATAATATATATATATATATATATATATATATATATATATATATATATATATAAATATATATTATAAGACCCATTACTTTTACCTAACGTTTTTGAGTTCCACTCTTACTGATAAAAACGTGATGTAGGTACACTAGGTACCTAAAATACTTTTTATTTGAAAAATAGCATCACCTGGCTGGTTAAAGTTAGCGTTAGCCCAAAGTAAAGCCTGACAAGTTTCTATTTGGCCCTATTTCAATCCAACTTGTATTGAAATAGGGCAAAATAGAAACTTGTCAGGCTTTAACTATTTTACGCGGACAAAGTAGCGGGCAGAAGCTACTCGTATATAAAAACGAATTAGTCTGCCAAAAAATTACTTACATAATTATATTATATCCCAAGTTAAAACCGCGTAAATATCATTGTTATTATTTGTTTTAAATCGAAAGTCACTTGATACTGGGTACCGGTAAGCCGCGTGCTCGAAAAACGATGACAGCCGCCGTTCTAAGAGCTTTTCAATGATTTATGAATGAAAAATTCTTTGAAATAAAGTTTTAGTTAGACACAAAACATTGCAAGTTTAATAAGGTATTGATTGCAGCTTAAAAACTTTAAAATGTTTTAAAAAAAATTGTTAGGAAGAAATTTACGTAAGCTATGAAACGTACTAGGAAATCATGAAACAACAGGAGGAGTTTATCAAAGTTACACTAATTG
This sequence comes from Acleris holmiana, assembly GCA_949316455.1. Taxonomy (NCBI): domain Eukaryota; kingdom Metazoa; phylum Arthropoda; class Insecta; order Lepidoptera; family Tortricidae; genus Acleris; species Acleris holmiana. Next base: position 81,295,573 of record OX438762.1, read on the forward strand.
ATACATCTGCCCTCTCTTGGCAGGCTCGACATTGCATTAACTGGCTCATTGCTTGGAATGCTTTGTATTGAGCGTATTTGCTAACAGATGTCGTTGTAATAAAAAAGAATAATGCTGAGTATGATAATGATATTATTGATATTTAATTAAACGGCATAGGTTTAGGTTTATATAAATATAATAGTAATCAGCCGCTACAGATGATTATGATAAAATTATTTAGGACCGAAAACACATAAATACAAATATTCCAAGGCGTTTAAAAATATTGGCAACGAGATAGTAAACTAAGAATAAGAATAAGAATAAATTTATTAGAAAAAGCATACATGGTGATCTAATAAAATTTCAATATCCATCAGACCCCGAACTAGGCTGAGCCTGTATCTCGGGACCTAAAAGTACGTCCAGGCATCAATATTTCAATATCTCAGCATTTATGCACTAAACGGTAAGAAAATAATAATATATAGGTGAAAAACTTAGTAAAGTAAAGGACCTGGGCCTCTATTCAGGTGCGTTAAAACGATATCGTGTTTGACACGTTTAAGAATCGTTTATGTCACAGTCGCCATTATTGTAAATGTCATAAGAGTTATCAAAACGTTGACCAAACGGAAACACGTCAAATACGATATCGTTATAACGCAGTAGAATGGAGGCCCTGTTCTATATAGTTGTGTACAAAATTATAATATGGAACATATGTCAAATTTCAAATATAGAATGTCAAACGGTCTATACAGATGTGTTAAAACTACATACAACAGGTTCTTTACGTAAGTTTTACACCTATATTTATTTTGAATAAGTCTACCTATTGAGGAATAGCCGGTCAACTAAAAAAGACGTGTGGCACTCGGGGACTGCCGCGGCTATTGCATAGCATTTTGTATCAACTTATGCAATTATAATTTTATTTATTTATTTTATTTATGCAGTATTTCTTTTTCTTTGATATTAATTCAAGTTACACTTTTTGAGCGTGGTGACCGATAAGAAAACAAATTTTTCTATTATTAAATAAATAAAAAAAGTTAATATTGTTTAAAATATTTATATTACTTTACAATACATGTGGGTTTTATTATCTTACAGTAGCTGTTGGTTATTCAGGAATATTTATCATTGAAACTATAGGTTTATGATTATGATAACTGAAATAAGAAACATAAGTTTGCGATACAATACGTCTAATGCACACAACGCCGTGTCGAAGACTGCCGAACTGAAACGACGTTAGACGATGCACGGCCATCAAGCCACACCTCCTTGCCCGTCGGAGTGGGGAGCGTGAGGTTTTTTCGTTACGGAATTTCTGGATTCAGTCCCCGCGCTCAATGCCCGCGATAGAAGCTATGCAATAGCTTAATAATATGGATACAAAAGTCTGACTTTCAAAATTACAAGGCAAGTGATGATAAGTAATGCTTTTGCCCACAACCTTTACTTCCATTATTGCGCAACTGTCTTACTTAAACAATGTACAGTCGAAATCATAAATATATTTACACTTAAGTACCTAGTCACTTTCAATTACTAAGACAATTTCATATATATTATGAAATTATCTCGGTAAACGAAAGTGACAAGGTACTAAAGAACATATTTCAAAAGCAATCTATAGTTGATGGATTAATCACGTGACGAAAAACATACAGTTGAAATAACGACCTCCTCCTTTTTAGGGTTCCGTAGTCAAAATAGATACAAATACTAAAAATCTGAAAAAAAACTTAAATGTACGCGTATATGACGTATTTAAAGAGAAACTATCACGACTGAGTAGATATCATTGGTTCTTGATAGAGGCGATTAAAGTGTATACTAAAATCATTCAACATGTCACCAAATAACTTTCAATAGAAAATTAGTTATTGCTTATTGATTTTTATGTTTGTAGTTCTTAACGGCTTCGGAAACCTACATTGAGCGTGAATCAGAATCAGAATCAGAATAATCTTTATTCAAGTAGGTTTACAAATAATAAACTCTTTTGAAACGTCATACAGTAGCGACTTAGCCTAAATTGACTGCAGGTTCAAATCGCGACCGATCAGAGAAGAACCTGTAAGAAACTATGTCGGATGTCTTATTTTTTTTCGACGTTCGCAACCTTTCGTCGTAAGGACTAAACATTTTATTACAAGCAATTCAGTCCCAAGCATTGTTATCATTAATATAGTCTTTAATACTATAATATGCTTTAGAAATTAGTTTACGCTTAACGTAACTCTTAAATTTATTTACTGATAGTTCAGTAACATTACTTGGGAGCTTATTATAGAACCTAATACAATTACCCATAAAAGAGTTTTTTTATTTTTTATTTTATGGAGCCGCGTGAAGGGCACTGCGAGCTTATGTTTATTTCTGGTATTAACATTATGTATGTCACAGTTCTTTCTAAATTTAACGATGTTTTTATGAACATACATAATGTTTTCATAAATGTATTGACTGTGCATGGTCAATATATTAATTTCTTTAAACTTATCTCTAAGCGAGTCTCTCTGGCCCATCTTGTAGACAGCACGAATAGCCCTCTTCTGCAGAACAAAGATGCTATTTACATCAGCAGCACTACCCCAGAGTAAAATACCATATGACATAATACTATGGAAGTAACTAAAATAAACTAAACGAGCGGTATCTAAGTCTATTAATTGCCGAATCTTATTAACTGCAAAAACTGCAAAACTGAGTCTACCCGCCAATCCAGCAAGATGAGGACCCCATTGGAGCTTGGAGTCTAACGTTATACCAAGAAACACTGTATCATTAACTAGGTCTAGTTTGTCATTTTTAATAGTTACAGTAGTTTGACTATTTTTCACATTAGTAGTCATGAACTTTATACATTTCATCTTTTTCTCATTCAGTAATAAATTATTAACACTAAACCAATCGACTACTTTTGATATAGCATTGTTTACATCGACATTAAACTGCTGTTGTCGTTTAACTTTGAACACAAGTGACGTATCATCAGCAAACAATACTATATCATGGTTGTCCTTTATAAGGTAAGGTAAGTCATTTATGTAGATGAGGAATAAAAATGGACCCAATATTGAGCCCTGTGGTACGCCCATTGAGACCAATAACCCAGGTGATCGTACTCCATTTACGTCTGAGTCACGCATGGTCAGACATGCTCTTCCCGGTTTTTATTTAATCGGTAAAAAAAATCAAAGTGTCTGTTTTCTTTGCAGGTACTTTGAGTTCGAGCCTGTGCCGCTGCGTATGCCGCCACGCCGCGCGAGTCACCATATGCACTTCCCCTCTCCATGCGCCGCCTCTCTGTAAACGGTTAGTTCACTAGTCGCGGGCCAATGCTTGGCGTGGCGGCCGGTGTCTGAACGAGATTACAGCTATACCAATATAGATATATACCCTCGGCAATACTCGTATTTCCATTCCACTGAGCACGTCGGCACACGGCACCGAAAGCTACTAGGGCCGCATGAACTTGAAGAGTTCCGCTGGGTTTATAGATGATACACTGAAAGATTGTAATTTTCTTTGATCAGGGCCTCTATTCAGGTGCGTTAAAACGATATCGTGTTTGACACGTTTAAGAATCGTTTATGTCACAGTCGCCATTATTGTAAATGACATAAGAGTTATCAAAACGTTGAAAATACGGAAACAATTCAAAAACGATATCATTATTACCTTGTAGAATAGAGGCCACGGTATTATACATTACTAATCCATTTATTTTGACCCGTTGCTTACAGGATAATAAAATTATGCATGTTAATCACGATAATCCAATACGAGAGCTAGTTCTGTGAAAACTAAGCTTAAAGTTCTACGTAAACTTTACAAGCGTGTGCAGCGCAACAAGTATTGATCTCACGGGCTATTTTCACCCAGGATGCACCAGGAGAGCATAAATCTGTAATATAGGGTGAAAGTATAGAGAAGTTACAACTGATTAAGTATAAGTGTCTGAAGCTGATAAGTGTGTTTTTTGTACCATTGTTAAAGTTAGGAATGTCCAATTGAAAAGCTAAACATTTATGTTTTAATTTACTCCTATCATTACATCATGAAACAATATTACAAATACAAATATTTGTCATGATCGGTCATCCATAAAGTACCTAATAAACGAGTTGGTTTCATAACGACTTGATCACAATACTTTATTACCAATTCGTGCAGATCTCAAAACTACTGCCCGGAATTTTCATGGCACTTTTCAATAACGCTAGTGACTTTCCAATTATCGACTTCCGTTCGACATAAAAATCAAGTTTTCACTTCTCCCACTCTAAAATGACTCATAATAGCCACGTTTAGGCGGTGCATTGAAACCCTAGAGACTTATGTGACATTTTAATCTCTAGCCTCCTAAGGCCCAAGGTTCTACCCATAGTACTTATTAACTTTGTCATTCAGATCCAGCTCCTTCGACAGTTGTGTAGTCATAGCGTACCACGGTCCTACCAGTAGGACTTATAGAAATCCTACCGGTAGCCTACCAATAGAGGAACGTGTTACGCTATGACTACACAAGTATAATAACAGAAAAAAAAAGTATTTTAAAAACTTGGGGCGCAATGAGTATAAAACAATAGTACTTCTGCGAGGACTACGGGCCGTAGTGACTACATGCTGAATTTTCGTTGGGCTTTAGGAGGCTAGGGTCTAAAATACCTTTTTTTGTTAATTTACTTATAATAAGCTTTGGAAAATCACAAACAGCCAAATACATGTCACCATTTGATGATGTTGCCCTTCACGTCGGAGTGCGCGGTGGAGCCGATGCAGGGCAGGTCAGGCAGTGGCTGGGCTTACTACCTCCACCGTCTCAGTCTTCGGTTCAGTCTGTGGACTATTTGTAATGTTCTAATCGCAAAAACAACCTTGTAGCTGTCTCGATCTGCACTTACGGGTTGAGAGTAAAAATTATAGCGCTATTAAATTGTATTTTTTCAAGGAGTCTATTTAAAACTATTACTCTGTTATTACAAAAATCTAAGACACGCCTTAGACATGTTAAATTGACAGATTTTTATTTTCATTTTTAACGATTGTTTAAGTTATTGTAATAACAACATTATAATTTAAGATTTATTTATCTCGCAATCGATTTGAAAAGCAGTGTTCAACTCGAGACCAAAAACTACATTCGAAGTTCATATCTCGTGTCAAAATGGCTTACTTCCCTTGTTGAACAATCTACTATTCAATAAAATACTGACTGAATGACTACTGACTGAAAAAAACAAGATTAAAAGTAGACAACAGGAGGTCTTATTGCTAAAAAGAGATCTCTGCCAGATAAGAATAGGTGTATGCGAAAATTTGAAATTTACATAAAATTTGTGTTAGTGTTATCAAGTTACGTAAGTAATTCTTAGGCTATTTATAATAGAAAATAATATCGCCGTACTTTTTTTCCATAACTAATATTTTTAATTTATAAATCGATATGTACCTAATTAAAAGCCGATAAATGAAAGGAATGCCACGAAAATTAACAAAGAAATACGAGAAGGAGCACCATCATGCGTAAAATGGCGTAAGGTCTCCAACTACTTGTTACAATTGTTCAAAATATCCTCCTGCAGCATTATTAAAATACATCTCAATTTAAAAATAACTTATTTCTCTAATTTATATAAATACTTGATAAAACCAGGAATTTGTTAATCCAGGCTTGAGAAACAATGATAACAGCTCATATGGACTTTCAACGAGTTATGAATGAAAAGTTCTTCTTAATTTTCTTTTAGTTCAACGTTAATCATCATTGGTTAATTAGGTATCCATTTCAACTAAATAAATCTCGAAAATATTTACAAAACTGTGTTTGAAAATTTCAATCGTAAATTAGCCATACTAGGAAAACATAGACTTACAGGAGAGGTTTATATTTAAGTTACTGATGAGGACAAATCTGCCCTCTATTGTCTAGCTAGGCATTATGTAGGCTGGCGTCAGTCACTGGCTGTCAACCCTGGATTGTTTTGTATTGCCACTTTCAGATGGAATAATAAATGAAATATGTTTGGATACGCAACTTAGTCATAGAATCCAACAGACATATATGCCTACAGGGCCACTTTTCCATTGGGTAAAACAATAGTGCTTGTAAATATGATTTTTGTTTTTAACTCAGTCGCCATTACAGTCAAATAAAAAAGACTTCAAACGCAGTATGATTTTAACAAGCAGAATAGAGCCATGCCCAACCACAAAAAAACAAGCAAGGCTTAGAAATCCGACTGCATATTTTGAATACGTCATCCACATAATATCAATCTAACGCATCAGTGTTGATTTGAAAAGGATAACATGTAAAATATTTTAGTACTTACTGTTTGACACGTTAATTTAATCAAAATTTTCATCGAGCGTGATCGACAAAAAAAAAGGTTTATTAATAATCGAATCAACAATTTACTTTATAGTCCACCGTTTTAGACACAGGATTTCTGTGAGTGGAGATTTGGAAACACTTTTGCTGTTAAATAGTATTTTAAATTTTAAAATATATAAAATTTAAGTTGGTCATTTAAATATTATAGTTCACCCTGATTTGTCTTGATAATGTAGCTCAATTATCTCACCGGGTCTCACGAGCTCTAAAAGAACGTGATTGTGGACTAATCAAAGTAAATCGCCTCGTTTGGTTTCGTTTACGTAGTTGCCTATTCCAATTGGCATATACTTTATATAATTACAATGAATTGCTTCGTTACTTTGACGTCAAGATTACGTTTCTAAAATAATTAAGCAGTTAAATTATAAAGCTTAATTGGTTTGAAACCATATCGCTTTTTACATATTAACGCATTAAAATCCAATATCACAGCTACATTACAATATCTGATTATATTAGATAATAGGAGTAAAACAAACTACATAAAGTAACAAAGCATAATTGGCCCTAATAATATACAGGGCTGGAATTCAACAAGGTAATAACGATATCGTTTTTGACCTGTTTCCGTATTGTCAACGTTTTTATAACTCTTATGTCATTTACAATAATGGCGACTGTGACATAAACGATTCTTAAACGTGACTGACAAACACAATATCGTTTTAACGCACCTAAATACAGACCTTTTCTTATTTACAAAGACGCGCCCTACATAATCACCACGTGCTGAACAATCAATATTTTATTTTGTAACACTTATAATATTATTTATATATTACACCATATTCAAGTAAATATCTATGTAAGTGAGGTAAATAGCCATCGCCGGGATTTTAACCCTTAAATTGGGAAAATTTTAAAAAGTCGTGAATTCAAACCCTATTTGATTTCAAACCAGCATAAAAAAATATCAATCCAAAAAAAACAAAAAGTGAACATTATGGTATGTATACTGTGGTGCACACTGCCAAGTTAAGGGTTAATTTTCATTTCACGCAAGCACTAAGTTCCGCATTAAGCACCCGCAGAAAGATTTTTTCCGCAGTTATACCAGGTTGACATAAAAACGCAGAGTTCAGACGAAGAGTCACAGAAAATGTTCTTTAACGCCCTCTCTTTAAAGTAGCCTGCACTAAAAAGAAGCACCCGTTCCCGGAAATGTAGCTAACAAGTTTCCAACCCCTTATCCCTGCGAAAGATGGCGCTGAGGTGCAGTGAACGAGGATTTTTAAAATATAAATATAAATTAAACATAAAGAAAATTTCTATCGCTGCTATCAAATCTTCCAGTAAGGTTAAATATTCTTTCAATCGAAAATTTGGCATTTTACGGTATCAGATCAGTTAGTATTACTTTAATTTACATTGAAAATTATTGCTGTTTACTTTCCAAGACGATTTAAAAACCAAATCTTTGGTATTTTAATTATAATAGCCGACTTTAAGGTGAGACGAAACGAAACGTTCGATATTTAAATAGATAACGTACAAGAAGGAATAATTGGTTCGCTCAGCGTCATATGAGTTTAAAACTCATTGCCGTCAGATATAGTAAACTCTCGCTCGCTATAGTGCTGACGAATTTTCATCTAGGTCATTAAAGGTATACATATAAGAGTCAAATAAATAAATAAATTGCTATAAACACAAATGAAAAATACAAATTGATAATAAATACAGTTAACTAGAAAGTACACACATACATAACATCACCCCTTTATTCCCAGAGTGGGGTAGGCAGAGCTACTATTGGGATTCCGAGGCTGAATCAAAAATCAACATACCTACAGATCATAATGATTCATTTTACAATAGCGCTAACGTTTTAGTTAATTATGGAAACATAAACTTATTTATTTATTTATTTTATAGAAATAGTTACAAATTTATAACTTAACATTAGCACAAATTTCTTAAAAATAAACATTTTCCTAAAAAGCCGTAAAGATTCATGCCACTTAAACTTAAAAAAGGGCAAAATCAGGATTAAGAATTACTTGATGTTACATAAATGGTTACACATAGAAACCCTTGGAGGCAACCCTTACGAGCGTAATTATGCTATTGGCAAATATGTCTAAATGTTGGTTATCTTGGGACCGAACATTATATGATCGAGATATGCGTATAAGAGGGCTGTTATGAAACACATTATATGAAACCCATGGTATAGAAACTGCTGAGTACGACACTCTATTAATTGCTCGGAGTGAAACGTAGCTTAACAGATCCAATGAGTCTACCTTATTGTTGCAAATTTTGTGAAAAATTGCCAGATCGGCAACCTGTCGTCGAGATGAAAGACTCGTATTTCTTCATAACTTGTGAGAGATCTTCTCATGCCGAATTTATTCCATAACTGTCGAAGAAAGCGCTTCTGTATAGATTCAACTCGGTCTATGTGTCTTGTACAGAGGGAACCAGATCACTGCGCAGTGTTCGAGAATGCTTCTGACCAAAGCAACAACTAACAGAATAATTTTCGCTGACTTTTAAAGGATCTACTAATTCTAAGAATAAATCCCAGAACTTGATTGTGATTTAGATTGTAAAGATTGTTTTTTGCATTGAAACAAGTTAGACCGTAAAGCGGGAAAATGCACTTTTAGCCAACATATTACGGGTACGTTGTATTAAAAGCAATTTCTTAATCTGGGAAAACTTTGTCGCATTGTAAACGATTGTTTAATGTGGGAATATCGTCGTCTTACTTACTCAAACTCGTATCTGCATATTTGTTTTGCTGTTGGTAAACTTAGAGCCTCTAAGTATTACTGAATAAAAATAAAATTACCAACAGCAAAAAAAATATGCAGATACAAGTTTGAGTAAGTAAGACGTCGATAACAAACTAACTAACCAGGGCCCCTATACAGGTGCGTTAAAACGATATCGTGTTTGACACGTTTAAGAATCGTTTATGTCACAATCGCCATTATTGTAAATGACATAAGAGTTATGAAAACGTTGACAATACGGAAACAGGTCAAAAACGATATGGTTATAACGCTTTTGAATAGAGGCCCAGGGCTGGGATTCTACACGGTAATAACGATATCGTATTTGACGTGTTTCCGTATTGACAACGTTTCAAACAGGTCAAAAACGATATCGTTATAACGCAGTTGAATAGAGGCCCTGTTATTGATTAAAGAAACACCGGCACGACAGAGTCTACCAGGAAAGCATAGGTTATCGAAAGCTCATTTTCTAAATGCGTAGGTTAGCTTATGGCGAGCTCGTATCTAGACTAGGGTGCATGGCTGGTTTGAGATGCTCGAAAATTTCAATAGATGGCGTTAACGATACAAAATGTATTTCACGTGAATGCTTTAAAATAATAATATATAGCTGAAAAAGGGGGGAGGGGCAACCATTTACAATTGATGTTGTCCAAACTAAGCCCTAGTCTTGAACTATCAGTACAAGAAAATGATAAAAATACTTATGATAAAAAATACAAACTGAAATTCACAGAAAAATAAACCAATCAATTCATCAAAATTAAACATTTTAAGCTCAACACCGGGGATCGATCCTGGGACCGCTAGCTTCGGAAAAAAAGTCACTACCAACTAGGCGAACTGCATCGACACGTTATAAGTCTATACAAAAGATTGTATATGTAAAATATTGAACTGACTGACTGCGTGATATATCGACGCACAGCCTAAATCGCTAGAGGCGTGAAATTTTGCGTATAGATACGAGTACCTTAGTAGGTAGGTATCCACTAAGAAAATATTTTCGGAAATACCACCCGTAAGGGAGTAAAACAGGGGATGAAAATCCGTCCCTTTTTAAGACTGGATCTTAAAGATTTGAGTTTAGTCTGGATATTTAAAAATAATTTGATTGTTCCACCCCATAAAGGTGTAAATAATGAAAGAAAAATGTTATCGTGAGAATAATTAAAACACCTAGAGACTTAAAACTTTGTACATAAATACTATTACCAACACACTTAACCGACTACCCGTGCACTTTATTTGCATTATAATAAGGTTCAATATAAATACAGGATGGTCAGTGAAAAAAATGAAGTTTTCAATTCGTCGAATATTCTTTTATGTATGTTCCCCGATTACAAAAAGACCGCTGGAAAGATTTTTTTTTTTTTGTTCGCGTGGTATAGTTTTTCGATGTTCTCATTTCCAGCACGTCAAGATCTGGCGATGGGTTCTTGGAGAAATTGAGGGAACTCCTCAAATGTTATAGAAATAAATATACGTGGACGACAGTATTATTATGAGCACTAAAAGGTGTGAAAAAAAACACTGGTCATAATTATTCTGTCACACACACACACACACACACACACACAGTGTCCCTTAGTTCCCTTAGTTGCCTCATACGTCATCCACGGGAAGATATGGAGTGGCACTATTCTAACCAGGCAATGACACGGACAATTTATCTTTATTATTTGTATCATAAATAAATTCTTTGATTTTTGCTTGGTGATTGATTAGTAATTTAAAAATAAATTTCTAGTAACGTACTGTAAATCAAAAGCGCTATATTATTATTTTGCCATAACTTTGATATTGTTTTCACCTCCTAGAAGTTAAGCTCGCGACATTTAGTATGTTCACTCACTAAGCATCATTAACAAATTTCTGAAGTGCTTAAGTGCCTGCTCACGCACTCGACACTTTTCTTTATTGACCGAACCAAAGTCAATAAAGAACTCAAAACGAAAACGTAGATTCATGTCAACCTTTTTAAGCTACTTAGGTAAAAAAAAGTTACAAAAAAATGGACTCGTGAAGGATTCGAACCAACGTCTCCGACGGATGGCTTCCAGTATCTGATCGGCGCTCTAACCAACTGAGCTAACGAGCCTGATGATGTATAAGGCTAAAATTGCATCCAGTTTGTGAAAAGCGACGTCACAATTTTACTATTCCATCCACGTGGTCTAGATATAGATCTATAATCGTCTATTTACAGGCAAAATTATACTATAAGATATAACTAATTTACTAATGACTTAGTGAGTTTTGCCTCTAAATAGACGATATAATCGGTTATCTAGCTGTCACGACAAGGATTCTAAACATGTAACATAAAACAGATCTTTACATTTTTAAATATACTTTAATATACAGTACTCAACTCAATTAAGTGAAATTTATTTAAAGAATCCTTATTTAACCTAAGAACCGATTTAGTTTTGTCATGTCCATCTCTCTGTCTGCATGTTACATTCACTTTATTTCAGAAACTATTAGTCCCTGTTTCCTTTTTACCGAACACTAACCGCCTGTTTCACAATCGTCAAGTAACACATATCTGTCAGATAGATGAAGCCCTTTCCCTTTCTTACCATTGAAAATAGACAAAGAGAGGGCTACCTTTATTTGACAGATAAATATACTTGTAGATTGTGAAACGGGCCCTAAATTGTACAAACCCGAACTCATCCCGAACATGTAACGCAATGGTATTTTTTTTAAACATGTTTCTAGATTTAATCCAATAGCCATCTTGACGGCGCGTTGGAAAGCTTTTCAAGGGCAGTGGAGCTGAATTCATTTCGCTCCAGTGTACCCCGTCATGCCCGATGCTACATAAAACTACGTTTTCGTTTTAGTGCCTTAATAACTTATGATTTTAGTGCTAGTTTTCCGTTTCACTTATGTACAAATAAAAAATGTGAAATGTAATGAAATTCGAAACAATTAGAGTAGACAATTTAAATACAATTGATCCAAACACAAAAAAATTCACCTAACATTTCACAAAACATATTGAATAATTGTATTATTGTTTTGGCACTAATATACAAATTATTGATTAGTTTTGATTATTTAGTCATTAGGGCTGGACAACGACAAATAACGAAAAAAAAATTCTTTCCCCTGAAAGGTGATGATAATAAGAAGTATTTTTTTGGTTACAACGTTTTGCTTTTGGGATTGGTACGAGTCTAGGTTAGACAAATATTGTGTCTAAAGTTCTATCTAGAATTCAAATTTTTAAATTTCTCCTTATATAGGCTAAATAGCAACATAATATTATATACTCGTAATCATATTAATACTATATTGACAAGAGGCTCTTGGTATACATATACAAGGGGACTCCATAGAACCGACTTAAAAACGATACTGTGTGTTAAAAGCAAGTCAAATAGAAATATTAGGTAGGTTTAGGTTATGTTAGATGCTCGGCCGGCCCAAAGGGCCAAAACACTTAAAATAGCAGCTCCGCGAGTGCGGAGTACCGTCGGCTTCGTTAATTTTGAATTAGAAAATAGAAATGATTGGTAACTAGGGTAACTAGTGCGATTTAGTAGTGGCATAGGGGAGTAAGGATAAAAACCGTTCGACTTTCATATGGGCGGTTATGATGAGCCCTCTGTTCGTGAATTCGACTCTCACGTGATGGTTTTTTTATTTCGTTAACGGTTTAACAATGCCTATCAAAGTTTTACAAAAGAGTTACACTCGGTGTTTTTCTATTTTTATATTCAGTTCGAAGTTATTTATTTTAAATACGAGTATCATAATTTATAAAATAGCCTCATATTAGGAAGGTAGTAAGGTTTTCATTATTTTGTTATTAACTCTTTATCATTGTTTGACTGAGAAAGAAAGAATGTAAAACAAAAAAATAAAGCTATACTTAGTAAAAATCAGGATTAAAATAATCGCTTTGTGTGGCAAATTAGTATAGCTTGCATGACAGAACATCCTTTTAAAAAAAACTCATTTACATAGGTCATGATCGGCTGTTGCTTACGATGCGCTGAAAATCAATTTGAAATGCAAATGAGCGCCAGCTGTTCGTGTTTATTTAAATTAGTAGCTATATCTCGCGCTAAGAAAGCGAAGGCTCACTATTGTTATTGTACTCACTTGACTTTATTGGGATCGTATTGCTTTGTATTTATTAAAATAAAAATAAATAAATGAAAGGTAGGCAAATATAGTAGGCAATGAAACTTATGCAAATTAATTACTTAAACAGTTTTTAAACGTATTTTTATTGATTCAACGAATTAATAATGAAGGTCTAATTTCCGCTTCAGCTAATTTCCTTGCCAAATATTAATCAAAACACCCAGTTGATAAGTGCTTGATTAGTCACTTCCTCCTATTTCACTTCACTTTGGGTCATCTCAAACGTTTTGGCACTAAAGACAACATTAGCTCAAGAAAATCATGGTTAAAACAAAGAAATTCTTCACAGCAAGGATGGCTTAATTTGAACGTCGCTCACGTATCACCTACACACACTTTTGCATTAGGCAAAACTTTAACAGTGTTTGAGTGTTCAGGGTTATTATTTCACTTTGTCTTTTTCTCCTCTTGTATTGTCGACGTTTTGATAGCTCTTATTAACTTGATAGTAAAAACGGCATATTTCAAAACAATACGGTAATAATAGCTGTAAAAACAAAGTAAAATAAAGCTACCGATGTTTCAAAAGTTATTACATTATTTGATCCAAATACGATTTATAGATAATTACATACATACTCGTACATGCATTAAATCACGCCTGTTTTCCAGAGGAGTAGGCAGAGACCACCTTCTTTAGAGATTACCTAACAAAATAGGTTAACAACATTAATTTCATCAATAATTTCACATTGTGACGTACGAGTATAGTATACGTTAAATTTGCAATATTTCATGAAACGCGTGAGCTCTTTGTATAACAAAAGCCATTTAACTGATCTCATCATGTAAATCCGATGCGATAATATTGTCTCCGTAAATACCTGCGTGTGTATTGGTGTATAAAATAGAGACATTATCATGTGTGACCTAGTTTCTAATAACACACATTGCAAAATAAATTCTGATGTAAATATCATTTTCTTTTTACTTCTCTCAGTATTTGAATTAATTTGGTGAAGACAAATTTAACATGAATTAAATCGTTGCTTTGGATTTATAAAGTTGGATAAATGTTGGTTAAGGGTAAACATTACAGGTGGTCGACACTTTTTGACAGAAAACCAGATGTTTTATTACAAAAACTGCTCAAATAATTATTATATTAACTACTCAGGAGTTAGGTCATCAATCAGATATATTAACTTGTGAAATTGTAGAAATGTGTAACAGCTAAATTCTCGAATTTCTTATCATTTGACTATGATGAAAAAGGATTGACATAGCTTTTTAATTACTTTTATAAAGACGACGACCTAATGTTCGATACTTTAATAGTTATATTGTCTAGTATTGGATCCTCTTAGTAAAACAATCGTCAACAACCATGTCAAACACTACTCAAACAATAAACAGAATAACGCTAACGCTATATTCGCAAAAAACTTTAAAAAAATGTTAATTGACCTAGCATGTTACAATATAAATGAATTTATATTGACACGTGTGTTAAAGCTTTAAAATATTGCCGTACTGACTATTGATTTAAACTGAGTGCTTATACGTTAGACTGCTAGAAATGCTGTCATCCCTTTCCCATTAAAACGTTTCAGCGATTCACCTGGTTTCTCACCTGATAAAAGGGCGGATGCAATACAAGTGCGTTGAAAACTGCATGAGTTATAAGCTCCTGGTATTCGAGTTAGTCATCACACTCATCACTCTGTGTTTCGTCACGGTGCTCCTTGTGTTTTCGACACGGGACGGGTGAAAAAGCGTTCTCCTCCATTAGAGTACATTTATGTAAGTTTGACATAGGTACGTTCCGTTACATTCATGATAAAAAGATTATATTATTATTCACTTTAGGAAAACACGTAAAAAATGCTTCCTAAAAAATATTTTAGCACTAAATAAAGATTTATAGTATCTTTATATGCACATAGTTTCACTCATACCCGAAATCATTACTTTAAAACACCAGTGTCATCTTGCATTAGGCGAACGTCATCGTTATCAAAAATGTAAAGGATTAATATGAGGTGCCGTACGTTGAACAAGCACCTATATCAATTCCATATATTTTGACAGTTGTTTCCATAAACGTGAAGCATTTTGTGTTTCTAATGGAATCCCAAAGCTTAATGTTCCGATCATGATATTGTTTATTACCTTATTTTGAATCTTGTGTTTTGTTTGATAATATGCTAAAGATTGGAAAATCAAGGCATATTTTCAGCGCATAATCTGCAAAAGTAACTACACAATGATGCACTTCTAACTATAACACTGAATCAGAGTAAGACGGTTAAATGATGGCGGGTAAATAATTATTGTTTAAACACGTGTCCGTGTAAATGGAACCTAAACTTAATAATAATAATCAACAATAAATATTAAAATGCGCAAAACCAGAGTTGAATTAAATTACTGATATCTAGAACACCGATATAATTGATCTAGACCAATATAGTTTGATCAGTGAACTGCTGAATACGGGACCATTCAGTTAAACATCAGTATGCACCAGTATCAGTGTTTTATAAACAATTTTGCTATATATAAAATATTACAAATTCTTCCATATTCAAGTAAATATTTTAAGTAAAATAGCCGCCGTAAGGTAAATAAATCTTTATATTTTTCATTTCACGCAAGCTTCTAGTTCCGCACGAAACAGCCGCAGAAAGAATCTTCCCGCAGTTATACCAGGTTGACATAAAAACGCAGAGCTCAGACGAAGAGGTTGATAGTCACAGAAATGTTATTGAACGCCATCTCTGTAAACCAGTCTGTAGTAAAGAGAAGCACCCCGGTGGCAGGTGATACAATGGCATGAAATGAAATTCGACAGCGAAAGATGGCGCTGGGGTGCATTTGTCGGTGTTCTTTAAAGTATAAATCGCTCATTGAATGCAAATCGGACACATTCCAAAATCATTTGTTTTTGTATAGAAAATCTTAAAAAAAATGAGGAGGTTATACGTTCCATTGTATGTATTTTAAATGCAACACTAACTAATTTTGAAATGTGGCCGTTTTGTATTCAATGAACGAAATATAAATTCAACGTAAAGAAAGTTGCTGTCGCTTTAGTCAAATCTTCCTTATGTTAAAATATACTATTAAGAGGATTGTAAAGCAATGTTTAAATATTGTAGCTAGTTGTCAATAATAATTGTTTCTTTGACGACACGTTGGCCGGGAGTTGGGAGTGACCCTGACTCCGAAGCCGGCGGTCCCGGGTTCAAATCCCGGTAAGGGCAGATATTTGTGTGATGAGCACGAGTATTTGTTCCTGTGTCTTGGATGTTTTCTATGTATTTAAGTATTTATTCCTCTATCTAAGTATGATTACCTATCGTTGTCTAGTACCCATAGTACAAGCCTAGAGCTTAGTTTGAGACTGAGTCAATTTGTGTGAGATTATCCTGTGATATTCATTTATTCATTCTCGCCCCATAAATAAACAAAAATTTGCACGATTTTAAAATATTTTGTAGGTATCATGACTATATAAAAAAATATACACTTATTTCAGAAATAACTATGTTTAAGCCAATTATCATTGAATAAAAATGTAACGTGAACTAAATGAGGATGCTGAAAAAAAATATCTAAACGTTAAAAGAAGTACTAAACCTTCACTGTCCATTTGTCTGTCCGTTTATTTGTTAGCGGACTGAATCTTTAAGAACGCAATATTATTATATAGACAGTTGTTATGTTTAGTGTGTATTTCTATGAATACTACAACAACAAATAACAATAATAAAAAAAAAAAACTAAAAAGAAATAACCATCAAAAAACGTGTTTATTGCTCTTTATCTTGATTTTCGGATTCGCAGTTATTTTTAATACTCGGATAATCGTAGAGTTAATGACGATTAAAATAGTCCCTTTGATTTTTATACACAAGTTTTAGAATAGAAGTAACAGTTCAGACTCCTGCAAAAACACTCCATACAAAATGTTGATCCATGTTTAAAATATATGGACCATATAAAAAAATATGCATTTATTTTAGAAATAACTATATTTAAGCCAATATAATTGAATAAAAATGTAACGTAAAATTAAATGATGATGCTGAAAAAAAGCAATCTAAACCTGAAAAGAAGCTTTAATCAACGGGTAGAGTATTGTGTTTTATATGTATTTTTTTACATTTTCTCTAAACCGTATAAATGAAACTCAATTCTGTTTTTCGTGCATGTTCCGTATTGTCTCTAAAATATATCCGGGTATGGCGATAAGAGAAGGTTATTTTTCGTTATGTAGGTTAAACCCTTACTCGTATTTAGGATTGCCTCTTGAGACTCAATATCTGTTTCAGTAACTTTGTACATGTAACCTTGTCTAATGCACTAAGGGTGCCTTTTATGTTAAGTGTTAAGTTCTCAAGCGAGGATCTGGGGACGCGGGAGGTTAACATCACCTATTGCACCATTTTTGTGTCAATTCCATACACTTTGACCATAGAATAAGAATAAAATTAAAGGCATAGAAGGAGCCTTAAAACGAAAGCGTCAGATCTAGAACTGTCTCGAAATATTTAATATCAATGTACAATAAGTTAATAAAAGAAAGAATATCGAGTCCAGTTCTTGCTAAAACTAGCCGTTTATACCACAATGTTGTAAACTCGTTTAAACTGGTCATCAACTGGTCATTATGGTGTCACCCGTGGTCGTACATTAGCCTATAATAATAACGATGTCTGCACACATAAACGTAGTTATTATATGTAACAGTGTGCAACAATGTATGGTTATGATATTTTAATTTATAGAACTGCCTCTTTTTGGTACACTGAATCCCAATAAGACTATGCATATCAGCTATCTGTATCGCTGCCTTTTATTGTATCGCTCCTTCTATGCATTTAGTTCTTAAATAGTAGTAGTCAATGATTTTGACAGTTCTCCAAAGTCGTTATCTTTTAAGAGGCGTATATACAAAATGTTGCCGATTTCGCTGACTTACGTGATTTTACAGTTGAAATACTTTACTTGACACAAAAGATAATTTCAACTTTCAACGAATGTATTAGCTACTTTTTCTTTATATTATTATATTTTGTAAAAATGACCTGAACTAATTTGTGAATTTTGCTGTAAGAGGTAGAATATCGCATATTCACGAATTGTTATGACGTCTAAAAGGTATGAAAAAACTACAATTATTTTATTGATGTAAAAGTCGTCTCAAAAATAAATGAATAACTTTTGACCACTTTCATTTATTTTTTGTGTATAAAGTTATTTTCTTGGTAATTTTTTACAGACAATGGGCACAAAATTGTTTTTGATTTCGGCTACATAAAACCCTCGTTCACATTATTAGAACAACAGTAATAAACTTCAGTTCATAATCAAACTATTACCTTAAAAAGCATCCAAATTATGAAAAAACTAGCAATATATTATAATGTTTTAAAACCACCTAAATGTCGCATTATAATACTCGACAAAAATAAAAAGTAGCTCATTTATTCGTAACTCATTTATTCGATCATAACTCAAATGATATTTCATGATGTTCATTAAAACATTTAGAAAAGCAGTATTTTAACTGTAAAATCACAAATCGGCAAAATTTCGTGTTCGGCCTCTTAAACCTTATATTGGCATAGTGTCAAATAATACACATACCATCATTTTCAGTTCATTTTTTTTCGTAACTAACTTTTATGCTGATTTAAGGTCGTTTTCCAAAAACAAACCTGCAGTTAAGGACAAAATATACGAAGGTAATTTTTCATTACGTCACGAAAATTAGCCGTTTCTGTTTATACCACGCCACTAGCCAAATAGGCGATATTTCAAATTAAATTAGCACAGCAGATTCAAACTTCACCTGTTAGTAATATGGTCGAACTTGCTACAGGAGTTTTGTATGGAAGTTACTATTTCTCTTAAAGCAGTAATTGTTAATTTTCGTGACGTAATGGAAAAGTTATCGTTGTTAATTTTAGTCCATAACTATAGGTACTTTTGTTGGAAAACGCCCTTAAAATCAAATATATTTTTAAATAAATATTTGCAAATTTAAGGGTTAATGAAGTTCATGGGGTTGATTCTCTAAACACAGCGCTGAGTCGATCTTAAAGGAGAAGTTTTATCTGGCAAGTTTAAGAAGTCCCATCGGAGCGTACAAAACACATTTTAGCGCGTGCCTTCTCAGTTAGGCAGCTTTATACGATACTGACACGACTAACCTGCCTGCTGCCTAATTGAGAAGGCACGCGATAAAATGTGTTTTTTACACTCTGACGGAACTTCTTAAACTTGCCAGATAAAACTTCACCATTAAAATCGACGCAGCGCTGTGTTGAGAGAATCACCCCCAGAGGCTAAGGAGGCAGGCAAGTAGGCAGTAAAAGATCACAGCATCCCAGAAACAAACAACAAAAACGCCAGGGGAAACGCAAGTGTACGGCTTCTCATGAAAAAGTTTCAAGGTCTTCTCTTACTTTACACGAGCCACGCGCAGAGCCAACACCTACTCGTTACCAGGATAGCATAACTTCCGAAGAGAATATTTGCAGTACCCAATACAAGAAGGAACATTAAATCGAGTGGTATTAAATTAATAAAATCTATTACTAGGTATTATTCGTTCTGTTTTTGCCTGAACATTCCTAATGAGGTACGTATAAAGCGCGGCAGTGAAAAAACTGTTTAACTTTAATATATTCAGGCAATGACTGATAATGCACTCATAGATAGTCTAGACGCCGGCCGTGACCTTTAACTACCTGTATCGAGGGCAATATCCACATCTGTCTTACTGACATTGAAAACGATAAATCGATGTGTTATAATTATTGTGAATTGTGTCATCTGTTCTTTTAATAAAGAGAGATTCGGAATGCGCATCAACGCCGAGCCGAAACTACTATAAGTATACTATAAGCTATAAACTATTTTTTTTTGCAGTAAGTATGTTTTTTAACGTAAGAAAGTAATAAAAAGGGATTTTTCGAAATTCATTCCGTAAAGGGCTGAAATAGGGGATAAACCATTGCATGGAAGTCCGTCATTTTTAAAGCTACGAATATGAGCTTATAAATATGACGCTTATTTTTTTGTAATTTCGTCTCCAAAGGGTCAAAATAGTGGATTAAAGTTTGTATGTGAGATACGTCTTTTTTTAAGTAAATTACATCAAATTTAAAATATAGGCTCCTGGTACGCATTATATAATTGGGATTCCCGTTCTTTCAAAGCGCTTTTAAATTTTGTTTTAAAAATTAAATTTAAATTGGCTCAATTGAATGATTCGTTTTTACCCTACTGCAGCTAAAGAGAAGCGTTATGTTTAAACATTTATTCCATAACAAAACATTCAATTTGTATTCAAATCCGATTATCTCAGAAAGGAAAAACAAAAAACCTAAACTTCACATTAGAACGTTTTCAGTCTTCAGTCTTCACCGTAAGTACTTAGACAATAAGTTTAATAAACAGTGAATGTTAAGTCATTAATATGTTGTTACATTATTATTAATTGTACTTCCATCTTTTATTAATTATTATATAATATGTATGACAAATGTGACATGCAACCATTTGATTTTGAACACAAATGGCGTATTATTTCTTATATCTTAAACTCATTTTTTTATTTCATATATTTATGAGCTTAGTGCCGCTTTAAGCATCCGCGGAGAGAATCTTTCCGCAGTTATACCAGGTTGTCATAATAGCGCAGGGTTTAGACGGAAAGTTGATCGTCACATAAATGTTATTTGACGCCATCTCTTTAAACTAGTTTGCACTAAAGAGAAGCACCCCGGTCGCCAAAAATTGAATTGATAGGGCTGGCGGCTGCAAGCACTCAGATTAATCAATCATTCTTGAATGAAGATTATTCAACAGTCACATGTTAACTGTCGCCTAAATGTCGTTTTTCAGTTATTCCTTTTATTTTGACCTCTGGCTCACCAGATAAAAATGAAACTATGCATAAGCACTACAATGGAATATGAGAGCTAGTATTTAGGGAAAAAAGCTTAAAGTTCACCGTAACCTTTACAAGCGTGTGCAACAAGTACTGAAATCTCGCGGGCTATTTTTAACTTGGATGCACCAGGAGAACATGAAGCTGTGAGGTCTGACGAAAACATCGAGATGCACAGTTGAACGAGACCATATATTTAGCGTACATGAAATTGAAAATTTACTAGCAAAATATGTCTTAATAATAAGTCTCAAATGTTTATACTTTTTTTTAAATTGGTAGGTAAGTTTTCGAACATCATTTGAAAAGAAAATCTATTTTCTCCGACTTCTCATCATTAAATTAAATCAAACGTTAAACCATGCTTCAATGGATACGATTTTTTAAATATTTGTTGGTTACGGTCATTCATAATATAATAACGCCATTAAACAAAATAAAATGGCTTATATTATTCGTCTAAAACTTGAAATACAATATTACCAAAATGGGTATTCTTTGGATGCCTATTTTTCGAGTTATGAAATCTGATAGTTTATTATCAGTTCTGATTGTGTACACTTCTTATAGTCTTTGTGAAATATCGAGACGCATTTTTATTTGAAACACGATTTTTATAACAAATGTACGGTCACCATAGAAAAAAAAACAAAACTGGATTGAACAATATCTGGCACTTTTCTCTTTTTGCTAGAGCGATAAGAGGCATCAGTATGTGTCACATGTTTTTGAGCGCCATTTTGAAATTTATGTGTGGAGTCATTAATTATCGCCCTAAGTCCTTCCTCGGAACTCAAACTATCTCCATACCAAATTTTACCTGCATCAGCATCGTTTTAGTGGGTTTTCCGTGAAAACTAACAAACGGACAGACGGACAGAGTTACCTTCGCATTTTTTTAAATATGGATGCAACTGTTTCGGTACTACAATAAAAAAAAAAAAATTAAGATCAAGGTCATAATTTTCTCACGGTTTTTAGTAAAAAAAAAAAAACAATTCCTTAAATTTTCTCTGGAAATTACTTGGATAACGTTGTTTGCAACTTTTAATAGTCAGGGCAGGGCAGAAATACCCTTAAAGCGTAATAGTCCAACAAGGGCATAAAACAAACCATTTCATCCAAAACTTATCGTATACATCCGAGCCTAATTCGTGGATAAATGCTAATAAATGAAATTTTAGTTATATTCTGCGTTTTACTTTAATAAAACAGTGATAAAGTTAAAACAACTTTTTGTTGGATTTACTTACTTAGTGGATTTGTTTTGTTATTACTTGGCAACATTTTTATTAAAATCTGTAACACAACAAGTATTGCAAAGAAAACAACTATTTATTAGTCCGAAGACAAAATCCCATTTACCGCCGCAGTGTTTCTTTCTAAAAAAATAATTTATTTTCTACATGACATTTTTAACTTAGGTCAAAGTCAATACTGGCAAGGCATACTTTGATATTGTAATGTTTTTTCTAATACATACATAATAATATACATAACATCATGCTTTCATTCTATATATTATGTCGGTATGTGAAATTATAATTATGTAGTTCCACTCTAGTGTAATTTCTAATGAACTGATTTTGTCAATACTACTGTGGTAAATAAATCAGCTGTCTGCATTTCATGTCGCCCTAGTAGTAGATTTTCTTGTCACATGGTCGTTAGGGGATGGGATGGCTTTACCTTACTTTTATATCCCACATTATTATGGCACACACAAAGTTATTTAATCCGTAAAGGTTCTGACATAAGTCAACAGTCCTGTCAGCGTAATTGTTTATTATCAATATTATCATTAAGACAAATAAGAAACATAGTTAGTGTCTTATACGCATACGAGACACTATACTTACGTTTTTGCATACCTTTATCATAGCGGTATAGCATGTACTTGTACGGTAACTCATAAGAATACTGAACCGATTTTAAGAAAACATGACATGTCACTAAATTTCACATTTTAAAGGCATGATTATGCATCTTAATTAACATAAAAACACGTATTGTATTAGCCTTATATTTATAAGGCTTGATTGTTTTTTTAATTAAGCATGCAATATATCACAATATCTGAATTAAATAAGACTTAATCGTTATTCAAAATGTTATTTAATTTCATTCTGACTTTCACTTATTGCGTATTTAAAAAGTTAAAAGTAGAACGCCAAATAAAGCTACGTTTCTTCAACGTCACTTCGAACCCGTCGGCAGATTTTACGCGCATCAGTACCAGGGTAACATAAGTTAGAAAGAGCTACAAGGGAACTTTGATAGAATAGTACGAGTATGTAATGGGAGCGCATGCGTGTGTTGCACACATATAAACAGTTTTTACATGTGTGCGAGTGTATAGAGATTAAGAAACGATGAGGTAGTAATTGAGGCTGCACTAGGAAAAAATGATTGAAAACCTAATTGAAGGGAGTTTGGCTCTTATTTAAACCGAAAAACTGCTTTTGAGGTTTTAATATAGCCTTAAAAATCCTTGAATCACGCGTTTGTTACTGATGTTGATGTAAAATGATAAGTAAATGTTCACAAAATCTCTGCAGACTCCTACTTGTCGGTAGGTGCCGCCAGTGTCACTAAAAGAATCTGGAGTTACAAAATCCCCAAGAAGAAATATTACCAGGAGAGCATACTTAACCAGGAGTTTTTGATAAACCGGGTTAACACTAGTAATACAATTTTACTCCTTTTCCCCAGCAAAGTGGTGCGTGAAAACTTATTAGAATTATTGTTTAATAAATTATTTCAATGATTGTTTTATCCAAATAATGTCGGCAAGGCATTATTATTATTTTTTGGGAATATGTTAGCGATATCTGCATATGAAGACAATCGACGATAACAGGGAAATCAAGCTTATATGAGAAAAATATTTAAAAATCCGCTTCTACATATTATTATAAGTGAGTTTTTTTTTAAATCACTTAAAACAAAACATTTCAACATAAAAACTGGGGAGACTGTATGGCTAGTGTATTGCCCAAAGTGTATTAAAATGTTTATTTTTAACACAGTTGCTCAAAAAGTGGTACTTTTCGTAGCTGTATATCGTGCGGAAAGTTGAATATTACACACTAGTGCGTTATAGTTTTCCATTTTTTTTAAATATAATTTTGTTTCAACTTCCAAGCCGTGCATCCAACCAAAGAGTTTGCATGTTCAACCACTTTTTGATTACGTCATTTAGCATTGAGACTATACATAGGTAAAAAAATTATAAAATATTAAAATTAAATACATACACACATACATACACACATAAAATGTATCTAGATAATATTAAAAAAAAACAGCTTTCATTAAGATGGCTGAATCTGAATTAGTATTACGAATGATTAGATAGTGCATCAGCGGTAATGCATAAAGGTGAATTCACATTACACCATGCTGAAACCGGGCCTAGCCCAGTACGGCATAATGTGAATCCACCTTTATGTATTACCGCTGATTAATAGAGATTATACTTTTTGATTTTTAAATATAGGTAATTAAATTACTGTGACTTTTTTTAATTTGGCTGAATGGTCACAACTGTTGCCATTTCATAAAGTCTGTGTCAATTAAAAGTAAAATTTGTCTCTTGTAATAGTTTTATTTACTGATTTATTTTGTTCCATTGATATTTTTTCACAAATGTGTTAAAAAACGTCGTTTGATACACGTGCAGAACTGTCATTTTAACTCGTCCCTAGTCTTGTCCCTCGCTTGCAGCTCGGGCCAAGATACTTCGGGACTCGTGTAAAATGACATACTTTCCGCACTTGTATCAAAATGTACTATTACAGTACATACCTTTCCATATCCTCAACCAGTAACTAAAATTGTGAAGCACTAGTTCTAATTTTGATTAGTGTATTGTTTACAATCAATCAATGTACGCAACAAAATCATCAAAAAAAACCGTGTTAAAAACAAACCAACAGAGCGAGCACTAGGTAGGTATCACATTGACCAATTAACCGAAACCAATTGAAAAATCACTAACACTACATAGTCTGGTGACAATGCTCTATAACGTTTTAAATTAGTAGGGTTATTCATAATTTATTTTTAAATGGAAGGCATGGATACTTAGTTATCATCTTTAGTCAGTCATTTCAGTATAGTTACTTAGATAGAGACAGCTCCGTTTGTTGTGAAATTAGGCACGTTACTCCGTGACAGGGATTGTAAAACCGGTTTTATATAATACCTGTATTTGCATTGTCAAATTATTACCGCTAAAAAATAATACCTACATTCGAATTAGAGGTATTGTTGTCATTCCGCTTTTGTTTTTATCGCTATGTATTCACTATTAACAGTATTAAATACCTGTATTCAATACCGCTATTCATTGTACCTGATAAGTGAGATGTAAATTAGACTTTAATGAACTGTAATTTCAGACTTGTCTAAGGCGAGTCTAAGTTTTTTGTAAGAGCACCGAAAACATTTACATATAAAAGTAAACGAGAATATTGATATGACAGGTATTACTGGTTATGGTTTTTAGGGGTAAAGTATCAAAAAGGGGTATTGTTGTCAATTGTCTAAACCGATAATGAACTTGAATACCGGTATTCATTATACCGCTAATCAGAGCTTTAGCGGTATAAATAGTGAAAGTCAATTATAACCGGTAATACCTCATTTAAAACCGGTAGTCAGAATACCGGTAACGATCCCTGCTCCGTGACGTAATGATAACTACACGAACTATCGAGTTAATAGTAAATGTTTATGTAACTCAAACGACGACCTTTGGCCCTGGCAACATACAACTGCCGAACACTGCGGACCGACGAAAGATTACTGGAACTGGAGGAAGAATTGAGCAGGTTGCGATGGGGAATCATAGGGTTATCAGAAGTCCGTAGAGAGGGCGAGGACATGATAACCCTGAAGTCCGGGAACCTGCTCTATTTCCGGGAGGGCGACCAACAGTCCCAGGGAGGTGTCGGGTTTATCGTCCACAAGTCCCTCGTAAACAACGTGGTGAAGATCGAGAGTGTGTCGAGCAGGGTAGCGTGCCTTGTACTAAGAATGACTCAACGTTATTCGTTGAAGGTCATACAGGTATACGCTCCGACCTCGAGGCACTCCGACGATGAGGTGGAGGCTGTGTATGAGGATGTTTCCAGAGCCATGCACAGCTTCAGAACTCACTTCACGGTTGTTATAGGGGACTTCAACGCAAAGCTGGGCAAACGAGACGGTAAAGAGCTGAGAGTGGGGAAATTTGGAGTGGGGCGTAGGAATCGCCGGGGTCACCTACTGGCCAGTTTTATGGAGAAGGAGGGACTCTATATGATGAACTCCTTCTTTAGAAAACGTGAGCATAGGAAGTGGACCTGGATGAGCCCTGATGGTGTAACGAGGAACGAGATAGACTTTATCATGTCGACGAAGAAGCACATATTCAATGATGTCTCCGTGATCAGTGCGGTTAAAACCGGGAGTGATCACCGTATGGTACGAGGCTCATTGAATATCCAGTTCAAGCTTGAAAGGTCTCGACTGATGAAGTCTACGCTCCGCCCGGCACCCGCCCAGCTCCAAAACTCCGAGAGCTTCCAGCTCAAACTCCAAAACCGTTTCGAATGCCTAGGAAGTGACGTGGACGATTTCAACGACGGGTTCGTGGAAGCTGTCCATGCGGTTGGGTCTAAGTACTTTAAGATCCGCCGTGCCAGAACCAAGAAGCTCTCGGACTCCACCCTTAGGCTCATGGAGGTTAGGCGCGAGATGGTTTTGCAGTCCTCTGGTGATGCTTGTCGCTATCGGCAGCTCAACAGACAGATATCAAAGTCTCTGAAGCGCGATATACGCCGATTTAATACTAAAAGTATTGAAGAGGCTATTGAGCGTAACAGGGGCTCAAAGGTTTTTACCAGAGATTTGTCTGTTGGCCAAAGCCAATTGATGAAGCTGAAGACCGACGACGGCAGGATCGTTTCATCCAGGCCTGAGGTACTGGGGGAAATCGAGAGGTTTTATGGGCAACTCTACACGACAACCCGAACACCCGTTGAAAATCTAGCCAAAGACCCGAGGGCTAGACTAACCCGGCACTATACCGATGATATTCCGGACGTCAGCCTGTACGAGATTAGTATGGCTCTCAAACAGTTTAAGAATGGCAAGGCCCCAGGTGACGATGGAATTACAGCCGAACTCCTGAAGGCGGGTGGTAAACCAGTTCTTAAAGGCCTTCAGACGCTGTTTAGTTCCGTCCTCCACGAAGGGAGAACGCCAACCATAGCATTCAACCTTGCTGAAGAATTACAGACCCATCTCACTTCTGAGCCATGTTTACAAGCTGTTTTCGAGAGTCATCACGAATCGTCTCACGCGCAGGTTTGACGACTTCCAGCCTCCCGAACAAGCTGGCTTCCGAAAAGGCTATAGTACCGTAGACCACATACATGCGTTGCGACAGGTTATACAGAAGACTGAAGAGTATAACCTCCCTCTTTGCCTTGCATTTGTGGACTACGAGAAAGCCTTCGATTCGATCGAGACCTGGGCTGTGCTGCAGTCTCTCCAGCGGTGCCAAGTTGACTACCGATATATCGAAGTGTTGAAGTGTCTGTACGAAAACGCCACTATGTCCGTCCGACTACAGGACCAGAGCACAAAGCCTATTCCTCTGCAGCGAGGAGTCAGACAAGGGGATGTGATATCTCCGAAGCTGTTCACCGCTGCATTGGAAGATGCTTTTAAGGTTCTGGACTGGAAAGGACGAGGCATCAACATTAATGGCGAGTACATCACTCACCTTCGATTTGCCGACGATATCGTAGTCATGGCTGAAACCATGGAGGACCTCAGTGCTATGCTCGCTGACCTCAGCAGAGTTTCCGACCAAGTTGGCCTGAAAATGAACATGGACAAGACGAAAGTCATGTCTAATGTCCATGTTGTGCCAACTCCCGTGATTGTCGGAGGCTCTGCACTCGAAGTTGTTGACGACTATGTATACCTGGGACAAACGGTCCAGTTAGGTAGGTCCAACTTCGAGAAAGAGGTCACTCGTCGAATCCGACTCGGCTGGGCAGCGTTCGGGAAGCTTCGCAGTGTCTTTTCGTCCAAATTACCGCAGTGTTTGAAGTCAAAAGTCTTTGACCAGTGTGTGTTGCCGGTGATGACTTACGGATCTGAGACGTGGGCGCTAACGATGGGCCTCATAAGAAAGCTCAGAGTCACTCAGAGGGCTATGGAGAGAGCTACGCTCGGGGTTTCTCTGCGGGATAGAATCAGAAATGATGATATCCGCAGTAGAACTAAGGTTACCGACATAGCCCGAAGAATAGCGAAACTTAAGTGGCAGTGGGCGGGGCACATTGCTCGCAGGACTGATGGCCGATGGGGCCAGAAAGTTCTCGAATGGCGTCCACGGACCGGGAGACGAGCTGTTGGTAGGCCTCCAACAAGATGGAGCGACGACATCGTAAGGATGGCGGGATCGCGATGGATGCGGAAGGCACAAGACCGGTCTAAGTGGAGAGCCTTGGGGGAGGCCTATGTCCAGCAGTGGACGTCTTTCGGCTGATATGATGATGATGATGATGTAACTCATGGTAAGCTTTTAGTCAAAAATTCAAAGATCGTTTACTCGCTATCGATTATAGAACATAATATGAGTTTTAGAAAGCAATAAGCTGTATTCATTATGTGTACGTTTAACAAATAAGTGAAAAACAAAATAATTATTTAATCCGCAAAATTATTGATTTTCCAGCAAAATCGCCAAACTGGTAATCAGTAAAACCTAAGTGGGCTGGAATGAACAACTCTTGGTACTTATATGATAACAGGCGGTGTAAAATCTAACTTAAATTTAAAACCATATAAAATAACAATAAATAAAACATACATACATAACGTCACGCCTTTATTCCCAGAGTGGGGTAGGCAGAGCAACAGAATACCCACAACTCTAAACTTGTTGATAACTCTGTAACCACATTTTGCAAGCCCATCGCCTAACAGTACTACAAGCCTTTATTCCCTTAGTCGCCTAAATAAATAAATAAAACTAGGATAAAAATCCAAGTATGTTTATTGTAATCAACAATATCGTTCGGAAACTCTTAGTGCAAAAATCATTGGTCTTTGTGATACAATTAATATTTCTGTTAAAAATGACATGGTTAAACATGTTTTTTTTGAACTGCCCAAAAATTTCAACTTAATATCTTCTATTAACCAGCATTATGGCAAGATTACAAAATATTAAAAAAATGTAGTTATCACAACACGAGACTTTCATTTATCTTAGCTGCCATTACTGCTCAGTTAATAAAAGCTATCTAAACGTTGACAATACGATATCACGACAAAGGCAATATTATGGTTTAATTCCCACAAAACGCAGTATCTAAGACAAAACTCCTGTAGCAATTGCAACCTTAATACTAACTTGATAGGATTAAATCTGCTTTGGCTATTAAATTTGAGATACTTATTGGCTTAGGAGGGCAGAATAGAGATCTTGTAATAAAGTAAAAATATGTCCGATAGTTTAAATATAACCTAGGACATCGTTAAATAAAAACTTTAAATACTAATACAACGATTCCTTGCATTTAAAATTTGTCATGCCATTTTAGATCAGAAAGACATAATTATGGATGTAAATATCTCCGAAACACACTACTACCATTTTTGGGTAAATAGTCATGTAAAAAGTAAATTAACGTAATATTATGTTTATCCACAAATATAAAAGCTCCAGGACCCTCACCATGAGTTGCAACTACCATACTCGCTAGCGAGTTGAATGCTCTGTCCCTCACGGTATTGTATTAGATTGAAAGGGACAGAACATTAAGAATCTCTAGCGAGTATCGTAACTGTAACTCATGGTAAGGGTACAGAGTTTCGTAGCAATACTGTAGCGCGCGTAGAGTGGCGTAGATCTACGGTTGTAGCACGTGTTAAAATTGGTTCCGTATAAGTGTGGATTTTATTTAATCTTCCACCGAATATTTATAATGAATGAAAAACATTTTCATTAAAACAATACTTTATAATATTTAATTATGTTGGTACGGCCACGCCCGCTGCTGTGTGCGCGGGCGATACATTGGGGTAGGCTACGCATGTACCTTTAACGTCACTAGTAGTGGCACACCAAATAGAACACAAAATAGCACGTAATGACTCATTACGTGCTTAGCTATTTTGTGTGCCACTGTAGGAGGATAATTTCCATATAAAGTGGCTCAAATTCTTTGCTTTGCATATATTTATACACACTTAAAGCAATGCCGTTTAATGAATTGAGTTTAGTTTTATAACTCAGCATTAAACTTTTTTATTACAACGCCATCTGTTAGTAAATACACTAAATGCAAAGCATTCCAAGCTTTGAGCCAGTTGATTCAATGTCGAGCTAGACAAGAGAGGGCAGATGTATCAACAAGTGTAACGTTGAGAAACTCCTCTTGTTGGTTCATGATTTCCTAGTACGTTTCATAACTTACGTAAATTTCTTCCTAACGGAATTTATAAAAACATTTTTCAGTTTTTATAGCTGCAATCAATTACCTTATTAATCTGCAATATTTTGTGTCTATTTAAAACTTAATTTCAAAGAACTTTTCATTCATAAATCATTGAAAAACCCTACTATCAGCTGTAATCGTTTTTCGAGCAAGCGGCTTGTCAAACCTGGTTAAATCAATTCATTTTCGGTTTAAAACTTACAAAAATAATAATATTTACACGATTTTAGCTTGAAATGTATATAAATCATTGGTCGGCAGTAGATTAAATTACAATCAAATTCATAAACACGGAGAAACAAGGGACAAGTGCTACGACCGCAGACCTACAAACACCACTCTACGCAATGAGGATGCTACAAGTCAGTTATAAAATACGACTAAATCTATTACGTTCAGAAAAAGAAGAAATCAAAAGAGAACTGAATTTTTATTGCAGTCGGGGGACTTACACAATAGTTTTCTTCAAAACTGTCCCCCGACTAAATACGAATTTGGTTATCTCTTAATTCCATTTCTTGTTTGGCGTATTGTCACAGTGATTGCAATACTTATTTAAATTCACTTTAAAGCATGGTAGCCGTGTTTTGTTTAACTTACGTTTCCTTTTTTTATGACAATGATGAGCTAGCGACTGAGTTATTTTCCTCTACGGTCTTGTTAACAAGTCATAAGTCAAAAATAACTGAGTTTTTGACCAATTAATTTCCAAATTTTTTCAACGCCACCGTCGGGTAATTTCGTCATGGTTGTCAGCGTAATATAGACCTGAGTATTATGTGGCAAAATTGACATTTGCCCAGGGCCTCTATTCAGGTGCGTTAAAACGATATCGTGTTTGCCACGTTTAAGAATCGTTTATGTCACAGTCGCCATTATTGTAAATGACGTAAGAGTTATCAAAACGTTGACAATACGGAAACAGGTCAGAAACGATATCGTTATAACGCAGTTGAATAGAGGCCCTGGTTTTGTATTTGACAAAGGTTAAGAATACTTTCTGAACAGAAGAGATACATTATGGCCTGATGGGTTACCCTGCCTTCGAAGCTAGCGGTCCTGGGTTCAAATTTCGGTAAGGGCAGATAGATATTTGTGTGATGAGTATTTATCCTGAGTCTTGGATGTTTTCCTATGTTCGTTGTCTAGTACCCATAATACAAGCCTAGAGCTTAGTTTGGGACTAGGTCGATTTGTGTGTCATATGTTTTTTTTTATTTATATTATACACCCTTTTTTGCGACTGGAATGAAAATAAATATGTGCAAGATTTTTAGAAGCATATGAGTTAAACGGGATTTGGATTCCAACAGTTCGTAGGCAATGTTACCAGGAGTGCATATTCAAGAGAGGCATGGATCGCTGAAGCAAGTTGGAGCTCTTACTAGTGTGCGTCAGCGGTCGATGCTGTACGAGAAAGTACTGATTCACACAGCTTGATATCAAGCGCACATTACCTCGCGACGAACTTTTACTGGAGTAATATCATCGTCGTTTAAATTCGCAATCCTTGTAAGTCCATTTGACTCAAGTTTACAGGAAATCTTCTCTCCTTAAAATGATTTTGCGTTTGACATTTTACGTAACATTTTTAACTCGGTCACTAATACTGACAAGTAAATAAGAGTTATCGATACCTTGACAATAAGTAATTACATTAAAGGTATAGTTAAGTATCTCGTGTCATAATGGCTTAATTTAGTCACTTGTTAAACAATCTATTATTAACTAACGTTAAAATTACCTGGTAGAAGACACTTGACTGTCCTTAGGTAATACTGTCTTAATTGAATCTTGTTTTAATTAAAATAAACATGTAGGTACATTAAGGAGTTGCCCATTGTTACTCTATATCAAGGAAAGCCCTCATGCCGGTAACACACTGTATTACGACAATAAAACGAGTTCAAAAACATTTTGTTGCAAATTATCTCTCTTTTACCTTCTCGTGTGGACACAAATTCACACTAGAAATGATGACATGGGTTGTCAAGCTGTAAGTAAAATATAGGCCTTTATACATAGTTACGGAAAGAGCTACATTCATTCAAAGTTGATATGGCACAAAATACTGCAAGACTCTAGGAATAACACTTAATTAAAATAAAACAAACCTTTCTTGCATGTAAAATAGTACCTAGCTTTAATATGAAATTGCACACATTGGACGTTTCTACGCTGGTTATTACGTTTATCGCATAGGCGTGCAAATTGTTATTGATGTGTGTGAGTCACGAAGGTAACTCCTACCGAAATATGCAATCCTAGTACCTTTTGCACCAAGACGGCCTTCAAACGTACCCTTGGCCGAGATGGGGAGAACGGAGCATTTCTAGAACTCTCTTGCTATGTTATTTTTCTTTGTTTTTTGTGCGTCTGCCCATTAATCCTAAACTTTTTCCATTTTTTATTTCAGAAAAAATATGCATTATTTCCTAATGCTTACAAATAAATAAAAAAAAATAAGAAGGCAGTGTCTATACAAGAAACATTTATTTTCTTTTTGCGTCATCGTAAAGTACAAACCCTATAACCAGGCAAGAGCACGTAGGACCATGCTCAGTGTAGGGTTCCGAAGCCATTAAGCACTACAAATATAAAAATCAATAAGTAATAACTAATTTTCTATTTAAAGTCATTTGGTGCCATCTTAGATGATTTAAGTAGGTATAAATACTTTAATCGCCTGTATCTAAAGTACCAGTGATGTCTACTTACGGCCGAACCCTATATTCTAACCGCGGACATAGCCTTACTTCGGATAATTTTTTTACACATTTTGTATGGGCAAATGTCAAATTTCAAACCGAAGTGCCTTATCTATCTGCGATTTGAATATAGGATTCGGCCGTTAGTCGTGATAGTTTCCTTTTAAATTCGAGATATGCGCTTTCATATATTATAAGATTCTTTTCAGCTTTTTAGTAATTGTAGTTTTGGCTGTAGCTGTAGGGGGACACTTGACTCTAACAAAAATTTGCGTATCATGTTAAATATTTATAGATCCCTTAATCGAAAAAAATATTTCACAAACCCAATATTTTTGAAACACCTATCTAACGATACCGAACCCTACTCGTATCCTACTGTAAAAGAGAAAAAAAAATACATCACCAACTTACGTGTAGAGGAGGTAGGTACATTAAAAAAAACCGGGCACGAGCATGTCGGACTTTGCTCAGTGTAGGGTTCCGAAGCCTTTGAGCACTTACTACAAACAAAAAATCGAAAAGTTATATCTAATTTTCTATTTAAAGTCATTTGGTGCCTTCTTCTTAGATGATTTTAGTAGGTATAAACACCTTAATCGCCTGTATCTCAACTATGTACAATATTTTTGCAATTCACCCTTAAGAATTTATTCAGATTTTTGGTTTTTGTAGTTTTGGCTGTAGGGGCGTGGGGGGGGGGGGGATGGGACACACACTTGACTGTGACAAAAATTAGCGCTTTAAAACTTAATATTTCATAAAGGAATCCTTTGATCGAAAAATTTAACAAAACCCACAATATTTTTGAAAGACCTATCCAATGACACCCCACACTGGGGTAGACGAGAAAAGACATCCTCACGTTATGGGTAGGGAAGATACGAAAAAAATTTTTTTTTTACGTTTTTTTGTACCACTTTGTTGGCGTGACTAATTTGTAAATTACAGTTTTCTAGTACTAAGAGTCTCTGCGCTAGGCTGCGGGCGGACGGACGGACGGACGAACGTGGCGAAACTATAAGGTTTTATTGTTTGACTACAGAACCCTAAAAACGCCGTACATGTGCTATTAACATGCATGAGTACAGATAATTCTGACGCGTAATATTGTGAGCTCCACAACTTTACTGCGCCACCTTTATTCTCGATTTCAACACAAAACTCTCATTAGGTTATGTTTGCCTGGTAGTATCAGAGCAAATACCTTTGTTCTTTTTCAAGCGTACAAAAAAAAAGTTAAATATCCTTTCCCATTTGTTTTCTTGAAAATGATCGTATTTTTGACATGCTGTTTCAGTCAGACTCAGTACCAAGTTAAACAACGTGGGGGAAGGTCAGATCGCGAGATTAATAATCGATATGGAGTGGTTTATACCAGAGTATTTATTTGTTATTATTTAAGTTACCTACACCTATTCTCTATATAATTTGTTCGCCTCAGTGTGATACATTTACAGTTATAGTTCCTGGCCGATAAGAAGTCAATCCTTGCACCTATCATCGCGGTACAATTTATAGCATATTTTTAAGTTTGAGGTTATAATTTGTACTGGAATTACAGGTGTCAGGATTTACTTCACAACGGCTGGGCAATACCAATATTGCACCATACAATGTTAACCACTTAGCAGACACCTTTCTCTTTGGAAGTTATGATATCCTGGTAGCTGTAGGCTTTTGCCCGGCGAGTGGCACGTGTAAGGGGACCTTGAAAAACCTCCGTTAACGTTTTAATGAGAAAGTAGACATCATTGGTTCTGGAGATACGGGCGATAAAAGGGTTTATACCTACTAAAATCATCTAAGACGGCACTAAATGACTTAATAACAGAAAATTAGTTTGTAGTAAGTACTTAACGGCTTCGGAACCCTACACTGAGCATGGTCCGACATGCTCTTGCCCGGTTTTTGTTATGTAATTAATAACAGTATTATGAATTTTTGTACCTAGTTATAAATGACCCCCGTACTAATAAACGTGGAACAAGCTTGGAATAGTTATGCCCTGCTATGTCATTATCTGTCGAATTCAAATGACAGATAAGGACAAAGCATGGCATAACTTTTCCTAGCTTATTCCACGTTTGTATGCGGGGTGAATGTGTACAGTGTGGACTTAAAAACTACTTTGGGTTCAAGTGAAGTCGTAAACACTTATTAAAGAGCGTACGAAAGCGGGTGAAGTTCACTCCTGAAACTTTTAGCACTTAGAACCGATTTGTTTTTCAGTTCCCGAGGGAATACTTAGCAATAAATAGTTTTGACACGAATAGAGTCACGCTAAAGCTTTTTATTTCATTATGTTCTTATTATTTCGTCATACATAGGTATCAACTACAACGCCGATTGAATTATTATATGTATTTGTCCTCAAATTTTAATCTGATCGTACGTTTAGATAGTAGCGCTGTTGTCATACTACCTTTCAGAATCAAATTCAAATTCAGATTCCTACTAAACAAAAATAAAAAAAAAAAACACGTCAAAAAAGTATGTCTTCACAAATAATACTGCATATTCAAACAAATTAAAATAAAATAAATAAAATAAATTATCTTAATTAGCATTGATACAGCAATTTATTTATTTGTTAGACTCTTATAGTATATGTGTACCTATAACAACCTTCTTATACCTAGATAAAAATTCGCCATTACCAAAACGCGAGAATTTCAAGCAGTTGCTTTAGTTCTGTTGAATTTAAAATATCCGCCGGCAATGAGTTATACATCTAAACTCCACCATCATTCATTCGTGTACGTTTTCTATTAAAACATCAAACGTCTCGTTTTGTTCACTTCAATGTCGTTTTTCTTTAAACTCGACTTGAAATTACACTAATACCGTAAAACAGAAATTTTCGAAATTTTCTTTATGATTAATTTATATTTAAATATTAAATAACCACGTTCACTTCATCTTTCGCGGTGGGAAACTTGTTAGTTACATTTCCGGCTACGATGTGCTTCTTTTTAGTGCAGACTAGTTTAAAGAGATGGCGTTAAAGAACATTTCAGTGACTCTTCGTTTGAGCTCTGCGTTTTTATGTCAACCTGGTATAACTGCGGAAAAAAAACTTTCTGCGGGTGCTTAATGCGGAACTCCTCAACTGGGCCTCTATTCAGGTGCGTTAAAACGATATTTTCCTTGTAGATTCCAGCCCAGGGCTGGAATTTTACAAGGTAATAACGATATCGTTTTTCACCTGTTTCCGTATTGTCAACGTTTTGATAAGTCTTATGTCATTTACAATAATGGTGACTGTGACATAAACGATTCTTAAACGTGTCAAACACATCGTTTTAACACACCTGAATAGAGGCCCTGCTTGCGCGAAATGAACGAAAACTTGAAAATCTACGTTAGTGAAGCAATCTTCACTAACATAGATATTAACTTGAATAATATTATAATAACACTGTTTGCCTTTGATGTTTGGTATTGACAT
Organism: Acleris holmiana; assembly: GCA_949316455.1. Lineage (NCBI taxonomy): Eukaryota > Metazoa > Arthropoda > Insecta > Lepidoptera > Tortricidae > Acleris > Acleris holmiana. Next base: position 81,332,455 of record OX438762.1, read on the forward strand.
AGCACGAGCTACAAAAAAAATCAAAGGATATTTTTTATCCGCAGGTGAATGACATAAAACATAAATGACTTCTATGTAGACGGAGTCGCGGCTATTAAATATTTAACCCAAAGTAAGACCCATTATGCTACTTTAGCTAACCCCATCTTGCTTGGATATCATCATCGATGTGTATTCATAATGACAGCTCTTACTTTTTTTGAATTAAAGCCACCAAAACATAAACAATAAATAAGATTGCAATATCGGTATGGACAAAGTTAAAGAGGGATCCTGCCTGAGCAAAGAAAATTACAGTCTTTCAGTGTATCATCTATGCACCCAGCGGAACTCTTCAAGTTCATGCGGCCCTAGTAGCTTTCGGCGCGATGCGCCGATGTGCTCTGTGCCCTCTGTGGAATGGGAATATCGCCGAGGGCAACATGGCTGAGCTCTCGTTCAGCAGGGACCGCGGGTAGCTACGACAAGTGTCGGCCCGCGACTAGCGACTGGAGAGGGGCAGTGCTCGTGGTAATTCACGTCACTGTTTGAAATCTCTGACACTGTGTTTTGCATCCTATTATTATTTATGCATTCCTAGTACACGTAACTAATGAATTCGCAAATCGAAACAGCCTTGGACTAATAAAACTACTCAGTGCTTTTTTTTTACTTACGTGGTTGGATCTGCGCCATATTTCATTATCTTGACAATGATAGGTGACAGGTCTGTACATTGCAAAGTTAACAAGCTTTTATAATTATTATTAATTTTTTATTATACGTCAGTGGGATTAATATAAGCTTTTTTTAATAAGTCCTTATCCAGTACAATAGTTTCTGAATAACGTTACTTGAAAGTTTTCAAGATGTGAAATTTCACACAAATTTAAACAATTATGAAAAAGCCAATTTTTTTTGTATTATGCTGATACTAAAAACCTTCACGAGCTGCGTTACCAACTATTTGTAAAGGCTGGCATTTGGCTACAAAAAGTTTTAGCAATCCGTTGAAGTAATCAATCACTGCGTTGACCTCGTATCCTACCCGATTCAGTAGGATCTTTATCAATTCCACTACTTCAGTTCTTAATTGAGTGTGTGTGCAGTACGTGTTAATTTGATGGCAAACTGGCAAGGGTGAATTGCTAAAATATTGTACATAGTTAAGGACCTAATTGATGTTAAAGCTTAATTGAAACAAAATATTTTTCCTTTGTGTAACGAAAATTAGTTATACAATCGTATGGTTAATCTTCGTTACACAAAGGAAAAATAATTTGTTTCAATTAAACAGTGACATTAATTAGGTCCTTAACTATGTACAATATTTTTTCAATTCATCCGCAAGGTAAAACTTATCATTAGAGTAGACTAAACAAACATTTTGTAACGTAGCTCGTTAAGGTTTTTAGATATAGTAGTGCAAGTAATAGTCTTTCGAAACTTTGTGAAATATAGGGTCTAATTGCCTAAAGTTTGAAGTTTCGTATCTTAATCCCTGTCGGGTATATGAAAATTATAGGGCATGTAGTTTTATTCATTTCTTTTGAAAACTGCTGTGTTGTCAACTCAAATGGTGATAAACCGACCTTTGTACTGAAAAAATATGTTTTGAATTGAACGAGGACAGGAATGAGAAGTAAATGTGACGAGATAGCTGATGACCACCATACGATGAGACATTTGCTGTTTACGCATAAGAAACAGTCAAGAGGTGCAAGCCCGTTACGTGATAAAATATTGCATTTTTGTACGGTTAAATATTTGAAAACAAAACGCGTACGCGCCTCGAATGCCTCGAAACCTTAGATATGAATAAACAAGAGACACGCGCATAAAATGCTTAATCTTAACCTTACCATATTATACGATATAGTAATGCACAATCGCTCCATAACCTATGGTAAAAATTATCGTAACCGTGTACCGAAAAACTGACTTAAAACGTATATACATGTGTCGGAACAAGACCAATTTGTTTCCACGTGAACTAAGTATTGATTTTTCTGCACCCTAGATTTAATGCATGCTGCATTTTACCCCTTTTCATTTCATAGAGTCCTGGTATATACTAGATGCGAATTGCACATTTAAAATTATTGAACATAGCAAACTATGGGAAAATAAGAAATAGCTTGTAAGACACTCACTATGCACCGAAGAATGACTCAGTCAGTCCATTGCCGTTCCAACATATAGTGTAGTCACCAGGAGCGCATAAGTTACAGTCGATTTGTATTCCAGTATATTTATTTAAATATCAACCTTATTACCAATGCAAAAGGTTAACCAGCCAATAATTTTGCTACTCCGGGAATGAAGGCGTGATGTTATGTATGTATGTAAGTTTGTTAACATTAAGAGGACCAGGGGGATGGACGCATACGTGGGATACAAATTGACGGTGTAAAGGCAAAACTTCGGAAGGGATTTCTATCCCGTTGTAATATAAAATAAAATTAAAACTTTAAAAAATAAAAAAAATGTTTATATTCTTCTTAATCATAACTTTTTTCTCGTACAGTAGTTCTTAAGGTACCAATATAAAATATACCACTTATCTTATGATGCACTTTGTTTTCAGAGCACCTCGGATGTCACAGCTGGTGAATCATCGCTGACCTGTGATGATGAGCTGCCTTCAGACTATGAGGTATAATAAAATTAAAAGAAACTGAACACTTTTACACTTTGTCGCTTTAGAACCTTTGACAGATTAGTTGCAGTTTAATTAAAATGAAAGTGACAAAGCATTACAGTGTGTAGCTAGGGGCTTATAAATCGACCGCACCCAATAAAACGTTATTAGTAGAGTTTTACGAGTAATCTTCCGGACAATAATAAATTAATAACTTACAATAATCTGAAATCTATATTGATTAATTAGCAGACATAAAATAACTTCAAATTAACATGCATGCATATTGCTAAATAAAGCAACGTTTAGCCTTCAAGATGAAATTCGTAGTTTTTCGGATATTGAACCTTTATTTTTTTTAAATCAATGTTTCTCTTTTATGAGCTCCTAGTACACCGTTTGAAAGTTTTGACCCGTCTCAGGGCCAGCTAGCTAGTCGACTGTGCATGTTTTATAAATAATTAACCGTGATCATAATGGGTATTTATAGTAAGTACCCAGTCGATGATAAGTCTTCTTCTTCTTCTTCTTTTTTAATTAATGGCGGTCCACACAGTGATTTCGCCAATGTCAATTGAATAGAGTAAATCAGTAAGCAGAATAAATCAAAAGTAAAAGCCGGGCATTTTTCAAACGGCCATGTTCCCTCCCCGAAGGTTACCGGAACCCTCCGATGATAAGTCAATCCTGACACCTGTCACTGTACAATTTAAAGCCTATTCTTAGGTTTGAGGTGGGATTCCGGTAACCTTCGGGGAGGGAAGATGGCCGATTGAAAAATGCCCAGCTTTTACTTTTGATTTATTCTGTTTACTGATTTACTCTATTCACTTGACATTGGCGAAATCACTGCGTGGACCGCCATTTAATAAAAAAGAAGAAGAAGGTTTGAGGTGAATTTGTACTGGAATGACAGGTGTCAGGATTTTCTTCACAACGGCGGGGCACCATAAATTAGAAAAAGTCATAGACATGGCCATCGCAGAGTTTGAACTCGGTAGAAGGTACCTCACAATCACTGGTCGACCAAAGTCTTAAGCCACCGATGGTGTTAAGAGGTGTGTCTAACTTTACCACGCCCACAAAACCAGATACCGGTCTTCCGTCCGGTTGCAAAGCAAAGTTTTGCTTCCGAAGAGTTCCGAGCTGTACTAGGAGCGCATAGGATAACAGAAGACAAGCTCACAACAATTTTACACACTAGGCAAAGTACATACAGTGCGTCAGCTTTTAAAACGACCCTCGACTTTGTCGTTTCTTGTACCGAACGAAACGCGACGATCTTAAATTTTAGGGAACAGTTTTCCACGTCTAATTAAAATTATATAATTGTAAGATAAAGCATACAATTAAACAGAGCGAGGAAAACTAAAGAAATAAAAATACCATTTAAACATCTTAATAAGCAACTTCTATAAGAAAATCGGTTTGCCTTTTTGTTTGTTTTCCTCTTAATAATTGAAAACTTCTAAACAAAATTCATCGCAGTTATTACAAAGATATTACAATTAAAGGTAAGGTAAGTTAACACTCGATGATCATACTAAATTGTTTCCCCGTTAAATAAAATGCTGACCTACTGATGTCGAAACTTGTTCTTTCTGTGACCATCGCAAAATCTACTCTGCGCACTTCTGTGTACCTAGTTAGTAGCGTTAGGTTGTCGATCCTCAACGCTGGGTAGGCCTCACCATATTGACAATTGTATTGTTATACAAACGATTATTTTTTAACAACTGCCTTGTATGTACATACCCCAGGAAAGTTACGATTTCTTTGTATATTATCTATAACGGTTATTTTATTTTGTCAAAAATAGTTTAGCAAGTTAACAACCATATTCTGTGTTATTCACCGGGCCTAAATTTATCGCCGCGACAGTAAAAGGAAATGAAAATTAACCTGTTTTAATTTTGTTAAATTATAGCAAAAATGCTTTAAGTATTATTTACTGTGGTAATCTAGATTAACTAATTTTCCTTCATTTACATATAGAAACCACTTATTTTTGTTACTGCGTCACAAAATAATATTGATTTGCAATTAATTGCATAACTCGAGTAAATTTAATCATATCGGTTCAGTTTTGGAACGCTAATGTTTTACTACACGGTTCTTGATATATATTGAATTGAATCCAACAGAAACTAAGAGGATAAATGAAAATAATTTTAAGTATGAAAATGATAAGCCCATTTCTGTTAATTATTTTTATGTTCCCGTATACTTTTGTAGCTTAGCTACCAAACGGGTGGACCAAAATACCATTATGGATGTGGTTTAATATTAAATAAATCGATCGATTGTGTATTTCGATCTCACTCGGACTAAGTTTTTAAACCTGTTGCCAGCTCACCTCAATGCTGGACTACTGAAATGCTGTTGGTCTCTTCAACAAAGGGATGCAACTACATGTAGAGTGAAACAGATTTTACGTTGATGTCCATCGGCAACGTTCAAGAATTGTAAAATTGTGAATGGATATTTGCTTTCCAAAAGCAAGTGTAAACAAGTCAATTTAAAATACCTACTTTACGAAAGCTTGACATAAATCATAATTATCCAAACCCAAGCAAAAAACAAACGTTACTTTTATTATTTTAGTAAATTTAAAATATTAGAAAAACGCTATAATTAAGCTTTAAACTTTTATTTAATATTGTTTTAACGGTCAAGTGGTTAAATTATCCGCAAACGCTTTTTGCGCGTAGGTGATCATTCATGAAGTCTCTGCCGCGATCTCGTAGCGCTACGCCGTAGACACTTGTGCTACAACAACACTTATTTATCGTTTGTGATTCGTATTACAAATTCTCATTAAGGCTTGGCCCCCGTTAGACAAAAAAAATTAATAAACTTACTTCTTGTGTTTATTAGATTAACATTCGTGCAAATTTTCAATCACCTGTATCTTATTCCTGCAATACGGCTCTCACTATCTATCAAATATTATGAATGCGAAATGTTTGTGTGTTCTTTAGTTGGTAACTTTTTCACGCTGCAACGGTTTGATGGATTTGAATGAAAATTAAAATAATAAAGCTTTAACCTGAATCAAGACAGGCTACTTAGTATACCGGAAAACTTACAAGTTCCCGAGGGAATAACGATAATTAAAATTCACGCGGATAAAATCGTGGGCAGGAGCTTTTATTAATGTATATGCAATTTCACGTCATCGGCGCCATTGTTAGGGCCGCACTCACACTAGTGTGAATGAATCCATCATGTTTTGTTTCTGCGCACGCATCACGGAAATCAATATTTAGAGACGTGCAGTAAACTACTGACACTCTATGTTATCCTGGTAGACCAGACCCATCCTCCTTACCATTTGAAGTCGATGGGAACTGAACCCGGAACCATCATGCATCTCATCGTTTGTATAATGTCCCACTGCTGGGCAAAGGCCTCTCCCTCGGATTTACAACCCGGTCTGTCCATAGCGATCTCTCAACCAGCCTCAAACATAAACGATAACTAAGACTCCGAGGACGGACATGGGGCACATTTAATCTCGGAAAATTTAACAGTTCCCAAGGGAAGAGTCATAAACGAGGTATTTAACATAATATAGACAACACTATCAAATGATTTAAAAGTGTCGTCTACATACACACGAGTACAGCTCGTACAGTCAAGTTCAAAAGTATGTATACACTTTAGTACCTTGTCACTTTAATCGCTTGGATAATTTCATATGGCAGTTTAAACATGACGTTAAATAGACAAGGTACTAAAGTGTATACATACTTTTGAAATTGACTGTACATATAAAAAGAAGAAACGAACTGGTTTTAAGGGACTGTAGACCTGAGTATATAGTTTTATTTGATTTAAGTCTTTGTTGCGCCCGATAATAAAAGCCAATCGATATCGAAATGAAAAAAAAACACGTATATTTTTTTTTATAATTCCAAGTGTTCGATGCAACTATCAATGTTTTAGCTTTGTACTTAAGAAACATGAAGTTTGCAAATGTAGGATTATTAATTTTCCGTCGCAACTTTTTTGGAATGCGGGTCACGTCAAAAATAAAATTACCTCTTTCTTGCAATAGAGTATATCAATTTGTATCCCTAAGTTTTAGAACTGGGCCTCTATTTAACTGCGTTATAACGATATCGTATTTGACGTGTTTCCGTATTGTCAACGTTTTGATAACTCTTATGTCATTTACAATAATGGCGACTGTGACATAAACGATTCTTAAACGAGTCAAACACGATATCGTTTAAGAATCGTTTATGTCACAGTCGCCATTATTGTAAATGACATAAAAGTTATCAAAACTTTGACAATACGGAAAGAGGTCAAAAACGATATCGTTATAACGCAGTTGAATAGAGGCCCTGGAATATCCTTTGATGTCTTATCTACTTATCGTTTTTACAGCTCTTATTGGCTTGAGAGTAATGGCAGCCGAATTAAAAGCAGGGCCTCTATTCAGGTGCGTTAAAACGATATCGTGTTTGACACGTTTAAGAATCCATTATATCACAGTCGCCATTATTGTAAATGACATAAATCAAAACGTTGACAATACGGAAACAGGGCCCCTATTCAACTGCGTTATAACGATATCGCATTTGACGTGTTTTAGAATCGTTTATGTCACAGTCGCCATTATTTTAAATGACATAAGAGTTATCAAAACGTTGACAATACGGAAACACAGCAAAAACGATATCGTTATTACCGTGTAGAATCCCAGCCCAGGTCAAATACGATATCGTTATTACCATGTAGAATCCCAGCCCAGTACGATAACAGGTGAAAAGCAATATTGTTCTACCCAGTAGAATTAGAGGACTCTGACATTTCGTATACGGTTCAACTGGGCCTCTATTTTATTGGGTTAAAATAATGCGTTGCGTTGTTAGTATTGCATTTAACTCGATCGCCGTTACTGTCACGTAAATGTGAGTTATCAAAACGTTGACAATACGAAAACACGTTAATTTTTGTTTTTAATATTTGTTGTAATGGCAAGAGTGAAAGTAAGACACATTAATAAAGTAAGTAATTCTCGCTCCGGCTACGTTCCTTGTTTACCTATCATCACAGAAATTGTGTTTGTTGATAGCTTATCAGTTAGAAATAAATTAAATCGGCTCGAGTGCTAATTTTTTGATTGAGATTTGGTGTACCTACAAAATTGGTGTATGAGACCAAAGACGCCACACGGCCATAACAAGAGTACACATTTTTTTTATAAATCACCGCTACATTTGAGTCAGGGGTTAAAATAATACCAGGAGTTCATATCTCATTAAGAGAGGCAAATATCGTCGAAACACACGACAAGAGCCTCTAAATGCACACAGCGTGTATTGATAAGTTACAGCGTCGTGCTGTGTGATTACTCACACAAACACAACGCTTACGTTGACTGGAGTTCAATACTAATGTAAACTGCTACATGTGTTAAACAGTGAACGATGTATTAACAAACGACCTTTTGGGCTTCATGCATTCCCAGTATTTTTAAATAACTGCACAACCGCGCTACTTCACCAGTTGCCCTATGAACGTGGTGCGGTACGGACGCTCGGTGGTCGAGATGGAAATATATAAAGTTAATACAACTTTTTGTGAACAATACAGTTTTTTTTGATTTACGATAACTTTAAGGGCACGTTCTTCAAGTCAAATTAAGCTAATTTCCCGAAGACAGACATATGATAACTCGTACGGTTATAAAGATATTCAATTATTAAAATTAATCAGTTAATCACGTTAAACTAATGTAAAAGGCTCTTAATTGATACCTAACAATTTTCTTTTAATTACCTATTATGAGTAAAGAGTTTTCAATTGTTAGGTCGTGCACCTGTCAAGTGTTATCTTTACTTGTGTGTGTATGTCACGCTGACTTGACGTATTTGACACTAACTATGAGTTAACTCTAAAGACCCTTTTAGAATGACTGAAGACACAACATTTAATTATTTTGTTCTAAACAATTTTTTTTATTTTTTTTGCAATATTTTAAAATCTAATGTACCACGTAGTTTCTATACGTGTACCTAACAATATGCCGAAGTTATCGTAAATCAAAAAAAACACGGTGTATATAATAACCCTGGGTTCCAATTTACAAAACGTCTCGTTGAAACTTGACACATTTTGTATGTAGCACGGGTCGTTTCGAATATAGGAACTCAGGGTAAATCCATTGAAATATTAAATCACGCCTGGGCTGGAATTCTACAAGGTAATAACGATATCGTTTATGACCTGTTTCCGTATTGTCAACGTTTTGATAACTCTTATATCATTTACAATAATGGCGACTGTGACATAAACGATTCTTAAACGTGTCAAACACGATATCGTTTTAACGCACCTGAATAGAGGCCCTGTTTCCCAGAGGGGTAGGCAGAGATCACTTCTTTCCACCTGCTACGGTCCTGACAAATTTGTTTGGCATGTAAAACGTCGCTCACTATATCCTACTAATAATATTATTGCGAAAGTTTGTGTGTGTGTTTTAGTTTTTTTCTCTTTCACAATGCAATGGGTTGATTTAAATTTGAATAAAATTTGAAAAGTTTATAGTTTATGTTCTGGATTAAGACATAGGGTAATTATTATACCACAAAATTTACAAGTGCCCGTTAACTTTTTTTTAATTGATAGATGATATTTACTGCACACATTCATTTTCATTTAGTTATTAGTAATTTTAAAGTAAGGTTAATCGATAAATAATTGAAAAGAAAAAGAAAAGTACATTTATTCACTAATCACAACGTAATTACTCTCGATAACTGAGCGTTTTTTTTCGAATCAGCCTTTTATAATGTAAACATTGATGTGACATGTCTTGAGAAGCAGATTTACTTGAATATTATTTTAGGATTATCATATTTGGCGGCCGTAAAAAATTGTGACATCTTTGGAATAATGGCTGTCGGAAAAAAAAAATGTTTATAGAAACAAAAAGATATAACTACTAGCAAATTTCTTGGCCTCATTGTGCAAAATGTGGTTACAGAATTATAAACAAGTCTTTTTAGTATTTTTGGCATTACTGTATAACTCTGCCTACCCCACTCTGAAAATTAAGGTGTTATGAAATGTATGCATGTATGTAAATATTTGACTTGGTTGAATTAATATATAAATTCCTTTAAAAAAACGCCGGGAAATTGTCAAAAATTACGATTAATATTGCGCCATTACCTTGCCCCTTTCATTCCCTCAGGCTGATGAGAGGACGTTCCACCACACCATACTTACTCGTCAAGAATATCATAACATGCTACAAAGCCATGGCCTCTATTCTACGGGGTAAAGCCATATTGCCTTTGATATGTTGTCATATTGGCAAAGTTACGATAGCTATTATTTACTTGACAGTAATGTCAGCCAAGTTTAAAACTTCGGTTTTCATCAAATATTCAGATTTTATAAATGGAGGCGGATGTAAGAGTATGTATCTAATAATACACAATTCTGAACCAAGGAGGGCGAAAAGTCGGGTGACTGCGTTTAGTTCCTACATTTTGTTACGCAATCGACGAGATTTTTTAAACGTCACTAACCCGTCTAGTCTAGATATGGCCTGGCCTATGAGTGTTAAACGCAAGCTTCCATTTACCTATGCTCGCCTAGTTGCTCCGTGGTGCCGCTTCTTGCTTGGATGGGAGTTTGTTGACCCCAAATAATAATAATATATTGATTCATTACCTCAACGTAAGATTAGTCTATATCACCCCGTTGTCTGTAGGTATTGTTTTGATTTACAAAATTAAGATAATAAACGGTTCTGAAAATTGTAGAAACTTGTTTGAAAATATTACGAAATTTTCTAGGAGCTCATGACGAAGAAGATGTCAATTGTGAACTATTAAAATAGCAGTAAACACAAATAATATTGTAAAAACGCAAGTATGTAGAAAGGACTAAAAGTACCTTATATTGTCGTCTTACTTACTCAAACTCATATCTGCATATTTTGTTTGCCGTTGGTAAACTTATTGCTTCTAAGTATTTCTGAATGAAAATGAAATTACCAACCGCAAAAAAAAATGCAGATATGAGTTTGAGTAAGTAAGACGACGATATGCTAAAAAGAGAAACTCAGTTGCACCTTTCCCCTAAATCAAAATACAACTATCTTTAAACAATGCACCGCTTTCCATTTCTGCATCCCTAGTAAGTCCAGGCATTTTTGTTGTTTAATATCACGTGTGTTGCGTAGCAACCAACCCACCACGTGCGCTTAGCACATGCGCAATTATAACCTTTTGAAACGACATATTATAAAGAAATATTTTAGCTTCAACAACACTCACATCAAATTACAAACCAAGGCTCATCGTTAGAAATTATGAAATTGTTATTATTTACTTTTACGGTAAAAAATATTATCTTTGTATAAAATTAATTGTATCATGGAATAAGTTAAGAAAGCCAAAAAAGAGTATGGAAAAGATAGATTCAGTGTAATCCAAGTTTTACTTAAACAAATCTGCGTATCCTGATAGAGGATGTCAAGACCGATTGACCCCAAGTCATTTCGAGTTATTGTCCAGGGCCTCTATTCAGGTGCGTTAAAACGATATCGTGTTTGACACGTTTAAGAATCGTTTATGGCACAGTCACCATTATTGTAAATGACACAAGAGTTATCAAAACGTTGATAATACGGAAACAGGTCAAAAACGATATCGTTATAACGCAGTTGAATAGAGGCCCAGGGCCTCTATTCAGGTGCGTTAAAACGATATCGTGTTTGACACGTTTAAGAATCGTTTATGTCACAGTCGCAATTATTGTAAATGACACAATAGTTATCAAAACTTTGACAATACGGAAACATGTCAAATACGATATCGTTATAACCGTGTAGAATCCGAGCCCTTTACAATTGGCGACTGTGACATAAACAATTCTAAAACACGATTTATTTTATTACACACATGACCATACGGCATTACCGTGAATATAAGTGCACCAAATAAATTAACAAACAAACATTACAATACGATCAAATCAAGTGTTAAACCGTAAATACTATACTGGATGGCCTCACATCCATCACATACACAATAATCATCACATACGAATACAATTGTCTCCAAACCACCAATGAAAATCAGAAGCAATATTTACTCTTTGCGGTTTGAGACTATTGACGAAGAGTTCATTCATGTTCATATTTCTGTTTTTCAACTTTTTGAAATAAGTCCTTACCATTTCATTTGAAATGTGGCTCATAATTTCCGAAAATATTTTTTTATCGGTAGCGGAATTTTCATTCCCACTTTTTTCGATCTTCATTTTTCATAGTTGTGTTTGTCATAGCTGCGCTATTTATTTATTTATTTATTTAAAAATGAGTTATTTATAGCGGAGCTCCTACTTCTGGGTTGTTTGGCCCTCATATTTATGGTACACATTTTTATCAGTTGAGTGATCTAGTTAAGCCGTGGGGAAGAAACCGCAAAACGAATATAACCTAAGCCTACCTAATAAAACAAATGAATTTGGGAGAAATACGGATAGGATAATATACAGGAAAAATTTAGGATCATGAAAAAACGGAAATAGAAATTCTGCCACCAATAAAATTTAACTATCGAAAATAACGAGTATGAGCCACCAGTTAATTTTTTATTTTTAAAAAACCTTATTGTATTCCTTCTCCAAAGGACCATGGGCAGAAATGTCCCCCCCCACCAACAGAAATGAAACATGTCTCATTTAATAGATCTCAGCAACATTGTGTATTTTTACTATGGAGACGATCACCAGATGTATGGGGTTTTCTTGGAAAACCATAATCGTATCGTATGGAATTTGTTTGAAAATGAACACATATATGGATGATTTGCCTTATTAGGCCCTTGTTTTCATTAAAAAAATCCCATTGATTTTGCTACTAAAATAAGTATTTTGTCTTTTTTTGGGTCCTTATAAACATATAGATATGCATCCCGTTACTGTTGGTGGGGGGGACAGTGCCCATACAAATTTGCCCATTGTCCTTTGACATTGTTTAAGTAAAAAACTTTGTAAAAGAACGGTGAATTTTTCTAATCTAAATAATATGTGACCTTAACTTTTCTAAGAGCATTTTTTCTATTAATTTGTGTGTTTATAAGAAATGTCATAAGCAATCTATAATATCTAAGTAAACAAATAAAGAGGTAAGACCGTGCATCTGCTTCTATGTGTAGTTACATGTTTTGAATAATTTCTGAATTTAAATAATCGATTAAAAAAAGCTAATATCTATTACTTACCTTTCGGCATTTCTACTCTTTTGATGGATGACCATGTCCGGCACGGTCCTAGGCAAGTGAGCAACTAAGTTAGTTAATATTCCGCCACGGTCATTAACAATTATAAAAAGAGTGAGTGGTTCATTTATATTTTTGTCAAAGTTATAACAGAAAAAATAAGAAAATAATTAAGTGCTTGTGTCGTTATAGTCCGAAACGAAGCCAAACGCTGAAATATTACGATACCGGTCTACTAGGAGCTCATGACACAAAGATGCAGCTCGTCGTGACAAGGCGGGACACCAACACAACCCCAACCAGTTTTAATCGCTTATTGCAGTAGTAGTAGTCGTAGCCACAGTGCAAAATGTCTGTGTTATCCAAATTAACCCCTACATATATAATGGTCCATCAGCCCGCGCGCGCAGTCCGCGCGTAGCGCCCACGGACAGAGGACGTTTGTACTTTGTGTTGACGCGAGATTACCGCGAGTTTTGTTACGTTTTTAAATGGAGATGACGTTCCATGGTGTATCGACCGCGACTTCTACCAAAGATCAAAAAAGAAAGATTTTGGTCAAATAGTTTAGACTTAAACTATTTACGAATTGGCTAGAATATCATTGTTAATATAATATACTAGCGACCCGCCCTCGCTTCGCTCCGGATTAAAGTATTATACATATAAACCTTCCTCTTCAATCACTCTATCTATTAAAAAAAAACCGCATCAAAATCCGTTGCGTAGTTTTAAAGATTTAAGCATACATAGGGATATAGGGACAGAAAAAGCAACTTTGTTTTATACTATTTAGTGATTTTACATACATATCTACAAACTTTATTCAAACTTTTATGTTCGTTTTAATAATATATAGAGGTAAACAAGTGAAAATACTCGGGCTTTTAGACCTCTAGCAATGAAGAGACGTGTCAGATGTATCGTTTATTTTTGCTGGTGACTCTAAGAAGCCTCGAGCCAAAAGGGCCGATATAGCTGCGCTAAGATCGACTTCTTAGTGCAACTATATCGGTCAATTTTGACCCGACTGCCAAAGGAGGAGGGTAATGTTTGTGACCCGTAGGTTCTTTGTTCCGCCGTAGATGATGGACGGGCCGCTTTCAACAAGTGATTGTATGATCAATATAGCGAAACAAAAATTTGGTAATGTTAGAAACTAAAATTTGTAGATTAAATAAACAAAACATAATAACGGTTAGTTTTTTAAAAAAAATATTAGACTAGTTAACTTTTAAATGGACTTTGGAAGAAATTTATTTATTCATTACGAAATAGCTCTCTTTTTAAAGAAAAATGATTTTAAACAGAGCCAGGAGGAATATTAAATTACACTCATCGTTTTCAGAAGCTCATGCATGACACAGAAGATGCAGCTAGACATGTTGTAGCGTAACGCCTACTACAACGCCTCTAATATTTTACTCCATTTTTGTGATAAAGACAAAGTTAATTCGTTAAAATAACACGGAACATTTTCATTTACTATTCTCTCAGTGAAAATAAAAAATAGAGTCTTAACTTGGGTTAAAGTATCAATCACTTTTATCCCTTAGTTAACTTTTGATTGATTCAGTTTTTCATCCTACCGGCAACAGGAAAGTAACATGATGCCACATTATAATTAACTATTAAAAGAAACTTACCTAAGGGAAGTTCAATAGTAATTATACGAGCTGGTTTCTTCCGAGAGATTATTATTAATTACTTGTATGTAATGAACTCATACTGCCGTTGTCACAAGATTTAAAGACTCCCTTTGGAATCTATATTTAAATACGTAAAAAGGAACGCAATTTCTATCCCTCCCACTTTTCACAATCCTGGCGGCAGCTAGCACCCCGCCATCTTGTCATCAAGTTTAAAGAATCTCACCCCTCATCCTGTATTTATTTTATTTTGAAGGGGTTAGCACCATCTGGGTTGGGAGGGACTATACTGTCAATCTCTCGGAAGAAACCAGCTCGTATAATTACTATTGAACTTCCCTTAGGTAAGTTTCTTTTAATAGTTAATTATACTTCGCTGGTTTCTTCCGAGAGATTATTATTAATTACTTGTATGATGTTTAGAGTTAAAAAATAAAATAAATATTTAATCTTAATTAGTTTAATTTATTTAGGTACTAGAAACTTAATACTTCCAGTGTTAACAATCCGACCATTACATATTTAATATTATTCAATAAGTACCTAGTAAGCTAAATGCTTAAATTATTTGTTTACATTGTAACTTATAGCAACAATCAATAGTTATAATCTTATACCGACACATCTAAATCACATCTGCCTGCGATAAAATCGATCTGGCATAATTTTCTTCTATCAGAGTATCATTTAAAACAGGTCTATTATAAAATGTACCGCAGACTTTAGAAGCTCCACTCCAGCCAGCTGTTTTTCTTATCAGTTGGAGATTGACTCCTAATCTCTGAGCGGCTGAAGTGGAAGCGTGCCTGGTACTGTAAGCGGAGTAAACGGATGTGTTGACACCACTCTCCTCAAGAGTACACTTAATCCACTTACTTAGTGTTTGGGACGATACCCGAGCGTGTGGCTTTTTAAAACTTACAAACAAATTGTCAACCTGCTTATCTCTTATGGCATTTGTTTTGTCCAAGTAGGACAAAAGAGTTTTTGCTGGACATACTTCCGGTCGATCCAAGAAAAAAGGTAAAATCAGAATAGGCTGCGCCTTATTCAAGCCGGATGTTTTTATCACGTCCGGTATTTTAATACAAATTTTAGTGTCATATTTTTCAATATTACATATTTTTATAATAGACAAAGTCTGCATCCTATGAGCCGTAACCAAAGCTAACAATGTAATCAACTTCTTAGATAGTACTTCTAATGATAGATTTTCATTTGGGTGTAACGTTCCTAAATGATTGAGTACAATAGACGTATCCCACGTTAAATTATACCTAGGCATATTTGGATTTCGTCTGAAAGCACCTTTCAAAAATCGAGAGATCAAATCATCATTTATCTGACTTCCCAGTAGTAAACTGAGGGCAGATTTATGTGTATTTAGAGTACCATATTTTACACCTTTGTTATAAATCGATGTAAGAAAACTCAGAGTAATCTGAGTAGTTGTATTAAAGTAATCATATCCGTGACTATTACAATAGTTGTACCATTCCTTCAAACAGGACTGATACTGTTTGAATGTATTTGGGGACACAGAGTCCAACAAAACCTCTACAGCTTCAACCGGGGCTCCTCTTCTTATAAATGCTTCCCGCACAAAACACCGGCCATTAAAGACAGAGATTTGTGCAGAGGATGTTGATCTCTGGAAGGAGAGGAAAGTAATTCTTTATTAGCCTTTAAAACTATTAATTTTGAAATTAATAATCGTTTATATAAAGGGAACCACGGTTGGTTGGGCCATTTTGGCACTACCACAATACCACAGGATTTTTCTGTCACTACTTTTGACAACACTTTTAATATCAGACAGAATGGGGGGAAAGCATAAAAGAAAAAATCGTTCCAATTTACAGTAAACGCATCAATAGCAAATGAATTCGGATCACCATGCCAGGAAATATATTTGGGGCATTTATTGTTCAATCTACTTGCGAATAAATCGATCTGTGGGGTTCCCAGGTGCTTTGATATTTTTTGAAAAGCTATATCATTTAATTGCCATTCCGTATCAGTATAACACCGTCGTGATTCAAAATCAGCGATATAGTTATCAGCTGATGTAATGTATGAGGCGAAAACAAAATTATTTTTTGATTCGCACCACTCCCATATATCTCTAGCTACTTGATTTAAGTGTGGGAACTGTATTCCACCCATTCTGTTAATGTAAGCTATCGCAGTTTTATTGTCAATGCGAATGAGTATTTCTGAGCTGTAAATGTCCTTTCCAAAAATTTTCAAAGCAAAGAAAGCTGCAAGAAGTTCTAATTCATTAATGTGTTTCTTGGCTTCGTCGGCTGACCAAAAACCACTAGCCCTTTGACTTCCACAGGCTGCCCCCCAGCCCGTTTTTGAAGAATCCGAATAAATTTCTGTTATATAATTATTTTTTCGTATAAAATTAACTGAAGTGTCAATATGGTTTAACCACCAATTCAGATCACTTTTTAAATTTATTGGTATTTCTATATATTTATCGTAATCATCGTCATCTTTTAAGTGTAAAAACTTAGCTCTTTCAAATAATTTTGTGTGAACCCAGCCATAAGTTATTGCCGGACAGGCAGATATAAGGAGGCCAATAACACGTGCAAAAGCTCTAACAGAGCACCTTGAAGTTTCGTTTAAGCGTAACAGTTCTGATTTAATTAAAGATCGCTTAGAGTCCGGTAGAGAAATCGTAAGGTTTGTAGAATTGAGTACGAAGCCAAGAAACTTACAAGATTGTTTTGGAATTAGTACACTTTTCTTATAGTTTAGGATAAACCCTAACGATTCATAAATTTGTATTGTAGACCACAAATTAGTTTCACATATTTCATATGTGTCACCTAATAGAAAAGTATCGTCTAAATAAATTACTGATAAATGGCCTTGGTTCCTCAAATACTGTATAACTGGTTTCATAATTTTGGTGAAAACAAACGGTGCAACATTTAATCCAAAAGGAAGAACAGCGAATTCATAAAGCTGAGACTTGTATTGAAACCTAAGATATTTTCGATATTTTTTATGTATGCTAATAGAAAAATAAGCATCTTTTAAATCTACGCAGCACATGTAACAATCCTGTGATAATAATTTTATGGCCGTCCTGAAATCTTCAATTTTAAAATGAGAAGTGTCTATAAATGTATTTAAATCTTTTAAATTCAGAATCAGTCTTTTATCTCCGTTTGGTTTATCTAACAAAAATATCTTAGACACAAATTGATTGTTACATGGAGAACATTTTGTAATTGCTCCAATCAAAATCAGTTTATTAATTTCGCTGGAAAACTGTTTATCTTCCTCCATATTATGAGGTCGTGTAATAAAAGGTTCAACTTGATACGCTCTCCTAGAAAAAGGGATTTTAAAACCTTTAACCCACGACAAAATAGTCGCGTCATCGGTTATGTTACGCCAATGAAAATAGAAATGTTTTATTCTACCAGTAGGTAGAATTACCTGATCGTCCGCTAAAAACGTTTCGTTGGCAGCGGCGGTGCGCGCTGGCTGCGGTTGGGCGGCGGCCGCCGCGGCACTGGAGTCGGCGGCTGGCGCCGCTCTCGGTACCCGCCCGCCGTCATCGCAGAATAAGTTGTCCGACGCGACGGGCCCCGCCAGTTTAAAGTATTCGGCGAAAACTGCTGTCCGCTGGGGCCGGCAACGCTGTCATATGTATTACGACGTGTTGTCGGCTTGAAATTTTTCACTTTCAAATCTACAGCCGACTTCGAACAAGCTTTAACAGCTTTAAGTTTGTCAGCCAAAGCTCCTCCGAATAAAAGATTGTCTCTCGTCAAGTTTTTAACAGCATCTTTAGTGTTTTTATTAAGACTTTGTGATAAAAGAGATCGTCTAGTCATTGACTCTAAATTGTGTAAATCACACAAGATTTGACCTCCGTCTCCGAGGTACTTAACAATTTGGTCACGAATTTCTTTTTCGGGTATTTTTAAAGCGATATCCAAAGCCTTACCAACGCAAGTTACGCCTGAACCAAGCTGTGCCTGCTTTATTTCTAATTTTTCGTCGCGTTTTACCGCTGATTCTGGTACAGCCGCTCTTATTTCTTCATTAAGTTTAGGTGCTTCTAAGAAAGTACAATTAGCGGGCGGCAAGTATTTTTTAAGTAATTCAGTTCGCTGTTCTTTTTTGACCCCATTTTGTAGTATGTGGTTCCATCGTACCGCTACATGAGAGTGAATGTCTTCGCCATACTCCGTGTTTAACGTCGGGTCTTCTCCCAAAAGGGATATTACCTCATCCAAAACTGGATTAGTTTCCGATGGTATTGTCGAATTATTTTCATCGGTTATTGTCAGATTATTCTCTGCATCTGCTACTGAACCGATTGTGGCAACTGAAATATATAACAAGAATAATAATTATATTATGTGGGTAGGCAAAATATGTATATCGCTGCGCGAGACACTCGGTCGTCGCTTGCAACGCATACTATTATTAAATATCAGGTTAAAAATTCTTGTGTGCGGGTAGGTATATGCCTGCCGGTCATTGCGTGGCACATTCAGTGCGCACTTGCAATGCCAATACTTTTATGATTGCGTATGCCATCCAGACAATACTTGCAACATAAAACTTCGATCGAAAAATTGTTTGAACATACCTTCGTTATTTTCGTTGACTGGCTCAGATTCCGCTGACCCCGATGAAATAATCCGACGACGCCGTTTAGGTGGAGGTGACTCATGTATGGAAGATGAATCCGAAGAAGATAGTGTTCGCGTCCGTTTTAATTTTTTCTTGAGGTAGTGTATTTTTCGTCTTATTTCTGACCTATCCATGGTGCGTGTGAGCAACGGCGCACAAGAAAATATAATGACAAGATGGCGGGGTGCTAGCTGCCGCCAGGATTGTGAAAAGTGGGAGGGATAGAAATTGCGTTCCTTTTTACGTATTTAAATATAGATTCCAAAGGGAGTCTTTAAATCTTGTGACAACGGCAGTATGAGTTCATTACATACAAGTAATTAATAATAATCTCTCGGAAGAAACCAGCGAAGTATAATAATATATAGGTACAAATCTGAAAGGTTCGCTACTCTTACATCAGAGATAACCGAAACCGATTTCCATATTACCTAAATTAGAACCATCCCGATTGAACCAGTGCTTATTAAATTGGTTAATTTTTTAAGGAGCTGCGATTCCACAGACAAATACTGATACACTGATGCACAGATACAAAGAAACTTATATTAAACTTATTACTAAACACCCCTCTTTTTGCGTTGGGGGTTGCGTTCAAGTTTCTAGAAGCATCCGAGTTTAACGGGATTTGAATTCCAGCAAGTCCGAGGCAAATGTTACCAGGAGTGCAGAATCAACCAAGAGAGGCATGGATTGCTAAAGCTAGAACGAGCTCTTGCTAGTGTGCGCCAGCTATCGAGGCTGTACTCGTACTTCACACAGCTTGATAGTCACACTTACAAGCACAATTTATAATTTTTATATAAACCACCCTCTATTTGTGTGTTGGGGGTTTAAAAATAAAGACGTGCAAGTTTATAGAAGTATCGTTTAACGGGATTCAAAATGTTGAAAGTCTGAGGCAATGTTACCAGGAGTTCATCATTAAGCAAGAGATCTATGAATTGCTAAGGCAACGTGCAAGCTCTTACTAGGGTAAGAATCTTTTCCGTGTGATTCGAAAATTAGGCATACAGGCATTTATTGTAAGGATACTTTTTGTCGCACAACGGACCTTTTTTCGTCTTCGTTGCGCGCGTTGGCTGCGCTTAACTATGGTCCAACTTTTTGGTTTTCACCCAGTAGTGTGCGTCAGCGATTGTTGCTTTAAAGCTTTAGTCTGATGGCTTGCAACGCACAACGCAATTGTATTAAAAACGTTGATTTTTTTTTACGTACTAACTTACCACTCTAGTCATTTTTAATACATTTACAATTATCTTGATGTGACCCTATTACCCCGTGATGTAACGTAATGAATGACTAATGACAATCTGACGAATAAACACTGTTAGTTTGGGTGGGAAAACCGGTAAGTATTCCCAAGACCCCATGCTTTATTCCGGTAGCAGAACATAAATGAAGTTATTTAAAGTATTGTACATTTAAAGTATGATTAAATGCCTTTGTATTAATATTGATAAATATTAAATAAAAATAGATTTTTTTGATATGTATTTGGACATGCTTTCACTGACTTTTTCAGTAACAAAGAAGCATCAGTACTCTAGTAATAATACCATACCAATCACGTTGTACATCAGCGGTAACGGTTTGGTATTTACAGCAACCTCTATAACTTATTACTCTTATTAGATGATAACTTTTGCATTAACATGAAATACGTATTGTTAACAGAAGAAGTTAATCTTTTTTTTATAGTAGCTAAACTAAAGCTCGCAATATACACATATATCATATTGGCTCAATTAACTTGCAATTAACTTAAATTAATTCATTGTTTCAAATGTCATTTTCTTTTTTTTTTTCTTTTTTTTTATGAATAAAACTATAATCAAGTCCCATTTGGCATTCATCCAATTTCCTTATTAAAACCGCAAAAAAAGAACGTCAGTTACCTTTTCCTTCATACGGTTCTTTTCAGGAAGCGACGTTTCAACGTCACTTCGAACCCGTCGGCTGATTTTACCCGCATCAGTACCAGGATAACATAAGGTAGAAAGAGCTACGAGGGAACCTTGTGAATAGTACGAATATACGTATTGTTATGGCAGCGCTGTGTGCGTCGCACACATATAAAAACTGTTTATATGTGTAGGTCGTTTCACAAGAGTCGCCGTCATTAAACGTAGTTACTTACACAAAGTTTTGGATCGGAAGTTAGAGTTAAACTAAATGTACACAAATTTCTCTATTATTTTGAACAAGCTGACACGATAGGCGTTGTCTTGTGTTTTCTTTCCGGTTAAATTTTCCGAAATAATACCTAAAAACCTTATTCATTGGTAGTATAGGTAAATCCGAAACCATAAGAGATTCAGGTAGTGTCTTAGCAAACATTAGGTCGTTTTTTGGTTAAACCTTTTAGCATAGTATTTTTTGGTGAAGAGTGAGTAGTCCGAAAAAAAATCAATAATTGACAAACATAAAATTTATGTTTATCGACTCAACTTTATGTAAGGGTCATTTTATTGTATGTTTTTTTTTTACAGCAAAAGTTGGTCAAATTGACTAACATGTTTTTTCATACAAATTGCCTTGAAAAAAACTTTTTTTTTAAATAAGTTCGCTTCATTTTAACAAGATCATACAAGTAGATTTACAGGGTAAACAAAACATTAATAAATTTCAATATGGCCCCTAAGTTGCTGTACGCATGTGTGTACTTTTCGGAACGCCTCTATACAAAGACGAGTGATGGATGTTGCTTAAATAATACTAAATGGCATCTTTTATTACCCTGTATTGTTATTATACATTATACATATTTATTATTCATACTCCTGTCAAAAAATATCAAAATGACGGTGAAAACCGCATCAAAATTCGGATATGCAGACAGGCAGAGAGACAGTTACACGCAGATAGCAACTAAGTGCAGTATTATAAAATTATTGCTCGAAGCCTTAATAAAATGTTGAGGAGTGCAAGTGATAAGTAACTCTTATCTTGGTTACCAAGGTACTATTTGGCATAACTAGCCTCGTATTGTAACAAAAGTTCTCCCGATTTTGCACTACCAAGAAGGTTTAGAAGTGAACTGTTTGCAATGGTGGTACTAGGAAAACATAATTTACAAAGAGTTTTTCATTGAAAACGAGAGTGAAGTATCTGATGCAGAAGGTTTAAATGTGTCGTTACTGGCATACGCGCTCACAGGCTGGGATGCGTGACCGTTAAGGTTTTTTTTATTAGCCTGTTATTATGTCCCACTGCAGGGCAAAGGCTTCGCCTCTTTTTCGCCAATCTTCCCTAGTTATTACCGCCGTTTTGGTCTGCCTCTGCTCTGGTGGTTTAACCTCATAACAAAGGTTTTTACTTTATTAGGAGTATGGCCATTCGTTTGGAACCAATCTTCCACTGGTGTTGCAGCTGTTGAAGTATAATGTTGGTGTTTATTTTAAACTGCGGCGAGGATGACCCGTCAAGACAGCTGTCATGTCATTCCGCATACATAAAAATGTTAACCTTTATGATTCATGGGAGATATCGTTAAGAAAGACACTAAAGAGAGTGTTTGAAAGGCTTGATTTGACTATTATTATCTACAACAACCTACTAAAGTATCTATCTGACATAGAAAAAAAGGACATAAGCAGTGCCAGTGCCGAGAACCAGACACCGTAATGGCTTAGTTTCTCTTTATCTTCTTTATCTTTTTAAAAAGGGGTAACTTTGACTTTTTCTAAATAATCTAGAACCATCCCCTGCCTAATGCAGTAGTTATACAACTCCGACAGCATGAAAAACAGTGCTAGCTTGAAGTGGCTGACATGTTGTAGACGTCGAAACTGTTTTTAGAGGCGATTTCATTAATGCTTCGTGGATGAAAATGATTTAAATTTTAAAGAGCAATTACACTTAGTAATATTCGTTGCTATACTGGACATTGAACGCTGGGCGTCTGGTACCGGTTTACTATACACTGTAGTGGCACTTATAAATTCTGCAATTCTTCAGTATCAAAATCTGACCAACGCACTAACGCACACTACAGTTTCTTTTTTGACTGGACTAAATTCTATGTTAATAATTTCCGACACACGGCACTTGTTAGGGGCGCTCTTTATTAACGGGCTGTGACAGTTACTAACGGCCGAAACCTATATTCAAACCGCGAATAGATAAGGCTTACTTCGGGTTGAAATTTGACATTTTGCTCAAATAAAATGT
Source organism: Acleris holmiana (assembly GCA_949316455.1). Lineage (NCBI taxonomy): Eukaryota > Metazoa > Arthropoda > Insecta > Lepidoptera > Tortricidae > Acleris > Acleris holmiana. The sequence goes on from OX438762.1 coordinate 81,355,818, forward strand.
GTCAAATTTTAATCCGAAGTAAGGCTATCTGGGCCTCTATTCAACTGCGTTATAACGATATCGTTTTTGACCTGTTTCCGTACTGTCAACGTTTTGATAACTCTTATGTCATTTACAATAATGACGACTGTGACATAAACGATTCTTAAACGTGTCAAACACGATATCGTTTTAACGCACCTGAATAGAGGCCCTGTCCACGGTTTGAATATAGGGTTCGGCCGTTAGACGCGATGCTACTTAACTACTCGTAACATTTTTTCAATCATATCAATGATTTTAACTGTTATGCCACTATGGAACCCTGTCATAATGACAGCTTCAAACCACATGAAAGAAAGCTAAAAATAATGAATTTAATGATTAACGCTGTCAATATGGCAGGGTTCCAGAAGTGGCATAACATTTAAAGTCCTTGACCGTACGTCAAAATTACATTAATGCACTCTCACTAAGGATAACCCTTTATTATCCTAAACTAAACACAGTGTCGAGAGCACAGCGAGCGCCGTGACTAAACACAGAGTGATGACGAACTTAAATACCAGGAGCTTATAACTCATGCAGTGTTCATCGCACCTGTATTGCATCCACCCTTTTATCAGGTGAGACAGCGGGCTGGTCACGGAAACGAATTAATCGGAAAGGGATGACAGCATTTCTAACACTTCAACGCGAAAGCGCTGAATTTAAATCAATAGGTAATGCACGGCAGTATAGAATACATATGCGCTGTGTTATATGGCACTTAACGTTTTACACAAGTGCTCAATGGAAACAGTAGGCTGTCAGTAACATGTGTTAAACTTTTAATTCTTACTTATCAATCTTATCATACAGCCAAAATACTGTTATTTTCTCCCATGCGCAATGCCCATTTTGGACATGGTCTATAAATACTCTGGTTCCTTAGTTTATAGCATAAGTGTGCGACTGGTTATCGATTTGTGCGTAAGTTTGTTAAACCTCTTGCTGAATGTGATATCCCAATCCAAGTTGCACCGAGTTGACCATGTCCTTCGTTGATGGGATTTTAACTGCGCATGTTCTGTCTAATACAAAGAGATGTATCCACATTTCACCTTAACTCATTGTAATAAGGTCCAAAAGTGGATACATGTCTTTTTTATTTTGAAGAACTGCTAAAACCAATTTAAGAAATAACCTAAGAATTAGTTTAAGGAGTACAGAGAAGATGGACATTTATATATAGTGAAAAACTCTTTGTCTATGTTCATTTTTATAATATCTTGCCTCCGTGTTGACTGGCGGAATGTGTACTTTTGGGGCGTCAGAGTTAAAAGAGGATGTTCAAATATAGCTTACGGCGGCACTCCTTGGGTAAGATTAGTCCAAAATTTGTTTTATGGAAATGTGTTTTGTTGCTGAAATTGTTATAGAACTTTGATAAATAAACAATACTTTACTCCACACATTTTATTGTTCTGAATGACGGTCCTAACCAATATACAATACAAGTAACATCAATACCAAATAAATTAAACAACATGCCTTATCAAATTAAAACTCCCCTGGAATGAAAAAGAACTGTGTATCTTGTTTTTTTATCTTCCCACTTTACTCTTTCTTCACTTAATAGCCGTAACAAGTTTATTTTCATTTAGTTGAACTTGAAAATCCTTTCTTGTGGTTTGTTTACGTTATCAATTTAGCACAAGCACGTGGCACGCGTAAATGCCAGGACTGACTAGGAACGCATAACATCGAGGGAGGTACGTTGCTTATGGTTTGATATTTATTTGATGGAACAGTGCAACCTAGTTTCACTTTTAGCGTGTTAGACCCCCCTACGTTATACCTACGTACAACTGGTACAACTAGACATCCTAGGGATTGTTTAACTAGTAGCTGTAGTAATTTCAGAAGCTGCATTTTTGTCTTTCAATCCAATATAATCCAGTCCTTAATATTCCAGTTTCTTACAAAAAAACTTACTCTGAAGAAACCGATATCTCTGCAATCAAATTTTATGGAAGGACATTTTAACAGGATCAGTGTAATATTATAAAAAAGTTGTGTCGTTAATTAATTATTGTTATATAACGACGTCTAAGTAATTGGCGGTTTGTAAGTTTCAAAAATGAAATTTTCACTTAAAATTAATGCAATATTCTTAATTTCCTACGGTGTTAAGAAATTAATTTGAAAGCTAACGAAGGTTTTTATACCATAAGTGCTAAAAATCCTGTTTCATACATAATAACGTTTCAACATTTTTACTAATCTTAAAGTAAAATGTAGCAGGCTTGATTTTTTTAAGAGATTGTCTGTTTGTATTTTATTTTCATGCCTCATAAGGTAAAAATTGCCTCCCCCCCGAATTAATATTTTGTAAACAAGAACTTCTTTAGGGTTTCGTATTGAACACTGAAAAAAGGAACCCTTTCAAAATTACTCCGTGGTCCGTCTGTCCGATTGTCGGTCAAGAGTCGTTTTCATTAAAACGGCTAATGCTAACTGAACAAAGCTTTATCATCCGTGGCGGCTGAAAAATAAAATTATTATGTATACACAAGCTTACTTAAAACTATTTAATTGTTAACTACTAAGCTTTAAGCATTTTTTTACAAATACGCCATCTGTTAGCAAAACCGGCCACTACAAAGTTTTCCTACCTTTTAGCCAGTTAATGCAATGTCTAGCCAAGAGAGGGTAGCTATATCAACAAGTGCAGCTTTTATAAGCTCCTCCAGTTGGTTCATGATTTCCTAGTACGATTCATTGCTTACGAAAATTTCTTCCTTACAAAAATTATGTCAACATTTAAAACTTTTTTTAGCTGCAATCGATACCTTTTTAATCCGCAAAGTTTTATGTCTAACTAAAACTTATTTTCAAAGAACTTTTCAGTCATAAATTATTGAAAAACATCCAAACGAGCGGCTTATTAAATAACCAGTTAAATCTAGTGATTCACAGTTCGAAACAAACAATAGATAAATGGTGTTAATTTAAGATGTATTTCAATAATCATTGTTCGGCAGTAGATTATATTTAATACTTAATACCTAAATAAATAAGAGGTGACTAACGGCCGAACCCTATATTCAAACCGCAGACAGATAGCCTTACTTCGGATTAAAATTTGACACATTTTATATGGGCAAATGTCAAATTTCAACCCGAAGTAAGCCTTGGCCTCTATTCAGTGGTGCTAGACAAGTTGCATTCGACAATCGTTAGCGATTATGTTTCGATTGATAAATGTATGGAATTGACGTATGAAATTGACGCCACCGAGATAGTAACGTGACATTCACGTCAATTCCATATATTTTTCAATCGAAACATAATCGCTAACGATTGTCGAATGCAACTTGTCTAGCACCACAGGTGCGTTAAAACGATATCGTGTTTGACACGTTTAAGAATCGTTTATGTCACAGTCGCCATTATTGTATATGACATAAGAGTTATCAAAACATTGACAATACGGAAACAGGTCAAAAACGATATCGTTATTACCTTCTAGAATCCCAGCCCTTATCTATCCGCGGTTTGAATGTAGGGTTTGGCCGTAAAGGAATAAGAAGGGCCTCTATTCAGGTGCGTTAAAACGATATCGTGTTTGACACGTTTAAGAATCGTTTATGTCACAGTCGCCATTATTGTAAATGACATAAGAGTTATCAAAACGTTGACAATACGGAAACAGGTCAAAAACGATATCGTTATAACGCAGTTGAATAGAGGCCAAGGGCTTGTACTGTTAGGCGATGGGCTTAAAACCTGTCACTAATTATACACTACAAGTAGTAAACTTCTGGCGTGATTGTGCAAAATGGGGTTACTGAATTATAAACAACCCTTTTTAAAATTGTTAGTATTTCTGTAGTTCCACCTCTTCTGGGAATGAAGGCGTGATGTTATGTATGTATGTAATACCGAAATAAGTAGCAGCAAGTGGCAACTGCTACGAATGCAGACCTACCACTATATGCGCTTCGGGGCTGCTTTGCATCAGTTTAACACACGATTTCATTAATTACGAGTACTTCGTTAATATAAGTATTTATCCGACTGCCCACGAAGAATGATTATTGAGTGAAAATCGTAATATTCATGTTCCTTTGTGACCTGAGTAGAATGCGCTTGACGGATTTTTAAATGAGATGAGGGTGAGGACCAAAAAGTTACTGACTAAATCTAAGATATTTAGAATAAACTTAAACATAAAATCTAAGAATGGCTTCTGCGGCACTGTACTAAAGATGCTGTCAGCTTTCCTCTTTGAATAGCGTAGCTAAAAAAACAACGATACCCTAAATAGACACATAGATACACCTAAATACATAATAACATAATTATGTTAAACTTATAATATAACACCCATATTTTTGTATGTCGGGGTTTACAAACGGAACAAACAGCAAGATTTCATATGGTGACCGCAATTACAGTAAGCCTAACTAGATGGCGCTGCTTGCCGTTTAGATTGCGTAATCGTTTGTTCTTCTTAGAAACATGAAATAAAATTATTGCTTATATAACATTATGACTCGTTGATATACTAGATTTTTGGATATTGGTGGGTTCACTTATGTGGACTCCCGATCATGAAATAATATTAAGCACTCTGTGGTTCTGTATGGAAATATTCGGAAATTTAAAAGGTATTTTTCATTTTCGACGTTATAACAGAAAGAGTCTGTCCAGATAGAGGGCTGTTATAATTATAGTTTAGGATATATCGATTGTGATTTCGTTTTTTATTGGTATTAATAGTAGTTTATGTGACTGTTACATAATAAGGGGCATTAAAATCAAGTGTGTGTTTATGAAACGAGCCGAAGTGAGTGTTTTATTATGTACAGTTACTTACAGTGTTTTATCTACATATATAATAACAGGTCTTATCGCTGATTAGCGATCTCACACAAATTGAACTAGTCCCAAACTAAGCTCTAGGCTTGTACTATGGGTACTAGACAACGATAAACATACGTAGATAGAGAAATAAATACATAAATCATTCTTTTACTTACAATCAGATCCTGAAGTCATGCCGCGTTCAGGAATTAAATACGAAGGAAATGCAGTCTACGGTAAAAGCATGGATCTTCACTCTAACTTACTTAGAAGCAGAAGCCGTCTTAAAACCTGTGCATTAACACGCCCTGCAACACTTACTCTCACTCAAATTCAGTCACAGACTTTCACCCTCACACACACACTCACACACGCACACGCACACGCACACGCGCACACACACACACACACACACACACACACACACACACACACACACACGCGCGCGTACGAAGTTCCCTCTTTTTTATCTTTTTGTATCTTTTTATTTAAATTTTAAATTTTAATTATTACTTTCCACTTTTAACTTATTGCATTCATTTTTTTTTATTTTTTTTAATCATTTTATTTAAACCTTGCAGTTATTGTTACAATACTTGTGTTATCCATTGACGTTATACCTGCTGTTAACCATTTTTGGTAATCACAACCGGGGCTCGCGACACAGGCTCGACCTAGTGTGAGCTCCATTGATACTCTTAACCAAACAATTACTTGTATTATCTGGTGAGATCATTGTAACCTACATATCTTGTAATGTAAACTGTCTGGGAAATTAATAAAAATTACTTACTTACTTTAAATACATAGGAAAACATCCAAGACTCAGGTACAAATACTCGTGCTCATAACACAAATATCTGCCCTTACCGGGATTTGAACCCGGGACCGCTGGCTTCGGAGGCAGATTCACTCCCAACTAGGCCAACGCGTCGTCGATTTTATGTTATAAACAACAAAACGAACTAACCTAATTTTTGCGACAAGACAAATAGAACGTCAAAATTGTGGCAACCGTAGTTTTTTTTTTTAATTTAGACACAAACTAGAGTCGGCCTCTACTATCACACCGTTTGATATCATGTAGGTAACATGCGAAATTTATCAAATTTGTATGCAATTGACATCTTATTTCGAATAAAATGACATTTCGAATGATATTAGAATTGAGGTCAAATAAAATTGCCTTGTTTTTCAGTTATGATCGGAAAAATGGGTTACGATTGAATGAGCTACTTTTTAATTTTTGTCGAGTATTTAAAATATATATACTTCTGTTTTGAATTTTTTTTGGATCGTTTTTTTAAGGTAATGGATTGCGTTTGAACTGAAGTTTATTACTGTCGTTTTAATTTTATGGACGAAAGTTTTAAGTAGTCAAAATTGAAAACAGTTTTGTCCATTGTCAATAAAATATCACTAAGTTAAATTAATATTAGTTTACACAAAAAAATAAAGGAGGTAAAAAGTGAATCAATCAATTTTTAGACGACCTTTACAGCAATAAATTGTAATTCATTCATAGCTTTTAGACATCAAAACGATTTGTGAATATGCGATATTCTTAACCTCTTACAGCAAAATTCACAAAACAGTCGCCGGTTTCAGGTCGAGTATACAAATTAACTAATAGTAAAAACACAAACGTAGCTCATACATTCGTTGAAAATCGAAATTATCTTTCGTGTTGTGCAATACAATTTGTAATAGTAACTTAGTAATTTGTAATTTAGTAATACTAGCGCTGTTACTAGTAATTCACTTAAAATTAAGGAATTCCGGCAAGCCAAGTAAGAGAATATAGTACTAGGCGTGCATATTTAAATGAAATTAAACTATGTGAGGTAAGCATTGGCAAATCACACACGTAAGAGCTTTTCAATGCACACGGCACACAAAGAAAGATAGGGCACATGTGCAGTCTAGTTCTAGAACGCACACTAGTAAGAGCTCCAGAGTAAATTCTGCACACACCTCGTGACTCCGTGGTCTGCAAGTTATTTTTGAGGAACAATTTCTTTTGTTATTGATTTAGATGTTCACTGTCGATGGCTTAAGTGACATTTATATAATGCAAAGTAAACTGCCAGTTAACGGATCATCAATGATCATAGATACACACGTAATTTAAAGAATAGTCGTGTTACAGCGCGTTCATATTATTTAGTTTGGACGTATTCAACTACAGCCAGGTTTCAGATAGTAAAATTTGACTAAAGAGTTTAAATGCTCTGTCCCTCACTGTAATGTTATAGAGTGAGAGGGACAGAGCCTAGTGAGTACGGACACTGAAAACTCATGGTAATAGTACTGGGCCTCTATTCAAGTGCGTTATAACGATATTGTTTTTGACCTGTTTTCGTATTGTCAACGTTTTGATAACTCTTATGTCATTTACAATAATGGCGACTGTGACATAAACGATTCTTAAACGTGTCAAACACGATATCGTTTTAACGCACCTGAATAGAGGCCCTGCATACATTGTAAGTCTCTACGCGCGTTACTACGTTAATCGCATAGGTGTGCAACTTTTTATCGATGTGTGTTGATGCCGAAGATAACTCTTAACGGAATATGCAATCCCAGTACCAGGACGGTGTTCAAACCTGCCCTTGGTTGAGACTTGATTGTCGCATGTTCTATAAACTTCTTTTGCACTGGTTCGTGCGTTACGGAACACCTGGTGGCCACTCTTAACTGGATTTTCCTGTTCTTAAATGTATAATAAGCATGTGTTAAGTGTTTAAAATGTACCCCAGGAAAGTAACGATTTCTTTGTGTGGATACTCAACAATAATATATCTATAACGCTAAATGCCAAGACGGTAAAAAAATGAGAATCAACCTTTTTTCATTTGTAAAAATAGAATAAAAATGCTATAACTATTATTAACTTAGGAAATATTAACTCATTTTTTTCGTAAATATAATCCACTTATTTTTGTTCTTGTGTAACAAAATAATAATGATTTGAAATTACATAATTTGAGTAAATTAAATCATATCGGTTCAGTTTTGGTACGTTACTGGTTATACACGCTTCTTGTCATAAATATTGAACTAAAGCCAGCAGAAAATTAACGGGATAATATATTTTCTGACTGTAGCATTTGAGCTATCTATATATTTTTTAGTGTTTTATTTTTATTTTTAGATTAATTACTTTTTGCTTTTGTACACTTTGACATTATTTAATTTTTATATTTTTATTTTTACTTTATTTTTTTACACTGACGATCTTATTGTGAATTCATTATAACTATGCGACATGTAATAATGAAATTTCCAATACGAAATAAATGACTACCTACGTGATGAAAATAATTTCAACTATGAAAAAAGTTAGCCTATTTCTGTTACTATTTTTTATGTTCCCATATACTTCAAAGTAAGTCAAATTAACGCTTTATGACTGTTTACAAAACATTTAGCGTGATATCGAAAAATTTCCAAAAAAATGTATGTGGCCGGTTAAGTGTAAAGTTTCTATGTACAGGCTGCACGAGTGCTGTTTTTAAGAACAACAAGAAGTCATTAAATTCATGAGCCAAGTCTTACGAGTAGTGTCCCCTTGTTCAATAAGTGTCGTCAGTGGTTGAATATTTATTTCTTTGTTTAACTCGCCGTAGCAGTGGGCTACGTCGTAGACGCGCGTGCTACGAGTCTTTTATCAATAAGTAGTAATAATACCATATTGTAAGAAATACATTCCTAATGCAGTTAAACGATCGATAAGTAACCCCCGTTCAGATAAACGACTTTAAAATTCGTTGGATTCATATAAAAACATGCAAAAAAAAAAGTAATAAAGAAAAAAAGAAGACGTTAGTAAAAGATTTCTGTTGGTTGCTCTTCAAGGTGCAACGACGCAATCGAACGATGTGAAACATCATTTTCATTTTCATCTTCATACGCTATATTTTTTTTTCTTTTGCAGCTTATCATAATTATCATATAACGGAGCTTAACTGTAAGCCAACAGGCTAAGTACAAATTTCACCAAACGATGTTAAATTTAATCAAATTATCGACTGTTAGTTTATACATTTTGACCACTGTTAACGCTCTAATCGTCTGTTAAGTGGTTAACATCATAAGGTGAAATTGGTACTCAAACTTTTACAGAGAATAGCTACTAAAAAACACTCCATCCTTTCCACTCGTCATTCAAGTCTAAATCAGAAGGATGAGATGGAGATAGCCTTACTTTAACTTTGGCATTGACTAGTGCGGTTGAACACTGTTGATAGGGAGGGGGGTGATGTGTACGAGCGGTCATGCTTGCACTTCAAACAGTACAAAATTGCAAGAGTGAGAAAATACAGATTCACCAACACCAAGTTATGTTTGAAAGTTCTAAACACCTCCCACTAATTGAGTAAAGCTTTGTAACATTGGTGATCACAGGACTGGGCGGTAACGAGGCGGTAACATCATGTTAAAAGAGGATAGCTATATTATTTCTCACCAAAAAAACACCCTCTTTGTTTTATGTCGCCCTAGTAAACTCTAAGCAAAACTACCAGGACTTCATATGTATATAGGATGCATCTGCGTAGGAATAAACCTAAGAAATTAAACATAAATTTATCTAACTATATCGTCTATATCAACAATGACGTAATCCTTTTCACTCAGCCTCTATTATATGAATCAAATCACTCTCCCACTCTTAAGAGCGAATAACATTGTTTTCACACTTCTTTGATCACGACCATGTAGTTTATTACGCGATCACTAAATAAGTACTAAATCTGATGTAAACATAGAATAAAAATATTAATCATATATACATACATAACGTCAGGCCTTCATTCCCACAGCGGAGTAGGCAGAGCTACAGAAATACCATCAACTTGAAACTTGTTGATAATTCTGTAACCACATATAAATATTTATCATCGAAAGATAATCGAAAAGCTCGCTTGATAAGTACTTCTGTTGACAAAATTTGAAAGCAGATGATTAATGAGTTAGACATAGGTATTAAAATGGGCCTTGATTAAAAGGACACAATGAAAAAAGCTTTATTTTATTAATGTAAATGGGTTGTCATATGAAAGGGGTTAAAAATTACCTAGCTTTCTAATTTCCTCCTAAATAAATATTAAAACTTAAAAAATAGTACGATATTCCGTCTTAAAAAAAACAATAAAACTGAACTACTAAAAAATCCTGAGATTAAATTGACGACTCAATCACTATTTTGCTATCTAACAAATTAAGAAATAACAGCTGAAACACGCATTCTTATTTCATTATATTACAAAGCACTTTTATGATTGAAGTATATTTTCGAGGAAGCATTGTTGCTAAAAAATTAGTGCCGTGAGTGAAACGGAACGCAGTTTTAAAAAAAAAGTTGCACCTGCGCCGTTCCACCCTACTCGGCCTGGCGTACAAGGGAGAGAAGACGTCACACCGGTGAAAAATCATTAAGGAATACATACAATCAGTAACTGATTTCGGCAACATTAACCTGCTGATAATTCATTGTTAAGACTAGTTACAGTAACCCTCTATTACTAATAACTTCTACAGGTAGTGTTTGTAATTAATACAATGAAAGAAGTAAATTATACAATGAAAGTGAGCGAGTGAGACAACGAATAGTAAAAGTGCATATCAACAGCGCTATCGATCGGCGTGCGTGTCGTGCCGGTCGGAGTTCACGCGTCCAACCATCTCCGTTAGACAGAAGATGTGACTGAATACGAAACAATAGAAACGAATACTTGTACAAAATACACTATATACCTATGCAAACATCTCAGCAGCAAATCAGGAATAATATTGGTAGAAATCTAACTTGTAACAAAACATTGCAGCTTTTGAAGATCTGATACGACAGTAAATAATTACCTCTATCTTCGTCTCCGAAATCAGGTATTTAATAAATACTACCCTTGCGGTAGTTGTGTAGACAGACGGACGGACAACGAAGCATTAGCAAAAGGGTCTCATTGGGAACGCAATCTTGTGTTGGATTTTTTTTTGTGACGAGTCGAATCTGCAAATATAATGATTTCTTTTTACCTTAAAAGAGACCTCGTCGAGCCAATTTACAAAATAAATATCTAATATGAATTAAAAATATTATTTAAATTCTTTGCTTCTATATAATATATGTTGTCAATGTCCAGTTTTTGCCAACCCACGTGTTTTAATATTTAAGTGCTAGTGAAGAAAGAAAAAATGGTAGCTCCTCCCTATAACTCCACCAGATCTCAGGAACCGTACATTAGTTACCGAAATTGTGTAACATTAGCATTATCTGTGAAATAATTGTTTTCCAGATGATAACACGTAAAAATCGACGAAAGGGAAGAAGAAAGATTGTAACGGAGAATTAAGTAACATAAGTGAAAATTATATGAAAAGAATCGTCTATTCAAGTGATGAGTAGAGTCCAACAAACGAAGGTACGAGTGTGTTGATTTATGTTGGACTTAGCAAACTACATTTTTCAAAACGGGACTAAGCTTAGACTCGAGCATCGAGGGTTTAGGTTTTTAGATAATACTGCCTTTCTATTTGTATACACAGTAAATAGGTGGTTCTACAAATAAAGGTTTTTTAGTGATTTGGAATTTATTTTTCCATACGTTGAAAATATATAAAAGTTATACGACGGTCTAAAAGCAGTACGTACAAGTTTTCCGGAAAAATATCAGAAATTACAAGTAGTAAAAGGATTTTTTTACCAATCATTTATTTAAAACACGGTTATCAATTATCATAATACAATTTTTTAGATAACACTTATTTACTCGTAGTTAGTTATTGTTCAGTTATATTCGGAAATTAAAACCTAAACCTAAACCTACTGATCATTTTCATCAATACAAAACAGTTATTCAGTCAAAAAAAAATACGAGAGCACATTTAAATTGCTACATATACCTATACATTTTAAAACTAAAAAATTGTCTTTTCCTACAGTGACTTTTTTTTTACAGTTATTTCAAATCGAGACGCATTTTAGCCCTTGTTAATGGTTTAAAAAATTGCGATGAACAAACTGAGCAACGAAAAATAAGTGTCAAGTCGACGCGGGAAAGTTCAAATTCATTTGTAAAGCTGGCTTCAAAAGATCATCTCTCTGATGAGTCTATTTGGTCACTGCCTATAACTTTAGAGGAAATGAGAGATTTAAAAAAAAAAAACTTTGAATATGAGAACTCATTGCAACGTGTCCATGAATATGATTTACAGGAACTTGCACGGGCCGTTCCAAGCGTTCAGTTTTCTAAGAACCAACCACCAGAGCTCTTAAACCAGAGAAGTTTAAGTAGTGTACCTCTGACTATTGTAGATCAGGCTTCAAATCTACCAGATACCGTGGAACTAATAGCCCTTACCACGGTAGCACCGACCATGATAGAACAATCTCCAGAATCTGCATCCAGATCCCATTTTATTGAAGAGATTGGAACTTTTCAAACTGACAAACGATCGGCCTCTGTTTTCACAACAAAAACAACGGACGATAACTTGCTATTTTCTTGCAGGAGTGAAAGTATATTTCCGCCTTTAACAGAGTATTTACGACAATCATCGCCAGACTTGGCTGATATAATCTTTTTAAACTCAGATGACTCTGTCACAGATATTGGTTAAGTACATCCCTTTACCATCCTTAACCACTGTCATTGGACGGTACCTAGTAATACGTGACGTTCCGTTTTTTGTGAATCAAGAAACCGTCCACTGTACACCTAAATACCGTACAGTTCATTTAAAAGAGACCCATTTTCAATTGGCCAGTTTTTATGAAATAAATCTCTCACTACTGAAATTTGTGCTCAGCACGTTGTCTTTAAAGGTTTATTTGTCAACGTCCAAATGCCTGAAGTTACCCAATCTCAAGGTCTCTCCTATGAGAGAAAAAAATATACGTATTTTAAAAAATATATATTTTATAACATCTGAATCACACCATTCTTTGCCCAGACACAGTATCACAGTACAGTAGTTTTACAATATCTCCAGATAAAGATCCTTTGGGAGGTCTTCCCTAAGTGGTTCACCTAAGTGGTCACAGAAATCAAGTTCGCGGCGGTGTCCATTTTTGTAAAAAAGGCGTTTAGAGCAAGTCAATCGTAGAAATATGTAACTCGGCCATAAGGATATTCTTCATAAAATTTAAATAGCAGTTTTAGAAGATAACGCGAAAGAACTGATTAAGTTGTGGCAATTTAGTATTAAAATAAGAGTCCACATTAATGAAAAGGTTTTCCAGAACGACATCAATCGAACGACTTGTTGTTTGTTTATTTCCATTATACCTTTTCATAAATGTATGGAACAAAGACTGTTATTGTGATGTAACTTTAAGCGACTTAAAAAGTTAAGATTAATGTCTAATGGCGATATTAATAGTTTTATTTCAGGGTAATGAAAGAATTTTGTTGATAAATGTGGAAAAATTACATTGTTTGTTATATTAAAACTAAAAACTGTCATGTTTGTGATTTTGCATGTAAATATTAAAAGTGCTTAGTACTTAAAATTTTTGTGTTTCTTTTTCCTCTTTTCTGTCTAACAGGTAAATTTAAAAATCTTGAGTACCTATTACAAAAAAGCATTATATTATTTCTTTGAAGTTGTTCAGCAGGCATATAAATTGGTCCATATAAAGGCATTTTTATTTGTAATACGGAAGTTGACTCAATATTTTTTGATGGACAGTCGCCTAAGCGAGAAGATATTTTGTGTAATTAACATATCAGCAACATTAATTAGGTCTTGAGGTAGCTTAACTTATACTGTCTGTTACCTGAAATTGCACAATTTTCAATAATTGTTTAAATAAAATATATCTCAATAACTACACTACTTAGCATTTTTTGAAATTGATAGCTTAACAATTGCAGATTATTTGAATAAACGTAACTCTATACCTACCATCACCCCTTTACTTTTTTTATCCCTGGAACGTCACACATTTCCTCAACGAAAGATCATTCAGAATCTAACTCCTATCTCAGCTTTTAATTTCAAACAAAGGAATGACACCTCCTTTACATTTTACCGAGGAACAAAAACTGCGTATTTTCGCTGACTATTGGTCTATGAGTCGGTTAGCCAAGGTTTTTTTTGTAACATCTTTAATCGGGACTATAATATAGTTACAACATTAATTGCTTTACTACTATATAGCCGCTACAATGATTACATTTTAAAAACTTAACCAGCTGACTCATTTCATTTAATGTTGAGTAATTTTAATATCATTAAAATAGTAAACAACTTTCAACACTTCATGCAAAGCTGTCGTAATTATGCAAGCAGTAGCAAAATCCACGTGAAAAAAAAATATATTTTATTTTTACCTTTTTAAATCTCACGTTTCGCAACAAAAACAAAAGAACTCTATGGGAAACAGAGTATATTTACGGAATATCGTGAAAAATATGGTGGAAGGAGGGCGAATATTGTATGTTTTATAAAACTGACTTTGATTCGGAAACATACGGTTCATTGAACTGTCTAAAATTCCAAAATCCCTAAACTAGATGGGAATCGTCGTCTAAAGGGCATAACCTTTATTAGATATAAAAACATCCTCAGGATGTCTGGCCTGGATGATGCTGGAGAAATATTCCTATTCCCCCAGAATTAGAAAAAGATTCATTACAATTTAATGATGAGTTAGTAAAGTTAAAATACGTCAAAACATGAATTTTGTTTTGATATCATATTTAAATAATTGTATTTTAAATATATACCTCTTTTTATAAAAGCAATAATTATTGAAGGGTTTTGTTATGTTTATTTAAAATCGACACAGAATTATTTTTTCTACTATATAAACGTTTATAATAATTGTTATTGAGATAGTCCATGTCCATTATTGATCTCATAACCTTAAGGTCTTCAGAATAGTTGCCTTAGCTTTGAGTTATATGTTGCTCAGTTAGAAATTGCTATAATTAGCTGAATAAAGTTTCTTTACATGCCTTTTTATAATAGTATTTTATTTCCAATCATTGACAGTATGTAAAACTCGTTTATAATATAACAAAGCGAGTCTGTCAATTGACTGTACTTAAGAGGGCTTTCTACCAAATTCTACATCCTATTCATGCAGTATAATGATTTCCGACTGTATTTTAATTAGGAATTAAGGTATTTTGTACTCAAGTTCAACTTTCAACGAAGTATATTATAAACTCCAAATTTTGAAAAAAAAACACGATTGTTCAGTGGTCATTTGTTGTACGTTGCCATTTTTCTTGTATACATTAACCTATTTGAGAATGTATTTGTTTTTAAAGGAAATTATTAAAATAACAAGCATTTTACAGTGTTTTTTCGTTTTTCACAAATCTGGTGTTTTGCACCTACCTTTTACGATCTATATTTCGTTACCATTCAATGAGGAACATTTTGATAAACACCATTTAAAAATATAAAAACTTTACCGCAACATATTATTTATTCTTATGTTACGTAAGAACTGTTAAAAAGAATATTTTAAGGATGTGCAGATTCAGTTCTATCAAATGTCATCCTATTTGTTATAAAAATATAAAATATTATTTTTCAACTTTCAATTTATGCCCCCTTTTTTACACGACTGCCCAAAAAAAGGTGTGTAATTTTATCAGGGTTCATGTATATATTTAAATGTTTGTGATATTCTTAATTCAGCGATAATTCCTTAATGCCTCAACCAAACCTAAGCGTATGGGGTATCATTGGAATCGTAAAATTACATACGTTAGGTTTTGTGTTAAAAGTTTTTGCAAAGATGCATGTAGTGCAAAGGTACCAAAGTAGCAAATGCCAAAATTGAATTTTTTTATCGGATTTGCATGTTTTCCAATCATCGTCTAAAAATTAAAGAATAGGTTTTCTCTAGAGTCCTATTTTCATTCGTTTATGAGTAATATTCATTTAAACTTTGTCGCATACTGTTCCGCTATTCGATACTAGATGGTGGTAGCAGTTATCTGATCACTAAAAGGAACTATATAATAAAAAGTAATTAAAAAGAGAAATGACGCCTGCCATGCCTTAAAGTAAATTTAAACAATATGCCAAACAAAAAAAGTAGTCAAGAAATAGCTAAATTGTATCGCTGTCGGGGGACTTCCAAGATAATGTTGCACAAAAGTGAGTTCTTTTCTGTTTGGCAAATGGTTTAAATTCACTTTAATGCATGGCAGATTTTTAATGATACTATTTTATTTAGTATTTCTAACATTTAATTAGGTATTATGTATTTTTGCTTTGCGATTTAAATATTGTGACTGTGTCCCAAATTTTAGCTTTGCGACCTTGATAGTTTCTGAAAAAAGTAAGTATCTGTACAACTAGCAAAACCATCTGGCATTTTTATTAACAGAACCATATCTTTTGTTACATAACAAATCTTTATCGAGCCAATAGGCGATATTAAATAAAAACTTGTTCCTAATGCATTTATGCCTTCCCTTGACGCAAAATAAATTTCATAGAATTTAATGATATCTTATAAACTATAATTAAACATTTAACCGTGACTTTGTTTTGCTAACGCTCCATCATGCATTTTGCAGATCATCTGGAATCTGCGCAGGCTTCAGTTGATGAGTGCGCAGGTAACTATATATTCATATAATATATAAACAAACGACTGTATGAATGAAAATATTTGGTGACGTAACCAAATACAGGTCTGCAGCGCCTCTATCATCAGCACATGTGGTACAGTGACCTCCGTCGTCGACACTGTCGTCACCACCGCCTACTACTATTTTCACCGATACTACTAAAGATGGCGTGTAATTATTATGTCAATTGTGAAAATGCCAAGGGCGTCATAGAGGTACTCGCCGACAAGCTTGAAAGTACATCGATGCATTTTCCATTGAAACAGACCTTTTACTAGCCCGTGGTAAATTTAAACCAGATTTAGTGGAGAGCAGCAAAAATCTCCATAACCTATACTGGGTGATTTTGGGGTCATGATCCAGAATGGCCAAAAGTGAATAAGATGGTCATACTGAACAATTTTTCCGATAGGACCAACCACGAAATCCCCATAAAAAACAGCTGTTCTATACATTAACGGTGAATTAATTGAGAGTTAATGTATGGAACAGCTGTTTTTTTTTTTGCTAAATTTAGCAAAAAGATGGTTAAAAAAGTATATCTTGGCTTTTCAATGTACTGAGTAAAAACAATATTGAGTTTGACGTGTTTTTTTATTGCTTTTAACTCGGCCGCCAATGCGGTCGAGAAAATAAGAGTTATCCAAACGTTGATAATACGGAAACACCTAAAAGGCAATATCAATTTTACCGGGTCAAATCTAAGCCCTGTATTTTTTACGTATTTTTCCTTAATTGGCCTACTAAGATTTCCTTAAGTCTTTAAAAATATACCTACATTAACGGAAACTCTTGCTCGTTAAATAAAGTTCACCGTTCAATGTCAAATGTACTTAGCAAGTTGCTCGAGGTTTTTCCAGAATCTTTAATACGAACAACATATACTTGGAAATTGGCTAACAACACAGCACAATCAGAGTAAGACAAGGCCTAGAAAATTATTTTAAAAAAGGGATCTATCTGCACACACGGCAGTGTGTCCAGACAGTCCAAAGAAATGCTCGAGTGATATTGAAGTGTGTATTTTTACTCAAATTCAAACAGGCAGATCTGCATCTTTCCCACCCTCATAAGTGGAACCTCAATACTGAAAATCTTTAACTTTCATTTTCAGTAAAAACACGTAGACGAATCAAAATCAAGTATCACATAATCACTACATAGTATAAAACAAAGTCGCTTGCCGCTGTCTGTCCCTATGTATGCTTAGATCTTGAAAACTACGCAACGGATTTTGATGCGGTTTTTTTTAATACAGAGTGATTCAAGAGGAAGGTTTATATGTATAATACTTTAACCCGGAGCGAAGCGAGGGCGGGTCGCTATATTAATATAATTTAAAAAACGGCGTGTTTTGCAATGGGCCTTTATTCTATAGTGAAACATTTCCTTTGACCTGTTTTATTTATTTTTGTTTTTAACTCCGCCACCATCACTGTTAAGTAAATAATGTAGCCATCGTAACGTTGACAATACGATTACATTCCAAAGGCAATAATGTTTTTACCCTGTAGAATAGAAGTGCAGGGTCGAGATTCGCCACGATATCGCTTTTGAAGTAAGTATTGTCAACATTACATACATTAAGTCACGCCTTTATTCCCAGAGTGGGGTAGGCAGAGCTACAAAATTACCAACAACTCTAAAAAACTTGCTGATAATTCTGTAACCACATTTTGCACAATCAGGCTAAGATGTTTACCAGTATATTAGTGACAGGTTGCAAGCCCATCGCCTAACAGTACTAGCCCTTATTCCCTTAGTCGCCTCTTACGACATCCACGGGAAGACATTACTAGCATATCTTAGTCCTCAGGGTTGGCAACGCAATTGAGGTCTTAGGATTATAGTCTTGAAAATTCAAATGTCTATGGGTCTCAGATTCCACTTACCATCAGGTGGCCTGAGTGCTCGGGTGCCTTCTCCTTAAAATAAAAAAAATAAAAAATGGAGTGGCACTATTCTAACCCGGCAACCACACGGAAAGTGTTCTCAACGTTGTAATAAATAACTCTTATGTCATTTACAGTAATGGCGGCTGACTCGTCAACGATTCTAAAACACGTCAACCGCGATATCGTTATAACGCAGTAAAATAGAGGCCCAGACTGACTGACATCGAAACCTTATATTGTACGACTGCAACAAAAAGGAGCAGGTTCTCAATTCATCGGGATCTTCTTTTTAATGTGTTTTCCCCGATGACTGTCCAAAACCACTGAACCCATTTGAAAATACTGATTTGATTCAAAGAGTAGTATTTTGTTTGTTAGTCCCATTGTCAACACCTCAGGATCTGATGATGGAAATTAGCGATTTTAGTATTAATAGTAACAATTCCCGCAATTTCATTTAAAAATTATGATTCAGAAACGTGGAACTGATGATGATGTTGTGTGCAATTTGGTCTAGTAGTACCAACGATAAGAACCGTAAATTCACCAAGTTTTTAGTTTCACTAGCCTTATCTGTGGAATAATTGTGTTTTCCAGATGTCAAAACATTAATAGCAAACGGACATTAATAGCAATAAGAAACGGATGAAAAACAAAGGCAACGGAGAAAGCAGGAATATAAACAAAAATAGCAAAGTGCGGAGCGGGCGTGTAAATAGAATCGTATTTTCAAACGAAGAATAGAGTCATACAAACGAAGGTACGTGTATGTTTGTGTATGTTAAACCAACTAACTATATTTCTCAAAAAGGGAAAAGAGATTATCAGACCACGCTTAAAGTTGGGCTCTACCATCATTACCTCCATAAAAATAAATAAACCCGCGCACCAAGCAAAGGTTCCGTTTTTAAGATAATAAATAATAACAAGTTGATCGGTGTGGTTGCCGGGTTAGAATAGTGCCATTCCATGTCTTCCTTTGAATGTGGTAAGAGGCAACTAAGGCAATAAAGGCTTGTACTGTTAGTTTGGCACTGGTAAACACCTTAGTCTGATAGTGGAAAATTTACAGAATTAACAACAAGTCTTTTTATAGTTGTTGGTATTTCTGTAGCTGTCTGTGTCTACGCCACTCTGGGAATAATAGCATGATGTTTTGTATGTTTGGATGTAAATTGAGTAAATATATGTACGTACGTTAATTTTGTTATTATTTCTGTAACTACATTATGCACGATCAAGCTAAGATGTTTACCAGTAAATTAGTGTCAGGTTGCAAGCCCATCGCCTAACAAGTACTAGGTTAGTATAGTGCCACTCCATGCAACAATTTTTGCAATCAATATTTTTACTACATAAAATACCATCAAAACGAAAAAAAAAAACATAAAATGACCTACGAGAAAAAGAAATAAGCAAAGTAACACACCAATTAAATGGGTTTTCAAGTTTTAGTATCGCGTGTATTCACCGTTATTTAAAATGACAGCCAAGAGACGTTCACGCATGGATCCAACCAATCGCTCGCATATGTCAGTCCCACGGAAAGCTTTCCAGATCGAATGGCAGTGCTCTACGAGAACCAGCTCCGAACAATCCGTGCCGTGTGAATTGGAGCATTATCTTGCACAAAATTTATGACTGGCGTTTCTTGCTCAGGGTAATAAATTTTCAAGATCGGCAGCACACTTTCATTTAAGAGATCGACATAAGATTTAGCAGTCGCTTAGAGAGACAAGTTGACCAGTTCTCCGACAAAATCTGAATCCATCCAGCCCGAAATATTGGCAGTGATATGACCGGACGCATGGTTAGCAATAACGTGGTCTTAAGTGTAACGCGTGTCGTTAATTCGCCACAGATGTAACCAGCCTGTTTGCGAAGACTTTAAAGTTTTTTCATCAGTAAAGCCTCAGTCAAAGTCTAAATAATCACGTGCAAAGTTAAGACGGATTGTCTCGTGATTTTCTGTTTATGCGATCTTTCGTGCCGGTCGCCTGTGATGCAGTCCCATACTATGTAAGTGTCTTCTAATTGTTAACGGGTGAACGTCAAACATCTCTGCAAAATGCTTTGTAGGCGTGAAACCATCTATTTCATACTGATTTCGCATGAGGTGCCGTTGTTCTTCCGATACGGCATGAGGGCGACGGTTGTTTTGCCGCCGGTCATCGGAATTCCCTTTCGTTTCATACCTTCGAGCCCATCGACGAACTGTTGCTTTAGTTACGTAACATTGTCATGCTATTTCACGTATCCCTAACCCTTCTTCGCGTAATTGGATTATTTAAACTCTTAACTGTTCCCGATTAACTGTGAGCATTTTTATTTAAAGATTTAAATTTCTTCAAATTATTTTCTTTGACACTGACACATGTCTCTTTAAAGATATAAGTCAGAGATTATTCGATATGATAACCCTTTTGAAATGAATAACTATTTAATCATAGTAATGCCTTATCAGTCTTTAGAATAAATTAATTAAGCGTTTTCGCGTTTATTGCGAATGAGTGATTTAAACAAATGTTCCGGGAAGTGGGTCCTTAATTAAAGATCGCGACTGTACAATCAAATATGATTACATTATTGAAGCCAAATAAGCTGAACCAAAATTAAACCAATGTAGGATTGAAGCCCAGAGGCGGGTTACCAACGCCATCTCTTGACAAGTAGTCTACTTCCTACTTCACTGCTACTTACCAAGAGATGGCGACGATAAACTATCTCTGGACCTTTAATTTTCTTTGTTATTGCTCATTTTTCTTCGACATTGTTATCAAAATGATAGCTCTTATTATGTGTACTGTGAATAGAGTGTCAGATCACGTGCAATATACAAAGATTTATTTTAATAAAAGAATAAACCTTAGTTATACCAGAACGTCATAGATGGCGTTAGCTGTCCTCATTTAGACGTAAAAATTGCGCGAGAATTATGATGGAAACGTTTGTTTAGCGATACGATTATTCGTAATATATAGGCCGTTTTAAATACAATCATATTGCTTTAACCATACTTCACATAGTAATCGAGATTGTAGTACCTGTTCAATACAACATGATTGAACATGAATAGAAGCTTTATTTTTCGTTTTGTTACTTTATGCCTATGGCAACATTAGTCAGTAAGAAAAACTCGTTTTCACCAGCTCAGCTATGCGGGCACAAAAAATATTTAAAATTATAATTGTTGTGTTTATTCTTAAATAAACTGTGTGAAAAATTCTACTCTGTTTCATTATTGAACAGAGTAAGTGGTCCTTCGAAATAATAAGTATATTCGCGAGTGCAGTAAGTGTTCGGCGGTTAACCTCGTGCGCTAAGCCACGCGATTACTTCAAATTCACGAGAAATCTATATTTCTCAATCGTAAGGCCGTGCATTACGATCATATAAAGTGGATTAAGTTCATTCCAAGAAGGAGAGAAGTCTACATTCTCATATATATGCGGTGCAAAGAGTCGGCGTGCCTACGTGACCGGAGAAAGAAGTTGTCCGATCCGCATCAGGGTGTGAATTTTTGACTCGTGATAGCTGCCTGCGAGAAATTAAGGTCCCCAGGATCATCAAGAAAGAGCATTAAAGAAGAAATACGTCCGCAATACAATAGCGGCAAATTCAAAATTCGGCGTCTACAGCTGCATCGTAACGACTTTGTTAGCTATCGGCTAGCAACACATACGATAATGAAGTGATGGTGTGACGAAACGGAACGCAGATTTGAAGCGTTTTTGAGCAATACCTGTGAACGAGCTGTCAGATGTCAACGTCAGACGTCACGGTCGAACCTGTCAACGGGAGTTCGTAACGAAAGTATTTCGCGATGTTGTAAATAAACAAAGTGCGTTCTGTTAATTTTAAGAGCAGCTGTGCGGTTATAAGTGTGATACGTTTAAAATAGTGTGTGGCGTAAAACAATGGGGGAAAAGCTCCCATCTTTGCGCACTAAGCGTGGACTTCTCAAAGGGACAATCACGCGCATTGAAACCTTTGTTAACGATTCGGTAAGCTTTGAAACCGCTGGTGCAGCGGATTTGGAGGCACGAAGGAGTAAACTCGTGAGTACTTTCAAAGATTACGAGGACATTAATGTGGAAATATTGGTGTTGGATCCACAAGATGTGGAAAAAATTGATGCAGTTGAGACAAAGTATTACAGACTTTTAGCAATACTAAGTGAAACAATTAAAGCTCGTTCTTCCAATGCAAATGTACAAAACGGTAACAATGTTTCTATGTCAAAGCTTCCAAACATTGAAATCTCATCATTTGATGGGAGAGATTTCACTCAATTTAAGCCATTTATGGATCTGTTTACAGCTCTAATTGACAAAAACAAATCATTATCTGATATTCAGAAACTGTTTTATCTCAGAAAGTATTTGTTAGGAGATGCCTTGTCAGTTATTGTCAATTTACCAATGGTCAATGAGTCTTACCCTGAAGCTTTAAGTCTTCTTAAGAAGCGCTTTGACAATAAAGCTCGATTGATATCTAACCACATCAACCATCTTCTGGACTTACCTCCAATGCAAAAAGGCACAGCTAGCTCCATAAGGGCATTTATTTCTGAAATACAGCAACAGTTATATGCACTTAAAAATCTTGAGCAGCCCACAAAACAATGGGATATGCTATTAATCTCTATACTGAGTCGTAAATTAGACTCTTACACATGCAGGGCATATCATCTCGACAGAGAGAACCCTGACAATTTACCAACTATGGATGAATTTGTGACATATTTGGAAAGGCGCGCAATCGCGCTAGAGGATAGTCCCGCATTTAAAAGTACTTCATATGAAAGTGCTCGGGGCAAATCCAGTCCATTCAAAGTTAGTAATGTTACGACACAAGAAACATCCAAACAAATAACATGCATATATTGCAATAAAGATCACCCTATCTATTTGTGCCCAGTGTTTCAAACAATAGCCATAGGGGATCGGATTGAGTTTGCAAAATCTAAATGTTTGTGTAAAGTGTGCCTTAAGCCTCATAA
The DNA here is from genome assembly GCA_949316455.1 of Acleris holmiana. Classification (NCBI taxonomy): domain Eukaryota; kingdom Metazoa; phylum Arthropoda; class Insecta; order Lepidoptera; family Tortricidae; genus Acleris; species Acleris holmiana. The sequence goes on from OX438762.1 coordinate 81,379,148, forward strand.
GAATAAATGTAAATTTAATTTTAGATGCAAAATTTGCAAGCTCAACCACAATACCCTCATGCACGAGGAAAGTCTGAAAGATGAAGAGGTTAGTAATTTATGTAACCAGCAATCAATAGGAAACATTTTGCTTCCCACAATCAAGGTAAAACTCACTGACATATATGGACAGGATGTGTATGTTAAGGCCTTGCTTGACACCGGCAGCCAGGCATCGTTTATACAAGAAAATCTTGCTAGTAAATTAAAATTGCCTCAATTAAAGTCAAATACAAATATAATAGGCATTTGTAACAATCCTAACAAGATAGATAGATACACTAATATTGTATTGTGTGCTAGTAATAATGTGGAGTTGCCAGTTTCTTGTCACATTGTTGACACAATCACATCAAAACTGCCACAACATTACATTGATATGTCAAGTATTAAGCTGCCTGAAGGTGTCAAGCTCGCCGACCCTGAATTTAATGTCCCTTCAGTAATTGAATTGTTATTGGGTGCAGATTTTTATTTTAAAATCATACAGAATGGTCAAATAAATTTAAATAACGGTCTAGTGCTACAAAATACTTTGTTTGGGCATGTAATAGGTGGTATTTTGTCATTCACCACTACTCAATTGCAGACTGATAATAATATGGTGACAAATTTTGTAATGCAAGATACCAAAGATAACTTAACTGAGGTCATGAACAAGTTTTGGCTGGCAGAAAAAATCCCTGAAAAAGCAGAAGTTACCTCTTGTCAATTAGCTGAAGAAAGTTTCCAGAAATCAGTAAAACTGTTAGATAAAAGATTTTATGTTGACATGCCTCTTAAGGTTACCATGGATCAATTAAATCTGGGAGATTCCTTTTCAATTGCTCTTCAGAGATTTTACTCCCTTGAAAATAAATTCAAAAGTCACCCTGATTACTTTCAGCAATATAAAAAATTTATTGACCAGTATGTAGCGTTGGGACATGCCAAGATTGTTAATATTGGTAATTATGATGTTAAAAATGATCCAGTCTATTTTCTAACACACCATGCTGTCCATAATGAGCACAGTAAGACTACCAAATTAAGAGTGGTCTTCAATGGAAGCCAGAAATCTAAAAACGGAGTCTCTCTTAATGATAAAATGTACAATGGACCCACAGTGCAAAATGAACTGTTTGACATAATCATTCTGTTTAGGACTTACCGGTACACATTGATATGTGATATTGAAAAAATGTTTAGGCAGGTATATTTAAATGAAAGTCAAGCAGGATTAATAAATATATTGTGGAGGGATAACCCGCAAAAACCTATTAGTTGCCTTCAGCTTCAAACTGTCACTTACGGTTTAAAAGCTTCAACATTCCTCAGTACCAGATGCCTGGTTGAACTTGCAATGCGGTTCCGTGATAAGTATCCTCTTGCTTCTGAGGCAATCATGAAAAATACTTACGTTGATGATGTCATTGCTGGCTGTGATGATCTGAAGGAACTGGCTATCTTGAAAAAAGAACTTACAGATCTACTGGATTTAGGGTCATTTACACTCCACAAATGGTGTTCCAATAATGAGGACATCCTTTGTGACTTACCTGGGGAACAAAAATATTTTAACGAATTAGAGTTAAACAGAGATAGCATAATAAAAACCCTCGGTGTCATATATAATACAAATGAGGATTCATTTAAATTCTATAGTCCAGAATGTGATCGAAATAAATTAAATACAAAAAGAAAAATCCTAAGTTTCATAGGTAAAATGTTTGATCCCCTTGGATTAATTGGTCCGGTAATAGTCAAAGCAAAGCTGTTCATGCAAGAGCTATGGGCCTTAAAAGTAAATTGGGACTGTATACTACCTCAGACACAACTTCAAGACTGGGAAATGTTTTTAAAAAATTTGAAGGAAATGGGTACTATTTCCACCCCAAGAAGTGTCCTAGGGGGAGATATGGAATCCACAGAACTTGTAGGATATTGTGATGCCTCCTCAAAAGCTATTGGATGTTGTCTCTATATGCGGGTCTTATATAAAAATGGCACTGTTAAAGTTCATTTATTATGCTCGAAGTCGAGGGTAGCTCCCCTGAGCAAAACTTTAACAATACCTAACTTGGAGTTAAATAGTGCAGTATTGCTCTCTGAACTTGCAAATAGAGTCCAAAAGACTTTACAGTCACGATTTCCATTTAAATTGACCTTCTATTCTGATTCTCAGATAGTTCTAGCTTGGCTTAACTCAAGTAACTTAAAAAGTGTAAAATATGTTTCAAAAAGGGTAACTCAAATTAAAGAATTGACATCAGGATCTACTTGGGCTTATGTCAGGAGTGCAGAGAATCCTGCAGATTTGTTGTCAAGAGGTGTACCTCCTCAAAAATTACAAAATAATACTTTGTGGTGGCACGGTCCACAGTATCTCTCTGATACAAAGTATCAGCACAAAGAAAGTGAGTTCTACTTTCAGATAAACTCTGTAGGTGTAAAAGAGATCTTGCATGAAGAGACAGCTACAAACATTAGTTGTATGGACAATACAAAAAATTTAAATGTATTTGATAACTTCTCGGACTTAACAAGATTGCAAAGAATTTTAGCATGGATATTAAGATTTCTAAATAATTGCAGGTCAAATGACAACATTATTGGTTCATTATCAACAAAAGAATTAAGGAATTCATTAAAATATATAATTAAACATGCACAAATTAAACACTTTGCAATAGAAATACAGTCTTTAAAGGCTGACAAGCCGATCAAATCTAACCTTAGCAGTTTACATCCCTTTCTAGACGGAGACTCAATTCTAAGAGTAGGAGGTCGGTTGCAAAATGCTCCTAATTGTCCTTTTGACAAAAAGCATCAAGTGATATTGCCTAAGTCTTCGCATATAACAGACATGATAATTCGAAAAGAACATGTTAGGCTCTTACATGTAGGAGCTAAATTAGTTTTGAGCTCATTGTCTCAACGTTATTGGTTAATTAACGGAATACGAGAGGTTAAAAAGATAACATATAAATGTATCAAATGTTTCCGGGTTAAATCTACAGTTGCAAAGCAGCTAATGGGATCCTTACCTTCTCCAAGGGTAACACCTACAAGACCATTTTGGGTCACTGGAATAGATTTCTGTGGTCCATTTGATATCAAAGTTGCTCGGATTAGACGGCCATTAATTAAGAAAGGCTATGTTGCACTCTTTGTTTGCTTTTCTACAAAAGCTATTCATGTAGAACTTGTCAGTGATATGACTACTGAAGCATTCTTGGCATGTCTTCAACGCTTCATGTCCCGGAGAGGATACCCATCACAAATATTTTGTGATAATGCAAAAACTTTCAAAGGAGCAGACAATTTCATAAAAGACTTACATAAATTGCATTCCTCAAAAAGTAACCAAAACTCCATTGAAAGTTATTGCACCACAAATGATGTGGAATTTAAGTATATACCTAGTTATTCACCAGAATTTGGTGGATTGTGGGAAGCAGGCGTTAAAAGTTTTAAATACCATGTAAAACGTGTAATTGGGAATATTAGCTTGACCTTTGAAGAATTTAACACAGTGATAACCCAAATAGAAGCCATTCTCAATTCGCGTCCTTTGCTCCCTATGTGCTCTGAAGTGTCGGATTTTAAGTATTTAACACCTGGGCATTTCCTCATAGGAGCCCCTCTAACAAGCTATCCTGAAAGGGATCTGACTAATAAAAATGTAAACAGATTAAAACTTTGGGACGTATGCACCAAATTAAAACAAGATTTTTGGAAAGTCTGGTATAATGACTATCTGACGCAGCTGCAAAATAGACCCAAATGGAAGTATGATAATGTTAATTTAAAAGAAGGTGATTTAGTAATAGTAAAACTTAATAATGTTCCTACATTAAGTTGGCCTATGGCCAGAATTGTAAAAACTTACCCTGGGCCCGATGGCAAAGTCAGAGTTGCTGATATAAAGATGGGTCACAACGGAAAAATCTATAACAGGTCTTATAATAAGTTATGTCCTCTTCCCTTAGAAAATTAAGTTAAAATAGGTAATATCTGTAAATTTAAAATTATATAATATTGAAAACAAAAAGGTAAAGTTAAAGCTAAACAATTTAAATAGAAAACTATTTCTGTATAATTCATTAATTAATCCATGAATGAATCCATTCATACATCAATAATAAGCAAAATGTATTTACCAAAATAATATAAAATTGTACTTACCTTTGATTTACCTTTGGCCCCGCCCAACTATGTTCAATACAACATGATTGAACATGAATAGAAGCTTTATTTTTCGTTTTGTTACTTTATGCCTATGGCAACATTAGTCAGTAAGAAAAACTCGTTTTCACCAGCTCAGCTATGCGGGCACAAAAAATATTTAAAATTATAATTGTTGTGTTTATTCTTAAATAAACTGTGTGAAAAATTCTACTCTGTTTCATTATTGAACAGTACCTACTAAATACATTTCTCAAAATGTTAAAAGAGCTTTAGGACCATGCTTAGCGTTGGGCTATGTCATCTTTATCAAAACCAAAACATCTGTACTTGCGCACCAAACAAAGGTTAAGTTTGTACGATAAAAACTAGAATTTAGTTGATCAGTGTGGTTGGCGAGTTTGAATAGTGCCATTCCATGTCTTCCCGTGACGCGATAAGCGTAAGAGTTTTCAACGTTTTGACAACTTTTATGTCATTTTTAGTAATGGCGGCTGACTCATAAACGATTCTAAAACACGCCCAACGCGGTATCGTTATAACGCAGTAGAATAGAGGCCCGAACTGAATGACATCAAAACCTTATATTGTCCGACTTCAAAAAAAAGCTGGTTCTCAATCAATTAATCGGAAAATTCTGTTTAATAAGTTTTCCCCGATGACTCTTCAAAACCACTGGACCCATTGGAAAATACTGATTTGATTCAAAGGGTAGAATTATGTTTTTTGGTCCCATTGTCAACATCTCAGGATCTGATGATGGGAGAAATCGAGAGAACTCCTAAAATATATTCGTAATAGGCATACATTTAGCGATCTTAGTATTCTGAGTAACAAGTCCAACAATTTCATTCAAAAAGTATAATTTAGTGAAGTGGAACTGATGATGATGTTGTGTGCAATTTATTCTAGTAGTACAAACGATAAAAACTGCATATTCAGCAAAATTCAGTTTCACTAGCCTTATCTGTGGAATAATTGTATTTTTCAGATGTCAAAACGTTAATAGCAAAGAAACGGACGAAAAAAGAGCGCAACGGAGAACGAAGGAATATAAACCAAAATAGCAAAATGAGGAGCGAGCGTGTGAAAAGAATCGTATTTTCAAATGAAGAATAGAGTCATACAAACGAAGGTACGTGTATGTTTGTGTATGTTGAACCAACTATATTTCTCAAAAAGGGAAAAGAGATTATCGGACCAGGCTAAACGTTGGGCTCTACCATCATTAAACAACTGAACTTTCGCAACAAGCAATGATTCCGCTTAAAAAAAAAATGATCTGTGTGGTTGCCGGGTCAGAATAGTACTACTCCATGTCTTCCCGTGGACGTCGTTAGAAGCGCCTAGGGAAATAAAGGCTTGTAGTACTGTTAAGCAATGGGCTTGCCACCTGTCACAATGCACGCAAAATGTTGTTACAGATTTACTAACAAGTTTTTAAGAGTTGTTGGTAATTCTGTAGTTTCGCCTACCCTACTCTGGGAATGATAGCGTGTTGTTAAAGTGGCAACAGAAATATACACTGTTAAAGTTACAACTCTCGGTCTATTACGATTCATGGGATACAGCCCGCTTACAGATAGACATACAGACGGATTGATGGCCTTTCATAATGGAAGTAAATCCTAAAACGATCGGTACACATTTTTTATGATAATTAACAGTGGAATTCATTGGTTAGGTTTCAGATTCTGTCAAGTGATTAACTTGTACAATAAAATATGATTACGTTATTGAAGCCAATTAGCCTGAACCAACATTAAACCAATGTAGGATTGAAGTACAGAGGCGGGTTACCAACGCTATCTCTTGACAAGAAGCCTACTTCCTAGTTCACAGTTACTTACCAAGAAATGGCGACGATAAACTGTCTCTGGACGTTTATTCTGCTTCGTTATTGCACGTTTTTCTTTGACATCGTTATAACGATGACAGCTCTGCTCTTATTGTGTGTACTGTGAATAGAGTGTAAGATCACGTGCAATGTACAAAATTTTATTTTTATAAAACATTAAACCTTGGTTACACCAGAACGTCATAGATGGCGTTAGCTGTCCTCATTCAGACATAAACATTTCGTTATAATTATAATGGAAACGTCTGCTTAGCAATAAGATTATTCATAATATATAGGCCGTCTTAAATACAATCATATTGCTTGAACCATACTTCACATAGTAATCGCAATTGTAGTACCAACTAAATACATTTTTCAAAATGGGAAAAGAGCTTATCGGACCATGCTTAGCGTTGGGCTCTGTCATCCTCCATAAACGACAGAACCCGCGCACCAAGCAAAGGTTCCGCTTTAAAGATAAAAAATAAAATAAAGTTGATCAGTGTGGTTGCCGGGTTAGAATAGTGCCATTCCATGTCTTCCCGTGAATATCGTTAGAGGCAACTAAGGGAATAAAGGCTTATATTGCTAGTTGATGGGCTTGCATTCTGTCACTATTACATTGGTAAACACCTTAGCCTGATTGTGGAAAAAGTGGTTACAGAATTAACAACAAGTCTTTTTAGAGTTGTTGGTATTTCTGTAGCTCCGCCTACCCCACTCTGGGAATAAAAGCGTGATGTTTTGTATGTTTGTATGTAAATTGATTAATTATCTGAATTCGGAAAGTTGAACCTTGTTAAATTATCTCAATGGAAAATATAAGTGTCGGCATTAATCCATTTATATCGGCGCCTCAATTTCAGTGGGTTTTTATATGTAAGAACGTTAATTTTGTCATAATTCTGTAACCACATTATGCACGATCAAGCTTAGATGTTTACCAGTAAATTAGTGACAGGTTGCAAGCCCATCGCCTAACTTATAGGTTAGAATGGCGATGATAAACTGTCTCTGGACGTTTATTCTGATTCATTATTGCACGTTTTTCTTTGACATCGTTATCACAATGATAGTTCTTATTGTGTGTACTGTGATTAGAGTGTTAGATCACGTGCAATGTACCTCTTTTTATTAATGATTAAACCTTAGTTACACCAGAACGTCATAGATGGCGTTAGCTGTGTCGTCATTTAGACATGAAAATTGCGTTAGAATAATAGAGTAAGGACCAAAAAGTTGGCCACGCTAACTCACTCAATTAAATTTTCTATGAAACTTTTCCGCTGTGACACGAAAATTAACCATACATTTGTAGGGATAATTTTCGTGTCACAACGGAACTTTTTTCACTTTTGTTGTTTGTATGGTTAACTACGCTTAACTATGGTCCAACTATTTGGTCCTTACCCAATATTGGAAACGTCTGCTTAGCGATACGATTATTCATAATATATGGGCCGTTTTAAATACTTGCTTGAATCATAATTTATATAGTAATCGAGATTGTAGTACGAACTAAATACATTTCTCAAATGGGGAAAAGGGCTTATCGGACCATGCTTAGCGTTGGGCTCTGTCATCTTTACCTCCAAAAACAACTGAACTCGCGCACCAAGCAAAGGTTTAGTTTTTACGATAAAAACTAGGATTTAGTTAATTTATATGGTTGCCGGGTTAGAATAGTGCCATTCCATGTCTTCCCGTGACTATCGTAAGTGGCGACTAAGGTAATAAAGGCTTGTAGTTGACGCTGAGCTGCAAGCCCTGTCACTATCACTATTACACTGGTCAACATCTTATGAAAAATGTGATTACAGAATTATCAACCAGTCTTTTTAAGGTTCTAGGTTTTTCTATCATAACTCTGCCTACCCCACTCTGTAAGGCTCGATGTTATGGATGTATGTATAATGAACAAGTTTTTGATTGCAGAAAGTTTAACCTTGTTCAATTAAAACGTGGTTCAATAAGTCCCGAGAGTAAGCACTAAAACAAGGTTTTATTGATAAAAATATTTTTTATTCATCAACGTAGTCTCCTCCAAGAACGATACAGTCCTTCCAACGCTATATTAACTTTTATTTCACATGCGTGTAAAACGATTAGTCTTTTGCTTCAAAATAAACCTCCGTTGCTGCGATAACTTCACTATTCGAGTCAAATTTCTTACACTAGCGATTTTTATTAGGTCTGTTAACAGCCAATGCCTCTATTCTACTGCTTTAAAATGATATCGTATTTGACGAGTTTTAGCATCGTTTTTAAATCGACTGCCAATATTATTAATGACATAAGAGTTATCTAACCGTTGACAACAAGGAAACAAGTCAAAGACGATATCGTTATTACCGTGTAGAATACCACCGCTGTAATCGCTGGGGGCCAATTGTGGCGAATTAAGGGATCATCAAAGGAAGAAGGGAAATCTTTAATTTTGGCAATCGTTCTTATGGACTTGTGACAAGGCGCGTTGTCCTGATGAAACACCACTTTATTTTTGTTAATTTGTTGCCGTTTATCCACAATCTCATACTCCAATTGTTCCAATAAGCACATGCAATAGTCACTATTTATATTTTGCCCCTTTTCAAGGTAGTCGATGAAAAGTATTCCATGCGCATTCCAAAATATAGACGCCATAACCTTACCGGCCGATTTCTGAGTCTTTGGCCGCTTCGGGCGGCTTTCACCAGCCGCTCTCCACTCCACGGACTGGCGATTGGATTCCGGAGTGAAACGATGTATCCATGTTTCATCTACTATTGTTACATACTTACGTGAAAAATCATTTTTATTACGATTCATCAGCGATAAACATCGCTCTGAATCATTGATACGTTGTTCCTTTTGATCAGTTCACCCACTTGGAAAAAAAACTTTTTCATGGCCATATTTTTATGTAAAATTGTGGTAACCTTACCAGCTGAACTCTTCACTATCTCGGCTATCTCGCGTACTTTTACCTTCCAATCTTCCATTACGTTTTTTAAGACTTGGTTAATATTTTGTTGAGTCACTGCTTCATTTCTACGACCTGAGCGTTCCCCATATTTTCGACATACCACCAACAAATGGTTGCTTTAGAGGGAACTGATCCCTTATATAAGCCATTGCAGGGCCTCTATTCTACTGAGTTATAACGATATCGCGTTTGACTCGTTTTCAAATCGTTTATGTGACAGTCGCCATTATTGTAAATGACATAAGAGTTATCAAAACGTTGACAATACGAAAACACGTCAAATACGATATCGTAATTACCGTGTAAAATCCCAGCCCTGTGCTTCAACGGTATTTTTTCCCATTAAAAAACAATGTTTTATAAACACGCGGAACTCGATTTTTTCAATTACAAGCGTAGCGTTACTTAAATGTCTGCAAAATCAATAATATTTTATTGTTTTTTTATCATCAATATGTTATTGTTCCATTTTTTTTAATAATGGCTATTACTTTTTAAAAATCAAAAGAGACTTTAGTATATGCGCCATTTCCAAGTTAATCTCGGGACTTATTGAAAGATCTAGTATACCAATAAAAACGTGTCGGCATTTACTTGACTTGGATAATTATAGTCAAGTAGAGGTAGGTAAACAGCAATAATATCTTAGCTAACACTGAGCTCAGAAATATCTGATTGATATTATGGTTGATGGGTTTTTATTAAAACTCTATTAAAACAATGATATTTGGAATGAAACAGTAATACTTTATTTAAAAACACATTTAAGTATGCATTTTGCCACATCTGCTTCTGCCCTGTCGCTTGATCAACCCACCTGAACAAGAAAAAGAAAAAGGTCAATGTTATGGTATTCTATTTCGACATATTCTTATTTGGTCCACATTCAACGTTATTTTAACTGAAAAAAAATTGCATTGGTAATGGGGTATTAGTATTTTTTTATTTGTTATGGTGAAAAGTTAAATAATAATAAATAAGTCTCTCAACCAAAACAATATAGACGTAAGTGCAAAAAAAAAAATTGAGATTTTGATGTCTTATCTCAAGTGGTACTATACCGTGGGTAAAAAGACAGAACTATAAACCCAACGGTTACCGCTAGTGATTGTCATAATTTATTTATTTTCACGTTTGAGTTCTATTACTGTTGTGAGGGACGGCAAAGATACACAGACTTAAATGTAAAGTTATGACAAGCATTTTTTTATATTATTGATGAAATTGAGTAATGTCTCATTAGTACAATAAAAGTGCGTCTTTGCTTTATCAAAAAATCGAGAGCTACACTGATAAACATCTAGACATACTACTGTATCTCTAGATGTTTTTCAAATTTGTCAAAAAACACTAGAATAAAAAAAGCATATGTGTAAGTCATGACCTTTTTTGAAAAGTTTTTATATCCTTTTGCTTTGTCAAACTAAAGGTTTGTAGTAAAAATATTAAATAAAATAAGGTAAAAAACCAATTTCGTACGGTTTATAGGACAATAGGCATAGAATATATGCTGAATTGGAGGTCAAGCAATGTTGGGCTTACCAGTAATGATATCTAATTAAATGGAAGTTGTATGCATGCAGAGTATGGCCCCGGCGGATTATTATATTTGTCACAATCTGTGTCATTTTACAATCTTTTATCAACTTGGAGCGATTGAGCTGAAATTTGATAATACCTTATTAACTTTTATGACAATACAATAGTGTAACGGAAGGAAGCAGTTAAAAAGTGGCGACAGGATCTCCGCTATACTTAACGTAGACCTACCGTGTAAGGACTCATTAAATTGGTCTCGATATACAGTAGTCAGTCAGGCACATTCAAAGCATGCTTCAAGCTTTCTCTAAGTTTTTATGAATAAAAACCGGTAAACGATATATCTACGTTTGCTTTTATTTTGTTTACTTTACATATATACATACAAACATAACGTCATGCCTTCATTCCCAGAGTGGGGTAGGTAGAGCTACAGAATAACAACAACTCTAAACTTGTTGATAATTCTGTAACCACATTTTCCACCGTCAGGCTAAGATGTTGTTTACCAGTGTATTAGTGGCAGATTGCAAGCCCATCGCCTAATAGTACTACAAGCCTTTATTCCCTTAGTCGCCTCTTACGACATCCACGGGAAGACATGGAGTAGCACTATTCTAACCCGGCAACCACACAGGGGTTATATATGTAAAGTTATACATATGCTCACGCTTGCCTATGCATTTTTCAGATCATCTGGAATCAGCGCCCGCTTCATTTGCTGTGCGTGTAGGTTACATTACAATACATTTATATGTAGAAACGACTGTTTGTAATGTAACTAAATACAGCTCTGCTGTGCCACCGTCAACAACACCTCCGTCGTCGAAGCTGTCGTAACGTTCCTGCCACTTTCAACGATGCCAATGCGTGTACTACTACTTACGTCAATAATTTACTGATGTACTAACCATTACCTATAGTTTTTGAAGCGACCGCACAAAAACCTCTTATGTTGTGTTTAAATCAAACATGTGTGTATTTTTATAAATATTTGTATTATTTCTATATTGTATTTTTGACATTCAGGCTGTAGAAATTGTGCTAAGTACCTATATTTTTTTTAGTGCTTTATTTTTATTTTACAATTATGTACTTTTTGCTTTTGTACACTGACATTATTTGACTTTTACATTTTTTTATTTGTTTATTTACACTGACGATCTTATTGTGAATTCATTATAACTACGCGACATATAATGTTAATTCCAATACGAAATAAATGACTATCTACCTACCTGGTCATCAACTGTAAATAACAAATGTAAATTAAACTAGAAATAAAACTGTACCTAATATATCTATAGAACTATGTAATCATAATGAAAACTAATAAATTATATGTATGTAAAAGACCGCTACCAGATGGCATTGCTTACAATACTTGGTTAATTATTTTTCTTAATTTATAATGTATCAATAGGAGACATAAATTCTATTTCGTAAAAGATCTTGTGCTACGTGAACCATAACTACTCGTCGATAGTCGATAAAATACTATGTTCTATCCCTATGACATTTATATTTTTGCCATGAGAATTCCGCCCTTCGTGTTTATTATTGACGACTTAATAGCCGATGCAATAATTATGATAAAGGCACATTTAATTATGTAAGTACATGTAAACTATTTATTGCACGTAAAATGAACAATTACAAATATTATTTTACATAAACGTAAGATTTACATGTACAATGGCGAACTTATCCCATTAAGCAAGCTCTTTTAATTAACCTGATTATTACTAAGCAAACTATACTATACTACAATTTACAAGGATAGGCAACATTACGAATATGGGCACAATATTATAAGCATGCATCAGCTGCGTTTTATTTTTATTTTAATCGCACTTTTGCACATTACCCTTAATGAATTAAGTGTAATGTGCAGATGTGCGATTAAAATTGTAAGAAAATGCAGCTGATTCCACCTTTTACCTAGATTTTCAGACGTTTGTAACTTTATTCCCGTAGAAATGCAATCATTTGCATGCAGTAATTTGTTTTTAAATTAATTATGCACAATATGCTGTTTTTTAAGGTTCCGTAGTCAAACTAGGAATCTTTATAGTTTCGCCATATCCCTCCGTCCGTCTTCAGCCTAGCTCAGAGACTCTTAGGTCCTAGAAAGCTAATTGGGCATGAATATACATATTAGTCACGCCAACAAAGTGGTAAAATAAAACGTAGAAAAAATATTTTACGTGTGCTTCCCCTACCCATAATTTGGGGATGTTTTTTTTCTCGTCTACCCCATTGCGGGTTTGTGAAAACAATTTTTGGATTAAGTGATCCGTTTATTAAATATTAAGTCAAGCCCCCCCCCCCACCCCTCCCTCATTACAAGTACTAAAAATCTTTAATGAAAGCGCATGGAACTGATTTCTAGAAATCTAGAATGTCAAGTAAATCTAAAACGGCACCAAATTACATTAAATAGAAGATTAGTTATTACCGTGATACAGTTTATAACTAGTACGGGGAGTAAGGAACAATATCACACTCATGTTTTTAAGATAAACACAATTAATAAATGATTAATTATAAGCTAAAATGTTCCTGTATTCTGTTGAGTTTTTAATAAATAAATTATTATTATTATTATTATTATGTTGTTTTTTTAAGTTTGTAGTACGCGGCTTCGGAACCCTACACTGAGCATGGTCTGACATGCTCTTGCCAGTTTTTTGTTTCTTATGTTATCTCCTACAACGATTTGTAAAGTATTTTTATTGGACATCGAATGTTGAAGTTTGTTAAGTTGGCAACGGTTTCTGCTAAGAATACTTTACACACTTTTTTCAGGAACTTCTTCAGAAACCAACTAACGAAATTAAATGCATACAAAGCCAAAACAATAATTTTATTTCTCTATAAAATAGACGATTAAAATATTATTGCATAAGAAATCCTCTGCCACACCGATACAGAATTTAGTTAGAACTTTCCGATATTTTAATTATTTCAAGGTATAGCTGTCATTAAAACTTAAATAACCCCTTAACTACTTACCATAATGAAAAGTTAAAACCATGTTCAGGTCAGGTATATAATTTACTTTCTTATGCTATAATATGAACGAACAATTAATTGCCAAAGTAAGACATTTGCGCAATAATCGAAGTAATAGGGTGTGGGCAAAAGCATTATCACTTGCAAATCCCATTTTATTTTAGATGACCGGCCGTTTGTCAATAGATAGGTAGATTTATTAAAAAGAAACATATTTTTTGTTTCATAATATTCTTAAGTGTATCAAAGTTGAAATATAAAAATATTGACACATGGACTGGACTGAAACTCAAATTTTTTTTTTCATTAAACCCGTACTTGTGGGGTATCTATGGATAGGTCTTCAAAAATGATATTGAGGTTAGTAACATCATTTTTTTCTAAACTGAACAGTTTGCGCGAGAGACACTTCCAAAGTGTTGAAATGTGTGCCCCCCCCCTGTAACTTCTAAAATAAGAGATTGATAGAACTAAAAAAAATATATGATGTACATTACCATGCAAACTTCCACCGAAAATTGGTTTGAACGAGATCTAGTAAGTAGTTTTTTTTAATACGTCATAAAAACATTGATCAAAGCTACAACGAACTTTTGTATTATGTTACTTGCTGCTACGGAACCCTTCATGGGCGAGTCCGACTCGCACTTGGCCGCTTTTTTTATTTTCCGAACCATATGTTGGCGAGATGGCGGGACGACTTGGACGCGTTTAAAAGCGAATGGCGGGAGCATGCATTCAACCGGGACGAATGGCGAAAAAGAGGAGAGGCCTTTGTCCAGCAGTGGGACACCAAAATAGGACAAAAAAAAATCATGTTGTTGATCTATTATTTTATACTTAAAAACTAAATAATACTATTTATACCTTAGAATGACCTAGAACTTTCAATGATGCTGCATCATAGTAATATTCAATTTACGATGACTATGAGTCCTCTACTGAGTGACGTAACTATACAACATTTTGTAATTTATCATCGTCAGGTTGCATTCGAAGATGAGATATCTCTTAAAAGGGCTAAATGATTTTTTAAAAACCTTGCTTAGAACCATCCCGAATTCGATCAACAATTACTACTAGATTCAATGTCCCATTCAAAATCAAAGTAAAAAAGTGACCGTGTTGCTTATACTTATAGCTATATCTGTATAACCTTCTAAATTAACTTAAAATATACCTTAAGTCTAAGCAACAAAGATCGCGTACTATCAGAAATATGAGCACAATCTTATTTTGTGCTCATAAATTCTCTGGCCGTTTTCAGAGCTGTCACGTTGAATCTAGAAGGGTATATGGATAAGAACCAAATAGTTGGCCCATAGTTAAGCGTAGTTAACCATACAAACAAAAAAGTAAAAACAGCTTCGTTGTGACACGAAAGTTAGCCATACATTTGTATTGATAATTTTCGTGTCACAACGGAGCTTTTTTCACTTTTTGTTTGTATGGTTAACTACGCTTAACAAGAGAGTCTTTCTACAGTCAACACACGTTAGACTTAATCATGAATACTCCTTTATTTACTTGAGGGGTTAAAAATAAACATGGGCATTTTTTTTTAAAGCATTCGAGATAAACGGGATTTGAATTCAACAGTTTGGAATTAATGTTACCAAGAGTGCATAGTCAACCAAGAGAGGCATGGAACACTAAAGCAACCTGAAGCTCTTACTAGTGTGCGTCAGCGAGCGATGGTGTACTCGTACTTCACACAGCTTGATTTGACCTCATTACTTTGCAACATAATGGCAATGTGTTGAATAAAATAATAGTAGTTAGGGTGCGGGAACCGGTTATTAGCCCAGATGGTGCCAAGGTAACTTACGTTCAAAAATTCAATATACATTCCTGCATGCAAATATTTCTTTCATCTCTTTATGTCAAAAATATTTAAGTATTTTTTATAAAAAAGATACGATGAAATGAGTTTTTCGTAACTTATATAATAACTGTAAGTTCATACCCGCCCTTATAGTATTTTGAGTTTATAGAAACGGCTTTGGAACCCTATACTGAGCATGTTCGGACATGCTCTTGCACGGGTTTTATAAAAGTGCAGATGATATCTAAACAGACAGAAATATAAACATATTATTAAGATGTTTAATAAATCAATGCCAAGATATTAAACATTAAGTATGTTAAGTACCAATTTCACCATACGATGTTTAAATGTCAATCGTCTGTTAGTTCATACATGCAGCTGTTAAAATATTTGAACTAACATTTGATTAACATTAAACATCGTATGGTGAAATTGGTACTAAGGTAAAATTGGTACTTAGTGTCACATTATTTCTTATTTCAACTCTAATACAAAGGGGATGAAATAATTGAAACAATAGTTCTTACTGGGCGCGCATAACTTTAAAAGAGGTCTTCATTGAAATAGAAAGTGAAATTCCTGATGCAGTATCTAACACACCTGTATTGCAACTACACAGGTGAGACATAACATAAAGGAAAACCCATTTATCGAAGCAGGATGACATCATTTTTAACTGTCCAACTTGAAAACGCTTAGGTGTAGTCTCACTACACGGCAGTATAGAATAACTTCGCTCAGTACCCTTACCATGAGTTACAGTACTGTATTCGCTAGCGAGTCGAATGCTTTGTCTCTTACAGCACTATTATTTCTAATAGAGTGAGAGGCACCAGAGCATTCGACTCTCTAGCGAGTACGATCGTCGATCACTGTAACCCGTGGTAAGGGATCAGTGTGATACGGACATATTTTAAAGCAATTTACTCACGGGCTTGGTTGTAATAGTATTTTTTGGACAAATTTAGGGACTCTGTCGCTGGATTTTTTAGTATATTTGATAAATGATGGATCAGTAGGATATACAAACATACATACATAACATCACGCCTTCATTCCCAGAGTGGGGTAGGCAGAGCTACAGAAATACCAACAACTCTAAAAATACTTGTTGATAATTCTGTAACCACATTTTGCACAATTAGGCCAAGAAGTTTACTAGTGTATTAGTGATAGGTTGCCAGCCCATCGCCTAACAATACTACAAGACCTTATTCCCTTAGTCGCCTCTTACGACATCCACGGGACGACATGGAGTGACACTATTCTAACCCGGCAACCACACGGGCTATAATAGTAGGATAAAATGTTATCATAATCTCATAATAAAGATTATAATAAATTCGATAGCAAATAACATGCATGAAAATACAAAACGAAAGAAAAAAACGATAACCAATAACTTAGAAGTACACAAATATAAAAGGAAGTACATACATACATACATAAAGTCACGCCTTCATTCCCGGAATGGGGTAGGCAGAGCTACAGAATTACCAACAACTCTAAAAAACTTGTTGATAATTCTGTAACCACATTTTGCACAATCAGGCTAAGATGTTTACTAGTGTATTAGTGACAGGTTGCAAGCCCATCAGGTTGCATATTAAAAGGAAGTAATAATCGATTATTCATAAATATATCTCTTATCTTACTAATATAATTTGTTACTCTATCACACCAAAACGGTTGAACGGATCTGTTTAAAATTTGGCACAGTCATAGATATATTCCAGAATAAGCACATAGGCTACTTCTTATCCCGAAAGATTGGACAGTTCCCATGCGAAAAGCGATAAACCACTTTTACGCAGACAAATCCGCGCGCAAAAGGTAATCAATTTTATACCTAAATGCTTTAACAATTTATAAAAGATTCTATAAATCAATAATTATGTACCTAAGTATGTATTTCTCTATATAAATGTTGTCTAGTACCCATAATACAAGGAAGAGCTTAGTGTGGGAATAGATCGTGAGATGGTCCCCATTTATTTATTTCAATAAATATTTATCTTTTTTAATGTTTAAATTATGGACGTGCACACAAAAAAATATTTCATAAAGCTTTAATAACATGTTCAAAAACATACACTAGTAAACATCTTAGCCTGATTGTGCAAAATGTGATTAAAGAATTTATCAACAAGTTTATTAGAGTTGTTGGTAATTCTGTAGCTCTGCCTAACCCACTCTGGGAATGAAGGCGTAACTATATGTATGTAAGCAAGAATGTTACTTGACCCATAGAACATAGGCTCGTAATCTATATACAGGTTGATTATGGACCTCTAAAAACAAGCGCTCTGTATATGTACGTTGAAATTGAACTAGCACAATGTACTGCGAGAACCTTATATTTATATTAATTTAAAAATACTATATTCCTTACTTGTGATACAGCCTTAAAATGCAACTGCACACATTAGACGTCTCTACGCTAGTTACTATGTTAATCGCATAGGTGTGCAACTTGTTATAGATGTGTGTGGGTGCCGGAGATAACTCTTGCCGGAATATGCAATCCTAGTACCTTTGGCACCAAAACGGCCTTCAATACTACCCTTGACCGAGACGGGGTTGAGCGCCGCACGTTCTAAATTTATCTTGCTTTAATGGTGTTTAAGTATTCGTGATCCGCTCATGATACTCGTATCGTTGGAGCTGAGATGCCCGTCTCGGGATACGTCAAAGTAAATGTCTTGACGTTTAGAACACTGTCATTTTTGACGTATCTTGAGACAAGCTTTAAAGTCCAGATCGGTTTATTAATACGAGTCTAAGTCGTTATTTCGTCGTCGATACTTTTCTGATACCCAACTCTTGCGAAAGTTACATAACTTGAGTTCAATATTTTCAACGGTCTAAAATTAGATAATAACTTATACATTATGTTTTGTTAAGAGCTATTAACTTGAGTTCAATATTTCCTGAACGGTAAACGGTCTAAAATGTGATGATAACTTATAAAATATGATTTGTTAAGAGCTATATTATGATACCTCACTCGATGTTGTAGTGTAAAATAAAGCACTTCAAATACGATATCATTTTTACCGTGTAGAATTTCGACCCTGATCTGGGCCAAGATTCTACACGATAATAACGTTATCGTATTTGACGTGTTTCCGTATTGTCAAAGTTTTGATAACTCTTATGTCATTTACAGTAATGGCAGCCGAGTCCGAAACGATTCTAAAACATTTCAAACGCGATATCGTTACTGAGATTCTACACGGTCAAGGTTTTGATAACTCTTATTTTCTTGACAGTAATGGCAGCCGAGTTAAAAACAATACCAACGCAATATCGTTTTAACCTGTAGAACCGAGGCCCTGTAACAAGCGTGTGCAATAAGTATTATTGGGGAGGCACGGGCTATTTTTAAACTGGATGCACCAGGATAGGATGAAGCTGTGAGGTGTGCTGGAAATATAACAATTTCACTTATTACAATCGGGACCTTAATTTTTTTTACATTAGTATTTCCCAACAAAAGTGTACATCTTTAAGGACAAAATTTAAGAAACATAGTTTTTTTTTCATTTCGTCTCGAAAATTAGTCGTACATGTGGATACGTTAATTTTTGGGACAAAATGGAAAAGTTAAAGTTCCTTAACGATGTACACTTTTTTTTTTAAATCTCATCATTACATATAAGAAAAGGGTAGCATAGAGCTTGTATCATGGATGACACGGAGAGTGGCCTTAGGAGTTTTTTGAAGGCTCATAGGAGATTCGTCCAGTTTGAATTAATATCTAATGGGGTATGATACTATGGCAGAAAGTTTTAAAACTATAAAAAAACTAAAAAAAAAAAAAAAAATTTAACTCGTGAAGGATTCGAACCTTCGTCTCCGATGGTTTTATTTTCGACGCTCTTCGCAGCTGAGCTAACGAGTCTGATACCCCTCCGGCTAAAATTGCAGCCGCTTGGCTAAAAATGACGTCACTGTTATTCCGACAGAGTCTAGGTATTACACTTGTGTGCGTGAATTAAATCTAGGGTTTGCTTATCGGAGCTATCTGATTTATGTTCTTCTCTTTCTATCTAATGAACATCAGATCTCACTGCTTCATTGAAAGCAAATCCATGATGGCCTCCATTACCCCTACCAGTTCTTGAATGTGCTCCAGCCACACATATGCAATCCGTACTAAGGAAAACGATGCAGAAATTCAATGCACCGCTCTCCGTTTTATGCATCCCTGGTGACTCCTGGCGTTTTTCTCGAACCCGGTCAATACTTACGCGTTGCGTACCATCCATCCCTGCGCTTAGCACTTGCGTGATAGATAACAATGTAATTATTTGCAAAAAAAACATCGGAACAAACCAACAAAGTTTTCACTATTTTATCAAGTGTCTCAGGAACCCATCAAGTCTAGGTCATGTCATGTCATAAATAATTTAAAGTAGGTGATTGCGGCAAGAACAAGAATTGATGCTACATTGTTTTTTCTGTTATAAGAAGGCGCCGAGCGTCCAGTGGCGCCCTCATGACTTCTATTGTTTTCTAATATACTGAAATCTTACAGCGGTTCTCTGTTGAACAAACGAACACACAATATAAAGCATACATGAAACAGTTTCATAACCTTCATAACCTTCGTATAGTCAAAACATCTTAAGTGGTTAACATCGTATAATGAAATTGGTACTTCTCCACTCATTAAAACCATATTGCTTCTGGCATGTTATGGTTTTGTTTTTAACTCCGCCATTACTGTCAAGTAAATAAGAGCAATATTTACTTTGACAATGATGACATGTCAAAAAAAATAATGATTTAAGTCGAATAGAGTCGCTTTGTCGTTGAAAAGTAATTTTACTTGCATAACAAATAGTACATTATTGCCTAGGTGCGGATAGTAAGGGTTACCTGACTAGGTGGTTAGCAGGCCAAGCAATAGCCAGGCCAAATGCACAATTAAAGTATTTGTAAAAAAAATATCGACGAATTGAGAGACAATCTCCTTTTGAAAACTACAAGACAGTATTGAGAACTCACAATGACTCGCCGCCCGCCACCGCACTGTGCGCCGCCCCAGCGCCGCCACCTTTTATTAAATTGGGTGTATGGGATTTTTGTCATGGTCAATTTGATTTTACAGGCAATATCATTTTAAATAAAAAATGGACATGGACGGAAAGTGTTTTCATATATATTTTTTACTTCTAGGAGTAAATTGAGGCACTTTCCATCCTTGTTTCAATCGGAAAAGGGTTCTTTCCGAGCATGTTTGAGGAATAGTAGTTTACTCACCAAGGGGAGTAAGGCACGGATTACTAATCGAGTGTGCATTTACGGCCCGACGCAAAACGGAGGGCCGCAAACCACACAAAATCAGTAATCCGTACTTACCCTCGAGTGATATATCGCACTTTTAGAATTAAAGTGACCTAATTTAAACATTTCCAGCTTTCGATTTTGTGTCATAAATTTAGTACTATAGAGACCTAAGTCGAAATTCAAAATATGTGGATTAGGTTAGGTTAGGTTAGGTTAGATGCGATATGTATACTGCTTAGGGAGCAACCACACCGGAGCTTAACGGAGCGTAAATTACGGTCCGTCAAAATTGACGCCATTAATTAGTATGACTCAGTCGTGGCGTAAACATCTTTTGTTTACGCCACGACACCGTATTTAACGTGTCGGTGTGGTCGTTCCATAAGGAATCCATTGTAACTTTAGTTATATATGTCTATAATTATAAATATAACAAACTATTTAAAAAAATAAGTTTGGAAGACTTCGACGTAAGGGAAGAAACATGCTAGAAAAGCATGAAACAACTGAAGGAGTTACACTACAGTAAGTTTTGTTGATTAAACGGCCCTCTCTTGTCTAGATAGATATTGGATACTCGTAAACTAGTGGATGGCCTGAATTACTTTGCAACGTCCATATTTACTAACTGATGGCATTAGTTTTTTTTTAAACATTACTTTTTGATATTGCAGTGAATGTTCGATTTCGGCAGATAGACAAAAAGTAAAATGGGATTATTTTAAAGTTTTCCACGTTGTTAATAGCTATTTCCCTAGTCTCCTACAAAAAATGTTGTTCTGAATATTTCATTTAGTTGCCTCTACTTATCACTAAATGGCGATCGCTATTGTCGCTGCAAGGGTTACAAGAAAGCAAGTGACAAGTGCTGACGAGGTGACAGCTAATAATTTATTCTTTCTCATATAAAACTGGTCCATTATAATATCCATTAGGTCACCGGATATCTTAAGTTTAATTAAAAATTAAAATAAAACATTCCGTCCCAATTGCTTTATCCATTTGGGAGCTACGATGGGAGACACATACAGACAGACACACACAGACACATATATACATTCACAGTATTACACAGGTAAGCACGTCAAACTTAATATATAACCATTATTTTTTGTCGGGGAACTAAAATGGATCAAACAGCAAGATTTCATAAAGTGACTGTAATTACAGTGAACTAGATGGCGCTGCCGGTTGATTCTATCGCGCAATCGTTTGTTCCTTCAGGGAACATAAGTAAAAAGTGTGAGTGGTTTGTTCCATCCCAGTACTTACATACAAACATAAATTTTTGGTTATCGGGGGGTGCACTTACGTGGACGCCCCGATCGTAAACGATAAATGACGGTTTTTCTGTTGTGGAACCATGAACGAAATGATAAACGCTCAGAGGCGCTAACCAATATGCGTTCACTAGCTAGCGTTTCGATTGGTTTGGTTTTTAAACCGATCACGTCATACATAAAGTTACGTGATCTACTAGTGACGCGATTGATTTAAGAACAAAACGAAACGAATCGCTAGTTAGCGAACGCATCTTAGCTAGATCCTCTCGGGCCCGAGCCAAGATGCAAACGCAACTAACGTTTTTCTTTTCTATCGCTCAAAATGTATGGAATGACAGTTAACAACGTGGTTTATCGTAACGCAAGAGAATGTCATCCCGTACATTTTGAGTAATAGAAAAGAAAAACCTTAGAAGCATTTGCATCTTGGCTAGGGCCCCTGGGCCTCTATTCAACAGCGTTATAACGATATCGTTTTTGACCTGTTTCCGTATTGTCAACGTTTTGATAACTCTTATGTCATTTACAATAATGGCGATTGTGACATAAACGATTCTTAAACGGGTCAAAAACGATATCGTTATAACGCAGTTGAATAGAGGCGCTGTTTACTTTCCAACAATAACAGTTACAGAAATGTCGGAAAAAGATAGAGGGGGTGTTATAATTTAAGTTTTAACATTGTGTTATCTCATGTGTCTGGACCACGGATAATCTGCCAAACGGATAAACCGATTATGATTTAACTTTTAATATTTAAATCAAGAGGACTGTGTTTTTTTTTTTCGTGCAAAATGCGATTACGTATTTTTCCCCTTAAACGTTGTAAATTTTTTACGATTTCTAAATATTGTGGGTAGGTAGAGCCGCAGAAGTACTTAACTAACAACTGTAATAAACTAAATGATGATTCTGTTACCACATTTTTAAATACATTGTAGATACACTAGTAAACTTCTTGGCCTGATTGTGAAAAATGTGGTTATAGAATTATATAGGTAAACAAGTCTTTTTAGATTTGTTAGTATTTCTATTGCCTACCCCACTCTGGGAATAAAAGCGTGATGTTATGTATGTATGTATGTTGTACATAGTTATTAAGAAAAACAAGGTCGTTTTCCTTTACAAGAAACTATTTATTGGAAAGAAACAAACGAAAAAACAAAACGGGAAACGTACAAACCTAGTTTTTCATGAGAACAAGAAAACATTTAAAAATCGTGAAAATCGTATTAGATTAAGGGGATGAGAAACTTTATCGTCAGGAATTAAATTTAAAGGGTTATTTTTGAAAAATATGCTATTTTAGCATCGTTTCACAGTAATCTGTTCTTTTAATATCGTTAGATGACAGTCGGTAGTCGCCATAAATTTTGGGGGTTTATATCTATCATAATTAGTTACCTATACAAATTCGTGCGTTAAAAAGAAAAGTGACTATATTCAAAATGGGCTAATTCTTCAGGACAAGCGTTGAGAGTTTTGTACACGTTTTATAAAAGATGATTTTCTTAAGCGACTTAAGTGACAATTCTTAATATTTTATTATATTTATACCAATTCTTTTATTAAACAATCTTGAAAAAAAAAACATAAAAACGTGGATTTATACTAAATGGGGATGTTTCTGGCGATGGGAAAGAACATATTCACTATCACGTCGATACCTCCCCACGTCACTCTAATGTTGAAGGTAGGCATTTCCTATTGCACGCCACTTAGGTCAATATATAGATCTTTTCCTCCAATAACAGCTAGCAACAATGCTTTCGTCAGATCAGGATTTTCCCAAGTTGCCGGCCAAATATTTTCTACCTCAGTTTTGATTAATGGATTTCCTTAATAAATAGCCATGTGAAAATGTTCACCAATCTAACTATAAATAAATAAAAAACACTATTTTAATAGTACAGAAAAGTTACATTATTCGAAAACTGACTCTTTCGAAGAAAATACTACAGCAATTTACAAATCTCGCTAGATGGCACTGCCTGTCGTTAAGATCGCGCAATCGTGCCGGTAATATTTATAATTATGAACAATGTTACTTTATGAAAACATAATCAAAAAGGTACACGGACTCTATTAAATTCCGACGTTAACGGAGGTTCATGGTGTTGATTATAAATATGTCTCGACAATGCTCCAAACGGATAAACCGATTATGATTTAGTTTGTTTTATTTACATTAATATTATACTCAAAATGTACAGTTTACTTCGGCTCCCATTACTATCAAGTAAATAAGAGCTATAAAAATATTAAAATATGATAAAATTACAAAACTTATGGTTTTACCAAGTCGTGTAGAGCCCACAGAAGAATAAAGAATAAACGCAAGTAACTTTACTAGAAGGTAAGCTTAACGAAAAGCCATGTGATCTACCAGTGACGTAATTGGTTTAAAAACCAAACGAATAGAAACGCTAGTTAACTAATTAACGAACGAGCGTTTAGTATTCGTTGCAACCGCCTGTTGACTGATAAGCGTGACAAAGATTTACTTTAAAAGCATACTTAGTAACAACTTTTCCAATCTAAATAATAAGTGTATGTTCCCATAATATACAATTTAAGCTTTGAAAGCATCATTCCTATACAATAAACTAAATATCACTTCCTAGGCTCTCGATATGAAATACTGGCAATACAGACCGTGACGTCCTAGGTCGTCAACTGCCTTCCCACAACGAGAACAAGGATGCGGCTCGCAATCTTTAAAACCGCGGTGGAGGCACACTGCAGCTCTTGAAGTATTATAATCTGTTACCCAAGAGTTTGCAAAGGGAGAGAGTGCAGCTACTCTGGCTAGGAAACTGTCAATAAACGGACATTTTCGGATGAATTTTGACTATTTTTCAAAATATTTCGATAGGAAATTTTGACAGAAATTAGGTCCTATGCCGCTTGACTAACTTTTTCAACTGGAAAAACATCCCTGGATTACGGACACGCCAAGCATCCTCTAAAATGGACAAACTCGACAATTTCGGTGGGGTTAGACAATTTTTGAGTCCCACTGATGAGGGTGATTGTGGTGTTAATGATAGAGAGGAAAGCTGGGAGTGCCAAGTTACTAGTAGTACTAATGCCAAGCCCACCGTACTTAACGGGGAGGATTGCTTGAGGCCAACTGTTAGTGAAGGTGAAGTCAGAAAAACGGTCTATAAGTGTGCGATGGTCCCCTAAAACTGAAGAAGTTTTTCCTCCTAAAGTGCCGTCATCTAAATACCAGATAATTAAGTCTGAAACGAGATGGCTTATGAAAGGGATGTTAGCGAGACTGATAATAACAGATTGACGATTGCATAACTTTAAGTAGTTTTATGTATCCATTTTCTTTGATTAGTATTTTTATCATATTGCCAGACTAAATCAACTCAAAATAACGCAAAATATAAGTGATTAAAAGTATTGCTTTTAAAAAGTGACTAATTTTAGGGTTAGCTACGCCATCTATCTGTTTGTTTGGAGTTCGTTGCAACTACTTGTTAACTGATAAGCGAGATGTGACAACGTTTGACTTGAAGAACTTTTTGCGTTATATTGCAAATAGCAACGTTTCCAATCTAAAGCATAAGTTTATGTTTCGATATACCATTTCAGCATACAAAAAAACGCGTTTAGCGTTTCAGCCTCATTCTTATAAAATTAACTAGATGTCGCTACCTGTTCCCGATCACGTACATTAACGTAGTAATAATTAATTTTGCCTTTTTTGATTGGTATTTTTTGACCTTTCATGAGATTAAATTTATGATTCCATAATACAATTTTAGCTTTGAAAACGACACATTATGCGCTTAGATAAAATATACAAAATGTCGCCACCTGTTATTGATTGCATACACATACTTAAGTACTTTTATTATGCAGTTTTTTTGATAAGTATTTTTTATCCTAATGCTAGACTAAATGAACCCAAAATAATGCAAATTATATCTAAGTGATTAAAAGTCTTGTTATAAAAAAGTGACTGCTTTAAGGGTTAGCAACGCCATCTATATATTTGTTTGGAATTCGTTGCAACCACCTGTTGACTGATAAGCGTGATATGATTATGTTTTTCTTCAAGAACATACTGAGGAAAACAACTACCTTTAAAATATAAAGCATTATACAATTTAAGCTTACCGACCAACGCGTTATCCGTTAAAGCATCATATCTATAAGATTAACTAGATGTCGCTACCTGTTCTCGATTGCGTACCTTTAAGTAGTAATTTTTATACATTTTCTTTGTTTGGTATTTTTTTAGTTATAATCTAAATTCCAAAATCAAATACCTCGTATTTACAGTCACGAACTTTAATTTAGGACCCATCTAAGGTCGAATTTCGTCTGGCAAACTTATACCATTAAGAGCTACTGAGATATTATTATATGAATACAGTTGGTAATGTTCGAAATCGCGTTGTTGTTTATGTATTCCTAGGGGCAACTGCCCTCATCTATGCAAATCTGACGTAACGGAGAGGAACGATCCTATCCGATTTTTTCTGACATTTTGATAGAAGTAGAGAGCGGGAACAGTTTCTGACAGACAGCTACTTAACTTCTCAACTAGTTTTATATTTCAATTTGTGGCATTTGATATATGATTTGAATAAAAAGTGTGCACTAAGTAGGGTATTCAATAAAAATAAAAACTAGTAATCGCTCGCATATGTCAGTCCCACGGAAAGCTTTCCAAATTGAATGGCAGTGCTCTACGAGTGCTGCCCTGTTCCTTTCATTTCGATTGCTCCACCTTTGCACCATCAAGGCCCATAAGTTTTCTATGGGATTTAAATCTGCAGACTTGGCCGGAAAGGGGATAACCCTTAATTGAGGGTGTTCGGAGAACCAGCTCCGAACAATCCGTGCCGTGTGAATTGGAGCATTATCTTGCACAAAATTTATTACTAGTGTTTCTTGCTCAGGGTACTAAATTGTCAAGGTTGGCAGTACACTTTCATTTAAGAGATCGATATAAGATTGAGCAGTCGCTTTGGGAGGCAAGTTGACCTCCGACACCATCTGAACTCATCCAACCCGAAATGTTGGCAGTGATATGACCGGACGCATGGTTAGCAATAACCGTGGTATTGCGTGTAACGCGTGTTGTTAATTCGCCACAGATGTAACCTGCCTATTTGCGAAGATTTAAAGGTTTTTTTATCTGTAAGGCAGTCGAGCCCCAGTAAAAGTCTAAATCATCACGTGCAAAGTTAAGACGGATTGTCTTGTGATTTTCTGTTAATGCGATCTTTCGTGCCGGTCGCCTGTGATGCAGTCCCATACTATGTAGGTGTCTTTAAATTTTTAACGGGTGGACGTCAAACATCTCTGCAAAATGCTTTGTAGGCGTTAAACCATCTATTTCATACTGATTTTGCATGAAGTGCCGTTGTTCTTCCGATACGGCATGAGGGCGACGGTTGTTTTGCCGCCGGTCATCGGAATTCCCTTCCGTTTCATACCTTTGAGCCCATCGACGAACTATCACTCTGGTTACGTTACATTGTCGTGCTATTTCACGTATCCCTAACCCTTCTTCGCGTAATTGGATTATTTGAACTCTTAACTGTTCCCGATTAACTGCAAGCATTTTTATTTAAAGATTTCTTCTTCTTCTTTTTTAATTAATGGTGGTCCACACAGTGATTTCGCCAATGTCAAGTAAATAGAGTAAATCAGTAAACAGAATAAATCAAAATCAAAAGCCGGATATCTTTCAATCGGCCATCTTCCCTCCCCGAAGGTTACCGGAATCTTCTATTTAAAGATGTAAATTTCTTCAAATTATTTTCTTTGACACTGACACATGTCTCTTTAAAGATATAAGTCAGAGATTATTCGACGTGATAACCTTTTTGAAATGAATAGCCATTTAATCATAATGCAACGCCATCTATCTGTTTGTTTGGAATTCGTTGCAACCACCTGTTGACTGAAAAGCGTGATGTAACAATGTTTTACTTTAAGAACATATTATTACTTAATATTGCAAATAGCAACGATTCCAATCTAAAGCATAAGTTTATGTTTCGATATACCATTTCAGCATACAAAACAACGCGTTATGCATTAAAGCATCATTCCTATAAGATTAACTAGATGTCGCTACCTATTCTCGATTGCGTACCTTTAAGTAGAAATATTTAGGTATACATTTTCTTTGTTTGGTACTTTTTTAGTTATAATCTAAATTCCAAAATCAAATACCTAGTATGTACAATACAGTAAGAATACTGAAGAAGATTTTCCTCCTAAAGCGCCGTCATCTAAATACCAGATAATTAAGTTTGAAACGAGATGGCTCATGTTAGGGATGATAGCGAGACTGAAAATAACAGATTCGCGATTGCATACCTTTAAGTAGCTTTTTTTTATCTATTTTCTTTGATTAGTTATTTTTATCATAATGCCAGACTAAATCAACCCAAAATAACGCAAATTATAGTGATTAAAAGTATTGCTATTAAAAAGTGACTGATTTTAGGGTAAGCAACGCCATCTATCTGTTTGTTTTGATTTCGTTGCAACCACCTGTTGACTGATAAGCGTGATGTAACAATGTTTTACTTTAGAACAAATTACGTAATATTGCAAATAGCAACGTTTCCAATCTAAAACATAAGTTTATGTTTCGATATACCATTTCAGCATACAAAACAACGCGTTTTGCGTTTAAGCCTCATTCCTATAAAATTTACTTGATGTCGCTACCTGTTCCTGATTACGTACATTAACGTAGTAATATTGATGCCTTTTCATTGTCTGGTATTTTTTAGACCTTTTATGAGATTAAATTATTGTTTCCATAATACAATTTTAAGCTTTGAAAATGACACTTATGCACTTAAATAAAAAATACTATGTAGTTTTTTTGATAAGTATTCTTTTATAATAATGCTAGACTAAATCACCCCAAAATAATGCAAATTATATTTAAGTGATTAAAAGTCTTGTTACAAAAAAGCGACTGATTTTAGGGTTAGCAGCGCCATCTATCTATTTGTTTGGAATTCGTTGTAACCACCTGTTGAGTCATAAGCGGAATAATTTTGATTATGTTTTTCTTCAAGAACATAGTGAGGAAAACAACTACCTTTCGAATATAAAGCATTATACAATTTAAGCTTACCAACCAACGCGTTATGCGTTAAAGCATCATTCCTAAAATATTAACTAGATGTCGCTACCTGTTCTCGATTGCGTACCTTTAAGTGGTAATATTTATACATTTTCTTTGCTTGGTATTTTTTTAGTTATAACCTAAATTCCAAAATCAAATACGTAGGCGTAGTATGTATAATACTTACTAATGTTATGAATTTGAAAATTTTAATGTAACTTGCTAGGATTTTAATAATGGTAATCATGAGTTGCAATTTGAGATACTAGGTTCGGAGTTCGTATAACTTTTATTCTAAGTGCGATAGAAATATGGGTGTTTCTGCAATACACGCACCTCAAAATTTATGGAACAATGTTGTAAAAAACGCATTTTAAAAACTTGGCTCTTGCTAGGTTTTGGTTTGGGGCAAGCAAATTTCTACACAGCAAGCCATATGGAGCAGCAAGATAAGTTAAAATGATTAAATGTATGAAACAGAAAATAAACTGATTTTGAAATTGTGTGTTTCTTGATATTACCTAAATTTTGTTCTAATTGATAATGTTTCTTAACAGGGACTGACAAATAAACTATTTTGCGTTTTTTTTATGAATTCAGCCCATTAATAAAGCGCTATCTACATAATTAATGACAAAACCTGAATTTTACATAATTATTCAACACCTGTCCTCTACTGATTTTTTTTTTTATTTAAGTTAATACTGTTATATAAACATCAATAAAAAATAAAAGCTTTTTGTTCCTATTAATTAGTAAACTGGTTTGTATTTTGTTAAAAAAGTCATGAGGTAGAAAATTGAACTAGTGTAAATATCTATCAAATGTAAATTCTAACACCTAACTATCTTCCAATATAAATTATATTGATGAGGAAAAAAAGTCAATCCTTCAGGTTAGTTAAAGCCATGTACTGATCAAAATACTGATTAAATTTTAAAATAAATCTACATGGGCCATTTTAGCCTAGGTATAAAAATAATTATTGAATTTCTTTAGGACAATGTCAACATTCTGGGAATGTACCCATGGATATAAGTTTCCTTATTTCATTCATTACCAATATAACTTCCTCTGTGACCAGGGCTGTGGCTCAGTATTATGAAGTGCAGGTGTATAAGTAAATAAACACTGAACCAATTTCGATGCAAATTGTTACGGAAATGGTTTAAGCCCCGAAAAAGGACAAAGAGTAAATTTACTCGCGATAAATGACTTCTACGCGGACGGAGTCGCGGGCAACAGCTTGTTATAATTATGGTATCAAACTGGAACAAACAGCAAGATTTCATAATGTGTCGGTAGTACAGGAAACTAGATGGCGCTGCCTGTCGTTTAGATCGCGCAACCGTTTGTTCTTCCAGAAAACATTAAGTAAAAGGTTGATACGTTCATGTTCAAACATACTTATATACATACGAGAATTTTTGGTATCGGCGGGTACACTCACGTGTACGCCCCGATCGTGAAATGAAATTTTTCATTTTCCACATGGAAAGTGTGGAAACGAAAACCCAACTTGATAATTTCTGACGTCGTCAACAGAAACGTCAGAAATGATCAGTCAGCTAGAGGGGTATTATAAATTAATTTTTAGGGTTCCATAGTCAAACTAGGAACCCTTATAGTTTCGATATGTCCGTCCGTCCGTCTGTTCGCAGCCTAACGCAGAGACTCTTAGTAGTAGAAAGCTGTAATTTAGCATGAATATGCATGTTAGTCACGCCAATAAAGTGGTACAATGTAAAAAAAGGGGTTTTTTTAGGAAAACTCCCCTACACGTAACGCGGGGATGTCATTTTTTTTCTCGTCTACCCTATAGTGTTGGGTGTCGTTTAATAGGTCTTTCAAAAATATTACGAGTTTTTTTGATTCAGTAACCCGTTTATGAAATATTAAGCTTTAAAGCGCTAATTTTTGTTAGACTCCCACTACAGCCCAAACTACAAATAGAAAATTAGTTATTACTTGTGGATTTTTATGACTGTACTGTGTACTACACTTAACGGCTTCGGAACCCTACACTGAGCATGGTCCGGCATGCTCTTGCCCGGTTTTAACGTGTATTATCTCTTATCTCATCCGTGTGGCGTTTATATGTTGCTGCATCACACCACGGACCACCTCCGCAACGGTTAAACCGATTATGATTTATTTTTTATTATTAAATTATATCACGTAAACAAAAGTCGGTAGTTGCTATTAATGTTGGGGGTTTACATATTATACTAAAATTTAGTCATCATATTTTTTTACTTATGTCAAGGTACGTCCATCTTCCATCTTATCGTAACGTACCTTATCCTACAGATGTGCCCTTTCACACTTCGACCCTTCGTAGGAGAGGTACACAAAAAAAATATATCATTATTTTATTTTACCACTTCGTTGGCGTAAATTACAGCTTTCTAGTACTAAGAATCTCTGAGCTAGGCTGCGGACGGCCGGACGGACGGACATGGTGAAATTGGCATGGTGGTGGAAGGATCCTGTCCAGGGTCCGTCCGGATCGTTACCACCATCTTATCTATTAACCAACTCATCGCTCTGGTTTTGTTTCCAACTCTTTCGCCCTTCACGCAATTCGATTGTGGAATGATCTTCCACTCCGAGTAAGGCAAGCACAATCTAAGTTCTCGTTTAAACGCATGGTCCGCAAGCACTTTCTTGATAACCTTGACAAATAGTTTCTGCATTGTGTTCAAATGGTGGGTATGATTATATGTATTATGTTTGTATTGTACTTATTTATCTATGTAATATATATATCTATGTATTTTAATTTTTTGTATACATATTACCTTGTATCATTAAGAGTATTTGTTTTCATATTTATTATTGGTGTATCCTTCTCAGCACCAACCTTCTTTTGTTTCTGTTTGGCCCATTAGTTGACTGGTAGAGAATGCCTTAAGGCATTAAGTCCGCCATTTGTACCTACTTTGTGTATTGTGCAATAAAGTTTAAATAAATAAATAAACCAACCGCCAAGCAACAGTGTTCGCATTGTTGTGTTCCGATGTGGGGATAAGATGACTGGTGAAATTACTAGCATAGAGGCATTCCATCGCTGTCCTCAGGGTTGGCAACGCATTTGAGGTCTTAGAATTATAGTCTTAAGAATTTAAATATCTATGGGTCTCAGATTCCACTTACCATCAGGTGGCCTGAGTGCTCGTGTGCCTTCTCCTAAACATAAAAAAAAAAAATGTATATATAAGGATTCCTAGTTTGACTACTGAACCCTAAAAACTCATTGGTACATGGTGACCGCGGGGTTTCGAACTCAGTACCATACGATCACGAGTCGACCCCTAAGCCACTAAGAAACCGATGCTCTCCCATACTATACCGTCCATACTTCCGTGGTGTCTGTCTGTCCGTTACGCTTTTGCGGGATAACCACTAAATAAAAAAATATAAATGAATGTTACGGAACCATGTCACACAAATGTACGGAGTCCAAACGAAGCTCTAGGCTTGTGCAATGAGTACTACAGACAGCGATAAACTTACTATTTTATGAATATACTAAAATGCATAGAACATTTTTAAGACTCGGGAACAAAATACTCGTGCTCATCATAAAAATATCTGCCCTTACCAGGATTTGAACCCGGTACCGCTAGCTTCAAAGGCAGGGTCACTACCTAATAACCAACGTGTCGTCATTTAACTGATTTCGAATAAAATTGGTATTGGTTGGTTGACTGGGTGGAGGTAGCTTAAACCCCTTCCTCAAGGTTTATAGGGTACTTTTTACCCGCGATAAACAACTTCTTGCGGACAGAGTCGCGGGCTAGTTATATAATAAATGTGAAAGTATCTCTGTCTGTCTGCTTCGCTTCCTAAAAGTCAGAAACAATAGTCAAAGTCCAGCATTTATGCGAAACGTTAAAAACGCCTCTTACAAGTTCAAATTTAAATAAATTTATATGTAAAACAGATGTTAACAGAGATGACCTCGAGAATGTGACCTCGGCTTACTTAGGGTCAATATGTTTTGCTTGCATCCTTACAAAATGAATAAGAGTAATACGACTATGCTATGATACATTTTGAAATTCTAATGTACATCATCATGTTCTATTTTATCATGATTATCATTTAATTAGCATTATTTACCAGTAACGTAATCAGTTATTTCCTTACTAGCAACATATTTTGTAGTTTTGTTTGAAGTAAGTTTGTTGGTTGGTTTTTATTGATAATTATCAATCATAACATACCAGTCATATCACATTCCGACGACTAGAGTTTTATTTGACGATCTCATTGCCGTGTAAATCTGCTAGTTTCATTACATTACCTATTTAAAGAGAGTAAGTTTATCTTAAACGTTTTGCACTCCCATAGTTTAAAAGCTGTGTCTAAGTTTGCTTCGGAATAGTTGGAGAAAACATTCGGGGATCTGGAAAAGTTTCATTATCATCTGATAGAAGTAATGCCTAGTTGAAAACCGAATTCATAGTACATCACTACATAGTATAAAACAAAGTCGCTCCTCGCTGTCTGTCCCTATGTATGCTTAGATCTTGAAAACTACGCAACGGATTTTGATGCGGTTTTTTTTAATACATAGTGTGATTCAAGAGGAAGGTTTATATATATAATACTTTAACCCGGAGCGAAGCAAGGGCGGGTCGCTAGTTTAATATATTTTTCACTGAAAGACAAAATTTGATCTATTTTTAACTAGTCATAACTTCTATCACGTCTGGTAGATCATTTTCAATTTTACTGTTGTCTAAAACAGTCAGTATGTTGCTGCGATATCAATTCCATAAATATTGAATAGGTAGTTCTAATTGGTGTTAATAGACGCCTTTTGATGCAATTTCACCTATACGCTCAAAACATAGGAACAAACTCCCCAAAATAGGGTCCTTAAGGTCGCTGGATATCTTAAGTTTAATTAAATATAAAAAGAACATCCAGCCCCAATTGCTTCTACCGTTCGGGAGCTACGATACCACAGATAGCCACACAGATACACATACATATACTGGTTCACGCGTTCAACTTATGAATCCCTACATCTACACGAGATATTCAAAATGGAACAAACAGCAAGATTTCATAAAGTGAATGTATTTACAGTAAAATAGATGGCGCTGCCTGTCGTTTAGATCGCGCAATCGATTGCTCTTCCAGAAAACATTAAATAAAAAGATTGATATATTATTATTAGTCAGTAATAAATATAGCTCTATTTTTGAACAGCGGCGGGTGCACTTATGTGTCCGCCCTTACCTTAAACCAACCATGATGCTCAACAGTTTTCATCTGGCAACTATAAGCTGATTTTATATCGCCAAAGACGATACGATAGAAACGTCACAAACAAATAGAAGGTTGTTAATCACTACATAGTATAAAACAAAGTCACTTTTCTGTCCCTATATCCCTATGTATGCTTAAATCTTTAAAACTACGCAACGGATTTTGATGCGGTTTTTTTTAATAGATAGAGTGATTAAAGAGGAAGGTTTATATGTATAATACTTTAATCCGGAGCGAAGCGAGGGCGGGTCGCTAGTGCTGTAATAAACTAAGTTTTAAAATGTGTTATCTTATCCGTGTATGTCTGGAGGAATGTGGATTACTAAGAACGATATCGATAAACCCCGCAACATTAATGGCGCCGAGGTAATACTATGAAATCTTGCAATCTTTTTTATACTGACTAACGATTTCATAAAACAAGAATTATGTAAATAAAACAAACGAAATCATAATCGAATTATCCGATTCAAGATTGTCCACACATTCACTACCATACACATTACACATGTATCACATGTTAGATTTAAATTACAACAGCCTTCTCTTCTCTCTGTTTCAGACGTTTCTATTTACGTCGGCCATGAAAGAGTCCGTTTACCTTTTCGATTATGTTTCATTAAAGTAAGAATGTTCACATTCGTTTATTACCGGCGCGGCGTCTATTAATACTTCTTTGGATTAGTGTAGCGCAAAACTCCAAAACGGGTCCACACAAAAACTACGTGCATTTCAATATTCCCGTTAACAAACAAGCACTTATTGCGCAATAACAAACGTTTGTAACGGCGTAAAACGGAATATTCTGCCCTAAGAAAAAATACATAATAAAAATCAACATTAATGGTAACGCTACTTTCAAAGCTGTCATCTTTGTATTTACTGCATATAATAAGAACTAAAGGCATCCTCTTGAGGTCTCAATACCAC
Organism: Acleris holmiana; assembly: GCA_949316455.1. Lineage (NCBI taxonomy): Eukaryota > Metazoa > Arthropoda > Insecta > Lepidoptera > Tortricidae > Acleris > Acleris holmiana. The sequence goes on from OX438762.1 coordinate 81,414,452, forward strand.
CATACTACAATCTGGTAGATATTTGTTGGTAGGAATTTGAATCTACCAGCAAGGAAATAAAGTTCAATTACCTTTGCACTTAAATGACATTTTCAATTTTGAAACAAATAAAAATGAACTTTACATTCCTTGAAATAAGGTTTAAATTGAATTGCCTGGATTATGTTCTTTCTATAAGACACCGGGTCTTACGAGGATAATAAGAAGCCTTAAATTTAAAGCGACAAATCTATGTCCAAATTATTTTAATATTAATGTTAACTTATAAACCAGCCAAGTGCGAGTCGGACTCGCGCACGAAGGGTTCCGTACCATTATTTATACAACCACGGTGTCTGTATTAAGATCGAGCAAAAAACGGCAAATAGTATCGTTTTTACCTCAGCACCTCAAAAAGGGTGGATTTGCTGTTTAAAGACAGTGAGCGAAATTTGATTTTGCTGCGAGCGTGAGACAAAGTAACTTTTTAATTTTTGTTTACAATATGGTGGCCGTGGTGCGGCGCACGGGCGGCTGGGGGATGTCGTTTTATTTTTACTAAGTTGTTTTTTTACCTTATAGACGTTTATGTGACTGTTACATAATAACATCACACGAGTGTTTTAATGCCTAATTATGTACAGTTACATAAACTGCTTAATCTACATATTTTTTTTTTATGTTAAGGAGAAGGCACACGAGCACTCAGGCCACCTGATTTTAAGTGGAATCTGAGACCCATAGACATTTGAATTCTCAAGACTACAATCCTAACACACCTCAAAAGCGTTGCCAACCCGGAGGACTAAGATGGAATGCCTCTATGCTAATAATACATATATTATTATAAAAACAAAACAAACTAAATTTTTTTTGCGACAAGACAAATAGAACGTCGAAAGTGGGGGCACCCTTAGTTTTTTTTATATTTTGAGACAAACTAGAGTCGGCGTCCACTATCATATCGTTTTATATCAAGTAACAAGCGAGATTTCTCAAAATTGTATGCAATTGACATTTTATTTCGAATAAAATGTCATCTCGAGTGATATTAGAATCAACGTCAAGTAAAATTGCTACTTTTTCAAAGATGTTCGAAATTTGAATATAATAATGATGTCAAATTTGATGTTATTTTATTATTAAGCAATTATAACATTTTCACAAGTAAGAAATTGGTTCTGTCAAAACAGTTCATCTAAATGCTGGTCGTAAGTTATTTGCGGTTGATACGTGTGTAGGTAAAGGTTATGTTTTCTCACTGCTAAGGTGAAAAATTGTATGTGCAACACAAGAAAGTGTACATCGTTAAAGACAAAATTAAGAAAATATAACTTTTTCCATTTCGTCACGAAAATGAACGTGTTTAAATATGGCTATTTTTTTATTTTTGGTAAACGCCCAAATACATCATCTGTGAAAGTTTGGACTGTTTGACATTTCTATAATTCTATTATAACGTCAGACCAGGGCCTCTATTCAACTGCGTTAAAACGATATCGTGTTTGACACGTTTAAGAATCGTTTATGTCACAGTCGACTGTGATGTGACATAAGAGTTATTAAAACGTTGACAATACGGAAACACGTCCAATCTGATATCGTTATTACCTTGTAGAATTCCAGCTGTGACATAAACGATTCATAAACGATTCTTAAACGTGTCAAACACGATATCGTCCTAACGCACATGAATAGAGGCCATGATGTGATAAAGTCCATTTACAATTCTGTATGTTTCCATTCAGAAATGAAATGTTGTTATGATAAATTTATGATCGGGGCATTCACGCGAGTGAGGCCGCCGATATCCAAAAACACTTATGTATGTAAGTATGTATAAAGCAACTGAAATCAATCATATTATTTAAGGTTTCTGAGAAGACCAAACGATTGCGCGATCTAAACGACAGGCAGCGCCATCTATTAAGGTTTACTGTATTTACAGCCACTTTATGAAATCCTGCTGTTTGTTCCATGGATATTATATTATTATAAGTTATCAGTTTAACGTGTGTAACTTATGTGTATGTATGTCGGTGTATCTATGTGTCTGTTTGTGGTATCAAAGTTTTTTTTATCTATACCATTCAAAGGGGAAAGTTGTCATCATATTTCGTACAATGCCGCAGGGGCCATTTTAGATTTTATATTTAAGTTTATTCTTCATATCTTAGATTTAGTTTTATTATTTTGTATTTTGTCAAATAAATTCGACAGGCATTTTTTCAATTAAATAAACTTATATGTTTTACGTGTATCTATCAAATTGCATTAAAAAGCGCCCATTGAAATCTATCACATTTGTTTAATTCAATATATTTTGTGCATATTGGGACGGGTGCGAAAATTCAAAGCAACACAGAATATAGTCAGGTACCTGAGGACCCATTTTCTTTTGCCATATTGTAAAAGAACCACGTACTACTATACTTACTTTATTATTTTCTGCTCACTGAGATCATACAACCCACTGACCGCCGTGTCTCGGCATACAGACAAAGTTTAATCTAATACTTCTTGGACTTAGTGTAGCGCAAAACTGCTAACTTCAACACGGGTCCACACAAAAACTACGTGCATTTCAATATTCCCGTTAACAAACAAGCACTTATTACGCAATAACAAACGTTTGTAACGGCGTAAAACGGTAATATTCTGCCCTAAGAAAAAATAGGCCACAAGACAATAATATTATGCTTCTAAAAACTTGCAACGTTGAATACCTTTTTCTCGAGCATGACAAAAATATATTGGGACTAGGTCAATTTTTGTGACATTGTACCCTGCTTTTCTATTATTGTTTAGTGGTTACAACAAAGTGTCACGTTAGAATTTAAGAACCGATAAAATGTTTTCCATTCAATTTAGCAATGGGGCGAATTTGGGTGGTGTTATATAATTATTTTGAACTATTACATTTACTTATTTCCGGGTTTTGTAAGTTCAAATACTAAGCCGAATTTCAAGACTAACACGAAAAACAGGATTATTTTGTTTGCTCGATCACTATGTTAAGAAGTATGGTTGCAAGCAATATGATTGTATTTAAAATGGTCCATATAATATTATGAATAATCGTGTTGCTAAGCAATTGTTTCCATTATGATTCTAACGCAACTTTTACGTCTAAATAAGGACAGCTAACGCCATCTATGCCGTTCTGGTGTAACTAAGGTTTAATCTTTTATAAAAATAAAACTTTGTACATACACGTGATCTCACACTTTATTCACTGTATACATAATAAGAGATGTCATTGTGATAACGATGTCGAAGCAAAATGGGCAAAAACGAAGTAGAATAAACGTTCAGAGACAGATTATTGTCGCCATCTCTCGGTAAGTAGCTGTGAACTAGGAAGTAGGCTACTTGTCATAAGATGGCGTTGGTAACCCGCCTCTGGGCTTCAATCCTACATAGGTTTAATTTTGGTTCAGCCTATTGGGCTTCAATAATGTAATCATATTTTATTGTACACGTTAATCACTTGACAGAATCTGAAACCTAATACATGAATTGCGCTGTTAATTATCTTAAAAAATGCGTACCGATCTTTTAGGGTTTACTTCCATTACCAAAGGCCATCAATCCGTCTGTATGTCTATCTGTAAGCGGGCTGTATCCGATGAATCGTAATAGACAGAAAGTTGTAACTTTTACTGTGTGTTACTCGTACATACATAAAGTCACGCTTTCATTCCCAGAGTGGGGTAGGCAGAACTACAGAATTTCCAACAACTTTAAAAACTTGTTGATAATTCTGTCACCACATACTCGTATTGCACAAGCAGGCCCAGATGTTTACCAGTGTATTAGTAACAGGTTGCAAGCCCACTGCCCTTATTCCCTTAGTCCCTCTTTTGTCGAAGACATGGAGTTGCACTATTAACCTGGCAACCACACGAACGAACAACAAAATAAATTTAAAATTGGGGCGTAATTACAAGAAAGGTGATATTTTTGGCGTTTTTTGCTCTACCTTAACGATCGATGTATCTTTTGAACCATAATCATGAAATTTAAAAAGAATAAGTTAGTACTATGATTGCTAGTAAGAAGTGGATACATACATCTCTTTCTAGTCGACCGTAGCAAACCCACACTACCCTTAATTGAGGCAAAATAATATATTTTGGATTAATGGCGTTGTTATTTCAATAAGCTTATAAGCATTCCTAGCAATTTTGTGTTCATACTCCAGGTTTTACCAAAGAATACCTCAAGTTGATTTTAATAAAATAATCAAACAGAATCAAGAAAAGCGCTCTGGGTAGAACAATGTATTTATATTAATGAATAGCTAATCGATATGATACACATTAGTAAACTCTTGGTTATCCATTAATTTCTAATCTATATGATATTTTTTTTATCTTTCATGGTTGGAAAAAAAATAACTAATAAAATCAAACTTTCGGGGTTTTTGATACTTTTGTCAACGATTTAACCGCTTTTATTAATTTGACAGTAAATGCAACCGAGTTAAAAACAATACGGTAAGAATAGTTGTAAAACCATGTAAAATAAAGCCACTGATCCTTAAACATTTAGAATATTATTTGATCCAATTACGATTGAAATCAATCAATTACTTCGTTGATTTTCACCCCAATACCCTACTGAATGGAATTTCTTTTTATGTACATTTTGAGAACTGAGCGTGACGGATTTTTAAACGTAATGAGTCATTGGACTGGTTTTTAAGTATGCAAGACATGTCATAATCTATCTATTTTGTAATAACTACAATTCATTTCTTATACCTAACGTAAATAAGGAGGATTGTGCGTCTGTTACTTTGTTTGTTTGTAAGTTAGTAATTCTTTTAAATAAAGAACTTATTAAAATTATCTTATATCTATTACTTATGTTTTGGCGTTTCTCTTCTTGCAATGACAATGTCCAATATGTAATGGTAGGCAAGCGAGCCACTTACACAGTAGTTGTAGTTGGTAAACATTCTGCCAAGGTCTAAAAGAGTTAAAACAAGATCATTTAAATACACATGAAAAATTTAAGTGCCGTTCGTTATTATTTGTCGATCCTAACACCGCGATTTTTTTTTAAATTGTACATCGTTAAAGACAAGAATTAAAAAAAAAATTGACACGAGTATTAACGTATCTTGTTATGTACGACTAATTACGCTTTATTTGAAAACCGCTCAGGGCTGGAATTCTACAAGGTAATAACGATATCGTTTTGACCTGTTTCCGTATTGTCAACGTTTTGATAACTCTTATGTCATTTACAATAATGGCGACTGTGACATAAATGATTCTTAAACGTGTCAAACACGATATCGTTTTAACGCACCTGAATAGAGGCCCAGGGCCATTATTGTAAATGACATAAGAGTTATCAAAACGTTGACAATACGGGAACAGGTCAAAAACGATATCGTTATTACCTTTGTATTAGTTCTTCCACAGTCGATATTGTTAATAATTTAAATGAAAGACAGCTAATGATTTCTGTTTGACATAGAATAAATTGCTTTCTTTCAAATTCAAATTATTTATTTTTCAAACATAGCTATACTCGTATACACTTAGGAAAAAACATTTTACAATTTACGTCCAGTTGTTTTGCCGTTAGGACTACTAATATAAGTGTTAACTTAATATTATATCTTTAGACGCGTAAGATATTGAGATAAAGTAGGTCATAATTTGGTTAATACTATAATCGATAGTAATACCTACGAGTATAATCGATAAGTACTACTCGTAAAGGCATCAAACCTACGAATGATTTCATCACATTACTAGCGTCTTATAAATCAGATATTGGCTGACTGTTTTTATGAAGTGTTGTAGAAAAAATAATGGAATTTGGAAATACATATTTCGTTTACACCTTAAAACTAATGGAAAGAACCAGTTTTATTATTATTTATTTAATAGCTCCATCTTTTATGCATAAATTAATCTAAATAATTTTGCCGAGAGTGGTATATATCCTGTAAAAACCAAACCTTCGAACTATCGACTATAGTCTTATTTATCAGACTGCGGCGAAATGAGCCGGGTGTGTTGTGTCTTATAGTATACCAGACTACGGCGGTTAAAAGGTATTGGTTTATTAATTTGAAAGCTGCGATGCCACGGACAGACACATATACGCAGACGCAAAAATACATAAAACACATTCAATTTATTAGTAAACACCCCTCTTTTTGTTTTGGGGGTTGAGTTCAAGTTTCTAGAAGCATCAGATTTTAACGGGATTTGAAATCCAGCAAGACCAAAGGATGGTTACCAGGAGGGCAGAATCCAATAAGAGGATCCACCATGGATGGCTAAAACCAGAAGGAGCGCTTGCTAGTGTGCGTCAGTGATCGAGGCAGTACTCGTACTTCACACAGCTTGATAGATTAGATTACACACAATCACACTTTAAAATTATGTTATAAATAAAGCACCCCTCTATTGGTGGTTAAAAATAAACATAATAATGTCGAAGTTTGTGCAGTATCCGAGTTTAATGGAATGTGGATTGTGGCAAGTTTGAGGCAATGTGACCAGGAGTGCATAAGCGACCAAGAGATTCATCGATCGCTAAAGCAACGTGGCAACATACTTGTGTGCGTCAGAGATGCTGTATGCGAACTTCACACAACTTAATGTGACGTAGTGTAACGACATTCTGACGAATTAACATTATTTTTTCAGCAATGGTGCAAAAACCGGTAAGTATTTCCAACACCCCGTGCTTTATTCCGGTGACGGCAAGAAACTAGTAATATGGATTCGAATCCCGCCAGGTGACTAACATTTTAATTATATGTTCATGTTTATACTTTTTTTTAATTTTAATTGATTTTAGAGAAGTTTAAAAAATGTAGTTAATGTTTGAGACAATAATATATATTTCTCATAAATATGTCTAACATTAACTGATTACGTGAATAAGATTTATAATAAGTTATATTATAACCGCCTAGGTACTTTCAAATTAAATGAGCATGGCAGATTTAATTCCACCTATTAGTAATTTGGTCAAACTTTCTACAGGAGTTTTGTCTGAGATGCCACCATTTCTCTTACGAGTAAAGCAGTAATAGTTAATTTTCGTGACGTAATGGAAAAATTACCTTTGTTCATTTTTGTCCTTAACTATAAGTACTTTTATTGGAAAACGCCCAAAGAAGAAGCTTTAGGACCAATTTCAGCAAACGATGTTAACCACTTAACGGGTGAATTGCAAAAATATTGTACATAGTCTAAGGACTTAACTAATGTCAAAATTTAATTGAAACAAATTATTTTTCCTATGTATAACAAAGATTAATATAGCTGTTAACGGTCTAATCGTCTGTTAACTGGTTAACATCGTATCGTATGGTGAAATTGGTACTTTATATTGGATTTCACCAACTATTTAACAGACGAGAAAAGTGTTAACAGCTGTCAAAATGACGTATGAACTAACAATCGATTACATGACATGTCACAAAGTATCACATGAAAAGAGCAAAACAAGTCATTTATTAATCCTAATTATTAATAAAAAGCCGTCATTATTTTAATCAAGCATGCGAATAGCTCCATTAACTAAACTTCAACTTTATTTAAAATCTCATTTTATTTAGTTTTTGATGGTTTAAACATGAATTTCCTTAACATGTCCTATGGCTGGCTCGTTTTGTGTTAAAAATAACGTCCGCATAGGTGTGAGCTTACAGGCCCTTTAGGAAATATTAATGCACTAAAATGATTATTTATCATGCAAAACTGCAGACTTCTCACCCACACCAAAGAACTTTTCACCTAAACTTTTTGAACTAAAATAAAAAAGGTATGTAAATTACACCTCTGATTCACTCATTGCTAATTGAAATAGTTAAAAAGTAAAGCCAAGGTTACGATTTTCGTCATACTGTTTTTTCCACGAAGCCCCGTTTCAACGTCACTTCGAACCTGTCGGCAGATTTTACCCGCATTAGTACCAGGCTAACATAAGGAAGAAAGAGCTACGAGGGAATTTTGATAGAATTGTGTGAGTAATATGTATTGTAACGGGAGCGCTGTGTGCGTCGCACACATATAAACAGCTTTTACATGTGTGCGAGTGTATAGGGTTTAAGAACCGATGAGGTAGTAACTCAGGCCGAACTTTACACAGGTGAAGGGTCATTTTAATAATGCTTTCATAGGAAAGAGACGCCTGTAGATCGTATCTTTCGGTCTTACTCGGACTTAGTTTTTAATCCTGTTGCCAGCTTACCCCAATATGCATTGCAGGCTGGACTACTGAAATGCTGACGGTTTTTTCATCAAAGGAATGCAACTACGAGTACATGTCATGAAGAGTGAAACAGGATTTAGCTTGATATCCATCACCAATGTTCAAGAATTGTATAAATGTGAATGGAGGTTTGCTTTTTCGTAGCACGTGTGAATAAGTCAATTTTGATTACTTTACTTTAAATAAACTATAAAACTGATATTGAATATTTAATTATGTTTAACTGGTTCAAATATCCGTATACACTTTATGCGCGTAGGTGTACTTTATTCATGCGAGCTCGTAGCGCTACGCCGTAGACAATTGTGCTACAATACTAGCGTATCACATATACATTTTTCATTAATATTTGCCCCCTCTTAAAACGAATAAATTTATAAACTTAGTTTTTGTGTTTATGAGATTAAAATTCGTGCAAAATTTAAATCACCTTTCTCTTCGTATCTGTTATACGGCGAATTATATACGTCACCGGTACCGATACTCAGGCCGTACTCACACAAGCGTAAATGTATCCATTATCTGTTTGGTTATACTGCGTACACATCGCGGAAATCAATATTAAGAGACTTGCACAAAACTCCTAACCGTTTATGCTACCCTGGTAAAGCAAACCCATCCTCCGTACCCTAAGCTGTGAAATCGTTGAGAACCGAACCTAAAACCATGATGCACCAGATTTATTTAATTTTTCATAATGGATCACTATTTAAACAAATTCAGATACACAATTTTGTCAAATAAATGACAAAATTGATACAGTCCTATATTTTAAAGCTGCCCCGAAGTGATGAAGTGCAACGTTCGTAGCTCTTACAAACTTACTGCCTACTAAATTATATAAGTATTTATAAATGCGATAGGTTGTATTAGTTTAGTACTCCATCACGCTGCAAAGACTGATGGCTTTGGATGTAATTGGGAAAGGACATAGCTTATACCTTACAGCCCAAACAGCTGTGTTAAGAGATTGCAAATTTGGCACGTACGTTTCTTATATTATAAGGTTTAGGGGTGCATTTAGAGAGGATTTTTGGAAATATTTCAAAAAAATATTGAGAAGCAAATGTAAGAATGTTGATTTGCTTGAATTTTTCTCTGGTCCTGTTGTTTGATGAGTATTGAACTCTAACTGTTAAAATTCGAAAAAACAATCGATAATTTGAGGATTTTTAACATAGCGAACATTCATATATTTTTTTCTTACGCTCTCTGGAAAGTGCTATGAAAGATAAAAAAACTGTCCATGCGAAAAAATTGCAATATAACTTTTTCATAAGTTATGAAGCTTTAAAAAGTCATAGTTCAGACCCCCTGCAAAAACGCTCTATACAAAATCGACGACAAGAATGACGTCACAGCTGTTGTGCTATGTTTAAAATATACGGAGCTTTAAAGAAATTTGCATTTAATTTAGATATAATTTATTTAAGCCAATATCATCGAATTATAATATTACGTAAATAAAATGTGTATGAGGAAAAAAAACTAAACCTTAAAAGAAGTTTTAATGTTTTTACAAGTTTTGATCCTATATAGTCTTAATACACGGATCAAAACTTAATGTATTGCGTTTAAAATGCATTTTTTAACATTTTCTCCTAAAACTTATCAATGAAATAAAGTACTGATTTTCATGCATGTCCCTATTAGTTAGTTTTACCACACCTGATCAATAAATTCGCCCTTAAAGTGGTAAAGACTAATTTTAAAATTCCTTTTATCTTAACCCTTAATTTGGCAAAAATTAAAAAAGTCGTGAATTCAAACCCTATTTGATTTTGAACCAGCATAAAAAAATATTAATTAAAAAAATACATTGTTATATCAAGTATATTGGACACTATCAAATTCAGGGTTAGGATCAGTCTTGCAATAACAATTAGCAACGTATCACGTGGGGTGGCGTTCGTAGCACTGCACTTGCAACGTGATCCGTATAAGGAGATATTTTTTTCTGCTTAATAATGATTAATGAAACACATCTCAATTCAATAACTCAATTTAAGTGGAAAGTATATGATAAAACTATGTATTTGGCCAGGCTTAAAAATAATGACAACAGCCCGTATGGTTTTTCAATGATTTATGAATGAAAAGTTCTTTTAAATTTACTTTGAATTAGATATAAAATATTGCACGTTAATAAGGAATGCGCTTTAGCTAAAAAAAACTCAAAATGTTTCCAAAAATTTTGTTTGACGGATTCAATCGTAAGCAATGAAACATACTAGGAAAACATGAACATTCAGGAGGCGTCGTATTGAAGTTACTCATGTCGATAAAGCTGCCCTCTTTTCTCTAGCATGACATTGCTTAGGCATCAGCCACGGGAAACTGGTATTTGCTAACAGATGGCGTTATAATTAAAGCATTCCTTAGACACGCGCACTACGGATAAATAACATACATTACGTATAATGTTATCTACCAGGCCTCTATTGCACGAAGCAAAACAGTTATTGCTCTATGCTTATTATGGTATTTTTTTTACTTGGCCATATTAAAGTAAAGAAAATAAAAGCTATTATAACGTTAACGATACAAAAATACGTTAAAGGCATTATACTTATTTTGAGCTAGTACAATAGAAGCCTTGCCGAGTAATAAAATGCAAACAATTAAGCTTAAAAGTCGACTGCAAAAATGTGATGTAAATATCAATCTAACGTAGCTATTCATTGCATTATGTAAAGTGTGTGTTAATTGAAATAGATGCTTTTGTCATGTCAACGTTACGATAGCAGAGCTGAAATTCACTTGACAGCATTAGCGATCCAGTAAAAAAAGCATATGATAACATTTTAAAAGTGATAATTACGGTATATATATAAATATGTTTGTGTCTCTGCACAGCACTTTTATCTCCCGTAAAGGTTTAACGGATGACTTGATCGTGACGAACGAGTATCGTTGGAGTCGTTCTAGCGTCACGAGAATGTGTTACTGAAAAAACCAAAATTGCAGATTTATAAGAGTCAAACTGACTGCATAGTTTAGATTGTAAACTTAAAATTTTAAATCTTCCTTTTTATTAAACCAACTTGTTTGTTTAATTCAAGCTATCAACAAATAGATTATGCACATGTACACTGACCCCGGAAGGTACCCAAAAGATTGAAATATCGCATTCCTGAGATTACAAGTAATTAAAATTGAAATATTTTCCCCACGTTTGCAATTGAACTTACAATATCGCGAAACTAACAAAAAAATAAGAAATAAAATACTGTGAAGGCCTCGTGGTCCGACTGACCGATATAAGTGTCATAAATATTAGGTAATACACGGGCAAACTAGTCTGTTCGCGCAACTTTAAAAAAAGTTATTTTAATAATTTCTCAATTATAAAATACACATACATTTAAGAGGGCGGCGAGCGTCCAGGGCCTCTATGCAGGTGCGTTAAAACGATGTCGTGTTTGACACGTTTAAGAATCTTTTATGTCACAGTCGCCATTATTGTAAATGACATAAGAGTTATCAAAACGTTGACAATACGGAAACAGGTCAAAAACGATATCGTTATAACGCAGTTGAATAGAGGCCCAGTGGCGCCCACATAACTATTATTGTGTTTTGTGAAAAACTAAAGTATTATCCAATCTAAGAGTAGTTTTTTGTTGAACTAATTAAATACACAATTTAATGGGTAAGGGGCATAATTTAACAACAATTGATTTATAAATGAATAACCTAACTGAAAAAGGTGGCCACTAGGTTGACTACACGAAGGTTAAGTGTTATTAACCTTTGTCATATTGTACGTCGAAGAACATCATATTCGCAAAACACGATATTGGTGAATATCATGTTTTGCAAATATGATAATTAACATACCTAATGGTTAGAAAACACGATAATAGTAATGATGCCCCTACTAGACACTTGGCGTCCTCTTAAAGTATTAAAAGTGTTCAAACATAAGCAAGTCATAACTTAGTAAATATCGTTTCGAAGTAGATATTTGCGAGTGAAAATTGACGCTTTGTTTTTCCAGTCAGCTAATGTTTAGTGTTTCTTGTAAAAGTAACTTGTTACAGGAAAACCCTTTGTATTATTTAATGTTTATACTTCATACTATAAAGAGGTAAACTTTTGCGTCTGTTTCTTCGTTTGTTTGTATGTTAGGGATGATTTCTGGAACTTAAGAACCGATTTACAAAAATCTGTTATCTATTACTTACGTTTTCACGTTTTCGCTCTTTCGATGTGCATGTCCGGCACGGTCGATGGCCAGCGAGCGACTTAGGTGGTTAAAATTCCGCCACGGTCTACAACAATTAAAAAAATAATGTTTTAGACACCCAAAAACCGCCTTCAAAACCCAAAAAAATAATTTATTTTCAAGTGGTAATAGGTCAGAAAAACTGAAGTCAGCTTTTGGTTAAAAAAAAGTGGAACGGCGACTTTAGTTTGACTGACCTATTTACCATTTGAGTACAAAATATTTTAATTTAATAGTTTTTAGTGATTATAATCCCTGTGACCTCCGACTTCTCAATAAAAAGGAACCACAGGATATTTCACGATTGCCGCAAGTAACGCCGCGGGAAAATCTCATTGCATAATTATATTTAAACCATTAAAATGTGCTTTGTCATAGCCGCTAAGTACCTAAATTGAGATGTCTTATCGCCAACCTTGATAAAGGTATCATTGAGGAGTTCCGGTAGCCATCAGTGGTCTTCATCATCAGTTTTGCTTCACTAAGTACTAGATACTTTCTTCATCCAATTGCTGGATTTGTTACTGAAAATACCAAAATCGCTATATGTATGCCTATAATATTTGAGAAGCTCTATCAATTCCTTATGGATACCCTCATCAGGTACCAACTTGGTGGCAATGGGACCACCTCGGCAGTACACCCGATCAAACAATTGAGAATTTTCAAAATCGATTCTTGACGGAGTTATCCCGTAACAAAAACACAAAATAAAAAAAAAAAACTGGGCAAGGGCATGTTGGGTGTAGGGTTCCGAAGCCGTTAAGTACTACAGACATAAAATCAACAAGTAATAACAAATTTTCAAAGAACCAGTGATGTCTTCTACTTGGTTAAAATACTTTTAAATTTACTATTTGCTTTTACATTTAAGTTTTTTTTTCTGATTCATAATATTTTTAGTTTTGGCTGTAGGGGGGCGAGGGGGACACTTGGACATAAAGCTTCATATTTCATAAACGGATCCCTTCACCGAAAATAGTAGATTGTACAACAAGGGCATAAAACAAACCACTTCATTCAAGACTTACGGAATCCTTCCGAGCCGGTAGGCGAGGGTGGATAATTAAGTCGATAATAAAATGGATTTTTAAGACCGAGTTATACATTCTGCTTTTCACTTCGATTACGAGGAAATAAAACAGTAATAATATTAAAAAAAAACTTGGGTTTAGGTGGCAATGTCTGTCCCGAGCGTAAGGTGTGAGCATAACTTTCTTTTCACTTGAGGAATTTTTAACAATTTTGTTTTATTAATATTGCTTGTTGTCTATATAACGCCGCAACTATGGCCGTCCAAGTACAGAACCAGTGGACTAGACCCATCAACCTGCATCGAGGTGTGAAACAAGGGGATGTGATTTCCCCTAAATTGTTCACAAATGCATTGGAGGATATGTTCGGGACGCTGATCTGGAAAGGGCGTGGCATCAACATAAACGGCGACTACATCTCACACTTGCGATTTGCAGACGACATCGTTATTATGACCGAAACGTTGCAGGATCTACAACATATGCTGAACGATCTAGCTGATTCTTCTCAACGCATCGGTCTCCGGATGAACTTGGATAAAACCAAGATTATGCTCAATGAACATGTCACACCGGGACCGATTGCAGTGCAAGGCGATACACTCGAAGTTGTTAAGGAATATGTTTACCTTGGGCAAACTCTGCAGTTGGGTAAAAACAACTTCGAGAAAGAGGCCAACAGAAGAATACAGCTGGGTTGGGCAGCGTATGGGAAATTACGTCGAGTTTTCACGTCGTCTATTCCACAGAGTCTAAAGACAAAAGTCTTCAATCAGTGCGTCCTACCTGTTATGACCTACGGAGCCGAAACCTGGACACTCACGGTGGGGCTGGTCCACAAATTTAAAGTCGCTCAGCGAGCTATGTAGAGGGCTATGTTGGGAGTTTCTCTGAAGGATCGGATCCGGAATGAGGTGATCCGACAGAGAACTAAGGTTATCGACGTAGCCCATCGAATTAGCAGTTTGAAGTGGCAGTGGGCCGGCCACGTGTGCCGCAGAACGGATAACCGCTGGAGCTATCGTGTTCTTGAGTGGAGACCGCGGATCGGCAAACGCAGTGTAGGACGCCCTCAGACTAGGTGGAGCGACGACCTTCGTAAGGTGGCTGGCAGAAGCTGGATGAGAGTGGCCGCAGATCGTGCTAGGTGGCGTGCAATGGGAGAGGCCTACGTCCAGCAGTGGACTAACATAGGCTGATGATGATGATGATGATGATGGAGATGACGACAACACTTAGTCTTTATGCACTAGTGCAAAGTGAAAATAGTTTTTACAAACGCACAATTTTTTTCTAAGACCTATCCAACGACACCCCACGCTATGGGATGGACTAGAAAAATAATACATCCGTGTAGAGGAGCGGGGCGATTTTTTTTTTTATATTTTATATTAGCACTTTGTTAGCGTGACTAATATGCATATTCACGCCAAATTACAGCTTTCTAGTACTAAGAGTCACTGAGCTAGGCTGCGGAAGGACGGACGGGCGGACGGAGGGACATGGCGAAACTATAAGGGTTCCTAATTTGACTAGGAACCCTAAAAAAGCAACATGCAGTCGAATTTATAACCTCCTTCTCCTCCTTTCTAAGTCGGTTAAAAAGACAAGAAAATTTAACTGCGTCAGTCCGGTTGCTGAAATTTTACGATACCGGTGTACTAGGAGCTCATGACACCGAAGATGCTGCTCGTCGTGACAAGACGGGACACCAACACAACCCCAACTAGTTTTACTCGCTTGTTGTAGTAGTAGTATTCGTAGCCACAGTGCAAAATGTCTGTGTTGTTCAAATTAACCCATACATTCTCGAATATAATGGTGCATCAAGCACGTACGCGCAGTCCGCGCGTAGCGCCCTCGGTCAGAGGACGTATGTACTTCGTTTTATCGCGAGATCATCGCGAGTTCTTTTACGTTTATGAATGGAGATGAGATGACATTCCGAGAATAGTGCATAGTAAATAATATAATATTTTCCTCTTAAAGACAGAAATACCATGCGTTAGTATCAAATAATTTGGGCCGTAAGGCTTAAACTATTAACAAATTGGCTATAAATATATTGTGAAGACAGTAAAATTATTTTACATACCTGCTTAACTTTTTATTTATAGTAGATTGGACTAAAGTAAACCTTCGAGTGTAACTATGGCTTTTTAGTCTCTACTTAAATACACTTTTGATTACAATACCGCGAAAAATAATTCTTAATTTATAATCGTGTTATTAAAAAAACTTAAACAACCGTTGAACACGGTTTGGTACGTGGGTCATAGATACACAGATGTACTCGTAGCTTACCGTCATTCCTGAGGACACACCAAAAGTAAACGTTTTTAAAGCTTAATTTTCTGGCTAAGCCCATTCCCGCAGAAACGCCGCCAGGACTGCTTTAGACCTATCATATAAAAACATGACTTAACTATTGACCACAGGAGAGAAAACTTTTGTTTTTAAGAGTGTGTATGACCCACGTGTCAATCCATAGTAAATTGACACTTAACACATATCTAACTTTTTTTGTAATAACATCTTTATAGTTTTAGCGTGGGAACATAAAAAAATACAATATAATAGCGCTATAATTTTTACCCTAAATCACTGTAATGCAGAACGAGACAGGAACAACTGTTTTTGGGGTTAAAACTTAAAAATTGTTTCTTTCTTTTAATCCTCGGCGTAATTTTCTGTTATTTGTCACGTATCCTTTAATTTGTTAAATATATATGATTAAGGGTGTCAAAAACAACAAAATAATAGAAAAACAGCAGCAGTCGTGTGGCTCAGAAAATAAGAACCTAATCTAATCTGCTATACATGTATGAGCATAATATTGCTATTTTGACGTCATAGGCCCCAAAAGTTGAAAAACCTGTTTTTAAAATATACAATTTTTACTTCTCATACTCGTAAAGTCGTTCTTTATGCTGGGTATAGGCTGCAAAAAAACGCATTTTATGCATTATTGCATAAAGTATTGTCGTCATCTAGACTATGGCAATTACCTAAGCCTTACAGCCAGACAGACGAGGTGACTGCACCAAATAATCTAGTAATTTAAATACATTTACTTGAATTCATTTGCCTTCAATATTACATGTAACAAAAATGAAATTAAAAACTACGAAAAACAAGCGTTATTAACAAAAAAAACTTCATAGCAACGTTAACGCAACGACAAAAAATGACATATGATATGGCAGTAGCCAAATCATATGTCGTTTTTTGTCGTTGCATACAACTTAAGTAAAATTAAATGCAGAATAAATAAAATTTTAAAAAACAAATGCAGTGGCGGAAAAGAGGTTATTGTCTTGTTGGATTTATTTTCTTCGCAAATTAGCAGTATTGCGTTCGACCGAACTCTAGAAGCTTATATGTATATGACACTGGATTTTGCATGGCGAACAACGCTTTGAAGCCAAGAAAAGTGACCTGCAAAGACGTTGCTTATGTTTTTGTCCCATTCTCTAGGATGAAAAGGAAGAGACAGAATACATAAGCGATGTTAAGTCTCACTCAGAAAATTAAAAAAAGCAGTGACGGGAGCTTTCTTGTCTATTCTATTGATTTAAACTATTAATTAGTGTTTTTTTCGCAAAACTTGAAGTGTTACGGAATTTTGTAAAAGTGTCGTCAAGCCAAGGAAGAAAATAGTGCTTACACCTTACATCTAACACACTAATGGTTAAAAATGCAAAAGAACTTAATGAACAGACAGCCCCTAAATCCACAAAAAAGTTTTAGTACATTATCACTGTTTTATTTCCTCGTAATCAAAGTGAAAAGAAGGTCTTAACCCATTTTATCCTCGACTTAATTATCCAACCATTGGTCTATCATACCATAATATTATATCATAAATCTTGTATGAAATGGTTTGTTTTATGCCCTTGTTGTAAAGTCAAGGTCATAAATATGTATACACTTTAGTACCTTGTCACTTTAATCGCTGTGACAATTTCATATGGCAGTTTAAACATGACGTTAAATAGACAAGGTTCTAAAGTGTATACATATTTATAACCTTGACGGTACAATCTACTATTAGGTAGAGCCATCGAACTCAAATAACCTCTATGAATTATCTAAGTCTATATCAAAACAAAATTGTTCACTTGAAAGTACTTAACAAAAAAAAGGAAACTGATTGACTGGTTGATGTTTTGGCAGCCATTGAAATATGACCTGGATTTATATGAATCGTAAACCAGCAGCTGCATTTCAATGAAAAAGATTTGAGCGATATGCAGGGGTCACAAGGCCATCATCTGCTGTGCGTAGTATGCATTCAGGAGCTCTTACTGGTGTGCGTGCTTGAGCTAGACTGCGCGTCTGCTCTTTCTTCCATTATGTGCCGTGTGCATTGAGGGGCTCTTATTAGTATGCTTGCCTCTCTTAGTTACAAATGCGCACCTATTACTTAACCCTCCTGCTTGCTTTGGAATAAGAGAGCGCATTCATAAATATATCCTTTCCTTTGTTTAACACGTACGATTTTATTAATAGGCTATTACGAAGGGGTCTTAATGCCCCGCGACCTTCAACTACCTCAAGTGTCACGGGCGCTGCTGCACAGCTGCCCTACTATGAATAACTATTGCCTGATATTTGGTTAAAATCAGAATTAATTAAATAATTGCATTCGTTTTATAAATGTCTTAATCAGATAATGTATCCGTGATAATTATTAAGTAAACTATCTGCGTTCACAGCAAATAAAAATGCCTCACGTAAAAACATTTTACATCAATGAATATTACAAAATTGGTAATAAGAATAACAAATAATTTTTTTGGAAGGATACAATTTGGTAAAGTTTTCCCATACGTCATTCTTACACTTTTAAACCCATTAAAGCCACTTGTGTCGTTAAAGTCCGGAAGGAAGCCAGCCGCTGAAAATTACGATACAGGTCTACTAGGAGCTCATGACACCGAAGATGCAGCTCGTCGTGACAAAGTGGGACACCAGCACAACCACAACCAGTTTTACTCGCTTATTGTAGTAGTAGTTGTCGTAGCTACAGTGCAATGCAAACTGTCTGTGTTATTTAAATTAACCCATACATATATAATGGTCCAACAATCCTGCGCGCGCAGTCCGCGCTTAGCGGCCACGGACAGAGGACGTATGTACTTCGTTTTGTCGCGAGATCACCGCAAGTGTGACCTCACGGTTACTTTAACAAAACTTAGTCTTATTTTTACCCGTGTCTTTTATTTACCACACTTGACCCTATGGCTTTTTAGTCTGTAGTTTTACACTCTACTTTTCATTTTATTTTCCCGAAAAAAAATCTTAAATTATAATTGTGTTATTAAAAAACTTAAACAACCGTTGAACACTTGTTTGGTACATGTCAATCCATAGAAAACTGTAACTATAGACATATCTTACTTTTTTGTAATAACAGCGTAATAGTTTTAGCAAAGAAACGTAAAAAAGTACAATTTAATAGCGCTATAATTTTTACTCTAAACGAGACAGCAGCAAGTAATTTTAGAGTTAGATGACAATGAAACGAAGACCTCGGCGGTATAGATGGTATGTCCAGCCCCAGCCTGTCCTGTCCTCTTCTGTCTCCACCACGCTCTCCGACGACAAGGGCAAAATCATCAAATGGCAACATGTATATTATTTAATTATAAGGAAATTTAAAAATTAGGTACTCTAGTCCCCAGGGATTAAATACATCACTTTATTCCGCGTTTACAAGGCTGTTATGAGTCACTTTAGGGCGAGAGAAGTGAAAACTAAATGTTTGTTTCCCTGTCAGAAGGTTACGTCCTAATAACTAACGTTAAAAGTTAAAATTGTTGTAGACCTCTAACATCAAAGACGTGTCAGATGTAATAATTTTAGCACCGTGATGTATTTGTATATACTAAAGCCCGCCTGTTCCGGCCGGGCCTCCCCACCCATCAACATACTAAAGTCTCGACACAAAATTGCCAATTTAGCTGCGCTAAGATCGCCTTCTCATTAGGGGGCCTAGCATTTTCGTGTTTATCGACGTAGATAAATGTGGATAACACATCTGTCACTTCCTGACCAACATGTATGTCAGCGCGAGAGTGACGAAAGTCACGTTTATCCACATCGATAAACACAACCATCTTAGGTGACTCCTAAACGGTAGCAAAGACACTTAACTTTGTGTATTTTTTACTTTGACAGTCAGCCATTTTACACGGAGCTGAAGGAGGAAGGTAATAATGACATGTACAGTCAGTAGCAGAAGTAGCTACGCAACCAAAGAGGTCAAAATGATCTGCACTCGACCCTATTTTCAAGAGAATACGTCGTGTCTAGATTATTTTGAGCATGATATTCTGCATAGCTTCTTTTGATGCTGACTATATGTAGGCTTAATGTGTGGGTCGATTTCAACAAGCAAGTTAACAGTTTCCTTAAATGCCTGCTTCCCAAAATGGACTTCTTCCCACATTGTGAGTTTTCTATGACGTCTACTTCTTATATTGTCTGTTTTCTGAAATGTCTATTTATCATATTTGTCAGCCTCCTATAATGTCTACTTCTTACATGTCGGTTTCCTGTAAAGTCTGCTTCTCATATTTAGCATCTTTAGAACAATAACAACCTAATTCAGAAATTTTAAATTTCGAGTTAGGTCTTTGTATCATGACTTAAAGTTTGAAAGCTGAAATTTTGAATTAGGTCACTACAGTTCTGAAGGTGCGAATTTTGACAGTTTCCTGAGATATATTATGGTTTTCGTATTTACAATGGTATTTTCTCAACATTGCTTATATTATTTAAAGGGCTAAAAAAATAAAATGTCGAACGAATCCTTACAACGTCACTTCAAACCCGTCAAAAGGTTTAAGCCGCATCTGTACCAGAGTAACATAAGTTAGAAAGAGCTGCGAGGGAACTTTGATAGAATTGTACCAATTTACATTTGTAATGGGAGCGCTGTGTGCGTCGCACACATACGTATATAAAAATCAATATGCTACTCTCAGCTCAGACGTAACCTTTAATAAACACTGCACCGCTTTCCTTGTTCTGTGTCCCTGGTAAATCCGGGAAATTTTCATTGTTTAATAGGAAGTGTGTTGCGTAGCAACCGAGCCACGTGCGCTTAGCTCACGCGCATTGGGTTCTCATATTTTAATGTACTAGCTTTCCGTCAGTGGCTTCGCCTCGCTGCATATTTTTGACTTTCCCCGTGGATATTACAATTTTCTTTCATATAAACCCTCTCCTGACGATAACGAACACAACAAAAAAAAGAATAAGCCAAATCGATACAGCCGTTCATGCGTGATACCATGACCATGAATTCATTTTTATGTATGGATGTTATGATGGATGATTCAAAAACCATTTCGAGCGTAAGAGTTGTATCCATTCCCTGTTCCCAGATTATCTTTCAAAGTCAGTATTAATAGTTTTTTTTTAAATCTATTTTATTTATAGGGGCTTTAGCACACTACAGGAGCCGTGTCAGCCCCATAATTCCCTAATGTACCTTACCAACTGAACTACTTCTTTAAATATACAATACAACACTCTGGCAGTAGCCGACATAGGCTTTGCCAGGATGCTACGTGTATTTAAAATACCCAAATTCAAGCCGTGACCACCCAGCATTAAAAAAAAAAATCATTAATTTGTCATCACGATCATGATTGGTAAGTTTTATCTAATCTGTGATCAAACAAATAATATATATATCTAATTTTGTCTTTTTTATTTTTGTTTTATTTTAACGCTTATTTCAATCAAGACAATTTTTAACTGTATACATAATATAAACATGACAAAATAAGATCATTAAAAAAAAAATGATCAAAATATAAAACCCCTTGGTCTTGGACCCTCCGCCCGTAGGCTAGTCTGTGGGTGGTCCATGACTTGACATTGAGATTTGATGTGATCTGACGAAAACGCACAAAGCTGCCAGAGAAAAAAAGCAAAAACGTTTACTCAAACGAATTCAATAGTTTTAAAGCATGTCTCAAACAAGCCAATTTTAGTTGTGACAATATAAACGCAATTTTCGTTAAAAAATCAAATAAATTTACTTATTTATTTAAATGCAAAAACGACAAAATGCTTGCACTAGGTTTTGTTTTAAAGTACCACCACGAGCTCACGGGACCCCTTTTATTAATGACGCGAAGTTTGAAAATATCTAATAAGCTGAAGCTTTTCTTTGCATATCTACCTTTTGACACTATTAAAAATCAAGCTCCCAGCTATCTTTTTAAAAAGTTAAGGTGTTCTGACGAAAATAGGCATTTCAAAGCTAGAGCATCGCGTGCTGTCGTTTTCAGGGCAGTTTAAGATATCAAGCTACTAAGTGTTGGAACAACATCCCCCACCCATCCGTGACCTTAGGTATAGTTCTTCGTTTAGAATTAAGTATCGAATTCATTTGTTAAATAAACAAATAGCTCAACAAGCTTGATGTCGTAGAATAATTACCCTCTGCAGTTATTGCTAGTAATTAATTTGTTTCTACGTTTTGTTAACAATGTTAAATGTATAAATATGCGCATTACTTCTAGAAATTAAACTATAAAGTTAAGGCTAGGGTATCATAAACAAATACATATTTGTGTGTCTACCCTGTATGTTTTTACATAAAAGAAGTACGATATTGATATTTGTTATTATCATGTTCGTTTGGCACATCTTTCGGCTTCGTTCGGGCGCCACAGACCTGACTCCTATGGTTCTGGCAGAATACCAGCGCTGCAGTCCCTGCAGCATTCTACTGAGTCAGCGCCATTTCACAACACAACACATGGCTCTCTCGCCGCTTATATAATCTTATAATGTTTATTTTAA
Source organism: Acleris holmiana (assembly GCA_949316455.1). Taxonomy (NCBI): domain Eukaryota; kingdom Metazoa; phylum Arthropoda; class Insecta; order Lepidoptera; family Tortricidae; genus Acleris; species Acleris holmiana. The sequence continues at coordinate 81,436,772 of OX438762.1, forward strand.
GTCTCTTGTGTGTTACTATTTTTCTTTTTTGTATTTTTTTATGCTTTATGTTTAACCTAAGAGCTTGTGTTTGTGTTTATGTTGAATAAAGTTTTTATCTATCTATCTATCAACAAAACGAATGTTTTCAAAGAGTCTATTTAATAAAAAAAAAACCCAAATAAGCTGAAAATATTAATTCATTTGACTGTACATACTTTTCTTTACAATTCAAAACCACCAATTCGAATACCAATTAAAAGCCACGTTATTTGTTAGTGTCATGTTTTATTTTTCAACGCGGCGGACAACCAGTTAATTAATTTTAGAGAAATATTTATATGCGGTCCAAAATTACAAGAGAGCATTCCCGTGATTTTAATGAGCGTCCTCACTGAGAGGATTCCCGTGATTTTAATGAGCGTCCTCACTGAGAGAATTCCCGTGATTTTAATGAGCATCCTCACTGAGAGAATTCCCGTGATTTTAATGAGCGTCCTCACTGAGAGCATACCCTTGTAATAAGCATTCGGCGTCGACTATGAATTGTGTGGACCACACCACTTTAATATCACAAGCGAATTCTCTCTTTATTTGTCTCAAACTGCTGTGGAACCATTCTTTTTATTTGTCTAATAGTGTCAATTTTAACCATTTTATCCTACGAGAGTGTATTGAAAAGATGGGGATCTCCATCTTTTATTAACACTTCATAGACACTATCATTTCATAGAAATTTCATAGAAAACTAACAATTTTCTGCTGAACCTATGTTGATTTCATAGGTTAGGTTAGGTTACCAGCCCCTTGGAGGTTAACACCGGAGAGGTTTTAGACGGTATGCTTCCACCTCAGCTCTCACAGGAGACTGAGGTGGTTGAGAGTCCGTCATACCCCCCCCATTTGGCTGCCCCTGGCCGGGGGGGACGATGCGTAATGACATTTCCTCTCCGTTAAAAAAAAAAAAAAAAAAAAAAAAGATTGGGTTAGGTTAGGTTAGAAAGAAGAAGAAAGAAAGAAAAAACTTTTATTGACACAAAAACGACACAGTTTCAAACAAAAAAAAAGACATAAATTTAGACTTGTAACCATCACAAGATAAACTGAAACCAACACGGGGTCAACAGAAAAACATTATCTACGAAATGAAAATTCTGTGAAGTGGTACTTAGTGTCTATGAAATGCGTGTCTATAAAACAAGGGTAAACCGAAAAGATTATGTAAGGCATACAGCATAATATGTACCTTAATTTTATTATTTCAATAGTAAAAGGAAAATGTATTATTATATAGTAAATTTGCAATGTAATAATATAATTTAGGGACTGACTACGCGGGAGTTTCACTGTACATCAATTAAGGTCACTCAAAATAGACGCTATATAATGTGTTGACTAATGACTACGAGTATGAGCCATTCTTTTGTTTACGCAACGTCACCGTATTTAACGCGTCGTCGGTTTGGGTGATCCATAAATTACTTAGTTGTGTTGGTCATGCCCAGCTCATGTCTTTTTATATAATAATTAAACTTTTCAAAAAAACATTGTTTCTTAAGCTGTAAAATAAATGAAAACAACCCATTTTCCAAGCTTAGGTACATCTTACCCTGACCGGTAAAATGCGCATGTGCTAATAATGTCATATTGCAATAATGACGTAGGTCATTGCAATGGAAATCCGCCATTATTGAATACTGAAATTTTAGTAACTTCTCAAATAAAAATCGTTAATTGCTACTCTACCAGTAGTTATTGACTTGTTGCATACACTTCTCTTGTACAAGAAAATAACTGTTAGCCTTTAAAATGACTAATTAGTAAATATTCTAGGTTATAGTCTATCACGCAAGTCCTAAGCGCAGGTTTGCATGGTACGCAACGCGATGTTATTGACGTGGTTCGAGCAATTCGCCAGGAGTCACTAGGAACGCATGAAAGGAGAGCGATGCATTGCGAATAGTTGCATATTGATTTGAAAGAGCAGTGCAGCTCCTTCCTCTTTTAGCGTGCGAGTCCCTCCTCCAGACATTCTAGGGCTTGCGTTAAAAAATCTGCCGACCAAATTAAAAAGGCAGCATGCGCCTATGGAATTCACGCGCTTAACTTGACTTCTTCTTTTAGACGGCAAATATGAAGGAGGGGCTTTCAGGCTTAACCACACACGCCTTACACACACACACACAGTCTTACACACCGTACACTTAAATTAATGAATAAATAAGTTTCAGTTGAAAAAACAGTTTTGGGACGAGCTTTTGTTGCTGACTGTACATTTTTTCAAAGTCATTCATTATCTACACGGTGGGTCTACGTAAAGTATAGCGGAAATTCTGTCGCCACCTTCGGACTCTATCATCAGATCAGCTCTTTAATACTATATTATTATACTAGCGACCCGCCCTCGCTTCGCTCCGGATTAAAGTATTATACATATAAACCTTCCTCTTCAATCACTCTATCTATTAAAAAAAACCGCATCAAAATCAATTGCGTAGTTTTAAATATTTAAGCATACATAGGGATATAGGGACAGAAAAAGCGACTTTGTTTTATACTATGTAGTGATGGTGATTGTAATCGGGGGTTACCTTTACCGCTTTGTTTTCTGTAACCGTAAATATTTCAAGATTTAGTAAAAGCTTACCTGACCTATAGGGCACTACACGATAGTACTACAATAAATTCTGAAAAATTTATATAACATTGGTTTGGCAAATGAAAAATTTGGGAAATGATACATTTGACCAAAAATATTTTGGTTTACTCGTACACATTATGTGGTCCGAATTTCATCTCATTCCGTTAAAAGGGAACTGGTTCAGGTCACCACGTGGTTTTAGTCTTAGGGCGCATGCGTCTCAACCACGTGGTGACTGGCGAACTTCGGGTTGTCATCGGTCGGGGACTTCAGATTTTTTAACAGGATAAATTTATGGTTAATACTTCTTTCAGTTGTATAAAACTTTGACAACTTAAACCGGCGTCCGATGACACAAGCAAGTCCTCTTTTCTTCTTTGAAAAAATTATTACCGTTGTTTAATGTTAAAATACATATTTTAAACAAGTCAACGTTGGCATTTTAATATCTATCAAGGTGTTTAGTTAAATGGAGGTGTCAAAAAATATATTACACACATACATAATATACATATAGTAAGTATTGCTACAACCATCGGGATTCCTTCGCCCTCATTATCTAACGAGTATATGCAAGTATAATATATTTGACAAATACCCAGACCCAAAAATATTGCCCTCCTTTCAGTTTTGTCGATAAAACGTCATTATAGGTAAACCGCAGGCTTTATCATTTTTCGATTAATAATGTGCAATAATACTTACTTTAATTGTACTTACGTTAGTTGCTTTGTAATGTACCTAATGGGTAAGGACCAAAAAGTTGGCCACGCTTACTCACTCAATTAAACTTTTCTGTTGTGACACGTAAGTTAGCCATACATTTGTAAGGATACTTTTCGTATCACAACGGAACTTTTTTTATTTTTTTTTTGTTTGTATGGTTAACTACGCTTAACTGTGGTCCAACTATTTGGTCCTTACCCTAATATGTAGTTAAGAACTAAAATTAACAACGGTCATTTTTCCATTAAATCCACGAAAATTACCTATTACTTCAAGAGAAATAGGTAGTGGCATCTCAGACAAAACTCCTCTAGCAATTTCAACCATAACTATTACTAACAGTTGATTTACATTAAATCTGCTATGCTTATTTAATTTGAAATATTGCCTATTGGCTTATGAGGGCAGTATACAGTGTGTAAATGGTATACGGGCGTTTATTAAAACTGGACATAGATTAAGACTCTACTAATCATTAACAGAAATAATTATTTTGATTACGCTAACGTATACACCGTTATTAATTTTTGAACGTACTATCGACCCGCAATGTACATCGAAGTCCATCTGTCAGGTGTTATTTTCGTTTATAATTCATTGCATTTTTCGTTATACATTGCGTGTTAAATTATTTTGTATGGTAATTATATTAAATTTAATTTTAACAAAAGCTGCCTAAATGTGCTCAGTAGGGGTTGTACTAACCACAGTTAAAAGGAACGCCCGTATACCATTTACACACTGTATAAATATATGTAAATATTCGTGACGTAATGAAAAAAAATACTGTTGGTAATTTTTGACATGAGCGATTTCTACAAAAAGTACCTATAGTTCAGGACTAAAATTAACAACGGTATTTTTTCCATTACGTCACGAAAGTTAACTCTAAAGAAATAGTGGCATATCAGACAGAGCTCCTGTAGCAAGTTCAACCATATTACTAAGAGATGAGGTTTGAATCTGCTATGCTTATTTAATTTGAAATACCGCCTGTTGGGTTATGTATGATATGAGGACAGTATATTAAAATATGTCTAATTTTCGTTACGTAGTGGAAAAAATACTGTTGTTAATTTTTGTCCTTAACAGTTGGTTCTTTTGGAAAACGCCCAGTTGGCCATTTTAAAGTCCACAACTAAGTAGGCGGTCGCATAGATTTTATTTGAACTGCCTTGTCGGTCCTTTTTATGGGACGCCTTAATATTCCGCCAACTGGGTGAGTGTCGTGAATGGCAAGCTGGAGTTTTGCGGAAAGGTCTACCAGGACAACAGCATCAAGAAGAGGGTTTCGTGTTCACTCTTGACTCGGTAATGCACATGCGCAATGGCTTTAGAAAGATTGTTGTGTGCGTTTTTGAGTGACAGCTGTGATAACAGTCATTTAAATATTTAGCTTGATATAGCCGGATTTTTCATTTAAATTCGTGACAGCATATAATTAAATAAATGTGTAAAGCTAGTTTGCACTATTTCGTGATGTAAAGTATCATATACGTGATCAAATAACTTTAGGTCTTATCAGTGATCTGATCACTCACACACTGTAAAAAGCGTACTTTCTTGCTTAGTGTGTGTAAGTGATAAGAGGGCGTGGTCTGACCACACATACGCATTCTAAGGTGCATCCTTCCTGCAAACTGATAGTGTAATAGTGGCACAGAGCATGGCATCCATCCTGTTTGCACTTTCCTCCTAGCGCCCAGAGGCCTTTTAAAAGGCCTTTTGATAATCTAATTTTAAACATTAATTAGTAAGTACCTATGTACTGATTTCGATTAACAACATTTTTGCCATGGGCGGCAGGAGGTTAAGTCAGACAATTGAAAATCAAAGAACACCTGTTTTGGTCAGCTTAGTATGATTTTTCAGGGTTTTAACCAAATTGCACCATCCATGCACATGTGTGCTGCACGTTGGTTTTCCGCTGAATTCAACTGCAAGCATGTTATGTGACCCTAGTCATTTACATCGTTGATCGAACATTTGATTCGAGGTTCGTCACGTTCACGTTCATGTTTGCTTTGTATTTTTTATTTATTTGCTCTGCGTTTTATTTTTATTCTGTATTTTGCCTGATATTATGCATGATATTTTACTATTTGATATTTTATAATTTTACACAACAAATAATTAAAACTTCCACTTGTGTTTCATACTGAATAAATACTGAAAAACGGAACCTTTATAAAATTTGAATTTATTTATTTGTTGTCTGTCAATAATATTTTACTCTAAAACAGCTTAGAAGCTGATGGGCTGATTTTTTTTATTCCTATTTAGTTGTTCATACAGCTTTGTTATAACAAATTAACATTTAATTATTTTGGCAGTGAAGAAAACTAATTTCAAATAAAACTGTAACCAGAAAATAGTACATATGTACATAAAATATTTTACTAATATTTGCTCTAATTTTAATGTTTTGGGTTTTTAGTTTTACATGCCCATAAAACATAAATGCGGAACCCTCGACACTTAATTTTGACTAAGGCTTAACTGTTTTTTTTTTACGAATTAGTTTGAAATCAAAGTAAAAGTTTTAAACGAGATACTCTATAAAAATATGAGAAATACTCATTTTGTTTTAATTACCATAATAAAAATATTAACGGCGAAGCAAGGTGGCTCTTTCGGCTACTTGGATTGAAATTATAAGAAGGGTTATGATTTGGTGCCTTATTCATGGCTCGAAAGGATCTTTGAGATGTATAAAGTTGATTCGGGCAGTAGTGGGTCAGAGCCCTTCGTCCATTAGGTGGTGGTGATTGAAAGAGGCATCTTCCAGGGCGACGCGACAATCTGAGTCTTTTGTGGTTTTGCCTAGCCTTGAATCCTCTCAGTTCTTGCTGAATGATCCTGGGCTAGCCTATCGACTTCGTAGAGAAATCAAATTAATATTTATATGGATAACTTCTAACTATTTACACCGACGCCTAAGACCTAATGACACTTTTTAAAAACACATAAGAGTTCAGTTGTGCCATCAAGATGGAATTCGTCATGTTTTCATGGTCATGCATGTTTAGCGAGGGACTGTTCTGAATCTTAGTCCTCTCTCTAAAGTTGATGAATATTTTGGAATGTCACAGTCTTTGGATATTTTGGACGGTGATGTCAAGCAGTCAGTGAAGGACCGCTTCTTCGGTCGCTTGACAAAAGTTCTTAGCAGTCTTTTGTCGGGTGGCTACAAGGTACGCGCCTTCAATGGCTGGGTTATGTTGCTGCTTACATATTCCTTTTGCATATAAGGTGAACTCAGACTGAAATGGACGCCATAGATAGGAGGGGCCATTTACTGCTTAAATCACATCGCATGTTGCACTTACATTTATCTGGTATGAGATTGTACATCCTGCAGAAGTGGACGTATGGAAGAGCAAGAAACTGCACGGACGCTTCTACCGGGTCGTTATAGGGCCAGACGTGGACATTTTAGCGTCCGTGAACCGATTATAATCGTTTGGGAAACCAAAGGTTTTGCCTATGCAATTGCTAACGAAGTCATAATGATGAACTACTACGGAAAATTATGTTCTGAGGGACGTTGCGGTTGACATTTGCTGAGCGTGCTGTCGCCCCGGTGAGTCCTTCAGACGTACGTATCTTCTCCAACTGTTATCACTTTGCCTACGGCGAGTACAGACTTCACCTCGTGGCCAGGATCACCCATCAGCAACTTGCTTTTGTCAACCTACCTTCGCGTTATATCCTATTTGCACTGGCGTACGCTTCCATTTTTTCTTCTTTCTTGTCCGGTTAATAAAATGTGCCTTGTACATCTATTTTGTTACCTGGTGCTTCTCTGACCCAGTTTTTGTGTTACATGTATTTTGTATTCCTTTTCTTGTTATCCGTTTGTCACTTTGTGCGCTGTTTATTTGTTGTTTTACACTGTATTACTTTTATGATATTTCTCAAGTCTACCATTTTTGCTCACATTGTTAGTAATGTTGTTATTGTTACGTTACATAAGTAAGACGTGCGGTAACCTATTGGCTAGGTATTGCTTTGTTTGTACTCCGCTTTGGCCACAGATTATACGGTCAAGTCAACCCTTCTACTTTGACTTGACCGCCCGTAGACAATAGTATTTTTTATTTTTATTTTTTCATTACATATCGCACCTACGGTGCGACACTGTCACTTTTGCAAAATTTTGAAAATTGAGTTAAGTATGCCATAACGTCGTTTTAAGTACCCTGTCCTTGAAGCAACATAATAAGCTAAAAGTAGCAGTAGGTAATCATATCAAAAAATCGCCTTTTCTAGATCAGGAAGTATAATAATTTTATACCACACTAAATCTTTAAATGCTTCTCCTGGAAAAATGCTTTTTTGCATAAGTGATAGTGTTGCACCGTAGGTGCGATATTTTTATTATATTTTGTTTAAATAGTTGTTTAAATTTTATGATAACCATGTTTTTTTTTCTTTTTACGTTGTTTTGTATTAAGTGTCACTTTCCGTCTCTTCACCAAGCGGTTCCAACGGAAGATCAGCGCTGGCTTTACGGCTAGTTGGGACCGTTTCGCAACAGTTTCTCTGTTCTTTTTGTATGTATGAAATGTAATTTTGTATTGTTGCGTCCGATTTTTGAGTCCGAAGTGCTGTACTATAATTACACACCAGCGGCGCCAGTTCTCGCAAATGGTCGTGTTATCGCTCTATTGGGATCGATCTGTCATCACGGACAGGATTATCGTCGCCAACAAGCCCTGATATTGTGTTGACAGACTGATCTCAATGAGGAGCAGTGCTCGTCGATGTCACCATCCCGCATGACGAGAACCTCGTGAAGACTGAAAAGGACAAGCTCATCTAGTACCTTGACTTGACTCACGAGATGACCGCCTTTTAGGATGTTGACTCGTCAATCAGTATCCCGATAGTTGTTTCAGCGAACGGTCTTATAGCGAAGAGTGTCGACCAACACCATAAAAGACTCTCGCTACATGGCTGGATCAAGGGCCAGATATAGAAAGCAGTGGTCCCCAATACGGCAACGTTTTGTGAGGAGCTACCTCTTTTTGCAGCCATAAATACCGATAGCCTGAGCGCTGCACCGTTACCAGCGGTACCCGTAGGTATTGATATTTTATTTTAAAATCATAATATTCAGTGTAGAAAACTTAACGTTATACAAAATAATTATCCAGAATATCAACGTTAAGTCTATGGGTTTAATTTTTGTACTTTAACAATGTACTCGAATCGCATTAGGCCTTTTTCAACTGACTTCAAACAAAGGAGGAGGTTATACGTTCCATTGTATGATTTTTTTTTATGTATGCTCACCGATTACTCCGTCAATAAAATTGTAGACCGATTTTAAAATATATTTTTTTGGTTTGATAGAGTATATAATAGTATTTGGTTTTGAGGTGGTCCCATTGTCACCAAATCTGAATCTGATGAAGGAATCAGTGAGGAATTGAGGGAACTCCTCAAACATTGTAGGCAAACATAGAGCGTTTTTAGTATTTTTAGTAACAAATCTAGCATTTGCATTCAAAAAGCATAACTTCGGGAAGTGGAACTGATGATGAAGACCAGTGGTGGCCATCGGAACTCTTCAACGGTACCTATTTCAAGGCTGGCGATAAGATCTCGATTGAGATAGTTGAACGACTACAACGTAGAATATTTACTTGTTAAAATATGACTATGACTTTCCGCCGGCGTTGCTTGCGGCGCGCTTGAAACTTAAAGTTTCATATCAACTAATAAATGGGACTACGGAACAGCGTTTTATGATCACTAAAAAGTATAAGATAAAATTAAAATTAAAAAAAAAAACAAAAAATGCCTTCAAAAACGCAAAAACTTACTTCTTTTAAAATTGTAGGCACCTACATAATAGTCCAACTGATGTCGGTGACCACAATGTTTTCAACAAAAAAGCCGAGTTCAGTTGGACTAACCTATTAGGTAGGTGCCTACAATTTTTAAAGAAGTTTTTTTTTGCGATTTTGAAGGCGGTTTTTAGTTTTAAAACTTTTATTTTATGTTCGTTATGATTAAAATATGCATGAAAGTTTATTACGTCAACCTTTACTTATAATTCTTATAAATTATATATACATGTTTTTTGAGCGAGACTCGAAAGTAAAGGCCAATTGCCAAGGAAGTAAAATGTAAATAGTTTATAAACTCAAAAAAAAGAGCCCAGGCCTGGGATTCTACGAGCACTCTACGGGAATCTATGGTACAAACCTGTGTTTCCATATTGTTAACGTTTTGATAACTTTTGTCTTTTACAATAATGGTAACTGTGACATAAACGATTCTAAAACACGTCAAACGTGATATCGTTATAACACAGTTAGAATAGAGGCCCATTACCGGCTCAAGTCAGTACGAGTATAAAAGAATTTCAGCAAGGAAATAGTACTAGGAGTGCATATTCAACTAAGATATGCAGCCCATAAACATCTGCAAAGCACACTACTAAGAGCTATTCAATGCACACGGCACACAATGAAAGAAATGCACATGCGCAGTCTTGTTTAAGTACGCACACTAGTAAGAGCTACTGAATGCTCAACGCATACACCAGAAACTACCTCGTGACCCCGTTACCTCACGCCACTCATCAATTTGTTTTGCTGATGCTGATTTACCATTATTTTAAAGATGACGACCAATAATAGTTGTATATACAAAAATACCTTTCTGTCACTTAGGTTATTTTAATAATGTGATATCAAATTTATTCACTAGTAATGTATAACCGTGGAATTGTTTCCTCTTTAAAATTATATCAGACAGTCAACACTTTGCGTGGTAAGGCTATGAGTACTGAGCATCCGTAGCCTAACCGCTTTGCATTCATGGCGTTTACATTTTGCTACAAATACCATAGAAGAACGCTGCTTTTATATATTATATATTACACGGCATTGAAACTAGAACTAAAAACACTGCCATAGAGAAAACAAATTCATATCATAAAAGGTACCTAACTAATATAATATTTATGTAAATCAATGTTTAAATTGCCACCTATTTTTTATCCTTATAACCTTAACCTTAGTACATGCTTTAAAAAATACATTTGATTTGACACACCAAAAGCACGCCTGGGGCAGCGCGGAACCTGTACGGATCATGGCACACTTCAGCAGCAAGTAGGCGGTAGGTCTAAAATTTTTATTAGCATGGCAATTAATATTATGCAATAAGTAAAACTTGGATGTTGTATTTCTCTAATATTTATTTTATCAGTACATTAAAAAAATAACGTCTTACAATCGAGATTTGCACGTTGTATTTCTATAATTTTTAACATTTACTGAATAATTTTGTGTTCGTGATGCGGTTGTATTATAAACAACAATTTGTAATTTTGTCGACTTCGCGGTGTGATAAACATGGCAGATGTATTAGAAACGACTGACTGATTCGCTCCCGCCCTTAGCTCCCGCCACGCACCGCGCTGCCTGGTTTTTGTGAGGTTTGGAGTAAAGCATGCGCAAGACAGTCGCGCCACATATTTGATATTGTGTGTTGATTGTAAATTCAACTCATACAAGCTCGCTTTCAACCTACGCTGGTTCTGAATTGCTTTTTGTGTGCCAAAGCCTTAAAACTACACTATTTTGTAAGATTCTTTCACAAATGTTCTTTCAAAACTACAAATCTTCCGCAGTACTTTCAAGAATCCATGGGAATTATTTAACGTAGGTTATTTTTATCATAACTATCATAAGCCACCACCAACATAGTCTTCATCCAAGGATCAACTCAAGGTCAGCAGCTACCTGTTCTACTTGAATCTTACCTTTATGTCTGCAAAATCGTTCGTGTTATATTGTGAAATAACATTCTCCCTTGATTAGTAAAATTGAATTTCTTCTTATATCGATGAATTTTTATGTTCGACAAACATAAGTGAATCTTATAATACTGCATTTCATGTCGATACCAATTTGATGATGTCAAATCAATTGTACGTTTTAATGCGTACTACGAGTTTCCAATTATCTCAATATTAAATAATTTACTGTGTAGCTAAATTCTAATGCACGTTTTTAGTACATTGCTATTATAGTAAATCTTGCAAAATCATGCTTTCCACTGCTAGTTCCATATATCATCACAGGTTGTATGATTTATATCCACAACACAATCACAACATTCAAACCCAAAAATGTTTTCGCAACAACTAATCCACATACATGTGCAACACAGGTATTTACAACAAAACTTCATAGCCATACTGGTGTCACACATTGTAACACGCTATTTATTTACAAAACAGATAAACAAAAAAACTATTATATTTCCAAGACGATATATTTTTGACAAAAATGTGACAGTATTTGTTTTTATTGAGCAAAGAGAATTATTATCATTGCGTTTCTAATCCGTATTCACCTTGGACAAAACAATAAACAATCTGTGGTCGTTGCAAGTGAGCATGCGTGGAGCGATTTCATAGATTAAAAATATTGTAATAATACCATAGAATAAAAACAAAAGGCATATAATTTGTCTTAAAACGAACGCGTCGGATCTATACCTGTCTCGAAAATTACAAAATTAGTGTTCAATAAGTTAAAAAGGAAAGAGTTTAGATTACAGTTCTTGCTAAAACTAGCGGATGGTACACACCAAGGTGTGGTCAACTTGTGTAAACTGGTCACAAACTGGCATGGAATACATTTGGAATGCTTACTTCCAAAATTGTGACAAATAAAATTGAACTCCATATTTTGTGGTCTAGTTAATCTTGACGTCATTTATTAAGCATGATCATATTTGCCAGTTTTACCCCAGATAGCATCTGGTAATCTTGATTATTATTATTATACAGTTATTTTTAAAAAACCTTAAAAATATAATAATACTAATTAAAAATTTCTAATTATAATGCTTTGTGTGAGATGAAGGATGAAAAGAAAAAAGGTGCAAAATAATTGATATTTTTAGGTTATTATGCGCACATAGTAAGAGCACGTGGGTTGGTTGCTACGCAACACAAGTGGTATTGAACAACGAAAATGCCAGGATTCACTAGGGATGCATAATATGGAAAGCGGTGCATTGCACCTGAGCTGAGAGTTGCACATTGATTTGCGGGAACGGTGGGACCAAGTATCTCTTTTCAGCATACAATGTACCTCAAGTCCCTCCCCCATATATCTATCGTAGAGCTTGCGTTATTGTAATAACTTTATTTATTAGCCAAATATAAAACACGCATGAGTTGTTATCAAGATTCCTTTATTACTTATGTACCATGTTTTACCACGCTCCTAACCTTACATTTTTCTGTTAAACGCAAGCTGAGTTTGCCTATAATTGGGTAAACACCCTGTCTTTCTTCTTTACACTGTAATTGTTAAATTAAGTTAATGGTGTTATATCTGTTGGCAAACCAAATAAATAAATAAATAAATAAATAAATACCAATTCTAGTGTGATCTTAGTAGTTTGCTTAATCCTTGTCGTCATGAGCTCCTATTAGATTTTGTAACATTTTTAGATTAGTTTCGTTAGGCGATATGTGGGCGATATCAACGATTTGCAGATGATTATTTTCAAATCTCACCAGGCGTACTCAGATCAATCCGATCGATAAAACCATTTTTTTGACATGCTATCGTATTGTCAATGTCAAGATGACAAATTGTACTGGTATGACAGCTATAAAAAGAAAAGTTAAATTTTACGACAAACAATACATTGTTCACTCCAAAGTCGCTTGTCCTCTTTGACGATTGTTCACTGTCTGTTTGTAGCATTGTAGGATATTTATTTAAATTCGAAGCAATCAAAATGAGTACCGATAATTAAATAATTAATGCACTACTTGACAGTTCTTCACTCAAACTCAAAACTTTCAAAAGTAAAAACGTGACCGGGGAATGTTTTCCATCCGGGACGGAAAACATGTTTTTGTGTTTTTAAACAAAAAACATTATGGCATAAACATATTCTGTTCAAAAAACATATTAGATGTTTAAAAACATTGAAAACACGGCGCAGTGGATGCGGCTTTATAACGAGGAAAATACTAATAGAAGCAAAGAGACACTTGATAAATAACAACCAAGTAAAATGCCACCATAAGACAAAGTCAACGACATTTTTTTTTGCCTTATCATAATATTGTACAGTGGTATGGAACCCTTCGTGTGTGAGTCCGACTCGGGCTTGGTTGCGTTTTTATTTATATGTATAATTATATAAGATAAAATATAAATAACGTACGAACTCTCGGTCCAAACATGTTTATTTACAATAGATCTATTCTTTATATACCACGTTTACGAAAAGCCGCTTACCTAAAACAACACTGGTTTTCTTTAACTTTTACTTCTTTAATCCCAAGGGCTACATGTCATCTAAACTGTTGAACTTATGCTGTGAACGACGCGGAATACTGTGAGACTCAGAACTGCATTTCACAGTTGCTACTACGTTCAGTATCGATTTGAATGCAAAGCAGCTCACTCTGATTTATGTTCCCCTAGTAGCAGTAGTACAAATAGTTCGGTGCATGCACCGAGTGCACTGATTGCACTGCAAGATTGGATACTATTTGTAAGATTGGTTGACTCTCGTTTGATCTCTTTTTATATTTTATATCATTCATAATGATTAGGAAAGATGGGCTTGTTGAAATTCTTTCGTTATCTAGTGTTTGAGTTTAGTTCTGTAAACACAAAGTAATGAAAAAGTCACCCCGACATAAAATTAACTGGTTGCAATAACGATTTTTTGATTTTGTAGTACTGGAAGGTAAAGGTGGTTGAAAAGGTTAAAACAGCCAAGTTTTTTGTTTCCTCTTCAGAAATACTAAATATGAAAAGTGAAGAAAGATAGCTAGTGCAAAGTCTGTATTATAGCCCGGTTTTTATGCTATGTGCAGCCACTGGGCTGAGATTCTACACGGCGGCATTTTAATCCATCTTCTTTAAAAAAAAGGAATCGCTGAATGTGTTGCTCAGCCCAAATCTCGAGAGCAGGTGAACCGATTTTGCTATTTTTTTTATTGTGTTTGTTACTTTAAGGGGAAGGTTCTTATGAAAGAAATAAACTGAAAAATCCACCGAGAAGGTCATGAATTTTCAGCGGAGCGAAGCCGCTGGCGCGACGCTAGTAAGTTATCAAAATCCATAACTAAGGTAAATCGGCTATAACTGCTCTATACGTCTGCGTGTAATTTTAACACTCTTTCCGACTCTCAGTTTTTGATTCAGGGCCACCAAAATCAAATATTCAATAGCTACTTTTTGTATAAAAATACTAAACATCTATCAGTTTTATATATGTTAATACATTTAAACTGGATTTAAATATGAAACTACATTTATGAACATCAGTTTATATAGATTTAACTTTTTCAATGTCAGTGGGGCAGTGCATTGCACTCAAGGCGTGTGAAGGTATCGGGGCGTTAATACTCCCCTCGGACATAGCCCTTTATATCCTGTTACATAAGTATCTTAACTGAACAGTTTATCTAAGGCGGCGCTCTTCTTACTCAATTGCAAATACTCAGGCAAAAACAGGATGCATATGCTCATCTCACTTCGCGATTTTTCGGTCACCTGTTGTCATGCAATTTCATGTATTCGTACTGCATTTACTCTTTGCAATTTATGCTATCTTGGTAACGACTAGGTATTTGCTCCACGTGCGCCTTGTGTAAAAGTTTGAAGGTCCTTGAAAAACTTCTTTTTACCCAACGGCGTCTGAGGGAGGGTTATGTTTTTCGAATATGTGTATGTTTATTTCTGTGGCACGTTCTGCAGCCTAAACGGCTAGATGGAGTTTAACATAATGAGGTGTCGTTAGGTTCGACTTGGTTGTGGAAGTAACATACTTAGGCTATAATAATATTTTATGAGATTTAACATTAGTGACAACTTTAAGAACTTTAAGGGGCTTAACATACATTATATACAACCTATTACAAAAATAACCATTAAACTTTCATCTCAGTCATTCATTGACTAACAGGGAGTTTACCTAGGATTGACATTATTTTTTTGCTAGATATATGTATACTTTTTGGGTATTTTGGTAACACGTAGGCCTATATTATACATGTCCAGCAATATTAAAAAATGCAGTCGATTTATCTAAAGGTTGCTTTTTGTTTAACTATTTAACTATTATACAGTTGGTGAAGAAGTTGGTCTTTGTATGTCATAAGGAACTCCATTTTTCTTAGAAACAATATCTAAACACCTTTTTAGAGAACATAATGAATACCTCATAGGATTCAAAATCATTTGATTTCAATGCCTCTCGAGTATTTTTTATTAGTTTATCTTTAGTTTCCATAGTTTTCGTTCGGTGTTCTTTCAAAAACCGTTATGCAAAATTTGTTAAAAACGTGTTCCAAAATGCACTACTAAAAACCATACAAGACTTCCAAACATCCTTTGAGAAAGACTTATTTCTTGAGTTTTTGAAGGCGGTTTTTTGTTCTTTAAAACATTTATTTTATTTCCTACAAAGGCCCGTTAGTTTAATGGCACATTAAATTTAAGTTATTTCATACAATTCTCGACAAGTCTCATCGAAATTTGATCTAGCGGATAGTTATTAAACTTTTTTACATCTAAGGTTTTTTGGTTTAAATTGATACTAAGTACCAATTTCACCATACGATGTTAAATTTAATCAATGTTAATAGAAGTATGTTTATACATTTTGACAACTGTTAACTCGGGAATTCTCATAAAAGTTCGGAAACAGGAAACGTTTAAGTACCAGGGTAGCATAGACAACAGGAAATGCATAGTAAACACATGCACTACTACTTTTACTACTACAGCTACAGTATTATTTGACACCCAACGCGTGTTAGTGTGCGTGGAAGAATATGACACGTGGTAGTAAATTATCGGATTTGTACCCATACCATGAGTTACAGTGATCGTACTAGCTAGAGAGTCGAATTTTCTGTGCCTCTCACTCTAATAAAAATGTAACAATACTGTGAGAGACAGAGCACTCGACTCGCTAGCGACTTCAGTCACTTTACTCATGGTAAGGGTACTGTTTGTTTGTTTCGTTTAGACCAACTTTATAGTTTAAACCAAAGTTGTCTGTAGCCATTTAAGGGAGCGACCACACCGACGCGTAAAATACAGTGACGTTGCGTAAACAAAATAATGAGTCATACTAATTACATGGCGTCAAATTTGATGAAACAAATGTTATAATTTATCCTGTCTTTATTTTTAGTTCCAACCATGTTCCCATTATTTACCGAAAAATCTATTTCTTTTTGTTAAATTAAATTTGTACCTAATTATTCTTATAACTCAGTTTTTAGAAAATTCTTTTTCTAAAACAACCGGCGTAATGTGCATGTGCTAAAACCTATGTCAATAATTCGTCATCGTTTTATGTTAGTATGAATTACTTAAATATATATTCTTGTTTGGTTTATTAACTAAAAAAAATAAAAACTTAATTTGTTTTTGATTGTAACAGTTGATTCTGACCTATTGTAGCAAAAAAGCTACAAGATGTCGTTTTTCAGGTTAGTTTTACCACGCATGTGCTAAAACGCACGTGGCTTTGGTTGCCAGGCAACGAGGTATTGACGTGGTTCGACGATAAATGCCAGGATTTACTAGGGACGCATAACATGGAGGACGGTGCACAGTTCCACATTGATTTGCGGCAACGGTGCACGCAAAGAACATGAGGACCCTCCCCCGTATAACTATCCTAGAGAAGCATCCTAGAGCTTGCGTATCACATGGCATGTCATTAGTGTCATTACATAATAATATGGGTACTTTGGGGATATGTGATTTCTGTTTGTTGCGCTCCTAGTTAATTTCGTATTATTTCAGGTTTTGTTGAATGAAAACGTTGTCTCGATACGATATTGTAGTTTTAGCGTGGAAAGTAGTGTCGTGGCTGCACTTGGGGTGGCGGCGGACGTTAGATTTGCTCATTCACCACTTTTACCAACCAGTCACGGTGAAGTAAAAATTATGCCACACACGGCAGCAAAGTTAGACCACGCCTTATTGTCATTCGAATTTCACCTCGCACAGTTGCGTCAATATACTTAATTATGTTCAATCAAATACTTGTTATTTTATGCACTCCTGGTACATATTTTTCTTTCTTAAAAATTATCCACGTAACCCCGCTTGAAATAAGGTCAAGGTTACAATTACAACAGTATGTTATTGTCAATAACTCGACGTCTCTATTATTCTCAACCTTTAGTGAGTTTAATGACTATCTTTTTCACTTCACACGTGAAACGTTGTAGTAGAAATAGGACAAATATGTAGTTTAGGTAAGTGCATTGACGTCGTCTAATTGTATCTAGTTTATTATTCCGTGGATTGTAACTTATGGCTGGGTTATGGAAAACAGAAATCTTGGTGTGTACTACACTATTTCTTTTCATAAGATGTAGTAAAATAAAAAAGAAGACAGTAACGGTTTCAGTGCGCTTAATATTTTGATATCTTGGAGAATGTTAATTAATAACTCACTTTATTAAATTGCTTGTGTTAGTTGGATAGGGTGTGACAGACTTACTAACCAATAGTTTTCTGGTGGTAACTCTGCATGTCAATATTCTCCTTTGACACGAGAAGTAGGTGTCTGTCGCCTTGCCCAGCACACATTGAAAGCTCTGACCGTCGTTTATTTTAGCTCTGAAATGAGATAAATTTCGTATAAAATAACTATAAATATTAAGAAAACGCGTACCGAAAGTTCCGTATGAATGAATGAATCGTTTATTCACAAGAACATATCGATGGTTTAGAAAACCAACTTGCTAAGTGCATCGATAGTCTAGAAAACAAATGTGCTAAGTTCAAAGAAAATAATATGCACTTAGTACATTTGTCTTTTAGGCCATCCAAGCAATTAGCACATTTGTCTTCTAGACCATCGATATAAGAATGTACAAACTTATAAGAATGTAAAATTGTTTTAAAGGACAAACTTGACATTGCTGTTGAAAACCCGTTGTCTCCATAGGTTTTGATTAGTTTACCAACTGGAAATAGGTTTCAAATCACAAAAAACAAAAAAAAAAGAAATGCAGCAACAAAATGAACGATTTTTGATCAAAATTCCTGCTTCCTTCTTGCCAAATTTCAGGATTCTGGGTCTATGCGAAGTACACTATAAATTTTGATTCCTTGCTAGTGTCGCAATACCCTTTTTTGCAGTATAAACGGCCGTATTTTTTATTTACGTAAACTTAGAAGATATATTTTTGCACAGTTTCAAGGGATTGTATAGACTGGAAGTTAAAATTTTAACTTGATACATCCACGCTTTCCCGAGATTCTCTTTCTTGATAGACACACGGACGGATGGACAACAAAGTGATCCTATAAGGGTTTATTTTTTTTCTTTTGAGTTACGGTACCTTAAAGTACCGACAGAACTGAGAACCTTATCCAAATCTTGGGTAAACTCCGTCAAAATTGCAACCAACATTTTATCTCTTAACCGGGCAAGTGGGATTTTTCTAAAATACATTTAACAAAAACCAACAGGATGCCACATGCCATTTTATGGTAACTTCTTAAAAGCAACACAAAATAACATACAATATTCCGGTCTACTGGAACCCTACTACGAAGCATTAACTTCATAACTTAGAAGGCCATTTCCCTCACTTATTATTTATTTGTCCTAAAACTGAGAGATAGTAACAGAGCTACTACTAGAACTCCTAACTTTATTAAATATCAACAAATCATGGCAGAAATTTCGCTTACAAATAGCAGGACCGACTGGATAACTGCCAGACTGTCTAAATACTAAACCTTGAAATGATGCTGATGAAAATTACGATATTAATAAAAACCGGCCAAGTGCGAGTCGGACTCGCGCACGAAGGGTTCCGTACCATTTTCTATACAGCATATGACATTAAAATTATAACCTTTTTTCTGGTTTCTTTTGACACCGGGGTCTCTGTCTGTAATCACGGTGTCTATCTGTAATCAAATCTTGCAAAAGCGGCAAAACAAAAACATGTTTGTTGTATGGGAACCCCTTTACTTTTTTTTTTAAGTGAATGTACATCTAAGTATTCTGTAAATATTTCAAACATCAACCTGTTGCCGTTATTAATATCCAGCAAAGAACGGCCAAAAAAATCGCGTCTGTGGTAGGGGAGCCCCATTTAAAATTTATTTTATTCTGTTTTTAGTATTTCATGTTATAGCGGCAACATTCATACATCATCTGTAAATATTTCAACTATCTAGCTATCACGGTTCATGAGATAAAGCCTGGTTACAGACAGACGGACGGACAGCGGAGTATTAAGCAATAGGGTCTCGTAATTAATATGGCGATACAAATTAACTTGAAAATATTGATACTTACAAATTACACCGCTACTAAACATACACATATCACCATGGATATACCGAGGCCAACAATACAAGTTCACGGTCATCGGTGTATTGGAGACTTCCTCCAAAGATCTCCACACGTTGATCGACAGAACGGTCTGGCAGTGCAGTAAGATCTGAAAATATACAAATGAAATGGTTTGAATTATGTTTTTGTCTAAATATAAGTATAAGGAACTATGGATCGGGGCCTCTATTCTACTTCGTTATAACGATATCGCGTTTGACGTACTTTAGAATCGTTTATGACTCAGTCGCCATTATTGTAAACTAGCGACCCGCCCTCGCTTCGCTCCGGGTTAAAGTATTATATATGTAAACCTTTCTCTTGAATCACACTCTATGTATTAAAAAAAACTGCATCAAAATCCGTTGCGTAGTTTTCAAGATCTAAGCATACATAGGGACAGACAGCGGGGAGCGACTTTGTTATATACTATGTAGTGATGACATAGAGTCAACGTTTTATCATATTATAAAAGATTTTTTGGTTTAATTTAATACAGGAAAGAAGAAGGAATAAATATTGTTTTAATTATACAGGGTAATTTTTTAATAGGTGCACAAATTTTAATATTTGCCTCGCTATTGTTAATCAATAACACATGTTGTGTTATTTTTACTCTAGTTTAAAAAATATAAGAGATATTGCCGATTCAATGATTCCACTAACTTAACGATATTCATGAACCCTCTAATGCAAGGGTGCGAGGAGAGGGGAGTGTTGTTAAGTAAGTTAATAAATGAAATTTCAAATTTAGAATATCAGTAAAAGAGGGGCTTGTTGTCTGATAAGATGTACATGAAATTTCAAATTTCTAATATCAATACAGTGTATCGCATACCTACAGCTTGACCACCCATGTCATCATTTCTAGTGTGACTTTGTGTCCACACGAGACCGTAAAAGAGAGATAATTTGCAACAAAAAATATATTTTTTTTAACTCGTTTTATCGTCGTAATATATCATATGTTAAAAGTGGGCACTGATAAAAAAATTACCCTGTATAATACATTTTAGAACATTTTATAAAGGTAGGAAGGTAAAGGGAGGAAACTAGAACAATTATTTATATTTTAGGCCCTTATAATTATGTTTGTCAAATAAGGTAAAATTAGTCTTTCGAAAAAGGTAAAATGGTCTATGGCAGTCGGAAGTTACATGATTCAAGTCTCCAAATTCAACCCGGTAATCACATGCAGGACTCCTTGTTGTTTTCATTCAAGCCAGATAGACTCCTGCAAATTTGAAAGATTTCACGTTGGCTGTCAATATTACGACTGGTTTAACTTTCTTTCCTTTTTGAATATCAATAAAGACTGTTTCTTTACTTCTGGTTTACCCGTTATAAATTGGCGTAACATTGCATTGATTTTACATTATTTATGTTATGTCTGAAACATAAACCTTATTCTAAACAAGTAATTTTGCCTTTGTGATTTTAGATTAAAGTTTTTTCAAAACATTAACACAATTCATATCAAATAAATAAAACCCTCGATATGATGTAGACCCCTAATTTTAGAGCTGATATGTTTTGAACGGACCAAGATATACTATATTTATTTATTTTGCCCTTGTGGTTGCCGGGTTAGAATAGTGCCACTCTTTGTCTTCCCGTGGAAGCCTTGGAGGACTAAGGGAATAAGGGCTTGTGGTACTCTTAGGCAATGGGCTTGCAACCTCACTAATATAAACTACTTGGTCTGATTGTGCAAAATGTGGTTACAGAATTATCAACAAGTCTCTTTAGAGTTGTTGGTATTTCTGTAGCTCTGCCTACCCCACTCTGGGAATGATTGCGTGATATTATGTATTTATATCAATTAAGTACCGTTGGGTTACTGTTGATTTGGGCCTCTCTTCTAGTGGGTAAAAACCATTGCTTTTGACGAGTTACCGTGTTGACGACGTTTAGACAGCTCTTATTTAATTTATAGTAATGGCTTCCGAGTAAAAAACAATACCATAACAAGCCAAACAGTATGGTTTTACCTGTAACAACTTGATAAATAGAGGTCCTAAGCAAAAAAAAATAATGCTGACGTCGTCACCGTAAATCAGCATTATTGCAATATGAGTCAACTCGGAGCTCATAAAAATAAAGAGCAGCTCCCTGAAATACTACTACATTCAACAGAATATAGTGACGCAAGACGAAACCCTACCTACGGTAGTTACGTATACAATGGTGGTGGGACTGGCGGGCTGAAAGGGAAAGGGGTTGCACCTTACGGTCAGATCGATGTGCAACTGCAAATATTTCACCTCCTTCGGTATTATGCGACCCGAGTGAAACTTGTCATTTACGCGTGCGCGAGTTGTTTAGGACGTTTTAGAACTCAAAGCATACCAGAGTGCATGTGTCAGCGTGCGTTTTAAATTTTCTTCCCGCGTGCTCGAACTCGAGCCAGGGCCTCTATTCAGGTGCGTTAAAACGATATCGTGACGTTTTCATAACTCTTATATCATTTACAATAATAGCGACTGTGACATAAACGATTCTACAACACGTCAAACACGATATCGTTATAACGCAGTTGAATAGAGGCCCAGGTTTCTATCAGAAATTGAACATTTTTTTATTCACTTGTTAAATATATCTTTTTGGTTGCATTTTTATTATTTAGATCCTGTTATAAACCACTGCTGGGCAAAGATTTTCTCTGTAATTCACTGTACGTGGTACTTACTTGTACACTTTAAAAATAATCTAGTTATGTACCCGAACAGAAACCTAGTGATTTCGCCCCATGCCTCTTTATTCATATTTGTTCTAAAAACTAATTTGTTATTGCCTCAATAACTCATATTCCACGTTTCAGATCAAAAATACTGTAAGCAGTTATCGTGAAATAAACAAATAAATGCCGGCTCAGTTAACTTACTTCACTTTGATTGTCAGCTTAGTCAAAGAAGTCACTTATAATATAAGTAACAATAGTAAAAGTTGGGATTAATTGTTTATTCATAATATAAAATTTGATTGTTTTGAAAACAACAAAAGGTAGTCTAATATGTCTGTGATATAAACGAGTCTAAAACACGTCAAACGCGATATTATTATAACGCAGTAGAATAGAGCCCCGGGCTGAGACTCTACACGGTAAAAACGTTATCGCCTTTGACATGTTTTCATATCGTCAACGTTTAGATTACTGTTATGTACTTGACAGTAATGGCGGCTGAGTCAAAAACGATTCTAAAACACGTCAAACACAATATCGTTTTAACGTTGTAGAATAGAGGCCTTGTTGTATGTAGTTGTGTACAAAAATAATATGAACCTCAAATCTCAATTATAGACGATCGGGCGATTTATGCAAGAGGTGCTTTACTAAAGCTTTTTACCTATACATTTCTTATAAACGTGGAATATCCGTGGGGTAGCTTATGCCATGCTTTGTCCTTATCTGTAATTGTTATGTTGTTGCATTGTATGGAAAGTGACATAGCATGGCATAAGCTACCCCGCGGTTATTCCAGGGTTATTCTCACCTGTTACTACCAATTTGTTACCACTGGTACAGCTGGGATATTTTTTCCCACCTGTTACCACTAAAGTAAAAAAAGTAGGTATCACTGAATTTTTTATTGATAACAAATGGGAAAAATATTCCAACTTATTACCACTGAGTACTTTAGTGGTAACAGGTAGGAAAAAAAATCAGATGTTACCAGTGGTAACAAATTGGTGGTAACAGGTGGAAATAGGTTTAGTGGTGGTAGGACCCTGTGCAGGGTCCGTCCGGATCGCTACCACCATCTTATCCATTAACCATCCGCCAAGCAACAGTGTTCGCATTGTTGTGTTCCGGTGTGGGGATAAGACAACCGGTGAAATTACTAGCATAGAGGCATTCTATCTTAGTCCTCAGGGTTGGCATCGCATTTGAGGTCTTAGGATTATAGTCTTGAGAATTCAAATGTATATGGGTCTCAGATTCCACTTACCATCAGGTGGCCTGAGTGCTCGTGTGCCTTCTCCTTAACATTAAAAAAAAAAAAAAAAAAAAAAGCCCTTATTCCACGTTTATAAGTTTAGAAAGGGTCTAATCTATAGCAGCTCACGTAATGCTTCTACGAATCTCGGGTGAGAATCAATGTCAATGCTCGAAAGCTGCTGGTTACTTAGCCTAATCAACTGTCGTTACAATTTCCATAATGAAATAGTAATTTATTCTCAATCTATTCTTTTTTAAGTCGTGATGTTTGTTATAAAAATTAAAACAACATACAATTTTTTGTATTATAATTACCGCAACATTATTTACCGTTGAACATCTCCGTAAGTTAAAATGATGAACATTTTAATCTCGACGACGAAGAAAAGATTACAAGACAATCAACCGACCTTGCCTTATTTCGTCGAAGAGATTTAAAGTCCCTTTTTCCCCTAGAATATACTAATACTCGTTTCAATGAATATTGCCGCATACTTTAAATTGCACCAAATCACTTTAATTGGAGATAACCTTCTTAACCACCTAAAATTTTAACGTATTTATTTACTGTTTTGTGGCAAAATTACTACAAAACCATCATAAATATGAAGAGTGAAACAAAACTAAATGTTTGGATTTTACATAAAAAAGTATGCGAAAATCTAATCATTTTTTGCTTAAGGATTTAAAGTAGATTATCGATGGCTGTGGGTCATTAAATCCAAAAAAAAATGTTTTTATTACATAATATCAGAGAGAAGAAATTATCATAAGACAGAAAGCAGGACATGTCATGTTAATAGCTTAACGTGATTCAGTTTGAATTGATGGCGGCACATAACATACTTATTATTTTTATCTATGAAATACCATAGATAAAGTAAACGTTTCCTAATGCAAACCCCAATTCTGGTGTCAATTGAGATGAACTTACAACAAGCAAGATATCACAAAAGTTGACAAATCATCTCAAATGAGACCAGCCCCCTATTTCACCATCTTGACAATAATAGGTGACAGGTGACAATTGCAAAGTTAACGTCAGTCTAATTTATTCAATTGAAATGTCACCTGCCACCTGTCATTATCAGAATGGTGAAATAGGCGGCTGGGGTATGAAAAAAGTCATTACACCCAATCGGGCGTAAATCAAACAGCTTATGGCTTAGGGCCATACGGCTTTGCCTGCATATAAAGTTTAAGTAAACGTAAACAACATTCAGTAATTAAGCAACCTAACATCGTTAGAACATCCTTTGCAAAAAGACAATTTAATGCATTATCTATTAATCTTTACAACAAAATAAACAGAACAACTAATATCTATACAAAAACTTTCGGCGAGTGTAAAAGGCAGATTACAACCTGGTTAAAAAGTATAGATTATCAAGAAATAGAGTCTCTCATGCATTAACACACTCAGCACATTCATATTCGCGTCACTGTTATACAATACATAGCTACATATTTACTATATTCTTACAACAAACACCATATATGTACTTTCTATTCACCTCCTTTAAGTTTAAACAACTAAATATATTACCTATTGTTATGTACTACAGCAAAAGTTGTACTTTCTAGAAATTATGTTAAAATTAAGTATTAATACTAAATTTTCACTACTTTTGTTTATAAGTTTATAAGTTTATGTTTAATTTGTTTAAAAGACACGAATAATATTATATAATATTATTTATTTCAACTAAGACAATACCTTGTACGAAAGAGCGAATACCTCCTAACACAAGTGTCAAACTTAAAAGGAGGATTCGACAAATTGTTGTAATAACTATAGTTGCAAATAAATAATTTTAATTTTTTTTTTTTTTAATTTTTAAAGACAGTATTTACGAGCAACTAACAGCTGTTCACATCAGGCTGTACTTAGGTATGGCCATAAGAATAAATAGGTACTATTAGAAGAGCATCTTCGGCGTCGTTGTATGGATTTGACAGCAAAGCCGTCAAATAATTACTTACAGCGCCCCATGCCCCACCTTACCTCTCTCTCGCTTGTCGCAAAATTAGAGTTGTTACTAGTAGTTATATAAAAGTAACTGCGGCCGCAACGAATTAGTTTATTTATCTGTAAAACTATACGATAAACCGTAACCTTTTTTTACACAAGCGGAGTGGGATAAAAAGTACCCTAATTATTTTACGTCTCAGTGATGTCCTTGACCAATCTCTTTTCAGTCAAAAGGTGCAGTTTTAAATAAAACGCGTATCCGGTACTCATATCAGTGACGTAATAAATTAATAATACTAATAAATATACCAAGAGCAAGATCCTAAAGGCGAAGATTTAATTTTACTGTAATGTTTTAAAACAAGTAATGTTAAATATAAACCAAAAGTGCTCAGGTAAATAATGTATTTATTTAATTATTTTATTCTTACGCTCTTTACTTAACGTGTTTATATAACAAATAATAAATAAAGATTCAAACTTCGTTGATATCGTCCTACAGTTATCGTAAGCACGTGGTCGAATACGGAACTAACAATTTCGTATGGTGAAACCACAGTTTGCGTAGACAGTGGCGCCTTTGAGAGCTTCATTTTAAATATTTTTGCACGTTTACTTCTAACGCCGATTCTGGGTGGCATGGCAACCCGCTTGTGTTTGCTGCGATAAGAGTAGTCTTGGATTGTTGACAGACCACGCAGCAGCGAGCGTGGGGGGGATGAAGTTACCCAAATAGCAGGATCGGGAAAAAGTTTGGCTGAATTCGGAGTTCATTGGAAAACTTTTGCAGTAGGTACCAGGAGATCAATTGGAGATAAATTCAAACTGTTGGAGATAAATTCGCCGTGCAAATATACCCGAGAAATTCAAATAAGCAATATCATCGATCACAGATTCCATTTCACTTAGTCTTTATGTTTGAGCTTTATTTATTACTTTCTCTCGTCAAGCCAGTTAAAATATTGTTCGAAGTGGAATTAGTGACAGATCCATTTTAACCAATAACTCTTAACAAAAAATGGTGCTTAATGTAGTAGTTGCAACAACCTAAATACTTTATTTCCTTTTGATGGCGACAATTTTTTTCACGGCGTCAAATAAATTAATCATTACATTACTATGTATTGACAAATACAGTTTTATATAGCGTGTGTCGGCGGTTTTCATAATGGCGGTTAGTGCTAAGTGAAGTACTTAATTAATGGATACGATGGACAGGTACGAGTTCATCCATAAATCGCAATTTGTGCTGAGGAAGACGGTCTTTTCATACCTACTGCAAGACAAAAAATAGAAACATATTTTACTTCGTATTAATGTGGCATACACATTAGTAAATTTAGAAGTCGGACATGACTGTTAGCAAGTCACATGTCAACTGTATGTGCAATTGTTTTGGAGAGAGATGAGAGATAAGCTCTCATGTGATTTCGTCTCGAATGGTTCGAAAATTGTGACCGTGTGTGTGTGTGGGAATACCGTTTGAAAAAATAGAGACTTGCGACACACTTTTGAGTCAATTTTGTGTAGTATTTTAATGCTGGTCAACGTTCATATGTAAATTATAATTGTATCACTAATATCATCATTCATCAATCATCAAGTATCAAACACAAGGCCTTCATAACTACTTTTTATTATTATCCATTGCCGAGACTTTTTTCAGTACCTTAGAATTTAGAAAGAGGATAAATTTGGTAAAAATGCTTTAAAATTTCATACTTGTAAATAATATCAAATATTATCCAATTCGGATCAATTGCTTTAGGAAGAAACTGAACAATATTCATTACTGAATTCAACCTGTTCTAAATCAAGCATGGGACCACGAAGTACACTCGGTACATTATTATTACATCGTGTACTAACCATAATGGGAATCACCATACTTTTACAATGTATGTTCATGCATAAAATCATGTTGATTGCATAGCTTTCCCAATTGATTGCTGTAAAAAAAAAATCGCTTTTTTTTTTTCTTTGATTTTTATTACTTTCTTATGTTGTTGTAAAGTATCTTAAGTACCCGAAACCGACGTGCATGCATGACTCCATTTATGAATGTGGAAGAAACGAAAGAGATTTGTCAGGATCGTAGCAGGTGGAAAGAAGTAGTCTCTGCCTAGCCTTCTGCAGACAGACGTGATTTAATGTAACGTAACGGCACCAGTACTCGACAAAGGACCAATGTTCGACACTGACTCTTATTCAAAGAAGATAAGAGTTATTCATTTGTTTTGCAACAATCAACTTATAACTCTATGATCTTGAAATTAAAAGCTTCTGTCCATGATTGTTGTATGTCAGCAAGTGTCGAACATTGGTGCCGTTACGTTATGTATGTGTTGTTGTTTTTTTGGAACCAAAATATTTACATTAATGAGAGCAATGTATTTATAAGTAATTCCACTGGTCTATCCGTGTGGCGAAAGACCTTCTCATGTAAAGACCCGTTTCTGAAGCTAACAGACTGAAATTTGGAAAAGTATAAGTGGGCGGTTTTCAAAAAAGTGTACATGTGTAGTGTGTGTGTGTCTCGAACTGGCCCGATTATTTAAAATTGATAATTCATGTTTTATTCGCATACAAATGTTACTTTTCCCACCATCCTGCTGGAAAGATAACACTTACAGTCCTGATAGTCCATGTGGTGTGTCTTCCTGTACATAATGCCACCAAACAGCTGCTGGATTTTATTAGGTTTCTAATTCGTAAATCGTAATTTAAATTATACGTTAGTCTCTTGGTGGTTAGTATTATTTATAACTTCTCTCTGTTCAAAAAAGGATATGGAAGACCTAGGTTTACTTAGTTTAGCCAAATGAGACCAAAAGTCAATGTCGTATCGTATCAGGAGGTGATATAACCTGGCAGAAATCAGGTTTCTAATATTTCATAGCAATAAGATACAGGTGCCACTTTTCTTCGAAAAAAGGGCAGTATTGTTTTTTAAAATTCACCAATTGAAATTACTGGAAATCTGTGCCTGTAGTGATAAAAGCTATTTTATCATGCGTATTCTAAAAACGAAGGCTTATACCGTTTCGAGAAAAAATAAACAACGATTTAAAGCATATTTATATGCTTACTTAACGGATCGTGCTAAAAGTTGGGTTTGAT
The DNA here is from genome assembly GCA_949316455.1 of Acleris holmiana. Classification (NCBI taxonomy): domain Eukaryota; kingdom Metazoa; phylum Arthropoda; class Insecta; order Lepidoptera; family Tortricidae; genus Acleris; species Acleris holmiana. The sequence continues at coordinate 81,465,539 of OX438762.1, forward strand.
TGTAATCAGCTGATAACGAAAAAATATTTATGAGGTAAAAATCCGCCTCTCAAATTCCAGACTGATATTCAATAACCAAGCAACACATAATTTTGGGGTCCCATAATTCTACTCAGCAAAACAATATTGCTTTTGACATGTTGTTGTATTGACAACATTATGCTACTTTTTATTTACTGGACAGTAATGGCCGCTGAGTTAGTACGATATCTGATCAGGGCTGGGAGTCCACACGGTAACTACGATATCGTCTTTGACGTGTTTCCGTATTGTCAACGTTTTGATAACTCTTATGCCATTTACAATAATGGCGACTGTGACATTAACGATTTTTAAACGTGTCAAACACGATATCGTTTTAACGCACCTGAATAGAGGCCCAGGTCAAAAACGATATCGTTATTACCTTGTAGAATTCCAGCCCAGTATTGTTTCACTGAGCAGAAAAGAGCTTCTACAAAGATTATGCGTGTTAGCAGAATAAAACAGTATGATCATCACATTTGCTTTGCTGCGTTCTAGATAATAATAATATGGCATTCATTCGGAAGGCTACAAGTTTTTTTACCGCACATGCGAAAAAATCTACCAAATATTAAATACAGTACGATTACTGTAAGTTTACCACTGACAAAGAGTTGGCCTTCCTTAAATTTTCAACTTGAATACCATACAAATAAAGCAATTGCTGTTACCACGTCTACCGATTTAGCAATAACTATTTTAATTGTATGAGATTTATAGCTGAAAATTAAATGATGGCAATCCATCTGTCAATGGTAAACTCAAAGTAATTCTACTGTAAGTTTTTTTTTCTCAATAATTAAAGCTAGCACTAAAAATCAAAAGGGTCTTTTTTTTCAGTACTATTCTTAATTTAAATCAGCAGTAAGTTTTACAAGGTAAAACCTTGTCGATTTTGACGTGTTGTCGTATTGTCAACGTTTTGATAACTCTTTGTCTGGGGGCACGGGAGTGCCCCCTCCAAGTCGAGCAAAGCTAAGAGGCACGGCAATACCATCCTTTTTTCGACACTATTCAGGGCATTTTTAGCATCCTGTAATTTTGTGCAGACTAAATTTACTTTACAGTATGCCAATAATGCCCGAGTTAAAAACAATACCAGCCATAACACGTCAAAGGCAATATGGTATAACCCAGTAGAATAATGGCCAATTATTCATTTATTAAATTCAAATTATAAAAAAACGTTTCCTTCCGTTGCCTTCACGTTTGTTAGCCACAAACTGAATAACGGTTTTTTTATATTTTTTAAGAATGATTGACATTGCACAAAAATCTTTGATGTTTTAGTTATTTCTTACTAATTTAACTTTAAAATAAATTTAAGCATTTTTATACTACTATGATATTATACAGGGGCGAATTGATAAGTTTGTTTTTTTTATTGTGTAAAATATTAGTTAGACAAGCTTCCTATTTATAAATAACTTTTGAAATTAGTTCATTAGTTCCAGAGTTTACTAATAACATACAAATAATTTTACCACCATATATAGTATTTGAATGTAAAGTTTATTGACGGAATTATTCTGTAATGGATAAAACATTTAATAAAAACTAAGTAACATTTTGCATCATAATCTTGAAAAATACTGCAGGGATTTAATAATAATAATAATAATAATCATTTTATTTCAGACAAGGTCCATACAAAGTTGTTAGTATTGCTTATAATTATGATAGTTAATTGAAATTACCAAACAAATTTAATTGTGGGATGTACATGCATACGTTCCCATCGGGCCCACATAGGGCTAATGATGTATGACAGATAAAAATAAATAAATTACTGCAGTATTTTAAAAGCTAACAGTTATTGCAATGTCAAGAAAATTATATTACTTAAATTAAAACTTACATTGATAATGGGACCAATTGGATAAATGTTCTTTAAAAATATTAGTAAACCTAAATTTGCAAACGAAAAGACTTTGAAGTGTATAAATTTATGTTCACAACAGATTTATAAAATTTAGAGAACACTGATCTTAATTGACCTCAATAATGCTTAAAGAAGTTCACTGCAATTGAACTCGCTTTGCAGAAACTAAGACTAATACATAATTAAGTACATCGCTGTGCAAAAATGAATACTTATAAAGTTATAAACATTATTTACCATGTATACAGAGTTGGATTGGTAATCATTACAAAATAAACATAATGCTTTTCAAAATGATCTAAACATTCCCTAAGCCATAAACTAACGTTTTAATCTGATACACTGTATCTCAGAAAAAGCTTATTCGACGAATGGCACGCACAACCTATACGAGTTTGTTATATTTAATATTTCGTTGCATTTTTTTTATAATTATTACTCTTTAAACTAACCGTTTGCTCAATTCTCTTATAACAGTGCATTAGGTCGCTTTAACAAACGTTTTATTTACACTTTCTAGTACTATAGAAATACATACATTGACATTTATAAATAATGCAGAAAAACACCAAGATTAAGTGTAACATTTTTTTTTAAATCACGTTTAATCTTTTACTATGTATGATAAATCGAAATCCATTGCGAGAAATTTAATAAGCCTTCTTAAGAAATTACCATTATAACATTAAGTTCCGAATCACCTATTTGTGGTTTTAACCCTGTAAATTTAAAATTCAGGTCCCTAGTTGACACTTTTGTCTCACGACAACAGTAATGTAATGATATTAAATTAAATTAACATGATAAAATTAATTGATTTCTGGCACCATCTCTCTTTTCAAATGATTTTCGCAAGGTTCAATTTGAGGTTTTTCGCAAGGTTAATCACGTCCACTCAAAAATTTAAGTAAATTGTTGAAACTCATCATTGGATGCATTTTTAATCAATAAATGTAATGAAATGATGATCAGCAAAACTATTCCAAGGAGTCTTGCAGGAAAAGTAAAAATCTAGGTATTTTTTTATGTTTAGGATTTTTCCACTAATGTTATCAATTTTGTTGGTTGTGCATTATTATTAATATTATAGTATCGTTGATGTATTATTATACACATCTAAATTATGCAAAGCGTATGAGAAATTAAAATTATTACATAGGTTTTCAAATCAATTCACACCCAGGGCAAGGTCCAGTTATATACACATTAAAGATGTTCAGGGATAAAATGATTCGTAGATTCTTTTATTGTGGTTTGCATTTCCCGCCTACATAATATATTATCATCGTTAACTACACATTTTTGATATATGTAATTGGACTCCTATAGGATATTTTACCAATCGAAACTTGTTCACTGCATGTTTGATCTGATGTGCTCCAATTTTTCAGCCATCTGGAAAAAATAAAATTTTCTTTAAGAAAATTTCTAAACCTGGCTTTATGGGTACTCTTTTCAAACTCCATTTTCAAAACTTAAATAATCTTTACTTTAGATTTTTGTAAAAGTTGAATTGTTACTGATTTTAGTAAGGATACATAAAACCAGATGAAACGAGCTAGCTTATTTTTAAATCACTTCAATACACTGTGGGAGACGTGTGGTAATAAAATTATTATTCAATCACTACGCTGTCATCAGTCAAGCAAGAGAAAATAAAAATAAAATAAATTACAATACAATGTTATCTAGTGAATATACGACATAATATTTGGTTGTAGATGTTATTTATCATGTTTTCTCGAGTAGTTCACGTTTGGGTACTTAGAATGACTGATTAAAATAAGATTAATGCCAATGAAGTCTATTCATAATTTAGGTAGGTATTTTATATTCTCACGTATAGATAGTGATCAAGTGATTGTTTTAAAACTTTACCTCTGTTTTTTTAACGCCATCTGTTGAACTTTACAAATACCTTGACTTAGACTTATTAAGTTATTACACTCTCTTATCAGCATAGGCTCATGCATGGGTAAATCTTAAACATGGATCCAGTGTGTCGCATTAAATATGTTGAGGTTTAAAATATTTACGTACCATTAAAAGTATTCTTCACGGTAATTTCACACTTTTAGATTCAGACACTTTCATAGATGATCTATTTTATTTTGTTTACAACGTCGTAAATATGGGTAATTTCAAATTAAATCAACCACATGGTCATGCGAAATGCATTTGACGTCTGGATATTTTTCTATTGCGCATACTCGGAATAATTGATTTTATGGTAACCTCTCTCCTTAGCTGGCAATACATACATTTTTGTCGTAATGTACGCAATATCGAATAAATTATTTTCTGTTTCGTGTATTTATGGCAAAATGATTTATTGGAAAGATTATTACGACTAGGGTACCCTTATTCCGTATATAACTAACTAAAATTGTACATGTGCTATTTTTTTTGATAATATTTTTAGCTGGCAATGAAATCAACTTCCTATAGCTAGCTGGGCTATATGTAAAGGCATAGAACACATCTATCCTAGATGCAGCTCATACGTAAGTACTAAGGAATCATAAACCGTAGGGGCTAATAACGTATGCAGTCATGTCGGTAAAGCAGACAGGTTTTACCCATAGGTTTTACCAGCCTTAATGTCTAAACAGCTTTGTAGTGTTTGTAAAGTTCAACAGATGGCGTTATTATAATAATGTACCTAAACAACTTCACACGTACTTTGTGCCAAATTTGGTTAAATATACGATATTTTTAACCTTTTCAACGCTATGTCAAATACAAAACACGTTACTCACACGCCAATAACAGCTAAAACCAGAGCGATTGTGAACCTTGCCTCATAGATACTCAGGCCTATTTTGCGTTGTCAACCATGACGGAAATATCCGTTGTTGGCGTTGAACCAGTGGTGCGGATATATCTGTCAATGGCGTTGAAAAGGTTAAGGCAATAGTTAAATAACTATAACATAAATTTCTTGAATTTTTCATCTAGTATACAAGATATACTTTTATGTGAAAATAAAAACAGAGCCGTGATTTTGCACGGTAAAGTGTTATTTCTTTTGGATATATTGTTGAATTATCGACGTTGATAGATCTTATTGACTTGAAAGTATTCTTTTTAAATCAACCTCCCGTGTCAAAAGCAATATTGGGTGAGCACCAAAAAGTTAGACCATAGTTAAGCATAGTAAACCATATAAACAACGAAGGCGAAAGCTGGTAGGATAATTAAGCCGAAGATACACTGTGCTTTTCACTTCAATTATGAGGAAATAACACAGTGATAATATAAAAAATCTTTTGCTTGTTTTAGGCGGCAATATTCTGTTCAATAACTTCTTGTGCATTTTTGACCATTAGTGTGTTGGGTGTCAGAATTATTCCCTCTTCACTGGACGACAGCCTTGTTTAATGAAAATCCGTTAAGCCGTTTAAAGTTATCAGTTCTGAACCCGATTTTTTCGATAGTTATATAATATAATACTTGAAATTAGTGACGAATTCGCTCCAATGAAAATGTACGTGCTCAGAGCCCGTTGAAGTTTTTGGTCATTGCTCAGAGGTTTTTTTTAGGTGCTAAATAAAGAATAGCCTCCAACCATCGCCCCAAAAAAGACAAATCGATAGACACCTCATTTGTCAAAATCAGTTAATTACGAACTGCACTAGAGTGGAACATCTACAAGTATCTACATATTATACTGGTACATATAATTAACAATTATACATACCTAATACACCAAATCATTAGGAGATTCTACATGGTAAAATCTTTTCTGGGGGCACTGTAGAGCCTCCGTCAAGTGGAGAAATGAAGTTCCACTCACAGGTGATGCCTGCTGTCAATGTCTTGGATTATCCTAAACTAGCTCTCTACGTCATCATAATTAAGAGGACAAGGAGTGGTTCTATCATAAAGTTTTTTAAACTGATTACGCAAACATAATTTGATGATTTTTGAGGAGGTTTAGTAGGAAATCAGTCGGTCGTCAGGAGTCAATCTCCGTGGTTTTAGTAGCGGTAGGACCTTGTGCACGGTTGCTACCACTATCTTAGCCCTAAACCTACCGCCTTAAGTTAACCGACATAAGGTGTCAAAATAACGTACTTAAGGCGCCTGAAGATCAATGTTACGAGTGCTACGAACAAAGATCTACACCACTCTACGCGCTACGGGCTGCTACGAGGCTTAAACAATTTCGTTGATTTTACTTTTAACTCGACTGTCCATAAATATTAGATTATGTCACAAGGGAGTAAAATGCCATATTTGCGGCGAAGGTGTTTATTGAATCCTTAACTAAGCAAATTATTCTATTTAATTGAATCCCGAGAGTAGCCGGGGATTCTAAAATATAATTCTGAGCGTAGCGAGGGATGAAAGTGCGAAAGCGAGTGGAAATAATTTCACTACCGTGTAACACTATTGTTTCATTTGCACATAACCTATGGAGAAAATAAAGGATCTGAGTGATTTAACAAATCGTTCCTAATTTTCAAACCGTGATGACCCTGTGACGGTGTCAGATGTCACTAACATACAATTAATAACCTTAAAAGGCCTAATTCACAAAACTGTATTAAAATCAATCATACTATTAAAAAATACCTACTGCAGGCAAACTATTTCATATTTCATTGCGTATAAATCTTATACTGGCAACAACATACCCTTAAACAGAAAAGTGCCACTTTGATCCCTCCTAGTAGTAAAGAAAAGTCTCCTGTGTAATAAAGTCATGGTGATGACAATGTGAAAAAGGAATTTATTTTCGGGTGTATATTATTTATGTATAATTCATGTATCCATGTTTTTTTTAAAACTTATTAACCCTTTATTTGACAAAAATAAATAAAAGATCGTGATTCCTAGCCTCTTTACATTTTAAAACAAACAAAAAGTAACAAAAAATATATACCAAAGCTGAAACGAATTTTTAACCGGCTTCATAAATGGGAAAGCTTCTCATTTTGTATGTAAGTATGTTGTTGTTTTATTTTTGTTTGATCCACGATTTAATAAATTAAAGACCGTTGAACCGATTTTAATTGCTTTACTTTCTTATTAGTTCCATTTTCAGCATATCAAGATATGATAATAAAAATTTGGAGAAATCGAGGAATCTCCACAAAAATGCAAAGATCAGTGATGGCCACCGTAACTCTTCTACGGTACCTATTTTAAAGGAGGCGATAAGGTATCTCGGTTAAGATACTTAAGATAGTTGAGTGAATATGACGAGGTAGAGGAGATGAATTATCGAGAACATGGAATTGCATTTGTAGTGGATGTGCCGTTTGCAACAAACGAGAATATTTTTCTCTTAAATTAATAAAATTATAATCCCCTAAGAAATGGAATAAGTAGTAGTCCTCTGTTTTTTGCTTTTAGTCGCTATCATGTTCTTCTGCAGGGCATCTATTCTACAGCGTTAAAACTATATCGCGTTTGACGTGTTTTAGAATCGTTTATGTCACAGTCGTCATTGCAAATGACATAAGAGCTATCTAAACGTTGACAATACGGAAACACGTCAAATACGATATCGTTCTTACCGTGTAGAATCCCAGTACTGAGCTGTCACAAGTATTGATAATAAGATTGTTTGAAATTCGATCCATTTCCCCTTCCTGATCGATATTTATTTTCTTCACTTTCGACATGGCGATAAATATTTTCCCAGTCCTCAGCAGTAACAGTGTTCATTCGTTCAGTTGCTAAACTCATAATGCCTTGCAGGTTTAAAGAAACGTTTCTTTTCGCTACATATTCTTTTACCATGGACCAAATATTTTCGATCGGATTGAATGTCGGGTGATTCGGTGGCAATCGTAAAACGGAGTGGCCATGTTCTTTTAAAATTGCATCTATGTGGTCGTCACGAAACCGCTCTTTATTTTGTTTAATTAAATTATACAAACTGGTTTTGTATATCAACGGGCTATATGAAATGTTGTGTTCTGTCAACCAATCCATCATTTCTTGTTTATGAAAATTTGACGTTGAAGCACGATTCAAAAGTTTGTTGTGGTAGGACGCATTATCTACGACAAGTACTTACGCTATTCGGTTAAAGGTTCGGTATTATGTATTTTTTCTTTTAACTATTTTTCGTAGTTGGTCATGGTAATCTCCCGTTTTTTGGTTTGCCTTAAACATTAACAAAGCGTTGGGAATAAAACCATCTTTTCCTCCTGCGTGCACTATTATTATAACCGCTGGCCTGTACTGATTTGTTTTTTACACCAAATTCTGTTCCATCGGTCCAAGCCTCTCCAGACACATGTGAAGTGTGGATGTAGGTTTCATCAGTATAAACTAGTGATCACATTGATCACTAAAAAGTACGTAAATAAAAAAATAAAAAAACTTTCATAAACGCAAGAAATACTTAAGTTCTTTTAAAATGGTTGGTCAGTTCAACCTTAAGTCAGCGTCCCACAATATTTAGAACCAAAAGCCAACTTCAGTTGGACAGACCATTTTAAAAGAAATTATTTATTAAATTTTTAAAGGCCGTTTTTTTAATTATTAGAAAATTTATTTCATTGATAAAAAAAAATAAGTTTACGTCACTACAGCTATAAGTAAATAAAACTCCATGATTATGTTCTACATTTCAAAACAAAAGAGGCAAAAGCCGGCATTCGAGTTTCCTCGCAGCCATGGTTATAGAAGTGCCAAATTAGCCGAAGCTAACTTAACGTGTACCCAATACCGCAGCGTATTAGAGATGGCCGCCCAAGGAAAGTGCTCCAGCTGAGACGTCGCAGCCGCGCGGGCGAACGTCCCGCGGCGCACGACACGGGAGCGGTGCCTGAATGAGAACGCGTGACGTCACGATCTGTTGGCAGATCTAAACTACGAATATACTAACAGCAATCTAATCGGACGGTAGTGAATACACATTAATAAATGCACCTCCAACAGAAGGACTAAGGCAGGGGTATATATACTGAATGTTTTAAAAACTTTGATAGCGCGATGCAGAACATGTGCCTAGTTTTGTATGAAAAATATAAGAAATCACAACAAAAGCCACGCGGAAAGCATTGTAACAAAACATTTAAGTGATTTAGAAAGTACGTTTCATTAAATTTTAGTAGAATTTTGGAAATATAGTGAAAATTATGTGCGCATTGATATGCACGCCATCTACCAGCATGGTTAAGAATTTGTTTGGTTATTGCTGAGCATACTGGCTGGAGACTCCAGCCTGGAATACGGGCAAACGCCACTCTTAATAAACGGGTTGACGATATTAATTTGTCTTTACCAATATAACGATATTTGTTATTATTTGATCATTTTTTGATTTTATTATGATGTCTAATCGCCATTTGGCGTTTCAGTCTGGATGAAACCTGAAATTCGTGTCCTAGTATTAGTACAATTTTTGTCTTAAAGAATGTCGAGAATAGCTACAAAGAGATAATTATAATATATTGAATATAGAACATTGAAACAAAAGAATAAGAACTCAAGGCATAGACATTTGCCACATAAAAGGTTACAAAAGTTAAAGGTTAGGTATGTAATTTAAGATTGACATATCATTGTTAATCAATATCACACGAAAAGAGGTTAATAATAAGAACAATCATTTTAGTTAAACTAGAATAGTTTAGAATAGTTGCAGATCCTTATTTTTCATGGACTTCCTGAAACACACGAGGGTTCTCAAATCGTCGAATGTTTTTTATTTATTTCTAGCTTTTGACCACGTCTCCGTCTGTGTAGAAGTCGTTCATCGCTGTTCCCTCGAGAACTCTACGAATTTCCGGGATAAATTAACCTGTATCCTTCTCAAGAACTCAAACTATCTCTATACCAAAGTACCCCGCAGCAAACATAGGGAAAAAGTGGTTTCAGTCAAATCTCACGATATTTTAGTTTGATGTTGATTCAAATCTCCTGATTATTTTTTATAAGGGCACAACTCTCTCAGAAGTATACTTTCAGAAGTAATCAATGTATCAATTTATTGATTTATTTACCTGTGGTTTAATATTTTACTGAGACTGAGACTTGACTCCACAGTCATAAACATAGTTTTGTGGAGCGATTGTGTAAAGCAAATATTTTGTATCTATTTGCGATAGTAATTGAATTTTATTGAATAATAAATAATAATAATACACGGGTTTAAACAGGCGGACATAACTGACAGTTGGTGAATGCATGAAGTCAGAACGTCAGTAAATGTCAGTGTGTATCATTCCAATATATCGAGTTTAGAAAACACGTCGCTTAAATAGAAAAAATATACTTGATTATATCTGAAAGTATACATCTGAGAGAGTTGTGCCCTTATAAAAAAATAATCAGGAGATTTGAATCAACGTCATACTAAAATTTCGTGAGATTTGACTGAAACCACTTTTTCCCTATGTTTGCTGCAGGGTACTTTAATCTAAACCAGTTCTGCGCTTTAAGTGTAAAGAAGTAACAGACAGTCAGACAAACGGACACAATTTCGCAATTATAACATTATTAGTATGGATTGCAGCTTAAAATGAAAGAACTTTGGAAATATAATTCGGAATAAAATTGGCAACATAAACCACTTTGTATTTAGAAGCAATGGAAATGTCCCGTTTGTGCCCCAACTTGTACACGGATAAGACAATTATATGAAAAATCATGCAATAGTTAATAATAATGTACCATTTATTAAACCTCAATGAAGTTTCGGGTGACCAGAGCCTTGATATTCAGAGAAGCAATGCTGCTGTCTCCTGGGCATCATTAGCAGCGGCAACGATTCATATTTTTACTCGGACCTAGTTTAGTTTTTTAAGTTAATTCAAATAGTTTGGTTTTAATATTTAGTTTAATTTTATTTTACAAAATACAACCTCTTCTACGACCGTTAGTTGAAAAAAAAAAGTGAAGAGGTCAATAAAATTAGACACACTTCAACCAACGTTGACATGACAAATTGTTGCACTTTGACCATTGCATGTAGCTGTAGCGATATTAAACTCTCACTCTCAAGATTTGCTAAATCACTGCGGAATCGCGGTAGAAAGAAAAGAACCCCTAAAAATGCCGCGTGTAATATATTCCGAAAGGGAATACACTTACATGGTTGCTGCATATGAGCTCAGTGGCCATAATACTTACGAAGCGCAACGTATTTTCAGAAGTAGGTTCGCGGAACAGGGGCGGGTGCCAACGCCCCGCACGATCCTACAAGCGGTGCAACGGTTAAGAGATAATAATACATTTCGGACGCCCAGTGCAGATACTGGAAGACCGAGCACAAATGATGAAGGTAAAATTATTATCTTATATCATCTGATGGCGACTGTACAAGCGAAAACACTGTTAACTGACCACCCATAGAATTCAATACGTCTCGATAAGGTTTATGTTCGATTTAAATGTACAGTTAACAGTGTCTCCGATTGTACCTTTACTTGTACTAAAGCAAAATCATTTTTGTATATTATGAAATCAAGAGTATCATTGAATATATCTTAAAAAAATATTTATGTATGTGTTAATATCAATTTTAGATTTGGGGCACCATTTAGGAAACATTGATCTTAAAAAGTATATTTTTTGCTTAAATTACGTCACAGCCAAAACAACAAAAAATAAAAATCTGGAAAATATCTGCAATAAAAGCATATTTAACCAATTTAAAAGGAAAAGTATTACGACAAAGCCGATTTGAGTGGTTCCTGAAATACAGGAGGCTATATAATAACGTTCATAACTACGACGGTACCAAATAACTTGAAAAGAAAGTTCGTTCATACTTGTTGTTTTTGTGTTTGTAGTAACAGATCCAGAGCATCCCATGGTTTAAATTTTTTTGAATAGGGGCTAATTAACTTTCGGTGACAACTTCCGATTGATTTTATTATTTCGAATGAATAAACTTCAGTTTTAAAATCCATTTATCTTTTTCTTTTAAGACCTTTTTTTCTAAAATAACAATAATAATATGGGACTGTCAGTCAGTCAATCACTCAGTTTCTTTTTTTATACAATTGTTTTCCAATGCTCAAACTTTTAAATTTGGATTGCCATTGTGAATCTAGAATTTCTGCATTGTTACTTTTTCTCTAGCTTAAGAAACATTAGAGAAAACATACATATGGTCAAAATGTTTCCACAAATTTTCCACAAATGGCCACTAATGCAAAAGTGCGATGGAAAGATAAGTTGTACAAAAAGTTTCAATTTTCAATTTCCATTTTAGTTAAAACGTAGCCACATAAAAACGACCAATAACGACTGTCTTCAGCAGCAGAGGCCGGAATTTTCGTGGGGTTTTTAAATTACGCTAGTGACTTTCCAATTATCGACTTTCATTAGACATAGGTAGTAATGTATCGATATTATACAATACAGATTACAACAATGAAAACAAGATTAAATTTAGAGGTGTAAACAACAGGTATTATTGCTTACAAGCGATCACTTCCAGATAACCTTGTGTAGGTGAAAATTTGAAATTGTCATATGCAATTAAATATAAAAGTTACTTGGATAACTTTATAATTGACGAGTTCCCAAATACGGCTACCAATATCAAAGCCACTCCAGCTTTTTCAATTTCATGTTTAAAATTTGTGTTCGTGCTAGTATATTTGGTTTACGAAAAGTTGCTAACAGTCTATTTTAAAGTTAAATACGAGTATATCGATATGATGTACCTAATTGAAAGTCGATAAATGAGAAGTCACTATGACAACTCAAAAATGCCACGAATATTCCTGCCTCAGGGGGGTTATCATGACATAACAATTTATACAGTTCTGTTTACGCTCAGAGAAAAGGACAGAGCTATATAACTGCCATAGCTCTGTCCTTTACGCTCACCTTAAAATGAACTGCATAGCTAGGTCATAATAACCCCCCCAGGGGGGTTATGATAACCCCCAAGGTCTTCAATATGCATAGCTGATTGAGCTTTGTATCACCAATAGTAGCTATTGTTTAATCGTGGTCATAGCAACCATTTTAAAACGACCAATAACGACTGAATGAACAAATGGGCCTCTAATCTACTGCGTTATAACGACGTCGTGTTTGATGTATTTTAGAATCGTTTATCACTCGTTCGCCATATTGTAAATGACATAAGAGTTATCAAAACTTTGACAATACGGAAATACATCAAAGACGATATTTTTACTAATGACATAAGAGTTATCAAAACTTTGACAATACAGAAACACATCAAAGACGATATTTTTATTACCGTGTAGAATACCAGCCCTGATTGGGCGTTGAATCATCAATAGTAGCCGTTGTTTAAACGTGACCATACAACATAATTTCGATGCAACAGCTGTTATTAATCATAATGTCATGACATGGACAGACTACTCCGGATTAATAAAATGATTTCACAGTATCACTCGATACCTACGCGACAGGTTAAGAACCGGATATCATAACAAAAAAAAAACTGTGTCTTTACCATCGCAAATTGCTTGCAATGTGTTCTTTTAACGATATGAAACCAAATGTCCTCAGCTTAATAAGAGTAGATTTTTATTGGGACGCCTTGACTTAACAACATCCAAAAAAACTATGCTCCACCTTTTGAAGAGCGAAATATAACGTACCATCCTGCCTGCCGGTCACTTGCACCAACCAGTTTTATCTTGTTTTAGTAAATTTATATTTAAGGCAACACAGAAAGCACAGATACAAGATAAAACTAAAACTACATTCACAAGTAACTTTGATTTAGATCGATTTAACTTATTCAATGTCAATGGGACAGCAGCGGACGATATCTTCGAGGTAGGTGAAGGTTCCGGGACGTAATCAGATTCCCCTTTGCCTGTTTGATACGTATGTTAACTGGTACACGTAAAAAAGTTTTTATTACTACTGCGCTTTTTTAATCCCATTGCAAAAGTTTAAGCAAAAGCAGGACAGATGTGGCAACAAATCTCATCTCACCTTTTAATGCCTCTTCGCGTATGGCACACTCCTGCAGATATTGTTTTCAGAAGTTATGCTATCCTGGTATTAGGTAGGCACTTGCTCTGCGCTTACCACGTGTAAGTTAAAGGACCTAAAAATGAGTTTTTTGCGGAATGTTTTTGTAATATTGACGCCGCGATGGTAAAAGGCGTCAACCAATAGTTAGCAAACTTTATACTAGAGTCAAAAAATCATTAGGATTGTACAAAAAAAACCTTTAGACAGACCGAAAATAGTTTTTTTTTTCAAATGTTGTAGATTTTCATGTTCACCTTTTCATTGATTTACCTTTAATTTAAGATGGCGTTCTGGCTGAACCTTTATGCCTTCAAGGCTGCTTAGGTTGAAAATTTTGTTCAATATCATAATTCGTTTCTTTTTTCACAAATACCTTAACAACATTAAAGCCGAGTTTTTTCATGATTCGTTTTATGTCCCCACCACCGATTTTTACCATCTCTACAGATTCCCAATTCTACAGATTCTCAGCTCTACAGATTCCCAATTTTGCAGATTACCAGCTCTACAGATTCCCAATTCTACAGATTCTTATCTCTACAGATTCCCAATTCTACAGATTCCCAATTCTAAACATTCCCAATTACAGATTACTGTATGTTATATTATATATTTCTGGATTGTTTTGGTCCTCCGGGCCTAATATAAAAACTAACCTAACCTAACATACCTACTTTATTTATGTACGTTCCGGTAATGTACCGGGTTGTGAGTATGTAGAGTTAGGAATATGTAGAATTGGTAATCTGTAGAGATGGGAATCTGTAGAATTGGGAATCTGTAGAATTGGGAATCTATAGAATTGGGAATCTGTAGAATTTAGAATCTGTAGAATTGGGAATATGTAGAATTTAGAATCTGTAGAATTGGGAACAAACCCCCACCACAGCTTGGACGAAAACACATCGATGAACAATTGAGTTTTCTCTGCATTTAACTTGTGGAGTTTTTCTTCCAATATTAATAGGATAAAAGGTAGGTTATTTCAATGATCGCATTTTTTTCAACCTACTTTGTCGTTATTCATACGTAGGTTAGGTTAGGTTCATTTTTATATCAGGCCCGGAGGGACAATATAACCCAGAAATAGCACAGTTCCACCCTATATAACTTATATTAAAAACTGAATATAACACAAAACAAGCAGAACTTACTGGTGCATATTCGAAAAAGTTAGTATATGCAGTATTCTATTTTAAACTACAAACGAAACATTGGACAAGTAAGCGCTACGTTCACCACGTGCATTATATTAAGGTTTTAGTAAAACGATTTTTCTATTTAAGTTCAAAGAGTTTCATTAGTACCTTGTTATAATTATTATCTTTTAGACTATTAATACATTATAACGCTAGGCTGATGTGCTAAATTAAACTACATAAATTAACAATGCATAATAAAATTGGCGTTACTGTTTCTAAAAAACTACGCATTTAATGAATTATATTGTATAGATGTCAATTAGTGTTTTCGTATATTAAACATATAACACCGTGGAAATAATAACGTTTTCTAAATATCAGGTAAAATAAAAATTACAAAAAAATATGAAAACTGATGATAAACCACCAGGGATTTCGAAAAAAATCAAATTACTTGCTTATTAATTACGGACCATACTGAAATGCATATAATTGTTTGACCTAATGTATTCTTGGGCTGAAAATAAAACCAAGGCCGGGCTATTTCGACAGAGGGGAACTCTTAAATGCGTCATTCAAAGATTTTAAACGGGATTTGGATTTTAACACCTCTGAGGCAATGCTACCGGGAGAGCATACTCGACCAAGAGAGGTAAGGATCGCCGAAGCACGTTGGAGCACTGCTCTTACTAGTGTACGTCAACGATCGAAACGGTACGCGTACTTCACTCACACAGCTTGATATGGCCTAATTACCTCGTAACGTAATGATAATCTTGCCATAATGCCACTAAAAACCGGGCAAGAGAATGTCGGACCGTGCTCAGTGTAGGGTTCCGAAGCCTTTTAGTACCAAAAATATGAAAAACAACAAGTATTAACATTTTTTTTTATTTAAAGTCTGTTGGTGCCGTCTTAGATGATATTAATAGGTATAAACACTTTAATCGCCTGTATCTAACAAACTTATGATGTCTAATTAGTCGTGATAGTTTTCCTTTCAAATTCGTTATGTGCTTGCGCTAAACATATTCAGACATTTATCCAGTTTTAGTAAACCCATAAGTACTAAAGAATTAAAAGTTATTGACACAAAAAACTAAAGCTAGAATTTAAAGTCACATCGCTTTATGGCTGAGGACCAAAAAGTTGGACCATAGATAAGTGCAGCAGTTAACCATACGAACAACGAAGACGGAAAAAGAAGAAAAAACGACGAAAAGTATCCTTACATTTTTGTATGGCTGATTTTCATCACATTAAGGAAAAAAATATATAGATTTTTTATCGTGTGAGTTAGCGTGGCCAACTTTTTGGTCCTTACTCTTATCGATTTAACTTTTTCAATGTCAGTAGGACAGCTGTGCAGCAGCAGTCGTTACCCTTGGGGTAGTTGAAGGTCGTGGGGCGTTTAGACTTCCCTTCGTTATAGCTTGTTAATAAAATCGTACGTGTTGTACAAACGAAACAATATATTTATGAATGCGCTCTCTTATCCCAAGGCAAGCCGGAGGGTTAAGTACTAGGAGCGCATTTCTAACTAAGAGGGGCAAGCATACTTATAAGAGCCCCTCAATGCACACGGCGCGTGATGAAAGAAAAAGCACATGCGCAGTCAAGCACGCACACTAGTGCTCCTGAATGTATACACACAGCAAATGATGACGTTGTAACCCCCGCATATCGCTCAAATTCTTTAAATGTTATGCAGCTGCTGGTTTACCATTGATATAAATCCAAGGTCACATTTCAACGGCTGATATAAAATCAACCAGTCATGGGGTTCGATTTCTTTTAAGTATTTTCAAATGTACAATTTTGTTTGATATTGACTCGGATATTTAACATTCCCTATTATGGAGCCTATGCTTTTGGAGCCTATGACGTTGAAATACCGATTTTTGCACACAAGGTGATCTCATATAGAAGATGGTTAGATTCATATTTTTTGAACCGCACGACTGTTGCTGCTTTTCTATTAGTTTGTTTTTTTTATTCTTATTTTATTCTTGTATATTTTACAAACTTTTGGAAACGTGACAAATAACAACAAAGAACAGAAAATTACGCATAGGAATAAAAGGAAGTAATAATTGATGTATATTTGTACGAGTATGCTATATCAATTTATGAAAGATGCTATGATTAGTACATGGAAGGTTCAAGGAAAGATCCTTTATATAACTAGTTAGCGGGAGCTTGAGAATAGTACGAGTTTATTTTTGATCCCGCTACCACCTTATATAAATACTAGCGACCCGCCCTCGCTTCGCTCCGGGTTAAAGTATTATATACATAAACCTTCCTCTTGAATTACTCTATGTATTGAAAAAAACCGCATTAAAATCCGTTGCGTAGTTTTCAAGATCTAAGAATACATAGAGTTCCCCGCTGTCTGTCCCTATGGACAGACAGCGGGGAGCGACTTTGTTTTATACTATGTAGTGATTATTATCAACCATAATATACAAATATTCTGTATGTTCTTGATTAAAATATGCTATTTCCGTAAAAGACAACATAAGATTAAAATTCCGCAACTCAATATAAGATTAAAATTTTTCGTTTCCTGTTCCTGTTTTTTTTATAATTATTAAAAGTGATCCCTAAAATTATGAATATGCAAAATAAATATCTTAAGCTGCAATAATATCAGAAAGCGTAAAAATGATTCTACGCCCATGTTAAGTTGTTTAGTTGGAACAAAGACTCGTAGTCTATACAGGGTGTAATGATTGAACCCAATGATTTAAATCACATGTCATCAATATCGTTTTAACTTTTCTTTGCGTAACGTACTTTCGATATGATTTTAATGTTTTCTAATATCTGTTATCTTTCCAGATGGCAAAACATTAAAAACAACGAAACGGAGGAGGAGAGAGAGGAAGAATGAAGTAATATTGGAGAAGATAAAAAAGAAAGGAACAGACGCGTAGAAAATAAGTCCATTCAAGTGAAGATTAGAGTCAAACAAACGAAGGTACGAGTGAAATGGAGCGACATTCATGCATTGATGCATGCTTTTGAAGTTTTTCGGAAAGGTTCTTCTTTTCTGGATACAGATCTGTTATTTCTGTACGGAATTTTTCCCATGTCCGGCCCTCTAAGGGATCCCAAGATTCAAACCATAGTAATGCAGACCCTTTTAGGGCCTTACCTGCCTTAGCTGCAGTGGCGACGCTACTCCAGCTGAATTCCTTTGCAAGTGCCTCGATGTTGTTACACCAGGATGCGGCGCCGCAGTCGCTTGTAGTCGGGTCAAATACTGGCAACGCGATGTCGTCATCTTTCCCTCGGGAACCAGAAACCGCATCTTTGATCGCCTTCAGTAGGTCTTGCAAAGCCGCAACGTCCATCCTGAAACTATTTAGTTACAATGTTATAATTGTGTTGCTAGATCTTATCCCACTTCTGATATTACATTTACATCAACACTAAGATGGAAATGCGAAATTAAATGTAAATAAGCAAAGAAGGTAGTTTGAAATTTTAAGTATAGACTAACCAAAATCTAGTTTTAAGCTAAGGAAACTGCCGAGCCACTAAAGGAAGGAAGTAATTAAAAATAAGTACAAGGAAAAGTATTTTGTAATTCTGAGAACAAAAACATAAACAAGTGGTATAATTATAACAGTGCACAACGTTATAATCAACAAGAAAATATACAATATACAATAAGCAAATAAAACATCATAACCATAATAAATTATAGAAACAAATACTTAACTTACGATTTGTGGACCTTTGAGCGTGGCTGGCTACAGAAAAGTGTGTCGCTCTGACTTGGGTGACCCTTTTTATATTAAAATATCATATCATAAAACACCAATAGGAATCGTCTTCAGCCTAGCCAATCAGATTGTAACGAACAACCAATCAGCCATACTGCATAGATCACAACTAATACTTTTAACAAGACATGAATAGTTACGTTAGGTGATTTCTGATATTCATAGTAAAATATCAATAATATGTTTATTAAATACTCTTACATATATTTTATACTTATATTTATAAGTAATGTTAGTTTAATGTATTATCATACTACCGTTATCATAGAGTAATCAACACAAGATGGCGCTAGCTATTACAAACCAAATCATTACTTTTAAACACAATTTACATAACAAATTATTAAAATCAATTACAACACATTCTATATTTATGATAATCTATTACGTGCATTCTGGCAAGCACTTATCAAGCAATTTTTGTCATAACGGGGAAAAAGTTCGTTAGAAGATGTTAAGGGTTAAGGTTGTGTCACGTTTTCTCAAAAAAACCGGGCAAGAGCATGTTACACCATGCTCAGTGTAGGGTTCCGACGACCGTTAAAAACTTCAAGTAATAACAAATTTTCTATTTAAAGACATTTAGTGCCGTCTTAGATGATTTTAGGTGGTATAAACACTTTAATCGCCTACTGTAATAAAAAGTATCACCTGCCCTGAAGACAAAATAAAATGCATAGTATATTACTCGTCTGTTTTATAAACTGGGCTTCTTTTCTACTGGGTTAAAACGATAATATTACCTTTGATGTGTTTTGGTATTAGTGTTAACTCATTTTTGACAAGTAAATAAGGGTTATGTTATGAAATCGTTGACAATATGACAACACGTCAAAGGCAATATTCATTTTACCGTGTAGAAACTCGGCCCAGAACAATGTGTTTTTATTTTTCTTACGCTCGTTTGTGCATTTTTCAGATCATCTGGGATCAGCGCCGGCTTCAATTGCGTGCGCGCTGTTAACATTGCAATTATATTCACACATACGACTGTATAAATAAATGTATATTATGCAGTGTAGCCATAATCACTAGCACAGGTGGCACCGTGATCTCCATCGTCAACGTTGTCGTCACTACTACGGCCTACGTCCGTGCTATTTTCACTAAATAATCCAATTTTAGAATGACAAAATATTACTTAATTTAGCCAAGGGTGGTCTAGGTTTACCGCAGGGTAGCGTTCTTCACCAGAACTACTGAACTATTATAATATAATGTCGGTCAGGTTAAAAATCATACCATTACACGTCAAAAGCAAAATTGTTTAGCCAGTACAATAGAGGCCCATTACAAAATAACTCGTTAACATTTTCTCCATCATTTGTAAAGCCCTTGTTAATTTCAGTTGATCGGCCATTCGTTTAGAGATAGGTCTATTCAAAATAAGCTTATTTTGTTTCACACTCCTAATTTAACACCCTTAACCCTTCTTTGCATGGCGATGGAAATTTTCATCACAGTAAGAGCTCTGTTTTTGTTTTTTTTTTCATTGCTATTTTTTATGCTGATTAATAATCAAATAGGATTTGCTCTTACATTTTTCATTTTATTGCAAATAAGTGTTAAATAAATTATCCATGTGGTTTCCGGGTTAGAATAGTGCCACTCCATGTCTTCCCGTGGATGTCGTAAGAGGCGACTAAGGGAATAAAGGCTTGTAGTACTGTTAGGCGATGGGCTTGCAACCTGTCACTAATACACTGGTAAACATCTTAGCCTGATTTTGCAAGTTGAAATATTGAAATAATTAAATATCACAGGACAATGTCACACACATCGACCTAGTCCTAAACTAAGCACTAGGCTTGTACTATGGGTCCTAGACAACGACTAACTAACGTTAATTTGCAATGTTTTAAATTTCTACCTAAAACTTAATTTCAAATAGCATTTAATTAATAAATTCATAAATCATTTAAAAAACCCTTCAAAAAGCTCTGGTTTTGTTTTTCAAGCATGCGGCTTATCAATACCTAGTTTTATTTTGTGATTTATGGTTCGAAACAATTAAAAAACTATAAAATAAGCGTAGATAGTTTTAATTTGAGGGGTATTTTACTAAGATTGTGCTGCTGATAGGTTCAGAAACAGAATACGTTTTCGATACTAAAGGCGATTTGTAAAAGCACGTAATGTAATATGATTGAAATGTTCGAGCTCGAGCTACTGCTTCATTTTATGCGATCCTAGTACAAAAGTAGGCCGTGCAACCAAAACCCCGCCCAGATTTTGTAAGATGGTGCTGAACGCAACACCGCGTGCACCGGCACCCACACAATTAGCACAGTTATTTTACATATTTACTAAAAAAAACTCGTCTTATCTTGTAAGGGCGGGCCCTTTTTTAACACACTCCGACCCTTCAGAATCATTTAACCCTTCTTATTTTAATTCTTCTAACTTAGCTTAAAAGAATCGGATAAATTAGAATAACTCATTGAGACTACCCCTAGGGTTCTAACACAAGTTGACACCCTAAACCTCGGGACTTATACTTACGTTATAATTAAAACGGAATTCATAAAAAAAAAACAAAAAAACTAAACTATATCGCCGAGAACCCTTAATCGGGTCTGTGATCTGGTTATTCTAAGCTTACCCAAACGGCCAAACTATTATGAAAGTTATACATGACATTGGCTAATCCTTGCAAAGCAATTAAAAAAAAAAAAAATGAAAGTTATAAAAAATGTAATAGTATTTACAAAGATTTTATTGGTTTACAAAATCTATGATTTATGGACAAAATGCAAATAAAGCAGAGACCTAACTTTTAGTTTCTTCTTTAGTCAGTTCCTTAATTTAAAATACTATGCACCTGAAAAAGTTTATCCTCGTAGGAGTAATCGTTTTAACCACGCCCCCTTTTTCCTAACTAATCCCAGCAAAACAAGTACCAGGAGTGCAGAAAGGAATGAAGTGAGGTACTCGTAGTAATTTTTAGCCCTGAATTGTAATTATTCGCATGACTTGGAGAGAATACAAGTGAATTAAATGGAAATAAGCATTTTGACATTTTAAATATTATTTCCTACTTATTACATACCTTTCAGGATTGATGGTAATGCCCAGTTTACAAGTATTCAGATATTTGGTTTATAACTAAAAGTTTATGTAATATTAAAAAAAATAACTTCTTCGTCTAGTTAAAATTATCTCCACCCCTCCGTCCACTTGGATCCATTGCATGGCTCCATTGATGGATCCTAGTACACTTTTTCCTCCACCTGAATCCATCGTACCAGTCAGTTGCAAATAATGGATTCTAAGACACTTTAAGGTGCACTTGGATCCTCCGAATTAATCAAACGAAGTATAATTTAAATGGCCGTTTCCTCGTGGTCCTACTATTTTTGTCCTACTGACTTTTGACGGAGCCCCGCCCAGGGCGGGGCTCTCACTTCTAGGTGGTTTTGCCCTTCGGGCATCTGAAGATACCTGATTAACCTAACCTACCTACTTTTACAACCATAATTAGTATTTAAGTAAGTGGAGGATCCAAGTGCACCTTAGTGTCTTAAAATCCATTATTTGGAACTGACTGGTACGATGGACTCAGGTAGAGGAAAACGTGTACTAGGATCCATCAATGGAGCCATGCAATGGATCCAAGTGGACGGAACGTGAAAGCTCCTCCTCCATATTTCCTGTCCAAAATTAAAGTCATTTTAAAAGCATGAATTCCATATACGCATGCTGCCTTTTTAATTTGGTCGGCAGATTTGTTAACGCAAGCCCTAGAATGTGTAGTTATATGGAGGATGGGCTCGCACGCTAAAAGAGGAAGGTGCTGCACTGCTCTCTCAAATCAATATGCAACTGTTCGCAATGCATCGCTCTCCATTCATGCGTTCCTGGTGACTCCTGGCGGTTTGTTCGAACCACGTCAATAACATCGCGTTGCGTGCCATGCAAACCTGCGCTTAGCACTTGCGTGATAGAGTAACTTAAGTAATTAGCTAATTCATCATTTCATTTAAAAAGAAAGTTAGTCATAAGTGCGCAACAATTGGTGGAGTTGTAAACAATGTCTTTTATTTTAAGAAGATAGGTACTTACATTTTAACTTAAAGAATAGCGGAATTCAAGTTCATGGACACATGTAATGATAGACTTATGTCCTTTTTTAGCACATGCACACGTTACCGGTAAGACAGTTGCTTAAGAAAGAAGTTGTTTCAATTTATAGCTATTCCAATTTCCTATGTTTGAAAATTAAAATATTAATATTATTATCTATATTATGTTTATAGAGTAAAAATGAATCGCTGAATATGTTGCTAAGCGCAAATCTTGAGAGAAGCTGAACCGATTTCGCTAAAAAAAAATATTGTGTTTGGTAATAACTAGTAATAAGTAAGTAAATATTATTTGCAAAATTAAATCCTTTTAACCCACGACATAAAATTGCGGCAGAATTTAAAAACTGTATGAATTGAAGTTTGTTTCAGAATAGTTTAAGAAAACAGGCTGGAATTTGGAAAAGTTTCATAATATGTAATAGAAGTACCTAATGCCTAGTTAAAAACCAAATTCGTATAATACATTTTCACTTTAGAACAAACTCCCCAAAAATCCATGAGGTCGCCGGATATCTTAAGTTTCACTTAATATAAAAAAAACACCCAATTGATTCGTCCTTTTGGGAGCTGCGATGGGAGTAGCAGACAGAAACACAGAGTCATACACATACGTTAAACTTATAAACTCAAGTAGGGATTTCTTCGGGGTATTAAAATAGAACAAACAGGGCTGGGATTCTACACGGTAATAACGATATCGTCTTTGACGTGTTTCCGTATTGTCAACGTTTTGATTGCTCTTATTATCATCAACTCTTATCGTCATCGATAATAATGGCAGCCGAATCATAAACAATTCTAAGGCCCGTATTAATAAACTGATCTCGGTTTAAATGCCCGTCTCAAGATACGTCAAAAATAAGTTTTCTATGGTTTGACGTTTACTTTGACGTATCTTGAGATGGGCATTTAAACCGAGACGAGTTTATTAATACGGGCCTAAAACACGTCAAACGCGAAATCGTTATAACGCAGTAGAACAGAAGCTCTGCGCGTTTTCATAAAGTGACTGCAATTACAGTGAACTAGATGGCGCTGCCTGTCGATTAAATCGCGCAATCGTTTGTTCCTTCAGGAAACATAAGCGAAAAGATTGACTTACTGCGATACCTTCGTTCATACTTATACGTCATTTTTGGATATCGGTGGGTGCACTCGCGTGGACGCCCCGATCATTGACAATGATAATTATTTTATTAACAGTTCCTATAGGAATAGTTAAAGTAAGTTTTTAATTGCTTGCTGACGTCAACGGCAATAAATGTGAGGAACGGATAGATATTAAATGCTGTAATAATCAAAGTTTTAACATGTGTTTTATTATCCATGTATAATGTTTATGTAGTAAGAAATAAGCCTGTATCGGACTATTTAGGCTTTAATCAACAAAATTAAACATAGGTACATAGTTAAAACATAGTGACATAAATCAACCCCTGACATTCGTTTTACTTCTTTGTTCGAGTCCTAAATAAAGGAGGTCGTAATATTACCACAGTCTACCAGACATTGTCTGGGCCACGGACAATCTTCCAAACGGATAAACCGATTATGAATGTCATTTGATGAAAGTTTAGTTTTGGAGGCTTATATCTATCATAGCTAGTTATCCACATTTATTTACATTTATCATGGTACCTCTATCCATTCATACTATACAATCCTTCATTCCATTGTGTTTCTGTCCGTAACGCTTTCACGGCTAAACCACTAAATGAATAAATAAATATTACGGGAGCATGTCACAAAAATTGACCTCGCCCAAACTAAGCTCTAGGCTTGTACTGTACTAATACAACAATAGACTTTCTTTGTTTATACTAAAATACATAAAAAGCATTTAAGACAGGAACAAATACTCGTGCTCATCACACAAATATCTGCCCTTACCGGGATTTGAACCCGGTACCGCTGGCTTGGAAGGCAGTGTCCAACGTGTAGTTATTTATCCGATTTCGATGAAAATGGGTCTTGAGATAACTTGAACCCCTTCCTCAGGGTCTATAATTATTTTTTAACCACGATAAACAAATTCTACGCGGGTGGAGGGCAGCAGTTAGTTATTACAATACATGCGAAAATATCTTTGTCTGTCTGTTACGCTTCCCAAAAGTCAGAAATAAAAGTCAAAGTCCAGCATTTCTGCGATGCGTTAAATACGCCTCATACTTATTTTTTTTTTATGTAAAACATAGGTGTTAACAAAAACGTGATGTCGGCTTACTTAGAATCAAAATGTTTTGCCGCTAGGCATACATAAAGCTTCAACTAGCATGCATCCTTACAAATTGACTAAGAGTAATACGACTATGGTACATACATCATCATCATGTTCTGTTTTTTCATGATTATCATTTAATTAGCGTTATTTACTGGTTGGATTTCATTGATAATTTTCAACGACATATAATATAAAATATCACATTTCGACGGCTAGAGTTTTGTTTGACGACTTCTTTGCTATGTAAATGTTTGTTACATTACATTACCTATCAAAAAAAAAAAGTTTTTATCTTTCAAACGTATTACACTCAGAGTTTAAAAACTGTATCAAAGTTTGTTTCGGTATAGTTAATAATTAATACTAAATCAATCTTTTTACTTAATGTTTTCTGGAAGAGCAAACGATTGCGTGATCTAAACGTCAGGCAGCGCTATCTAGTTTACTGTGATTACATTCACTTTATAAAATCTTGCTGTTTGTTTAAAAATAAACTTTAACATAAAATCTTAAATGCCCCCTGCAGCATTGTACCAAAGATGCTGGCAACTTTCCCCTTTGAATGATATACATAAATAAATACGATGCCATACACATAAGTACACACGTTAAACTGATAACTTATAGTAATATAATACCCATATTTTTTATCGGGGTTTAGTAATGAAACAAAACAGCAAGTTTTCATAAAGTGACTGCAATTACCAGTAAACCTTACTAGATGGCGCTGCCTGTCGTTTAAATCGTGCAATCGTTTGGTCTTCTCAGAAACATTAAATAATGATGATTGATTTGCTATATATACGATACGCACTTACATACGTAAGACTTTTTGAATAGCGGTGGCCTCACTCGCGTGAACGCCCCGTAATAACTGACAATATTTCTGAATGGAGAACAGAGTTACAAACTGACTTTGTCACATCATTTCCGATGTTATAATAGACTTATAGATAGATTCCGGTAACCTTCGGGGAGGGAAGATGGCCGATTGAAAAATGCCCGGCTTTTACTTTTGATTTATTCTGTTTACTGATTTACTCTATTCACTTGACATTGGCGAAATCACTGTGTGGACCGCTATTTAATAAAAAAGAAGAAGAAGAAGAAGACTTATAGATATGTCAAACAGTTCAAAGTTTCACATAATGATGTATTTTTGTTGCCGCTACAACAACAAATACTTAAAAACCGGCCAAGTGCGAGTCAGACTCCCGCACGAAGGGTTCCGTACCATTAACTATAAAAACAACAAAAAAAAACACTGTCGTATGGGAGCCCCCTTTAAATACTTGTTTTAATGTAATCGAATTATTTATTTTTTAAGTAAATATATTCTAAAATATTCAGGTAATATTTCCAGCGTCTACCTGTTGCCATACAACAAACGATATTATTTCCCGTTTTTTGCTCGATCTTAATACAGACAACGGAACCCCTTGTGTCCGACTCACACTTAGCTGGTTTTTAACTTATTGAACATTCATATTTAAATTATTTGGACATGTATAGATTTGTCGCTTTCATTTTAAGGCTCCTTATATACCTTTAGTTGGGGATAGCGGAATTCAAGCTCATTGACACATGTAATGATTGACTTATCTCCTTTTTTAGCACATGCACACGTTATCGGTAAGATAGTTTCTTAAGAAAGAAGTTGTTTCAATTTATAGCTATTCAAATTTTCTATGTTCGAAAATTAAAATTATTAATATTACATACATACACATTATCACGCCTTCATTCCCAGAGTGGGGTAGGCAGAGCTGCAGAAATACCAACAACTACAACAAGAGTTGTTGGCAATTCTGCAACCACATTTTGCATTATTAATATTATGTCTATATAATAAAAATTAATCGCTAAATGTGTTGATAAGCGCAAATCTCGAGAGCAGCTGAACCGATTTCGCTAAAAAAAATTATAGTGTTTGGTAATAAGTAAGTAAATGTTATTTGCAAAATTAATAAATCCTTTTAACCCACGACATAAAATTGCGGCAGAATTTAAAAACTGTATCTATTGAAGTTTGCTTCAAAATATTTTGAGTAAACAGATTGGGATCTTGAAAATTTCATAATTTGTGATAGAAGTACCTAATGCCTATTTGAAAACCAAATTCGTATAATATATTTTCACTTTAGAACAAACTCCCCAAAATAAGATCCATGAGGTCGCCGGATATCTTAAGTTTCACTTAATATAAAAAAATACCCGATTGATTCGTCCTTTCGTGAGCTACGATGGGAGCAGCAGACAGAAACACAGAGACATATACTGACGCTGGTACTCACGTTTAACTTTTAAACTCAAGTTGGAGTTTTACCGGGGTATTAAAATGGAACGAACAGGGCTGGGATTCTACACGGTAATAACGATACGAGCATTATCGTCTTTGACGTGTTGCCGCATTGTCAACGTTTTGATAACTTTTATCATCATCAACTCTTATCGTCATCGATAATAATGGCGGCTGAGTCATAAACGATTATAAAACACGTCAAACGCGAAATCGTTATAATGCAACGCAGTAGAATAGAGGCTCTGCGCGTTTTCATAAAGTGACAAAGTGAACTAATCCTGTAAATTATATTTTCCTGGTACCACCATTGCCAATAGTTCACTTCTGAACCTTCTTGGCAGTGCAAAATCAGGTGTTTTGTTTTTCCCGATACGAGGCTAGTTATGCCAAATAGTACTTTGGTAACCAAGATAAGAGAGATTTGCATCCTTAAACATGTTAGGCTTCAAGCGTTAATTTTCAATATACTATAATTTATAAATACCGTTATATCGATATACTACTACCCTAAGCTCTTGGTTTTCGCGTGTGTATGTCTATCTGCATACTCGAATTTTGATGCTGTTTTCATCATCATTTCGATATTTTTTTACAGAATTATCTATAATAAAGTATGGACACTGTATAATAAATCAATATAATAATGCAGGGTTATACAATTATTAAAGATGCCGTTTAGAACCATGCATTATGCAACACTCGTCTTTGTCTAAAACCACTATATGTGTTCTGAAACGTACTCGCACATGCGTACAGCAAGATAGAGGCCATAATTTAATATTTATTGAAGGGTTATTTTTTTACCCTGTATTATCTACTTGAATGCCCTCGTTTAATTGAAGCCAGTTGAATCTACAACTAGTTTCATTAAGAGACTACCTACAAATTGTATGAAAAAGCATGTTATAAAATTTAACCAACTTTTGCTGTTCAAATTTTTAAAACAATGAAATGATCTTTATATTAAATTGTGTCAATTAACATAAATTTTAGTTTAAGCAGTTTTATAAATAAAACTTTGGAAAAAAACACTCTTGACCAAAAATTGACAATGCTAAAAATGTTTTGCCAAAAAAGACCAAATTTTTGCTAAGACAGATTACTTGTATCTCTTATGGTTTCAGATTTGGTATTTAGGTGTCTATTTCAGAAAATTTGACCCAAAAGAAAACACAGGATAACGCCTGTCGTTTCAACTTATTAAATTTTTTGCACATTCACTTTAACTCTATAACTTCCGATCCAAAATGTTGTCTATGTAACTACAGTGGTTGGAATGTATAGAATTATACTTATACATTTAAGGACGGTGGCTCTTATGCTTATGAAACGAACAACGCATATAAATAGTTTTTATGTGTGCGATGCACACAACGCTCCCATTACAGTACGAACGAGTGTATTCGTACAATTCAATCGAAGCTCCCTAGCAGCTCTTTCTAACTTATGTTACCCTGGTTATGATGCGGGTGAAATCTGCCGACGGGTTTAAAGTGACGTTGAAACGTTGCTTCGTGGAAAAAACCAAATGACGGAAAAGGTAACTTTACGTTCTACTTTTTAGCCCTTTTTTTCTTTCATCTCGGTACCTCACTGCTGAGGATCACGACCACTTTAAAATTTACACCAGTCCTTGCGATTTAGCCCTTTAAATAAGCAATATTGAATGAATGCCAAAGGTGTAATTTGAAATCGCTTTGCTTTATTGAGCGACACGTTCTCGCTTAACAAAGCGTTAATATTAATAGTGTTAATTAATTATTAAGTGTTCTCTAGTTAAGGAAAGTTAAAAAAAAACGTTAATTTTTGTCAGTTTTGTGACGAAATTAGCCATACATTTATTTGGCTAATTTTTAATTTCCTAATTTTTCTTAACTAGAGTACACTTTATTTTGGAAATGCCCTATTAACTCGTCGGTGAACGATCCTACAAATCCTATAAATTACATGCAAAAATAAACAAAAAAGCATTTAAAATAATCATTAAGTCTAAGTTAAATGCAAGTTAATTGTGCTAAATATTAAAATATATTGCGTGGGAGTAAAGCTTACAGCATCGATCGCTGTTGAACAATAAAGACAACTCCACGTAGACTTAGCGATCCATGCCTCTCTTGGTTGATGATGAACTCCTGGTAACATTGTCTCCGACTTGCCCAATCGGAATACCGTTAAACTCAGATACTTTTACAAACTTCGTCATTTTTGTGTTTATTTTTAACCCCCAACAGAGGGGTGGTTTATAATTTTTAAGTGTGCTTGTGTGTATCTATCAAGCTGTGTAAATTACGCGTACAGCCTCGATCGCTGGCGCATACTAGCAAGAGCCTTTAGCAATCCATGCCTCTCATGGTTGATTCTGCACTCCTGGTAACATTTGCCTTGGACTTTCTGGAAGCCATATCCCGTTTGCTTCTAGAAACCTAACTCGCAACGCAAAAGGACTGGGCCTCTATTCAACTGCGTTATAACGATATCGTTTTTGAACTGTTTCCGTATTGTCAACGTTTTCATAACTCTTATGTCATTTACAATAATGGCGACTGTGACATAAACGATTCTTAAACGTGTCAAACACGATAACGTTTTAACGCACCTGAATAGAGGCCCTGGTGTTTAGTAATAAGTTTAATATTATATGTTTCTGTGTATATTTGCGTGTGTGTATCTGAATCTGTCTGTGGAATCGCAGCTCCTGAGCGAATAAACGAATTTAATGAACACTGGTTCAATAGGAATAGTTCTAATTTAAGTAATATAGAAATCGGTACTCTGTGTGGTTGCCGGGTTAGAATAGTGCCACTCCATGTCTTCCCTTGAATGTCGTAAGAGGTAATAGTAAGAGGTAATAGGTTTGACGACACGCTAGCCTAGTTGGAAGTGACCCTGCCTCCGAAGCCAGCGGTCCTGGGTTCAAATCCCGGTAAGGCAGATATTTGTGTGATGAGCGCGAATATTTGTTCCTGAGTCTTGGTTGTTTTCTATGTATTTAAGTATTTATTTCTATATATAAGTATGTTTATTGTTGTCTAGTACCCATAGTACAAGCCTAGAGCTTATTTTGGGACTAGGTCAATTTGTGTGAGATTGTCCCGTGATATTTATTTATAATTATAATAAGGTTAATAAGGAAGGCGTTATAATATGTATGTATGTATGTATGTATAGAAATTGTTTTAAGAAATATCTCATCTCTGATGTATGTAAGGTTAGCGAACCTTTCAGATATAT
Organism: Acleris holmiana; assembly: GCA_949316455.1. NCBI lineage: Eukaryota > Metazoa > Arthropoda > Insecta > Lepidoptera > Tortricidae > Acleris > Acleris holmiana. The sequence continues at coordinate 81,496,163 of OX438762.1, forward strand.
ATATATACATATTTATAAAGTGACATCATTTTTTTTGATGCCAGTAGGATGAAAATCTAAATCAGTCAATCGTTAACAAAGGGATGAAAGTGTTTCATATTTTCACGCAAGTTACACTCTTTCCATTTTGAGTAAAGGTAACGAAAATAAAAATGTTTGTAGCGAATTAACTTTTTTCTTTATTATAACATTCACTTAAAATATTACATTGCTGCATCTTCTATGTCATAAGCTTCTGAAAATGATCAGATGTACTCCTGACACATTTTTTTTAAAAGAGGGAGCTATTTTATTATGACAATAAGATTCTTTCAAGTTCCATTTATAAGTTAACAAGTTTAAGAGAACGGAAGATTTAAAAACCCAACACTGGGGTTGATTATATCGTCTACATATAATGTTTCCTAACATTTTCACATGTTTTATATATTTTATTTGTTCTTCAAAGTGCCCAGTGACACTCGCAATGTTAAGATGAATCTAATGATACCTCGCTTGTTGAAATTGCCCCACCCATCAAGCCTCTACGAGGGAAAAATGAACCATACAAACATACATGCTTGCATAATTATCTACAGGTCGCAAACATTACCCTTCTTCTTTGGCATTCGGTTAAAAATACATACAAAGTTAAGTGTCCGCGCTCTTCAGCGATTAGGAGTTATCTGTTGAGAAGGCGATTTTGGCGCAGCTATATCGACCCTTTTGGCTCGAGGCTTCTTACAGTCACCAGCAATAATAAACGATATTATCATAGTGCTAAAACAGAGGTCTAAAACTATTTTAGATATTTTCACTCATGGACTTTTAATATTATTATTGGGACTAAATCTACTGACAAACAAACAAACATAAAAGTTAAAATAAAGTTTGTAGATAGGTTTGTTAAATATATTATATTTACAATATTAACTAGCCAATGAAAAAAATTAAGCCTAAACTATTTGACACAAATGCATAATATTTTTATTTTTAAGTAGAGGTCGCGGTAGATAAACCATTGGAACGTCATCTTCATTCATAAAAGTAACAAAACTCGCGGAGATCTTGCGACAAAATGAAGTACATACGTCCTCTGCCCGTGGGCGCTACGCGCAGACTGCGCGCGCGGGCTTGTTGGACCATTATATATGTATGGGTTAATTTGAATAACACAGACATTTTGCACTGTGGCTACGACTACTACTGCTACAATAAGCGAGTAAACAGGTTGGGGTTGTGTAGGTGTCCCGCCTTGTCATGACAAGCTGCATCTTGTGTGTCATGAGCTCCTAGTAGACCGGTATCGTAATATTTCAGCGCTTGGCTTCCTTTCTGGACTATTAACGACACAAGCACTTAATTATATTTATTAGAAATGTACCACTCACGCTTTTAATGTTTGATAGAGTCAAATAACCCCCCTAACCCCCCAAACTAGAAATACAAAAACTCTGAAAAATATATTCTATAATAGCGCATGTAATGAATTTAAAACGAAAACTATCACGACTAATTAGACATCATTAGTTTTTGAGATACAGGCGATGAATGTGTTTTTACTTACTAAGATCATTTAAAGACGGTACCAAATGACTTGAAGTAGAAAATTAGTTTTTAACTAAAATAATGATACTTTTTAAGGAGTCAAGCCAGTGTATTAATTGTATGTCCTCAATCTTCTATATGTGACTAATTGAGATTTTGTTTTGTAGATGGCAGTCGACTACAATATGACTAAATGCGACGATAATAATTTGGAGTTAAGATTTTACACGTTATGGGCTCGTAATTCATGAAAGAACAAATGAACGGTGTATTCCAATTACTGTTTACTTACAAGATAAAAGAGTGAATAGGTTAATCTTTACCAGGAGTGATAAGCTTTTGAGGTAACAATTAGGAGTTAATCGCATACAAAACATCACTCTGCACTCCGAAACTGGCATAGCCGATGTTGGCGGAAAAACCGTCAGGTTAAAGTTAGATTGAGCCTATCACATTTGGGTCATACACACTATAAAAAAAAAGTTGCCTCTCCTTTGGTCAATAGTTAAAAGCTTGTGTGCGTATAAGTTATGTTTTTATATGATAGGTCTAAAGCAGTCCTAGCCAGAAAATTAGGCCTTAAAAACGTTAACTTTCGGTGTGTCCTCAGGAAAGTCGGTCACCTCAATCTGTGTAGGACCTACGAGTATTTGCCGATTGTACCCAGCCAGATGAGCCAGATTGTCTGTGGCTAGCTTAATTGTCTTTTGTCTTTTTCTTATTACACCTTGATTAACCGATTACATTTTTAAATATTCAGACTTACCTTCATAAATAAAATAAATTTCGTAATGGATAACAAAACCAAGGTATGTAACATGATTTGGGTTGCAGTTGCCTCACCCTCCAAGACTCAGAGACTTCAGTCAAAGAGCGTCACCCTCTTTAAGCACCAGTGATTTATGCAACAGGCTCAATAACCTGTTCGGCATGTTCCGTGGTGGCATCATCATCAAAAGCATCGGGAAGCCCTAATCAATGACTTTATTCAGGACTGCACCTGTCAAGGATCTAATGAAGACCAGGACACAGGCAAAACCGGAACAACTAAAATGTTACTTAATAAAATGCATTTCATTGTACTATTTTATTTTTATTAATAAAGTTTATACACTCTTTACGTAGTATGTGCGGTGTGACACTGTAATTTGATAAAGTAAAGAATGAAAAGATCAGTGAGAAGTGTGGACTGAAAGAAGATGTACCTAGTGACTAAGATTGAAAAAGGCATGCTTCGATGGTTCGGTCAGTTGGATAGGATGAATGAAAAACGATTGACGAAAGAAATATACAGTGCAAAAAGTGAGTGGAACGGGCCCCCCTAGGCATACTTTTTTGAATCATCGGAGAAATACTGGGCCGAATCCTAAGTACCAGAAACCGACGTGCATGCATGACTCGATGTATGAATATGGAAGAGTTAATGTAATGTAATAAAGCTTAAGAGATGTTTCTAAAATAATTCTCGATCAAATCTCTCCTGTAAAAGTCAGCTGGCGAGTCAGGGAACGAATTAATGTCATCATCTGAACTTTGATCCAAACTAGGATTTGCATCCTCTTTGTCCAGTGGCAGTTCGTCATTTGTGGATCAACAACGTTGTGTGGCGTTCGAACGACTCATTTTGATAAATTGCCCTTCTAGAGCAGCCAAAACTTTTGAGACTCCACACAGTAGCACAAGCAGCCTTTGATACTCCGACAAAATCACCAGTGACAAGCAAAACCACACCCATTGCATAAAATCGAAGAGTAAGCAAAAGTTGCGTAGTTGGTGAAAGGGCACAGTTCCTCGCAGTTGCAGGCGTTAAATGGGAATTTTTAGTAGAACATACTCTACACTCTCCTTTGAGAGCCGAAAGCGGCATTTGAACTCGGTGTCGTTTGATATGCTGCAGTGTTCTGGTCTCGGCTTGAAAACTCTTCCTCGCCAGGTCACATTTACGTCATGTGTCAAAATAACCGTCCGTAAGTAAGCTTAAACCATGACATCTTTGTCGGTAACTGGCGGGAGTAAAATTTTACTAACAGACCGTTATAAGACGCAAAAAGTGACCGGTAAGTATATTTGACGACAAAAAGACCCGAAAATATACTAACGGATCGTTATAAGACCGGCCCTTAGTGTCACTCTCGAAATTAACGTGCGTTATGTGGACAGTCTGGGTTGGAAATCCGACAGAGGGGGCATTGCCCAGCAGTGGGACATAATAAATACATTAAATCACGCCTGTTTCCCAGAGGGGTAGGCAGAGCCCACTGCTTCTTTCTTCTACAGTGGGACACTAATCCAGATAATGATTGTAATAAAAAAAAAGTTTAGATGGTGATGGTTCCGGGTTCAGTTCCCAACGACTTTAAATGGTGCGGAAGATGGGTCTGATTTACCAGGACAACATAGAGTGTTAGGAGTTTTGCACATGTCTCTTAATATTGATTTCTGCGATGCGTGCGCAGAAACAAAACTTGTTGGATTCATTCACACTAGTGTGAGTACGGCGCGACTTCAACGCTGATGACGTAAAATTGCATATACATAAATATAAGCCCATGACTTTATCCGCGTGGATTTCAATTATCTTTATTCTGTCGGGAACGTGTACATTTTCTGGTTTAAGTAAGTATGCCTATGTCTTAATACAGGACATAAGTTATATCCATTAAAAAAATTACCCAAATCAATTAAGCCGTTGCAACGTAAAAGAGTAACATATTTACACACACACACAAACTTTCGCATTTATAATTATTTATTTATTTATTAATGTAAACAACATGGTACAGTAAATTAATCAAAGCCATGCAAAACTGTTCCAACAGTTTGCCCGCAGGAAACTCTCCTTATTTAAAATTATACTAACTTAAACTAGTAGGTATAAAACTTATAACAATATTGGTAGGATAGTGAGAGCCGTAATTGCAGGCATAAGATACAGGGGCTAATTATGACATAGCTATGCAGTTCTGTTTACGACCAGAGAAAAGGACAGAGCTATGTCTCTGTTATATAGCTCTGTCCTTTTCTCTGAGCGTAATAAACACAAGGTAAATTAATAAAGTTATTCATTCTGACTGAGGCCAAACCCTAATGAAAATTTGTAATACGAGTCACTAACTATATAAGGGTTGGTTTTGTTGTTTTAGTCAATTTAAAACGTACGTAAACCCTTTAATGAAGCTTTATATTTGTATTTAATATTATAATGACGTACAAGTCATGTGCTTAAAATATCCGCAAACGCTTAATGCGCGGAGTTGATGATTCATGAAGTCTTTGCTACGAGCTCGTAGCGCTACGCCGTAGATACTAGTGCTACAACAACACTTATGAAATTTTCATAAGTGTTGTTGTAGCACTAGTATCTACGGCGTAGCGCTACGAGCTCGTAGCAAAGACTTCATGAATCATCAACTCCGCGCATTAAGCGTTTGCGGATATTTTAAGCACATGACTTGTACGTCATTATAATATTAAATACAAATATAAAGCTTCATTAAAGGGTTTACGTACGTTTTAAATTGACTAAAACAACAAAACCAACCCTTTTTTTACTATTCTTGTATGAATATTAATTCTATTGATTCTTTAATCTTGTAATATTTTTGTTTACTTGTTGTCATCAATTTCAAATAAAATGTAGCATACCTTTTGGAAATTGCACAAGTTATCAATAATAATACTCTTATTTGTCCAATAAACATAAAATTAAAAAAAAGGGAAGAACCAAAAAAGATTTGTCAGGATCTTAGCAGGTGGAAAAAAGTTATCTCTGCCTACCTCTATATAAAACAGGCGCAATTAACTGTTTCTATGCATTGTAAACAAAAAGTACGAGTAGTATATCAATTTATATACTTTCATCTCGACCACGAGCTTCCATAACGCACCAACTTCAACGGGCAACTGGTAAAGTAGCGCGTTTGTTGCAGTTACTTAAAAATACAAGGAATTCATGAAGCCCAGAAGGTCATTTGTAAATACATCGTTCACTGTTTAACACATGTAGCAGTAAATATTAGTATTGAACTCCAATCAACTTAAGCGTTGTGCTTGTGTGAGTAATCAGTGTAATCACACAACATGACGCTGTGAAATACGGGTATACATGCTGTGTGCATTCAGAGGTTTGTTAGTGTTTCGACGATTTTTTACCTCTCTTATCTCACTAATTGCCTAAGCGTATATGAACTCCTGGTATTTATCTTAATACCTGACTCAAAGGGAGGGGTAATTTTTAAGTAAAAAGTGGGTTTCGAAGTACACAACGACCTTCACCGAACTAGTAAATGGATGAAAAGTATTTTATATTGCAAGTAGGAAGACGAAAATAAAACCTTTCAAGTTTTTGTTTTATTATTTTAAAATATGTGTATGTGTATTTTACGAGTATTTTTTTGGTTTTTTAAATAAAATGTAATCTATACAGTAGTTTTATCTTGAGGCTTCAGAATAGTCGCTAATAATAATATAAGTACAATATAATATTGGTGCTAATTTTTTTCCTTCTGACACGACCTTAAAGCATGACGTCAGATATTTTAACTTATTGACTTTCATTGTAAGAACTAAACCTAATGACAGGGAAACGAACATAAATAAAATAAAATAAAAGTTTGTAGATAGTTATGTAAAATACGTAATTATGTAATGGTCTTATTTTTAGTAAATCAGAAAATATTTGAACCCTTAGAGCCCACATTATTTGATACGCATAGTATTTCTATCTTTAAAAGATGGTCACTATTGATACCATTCCCGGAACGTCATCAACATTTATAAACTTAACTAAACTCGCGGTGACATAAACGATTCTTAAACGTGTCAAACACGATATCGTTTTAACGCACCTGAATAGAGGCCCAGAAGATGCTAAAAAAAGTTTTACTTAAAATGGAGCTGGCATTTTTCAGGAAAAATACTATAAATATTTTTATAGTGAAAATGTATTGTTTGATATCAGATACATTGTTCGAAATTAAAATCCAAAAGAAAGTATACGGGAACATAAAAATGTTTTACAAAAATGGACTAATCATTTCCATAGTTAAAATTATTTTCATTTGTCCTCTCCATTTTCTGTTTGGATCAATTCAATATATGACAAGTAGCGTGAACTGAACCAATATGATTAAATTTATTCGAGTTATGCAATTAATTTCAAATGTAAGATGTGTTTAAGATGTAATTTGGTATGTAGATAGTTCAAGTCCCGAGGAAGGACAAACGTTAAATATTATCCTGAAAAATTTGATGGTTCCTGAGAAAATAATGTTAAACGATTTATATGCGGGTGGAGTCGCGAGATACAACTAGTCTAATATAAAAACTAAGCACGCCGAGTAAACTTTTGTAAACGCTTAAAATATTACTACATAACATACAGAGCCGCAGCGTATCTTGTCGTATACTGATTTTAAATGAACGGTAGAATGTTAGAAATGGTCACATCCCTTTCTGATAAATGCGTTTCTGGGATCGATCTGTAGCGCTATCTCACTATTGTGATAGTTTGCATGCAATACAGGTACATTCATTCATCTTCTGCATCAGATACTTCACTCTCGTTTTCAATAAAAAGCTCTTTGTAAATTATGTTTTCCTGGTACTAACATTGTAAATAGTTCACTTCTAAAACTTCTTGATAGTTGCTAAATCGGGAGAACTTATATTCACGATACGAGGCAGTTACTAGGTATACCAAATAGTATTTTGTTTACCAAGATATCAGAGAAGTAAGAGTTATATAAGAGTTATCATTTACATCCTTTAACATATTTAGGCTTAGAGCGATAATTTTCAAAATTCTAGAATTTTCTAATACCAGAATATTCATATTGTTACACTAAAATGCCTTCCGCGTGTGTCAGTCTGTCTGCCTGTCTGCAAAGGTATCCGGATTTAGATACGGTTTTCACCGTCAGTTTGATATTTTTTGAACGGAGTATTGTGTAATAAATAATACCGGGTAATTAAAGAAGCCTTTCAGTACCATTTGAGTAACATCCATGACGAGTGCGTCTTTGTCTAAAGCCAATACTAGAGATGTTCTAAAACGTTTTCGCACATAGAAGCCATTTTGATATTTGATGAAACATTTTTTTTACTCTGTATTATATCTACTTGTTTGATTTTGTTAAATTGAAGCGAATTAATTATTCAAAGAAATAGTTTTTTTATTAAAAGACTACTTGATGAAATGTTCCCCTTATTAATACAATATATGAAATTGACTCGATTAAAAAAAAATCTTTAGACAATTTTATTATTTTTTTGACAACTCAATCTTGATTAAAAAAATACTAGAATATTTTTTATAAGAGAGAGTAATGCTTGCTTAGTCGGATTTCCATATACCTACAGCCCCGAATTCAGAACATTCAGTTTAACTCTATAACCTCCGAACCAACAATTTCTGTTAGTAACTATAGAGGTTGGCATAAACTTCAGTTTTGCCGTTCGTTCGTTCGTTTCGTAAGACATAATTAGAACTAAATTTAATTATGTTTAACGACGGCAGCTTTTATGAGACGACCTACACATATAAACAGTTTTTGTATGTGTGCGACGCACACAGCGCTCTCCTAAAATACGTACGAGTATAATCGTACAATTCAATCGAAGTTCCCTCGCAGCTCTTTCTACCTTATGTTACCCTGGTACTGATGCGGGTAAAATCTGCCGACAGGTTCGAAGTTACGTTGAAACGTTGCTCCGTTGAAAGAACCGTATGACGGAAAAAGTTACTTTACGATCTAATTTTTACTCCTTTAAATAAGAAAATTGAATAAATGCCAATTGGGCCTTTACAACAATTTTTGTATGTATAAAACATGCGAAGTTAAACAAAATGTTATTTAAAACAATGATTCACTCTGAGTTAGTTGCAAGTTAATCATGATATATTGCGTGCTTAAATTTGGTTGGTATTTATTTATTTATAAAAGAAAAACTTGACCAACTTACAGTTGCTACCAAATCTTTGGCCAAGGTAAAAAAAAAATATATAAGAAAAGCTTCACGACTTTTCTTAACAATACGTATTATATATAAATGCAATAAGTCATCTTCTTTTAAGTTTTAGAGGTTGCTGTAAATACCATACCGTTACTGCTTATGTACAACGTAATGGGTATTATATTACTAGAATACTGAAGTTTCTTTGATACTGAATAAGTTAGTGAAGTCATGTCCAAAAGTATATCAAAAATAATCATTTATATCAAATAAATATCTATGCAAATACATATGTATTAAATAATAATATACAATTATTTAGGGAAAGATAAAAAACAAGTTTACAAATGAGTTTTTTTTAATTGGTGTACCTAAGGAATAATTTACTCTGTACGCAAGTCACTTCTACTTAATTTATGTTCTGCTACCCAAATAAAGCTCAGGGTCTTTATAATTATAGTTTTAAACTTTTTACCATTTTTAAAGGCTTCAGCCCTGGTCTACTTAGTAATACTTACCGGTGTTTCCACCCAAGCTAAAAGTGTTTATTCGTCAGACTGTCATTACGTTACATCACGAGGTAATAGAGTCGTATCAAGCTGTATTAACTGCGAGATAAGCTTTTGTCTGTTGGTCGTTATGGTCGTACGACGCTGCAGTACGTGGTATGCGGTGCCGGACACGTAATCGAATTTAAAAATGTCGAGAATAATGCTACGACGACCATTCTCGACGTTTTTCATACAATCGCATTGTGCGTTGCAACCAACAGACAAAGCATGCTTAAATCATCGATTGCTGACGAATACTCGTACTAATAAAAACTCCACGCAGCCTTAGCGATCCATGCCTCTCTTGGTTGATGATGAACTTCTGGTAACTTTTGCCTCGTACTTTCTCGAATCCATATACATTTCTACAAACTTTGACATTATTGTGTTTATTTTTAACCCCCAACAGAGGGGTAGTTTATTTATAATTTTAAAGTGTGCTTGTTTGTGTCTATTAAGCTGTATGAAGTACGAGTAAAGCCTCAATGGCTGGCGCACACTAGCAAGAAGCCCTTCTGGCTTTAACAATCTATGCCTCTCTTGGTTGATTCTGCACTCCTGGTAACATTTGCCTCGGACTTCATACCCTGTTAAACTCAAGCTGCTTCTAGAAGAAACACAATCCGCAACAGAAAAAGATCCTGATATTGTAATAAATAACTAATAAGTTTATTAGAGGAAGAAGAAAGAAGAAGAAGAGGTGCTAGGTTATTTTAAAGCATAATATAACGCAATATATTTTTTTACATTTTTGACGGGATTTATAGAAATGGATTACTTTAAACTGAAATTTATTACTACTGTTGTTTTAATTTTATGAACGAGGTTTTTAGTAGCCAAATTCAAAATCAATTTTTGTCCATTTTATATAAAATTTTACCACATTTTTTTTAAATTGTAATTTTTTAATACCTTTTAGACGTCAAAAGATTGTTGAATATGCGATATTCTAAACCTCTTACAGCAAAATTCACAAAACAGTCGCCGATTTCTTCAGGACAATTAATCAAAATGATATAATAAAAACAAAAAAGTAGAGCATACATTGCGCATTCAAATTTAGATTTAGATTTACATAGTATTTCAACTCGAAATCGGCAAAGTTTTCGTGTACGGCCACTTAATTAACGAATACAAAATATGTATTTAAATTTAATGTTTTACAAAAAAAAAACGAACTGACTAAGTTTTTAGAAATGATGTAAGAAATAAATTTACTTTGTATGTTTTATTACCGGAATAAAGCATGGGGTCTACTTACCGGTTTTCCCACCCAAATGAACAATGTTTATTCGTCAGATAGTCTTATGACATTCCTTGAAAATTTAAAAATGAAGTCTACACAAAATACAAAGAAAAGCATGATAAAAATAAACTCGCAAAGTATTACCCTTATCTTAACGAAGCTATTGATTTAGTCGTATATAAAAGCTAGTTCGTAGCAGCTCCGAAGCTCGTAGAGAGTGGTCCAGGTCTGCGTTTGTAGCGCTTGCTATAAAAGTTCTTTTTAAGAGATTGTATTCAATAATGTACCGTTCGTTGCAAATGTATTAATAACTGTTTAACATCGTTTACAGCGTTTTTGTTTCGTTTATTTTTAACCTTCAATCACTAGATTAAACTAGATAGTCATTATCCCATGCTTGTAAGACTGTGACAAAACTTTCCACAGGGTTATGCAATGATTTAGGAGTGAAAAATTCTTTGAAATAAAGTTTTTATTGTTATTAAACATTACAAGTAAATTTGGTATGTATTGCAACTCAAACACCCCATTTTTTTTGTTTTTATCAGTGATTTGTAGGTTGCGGGGTCAAGAAGTGGTATTTGGAGTGCGTGGTATGCATTTAGGAGCTCTTACTGGTGTGCGTGCTTGAGCTAGACTGCGCATGTGCTCCTTCTTTGTCGTGTGCCGTGTGCATTGAGAAGCTTTTATTCGTGTGATTCGCCGATGCTTGCCTCTCGTAGTTTAATATGCTTTCCCAGTACTATCACTTCCGGCTCGCCACATTTTTTAAATGCTAGGTTACTTGAGCTACTACACTCTTTTTACTGATAAATTATTTTCAATCTCACTGAACGGGAAATGTAAACGTGACCAATTGCCACCAATGGCATGGCATAAAAAATACCTAATTTATTTTAATCAAGTGATGGTTCTTAATCAAGGAAAAAATCATAAAATAGGAGGTATTGTTCGATAAACAATAAATAAAAATGAAAAAATTGAACAAAAAAAGAAAAAAAATTGGGTAAGAACTTTATTGACTGTTCTTTTACAAACTGTTTGCTTAAAAATGAAGTCATAATTGGAGAAATAATACAACAGACTGTTCATAAAGGAAATGAGAACTAATTTGCCAAATTTTGGTTTATTTCATTTGAAACACGCCCTGGGGTTTGCTATGACATACCTAAGTAGTCCAGTTTAGGATTAGCGTAAGGGACAAAGCTGTATCACTGCTATAGCTCTGTCCTTTACACATATGCTAAACTGAATTGCTTAGGTATGTCGTAGTAACCCCCCTTAATTACTTAGGGACTAAGGGACTTATTTTCTTATAATATGATATGACACTTACTACTAATATGATAACAAACACTACTAATTTGAGAAGTATGCTTATGTCATTATCATTGTTAACATGTCCACCGATTGTGATTTTTTTCTTACTAACCACAAAAAAGACTTCTAAAAAGATTCTATGCAAAGATTTAATACAAACAAAGAAGTTAACTGACTACCCATAGACTTTAATAGGTTGCGATAAGGTTTATGTTCGATTGTAAATGTACCGTTTACAGTGATTCGATTGTACATAACACACCATAACAATAAATAATAACAAATTCAAAATGTCTATTAATAAGCCTATAATAATGTATTTTGGGTTGAAGATTTTGAAGCTCAAGTAACAGTATAAAGTAGATTCAAAAGGTTATAATTGCGCATGTGCTTAGCGCACGTGGGACGGTTGCTACGCAACACGTGGTGTTGAACAACAAAAATGGCTGGATTTACTAGGGATGCAGAACATGGATAGTGGTGCATTGTTTATAGATTGTTTAGTTGCATGTTGATTCAGGGGAACGGTTCAACCGAGTTTCTCTTTTTACGAGTAGCATAAGTGGTTGTACAGTCGAGTTCAAAAGTATGTATACACTTTAGTACCTTATCACTTTAATCGCTTGGATAATTTCATATGGCAGTTTAAACATGACGTTAAATAGACAAGGTACTAAAGTGTATACATACTTTTGAACTCGACTGTACACCGTTTTACAGAAACTATTTTCATAGAATGTATCAATTCGCAGAATTTTCATTTTAAATAAAGCCTATTTGTGCTGTAACCTTACTGTTTTCAGATTATTTTTTGGTGTTCATAGGCCTAACCTAACCTAACCTAACCTACGTAGCTCATGCTTAAGATTATCTGAAAACAGCAGAAATAAGCTTTCTAAGAAATGAAAATTCTGCGAAGTGATACATTCTATGAAGTGAGTTTCTGTAAAACAAGGGGACACCATACAAAGTACTTCAAGCCCCTCCCCCGTAACGAAACTTGCATTGTTCCGATATTTCAGGGCCTCTATTCAACTGCGTTATAACGATATCGTTTTTGACCTGTTTCCGTATTGTCAACGTTTTGATAACTCTTATGTCATTTACAATAATGGCGACTGTGACATAAACGATTCTTAAACGTGTCAAACACGATATCGTTTTAACGCACCCTAATAGAGGCCCAGTATTTATTTACTGTTAATCTTCTTCATTATGAGCTACTAGAGGATTTAATGATTTTAACATAATAGCATAACCACTTTTTATCAACAAAAAAAACAAAAAAAAACATTTACGTACAGGCTGTGCGATACAGACTGATCAAATATGTTAAGGTAATAAATCAATATACTCGTATGTGAGGTCAACAAGGTAAGAAGCGGCTCCACAGGAGCAACTAGGAGAGCATAGGTCATTGGAAGTTTGCGTTGAACACTCAAAGTCCAGGCCATAAATAGACTACACTGGTTAGCGACTTTAAAAAAAAATCAATGCTGTAATAAAATGTGGAAACTAAACGCAGTCTCCTGACTCGCTGCCAAGTATGATAATCCTTAAAATAATATAAATGTAATTCTGCCTCTCGGGCCATGTCACATCAGTGTTTTTCTAAATGGGTGATTAAAACCAAAATCACTTTCAGTTATCGAAAGTAATTTCTACAATTATTTAACGAATTACCTAACTGATATTAATAAAGAAAAAGAAAGAAAGAAAAAGCATTTCTTCAGTGACTCAAACAGCACCTAAGTGCAAACAGTAAGTACAAACGATTACAAGAATAAATTACTTCGGTGAACTTACAGTTTTTTAAGTAGCCTATCTAGGACATAAGCAATTATTTTTTACAAGTTTCATAGAAATCCATCAAGACATTGCAGCGTGAAAGAGTAACAAACTTAAACACACAAACAAACTTTCACATTAATAATACATAGTTAGATAGTGAGAGCCGTATTGCAGGAATAAGATACAGGTCATCGAAATTATCCGCGAATTAATCTAATAAACACAAGAATTAATGAAAATTTGTAATACTGGTCACAAACGATACTTACCACTCACTTGTTTATAGTAATAGCTATAGCAATTTTATTTAATACTGTTGTTGTAGCACAAGTTTCTACAGCGTAGCGCTACGTGCTCGTAGCATATACTTCATGAGTGATCAACTATGCATAAAGCATTTACGGATATTCATACACTTGAACGTCATGAAAATATTAAATACAAATTGAAAGCTTAAAAAGCTTTTGAGTAAAATGCCTCTTCCATATAGACGAACGGACGGCTTTGCCATTAAAGCTCACCAACGGTTAAAAGCAAAATATTTATATTTGTACACCCATACTTGTGGGTTGCAGCATTTATGCCAGCATTTACCATCGATATAAATACTAAAAATATTGATCATTATAAAGTCAAACTGAGACCCTTCACTTAAATTACAAAATTATACTAACTGGTAAAGTATTTAAATATTAAGAAAAAGGCCCAGATTTTTATGTGTTTTTTATAGTTTTTTTGTATCAGGCATCACTTACTTTTTTAATTATAGTATGCCTGTATACTTAGATCCTGTTGCTTAGTTGTAACAACAATCAGCTTCTAGTTATTTATGCGTGTGTGGACTTATATATTAATATGGCGACGTATAAAAATCTCTACCTTTAAAACATACATTTGTCTGAGTATTAGCAGGCCAATACTTCAAATGGTTTAAGTCTCATCAAGTCGAAATATAAAAATGACTACTATCTAAGTATAAAAAATGTCTATAATCATAGTATGTCAATTTCCTATAGACATATAAAACGATTATGTATAAAAATTACTATAATAAAAAAACTAAAATTTAAAAAGACAACGTTTAAAAATATCTTCTGTCTTTACTTAGGCCAAAAATTGATAATAACTTTCAAAAATACATATTCGGAACGTATCCATCCTCCCGTCACAAGACGTCACATTTTTACGACTGTAGGAATAGTAATGCAAAGGACTAGTTATAATAGTGCGAGACTAAAGACTGTGCGAACTGCACTTTGCAGCTGCTACGTTTACTCTCGATTTCAATGCAGAAATCTTTGTAAGTTATCTTTGCCTGGTAGTATCAGAGCAAGTAGTTAAGTTCTGTATCAAGCAAGTAATTGTATCAAAGGTAAAATTAAAAAGGAAAACCAATTATCAGTTAGTTTAATTTATTTACAAGGGAGACAAATGAATACTATACTTTAAATAAAAAAAATATCAAGAACATAATCTCTAAGTTACAGGATAAAATCACTCCAACAGATTGCGGGAAAGCGAGAGGAACAAATAATATTTTTCATACTTTGCTTGTAAAATGTCTTTTAAATTGTTAATCTTGTATATATTTTTTCACTTGTTGTCATCATTTTTAGATGAAATAGCATTATAGCAAATACATTAGTTACAAATTGAAATCTTATTCGTCCAACATTTAAAAATAAAAACCAAACAATAAGTGGAAAAAGCGAAAGAGATGTCAGGATCGTAACAGGTGGAAAGAAGTGATCTCTGCTCCCTCTGGAAAACAGGCGTGAATTAATGCATGTACGTATTTTTAACAAAAAGTTGTATCAACTTATATACTTTCATCTCGACCACGAGCGTTCAAACCGCACACCAAGTTCAAAGGCGTGTCTGGTGTAGAAGCGCGGTTGATGCAGTTACGTAAAAGTACTAGGAGTTCATGAAGCCCAGAAGGTCGTTGCTTAATACATCGTATACTAATTATTAATACTTGTAGCAGTATACATAAGTATTGAACGCCAATAAACGTTAGCGTTGTGCTTGTGTGAGTAATCACACAACATGACGCTGTGACGTACAGGTACACAATGTCTTGCTGTGTGCATTTAGATTCTCTTGTTAGTGTGTTTTGACAAGTTTTGACAAGTTTTGCCTCTCTTTAAGATATGAACTCCTGGTATTATTTTAACCCCTGACTTAAATGGAGAGGTGATTTATAACTTTTATAGGTAAAAAGTGTGAATCTTGATATAATTATGTCTCGTCTGTAGCAACCCCGGTCCCATATACAGTCAAGTTCAAAAGTATGTATACACTTTAGAACCTTGTCTTTTTAACGTCATGTTTAAACTGCCATATGAAATTATCCAAGCGATTAAAGTGACAAGGTACTAAAGTGTATACATACTTTTGAACTTGACTGTACCACATTATGTGGATACACCAACAACTTTATACTCGAGCTGATTTAATTTATTAAATAATTTTACTTACTGACTGATTAGCTAGCAACACAATACTATAATTTCTGTGATGACTGATTGACGATAGGTAACCAAGAAATGAAGCCGGAGTGAGAATAACTAACATTACTAATGTGTCTCACTTGTACTCTTGCCATTACATGAAATATTAAAATTATACTGCCTTTGACTTGTTTTCGTATTGTCAACTTTTTATTAACTCATATTTACTTGACAGTGATTGCGGCCGAGTTAAATTAAGTACTAAACACGTCAAACGAAATAGGGTAGTTTTTAAAACAATAGTACGTAATTAATTAAGGACTAAAATCAAGATACGGTAACTTTTAATGTGAGTCACGAAAATAAACATATAAATGTATTTGACTAATTTTGATTACTAATATATGTTAAAGTTACCGTTTCTTAATTTTAGTCCTTAACAAGGTGCAATTATTTTGAAAACTTTCCAATGTTGTTTTAACCCAATAAAATAGAGGCAGAGGTCTTATGTTAACGTTTAAAAAAATTTACTGCCATTATTGGCGCAAAAAAAGGAATACTTCGATATTCTCAAGGAAATTAATATTGATAGAGTACTTTCTATGACCTAGAATCCTGAAATTTGGTACAAAAGAAGGTCATAGGCAAGAGACAGGTAAAATAACAAATCCAAAAATGAGTAATTTGTTGCTGCAGCACATTTTTTTTTTAATATCTTAACGGTTCAACCTGACAACTTTTGAAGTAAGAATGTTGTAAAATGTTGATAAAATAATCCGTATGTTTGCCAGGTTAGAACAGTTTCAATCCATGTCTTCCTGTAGATGTTCTAATAGGTGACTAAGGGGATAAAGGCTTGTTTGTAGTACTGTTAGGTGTTGGGCTTGAAATATGTCTCTAATACACTGGTAAATATCTTACTTAGCCTGACTGTAAAAAAACGTGATAACAGAATTATCCACAAGTATTTTAAGTGATGTTGGTATTTCTGTAGCCATGCCTACCTCACTCTGGGAATGAAGGAGTGATGATATAAATGTATGATAAAATAAAAATTAAATTTGCGAACGGTTATCAATTCTATTATGCGTCTACATATTACTTTAGATGCTTAATTAAATTATACCATTTATTAAAATAGTATGAAAAATAACTAACGTGAAATAGAAGTTTCAATTAAACTGTTAACATTCAACTTTAAAAAATTGTGCTGAATTTGATCTTTTACGATTTATTGGCAACATTGTTTGAATGTAATTTTTTTTATAATATGTAGACAAAATAAATTCAACACTACAGGTCGCGTCTAATGTGTTTTAGAATCATTTACGAGTATGTCACAGTCGCCATTATTGTAAATGACAAAAGAGATATCAAAACGTTGACAATACGGAAACACGTCAAATACGATATCGTTATTACTGTGTAGATTCCCAGCCAATCTTTTAACATGCAAATACGCTGCAATTCAGCATTTTTTAATGTCATTCCGCGCGCACCTTCAACTACTTTTATAAAACCGGAACAACTGGTGGTCTCGTACCATTGGCAGAAGGGAACGTTTGTCATTGCGCCTCCGGTTGGTTAATGCTCTAAGCTATACTCGTAGCCCTACCATCTTTACATTATAAATCCTTAAAATATGTCAGATAACTGCTATTATTGCTCGGTATAACTATATTGTTAGGCCTAAATGTTTGCTCTGAAGTCTAGCCATATAGCTATCACATTTTTAGTAAAATGTAATATAAAAAAGCGTTTCTTGTTGCAGATTAGCACCACAGTTGTGTGAGTTTACGGTAGTTAAACTAATCGCGACCTATGTCGATCGATGTACGGAGACACCCGTTTTTCATTGGCGAAGTCACGTTTGTCCCTTAATACAATTTGTCGTTCTTATAAGTTAGTATGGAACCTTCAGTGCGTTAGTCTGACTTGCACTTGACCAGTTTTTTTAACCCCCGACGCAAAAAGAGGGTATAAGTTTGATGTGTGTGTGTGTGTGTCTGTCTGTGGCACCATAGTTGTTAAACGGATAAACCGATTTAGATGCGGTATTTTTATTTTAAAGCAGGTTTTCTAGCGGTGATTCTTAGATATTATTTATAAAAATCGGTTCGGGTCGTTTTTGAAATATTGAGCTTTTAGGAGGTTTAACGCTCCCAACATAACGTTGACACCTAACTGTCAGAGCTGATATTTCTTAAACGGCCCAACCAATTTTTATGAAGTCTTACTAAGAACCATCCCGATTAATGTAGCTTTATTAAAAAAATACCTGCGTTTAAATCTGTTTCTGATTTGTTTCTCTGTTTGGAAGCTATGATGCCACAAAATTAAACTCAAATAAAAAGTTAAAAAGCGTGAACTAAAAAAAGTCTGTAAAAACACCTCTTAAAAGTAAAAAATTATAAGTATGGGCCCTATATAATAAGTTCAATTATAGATAGGACTTAATATTTTGAAACCGAGACAGCAAAATTTGTATAGTTTTATTCTTTGGTAAGCCTCAACTCACTCAAACACCAAATTAATTTCGCTCTGTAACACAATGTTAAATTTGCCCAACTTCTGTTGTTCCAAGTTTTCACAATGCATACAACCTTACGTTAGAGTTTAGTATTAAGTGCGAGTTGACGAACAATTTGCACTAGCTATGAGTCAACACGGTCGAAAGTGTCATACATAAAACATGTTTTCTTTTTGCTACTGGAAGGTCAGCGATCATATAGATAGGAGACGTCACAATTATGTGGAAATTTGCATGCGGCTTTTCCAACGCTCTGGCCCTTTATTAAAACTCTTGAACTATAAGAAGAAGCCACTATCAACGCCGTACATGTGAACTTCTATTAACATGTTGTGTGAGAACAGATAATATTGACGCGTTTCAATGTGAGCTCCACATCTGGTCCAATTGCATTTTACAGCTTCTCCTCATCTCACTCTCGATTCCAACGCAAAACTCTGTACAGGTTTTGCTTGCCTGGTAGCATCAGAGCAAAACCTTTGTTCTTTTGCAAGCACGTACTGGGCAAAATAGGAAGAAATAACTCTCGGTTTGACTCCAGCGCAAAACTCTGAATAGGTTATGTTTGCCTGGTAGCATCAGAGCAAATACCTTTGTTCTTTTTTAAGCAATAAAGTGAAAAATCCTTTTTAACACAGTTGCTCAAAAAGTGGTACTTTTCGTAGCTGTATATCGTGCGGAAAGTTGGATATTCCGCACTAGTGCGTTATAGTTTTCCATTTTTTTTTAATATAATTTTGTTTCAACTTCCAAGCCGTGCATCCAACCAAAGAGTTTGCATGTTCAACCACTTTTTGAATACGTCATTTAGCATTGAGACTATACATAGGTAATATAATTTAAAATATTAAAATTAAATAATATTTATTACGTAATATTAAAAAAAACAGCTCTCATCAAGATGGCTGAATCTGAATTAGTATTACGAATGATTAGATAGTTGCGTATTAAGGTGAATTCACATTACACCATGCCGAAACCGGGCCCAGCCCAGTACGGCGTAATGTGAATCCACCTTTATGCAATACCGCTGGTTAATAGAGAATTATACTTTTTGATTTTTAAATATAGGTAATTAAATTACTGTGACTTTTTTTTTATTTGGCTGAATGGTCACAACCGTTGCCATTTCATAAAGTCTGTGTCAATTAAAAGTAAAACTGTCTCTTGTAATAGTTTTATTTACTGATTTATTTTGTTTCATTGATATTTTTTCGCAAATGTATTAAAAAACGTCGTTTGATACACGTGCGGAACTGTCATTTTAACTCGTCCCGAGTCTTGTCCCTCGCTTGCAGCTCGGGCCAAGATACTTCGGGACTCGTGTAAAATGACATACTTTCCGCACTTGTATCAAAATGTACTATTTCCATCGTGTTTTCTCGGAAAAGTATTTTCGTCATGCTTACTCTTCTACGGAATCAGACTCAGTACCTATCCAGGCAACGTGGGGGAAGGTTCTGTATGGCTGGTAGTATCAGAGCAAAAGCTTTGTTATTTTTCACGAAAGTACTGGTCGCAAAGTAGGAAATAAATCGCTCTCGATTCCAAGGCAAAGCTCTTATTAGGTTATGTTTGCCTGGTGGTAACAGAGCATATAGCTTTGTTCTTTGTCAAGCAAGTACTCTTGTGGTTCTTTGCCTTTCCCCGACAAATCTTTGTCAAATGCATCGTTTCGCAACCTATTCATTAGCCAACCCATTTTTTTTCTGTAACTAACAATGTTTCAGGATTTTTATAAAATTAATCTAACCTAACCTATAGAGTTCTTCACGATGGTCCTGAAATAAATGCGGAATTATTTACAGTTTCGGATAAAAACGCGGGTTGACAAATTATATGTTTGTGAAATGGATCTTTAGTGAATTGTTGGTTATGAGATGATAGGATCCCACTACTTTTGCATAGTAGAGAGGAAACACAATGTTTGGCATGTTTATCAATTTTTAACCGACTTCAAAAAAGGAGGAGGTTAACAGTTTCACTACAATGTTTTTTTTTTTTTTTTTCGCCTCGCGGCCTTTTGGCTAATTTTGTTTGATAGAGTGTACTCCCGAAGTGGTCCCATTGCCACGAAGATGGTATCTGATTAGGGGATCCGTCAGGAATTGAGATAACTCCTCAAACATTATAGGAATAGAATGCATGGACGACATAACAGTATTTTTATGATCACGAAAAGGTATAAAATAAAATAATTTGAATAACTTAAACGTCTTCAAACAGCAATAAATAAATAACGTCTTCTTTTAAAACGATAGGTTATTAGTCATCCAACTGATCTCGGCGTTTCACTTTATTTTCAACCAAAAGCCGAATTCAGTTCACTTATCATTTTAAATGAAGTTATTTCTTGCTTTTTCAAGACAGTTTTTAGTTTATTTAAACTTTTAATTTTATCACGTTGATTAGTTACAAGAGTCAAGAATAATTTACATTTTTACAAATCATTTACATTTTAGAAACAAATCCTCATTGGTCAAGTCAATACGTAAGTATCACTCACACCAAAAAGAAGAGTTTTTTCATTTAAACTTACTCATGGGATGAAAATAAAGAAAGAAAGAAATATAGGTATATTTTGATAATGAAACTTAAAAAACAAGCGCACTGTTATGTAAATGAATAGAAAATCACTGAATTTAAGCACTGAGCGTTCGTGGGAAGTAACTGATGTTTAAATGATATCAAATTGTTATTGGTCACTTGATAAATTTAAAACTAGCTTGTATTGTTTTATATTATAAACATATTATTGACATTACGACTATACTTGCTCTCACTGTCAAGTCTCACTATCACGTCTATTATATGATTACGATTTGGTAACAATATCTACTGATGTTAACTTTAAAATTGATTTGGTCAGTGATTAAATCATGGTTTCTTCCTCTGCAGCCCTACCCACCTGTGGGTTAGGTTTATTCAAAGTTTATTTTTTGTATTAGTATTAGTTTATTTTATACTTTAACATTAATTGTACAACACCTAATCTAGAGATTAAAAAAATATCTTAAATCATAATAAAATCAAGTCAATCCAGTCGCGACGTTGAAACACCAGTCAGGCTACAATTTAAAACTCTTAAACTATTAGTTGAAAACATAGGCACTTCTATTAACGTGTCGTGTGAGTACATATTATATTGACGCTTAATAATCATTGTGAGTTCTACAACTGCGCAAACTGCTGTTAACAGCCACTGGGCTGGCTGGGATTCTACACGGTAATAACGATATCGTATTTGACGTGTTTCCGTATTGTTAACGTTTTCATAACTCTTGTATCATTTACAGGGCTGGAATTCTACAAGGTACCTAATAATGATATCGTTTTTGACCTGTTTCCGTATTGTCAACGTTTTGATAACTCTGATGTCATTTACAATAATGGCGACTGTGACATGAACGATTCTTAAACGTGTCAAACACGATATCGTTTTAACGCACCTGAATAGAGGCCCAGTAATGGCGACTGTGACATAAACGAATCTAAAACACGTCAAACACGATATCGTTATAACGCAGTTGAATAGAGGCCCTGGCCCTGCTCGTTTGACACCCCACTTTTGCGTAAAGAGTTAAAAATAAACATGTTCAAGTTTCTGTACACGAGTTAAACGGGATTTGATTTTAACACCTCTGAGGCAATGTTACCAAGAGAGCATACTCGACCAAGAAAGGTACGGATCGCCGAAGCACGTTGGAGCTCTTACTAGTGTGCGTCAGTGATCGATGCGGTACGCGTACTTAACACAGCTTGATATGACCTAATTACTCGGTGACGTGATGATAATCTCTCTTTGAAAATGCTATGTAATCTTGCTATAAGACCAGTAAAAAAAAGCTTGTAGTATGAAGTTCGAAAATAATTCTACCAATGTACGTATCAAAGTGAGTGATTTTGAATTTGGAATCAATAAGTCCGTGAGTATTGAAATTCTATAACATACCATAATATTTAAATGCGGAACTTTTGTGTTTGATAAAAAATACGAAAAAATATGTAAACCGATAATTAAACATTGGGTTTTTGAAAATGTAACTATTTAAAAAATACTCTATTATTCGCTTTCATAATTAGGGACCCCACTGAAATGCATTAAATTGTTTGGGTACTCATAAATGCGTCATTCAATGATTTTATAGGGATTCAGATTTTAACACCTCCGAGGCAATGCTACCAGGAGAGCATACTCAACCAAGAGAGGTATGGATTAATGAAGCTCGTTGGAGCTCTTATTTGTGTGCGTCAGCGATCAATGCGGTACGCATACTTCACACAGCTTTATAGGACCTAATTACCCCGTAACATAATAAACATTCTTAAAACATAAAAAGAACAAGTATATACATACATAACATCACACCGTTAATCCCAGAGTGGGGTAGGCAGAGCTACTGCATTACTAACAACTCTAACGGTCGAACCTTATATTCAAACCGCAGACAGATAGCCTTACTTCGGATTAAAATTTGACAAATTCAGCCCGAAGTAAGCCTCATCTACCCGCGGTTTGAACATAGGGTTCGGCCGTATGAAAACTTGGTTCATGTAATTCTGTAAAGTAATGTAATTGTCAGAACAACAATTACATATACTTGTTTAAGTAATTGAAATTCTGTTACCACATCTTGCACAATCAAGCTGAGTGGTTTACTTGTATATTAGTTACAGGTTGTAATCTCATTGCCTAATAGTGCTACAAGCCTTTATTCTCTTACGGCCGAACCCTATATTCAAACCGCGGATAGAGACTCGTAAAGCTTACTTTGTGTTGAAATTTGACATTTGCCCATACAAAATGTGTAAAATTTTAAACTGAAGTAATGCTATCTGTCCGTGGTTTAAATATAGGGTTTAGCCGTTAGTCGCCTCTTACGACATTGGCGGGAAGATATATTCTAACCCGGCAACCACACGGGGCAAAATATAGTACTCAAAATCTACGTGGACGAAATCACAGTAGAGTTGTTTATATCACTTGAGTAAAGCGTTGGTCTTACGGAAATCTCATTGTTAACAGATCCAAATACATCGTTTCATCTGACTCGTCTTATTGAGTTAACACTTTCATAAACTCAAAATGCTCCATTTTCGCCTAAAATTACAATTTTGTCATAAAAAAAACCATTCATGATGTAAAATCAGGAATATAGCGTGCAAAATTTCGTCTCTAGTTGCTTTATTCACCAGAAAACGGGCGTTTAGGCTATAAACGATGCTGCGATGAGGTTATAGAAGTGTTTACTAAATTGAACACGTAACCCAGAAAAGTTTCAAATTTTTTGTATGGAGTTTCAACAATATATCTGGACGCTGTTTCGCAAAAATGTGTCAACCTACAAGTATTTAACAATAAAGTGTCAACCCTCGGTGCGATCATTGTAGGTTGACACTTTATTGCTAAATACTTGTAGGTTGACACATTATTGCGAAACAGCGTCCATCTATAGAAGTAATTTATTATGTCAAAAAGTAGTGTGACATGTTCATAGCCATATTCCGTATAAACCAACCTAAATGAATGGCCACGACAGTATAAAAAAATGAAACTTAACCTATAAGTATTATTTTCTTAGACAATATCTAGATCATTTCATTTTGTTTCATGTACATAATAAAGAATCAACTTACTTTTGATCCTGAGTCACAAAAAAAAATATTTAAAATAAATGCATTACTCGAGTATATTAAATTACATCGGCTTTGGTACGCTAATGTTTTATACGCGCTTCTTGTAATAAAAAAATTAACTGAATCCAACACAAAATTAACAAAATAATTAAAAAAAAAACATAAATATAGTTATAGCATTTTTCGTAAAAAATACCAGCTCTTTTTAGGGTACAACTTATTTCCAGTAACTTTCAGTATGATATTTTAGCGGACTCAATAACTAAGTAAGTCAAAATAACGCTCTTATGACTATTTACAAAACATTAAGCCTGATTTTTTTTTTGTTTGTTAATCCGAGGGAGAGGGTGTAAACTTTGCCCAGCACTGGGACACTAATCTTGATTAATAATAATAATTTAAAATTAACGATCAGATGCATGATGGTTACGGGTTAAGTTCCTCTTGACTTCAAATGGTACGGAAGATGGGTCCGCTCTACCAGGATAACATGGAGTCTCAGGAGTTTTGCTCACGTCACTCAAAATTAATTTCCGCGATGCGTGCGACAGAAACAACACAGGATGGATTCATTCACACTAGTGTGAGTACGGCGCGACATCGGTGCCGATGATGTAAAATGGCATATAAATAAATACAAGCTCCTGCCCGAGACTTTATCCACGTAGATTTCCCTCGGAAACTTGTAAATTGTTCGGTATAATAATAGGAATAAGATACATGTGATTGAAATTTTGCACGAATGTTAATCCAATAAACACAAGAAGTACATATTTATTTGTTCTAAGGGGGGCTAATCCTCAATGAAAATTTGTAAATACGAGTCACAAACGATAAAATAATTTTAGTCTTGTTGTAGCACGCGTGCCTACGGCGTAGCGCTACGAGGTCGTAGCAGGGACTTCATGATAATTCTCAACTACACGCATAAAGCGTTTGCGGATATTTTAACTACTTGAGGTTATAATAATTTTAAATACGAATATAAAAGATATTTTATAGTGTTTTTATATTTTTTTAAATGGACTGAAACAACAAAACCAACGCCTTTTTTGGTTGCGTTTGAAATAATCATGATATAATGTTTAGCTTTTATTTAAGTAAAGTAGGTAGTTAAAATTTACTTATTTACACGTGCTACCAGAAGACAATTTTCCATTCACAATTTTACAATTTTTGAACGTTGCCGACCGACATGAACGTAAAACCTGTCTCACTCTACATGCTGTTGCATCCCTTTGTTGAAGAGACCAACAGCATTTCAGTAGTCCAGCCTGCATTGAGCTAGCAACAGGTATAAAAACTTAGTTCGAGTGAGATCAAAAGATACGATCTACAGTCATCTCTTTCCGATGAAGGCTTTTATGAATGATCCTTCAATGTGTGGGTTTGGATGCAATTCTAGTGCGGACTGAATGAACTACCTCATCGGTTCTTAATCCCTGGTTCATGTAGTGTTGCATAGTTTCTAGAAACGGTGCATCGACTCAAATGCAGGCAAAGTGCAACACATTTTGTCCTATGAATAGACAGAGGTTGCATTCGGCTAATGTTTAAAGAGAAGTTGGTAGTTTTACCAGAATTTTATAGTCATAACCATCGCAGAACAAAACTTTAGGTTTTAATTAGGTTTAGGCTTAATAAGTTAGTTTAAGTTTTATTTTGTTATTACATTTAATTAAGCATGGCACACATCATGAAGTCACTACATAGCGATCTGTTTCAAATAACCTTAATATTAAAAAATGTTTTTGTCATCATGCATAGATTAACTCATATTGTTACATAACGTTTAAACAGGTCTAAGAAGTCGATTTTACCGGATTTATATCAATCGTATCAATTAAAAATGCATTGCGTGTGTAATGTTATTTCTTACTTTTATAATGACCAAAGCCTATTTTCTGTCTTATCCTATTTATATATAAGCCTATTTGACTTATTATCATCAGCAAATTGATTAGAGACCCTTATTATAAACACTGAAATAGCCAATGGAATTTTTCAACGTTTTATAATAGAACTTGTTTGAATAATCATTTAAAAGAACTACCATACAAAACCCAAAAAAAAGGTCTTCTTGATAAAACTGAGAATGATAATGAACTAACGATACCATTAACGTTTTTTCTATTAGATCATTGTTTATACTTATTTGTAAATAATAGAACGCGAGCGCGTCTCTGTGCCGCCGTTGTGTTTAATAAAACTCCCGCAGCGTTTGTTATTGTCAACACGTCTTAGAATCAATATATTCAAAATCTCTCTCACTGAGAACACGTTGTAAAATGATAGCCCCAAGATCGTAACAACAATTAATTTTCAATTTTTCCGTGCGTGATTTTCATCTGTTTTGTTGATATTATCATTGTTTGTGCTTTTTCAATGTTACTGGGCCTCTATTCAGGTGCGTTAAAACAATATCGTGTTTGACACGTTTAAGAATCGTTTATGTCACAGTCGCTATTATTGTAAATGACATAAAAGTTATCAAAACGTTGACAATACGGAAACAGGGCTTCTATTCAAGTGCGTTAAAACGATATCGTGTTTGACACGTTTAACAATCGTTTATGTCACAGTCGCCATTATTGTAAATGTCATAAGAGTTATCAAAACGTTGACAATACGGAAACAGGTCAAAATCGATATCGTTATTACCTTGTAGAATCCCAGCCCAGGTCAAAAACGATATCGTTATAACGCAGTTGAATAGAGGCCCTGATGTTTTGATATGAAATAAATTACCTGTAATTTTCTATTTGTGACCTTAAATTTGGATTGTATGTATATAGCTATATTATTTCACTTTGTTTTAGTGGTAACTGTTCAGGAGCTGGACGCATGTTGTGGGCCTCTATTTAAGTTAGTAAAGCCATTTCATGAAAAAAACAATGAATTTGTACATTTCGATTAGTAATAGAAAATTTCAAGATTTTAAATTGAATTTAATCCACACTATTTTTATAGATGCTTAGTTACGTTTTTATGATTTTTGTATGTACATACAACATAAGTTGTCTTTATTGTAGCATAAACATAAGTAACGTGCTAGTATTTATGTATTAAGAAGGTTATACTTTTGCCACCCTCCACATTTGTAACGAGTGCAAATCATGGCTTCCGATTTTGCAACTCGGTACAGAGGTGAGCTGTTTGCAATGTCAGTACTAGGCAAACATAACTTACATGGCGTTTTACTGAAATTGAGACCGACGACTTTGATTTTCCGCGTAACAAATGATATTTATACTGTAAACACAAGATTGGCAAGGAATACAAAAGTCTTACGGGTTAGTTTGTAACAGTGCATTATTGCGTACTTTTGCAAATTGTGCGCTGATAATACTCGTAGCATGTTACTCTTTCTTTTGAAAGAAAAATCACATTTAAAATGTTGAGTGAAGATTATACAATAGTTAAACAATAGTGTGGTTTCCGTGTGGTTGCCGGGTTAGAATAGTGCCACTCCATGTCTTTCCGTGGATGTCGTAAGAACAGAACTACAAGCCCTTATTGCCTTAGTCGCCCTAAGGCAATAAGGGCTTGTAGTTCTGTTGGGCGATGGGCTTGCAACCTGTCACTAATTCACTGGTAAACATCTTAGCCTGATTGTGCAAAATGTGATTGGTTTTTTAGGGTTGTTGGTAATTCTGTAGCTCTGCCTACCCCACTCTGGGAATGAAGGCGTGACTTTATGTATGTATGTAAACAGTAGTGTAATAGGGAACATGCATGTTTTCATTTCTTACGCTCTCTGGAAAGTGCTATGAAAGAGAGGAATAACTGTATACGCGAAATAATTGTAGTGTAATTTTTTCAAAACATATAAAGCTTTAAAAAGTCATAATTTAGACCCACACTAAAACATTCTATACATAGTCGCTGTTGTTGCATGTTTTAAGTATAAGGACCTTATACGTTGTACGTTTGTGCCTTAGTTTTGTATATTATTATTTTTTACAGTATGGGTTTTTTGCATGCAAATAAAGCTTATTATTATTATAAAGAATTTTGCATTTATTTTGCAAATAACTAGGTTTAAACCAATATCGTTGAATTAAAATATTACTTTAATAAAATGATGTTTGTTTTCGCCTCAATCGTATCAATTAAACTCCATTGTAATTTTCATACAATGTTCCTCTTTTGGAGCGGTATGTTGAGAGTCAGGAGCCCTTACACAGGATGCCGCAACCTCAGCACGATAAAAAAATATACACAAATGAAATTCGATGATATTTTCTGCAATTATTGTCCGTCAAACTTACATATTTGTACTTTCACTGAGGAGATTTTTTTTTACCTAACTGTTGAAAGAGGAAGGTAATCAAATGAATTTGATGAAATGTATGTATGTGGAGCTTTGAGGCTGAATGAATAAGCCGATTTCAAAAAGCAAGGTGTCGTTTGATTTGTCTTTATGTCACGAGTGTTACTGGGTACTTAAAATATTATAAAAAACAATGTGGCGAAAAAAATGGTAGGTAACTAACACATAACCAAGGATCGTTAACTGCGAGCGAAATCCATTGAAATGACGTATGACAACCAGTTAGGGATGGCGATGGTTCTAAATTGATGAACTAAAATATTATGTACTAAAATAATACAAATAAATATAACTGAACAGAATCTGAATCTCAGTGTAATGTTATTATTACAGTTAAATGGTAAATTTTTGTATTGTATTTACAATTTTTATCCTAAACTCCAAATTTTTCACTTGGGACAGTGAGTAATAATTTTCGCAAATACGATGGCGAAACAACACAAATAATACAATCAGCCTTGCAGTTACCTGAAAAAAAAAAGACTTAATTGCTTGTAATCCCACAAATCTAAAGTTTTTATGGAGATCGAAAAATATTACTTCGTTTCTGACAAACAAAATAATTAAATTAAATAATACAGTCCTTTTATGTGCAGTAGTTTCTGATTAGCCCTTTGTTCTACGTCGGCCTAAAACGCATTATACCTTTGTCGCGTTTTGCCTAAACTTCATTCTTTGGTAGGATTTAGGCTATATGGTTAATTCGTCTATTTCGCTGTTGATCTATTGATTATAATGTCTATTTCGGTAATGTACCTACTCCGCCATTTGACTAAGTCGCATTTTGCCCTAAACTTCATTATTATGAAGAATGTTATTTTTTTATTTAAAATAAGTGTCTCAAAATTGTTAATATAGTTTTTAATTTGACGTTGCTTTTCATTTCATATATTTTTTTAACTTTTTTCCAACTTTTTGCTTGAATATTACCAATGGAGAGTAAGTAAGAGGTCTGATCGCCTGTTTGTCACTCAAGCCATCTTGATCAAGCCACCATGATCGCTCAATAATGACACTAAACGTATAAAATTGCTGGATGAGTCAGTAAGTGAGTGAGTCAGGACTTTTCACTTGATAAATAAAAGATAAGGGAGTAGCTTTCTACACCCTTTCTACTAAGTACTTCGTTTTAGGGATTATTCGTTTTAGGCATAATGCGTTTTAGTCTCAATCCTGATGCAGTCTAAATGCATTTCAGTCTTAATCCCACTATAGTCCAAATGCGTGTTAGTCATAACGCGATATAGCTTGACAGCAATTTAGTCTTATTACCGATTAGTTCAACAGAGATGAACGCATATTGCTAATTAGGAAGTTAGCGTTTTATACTATGTACGACTTAGACTTTGTAGCCACATAGGCACAATTCGTTTTAGGTAGGCGGAGAACAAAGGTACCTCGATGATCAAGGTTGCATTGAAATTTTGTAAACACCGCCATAACTTCATCCAAACAAAATAAATAATTTTTGCCTTTGACTTGACTTGACTGGGTAGCAACCCTAGTACTTCAATGGATTTCGCTCGCAGTTAACGATCCTTGCACATAACACATATGGACGACATAATCAAAACAAAAGTCCGGTTTTTAAAACTTGCTCTTCGTAAGACTTGGTACACAAAGCGTAGCATCGTATGGGAACACAGGGAGAATCGTGACAAAACGTCGATGGACGACGACGACGATTTCAAATACCAGGAGCTTATAAATGATGCAGTGTTTATCGCACCTGTTTTGCATCCGCCCCTTAATCAGGTGAAATACCATGTCAATTGCGGAAACGTATTCATCGGAAAGGGATGGCAGCATTTCTAACTGTGCAATGCAAAAGCACTCAGTTTAATTCAATACGCAACATACGGCAGTGTAGCTGCTACGCGCTGTGTTATACGGTAAATTATTGAAGTTATTTACACACATGTTCAATTACAACAGTAGATTCAGAGTCATGAGAGATTAAAAGAAGAATGTGTTCTGTATTTATAGTAAATTTATATAATCAACTTGTTTACTAGTAGCGTATAGTCGAACCTTTGCTTAAAAAGTATTTAAGAAAATTGCATCTTTTTGTTTCAGTTTTTTTTTTATTTCACTGATAATTAATAATACCATATACCCAACGATAATGTTAAGCAGTTTTAGTGCATTGTCATAATAAACTTCAAAGTGGACATCAAATTTAATGAGAATGCATGAGAGTGACAATGATTTTCACAATGACAGGTTCAAAGATTGTTTAACATTTTTATTGGGTGACTTTACATTATAACAAAGACCTAGAGAAAAGCCGTTGCGGGATGAGTCCAACAACCGTCCTTTCAGGGCTGGGATTCTAAACGGTAATAACGATGTCGTCTTTGACGTGACTCCGTATTGTCAACGTTTTGATAACTCTTATGTCATTAAAAACGTTGTTTGAACACGTTAAACACGATATCATTTTAACGCAGTAGAATAGAGGCCCAGGGCTGGGATTTTACACGGTAATAACGATATCGTCTTTGACGTGTATCCGTATTATCAACGTTTTCATAGTTTTTGTGTCATTTTTAATAATGGCGAATGTGACATAAGCAATTCTAAAACACATCAAACGTTATATCGTTATAACGCTGTAGAATAGAGGCCCTGGTCGAGGCTTGTATCGTGCCTTTTTCAAACAATGCGAGAAAATAACAAAAATTAAATAAACACGGCCCCAAAACGGACTTTAATACAAAGAATAACCTTGTCCCCATTATGATCGACATAATTCATTATAGTTTAATAATATAATAAGAGTGACTGGAGTCGTCTTACAAAAAAAAAATCCCCTCGGGTTATGTTCTTAGATATCCCATTATAAAACATGTTAAAAAATATTTTTTATATTTGTAATATAGGAAGGTTAAAGAAAATATCTTGCTATACTCGTAGCAATTTTGCTTTGTTTAATAGAGGTACCTAAACTACTATAAAATGGCGCTTAAACTATTCTAAAATGTCTTATTCTCTTTAAAAAAAAATGCATTTACCCCTTCAGTTGCCATAGTGCTGCCCCACCTTTAAGCATTATGTTTACGGAAATCCTTCGTTATAGCACATACTCTTAAATAAAAGTCCACTAGATAAGTGCCTTATAAAACATATTATTTTATTATTTATTAATTTATAATTTACAATTATTTCAGGTGTTTGATAAAAATTTGATCATGTCAGCGCCGGTAATCCGAAGAAAATCATTGAAAAAACAGGAAGAGGAGAAAGGGTTACTTGTTTAAACCTTATTAAGTAACTTTGCAGCGTTTGATGTTGGTTCTGTCAAAATTTGATTTCGAGTTGAACAAGTAATCCTTTCTCTTGGTTAAAGTCCGAACACATTACATCAACAAGTGATACACATCCACAGGGATTTTTCTTAATTTTAAGATAAAGTTCTTGGAACTTAGGATAATCGAACGGAAAATGGACAACGAAAAACGCTGCAACTTAAGTTAAAAGTCCGTTTACTGTTTACTTGTGTTGACTTGCACCAATGTTTTTTTTTTTAATTATAATTTTAGTATTTGCATAAACTAGCATAATGCGTTAAGTCTATTTAAAACCAGGCTAAAAATGACCACCGTAAGTGTTTTGTATTGAACACAGCACAAAATGGCTATGGATGACGCATCATTGTTTAATCAAAACTATTTTGCGAAGGCAATCACACATTTTCATTAAAATATGTCAAGTGAGATAAAACTTTGTAGCTCTTATTTTATTATTTAATTTAATTTACAACTCTTTGAGTATAGAGCTACATACGCAGATAATAATATAAAAAGGTGATTTCAAGCAAGATAGATAAAATCTTGAAACGCATATTTCTCCAAACAAGGGTTTTGGAGTTGCAGCTTTATGCCATTGGACGGCAGACTACTTTGAGCTATTGCCATTCGACCAATAAAACATCTACTAGGATTGCATATTCCGGGTAGAGTTATCTTTGGCATCTACACACAGAGATACAAAGTTGCACACATATGCGATCAATGCAGTAACGAGCGTAGAGACGTCCAATGTGTGCAGTTGCATGCCACAAGTATGAACAGTCTGTTGTATTTTTTAACCTTCTTCAATACAAACAGGAGGTCTAAATTCATCGGTTGTATTTAAAGTTGATATTCGTTTATGCTATTTGTCAAATTCTGGGACAACCTGTAGATGCAAGAACAGATTTAAAATAAGACATTTGCGCAATCGCCTAAGAAAAAGTGATGACAAAATCATTGTCATTTGTAAAAGCTTTGTAATTTTTAGGTAATTGGCCATTCGTATTTACGAATGGCTGATTAGCTAACAATTACAAAGCTTAAATAAATACATACATTAAAATACATTTAAAATAAAAATAATTTGTTACATAACATAATAAAAAGCTCTAGTGCATCGGAACTGAGACAAATAAATATTGATATCTAGAATTGCTTTTAATGCCAAAAACTCTTAAAATATTTACTTTTTTGGCTTCAAGTCATGAGTCTTAAATTATCTATATTTATGTGTATTTAGTGGTTCATTAAATGATTATAAGAAAAATCTCTACGTTATACAAAGAACTGTGGTTGATGAAATGGAAAAAGGGATATTGTTTACACCAAAATAATCCATCTATGTTTAATAAATTAAAACCTTCTTCCACCTCTCAGCACGCCATCTGTTAGCCAATGCGATCATCACAAAACAATCCAGTCTTTGAACAAGTTCATGTAATGTCGGGCTAGAATACGAGAGGGTAGTTTTGTTAACAAAATTAACTTTGATATAACTCCTCCTATTATATCGTGGTTTCCTACTACGTTTAAATGCTTAAGTTAGTTCCCTTCAAACATTTGAATCATTTTTGCGCCTCAATCGATTACATAATGATCTGCAACATTTAATGTCTGACTAAAACTTCATTTCAAATAACTTTTCACTCATAAATCATTGCTTTTCAATTTTGACCAGCTGTTATTGAAACATGCGGCTCATCAATACCTACCCAGTTAATCAAGTAATTGACGGTTCAGAAAAATTATACGAATAAGGTACGGTATTAGATTATGATGTATTTTACTAATTGTTCGACAGTAGATCAATTATAATGCATAGATCATCATGTATCCTGTTTTTTAGTCCAACATAATAATAATATATTATGACTTACACTTTTAAAAACTATAACATAATATTTAAAAATGTACTTACGTATGTTTTACCTGAAATAAAAAAAAATAGTTCAATCGTATGTCAGTAAGAGTAATTAATAAAACATTAAATTTTAATAATAGTTTAGTTAGAACACAGTCATACAGTCACAGACAAATGCTATGAAATCCAGGGGTGTGATTTTTCAATATCATTGAAAAAAAAATGACTTGATTTAAAACCAATTTTTGTAGTGATTTAATCTACAAGTGGGCCCCCTTTTTGGATTTAATAATTATGTTGATGAAATTATTAATCGCTGCATAATTTGATTTTAAAGCTATTAAATTTACCCGTTGTGGTTGCCGGGTTAGAATAGTGCCACATGTCTTTTCGTGGATGTCGTGAGAGGCGACTAAGAGAATAAAGGCTTGTACTGTTAGGCGATGGGTTTGCAACCTTTCACTACTGCACTGATAAACATATATAGTCTAATTGGGCAAAATATGGTTACAGAATTATAAACATGTTATTTTAGAGTTGTTCGTAATTATGTAACTCTAACACTCTGGGAATGAAGGCGTGATATTATGTATGTATGTAATTTTACATAGGAGGGATTCCAAAATTGCACTCCTGAGCCTCTATTCTACTGCGTTATAACGATATCGCGTTTCACATGTTTTAGAATATTTTATGTCACAGTCGCCATTCGTAATAACCATGAAAGATGAACTAATAACATCAAAAATATTTGTTCGCATCTTATTGTCAACCCTTGAAAGACGCACTCAACGCTAACTAGAGACCATTTAGTTCATTACTACGCAGCTTTTGCATTAACAACCCCTAAATCACTTCATCTTTGTATTTCTCCTTTATAAGTTCTTATTTGGAAAGTGGAAATTTTTGTATCTCAATACCAGTAAGAAAATTGATTATTCGTGAAGCAAAATATTTCGAATAAGAAGTCGGTGCCATTGTAAATTAATTAATAGACTATTCAATAATAATTTTACAAAAACTTTGATTTATTGTATACTCTCATTATTTTTGTATGACAATAGTAAATTCGTCACAATAGCAACAAAAATGTGGTTCACTTTCCTCTCAGTTAAAATGAATAGTGTGTTCCCAGTTTAGCAAAATAATCATTTGTATCTTTGAAATACAAGATGCAAAAAAAACTAGTCACGTCTTTTAATCGTATATTCAATTTTCATAAAACCTAACTTAAAAACATTTCGATTAAACTATCTTTCATTCAATTGGACTACATGTTTGGGAGCTTTTATTCTGCAGACAGACACGCAAATACACGGACCCACCAATTTAAGTTATAGATAAACCACCCATTTTGCGTTAGGGATTAGAAATAAACATGTGGAAGTTTTTAGAAGCATCCGAGTTAAACGGGATTTGGATTTCAATAGTTCAGAGGCAGTGCTACCAGGAGTGCATAATCAACCAAGAGAGGCATCACTAGTGTGCGCTGTTATCCACTTTTGGACCTTTTCACAATGCAATAAGGTGAGAAATTGATACATCTCTTTGTAGTCGACTAAACATGCGCCGTTCAACCCCATTGGGATCAACTCGGTGCAAATTGTACTAGGACATCATATTTATCAAGAGATTACATTGGCGTACACACGCACACAAAAATAACCAGTTGCACACACAGTTGCAGTATGCTGTAAACTAAGGAACAAGCGTATATCAACGTCCAATAGAACCGGAGTCCACGGGAGAAAATAACAGTATACTGGCATTTCTGGTTGTATGACAATTTAGAAAGATTCAACACAAGTTTAGATTGGTGGTAGTCAGGTTCTCAGGTTCAGTCAGCATTATGATATTTCACATTTTAACTTTCATGAAAAGAAAATTCTAGTTTAAGTCTTATTAATCTTATTATGGATTTAAGACGGATAGCTCCATACACATTGACCTTACTAAAATTAACTTAAGCTGTAACCTAAATGTATCTTATTCCTACAATTAGCCTATCCGTATCCATACGAGTATTATTGCAAGTGATAATAAAAATATAAGCAATCGCATATGCGATTCATCTATAAATTAACATAATTATATTATAAATTAAGACATTTGTTTTACTTCTGGACTTGAGTTATGCCTTTTCAGTGTAAAGTGGGGCGGGGCTATTGTTACATAGGGGGTAATGCATTGCTTTTAAATCTTTAAAAGATGCATTTACCCCGCCCCACCTTACAAAATATTCTAAATTTAAAATTTATCAACTTCTTTTTAAACAAGCTCTTGTTCTAAGTATCTAAACAACCTAATAAGGTGTAGTTTTAAAAGTCCAAAAAAAGTATAACTAGGCCCCTGTTAAGTATGCTAGTAGGGCCGAGATTCTACGCGGTAATAACGATATCGTCTTTGACCTGTTTCCGTACTGTCAACGTTTTGATAACTCATGTCATTTAAAATAATGGCGACTGTTACATAAACGATTCTAAAACACGTCAAACGTGATATCGTTATAAAGCAGTAGAATATATAATATTACTCTCTTGTGACAGTCTACTGTTCTCATTGAGCACTTGTGTTAAAGCTTTATATTGCCGTATAACACAGTGCGCTATTCTTTACTGCCGTGTATTGACTATTGATTTAAATTCAGCGCTTTTGCGTTGGACAGTTAAAAATACTGCCATCCCTTTCCGATAAATACGTTTCCGCGATCAACCTGATGTCTCACCCTCGTGAAGGGCGGATGAGTTACAGGTGCGTTGACCACTGCATCTGTTATAAGGTCCTGGTACATCGTGAGCTCGTTGTCAGTCTGTGTTTCGTCAACGTGCTCCTTGTGTTGCGAAACGGTGCTTAGCTTATGTTTTTAGTTTCAGTCCGTAATTTGAGTTTTAGGGCAAGCTTTTGTAGCTGAGTTTACTTTTTGCAAAATATTTAACTCCTTATCAAGACCAAGCTAATGAGTCCAAACACGGTGGGTGTACTATAAGTATAGCGGAGATCCTGTTACCACCTTCCGACTCTATCATCAGACCAGCTCGATGATGCCATATTACTGTATTGTCATCGAAGATACGGTGGTATACCAAATTTTAGCTTAATCGAACATACATATGCATACAAGCCATAGCCATACATTTATATGGCTAATTTATATGGATAATTTGTTAGTTCAATTTCCGACCAGCGAGGACCTGCTGCTTTTTCTGTTTCTGTGTATATCAAAATAGTGACATATTGACAAAGGGCGTCCAAAAAGCTTTCCCTTTTTCTTAAGTTAGAAATGTCTAATAAGGAAGTTCTAATAATTATTGTTTCATAGAGTGCATAGCGTTAGAAGCGCTTCCGTATTTATTGATAACGCTAATATTTTTTAAAACGTAGAATAAGGACTAGCGAATAATCATGAACCGTAATAGGTAGACAGTTGATTTTATTAATTACTAGCTCTTCTGCTTCCTGCGACTCCTCCCGCGTAGAAGTCGTTCATCACTATTAAGTGTCGCTTCCTCGGAACTCAAATTATCTTCATACCAAAATTCATCTAAATCGATTCAGTATATCCAGATAACAACCTCACAAACTCATAAACTTTACCTCTGTATATTATTCAATAATATTATAAAAATAACAGTCATAGGTTGGGCCCACACAATATTCAACCTAACCCTTTGTGTCCCAGTCCACGTCACACTTGGCCGGTTTTTTTATATGTTTTTTAACCTACATTTTCAGAGATTTAATTATTACCAAATTCTGCCCGGCAGGTTAATTGTCTTGATAAATTAGGTATTTATTACGTACAGCGTTGCAAGAAACTCGTCTCTTGTTCCTTCTTTACTGTTCACCAGGATTAAGTTCATTAGTAGTTTTAAAGTGAATCAAGTGCATTATAAGTTTGTATTATCTTATATTATCTATTGAACCATCTCAAAATTCGGAAAGCTCAAATTTTAATTTAAAGTATCGATAAATCAAAAGCTAGTTTGCAGTATGTATTTATATTAAGTTCTTTGTACGTGCATTGTTATTGGTGTCTTGCCTACTTGCGAAAACATCTACCAATCGTCCATTTTTATTTCAACAACTACGCATTAAAGAAACAATCATTTCCAATACAAGTGTTTTATTTATTAAAGTCCCTATCTATTTTAGCGAAGATTTCTCAGTAAAAAGATCATCGTGGGGCTTTGACTTGGCTTGAAGCTCGAATAATAATAAGCTTATTGAAGAATAATAAAAGTGATAACATGTCATATTTATAATGTTCCACTTTACAAAATTAATAAAATAGTCATCAAACATTTTATGACAAGTCACACCAGCACTCAGGCCACCTGATGATAAGTGGAATCTGAGACCAATAGACACTTGAATTCTCAGGACTAAGAAATGCCTAATATGCTAGTAATTTCACCGGTTGTCTGACACCACACACACTTAACGCATTAAAAAAAACATTAGAGTCACTAAGCTTTACAAGTTTTACATTCAATAACTTTGACTCTTTGGATGTTATTTTATTAGAATAAAATAAATGATAGTTAATTAACAAACTAGTATGGTGATAAAAACGTAAGGTGGCTATAGGAACTTCTCAACGGTTTGTAGTAAACACTCCGTTTTGAATTTGTATTAGTATTCTTTACTATCAGTGTACTGAGTCAGAAAAAAAATATTCTCATTGAAGTTTTTTTCTAATTTATTGGTATGAGTTTGTTTTAGATCATTGAATGGATCAAACATGAATATGTACCAGGACTCCACCTCAAAAATGTAACATCCCTAATAAAATTGAGTCAATTTAATTGAACGGATTTTAAACAAACTCTGCGAATGCCAGTTTAAAACTATAACTCTGAGATGATGTTGTAAATTTAAAACAAAAAAGGCAAAAGCCGGCATTCGAGTTTCCTCGCAGCCATGGTTATAGAAGTGCCAAATTAGCCGAAGCTAACTTAACGTGTACTCAATACCGCGGCGTATTAGAGATGGCCGCCCAAGGAAAGTGCTCCAGCTGAGACGTCGCAGCCGCGCGGGCGAGCGTCCCGCGGCGCACGATACGGGAGCGATGCCTGAATGAGAACGCGTGACGTCACGATCTGTTAGCAGATCTAACTACGAATACTAGCACCAATCTAATCGGACGGTAGTGAATACACATTAATAAATGCACATCCAACGGATGAACTAAGGCCAGCGTATATATACTAAGTGTTTTAAAAACTTTGATAGCGCGATGCAGAAAACTTCGTAGTTTTGTATGAAAAGTTGAAGAAATTACAACAAATGCCATGCGGAATGCGTTGTAACACAACATTTAAGTAATTTGGAACTTGGATTACATTAAATTATAGTATATTTTCAAAAATACAGTGAGAATAACGTACGCACTGATATGCACGCCATCTACTGTCATAGTTGACAAGTTGTTTGGTTATTGCAGAGCGTACCGGCTGGGATACGGGAGTAACTCCAGTCTTAATAAACGGGTTGCCGAGCTTGGCTGTTTAATAAATTGATGGGTATAGGTTAAGGGTTATTCATGCAATGATGTCTTATCGCGTTATTGCGATTTAACCTGTTAGTAAAAGGGATAGAAACCAAAAATCTCTGTTCCCCCGTCCGTTCCGTTCGTCCGTTGTTTGTTCTTTATTTTCGTCTCAAATAATGCTGAAGATGACTAAACTTAGTCATTCAGTGTAAATAGGAGATCATATTATAATGAATATTGAAACCACCGCTAGAAAACTTTAATTCTGTGACTAATGTTAGAATTTAAAAAGGTTTTAAGTGCTTTTGGAGTTTTGATCACATAATTTGGTCACATTTAAGAATCATTGGACCGCTCTATTTATTTATTTTTGAAGGTTAAATTGTGGACCCAACAACCAACAGTTTTGGTTTCAATTTAATATGTTTTTTTTTTAATTTATAAATAATTGTTCTACGGTAGAATACTGACATAATCCCTGAAAGCAGAGCAACATAAAACAAGTGCTACGAACGCAGACCTACACTACTCCAAGCGATTCGGGCCGCTATGAATCAGCTTTCATATAAATGTCAGTCAATCACGTCTTTTATTTGGCATATTTCAACTGCCCAAAAAGAACGGTAATGTTTTTGAATATGTGTAAGTCTGTATTCATGTTTCTTCGTTACGTTTACTGTGATATTTTTATAATTAACTAGCGGCTCGCCAGCTGATTCACCCCGCTGCAAATTTCTGACTTTCCTAGTGGACTTTTCAGGATCTTTCTTTCATAAAAACCTTCTTCGGACAGTAACAACCACAATAAAATAGAAATAGGCGAAGCCGGTTAGGCTGCTCCCGAGATTTGCGCTTAGCAACACATTCAGCAATTCATTTTTATTACATAGATAATTATGTGTGTCTGAATATGTGGTAATGTATTGTATGTTGGGCATCATCCTATTTACTGAAGCGACATTTAACTTTATTCAAAGCTACACAGGCTAAAATAGGCTATATTATTTAACTATGTTTAATCGGAGTAGGGCAAGGGCCTTACGTAATTTAAATAAATAAATATCACGGGACGATGTCACACAAATTGACCTAGTCCCAAACTAAGCTTTAGGCTTGTACTATAGGCACTAGAAAATGATAAACATACTTAAATAGATAGAGAAATACATACTTCAATACATAGAAAACATCCAAGACTTAGGAACAATAAATACTCGTGCTCATCATACAAATATCTACCCTTACCGAGATTTGAACCCAGGACCGCTGTGTATATTTATGAAATATAAGTCGATTTGTTTCTATTAATTTGTAGAGTACAGTGGTTATATTGGATTCACCTTTTCTAAATGGAATCCTGAAGAATATAAATATGAAAATATGAATCTCACAATCTATGGAAGTTTTGTTTTCTAAATAATATTAGGTGAGGTTTTCATCGTTATTTTATGTTGTGAGATAGTGTACTGTACAATGCAAGAAACAGACTCTAATTTTTAAAACTTAGAATTAAGTTTTATTCATACGATTTAGAAAAAAATGTAATAAGCATATAAAACGCAATTCATTAAGTTTTGACCCATTTATTAGGATTTTATATACTCGTAGAATCAAAAGTTGTTAAAATTTTAAAACTTTTTAAATTTTAGATAATTTTTTTCGGCATCCTTATTTTATTTACGTAATATTTTAATTCAATAAAATTGGCTTAATATAATATATTAATTTATGAAATTCATGCAAATTTATTTATAAGATCCTTATATTTTAAACAAGGAACAATAACTGTGACGTCATTTCTGTCATTAATTCTGTATTGAGTGTTTTTGCAGGGGGTGTGTACTATGACTTTTTAAAGCTTTATATCATCTGACAAAAATAAACGACTTTTATTTCGCGTTATCAGATATCTCTTTCATAGAATTTTCCAGAAAACGTAAGAAATAATATTTTGCAAGTTTTCTATTAATGATTAGCTTTGTCGCTCTCTTCAAACTAATTTCCTGGGTCACCTGTTGTCAAAGTTTTTGTGAAGTGGTATTATTTTGAATAGCAATTCGATACTTTTAATCGATCCAGTTTTAGTGTAAGATTTTTGGTTACAACATACATAAGTAGGAAAAGTATCCCTTTAATATCAATTTATATGCTTTCATGCAAAATAGTAAGCACGTTTAATTAGCATTTTCAAGTTTCGTTTGGACAAAATTCATTATTGTATAGCATTTTTTATGGAGCGCCACATT
Source organism: Acleris holmiana (assembly GCA_949316455.1). Classification (NCBI taxonomy): domain Eukaryota; kingdom Metazoa; phylum Arthropoda; class Insecta; order Lepidoptera; family Tortricidae; genus Acleris; species Acleris holmiana. The sequence continues at coordinate 81,537,396 of OX438762.1, forward strand.
TTAATAAAAAAAAAGAGCTAATAACTTACAACCTAAACGCTGCCTTTATGGCTAGTAAAAATTGCTGATTGCATTGTTTCTTAATGGCTATTGAATTATTATTTCTAAGTTCTAGGAGGTAATTAATGAATATATCTTTAAATAACATTATTTTTAAAAGGTCATCGAAGATTTTACAAAGATCTTTGCTGAACTAGCGTTATTTATATTCATAAATTCGAATTATGAGAGGTATAAAATTTCAATTTCTCTATTTTTGTTATATCTCATATTTTCATGTTGTCCTGGTGCATCCAGTTTAAAAATAGCCCGCGCCTAACAGCCACAAACCAATTAAATAATTGTTGCTTCCGTTTATAAAGAAATTTTATACTTGCCTTGATTCTGATGTTGTTTTTGACTTGTTTTCTTATTGTCAATGTTACAATTGCGCTTATATTTGACAGTAGTGGCAGTTGAGTTTAAAACGATACCATAACATGCCAAAAACTATATAGTTTTACCAGGTCACTAGTAGAATGACTCGGTCGCAAAATTACCGACTCGCAAAATGACCCCATCGCTTGTAGCCCACATCTCAAAATGTCTGAGTCGTAAAATGACCACATCGCTTGTAGCCTACTTCTCAAAACGTCCGAGTCGCAAAATTACCACATCGCTTGTAGCCTACTTCTCAAAATGTCTGAGTCGCAAAATGACCACTTCGTTTGCGTTACTAGGTAGGTTAGGTTCGTAAGGTAACTTCAAATGCCCGAAGGGCAAATTTCCCAAGAATAGCAGCCCCGCCATGCGGGGCTGCGTCGACTTTGCTAAGACAGGCATAAAATGAAAAAAGCAAAGTGGTAATTTTGCGGCTCAGTCATTTTGAGATGTGGGCTACAAGCGATGTGGTCATTTTGCGACTCGGACGTTTTGAGAAGTAGGCTACAAGCGATGTGGTCATTTTACGACTCAGTCATTTTGAGATGTTGGCTACAAGCGATGTGGTCATTTTGCGATGTGGTAATGTTTCGATCTAGTCACTCTACTAGTGACCCGTTTTACCAAGTATAATAATAAGACCCTATCGTTGACGACGTTCTTGCCTAACGAAGCTTATCCTGAATATGTATTGTAATCTACTAGGAGCTCATTGTCAACGAAGATGGAACTGATAAAAGCTCTACGTTAGTTATACGAGGGCAGGACTTGAGGTACATTGCATGCGGAAAAGAGAAACTCGGTTGCACCGTTCCCGTAAATCAATAATGTAACTCCCATTCAGGTGCATTCTATAAACAATGCACGGCTTCCCATTTTATGCAACCCTAGTGAATCGTGGCATTTTTGTTGTTCAATAGCACGTGCGTTGCGTGGCAACCGACCCACGTGCTCTTAACACATGCGCAGTAATAACTTCGAAAGTATGAATTCATTTGAAAGGCCATATTATTATTATAATAAATACTGAAGTCAGATAGATAGTCAGTATTGAATGAAAAATATAAAAAGAGGTACTTTTATATATAATTTATTATTGTATTGCATTCTGAGCAATAATTATAATTTTAGTTTACATTGAATATTAAATAATACAATAAGAAATTCATAATATTTCTTCTCATTTTTTACCTAGTTAAAAATGATTGTATTTAATTTCATTCATAGCAACATTTTCCACGGTCAAATGACGAGACCAAAGTGAGCTTTTAAATTGCATCCGTTACTTCCCCACTTCTCTTTGTCTTAACGACTGTAACCGATTCTTCCAAAATTTTGATGCCAAATTATAACAGCAGAAACTACAGTCCACTTTTATTCAAAACCACTATTTATATCCTGAAAAGCTTTGCAACTTAGGGATTTTTACAGTGAATTTATCGAAAGACTCTTTTTTTATGTTGAGTAAAAGGCACACGAGCACTCAGGCCACCTGATGGTAAGTGGAATCTGAGACCCATAGACATTTGAACTTCCAAGACTTTAATCCTAAGACTTCAAATGCGTTGCCAACCCTGTGGACTAAGATGGAATGCCGTATTGAAATGAATTGCTGTTGTTCTAGTTTATCATTTTCTTTTCAAATTAATTATTACATGTAATCCATCATGCAAGTGATAACGCAGGTTTGGATGGTACGCAACGTGTAAGTATTGATCGGGTACGAGAGAAACGCCAGGAGTCACTAGGGACGCATAACACGAAAAGCGGTGGTGCAACTAATTTCACTTTCAGCCTGCAAGCTCCTCCTCCATATAACTAGATATTCTAGTGCTTACTTTGCATTACTTGCCTCGTCGTTCGTTTTAAGCGTTATATTGTTATGTATGTCAGTAAAAAGCACTAGTGATAACTAGTAATATGGGTCTACTGCGCGAAAATAAAACTATTATTATTTAGCTAATGTATTTATTTATAGATGACAATATCGAAACGTGCAGTCCGGTTTTATAGCTAGCTGTTTGTTAGACAGTTATTAAATGTATTATTTCCCTCGTAAAAGTTATACGGCTCCCTTGATTCCCATGTATTAATTTTACGCATCTTCTTTAGTGATAATGGTTTTCTTTCCTTAATAGGTATTTATTTAAAAAACTATTTTCATTTCACCTTCAATTATTTTTTATAATACCTAAATAGTTGGCTGTAGATTTATATGAGAATCTTTTAGAGTATGAGGGTTCATAATGGCCCCACGTCTTAGTCCATCTGTATCGGCTTTCCATAGTTTGAGCTAATTTCAGCCGTCATAGGGCCGTATTAATAAAGTCCTCTTTTCTGAGAAGCCCGTCACACGATACGTCAGCCATAGAAAATTGACCCTTTTTAACACATCTTGGGACGAGCTATACAGTCAAGATCAATTTATTAACACGGCCCTTAGTCTCTGTACTGCTCGATGCGCTTGGAAACCTTTGCGGCAGCGCCCAACGCTTCAAGTGTGCGACGCCTACGCAATGTATTGACAACCGTATAAAAAATTAAATTCGGGGTCCTTAGATTTGCTTTTCTTGCTAATTTTTAAAACATGGAAAATGCTAAACACATTGAAATGTAAACTCCCTGTGTAAACACTCCTGAAGTAAAATGATGGCTTCTACAGCGCAGGTCTCAGTGCATCTACTACTACATAGGAAACTTATCCGTACATAAAGAGGTGCAGTGAGTGACACCACCCACTCACGTGTAACCGTATCCGTATCTAACAAAGCCACATAAACATATTCGATGAATACAAAATGCAACCATTACTTTCGCTATAAAGGTTGAATTTGCTATGACAGTCAGAATCAGAATCAGAATAATCTTTATTCAAGTAGGTTTACAAATAATAAACTCTTTTGAAACGTCATAGTAGCGACTTAGCCTAAATTGACTGCAGGTTCAAATCGCGACCGATCAGAAAAGAACCTGTAAGAAACTCTGTCGGATGTCTTTTTTTTTTTCGACGTTCGCAACCTTTTGTCGTAAGGACTAAACATTTTATTACAAGCAATTCAGTCCCAAGCATTGTTATCATTAATATAGTCTTTAATACAATAATATGCTTTAGAAATTAGTTTACGCTTAACGTAACTCTTAAATTTATTTACTGATAGTTCAGTAACATTACTTGGGAGCTTATTATAGAACCTAATACAATTACCCATAAAAGAGTTTTTTATTTTATGGAGCCGCGTGAAGGGCACTGCGAGCTTATATTTATTTCTGGTATTAACATTATGTATGTCACAGTTCTTTCTAAATTTAGCGATGTTTTTATGAACATAAATAATGTTTTCATAAATGTATTGACTGTGCATGGTCAATATATTAATTTCTTTAAACTTATCTCTAAGCGAGTCTCTCTGGCCCATCTTGTAGACAGCACGAATAGCCCTCTTCTGCAGAACAAAGATGCTATTTACATCAGCAGCACTACCCCACAGTAAAATACCATATGACATAATACTATGGAAGTAACTAAAATAAACTAATCGAGCGGTATCTAAGTCTATTAATTGCCGAATCTTATTAACTGCAAAAACTGCTGAACTGAGTCTACCCGCCAATCCAGCAAGATGAGGACCCCATTGGAGCTTGGAGTCTAACGTTATACCAAGAAACACTGTATCATTAACTAGGAAACACTGTATCATTAACTAGGTTCTATTCACTGTATCAGTGAATAGAACTTTGGATATTTGATGCTGAAGTGTATCTCTTAGAACTTCTGTCTTCCTGGTAGCAAAATTTCAACAATGAACGCCAATTCAGACACGAAATTACTACTGATTCAGTAATAATACTCACTTTTTTTACACGTATATATTTTTACTACGAATAAGGCAACATTCAACATTCAAAACAATCGCCATTTTAACCATTCAAGACCATCGCCAATGTTCCATTTGTTATGTATACTACAATCATAAAAATCATCAAGTAATAACTAACTTTCTATTTAAAGACATTTGGTGAAGTCTTACATGATTTTAGTAGGTATAAACTAATGATGTCTACGTAGTCATGATAGCTTTCGTTGTAAATTAATTATATGCTTTTTCATTTAAGATTTTTTTCAGACTTGACTCCAATAAAAAATTGCGCTTAAAAGCTTAATATTTCATAAACGAATCCTTAAGTCAAAAAAAATATTGCACAAACCCGCCATATTTTTGAAAGACCTATCTAACAACACCTTACACTATGGGGTAGACGAAAAAAAATATACATCCCCACGAAACGTGTACACATTTTATGGTTTTATTCTGCCACTTTGTTGGCATTACTAATATGTATGTTCATGCCAAATAACAGCTATCTAGTACTAAGAGTCTCTGAGTTAGGCTGCGGAGGGACGGACGGACGTGGCGAAACTATAAGGGTTCCTTGTTTGACTACGGAACCCTAAAAAAGTAGGCAAATACGTGATCACTGTAACATCCATAGCAGATTATAAAGAGATAAATCTGCAAAGAATCTTACATATCGGTGTCGTTGGAAGATAAAGCGCAGTGTATACGACACGATGGCTACACATACATGTGTTATATACGGGAAACAATTAACAAAAACTACGTACCTATGTTTTTGCGGCACATGGCACGCATTCACAAATAGATGTATCCAACTGTGATCCACTTACTTAACTTACATTGACCTTGTGCAGGGTTCTTCCAGATCGCTACCAACATCTTTCACCCTTCTTTCATCCTTTAACATACCGGTTAGCAGCAGCGAAAGACAACCAGTGAAATAACTAGCAAAGAGGTAATCCATCTTAGCTACAGAGTCCGAGATCGTATTAACTATCAAGTGGACTGTGCGCTAACGATAGTTTTTAAACTGCATTGTTTTCCTTAGTACGGATTGCATATGTGTGGCCGGAGCACTTTCCAGAACTGGGAGGGGTAATGGAGACAGGGGCCATCATGGATTTGCTATCAATGAAACAGCGAGATCTGATGTACATGAGATAGAAAGAGAAGAAAATAAAGTTTGAATATACAACACGAAAAAAGATCCTACTCCCATTTTTCGTGTTAATAATAAATCCAAAAAAATGATTGCTAACAAAATAATGAAGTAAATACTAAAGTGTCTTAAATACAACATATTATATTAGTCATTAGCACCATCTGTTGAATAGTAGACGCATCAGTTGTCCGGGATGAGTCCCATCGCGCATACAGCTTAGCAGAAAGAGTTAAGTGTACAAGATGGCGCTGTTCAGAAAATAGTGGTCTCCAGTTTGTTTTCATTAATGAGTATACATTTACTCCTTTGGCGTTTGTCAAAATAACTACGGAACCACTGTAATAATAAAAAAAATAAGAATAATAACGAAAATACTAACTGTGTTTTATAAATTCTTACTACTTTCCTGTGTCTACAACAAGTGAGATGCAACACCTTGTTGGCGCATGCGAATTAAAAGCCGTGCAGACCCATTTGTCGTCCTCTGAACTTGGTACCGTACGGACGCTCGCAGTCGAGGTGGAAATATTTAGAATTGATACTGCTATTAATTTGATTTTAATTGTTTTAGGTCAAAGTAGCACTTTACTTGCAAATTTCTGCTAAATAATTATTTGACATGGTAAATGAAAAGAATGCAACGAAATATTTTTCAAATGTAAAATACCAAGTGAAGGGCGCCACCATATTTAAATTTCACCCGGTAAATTTCTTAAAACGTATGCAATATTTCAGGGCACTCATTTCTAACAAAAGGTTAGTATTTAGTAACAACTCCATGTACTTCCATTGCGCAATCGCGAGCGTCCATACCGCACGAAGTTGAGAGGGCAACGGGTATTACTCAGTACGATGGCAGCCGAAGCTCACTCGTAAGAGATCCTTCATGCACAAGGACAAGATGAGAGAAAGGGCAAATGCGCCGGCTAGCTCACGTCGCACACTAGTATGAGCTCCTGAATGCAAACTGCGTCACCCCGTGGTCTGCAAGTCGCAATAACATGCAGCTGGTGATTTACTTTATTTGATTCCGATCATGGGTCAAATTGTACTAACGTTACTAATGTTAGAGGCTGCAAAAAGTCTACCAATTTTAAGTGGGTTGAAAATATTTTTTTTAACAATGTTCAGTGATATTTTTTATTTACGTTAGTATAAAAGGGAAAAATATCCTTATTTGTGAGTGTATTTTAAATCGTCCTGATGAACCAAAATGTCTTTATTGACCAAATATGATAAAACGTGGTGATCAAAGGTGAACTGACAGGAAAACTTCTGAATTTATAGCAGCCGTTTCACTGAAATATCTACTGTATTCGTTAAATTGGTCCAATGATACATCACTCGACGCCATAAAGGAAAATAAAATGTTTACTTTTGGCTTAACTGTATCGGAAGAATCATAGTCAAGGGTATCCTGGTCAAACCCAAATAATCGAAATAATTGATTATTCAAATTTAAACTGTCATGTCTTAATGGTTAATTTGTATGGCACAACAAATTATATCGACTTATTGGATTTGAGCAGGGAACCCTAGCATTGTATATCTATTAACAACTTTGTATCAAGAACCAAAAGTACCAAGACTCACTGAGTTAAACCGCAGAGAGACGGACAGACGGACAGACGGATATAGCAAAACAAAATGGTTCCTTCGTGACTTCGGAACCCTAAGAAAACAGCTACAGCGCAGCGAAGAGGAGGGTTATTTTAATGTTAACATGCCTCCGTGTGAATGTATTTTGGGTATGTTTGTAAATCCGTTTTATTGTGACCTCCTGTAGCCTAAACAGCTAGAAAAAGTGATGTGTCTTGGTAGCGGGAGTGACAATTATTACACGACTGCCCAAAAAAAGGAATGTAATTATCATAAATCGACCCGTATAAAAAATGCGGTTGGGTTTTTCATTCCCATATGTCCCATATGTCTCTGTTTTATAGCGTCTGTTTGACGTTAAAGATTTAAGAACCAAAACACATCAAAGTGCACCTCACGTCGCTAAATATTTAATATTAAGTGACTCACTCATTGTAATGCAAATGGGAGGGACTTTGCTTCTTATTTACAATGGTCCACAATTAGGATGCCCTTGAAGAAACACTAAGTCATGTATGTATTAATTTTTACAGCCGTATGCCGGAGCTCGTTGAAGTTTATGACTAGCGCTCAGAAGTTTTTGAAAGCACAGAAACTAAAAAGTAGCCTCCAACGATCGCCCAAAAAAAAGATGAATCGATAGACACCTCATTCGTCAAAATCTGTCAATTAGAAACGGTAGTAGAGTGGAACATCTACATAAACATAATAATTATTATACATACCTGCATACATACATGCAAAAAGTGTCAAAGTCCTTTGTTAAAAATGTATTTACAGTTAAAAAAAACTTAACATAATTTTTTTGTGAATATAAATGTAATTTACATGTGAATATAAATTTGCAGCTAACTTCTTCTAACTGCCCCCAAGTTAATACCGAGCAAAATCCTAATTGAAAGAGCACGAGGCTATTCTTTGCACAACGAAAGAAAAACTGGCAGGCAGGGTGGCAATTATAGTGTTTTTAGTTTTGTTTGATAAAAATCCGTTAAGGCGTTAAAAGTTATGAGATCTGATCCCGACTTTGACGATAGTTTTATATAAAATTGAAATCAGTAACAAAATCGCTTTAATGAAAATGTACTCGCTCGAAGCCCGGTAAAGTTTTTGGTCAGCGCTCAGAGGTTTTTGGAAGCGCAGAAACAAAATAGTAGCCTCCAACGATCGCCCATAAAAAGAGGAATCGATAGACACCTCATTTGTGAAAATCGGTTAATTAGAAACGGTAGTAGAGTGGAACATCTACATACACATAATAATTAATATACATACCTGCATACATACATACAAATGGTGTCAAAATCCTGTGTTAAAAATGTAATTACAGTTTAAAAAATATATATATAAAATCTATGTTAATATAAATGTAATTTAAATGTGAATATAAATTTGCAGCTACCTTCTTCTAACTGCCCCCAAGTTAAGCAAGTTAAATAACTACCTATTAAAGCCTAAAACATCTTCATTTAGCCGCTAACGTGAAGTTTGCATCTCGGTGGTTTTTAAACATAATATATTTAAAGTGTAGCAAAACGAGTGATAAGCTAAAAAAAACAAAAACCTAAAACCGGCCAAATGCGAGTCGGACTCTCGCTTGAAGGTTTCCGTACCATTTTCTATAAAAACTGTTATAATTATCATGTCTATCGTATGGGAGCCCTCTTAAATATTTATTCCGTTTAACTTTAAGTATTTATTTAAAAGTGAATATATAACTAAATGCCCAGTGAATATTTAAGCGGTTACCTGATGCTGTTATCAATGTCGAGCAAAATCAGCATTGAATGAGCATATAACAAATTATAAAGGAGGCTATTCTATGCACAACGAAATAAAATCTGACAGGCAGGGTGGCAATTATAGTGTTTTTAGTTTTGTTTGATGAAAATCCGTTAAACGGCTTAAAAGTTATGAGGTTTGATCCCGATTTTGACGCGAGTTTTATATTTAACTTGATATCAGTAATAAAATCGCTTAAATGTAAATGTACTTGCTCGGAGCCCATTGACGTTTTTGGACGGCGCTCAGAGATTTTCGAAAGCGCAGAAAAAAATTAGTAGCCTCCAACGATCGCCCAAAAAAAGACGAATCGATAGACACCTCATTTGTGAAAATCGGTTAATTAGAAACGATAGTAGAGTGAAACATTGACATAAACATAATAATTATTATACGTACCTGCATACATACAAACAAATGGCGTCAACATCGTGAGTTAAAAATATATTTACAGCTAAAAACAATAACAAAACATAAAATCCACGTGAATAAAAATCGAATTTACATTTTGTTTCATAATACAGGAACCATTAACAGATATTTTATTTCTGTGAAGTTTTTAATCAGGACATGATTTGAACAAAACATAACGAATACGAGTAATTTTCCTTATTTTATCTTTGATGTAAATTAAGGTTTCTGTATTACCGCTTTATCCAGCGGGGAGTGCGATGTTATAAAATTATAACTGTACGTATTTAGTAATTTTACGTCAAAATCTAGGCCACCTTTTATATTTTAAACTTTGTAAATTTAAAAATGTATCATTACTATTATCATTATCTTTGGTTCTTGAGATAAAATTAAAGTGTTTATACCTAATCATATTAGACGGTATAAATCATCTTAGACGGTACCAAATGACTTTAAATAGGGAATCAGTTATTAGTTATTCTTTTTTATGTTTGTACTACTTAACGGCTTCGGAACCCTACACTGAGCATGGTCCGACATGCTCTTGACCGGTTTTTTATTTCGGCAATGGTTAGAGGCTATTTTTTGCACAACGGACTCAAAACTGGCAGGCAGGATGGCAATTATAGTGTTTTAATTTTGTTTGATGAACACTCGTTAAGCCGTTTAAAGGTTATGAGCTCTGTGGGGCTAGACAAGATGCACTCGACAATCGTTAGCGATTATGTTTCTATAGACAAATGTGTGGAATTGACATAAGCCACCGAGATAGTTACGCGGTGCAAAATGTGGTTACTTACAGAAATTTCAGTAAGTCTTATCAGTTGTTGGTATTTCTGAAGCTCTGCCTACCCCACTCTGGGAATGAAGGCTTGATGTTATGATGATGATGATGATGATAGTTACGCGGTACTCGGAGGCTCACGTCAATGTCATATATTTTTCAATCGAAACATAATCGCTAACGATTGTCGATTGCTACTTGTCTGGCCCCACTGATCTCGATTTTGACGGGAATTTTATATAAAACTTGAAGTCAGTAAAAAATCGCATTAATAAAAATGTACTTGCTCGGAGCCCGTTGAAGTTTTTGGTTATCGCTCAGAGGTTTTTTACGGCGCAAAAAAAGTAGTAGCCTCCAACGATTGCCCAAACAAAGACGAATCGATAGACACCTCATATGTCAAAATCGGTTAATTAGAAACGATAGTAGAGTGGAACATCTACATAAACAATAATTATTATACATACCTGCATACATACATAGAAATGGTGTCAAAATCCTGTGTTTAAAATTTATTTCCAGCTAAAAACAATTACCTACTAAACATAAAATCCATGTGAATATAAATGAAATTTACATTTTGTTTAATTAATAAAAGTTTATGCAAAAAAAAAATAGTTTTTTTTCTGTGAAGATTTTATTCAGGACACTAAAGATTTGAACAAAACATAACGAAAACGAGTAATATCCCTTATTTTATCTTTGCTGTAAAATAAAGTTTTTGTATTACCGCTTTATCCAGCGGGGAGTGCAATGTTAGAAAATTTAAACTATATGAGTTGAGTAATTTTATTTCAAGATCTGTGGCACCTTGTATAGTTAAAACTTTGGGTCAAATAGTGAAGTAATTCAATGTCAAAAATAATAAAATTAAACGCGCTACAATGAAGTTTTTGGTTTATTTCTATAAACCCAATAGTAACTGAGATACAACACTTCGAAGTTGCAGAACATTTCAATTGGGACAGTTGCACTTTAAACCTTAGAATAAGTTTTTTTTCTAGTTTTGATTCTATAAAATATAAAATCTTTATAAACGGGTAAAAAATCGTATAAATCAAACCCAATTCTGTTTTTTATGCATGTTCCCTCTTCGCATCGGTCCATATTGATTTAACTGTTTCAATGTCAGTGGGACTGCGGCAGACATTATCCTCAAGTTAGATGAAGGTCGCGGGGCATTCAGACTCCCCTTCGTTATAGCCTGTTAATAGATGTACGTTAACATATAGAACATTATTACGACTGCGCTCTTTTAACCCCATTGTAAATATTAAGGCATTGTAGGTATTAGGACATACATGGTAACAAATTTCACCACCCATTTTAATGCTGCTACATGTATGGCAAACGGCAGATTATTCTCTTCAGAATTTCTGTTATCCTAGTATTGAGTAGGTATTTGCTCCGCGCGTGCCTCGTGTAAAAAGTCAGAACGACCTTGAAAAACGTCTTTTAAATGTCGTTTTTACGTTGGCGATGGTAAAAAGCGTTAACACTAATCAACAAATTGCAAACTTTACACAGAGCCAAAAAGCTTTTACATTGTTACAAAAAAAGATTTTATTTTACCATTTTGTTGGCATGACTTATATATTGTATATTTATGCCAAATTACAGGTTTCTAGAACGAAAAGTCTCTGAGCTAGGCTGCGGGCGGACGGACGGACGGACGGACATGGCGAAACTATAAGGGTTCCTAGTTTGACTACGGAACCCTATAAACGTAAGTTATAGGTGACCTAAAATAGAGTTTTAAAATTATTTTAAAAGAAAACCCACCGCTTGTAACATTTTATCCAGAAGAGTTACACAAAAGATCATGTAAACTGAAAACCTAAAAAATCTCGAGTTTTTTTACATTTTACCTTCAATTCGAGGCGGCAGCAAACTCGAGCGCCGTACGTTAAAGTCGAAAACTTCGTTTTTCATAAATAGTGTTTCTTTCCCAATCCCCATACCTTAACAATATAATAGATATGTAATATTGAAGCCCTTAATTTTCTTATTCTAGTCATCCTTTAACATACTCGTAGCAAAGTCTTTAAATATGTCACAACATCTTGGTGAAAACACATCGACTGAATTTACTCTGCATACCTACTTCTATTATTCTAGTAGTGTTCGATTATAATCTCCGACTTTACGTTTATATAATGTCATAACATACCATTTATACTTACAGACACAAATAATTTATACTATTAAAATAACCAATAATGACAACTTATAACTGCATTTTATTTTATAACTCCTCCTATGATATACTGTAATGCGATGAAAAGGTTTCATTATTGTTTATTACTTATTATGGTCTGGATCTTTGAATATATTTTTCATTCCTGTAAATATAAAAGTACAACCGCAAACAATAACTATTTCCGTTCCGAAGTAAAACGAAACGTTTTTTGCACATGCGCTGTTCATCCCGTCTCGGCCCAGATCAGAAGGATATGCTGACGTCACTGGTTGGAGTCCTAACAGTTATAGGAAGCACTTGTTTTGCGACATTATTTTGTATTTAAATCGACATCAACCGCAATAAGAACTGGTGACTTTTATTGAAAGTGCAAGTATTGGAAATACAAATCAACTGAGCTATCGATTGGCGTGTTGAACCAGCCGGCAACTAGACATTATCAGTGCAATGCAAGAATAAATGTTATGGCGCAATAGAGCTTCCGTATCAAGTCATCCCAGTGTTTAAAGGTGAGTTGGTGTCCAAGTACTTACTATTTATAGAATTATTATTTAATGTCGTCATCAAATATAAGCTCCCGTAAAAAGTAATACTGTTAGCGTTATTATCTCAGTAGCAAAACAGAAACACTGGTATAGAAAACCAATCATATTAATTATATATTGAATACAAATTTTGAAAGTATAACTTTTGAGAAAACTATGAAACGTTACTGTCTTGTCTCCGTCCACGAGGTGTCCATTTGCGAAACTTCCTGCCCCAGCATATTAGCGCTGATGAAGGGTAAAAACAAACAGGTTACTTCTCCTTGATTTGCAGCACGACCTAACCACAGGCGTTGCCCCAAAGATTGCCTCTTTTAGCCGTAAAAAAACTATTTAACGTTAATTGAATTACCATTACTAATAAAAAAATGTTTTTCCAGATGTCGAAACGTAGAAGCTGTGAAACAAGCAATATGGCGATGGGAAATGAAAAAAGAAACAGGCCCGAGAATAGACCCTTGGGGAATGGTATAAACGAATATATATTATTTAATAACATGTGGATCTTAGGAAACATTTAATTTATTTAAAATTTATATTTATATTTGAAGTTAATAGGTACCGGCTGTTAGCAAAATATTGCTCATAGACAAGATTTAACAAGACTAGAGGACGACTGCGACTTAAAACGCATATAAGTAATTATCCGCCACTCCGCCTATTTTTTCGCATAAGGTTGATTTTCAAAAAATAATTCCGAAGTGCATCTATGGAAAAATATATTCTTAATTTGCGTCATCTGTCAACCAGTCAGTTGAGAAAGAGTTATGAGCAGAGGGCGGAATTCTCATGGCAAAATGTCATAGAGATAGAACGTAATATTTTATCGACTATCGACAAGTAGTTCTGGTTCACGCACAAGATCTTTTACCAATATTAACAATGCCATCTGGTAGCGGTCTTTTAGATAAGTATAGTTTTAAATAAATGTAGATGTAGTTTTAATTTTTATAATAAATACATATATTTTAGAAAAAAGTAACACAATATTTACAAATTCAATCTTAATGCTTCACGTATTGTTGAAAACAATAACTAAATGCGAATGAAGAATGACTTTTACATTTTAAATATGTAAAAGCACAACTAAAATAATAAAGAGATTAATAACTGATAACACAATATCGACAACTGGAAAAGTCGATAATACAAATTGTTCTAACCCTATGACATTAAAAAAAATTGCCATGAGAATTTTGCCCTCTGGTTATGAGTAGAAGATATTAACTTGGAGCCATTTTTATTCACTGCATTTAAAAGCGTAAGCTATACAGTCACCTATTCTCATACAATTCCATGAAAAAACATATCTCCGTGGTGTTTCCTCAGCACTATGACTTGAAATGCGACTCCAAAAGTATTCTTCACTGAGAAGCAGTGACTTTACTGCTAGTCCTGGCATTATTACATTAGAACGTTCAAAGATAACGGTGACCGCATACCATCAAGTGGCCCGTCCGTACGATTTCTTTTGTAAAGCTTAAAAACGCAAAAAATACCTTCTTAAAAAAAAGTAGGCACCTACCTAATACGTTAGTACAACTGAAATCGGCTTTTTTGGTGAAATAATTGTGGTTGCCGACTTCAGTTGGTCTAACCTATAAGGTAGGTGCCTATAATTTTAAAAGTTGTTATTTTATGCGTTTTTGAAGGCAGTTTTTTGTTCTTTAATGAGGATATATAATAGAAAAACAAAAACTTAATAATAATGAATTCATAATTCTAAAACATCCGGATTATTTGTTTATAATTGTAACATTTCTTATCTGGTTGTCAAGTCAAGGTCAAGTTCAACACATGTAAGGTCAGAGTAAGGCTATGTGCATGTGCACACTTATGATTAAATACGACGAAGCTCAAGGTGGCGTCAATACTCAATACTCAATCGTCCGCGGTTAGCCGTTGTTTAAGTCAGGATTTTGTGCAAAAGGTTTAAAATCCTTTCTTTCGTTGTGACGCAAATCCTACGCAGTATTTATATCGGAACCGCTCTTTCATTGTTACGCAGTCTGGTAATCGCCCTTATAATTAAATACACTACTTAAGTCCTTGCATTCATCTGTCACGTCACGGCGGAAACATTACAAACGGGTGATACTTTTAGGGTTAAGCGACTTTTTGTATAAATAATCATAAAATTAAAAATATATGACATATACTACCGAAAAATGTAGCAAAACAACTAACTTTTTTGACCACTTTGGTTATGTATTTTTCAGAGCATATGGAATCATCGCCTGCATCACTTGCTGCGCTTGCAGGTGGAATGGTCGTTACGATGAAATACTCTTGGACATCACTCCTTCCTCAAGTGAGGAACCAGGCAGAGAACTGCATGCAAGAGCAGGAACCTCACGTCCCTGGCCACATTGGCCCGGCACCAGGTACAGGCACTGCATTCTCCAACCAGACAAACAACAATAATCCTTAGTAGCTCCATGGTGCCCGTTTACAATATTGTCACATGCTTAATATCGACCTTGAGGCGTCCCTTCTTTCACATAAAAAGTGACCATTTAATTTTACTACTGGACTTATTAACACATTTATTTTTATTTAGATTTGTTCTTAGCTTGTGGTTTCTACCAGACCACAGTATTTCGTCCCAAATTTCGACACATAAATAATATATAATACTGAAGGAAGCCCAAGTAAAATGCAATAGTCATAAAATGAGATGCAGTCTTACGCTGAAACTGAGTACTATAATTTACTTCTTGAGAAAGTAGAATGCCTAGATATCATGGTGAGCAATACTGGCATTTGCTCAGGAAGCAGGAAATCCAGTAAAAAGTCGAGGTATTTGACACCAACCGCCCAACACGAATAACGCCAATTTATCATTTCTTGGGGGTTTACTGCTGCAACTGCAACACTAAGAGATCTTTTTAAAAAGACTTGGAATTCCGAAAATCTTGATTTTGTTTGAAGCCCCTAAAATAAGTGCTCACCGAATGGTCATTAATTGCTCTTATGACCCTGAAGCTGAAATTAAAATTCATAATCACACCGCTAGCAGCTATATAAGCTAGCAGGTATAATAAAGGAGTTTTTTAACCAATTTTCTATTTAAGCTGCAAGATAAGTATAGATGAGCCAAAGTGGCCCTTCTATGGACTTGAAACTTTAACGGCTTTTGCGTTCCAAAACTTTTATAGAGTTTACCTTGTGGAATTTTAACTTATTGTAATGCTGTTCGATGCACTCTGACAAAAAGAGATCTCATACCCTGTATTGCTAGAAGGTATGTCTAGCCGCAAGAATATAACAGCCCAATTGAGTACCGATCTGTTACTCGGATGGCGCATGGTGCTTAGCATGCACGTTTTACAAATACAACCTACCGAACGAGAGAAGATCACTACGGTGCAAAATGCCGATGAAGAGGTAGTAGTTAGACGGTACCAAAAGGCGTAAAGTGGTAAAAACGCTAAATGAACAACGATCACGTTGGCCATGGTGCGTTTGAAAGAACTGTAGAGCGAATACGGAAACTTGACTGGCTCGCAAAAATGAAGCAAGTCATAGAAAAGTACGTATTGCTTTGCTAGAGTGCGCTAACCACAAAAATCGTCATTATAAAAGTAAGGACGTCCTTTCACAAGGTCCACAAAGACTCATAGACTTCAGACAAGGTCCACTTATTTAGGATCTGCAAGTTCTGGTTGACATAACTCCAGTCAAATGATGGGAAAATATCCAAAAAGGTATAATGAACTATTGATATCATTGAGTCGTCGAGTAAGACCGAGGTACCGCATTTGCCCTCACAATTCCTCGAACGGTGATACTTCGACTCACGATGGAGATAGGAGATAAATCTTGAACCGACTCAATGATAGAAACATATCCAGGTTGTTACAAACACTGTTCGTTCAAACTAAAGCCACTTTCAAAAGTATCAAGGTTCTTATCGTATAGTAAAAAGTTTCCTAACGATAACCATTATGAAAATATTCCTAGGAGTCGCAAAAATTAGATTTAGTTCTGTCATGGATGTCATTTTTAAGAGACTGAGTCAGACAAAAACAAATGACAGTCATGACGAGAGTGAGTGTATAGTTGGTAAATATTGGTTAATATTTTAGTAACCATTATTATATTTTTTTCAATGTGATTAGATCTAGGTATAAAAAGAAATAGATAAAAATTTATTGATGTACAGATAGAAAAATTAAGCAGTAATCCGTATCAAAATTTTATATTACATGTTGAAAGAATATTAAAAAGGAATATAAGAGCAACATTAAGCACTAATCCGTATCAAAAATTAATATTAAATGTTTAAAGAATATTATAATAGGATTTATCTTTATAAATAAAGTCTGTTAATCAATCCGTCATTCGAATCATTGCTTTTTATATAAAGCTTAAAAAGTGATTAAGTAGACATTTTAAGGCAAATATTAGATTGTTTTTTTCTGTTCTCATTGTTGTGTTCAAAATATTGATGAAAATGCTAGTAACAATCAGCAATTTCAGATGTATAGAGAAGCAAAACTGGGAATACTTTATTTTACATTCAGAGGATGAATTATTTTGTTTATTTTATCTGGAATACTTTGCGGAGAATTCATTGACGACGGCGGGTAATACCGAAGAATCACCCTGTAGAGAGTAGTTAGTAAGTTAAATTCATTAAGTGGTTAATCCTACATAACATTCAGTAGCGGCACCGAATGAACGGCACTTTTGACAGCTGACAATCGTGTTGGAAAACTCTCCATTTTATCATCGTCAAAATACCAGGTTATTGCGAGAAGTATATTTTTAAAAATTTTACTTAATAAATAACGCATGAAAAAGGCCATATTCTATGAATTAATAAAGGATTTGGTGTAATAAAATCACTATTACTCCTTGAAGAACAATCGTCACTGCTACTATCGTGTGCTACGTTTATTATGATCAGAGATCGGAAAAATTTGCGACATTGTTTGCAATTATGTGGACATGACTCCAAAATTAATCAAAATGTTAAATAATTATTCATTTAAATATAATTAAATTTTTTGGAGTTAATAGTTTATTTATAAAGTGCTTATAATAACTTTAAATAAAATGACGTTACGACGACGATGAATTACATAAATAATTATTAGCAAAAGGTTCGTATTTAAAATGGGTATCGTTTCCGTAAATATTTATATAATACATAAATAACGATTTTAAACTGAAACGTAAAGTAAAAAAAATAATTAACTGAATAACATTTTGGTTAATTTTGGAGTCATGTCCACATAATTGCAAACAATGTCGCAAATTTTTCCGATCTCTGATTATGATTTAATTATGTAAAATATTGTCTACGTGTACGTCAGTCTCAATAGTCTTCCCTTATTCGTCGCATGGTACTGTTTTCCACCCTTTCCCAGTCCGTTTTAGTGACATGTGCAAAACTTCCTGTAATGATCAAAAGTGCCAACACTCGATGCCACTACTTAAATAACATTCATCCATTTTGGTAAAAATGTTACTTATTTTTGATATAAAACTATAATCTTTATTGAGAAACGAGTCGTGCTCTAATTAGAATGGCCGAGCTGTAAGGTCAAATTCCATTTGATAATTATATTTGTTAAATTTTAGAGTAGCTTGGTTGAATTCCTTGGTAAGTATATAATTATATATGGTATACCTTTACTGGGCAGAATTTCATTTGCCCGAATTTCATCTGCGATAATGCTCAACTGCCATAATGTTGTTTTTTATAATTTCGTATGCTATACTCAACGTATGTCGTGTATCTTTGTTTCTAACAATATTAATTTTAATCACATGCCATAAATGTGATTTTCCATCCATATATTTAATATAACGCTCAGTGGCTATAATGTAATACTGGTATAATCCGAAACATGTAACACTATTAAATAAATAAATAAATATCAGGGGACAATATCACACAAATTGACCTAGTCCCAAACTAAGCTTAGGCTTGTACTATGGGTACTAGACAACGATAACATACTTTAATATATACTTAAATACATAGAAAACATCCAAGACTCAGGAATAAATATTCGCGCTCATCACACAAATATCTGTCCTTACCGGGATTTGAACCCAGGACCGCTAGCTTCAGAGGCAGGTTCACTCCCAACTAGGCCAACGTATCATCAAATAACCGTATTAAAATAACCTACCTATTCTGCGTTAAGGCAGGTCTCCGTTAGGTATGACGACGAGCGTACGTGTTAGAAAGAACTGCGACCCTCCAGCGCCAGAAACGGTTTATTTTAATAATACACTACTACTATTGTAAAGTAATAACCTAAATTTACATAGCCGCTTCCACGCATGATCCCTTGCAGGCGTAATATCCTCGTGGTGGAGCTCCGTCGACATTAATGACGGTCCCATCAGACTTAAATAGAAAATAGAAAATAGATAGAAATGTATTAAGCAAATGCATGGCCACGATGGATTCGGGAAGAAACACCATTTAGTATTTTAAATGTTCTATTACATATTTAACTGCATTTAATAATATGGAATAAGACATTATGTATGGTATTCGTATCATTATAGCATCAAAATAACGTAAAAATAAAAGTATCTCAAATAACTTTTCTAGTAAACGAAATTTTCGGGCAACTGACGATTCTAGCATATGGATGTCGGGCAAACAATATACAACCATATATATTTATTTACACAGGACAATGTCACACAAGCTTCTACTATGGGTACTAGACAACGATACAATTATTTATATAGATAAATATATCCTAAAATATATAGAAAATATCCAATACCCAGGAACAAATACTAGTGATCATCACACAAATATCTGCCCTTACCGGGATTTGAACCCAGAACCGCTAGCTTTGAAGGCAGGGTCACTACCAACTAGCTAGGCCAGCGTGTCAAGATTGTAGGCGAATTAATGTTAAATGTTATAAATCGGATTTATGTTTAAACTGTGAAAATGTGATTAATGTGATTGTAGTTGTAAAATAATAATAAATTAATTAATTTGAAAAAAACTGTTGATTGATATTGATTTGGTTTAAGTTCGCCTGACTCCTTAACATAAATATTAACAAAATAAATAGAACTTGAATGTATACCTAAGTTAAGACTTAAGTTAAGGAAGTTTATATTTATTTAATTAAAAATTGATGAAGTTTTAAATTTAGTGATAAAAATGAAACGCAAGGAGTCGTTAGGTCAGGTAAATTTCCATTATATTACTTATTTTTGTTACATTTAATTTTAAGAGTAGCTCGGTTGACCTCTTGGTAGGTTACGGTATAATATTAAAGTTACTTCCCAGAAGTAGGCAAATTGATGTTAAATGTCGGATTTATATTCTAAATGTGAAACTGTGATTAATGTGATTATATCTGTAATGTAATAAATTAATATTTCAGAAAATATAAGTGTATTGAAATTTGATTGGTTTAATTCCTTCCCCGACCACCGAAAATACAACATAACATAACCTTAAAAATGAAACGTTTTAATTTTAAAGTTAAGTAGGTTTTACATCGCTTTTTTTTTCAAATGTAATGAATAAAATGATTTTTTATGAAAAGGAATCTTAACTTTAGAAAAAAAACGTGTTTAATTTATACAGGGTGTTAGGTAATGAGTGGATAATCCTTGAACTACGGATAGAGGGCACTTAGGACGTTATGTAAAAGCTAAAATAGGTCTTGTAAAAGTCGCACGGTTTTCGAGATATTTGGACTTTTAATCGGATTTTTTGTCATTTTTCCTTATGTCCATGTTACGAAAAACCCTTAATTTCATGTATTAATTCATATTTTTTTCACTTTTTTCTTGCATGGTTAGAATCACTATGAGCTAAGGAAGTTTTTAAAGCTACATGCCATGTTTTTTTAATGACAACTTTTTGAGTAAACTCAGTTACTTTTTCCATACTAAGAAATTCCCGCGTTTGTTTTTCACGTAGTATGGAAAAACAAACTTTGTGCGTTTACTCAAAAAGTTGTCATGAAAAAACTTGGCATGTAGCTTTAAAAACTTTCTTAGTTCATAGTGATTCTAACCATGCAAGAAACAACAAAAAAAAATATGAATTAATACATAAACTTAGGGGTTTTTCGTAACACGGACATAAGGAAAAATGAAAAAATTCCGATTAAAATGACCAATATCTCAAAAACCGTGCGACTTTTACTAGACCTATTTTAGCTTTTTCATAACGTCCTAGGTGCCCTCTATCCGTAGTTCAAGGATTATCCACTCATTACCTAACAGCCTGTATATGTTTTATAGTTTCAAAGACAGTAATTTAGCAGAGTAGGTATTGATTATTTATGTGATAACTTTGTACGTCTGTAGTTACAGAAGTACCAACCACCATGATAGCTTAGTTTCGATTTTGACAATATTATTACGTAATTAACGTACATTATTGTTGATCCATACACTAACAATATTTGTTTTCTTTATTTATCATTTTAAGTTTTTAAAACATTTACTATGTCATAATTTATGCTGTTTATGCAGTCCTCTTATGTAAATAGTGAGATAAGACGTCACTTGAATCTGTTACAGCTGACAAACAGTGCACGGTACAATGTGTTATTGAACGACATTGATTGAAATAAAGACGTCAATATAATCTGTTACAGCTGTCAAACCAATATACGATGTTTTTAACGACCCTGATACCGAAAACTTTCAGTGAATCATAAAACCTAAGGAAGATGGCTGATTGGAAATTGTCCGGTTTTTAACGTTTATTTTTAGAACTGCTATGAATAAACAAGCAGAAGAAAAACAAATGGCTTCATATATTTCTAATCTTTTTTTGTATGAGCACGACCGAGCTTCTTTGGCACAGGCGAATTAGAAGCCATGTAGACCCATTAGTCACCCTCTGAAATTTGTACGGTACGGATCTCGCAGTCTTGGTGGAAGTAAATAAAGTTGATACTACTTAATTCAGTGTTAATGTTTTCATCTATCAAATAAAAACCAAGTGAAGTACCGCCGCCACATATAAACCCAGTGCTTGCATTCCTTAGAACGTATGCGAGTTATTTTCAGCTCAAACAGACGACAGCAAGAGATTAGGCAAAGAAAGGGTAGTATCTACTCCATATACTTCCATCTCGACCACGAGCGTCCGTAACTACTACTACGGGAATAAGGGCTTGTAGTACTGTTAGGCGATGGGTTGCCAACCTGTTACTAATACACTAATACATTTCTTGGCCTGATTGTACAAAATGTGGTTACTGAATTATAAACAAGTTTTTTTAGAGTTGTTGGTATTTCTGTTGTAACTCTGCCTACCCCACTTTGGGAATAAAGGCGTAATGTTATATATGTATGTATGTATAAGACTGAAGTTCAGGAAGTGGTAGGTATATAATAATTAGAAAATTGCGACCCCATGGATTTTAGTATCATGGTTACACCGATAATAACGTCATGCTAAGGACCTGCCGACATGCTGGTATTTAATGATGAGCCATAACAACATGGAAAGGGGCATTAAATTTATCGAAAAGATTAGATTGTTAAACCGGGGCATGCCGTGGCGGCTGACCCAGTTCTTCAAGCCATATTTTTTTACCTAATGACGTCTTCAGACCTTTTTTATGGTTAACAAGGACAATTATGCTGTCGATCTACTCCGGCGCATCCCATTACTTAATTCAATGTAAATTACAGGTAATAATAATGAAGCTTCAATGTTAGTTGCGGGGGCGCTTTACGATATATATATGATATCCTAATCTCAAACCTAGATCTTACTCTATCAGCTGTTAAATGCGGACTGTTGACTGACCTTGAGCTGGTCTTCATTGACAGTGCTGGCACGTTATGTCTCTGTGTCAACCAAGTTGCAGGAGTTGTACGCGTGGGCGCGAACGAGCACGGTGCCTAGCATATGCTTGACCGCCATGCACGACCCGCGAATCAATGGGATGTACTTGGTTTCTGTGGAATTAAGTTACCATGTTACACGTACACACGGAAAAGGCTGTATAGTTTTGATTAAATGAGAAAAGTGACAAAGGGCAAACAACTAATTATTATATCGTTATGATTGCGATATAAATTGCAGTTCGTTGATAATAAGTCGCTAAATTAATACATTATATAACATAACGTCACGCTTTCATTCATAAATAAAAAAAAAGCATAAATAAAAATAAGGAAATACCAGCAAATAAAAAAAAACTTGTTTATAATTCTATAACCACATTTTGCACTATCGGACCAAGGAGTTTACTAGTGTATTAATGACAGGTTGTTAGCCCATTGCCTATGAGTACTACAGGCCTGACGTCGACGTCACAACCATGCTTGCATAGATGGCTTGGTAGAAGCCATAGTTGACTTTTTATCTTCTTGAACCGAATGGTAAACTGCGTTATCAATTATTATGAAAGATTTTACCATTTGCTGATGTTTTCGAAAAACATCACCAGTAATCACATTTAGATTTAAGTATCAAAAGGGATCCATTTATTAATCCAGTTTGACCTTCAAAAGGTATTATTATCAAACGTGGTCGTTCATTATTTCATTGCCAACACTTTGAAACGTTATGAGACGCATTTACATAAGTTTTATCAAGATATAAAATAAAGTTCTTTCTTCTCTACGATATTTTTTAATGGTCAATTGTATTTAGGTATTTCCACCTGATGTTATTAATTATATTTGGCTGTTCGATTAGGAGTACCCTTTTAGATTGGCATCTCTTAAACTTAAAACCTAGAGTAGAAAAGTCAAATAAGGTGAGCATTTCAAACTTCAAATGTCACAACATCGGTATACACTAGGAGCTCATGACCAAAAAGATAAAGCTCGAGAGGACGTGTCGTCACGTCTGCGCCCCCAACTCATTTAACTCACACATTAAAGTAGTATATAATAGTATATATATAGGCACATGTGTTCTTATGAATTAATGTACACGAGAAATGTACCTATGCTTTGTATATTTACATTCACCACAGACCACACATAACTTTGAACTTCCGCAATATCCTAAAGTCCTGGTATATATATGTTGGTTAACAGCCCCGCATTTCAATTTTATAATTTTACTTCGGATTACTTAGTTATTGATACAATGCTGCGTTCCACGCTCAACTTAAATTAATAACTGCCGCGCCGTGCTCAGGCATTTCAGAGACTTATACCCGTTCCTTTTTCAAAATTATGAATGTAAAATCTTCACTAAAGAATGACTTAATCTTCATTAACTGACTCTGAGTACGGCCGTTATGCATTAAGCGAATACCCTCAACAAGTCAGCCAAAAATAACGCTAACCCAAGGACTAATTTCTCTAGAAGAAAAGTCAAATAAAGTTTGCATTCAAAACTTTTTAAACTACGGTATCAGTATACTAGGAGCTCATGTCAAAAAAGATACAGCTCAACTGGACGTGAAGTCACGCCTGCGCATAAAACCCAACTCACACATTAAAATGATTTCTGTAGACATAGAGTAATTTTGTCGAATTAGGTCATTTGGTTTTATTAACATTATTTACAAGTTCAATTGACACAGACTTTAGGTGTTTATATTTGCCGTAATGTCCGTTAGTATTGCAATAGTTTACAAATTATACATGTTTACACTTTGAACTCTTATGATGAATGACTGATGTAGTTACCTACCGCCTGCATCTTTAAGTACCAATTACACCGTACGATGTTAAATTTTATCAATGTTAATCGACTGTTAGTTCATACATTTTGACAACTGTCAACGCTCTAATCGTCTGTTAAGTGGTTAACATCGTATTGTGAAATTTATACTTAGTACCAATTATTGGCAATGATTCAGATTTGAATCGCGGCATTACAGCGTTATTGACCTGCGCATAAGAGTTATCAAAACGTTGACAATACGGAAACACGTCAAAGACAGAAATATACTAGAAAGAGTTTCCTTGTTCACACCTAGTAACTATCCCAGGCGACCTATACCTAAACCGTTTTCCGTTCCCTTAACTAGAACTAACATCGGACCGCAGTCGCCAATAGTACGAATTTGTAAACATTACAATGCTGCTGTAAACAGAAATGACTCGATAGATATCTACAATGACCGGCTCATTCCATTCAAATTCAAAATCATCTCTCTTGTTAGTTAGTTACTTATTATTACTTACTTTCATTAATTACTTTTAATTTTTGTTGTTGCTTTTATAGTTGTAATAGAAATAAAGCTACACCTAAGTACGTTTAATTGATAAGTAGATTAGTTTCACACAGATGCTCTTACTCCATGGTGAATGTTATGTACTCCGTAGTTGTAGTGTATATCAGAATAATGTACCTACAATCTAAATCATGTCTTTGAAGTGCTACAATGTGCTACCGTGTTTTTTTTGATTTACGATAACTTCGGCATATTGTTAGGTACACGTATAGAAACTACGTGGTACATTAGATTTTAAAATATTGCAAAAAAAATAAAAAAATTGTTCGGAACAAAGTAATTAAATGTTGTGTCTTCAATCATTCTAAAAGGGTCTTTAGAGTTAACTCATAGTTGGTGTCAAATACGTCAAGTCAGCGTGACATACACACACACAAGTAAAGATAACACTTGACAGGTGCACGACCTAACAATTGAAAACTCTTTACTCATAATAGGTAATTAAAAGAAAATTGTTAGGTATCAATTAAGAGCCTTTTACATTAGTTTAACGTGATTAACTGATTAATTTTAATAATTGAATATCTTTATAACCGTACGAGTTATCATATGTCTGTCTTCGGGAAATTAGCTTAATTTGACTTGAAGAACGTGCCCATAAAGTTATCGTAAATCAAAAAAAACACGGTGTATACGATGTGGATGTACTTATATTAAATAAATAAAGACAAGATCATTATTACGGTGTAGAATCTAAGCCCAGAAATAAACTCCGCTGTATATACATAAAATATTATTTAAAGTTAAGTGGAAAAGTTGGACGAATAGACAACGAACGCTAAAAATAGACAACGAATTATGCATTAGTAAGAGAAGCTGATCTGCGCATGCGCCGTTTAACCCCGTCACGGCCAAGGACAGTATTGAAGGCTATTTCTGTGCAAAAGGTACTGGGAATGCATATTCCGGTAAGAGTTATCTTTGGCATCCACACACATTGATAACAAGTTGCACACCTATGCGATTGATGTAGTAACTAGCGTAGATACGTCCAATGTGTGCAGTTGCATATTAAGGCTGTATCACAAGTAAGGAAGATAGGATTTAAATTATCAACGGTACGACGAGCCTTTTTTCCTTCTATAGAAACTAACATGGGTGCTAAACTAACTATTTGGCCTTAACAGCCATGTATGTTTTTGAAGAATAAAGATCTATCTAAATTAATTACTTTTTACTCTTATTTTGCTCTCCTAAGATTGTTATAACATATTGATCCATTGTCTTTAATAAGAAAAATGACAAAGCACTAGTGCAACTCGTGTAAATAATAAAGTAAATAAAGTTTTTCATTTCAGCACGTGAGTACATGTCTTAAAATATTTCTGTATAACACAGAGGGTAGCTATTCTATACTGCCGTGTAATAAGTGTTGACTTTAAACCGAGCGCTTTCACGTTGGACAGTTTGGAATAGTGTTATCCCTTTCTGATTAATGGGATTCCATTATTGATCCATCGTCTCACCTTTGCAAGTAAGGGTGCAATATGGGTACGTTAGATACTGCATCAGGAACTTCACTATATTTTTCAATGGAGAGCTCATTGTAAGTTTTGTTTGCCTAGTATGTACTGTCATTGCAATTATTTCACCTCTGTAACAAAGTGAAAAACCGGGCACTACTTCTCGATACAAGTATGCCAAAATTATGGTAAACTTGTGTACGCGTGTCTGTACATTTCTCAATGAAACCAAGTAGTAAGTAAAGCCTGAGGGTTTATTATGACATAGCTATGCAGTTCACTTTACGCTAAGTGAAAAGGTCAGAGCCATATAAACGAGATCTGTCCTTTACGCGTCGCCGTAAAAGGAACTGCATATTCATGCCATAATATATAATGTGAAAACATCTAAGTATAGGATCTTGCTCACAGAACTAATTGGACAAACAAAACAAAATTTAATTTTCAACAGTTTACAAGTAATCAAATTACCACCTAAGTTATTTTTTTAAATCAAACAGGATTTTAATGTATATTGGAAAACGTAACGTAACCTAAAAAATAAGGTAAACTTCATAGCTAGGCCCTGCACCTTTTACACATTTAGACAAATTAGAACACTAGAGAACATGCAAAAAAAATCTTTTTAAGCTCTCTGGAAAATATTGTGACAGAGAAAGATAACTGTAAATGCTAAAAGCAGTCGCGTTATTTTTTCACAAGATGTGTAGATTTAAAACGTCATAGTTCAGTTCAGACTCTCTGCAAAAACACTATACAAAATTTGGCGACAAAAATGACGTTACTATTTGTTGTTCTATGTTAAAAATAATACAGACATTATAAAGAAAGGGGTTTGGGTAAATGTGTGGTCTTTTGTAAAAGTCAACTTTTATGGCGTCAATCGACAGGGTCAATGATAAGGATCAAATCTCTGTAATAGACATAGAAAATTAAATAAAAGGCGAATAATTATGTTTATACTACACTTTGTTAGTGTAATTATTACCCTAATAAAAGGCGGGAAAGCCGTTCATTTATCCTTCTCAAAAATCAGGGTAGTAATATTGAATGTAATTTCATAACTGCCCCGTTATCAGGGCAGTAGTAATGTCGTATAAAAATCCATTATTACCCTGTTTTGTATTTTTTAAGTTCTAGATGACGTTGTCAATCAATCCACTTGACACGTATGCAAGTAAAACCCTGTAAATCGGGGCGTATTCACCTTCTTTACCGTCTTTTGGCACGCAAACTGTACGGAGCGTAAAAATTCACAATTAACAAAAATATATTTTGTTACTGCGTCTCTACTTTGTAATCCGTAATTCGAACTTTTTATCGCCCTGTCACTTTTCGCAAATTAGTTACGAGTCGACAGCAAAAGGAATAGCAATAGGCCGAGAACGAATTACGGATTTTAAAGTAGAGCCCTGTTTGAGGGCGCCCTCGTTCTTCCTCGAACGAACTCATTTGATACCTTTGTAATTTTTTTTTTTAAATGTTGTTTAAAGCAGTATTATATCACTCGACGGTAAGTGCAGATTATTAAACTCGTTTGGTTTTTGTCCCTCCGCTTAGCGTCGGCCCGCAAATGCACACTTGATTAGTAATCCGTGCCTTACTCCCCTTGGTGAACAAAATACTAATATTCTATCCGGTTCGCAAATGAAAATCTTGTATTTCGCTATGCTCCAAAGGTACTCGCAACTCGGTCTCTTCGTCGAGCCGCTCCAACATTATAGTGCGGCCACTAGGAGCGCATAAATTGCATGCAGTCGATCTGGATTTCGGCATTTTTATTTAAATATCAATCACAGCAGCTAAAAGCTAACATTTCAAGGTTTGCTTCGAAACTATCAATTGACAGAGTCAATCCATAAGGATCAAATCTCTCTAACAGACATGGTAAATTAAATATATATGTGTATTCTATCCGGTTCGAAAGCTGGCCGGTCATAAACCGGAAATATTATGATACCGGTCTACTAGGAGCTCATGACATTCGAGATGCAGCACGACGCCGACGCGCCGGTTCACCAGCCACACACGATGTCACGCCTACGCTCCCAACCCGATTTACTCACACATTCAAGTATTCGTAGCCTCAAATGTGCTACGTAGTATTACTTGGGTATTCATTTATGTTAACGAATGTATGCCATCGTATAGTCGACTAATAAACTTTTTTATTACTAATTGACTCTATTTATACGACGTTAAAGCAGTTTTGGGTAGGACATGAAATTAAAATGAGTTTGTATAAGCACCTCATTTCCAAAAATGAGGTGTTACAAAATGACCTACTTCATATGTGGTGAGGTACCGGCCCGGCTTATACTTAACTTAGAATCTCTAACGGTGCAAAAGCATGGGTTTTATAAGTGTTATAAAGCACAATACGAGTATACTTTCATATTTAAAAAAAACATTTTCGTATTTAACTTCCTCCACTACAATATCAATCCCTTTTTTGCACTGCATTAAATAAAATTAATTTTTATTTTAAACAAACCAAAAATTTGGTATGAATGTGGTATGGATATTAATCCTATTTTTATTAACTAAAACAACCACATTTAATTTCACTACAATCAAACCACAAATAAAAAGTCTTCGTAAAAGTTCGAAAAAAATTAAATATTTTTGATTTGGTCGCGTAAAATGTATGAAAGTGCGGTCCGAGGGAGTTTATTTATAGTCGAACTTGACAAAGAACGTAACCTCCAAAATGTACGGAAGCACTTCAACGCTGAAAAAGTTGTAAGCGCCGCAGGATTTCATACAACTTACGCGTTCACATCAAATGGACCCTGTGCAGGGTCCGTTCGGATCGCTACCACCCCCTTATCCATTAACCACCCGCCAAGCAACAGTGTTCGCATTGTTTTTGTTCCGGTGTGGGGATAAGGCAACCGGTGAAATTACTAGTATAGAGGCATTCCATCTTAGTCCTCAGGGTTGGCAACGCATTTGTGTTCTTAGGATTATAGTCTTGAGAATTCAAATGTCTTTGGGTCTCAGATTCCACTTACCATCTCCATCAGGCGGCCTGAGTGCCCGTGTGCCTTCTCCTTAACATAAAAAAAAATGTATATCCCACGTTCACTCACATAGGAAAAACGAATTAAGGCGCGAGTGGTGAGGCTTTGAGGGCTTTGAAGTTTAGAGACTTTTGAGACTTTTGAGGGATAAATCAATCGCGAGTGCCACGAGTTGATGAACAAGCGAGTGAGGAGTGAATCGGTACCTCGTGACGAACGAGTTGGTACATTTTTAAAGCATGAAGTGAAATGAGTGTGACAAATGAGGTGCCTCTCGAGTACAACTCAACACTACGTTAAAGTCCAAAAGAAAAGGGCATTCTTGATCATTTATACCTATGATGTGTAAATTTGCATTTACCATAGACCACAGATTTAAACCCCTGCAATATTATAAAGTTCTGGTATATTTCATAAATTTCATGCTGATCAACGCCCTTGCATTTTGATGTTGCTGGATGATCTTTATGATTCTAAAAATAAATATTACATACATAGCATTAAGCTTTTATTCCCAGAGTGGGGTAGACAGAGCTACAGATATACCAACAACACTAAAAAGACTTGTTGACAGTTTCTGAAACCACATTTTGCACAAGTAGGCTAAGATGTTTACTAGTGTATTAGTGACAGGTGGCAAGCCCATCTCCTAACAGTACTACAAGCCTTTACTCCCTTAGTCGCCTCTTACGACATCCACGGGAAGACATATGGAGTGGCACTTTTATAACCTGGCAACCTCAAGAAAAAATGTATTAGGATGACATAATTACTTTAAGGTTCATCGATTCGCTCGCATTGACGGTGGTCGACGGCGGCGTATAGTAAGTGATGCACGACGTGCAGAACTTTTTAATCGTCTCTGTCATGTTGTAAAGCGGGCAGAGGGTCCGTATATTCAGTTCTGAAAAATGAAAAAATCTACTAAATATGGCGCTTTTAATTATTTTTTTTGCCATTTGTTAAGCAGCTTTTTACCAAAGAAAAAGATAGCGTCAAATAGTTTGGAGGTTTTATTTAACTATTGTATGTTTTAATATCCTCAATGTCACGTAGTCCTAGTACACGAGATTATTTCCCAAGCGACGCCGGTCGCGTCGCGTCTAACGCGTCGTTGCCAGCTGACCCAAACGCGACCTTGCTTTGAACAAGAACGTTTTCACATGATTGGAATAGATAGATCTCAGACAATTTCTAGGTCCAAGTTTCAGACAAGAGACTAGGAGAAAATAAGTAATAAAGTAGTAAAGTCTGAATCATGTGCGGTTATCTATATAATATTTATGTATGGTCAAAGACACTTGCGTACAATGACGACTTCTAGTTTTCTCAATTTTCATATCGATGGGTACCTGCTAAAACGGTCTGGAAATGTAACATGAATTCAATATTTTCAATCACGATGTCTTATTTTAATTTACTCTATCTGTACAATCGAATACAACCTTTAGAACCACAAAATTAAAAGACAACCCTATATGAACGTTTTAATTTCTTTTCATCATAAGTTATTTTATACCAACTTTTGTTTAGAATTTGTAAAAAATATTTTTGTTTAAAAAAAAAGACAAGTATTTAATTTCTAAGAGTCAATGCGCAATGTTATCATAACTAGATGATTGAATTTTGGGTCATACGCACTCTTAAAAACGAAAGTCGTCTTTCTTGTGGTCAATAGTTAAAAGCTTGTGTGCATATAAGTTATGTTTTTACATGATAGGTCTAAAGCAGTCCTGACGGCGTTTTTAGGGTTCCGTAGCCAAATGGCAAAAAACGGAACCCTTATAGATTCGTCATGTCTGTCCGTCTGTCCGTCCGTATGTCACAGCCACTTTATTCCGTAACTATAAGAGCTATACTGTGGAAACTTGGTAAGTAGATGTATTCGGTGAACCGCATTAAGATTTTCATACAAAAATAGAAAAAAAACAATAAATTTTTGGGGTTCCCCATACTTAGAACTGAAACTCAAAAATTTTTTTTTCATCAAACTCATACGTGTGGGGTATCTATAGATAGGTATTCAAAAATGATATTGAGGTTTCTATTATAATTTTTTTCTAAACTGAATAGTTTGCGCGAGAGACGCTTCCAAAGTGGAAAACTGTGTGTCCCCCCCCCCGTAACTTCTAAAATAAGGGAATGATAAATGTAAAAATAATATATGATGTACATTACCATGCAAACTTCCACCGAAAATTGGTTTGAACGAGATCTAGTAAGTAGTTTTTTTTTAATACGTCATAAAAACATTGATCAAAGCTACAACGAACTTTTATATTATGTTACTTGCTGCTACGGAACCCTTCATGGGCGAGTCCGACTCGCACTTGGCCGCTTTTTTCGGGTATGGACTTAGCCAGAAAATTAGGACTTAAAAACCTTAACTTTCGGTGTGTCCACAGGAAATACGGTAACCTAAATCTGTGTATGACCCTTTTACTTATTAAGAGCGGTTTCGCACTACGTACCTTCCGATCCGATTTTTTTCCGTCATCCGTGAATCTCCATTCATGAGTGCATTATGCGGGGGGGTAGGGGCCTAGGGGGGTTAGGATCAGATTCGGATCCGACGTAGCGCGAAACTGCTCTAAGTGTTCCCAGCGAAAGAATCTCAAAACGAATGTTCGATCAACCGTATGAATGACCAGGATCTCATTAACTTCGTGAAGTATAAAGCAGCGGAAACCCTACTTACAGCACACATGTGCATGAATGTTGCAACTTGGTTGATGTATTGCAAATGTTTCAACTTATTGACCAACTAGGGTGTTCTCATATTTTCAATTGATTGACTTACATGTGCAAACAGGACGGATGCAATTCCAAGTGCCACTGTAATGCTGTACTACCAGTTTGCAGGAAGGATGTGTTCACCTTAAAATGCGTTTTTGTGGTTAGGCCACGCATGCGTATTGCTACACTCTTTACAGTGTTAGAGTTTTCAGATCACTAATTGAGTTTATAATTTGCAAAGCAAAATAGTGGAAACTAGTTACCACAATTCAATAAAATCACGTAATAATGTAAAATATTGTGATTTTCCTTTTTTTAGGGTTCCGTAGCCAAATGGCAAAAAACGGAACCCTTATAGATTCGTCATTTCTGTCTGTCTGTCCGTCCGTATGTCACAGTCACTTTTTTCCGAAACTATAAGAACTACACTGTTGAAACTTGGTAAGTAGATGTATTCTATCAACCGCATTAAGATTTTCTCACAAAAATAGGAAAAAAAACATAAATTTTAGGGGTTCCCCATACTTAGAACTGAAACTCAAAAAATTTTTTTCATCAAACCAATACGTGTAGGGTATCTATGGATGGGTGAATTTCAACAAGCGTCAAATTATCCTAATTTTGGTGGTATTTTTTATTTTCTTAGTAGGGTTTACAATTAAACGTTTAAGTGACGTCATTAGTCATTATAAAAACAGTGTTAAAATGGCCCTTTACTAATTATGTACCACCAAAATTGTTATTATCCACCAAAATTACTTTTCTTAGAAAAACTCACGATCAATAATAACATCGGGCTAATTAAAACATAATCGTTAGGGAATCTTCCTTGTTATTTTTGAAAATCCAAAACGTAAGTTTCTAATATAATAAATAATGATTATTTGTTGTTTAAATAATTTTGGTGGAGATCAGAAATTTTGATAATTTTTGGTGTTTTGCAAAAGCCACCAAAATTGTACCACCAAAATTATAAAATTTAACATTTTTTTAAAATTAAAAACAAATGTTTTAGTTTAACAAAAACTTAACTCGTTACAGTTAAAAAGACACCATAAACATACTTGAAAAAACTATCACATAACAAAACTTTTTGCGAAATAATGACTTATCTAAGTTATCACGATTAATAAAGTGTATTTCATACCACCAAAATTAGATACTTATGTGCTTAGCGGGAAGACGCAGAAAGATGGTACAAATCTTTCACCGTCTATTGCTGGAGTGAAACTGAACGAACATCTGACGCTATATTTGTTTGTTTAATCACGTTTCTTTCAATCATAAAATCAATTTCAATATTCACCACCAAAATTAACTATTTCGCTTGGACAGTTTTATTTACACTGCTCCCAGTTTCCTTTTACTTGCAAATGCAATAATTGATACATTTTAAAATACCTCAACTAATAAGGAATACAGATAACTAAAATATAAGTCTAGTTGAGGCTTAATAAGTTTGTACCACGACATATCAGTATATGCGGGAAGTACAGGACACGACACCAAAATTGATTTTGGATTGAAAATATTTTTTTACGATAAATATAATAAGTTAATAATAATTTTAACTTTGGCTCAATATGGTACTTTGAGTAAGATTATTTATAAAATAAATAGTTTTCCAATACATGTACTATACACCCCAATTATCACGTCCACCGCTCAAAAAATGTGGTTGAGATAATTACCCGGATAGGTCTTAAAAATGATATTGAGGTTACTAACATCATTTTTTTCTAAACTGAACAGTTTGCGCGAGAGACACTTCCAAAATGTTGAAATGTGTGTCCCCCCTGTAACTTCTAAAATAAGAAAATGATAGAACTAAAAAAAATATATGATGTACATTACCACGCAAACTTCCACCG
The DNA here is from genome assembly GCA_949316455.1 of Acleris holmiana. Classification (NCBI taxonomy): domain Eukaryota; kingdom Metazoa; phylum Arthropoda; class Insecta; order Lepidoptera; family Tortricidae; genus Acleris; species Acleris holmiana. The sequence continues at coordinate 81,571,419 of OX438762.1, forward strand.
AAAATTGGTTTGAACGAGATCTAGTAAGTAGTTTTTTTTTAATACGTCATAAAAACATTGATCAAAGCTACAACGAACTTTTATATTATGTTACTTGCTGCTATGGAACCCTTCATGGGCGAGTCCGACTCGCACTTGGCCGCTTTTTTATCATATCACGGGTGAACTTTTCACAAAAAAAAGGTCATTAAATTGTATGTAAACGCGATGAAAAATTGCTGTCTCAATTAATACTAGCGAAAATATCGATGTGTAATTGTTGCATACTATGTCCTTACTACGACCCTGTAGCGCTACGACACGCCGTGTCGTGTAGTATTTTATTTTATATAGAATTTCAGTCCGTTTTTACCGTAACATAACGTAAAATGAATAAATTTGCCACCTTGCTCCAAGTTATGCGAAACAGTACAATTGAGATGTAAAAACTACTACGAGTACCGTACTTCTTTCCTTTATGGACTCCTGGTACCGTTACTATCGTGCTAGTGCTGGGAGTTGCTAGGAAAAAGGGGGCGGGGTTAAAACAGTTACTCCTACAGGAATAAACTTTTTCAAGTGCATAGTATTTTAATAAAAATTTAATATATTGGTTTTAAAATACGTTACTAAATGTTAGGTCCGTTCATTTGGATATGGAGTATTTTTTTCCGCTGCACAAAAAGTAGCATACAAGTCTTTTGATTTTTAGGAATGTATACTTTTTCTCTACTAGTTTCGTGAATCTTTCTACTATTTTATTACTTTATTAGTTTGGCCGTTTCGGCATGTTTTAAAAAAACCCATCACAGACCCGACCCGACTAAACGGTTCACGGCGATACATTTCCAAGCAGTTTTAATAAAAAGGAAAATTGTTGAAGTACTTATAAGTGAATTCCATTATAAATTAAAACGCTTACGAGTCACGAGTATCTATTGTGGCTTAGTTAGGGTGTCGACTCGTGATGTAAGAAATCTAGTTTGAACCCCAGTGGTAGTACCAACGAGTTATTCTAACTTATCCGATGCCCTTAATCTAAGATAGTATATAACCGCCTGTTCCACAATCATCAAGCATTTCCTGTAAAAAAAAAATAGCCCTTTCCCTTTCTTTCACTTAAAAGTAGATAAAGAGAGGGCTATCTTTATTTGTCAGAAAAAATACCAGTCGATTGTGGAACAACGGGTTATTATGAGCTAGCTTTGCAGGGTGGTGATTCTCTCAACACAGCGCTACGTCGATCTTATTGGTGAAATTTTATCCGGCATGTTTAAGAAGTCTCGTCAGAGCGTACAAAACACATTTTAGCGCGTGCCTTCTCTATTAGACAGCAGGCAGTGAGCCGAGTTCAGTGTCGTATAAAGCTGCCTAATAGCTGTGTCCTTTTTAGTAGTAGTAAATAGAACTGCATAGTTATGTCATAATAATCCCCCAGGTCCTAAGAAGAATAATATAAGAAGAGTTAAAAAACCCTACAGGGTCCAGCTATTTAACCAATCGCCATACTCATTTTCATGGATGACCACATCTTACTTGATAGGGGGTAGTTCGTGCTCAGGGTACTGGTGTTTTATTTCGTCGATTTGTTGGAAGTTGGAACTATAAACTATTTCATAACATTGTTAACGGATATCCTACTCGGCCCTTCCTTATATTTATTTATCGAAAGGTATATTTACACAGCATTACAGAATTACACTAATGCACTTTGAAACTAATATAAAATAAAAACTAGACTTTAGGGTTACACCTCATAGAGGAACACTAGAAGGCCTGTCATCCATCTTCTCGCAAAATTTTAAGCACCCCTGACACACGGCAATATATCGCCATGCAAAAACATCCCATTCCGGTGCTGGCACCAGGAGCGCATTAAGCAGTGTTAGGGCATGAAGAAACGGCGAGTTCCGGTGCGACACAGCACGTGCAACAGGCACGTCAAACAGGGAACTTGTACGGGCTCTAAGGGCAACCCCGGGAACTTGAGGAACACGCAATCTCACAAGCTGCTCCACCAGCTCCAAAGAATCGGACTCTCCGTTCAGAATGCGACACACAAAAGTCAGCAACCTACAATTGCGCCTTACCTCTAGTGAATTAAATCCCAAAGTTCCAAGAAGGAACTTTGTGGGATATTAGTAAGGGTAATAATTATACATTTTGCGATAGAGCATTCTTAGAAAGGTTTTTGGACCTTTTCTAAGAGTAAGCTGTAGGTAGACTCATGCGGATTCAAAACAATCGCAGACGCTTTCAAATAGGGCCATCCCTTCAGGCTCCCACGAGGGAAACTAGGGAATACCGTACATACATACTGATGAAAACCAATAACCCTCTAATTCAAGACTCTGGTGAAAACACAAGATCCTCCTTCTTCGTTAGTCGGTTAAAAATATAAACCCCACGAAAGTACGAAGACAAACCTACCGGTTCAGATGGATACCATAAGTCTTGGATATAATGGGTTTTAAGACCGAGTTATAACACTCCGTTTTTACTTCGATTACGAGAAAATAAAACAGTAATAATATTGAAACTTTTTTGGATTTAGGCGGCAATCTCTGTTCATTAAGTAGTTTTGCATTTTAACCCATTAGTGTGTTAGGTGTGAGAATTATTGCCTCTTTAGTTGACAAGATAACACAAGTTTTGCGAATAAAACAAGTAATTAATAATAGTCCAAAACTAGACAACAAGCTCGTCCCGCCAATGCCTTTTTTTTTTGCTTTAATCTTGTAACTTAGGTCGAACGCAATACTGCCAGTTTTGCGAAGAAAACAATTAATTAATAAAAACCTTTTTCCCGCCACTGTATTTCTTTTTAATCATTAAAAAAATAACTGCTTGTATCTTTTAACTTAGGTCGAACGGGATACTGCCAACTAATACGTTGATTTTGTATGTTTTTTGTTTATAATGCTTATTTTTAATAGTTTAAAATTTCATTAGTGTTAAATGCAACATTGAAGGCAAATAAATTAAAGTAAACGTATTCAAATAACAAGTTTATTTAGTGCAGTTACCTCGTCTGTCTGGCTTATAGGGTTTAATTGTCTCAGTCTATATGACGACAACACTTTATGCACTAGTGCATAAAATGCGATTTTAACTTGCGGAAATTTACGAGCATGAGAAGTGAAAAGTATTTTATTATCGTCCGGTTTTCTTCACCGAAGTTTAACCGTCACTTCCGACCGACCGTACTAGGGAAATAGAAGTTGGAGAGAGCTGCGACGGAACTTTGATGCAGATGTATTTAGACCGTATACGTATAGTAAACGCATTGCCGTGAGTGTCACACATATATAAAAACTGTTTGCATGTGTATTAATGGAATCACACGGGCTATTTTTAAATAGGACATACCAGGAAAGCATAAAGCTGTGAGGTACGGTAAAAATAAATAGAAATTTTACGACTGAAATCGGAATATAAGTATTTAGTATATAACACATTATAAATAACTTAACGCTCATTAGTGATTAATTGTTATCACTATTCCATTTTCAAATGGTTTATTTTATATTGTAACTTTTTTACGTTTTTGACAACTAAAGTTAAGACATAATAATTTAAAAACTTATTGACATTACACCTAAAAAACTGCTGTTTTATATTAAACAGAATAGCTTTTAATACAATCGATTTATTTGATTAAAAGTATTATGGTTTTTTAAAATAATTTAATAAATAAAAATAGCTTTGTCTACTTAGAACGTAAAACTACAAGGGAGACGATTTTTTGTTATCTGTGACCAGCTTTCAGTCTTAAATATCATAATATATGAACATCATTCAAAAATATAAGGATATGATTTCTCATAACATCTGATCTTCAATTAAATTTTTAACACCTATATATCCGAAAACGCCTGAAATCTGAACAAGTTTATTGTATTAAGCTTCCGTAGTTGCTTTCTATCCTTTCATTATAGATTTATCTGATAATTTGTGACAGTAAGTTTGCCTTTCATATATTTTGGATTTAAATCATTCTACGATTTAATCGTATCAGAATTCTGATATTTTGGAAATCAGACGTTTTGGATTAGTCATTATGAAATAACGAATATTTTGGGAATGAGGCAGTTTTAAATTTTAGGCATTATAATGGACTATTATTTATTATTTAAGACATTTACGAGATTGAATGGTAATGAAACCTCCTCCTGTAATCAAATAATGTTACTTAATCAAGAACAGGTTTAAATGCAATGGTTCCTTTGGTTTTCTATTTCCTGAATTTTATAGGTTCATACCCAGATTAGGTTGTAATACTTTATATCTTATCTTCCTAGTTTGCATTTCTAAAGCTCTGATATAACATACCATAACATTACATCACGCCTTTGTTCCCAGAGTGGGGTAGCCAGAGCTACATAAATACCAAAAACTCTAAGAAAACTTGTTTATAATTACTGTAACCACATTTTACACAATCAGGCTATGTTTACCAGTGTAATAGCGACAGGTTGCAAGCCCATCGCCTAAGATTACTACAAGCCGTTATTACCTTGGTCGCCTCTTACGACATCCACGGGAAGACAAGGAGTGGCACTATTCTAACCCGGCAACCACACGAGGATAAACCCGGCAACCACACGGGGAAAAGCTTTGCTTTCATTGTAAAATATTTCAACTTATTTTGTGGCATTGAGTAAAATAATTATGAAAACTAATCACAACTAAAAATAAAGTCTTGTAGTATAATTATTGCTAGGTGATGGGTTTGCAACCTGTCACTAAAACGCTGGTAAAAATCTTAGTCTGATTTTACAAAATGTGGTTACAGAATTATAAACAACTTTTTTTTGGAGTTGTTGGTATAGTGGTACTCTGGGAATGAAGGCGTGATGTTATGTAAGTATGTATTATATGATACCTAAGATATTAAGCCTTTATTTTTCTTGATTAAACCTGTCGCGGTAAAATAGTTTTAACATATTATCGTATTGTTTAAAGCTAAGCTGCTGTAATTATAAATATATTATGTAAATAAGGGGTATCGTAACGTTGACAATACGCTTAAATGTCAAGAGCACTATGCTGCCCTCCTAAGCTAAAACACAGTATGTCAGATTCAATTGCCAAAGTAGATTCAATCTTCTCTTGTTAGTAATAAGGTTTTGATTGCTACAGGAGACTTATTTGACATACTGCTATTTGGCTTAGCAGGGCAGTATGGTTTTACGACCCGATCTATTTAAAGCAAATAATCAACAAATGCCACGAATCAATTATGGATATATTTGCTTCCCAGAACGATATAATTTTACGACTTTGGTAAGAATTATCAAGATAAGAGAAACAAAGAGGTTTTATTAAAAACCAGTAACGTGGTGGTGCCCCTCGGATTGCCGACGTTTATGGGTGACGGTGACCGGTATTTAGATTAGCAAAAGTTGTGGAATAATAATAATAATAATAAGCTTCAATATTTTCTAGTTAAAGACGTCTCAATAACTTAAGGTTCTTCATACTAAGCTTTTATCACCGAAGTTGTGTCTGGTGTTTCAGCACGTATTCGCAAGTTAACTCCTCCTCTGTCAGAGGTGACAAATATCCCAAGATCTAGTCTGTTAGGGAAAAAAACAAAAAGCTATCCAAATTTTGGACACTGATCTGTGACAAGATAGACGCGGGGTAAATGATCCATCTGATCTTTAGCATCAACTGACTACATGGTAAATACCAATATAACGATTAATTTTATCTGAAAAATTGTCTCGCTGTTTAGTCTACAGCAGCCCCGTAGCGCGTAGAGTGGCGGAGGTTTACGTTCGTAGCACTTGTTACATTGGCCCGCATAAAGGGATATAATATTTTTCTACCGAATGATAATTAATAAAACACAAACGCAAGTCAATTTATATATGACTTAAATATATTAATATATTAATTTTCATTTATGATGCACTGTTTTAAGTTGACAAAACTAGGAATTTGTTAAGCCAGGCTTGAAGAACAATGGTAATATTCCGTATGGTTTTTCAATGATTTATGAATGAAAAGTTACTTAAAATTAACATTTTTAAGTTAAAAAATATCGCACGTTAATGAAGAATCCATTGCAACTTATAAAGTTTGTTTAAAAGTTTGAACCGTAAGCAGCGAAATGTACTAGGAAAGCATGAACTTTTAGGAGGGGTTATTTTAAGTTACTCTTGTCGACAATGCTGCCCTCTCTTGTCTAGCTAGGCATTGCATGTGCTGGCGTCAACCACGAGCTATCAAGCATGAATTGTTTTGTGAAGCCTGTATTTGCTAACAGATGGCGCTTTAAATAAAAATAAAAACAAGTACTTTACAAACAAACAAATAGATTTACTTACCTACAAGGCCTATATTCCACTGGGTTTACAAATTATGACGAATTATATTCAGATTGGCTGCCATTACAGTCACGTAAATAAGAGCTAACATAACGTTAACGATAGGAAAATATGATTTTACCTAATAGAATAGAGAGGCCTACAGCAAAAATTAAACACGCCTTAACGGCTTAAAAATTCGACAGCATATTTTGAAGGCGTCATCTACATAATCAATCTGACAAAGCAATTTATCGTTATAATTGATGATTAAACGAACTTACCTTAAGTGAAGTTCTATCATAATTATACGAAGCGCCTCGTCCGAAGAGATCAGCATCGAATTAATAGGTATTTAACACATGTAGTAACACATAAGTGACACCACTCTTCACTTGTAGTTGAGATTTTTTTTTTTTTTTTTTGTGGGTAGTAGCTTTAGTCTTCCACCGACTTATAATCTAGCTCCAGTCCGCGCTCGCGTCATTTAGTTTAGAGTCTATGTTTCAGACAATTTTTGATATGATCCGAAAAAATAACAAGGGCTCCCGGGCGGGTGGGCTGCTGATCTCTTCGGACGAGGCGCTTCGTATAATTATGATAGAACTTCACTTAAGGTAAGTTCGTTTAATCATCAATTATACTCGCGCCTCGTCCTCGAGATCAGCATCGAATTAATAGGTATTTAACACATGTAGATCTTGAGAGTTGTTTCGGGAATATCAATTAAATTGGTCTCATTAATTTATTTATTTTGATCAGGAAACATCAAATTACAACTGAATACAATTATTCTAAGTTATATAAATAACACTATCAATAACTATATCAGTAATTACACTCCTTACCAAATTAATCATCAACATTATTAATAATTGACATAGCCAGTAAGCAATCATCATTGTTCACAATTACTCTATTATAGAACTTTGCAAACGTGTTGGAGCCGCCACTCCAACCTGCAGTTTTTCTAATGACGTCGATGTTAACGCCCGTACAACGCGCGCGCGACGCGCTGGCGTGGCGCGTGCTGTGCGCGGTGAACATCGACACGTCCACTCCGCTCTCCTTCAGCGTGGCCTTGATCCAGCGGCTGAGGGTTTGCGTAGAGGCAGAATTGTGCGGTTTCTTTGAACCAATAAACAAAATATCCGATCTTCTAAGGGCTGTGGTCTTATTGACGTATGCGACTAAGGTTTTTGCAGGGCAAATTTCGACTTTATCCCTAAAGAAAGGAAGCGATAATGTTGGTTGCACAGAACCCAAACGTGAAGTCTTAATTATATCTGGAATTTTTATTAATATTTTATCCGAAAGAATTTCGATATTTTTAATATTAGTTTTAGAAAACGTTTGCACTCTGTGGGCCGTAGTAAGAGCCAATAATGTTATACATTTTTTAGAAAGATTATCTAGGGAAAGGCTCTCGTTTGGATAATGTGTACTTAATTTATCTAGTACGCAATTTGGGTTCCAGGTGCAACTATATTTCGGCAATGGGGGGCGCAGACGAAACACTCCTTTAAAAAACCTAGTCATTCTGTCATCTTTTGATATGTCTGTTCCGATGATTAGGGATAAAGCGGATCTATATGAATTTAGTGTACCGTACTGAGCGCCATTCTGGAAGAGTTGTGTGAAGAGACATATTATGGTTGGAATTGACGCCACATATATGTCGTGCGAATTTTCCTTACAGAATCTCCACCATTTCTTAAAAGCACAATCGTATTGCTTAAGGGAATTGTCCGAAAGTGAGGCGCAGGTAATATCTAAGGCAGCCGGCGGGATTCCTCTGCGCAGAAACGACTCCCTGATAAGATTCCTACCACCAGGGTAAGCGTCGACCGGATCCCGCCTGGTGCTGGAATGAGAAATGAGCACGTCTTTTTCTGGAAGGAATGTCACCATATCTGATACAAGCAAAGTCCTAAATACCGGAAACCATGGTTGTGTTGGCCATAAGGGCACCACCATAATTCCCCTTGCATTGTCAGAGATGATTTTTCTAAGAGTTTTTAAGATCATAGAAAAAGGTGGGAAGGCGTAGAAAAAGTATTTTGACCAACATACAGTAAATGAATTTACGGCGTAGGCATCGGGGTCCCGGTGCCAAGAGATATATTTTTGACACTTTTTATTTATTCTACTGGCAAATAGGTCTATATCAGGTTTACCAAAAGAGCATACTAGAGACTGAAAAGCCCAATCTTTTAGCTCCCACTCTATATCGGGATGAGACCGTCTAGATTCTGCGTCTGCTATGATGTTATCGCATGACCTAATATACGATGCAAACACAAAAATTCTGCGCATCTCACACCACTGCCAAATCTCTCGTGCGATTTGAGTTAGGTGAGGGTATTGAACGCCTCCCATTCGATTTATGTACGAAATCGCAGTTGAGTTGTCGATTCGAAGTAGTATTTGGCAGTTATAAAGATCGTTTGCAAAGATTTTTAAAGCAATAAAAGCAGCTAAGAGCTCGAGGTGGTTGATCTGCCTGTCCCGTTCACTTTCTGACCATCGACCGCTTGCCGTTTTGTTATTACATGAGGTTCCCCACCCCGTAGTGGAAGCATCTGAGTAAATTTCTCTGCAAAATTCATCACTACGTATAGGCTGAACTGAACTTTTAATATTACGTAGCCACCACTGTAAATCCGGAAGTAAAGAATCTGGCAAATTCATGAATTTTTCATAATTATTGTCGTTGCCTAGGTTGAGGAACTTGCATCGCTCTAGTTCCTTAGTATAGAGCCACCCGTATTCTACGGCTGGACACGCGGATACAAGTAGCCCAACTAATTGAGCAAAAGCTCTTATTTTGCAGCGTTTTAACTTTATGAACTTGCGTATCTGGTTTTCAATCCGTGATCTTTTTTCAGAAGGCAGGCTCAATTGAAACCGTTCGGAATCAAGTATGACACCTAGGAACTTACAGGATAGCGATGGAAGTAACATACTTTTCTCCTCATTAATGATGAATCCTAGTGCTAACAAAAGCTTTTTAGTAGTGTCAATATTGAGTGAGCATTGCTCATAAGTCTGTCCTATTAGACACCAGTCATCTAAATACAGAGTAGAGATAAAACCAGCTGTACGCAGTAGTTTAACAACGGGTTTCATTAGCTTAGTGAACGTAAAGGGTGCCGTGCTTAAACCGAAGGGCAAGACGTTAAACTCGTATAAAGATCCATTAAACATGAAGCGAAGATATTTTTTGGAATCCTTGTGTATTTTTAATAAAAAATACGCATCTTTTAAGTCTAGTGTTGCCATAAAACAGTTGCGAGATATAAGCTTTGTAGCGGTTCTCAAATCTTCTAGTTTGAAATGTTGCGTAGTAATAAAATGGTTTAACTTTTTTAAATTTAATATTAAACGCGTCTTGCCATTCGGTTTAGGAACGAGAAATATGCTTGAGATAAATTGGTCATCACATGGTTCGCATTCCGAGACTGCCCCAATTTTTAAAAGGTTATTGATAGATTCATAGAACTGGGACTTTTCAGTATCTGAATAGGTGGGTGGCGTCGGTAATGAGGTCTGAGTAACCGCATGTGAAAAACTAATCTTGTAACCCTTAATCCAAGAGAGGATTGTACGATCATCTGTTAGGAGCGCCCACTGTTCGTAGAAATCTGCCAATCTACCTGCGTACTTAACTGTATCTGTATCTAGCGGCGCCAAGTGCGGGGCGCTGGCGCCGGCGGCTGATGCGACGACGTCCGCGAGTAGTGCGCGGGCGGCGGCGGGGGCGGCGGCGCGCGCGGGGCTGCAGGCGCGCGGCTCCTCGGCGGCGGCCCCGGCGGCCTGCGCGCGGGGGCGGGAGCTCGTCGGTTTAAAGGCCGAGGCGTGAAGCTCTTAGGGGCTTTTCCCTGACCAGGCTTTAATTCCGTACCGGACTTCGACATTGCTTTTGCAGACTTCAAGGTTTCAGGCAAACTTTCGCTAAACAATAGTGTATCTATCTTTGAATTTGAAAGGTGTTCTTTCATGTCTTTCTTTAAGTTAAACAAGACAAAGTTGCGTCGAGTAATGGAGTCGCCATGCTGTATGTCACAAAGCAGGCGCCCCATGTCCATCAATTTTGATAACATATCGTTATTTTTCTCGTTACTGTTTAATTGTTGCGACAACACTTCAGCCAAACAGGAAATAGCGCCTGCCATTTGGGCCTGTTTTGTTTCGATACCTTTGTCGCGTTTAACAAAAGTCTCTGCAAGCGCGGCTTTAATCTCGCCGTTCAATCCGGGAGCACCGATTTGTAGGCAGTTCCCTGGCGTCAAGTACTTGGCGGTTAATTCCTTGCGCTTTTCCTTGCTAAGGCCTTCGGTGGCAATGTGCTGAAAGCGCCTGGCGATCTCAATGTGAACGTCCGGAGCATATTTATTCAAAGTAGAAGGGTCTTCTCCTAGGATTTCAAGCACATCGGTCTCCAATGTAGCAGTTTGTTCTGTGCCTGTAGTCGCAGAGGTGCTTGGTTCGCTTTGATCTGCGGGGTTAGCAGCCAACGAAGTATGCTGTTCGTTCTGTTGTACAGCTGGATCAATATCCGTTTCTAAAGGGGTCTCGGGCTGATTGTTATCATCATCGAGCCCTCCGTTATCGTGGGCCGTAAGCCAGTCTTGTGACCCCAGGGCGGCCAAAACTAAAAATGAAATAAATAATGAAAGCAATAATAATATAATACTAAACACAATATGTAGTCATATTGGTTAATACATTATATGTACGTAGATAATTATAAAGCAAATATCAATCATACTGGAATCAGTATAATTATTTATTTTTCTGCATAATGTGGGTAAACATGTGAATACAAGACCCGATATTTTCTTTGTGCACAAATAGCGTGTGGCGAGTCAGCCCCAGCGGCAGCTCAGGTTACACGGTATTAATTCAAACGTAAATACGTTTCTGCACATTCGGCATAATCATTTTATTACTATTACCTATAGTACATAACGAAAAAATGTATTAAGATAGACATAGATTATGTCGAGACAAATCTTAAACCAGCGCTATTGAATACCTAATGCAGTGAACACCAATTAATTAATTAATGTTCTAGAAAAGGAATTATAGCGGTGGATAATATAATTATTTTTACGTAATTTGTTACTGTAGGTACAAACCTGAATTATCTGTTTCTTCTTCCGACGTAAAAGACGGTAATGGCCGCACTACGGCATCTTCATCTGACGAAGAAGAAATCCTACGCTTTCGGTTTACTTTGCGTTCTAATTTTTTAATTTTACTTAATAGGTGTTTGAAATCATCTTCTATCTTCCTTTTAGACATTCTTGACCGTAGAATCACTTTTCACTGGATAATACTACACGTCCTGAGTGGTTAAGCACTAAAATGTGAATGACGCGAGCGCGGACTGGAGCTAGATTATAAGTCGGTGGAAGACTAAAGCTACTACCCACAAAAAAAAAAAAAAAAAAATCTCAACTACAAGTGAAGAGTGGTGTCACTTATGTGTTACTACATGTGTTAAATACCTATTAATTCGATGCTGATCTCGAGGACGAGGCGCGAGTATAATGTTAAGTTGGTGTTAATTTTAATAGGCGAAGATGTTACTAACTTAGTACAATTATCATCGAGTGTAATTGAAACAAAAATATTTAATGAACACACAGTACCAGTATAGTTACAGTACTCGTATCTAAAAGTGAAAGTTCTGTTCTTCAAAATAATTGGGTGCATAAATCATCGAAAAAACAGTGAGTGACTGTGCCAGGTTCAGTGTACATAGCACAACTGATATGAATCCGTCTGACATGAAAACTTGTTAACTTTGTAATGTATATCAAATCGTCACCTGTCCCCTATCATTGTCAAGATGATGAAATAGGAGGTAGGTCTTCTTGATACTTATATTATTTAGTACAAGTACTTCTCGATCGCATTTGAATGAGACTTTTCTGTTCTAAATAAATTAAAATTAAATTTAAACATTTAATTAATCAAACATAGTTATGTAAAACGTGCGTAAGTATTTTCAAATAATAAATTGAGGTATTAAAAAGTTTTAGCCATCATCCTAATAATATTGTAAATTCGAAAGAGTGTGTGTTATTTTATTGCTTCTTTATGTTGCAACGGCTGGACGAATTTAGATGAAATATTACATTCGCTACTTTTTATCCCGAAGAAATTAATAGTTCCCGGGGGATTAGCGATAATCAAAATCTTTACGTACAGGGTCACTGGCAGAAGCAAGTACATATTATAACGTTTGACTAATCAATATTGCATATACATATACTACGGAATAAAATAAATTTAATTTAATAAGTTATAGACTTTTAGTCGTATACAAAAATGATTCGTAGCAGCTTCGAAGCGTCTTGCCTCTTGTTGCTGCATTTTTATGGATTATAATTTCATCTACTGCCCAGCAATGGTTAGTAAAATACGTCTAAGATTAAAACCATGTATCATTAATTTATTGTTTATGATTGTCTAAACCGTTAAGCTCTTGATTAGATAAACAGGGTGTTGATAAGCCGGATGCCTAAAAAACGATAACAACTGATCAAAGCGTTTTTCAATGGTTTATGAATGAAAACTTGTTTAAAATTTAGTTTCAGTTTGACATAAAATATTGCCGATTAATAAGAAATCAATTGCAGCATACAAAACCATAAAATGTTTTTATATAATTTGTTTGGAAAAAAATAACGTAAGCAAGGAAACGTACTAGGAAATCATGATCAAACAGGAGGATTTACATCAAAGTTACTGTTGTTAACAAGCCTACCCTCTCGTGACTAGCCCGACATTGCGTGAACTGGTTGATGGTCTGGATGTTGTGTATTGACCGTATTTGCTAACAGATGGCGATGTTATAAAAAAGCTACCTAAATGCTGAATGGCTATATACTAGCCCTTAATCTACTTTTTTTTTGCATTGGATCCGAAATGATATAGTTTAAGTTTTTGGCATTATAAGTACGTACAAGTATCAATATTTCAATATATTAGCTCCAATGCACTTAAAATATGTTTAATGAAAATAGATTTACTAAAGTCAGGTTACCTAAATAAAACAAGGGTTTTACAAATGTCGACGCTTTTACTTCGACAACTGCGCAACGTACCTAGAACTTTGTAGTGGTATCTAGAGGGTAAAACAGAACAGAACTTGGCGTTAATATTACGGTATAAAAAGATATATTAATACTGGCCCTGGATATAATTATAACTTACTCATATAGTAAAAGATTTACTAAGGTTTGATAAAAACATAGTCAATAAAATATAAACTTACTATTAGATAAATAATTACAACTTTAATATTATTATAAAAAAAAATCTGTCCGACTCATTTTTGACTGGTTTTTTGCACTGAAACTACTAGGCAAACATATTCTACAAAGAGTTAAGGCTGCAAAGAAATCGATATCCAACGTAGTAACAGCTGTAAAATGCAGTCTAGATCTCACGATATTACCCGATACAAGAATGTTGCTATGAATTTTATACTCAAACTTATACCATATTAGAAAGTATGACGGTTACAAATTCTTTGACGATAGGTGGTTACCAGAGAGAATAGTCGAAGCGAGAACAAAAACCTGCTTAGTGTCTCACTTCCACACTTGCCATTGCCATTTAGATCACGCATGTTTAAAAAATCATTTATATTTATATGTTTTTAAATTGTATTTACTGTTTTGTATAATGCTAGGTTAAGTTCTATCATTATCATAAGCAATATTTATTTAAAAAAAATGACTGTTTGTTGAGTTTTTTGAGGCGCTTTTTTTAGCAGTGGTCTCCTTTTGGTAAGCACAGGTAGAATTTCGACGAGTAAAAGTCCCGTGCGGCCTACTTACTGAATAAACAACAATAACATTTTTTATAATTATATAAATACCATTTTGAACCTTGACATTTGGGACACTTTATGCCTGTCGTTATCAAAGACGAAAAGGTGCATGAACCAGTAATAAATTACAGTTGAGGATGTTTCTATGTTAACGAAAAGGATGTCTGTCTATTATCCATGCTAAAAGATTGGAAATAGGTTTATGTGAGCCAGGGATCAATGCGACAATGCTGCAGCAGCAGCGGCCGATAAAACACAATTATGCACAAGTCTTTTTAGAGTTGTTGGTATTTCTGTAGGTATGCCTATTCCACTCTGCGAATTAAGGTGTGAGTTATGTATGTATTAGGATAAAGAGTACGCAGAGAGATCGGGAGGATTAAATATTATGCGTGTAATGTTTCGTGTAAGTAGAATGATCTCACTTCCGCTATCTAGCTACTGCTCGATCTTTGCGAGGGGAATGGCTTGATTTTATGATAAATATAAATATTCCTTTTTTATACAGAACCAGGTATACAATGCTATTGTTTTAATAAATAATGACAAATTGAACATGAGATGATCATAAAATATTTTTATCGTCCGCAGATGTAATTGTTGTGTGGCCACTCTAATAAAATATCTACGCATGGTGAGTTTCTTTCGGGTACACTTTTTTAAGGCGTTGTAAGCTCAAGGAGTGCAATTAACCAAAAACAGAAATCATGGGTAAATAATAAAAAAAAAAAAAAAAAAATGGAATTGCTCTACTCACGTTAATTCAGTACGAGTACGGTAGTAGCACAATGACTTGGTTGCAAAATTAACGACTTGCAAAATGACCACATTTGTAATCTACATCTCAAAACAGTTTTAATTACTTAAACGCACAGTGTGTTTTGGTTTTGCAACGCGTTACAAAAGTGGAATGTTTGCAATGTAAGTACTAGGCAAACATAACATACAAAGAGCTTTCTGTTGAAATCGAGAGTTGAAGATGTTGCTTGGTCTCACGATTACGTGACGCAAGTTGAGCACGTAACAAGGCTATGCTCAAACTGTATGCACCAGGACTGCAAGAAAAGCAGAAGTTCATTTTGTAGACAAGAAATTATTGTTGCATACTTTTGGAGATTATATGCTAAAACTGTAACATGCATGATGGATAACATAATAAATACAATCTAATAAATAATCTTATCATATTATAATAATGTGAAAATAACTCAAACATCTTAAAACAAACCTAATTGTTTTAAGACGTTATTTTTTTTTTTACGATAAGCCATAATTTGATCTTGATCTAACCGGGTGGAAAATTATGATGAAGCCGAATATATAGCATGTTTATCTAGATAGTGCCTATTCACTCTCGATTTAAAAAGGTCCACGTTATAGTTTGCAGAAAAGGTTAGCTGGAAGAAAAGTCTACTTCCTAGCGGTCCTCATTAGGAACGCAGAGGCGAATCGCTTCGTGCGAACAGCTAGCATATCGATGAAGTATGGATGAAACACTAACCCGCGCCTAGTCTGATGATAAATAAATTACTCTAAGAATGATTGCATTACTGTAGAGACTGGTATTAAAGGCCGTTAAAATACTTTTATTGATAGACTTTTATACGCTATAAACGCGTTTGGCTGTCTGTAGTAGGTCAAAAAAGTATAAAAAGGAAAAAATATGGGAGATATAATGAAATTCCATACACTTTTTGCGGCCTACCTTGAACCTCAGAACTACGCGGGCTGTTTTCAAAATTTTACAATTACACATATGAAATGCAGTACATTTTTTTTCCTTTTTTTTAATAATGGAACTCTTGTTTAAACGTTAATTAACAATTTTATTTTAATAAGTAAAAAATATTACTCCTCATCTAATTTAACTCTGGGCTTTAGCAAATTACAGTCCAATATTTATATTGTAAAAGTCGTATTTTTCTTTTTCCAAAGTTGCTCTCTAGGACAGCAGCAAAACACAGTGTCGTAACACAGAGTGATAAAGAGTTCGTTTACCAGGAGCTCATAACTGATACAGTGTAGATTGCACCTGTAATGCATCCACCCTGTACGGTCAACTACAAAGAGATGTATCGTATCGTGGACCTTGATACAATGCAATAAGGTGAAAAGTGTCTACATTACTCTGGTAGTCAACTGTACACAGGTGAGGTGAGACAGCAGGTCGACTCCGGAAACGCATTAATCGGAAAGGGATGACAGCATTTCTAACTGTCCAACGTGAAAGCTCTCAGGGCCTCTATTCAACTGCGTTATAACGATATCGTTTTTGACCTGTTTCCTTGTTGTCAACGTTTTGATAACTCTTATGTCATTTACAATAATGGCGACTGTGACATAAACGATTCTTAAACGTGTCAAATACGATATCGTTTTAACGCACCTGAATAGAGGCCCAATTCATACACGGTCATAATATAGAATAGCTACGTGTTTCATGATACTTATACGACAATATTTTAAAGGTTACCCAATTCATTTTTCTCCGGTCACGAGAGAGTAAAAGAACAGGGTCCATAACCAACATAACTACTAATATAGGTCGAACGAAATCGTTTAAGGTTTTCAAGATAATCACCACGATAGAGAGACAATTTTTACTTAGGCAGTTAATGAGAAAAGTATGTAAGGAGGTTAATTTTATTGGACCTCTTAATTCAAAACACCCCGTATACGAACAGCGTATTAATCCGGATCAAAACAAAAACTTGTATAAACGTAAGAATCCCAAATGCGACTGCTTACGTTATTATTCTAAGGGCCACTTGAAGGGAAAAAAACTAGATATCATTTTGATTACGCCAAAATATTAATGTTTGTTTATTTTGAATTCAGAAAATACTGTAAGAACCTAAGATCTGACCTGACTACTAACATTAAACATATTTGAATTTCTTTGTTATTGATATAGCCACAATGCTATTATTTTCTCTTATGTACACTGACCCTTAGGACTTCGTCTAGATATACGCTAGATCCTTAGTAGCATTATGATACTATGATAGGTGTGCAACCGATTATCGACGTGTGCGTGAAGACCAATGTAGATATCTCTTGCTGATTATGATGTCCTAATACAACCTATACTGAGTTGAACTGTTGAACGAGTTTAGTTCGGTCCTTTGTTGATGGAGATTGGTCGACGAATTATTTTTCTTCGAAGTATAGGGCCTGTATTCTACCGGACTAAATTCGTATTGCGTTTAACGTATTTAAGTATTATTTAACTCAGCCGCTATAACTGAAAAGTAAGTAAGAGTAACCAAAACACTCCCTGTATCAGTACATACTCAACAAAATACTGTACCGTTTGTAATTAATGCAAGATTTTCGTCGTGATGTCCCCGTACAATTTTTAAAAAACTAAAAAATATGGTGTACCTATTTAATACAGATTTCAACTTTTTAATAAAGAAAAAAAAATAAGGCGTAAATGATTATTACGACTATGCTCGAATTTAAAAAGTACGTCGATATGGAGTATAAATGTTTATTGATTTAATGATTAAAACTCGTAATTTATCGATGCATTAAAAATAAGTTTTGTACCAAGTTAACATCGATAGGTCGGGGCGTTGAACCACAAAGACGGAACAAACAAGTAAATAATTTACCTTTTAAATACGAGTATTACACCTATACGAGTATAAAGTTAGAATAGAGTAAGGATTGCTGAATCGGACATAGCAATTTATTGATATTTGACTAAATGGTGATATTTCGCGTGTGCATAAACTTAATAGAATCGGTTTGTTTGTAAACATAAACGTAAACAACTCCAATACAGTGTCTACTAGGAGATCATGGGCCATGGGAAGCATAAACTACCAATTTGCGGGCCAGATTGTAGTTGTCCGAAAACTCAAATAGATGGCGTTATAAACCTTACTACAGGTAAGAAGTAAATATTTCAAAAAGAGGCAATTTAATCTTTCTGGTTACTTTATTTATTGTTCTTTTTTTGTTTTTATTTGTTAAGTTATCAACATTGTGTACGGTGCTAAACAAAATGTTTCTTTTTAGAATTTTATTTAAAATAAGTACGGCCACGATAATAACATTTTTAAATAACTACTGCCTGTTTCTATAAATATCTTTCGAATTACAGCGCCCTACAGGACATAATTGAAGTAAGTATAACATTTGTTGTAGTTTGATCTTCCTGCCATGATCTATTTTTACTTCCTCATATCTTATATTTTGTGCAATTACTAGTCCAACTTACAAAGATGTTAGAAGCCGTAACATCACGATGTATTTTTTAACTGTTACAGCATCGGATACTGTACATAAGTTAATAAACATGAGTGAATCTTAGAATCTGCATGTCTTTTAATCACGAATCAAAACCCTTTACTTGGCCTTTGTCACCCTGGCTCTCATTCATAAACTTCGCTTCCCTTCACACACTCTATTTTTCCAATGTGCGAGCGGAGACGTCACGAGTTTCAGCACCGCATGCGCGTTACATATTTTAGCAGATGACGGGAGTTGATGAACTTTACGTCACTGCTTAAAATTACGAAAATAGTCATAGTACGTAATTACTATCATAATTACTTTCAAAAGAATTAATCTTCTTTTTAGCTTATTCTTTTATGCAAAATTCTTGTTAATTTGGTGTCTTTGAGGTTATTATGAGGTGGCAATCAATATGTCTGAAGATGAGGGTGAGCAAACTGCTCCGTTATTGATTAATGAAGCTACGGCACGGCAGTGGCTACCAGGAAAGCATAGGTTATAGGAAACTTATTTCTAAATATGTGTACTAGCTCTTATCCAGACTAAGTTTCATGTAATGATTTATGTTTTAAAAAAACTCTCTGTAGAAGTTAGCAGGTTTAGTCACTTTTAGTACTTTGTGGGTTTTTTACCCCAGCAGGTTGAACAGCTAAAAAAAATTGTGACAGTTATTTTAGTCTACTCTCAAACATATTATATCATAAATTTAACATTAGATGGTCAAGAGAAAAAACAGAATTTTCATAGAAAGTGACCCTCTCGTGATTTAATTCCTCATGAATTTAAAAGATGACATTTTCAAAGCCTGGTTTTCAAAACTAAGCAGTATCGATGGATTGATTGCTCTAATCACGCCGCAGCACTACAAAGTGCTTAATTAATAAATTATTTTACCAAAATAAATCGCGTGGCCAGTTTAAAGAGGGCTACGAACGAAGACCTACGATCTACGGGCTTGAAATCCAATTCAAATATGCGTTTAAAGACTAAAATAAAAAGGTACACTTAATTAGACCAAGCAAACTGAATAGGCTGTCAGAAGTTGTATGCATTGTTTCTTTACAGTGATTTATTTTGTGATTTGTTCTTTCTTTCTGAGCAATTCTGAACTCCATACCATGTTTCCTTCGAAAACATGGTCCATGATGGTGTGCTTCGGGAGCCCCGTAACGACTATCAGTAGCTGGAAGGTGAACTCCAGCCTAGGGTTCATTCCCACCTCACTTGCGCCAGCATACATCCCGTCTTTTCTGCAAACAAACAAAACACCATCATTTTATTTTTTAATCATGACTATTATATGATTATTAATTTAGTTTGGTTAAAATATCCCTGTGATTGAATTCCAAATTTAGAAGAATTTAAATTCTGGGTTTAAACTTGTAAAATATACCCAGAACGAAGGATACGAAAAGAGGTAATTTCAAAGTCTTTATTTCAGAAAACTGAACTAAAACCTAATTCTAAATGTCTATAACAGCTAAATCTCTTAAATCAAAAACACAAATATGCCTTGTAGCTCGACCCTACTTGTGTGGCTTTGTTGTTTTTTTGGAAACTCAGAATTAATTTTGTTAGGAAAGTCTTAATGAAACGTCTACAGTGGTTTACGGTGGGGATGTGGATAGGTTGTTAAATATTTACTAACGAACAAGTAAGGTGATATGAAATAAGGGTGGGACTGGTATGGAATCACACTTGCCTTAATTAATAATCATGGCGTAAAATGCACGCAAACTATTACCAGTTCTTACTTTTAAATCGTGCGTGCATCGATATTTTATCAACTCAACTAAAGTAAAGTGAAAAGGTAAGGAGTTTAAAACTAACTTCTAGAAAACAGTGTATTTGTTAAGTTTTTTGTAATATTTCAATATTCCAAACAATCAAATTAAAAAAAAAAAACATGTATTTTTAACAAGTGAAATTTTATAATTATGAATTTTACTAACCAACTTAGTTGCCACAGAAGTAGTTCTATATATATAAAGATAGATAGATAGATAGATAAATATTTTGGGTAAGCATTTACCATCTTTGACCTCGTTGTTACTTAACATCAGGTGAGACTAAGGCTAAATGCCAACCCATTTAATATTAAAAAGAAATATATTCTTAAATCACTGTCAATTTTCAAATATAATACGAAACAAAAAAGGCCCAAATTCATCTGATTAATTTTTGTTTGTTAAATGAAACCTATTCAGAATGAGGATAAATAGCCTTTTTTGAATAAAGTAAATATAAACTTTGAGACCCCTGGACATTTTTGTAATCTCAAGAAAAATGCGTATTGCGTAGCCTTAGCTCTTGTAGCTCTTAACGAATAACACTTAATGCATTTATACGAATTATTTCAGTGACCATCTTACCTGCAAAGAAACACAGCTTGTTGTTTCTCATGATTATTGTATGCATTAAAAGCCCATCATTATAATTTATTACCAATCCTACCGTACACACCGTGCACAAAAAGGTGAACGGAACTACCGGAACCGCATGAACCAGGGAAACATAAGATTCAGCAAGTCAATAAACACATACTGAAATGTTTCTAATATAAACCTCATTATCGTAATGGCAGAATTTATCGGAGTACTCTTCAGTTTTAGTAAGATTCAATGCGCAATAAACATGATGATAGGCCCGTGAAGAAAATTTGTAAAACTTGAATGGTAAAAATATTCCACGTATCATTATAATCTTTGTATATAAAAATTACGTGTCACGTTGTTTGTCCGCGATGGACTCCTAAACTACTAAACCGATTTTAAATTTGATTAGCACAACTTGAAAGATAGGATAGCTAACGATATCGGATTTGACCTGGGGCCTATTGCATAAAAATACTGCTATTATAAACTTATAATAGCAGACTCATAAAAAATATTTTAGTAGTCGAGTTTTTTCTGTTGCATATAAAATAGTATGCTTTTGTTGCATAAAAATATTAGACTATTATTACGAGAAAAATACTCATATTACAAGTAAAATTTATAAGTGTTTTGTTGCATATATTTTTTACTAATAATAGAAGTTATAAGAAATTTTACGGGTATTATAAGCTATTATTACAAGTAAAATTGTGGTTCTGTTGCAAAAACACAGCTTGCTTTTATTATTTACTCATAATACAAGTAAATATTTCATAGGTGTTTAGAGTTTGTTAAAAATAATATAAGTGATCGAAATCCTTTTCAATAGTCACAAATAATATATATATATATTAAAATGACATCATCCGACAGTGATAGTAGTGATGAAGTATCATCACGAAGGCCACCGCGGATGTTTAGAGGCCGATTGAGTTATAATCATTTACAAGAATCATACCAATACAATGAAAGATTCAGATTAAATTTTCATATATTTTAGACGAAATTCAGGGTACGCTTCAACATCAGACAAGCAGGAATTATGCTTTAACACCGCACCAACAGTTGCAAGTGGCATTACATTGGTTGGGAACCGGTGCCCAATATCACAGCATAGGCGATATGCATGGCGTTGATAAAGCCACTGTTTGCAGAGCAGTGAAACGGGTAGTAACTGCCGTGAATAATCATATTTTAAGAAACGTAGTGAAGTGGCCAAGTGATGTTGATAGTGTAATAAATGACTTTAATAACATAGCTAATATGCCACTCGTCTGTGGAGCAGTCGACGGAACATTGATAAACATAGACGGCACAAATGCATTCGAAAATGCCTACCTTGATCGACATGGCAATCATTCGTTAAACGTAATGGTTGTTGCTGGTGCAGACCTAAAGTTTTATTATGTTTATGCTGACTGGCCTGGAAGTACTAGTGACGCAAGGGTGTTACGAACCAGCGGGCTTTGCCAACGTATGCAGGCTGGATGGAGACCTTTTCCAGATGCAGTTCTTCTAGGAGACTCCATTTATCCGTTAAAATCGTGGTTAATTCCACCTATTATAAGAGACCCTACAAACAACGCTCAACGTAGATTTCTAAGGGCTCACAGAAGTACCAGACGTGTGGTGGAATGTGCATTAGGAATACTAAAGGAAAAATTTCCTTTCCTAAATCATTTGCGACTTGATCCTGTCTATGCTGGTCAAGTAGTAACATGCTGCGTTGCTCTTTGCAATTTATCTAAAAACAACATGTCCGAACAATTAATAGAGAATGAAGTTGACCAGTTAAATACGGAAAATTTAACAAGTGACGAGTTTGATGACCAATGGGAAAATACTCGGAACAATGATGGCCAAGAAAAATTACAATATTTTTATCGTCATTTCCAGTGAATGTAAAAAAACATCCTTAGATTTGTTTCTATTTAAGTAGATATATTTAGTTTAGTTTTTATGACTAAAAACATATTTGTACTTATATAATACAACATAGGTATGAAATAATGTATATTCAAATAAAATGTTTCAGTTTGTATCATGAGTATCATTAAGTATTTGAATTTCACCGTCGTCATTAATTATTAATGTACTCATACATTCCGGCACAGATTTCGGTCTCAAATCGTTGGTTAATTCGCAGTGCTCTACACCTAGAGACGTTTCCTTCTCCCAAACATCTAATTGTAAATTTCTTATTTCTAATTGTAGTTTTTTCTTCTTTAATTGGTGATATTCTGTTGAATCTATTAACGGTGATGTATTATTCGTGCTTCTTTTACCCTTGTGTAATGGAGTTTTATTTCTCGTATAGCTGTTATGAGGTTGGTTGGTGGTGGAAATTTGGTTGGTTTCTTGTTGTTCAGGAGCCTCACTATTTCCCTCGAGGGCGTTATTGAGAGGGGCTTCTACCGGTTGTACTGGGGTTTTGTATCGTATTCCAAACGAATCTTCTAACCCGATTCCCTCTATAATGGGCGAGTCCCTCCCAATTACCTCTAAAACTAATTCGTCAATGGAATCCAGTTTGCTGTTTGATCCACCCGCTGCTCCCGTACTCTTCGCTCTATCTACTTTAGTCTAAAGATAAGAAAAAAAACACAATTTAAATTATCAAATAAGTAGGTAATAAAATTAGTTTAGAATCAAACCTACATAATTCAAAGATGAACATTTATAAAATAAGGTAAAGGGGGCGAATAATATTATGCTATACTGCTTATCCGAAGATATATGGAGGGTTTAAAATGTGGTGCCAAAATATTCTCACCCAACACGAGCCATATTCATCTTCTATATTATGACATAAATTATTTAAGGGATTGCAAATAATCTTTAATTATTAGTAAACTTACCATCGTTCTTTGGCGTAAGTTAGGCCAAGTTGTGTCTCTTATATACGTAAAGTCTTTGTCGCTTGTGACAAAATTAATCGCGACCGCGTAGTCACGAACATCTATCCACGCTTGTTTTTTTATATCTTTCGTGATTGTCGGCGAAAACTTTGCAAATAGTAATTCCTTGAAGTCAATCATTTTTCTCAGAAAATTTGTTGTTTTCAGGTGCTTTTCTTCTCGTTTTCTCATCATATTTACCTAATGTTTTATTTTAACTCAACTTACGAATAAAAGCGGGAAAATACAGCAAGTATTTTGTTTTTTTTTAAACTCTTTTTACACTATGGCCGTACGCTGAAAGGAACCGCGGTCCAAATTGAGCATTTGATATAAGTATTACAATATTAAAATTTTTTTTGTTAAATTTGGACTCGTTACTTATATTATAAGTAAAAGCATTTTATAAGTTCAAAAAAATATTTATGCAATACAATTTAGCATACTTCTGAAATTATTTTTAGGACTGCTAACTATTATTATGACTATTTAATTTTATGCAACGTAACACAATTATAATCAGTAAATTTTAGGAGTAAATAGCTTATAATATAAGCTATTATTTTATATGCAATAGGCCCCTGGGCCTCTATTCAACTGCGTTATAACGATATCGTATTTGACGTGTTTCCGTATTGTCAACGTTTTGATAACTCTTATGTCATTTACAATAATGGCGACTGTGACATAAACGATTCTTAAACGAGTCAAACACGATATCGTTTGAACGCACCTGAATAGAGGCCCTGTTTCCGTATTGTCAACGTTTTTATAACTCTTATGTCATTTACAATAATGGCGACTATGACATAAACAATTCTAAAACACGCAAACACGATATCGTTATAACGCAGTTGAATAGAGGCCCAGATGAAACTCGGGAAACCCAAACCCCCTTCGCTCCGGCCGCACTCGTAATTTTTCCAGTGAACGATTCTCAAAACGAACGCCGCGATGCGAGTGACTAGGGTCACATAAACTACGTACACTATAAAGCAGTTGAAACCCAGCTTACAGCACACATCTGCACGAATGTTGCAACTTGGTTGATACGAGTATCCTGCAAACATTTTACACACTCGTAACTGACTAGCGTGATCTTTTACTTTCAAATTGATTAATATATAGGTGCAAACAAGACAGATGCAATGCTCAGTGCCACCGTTGCACTAACAGTTTGCAGGAAGTATGTGATTACTTTACAATGCGTTGGTGTGTTCAGGCAAATCCTGTGTATTTTATACACACGCTGCTTGTGCAAAACTATGAGTTTTCAGATCACTGAATAAAATATGAGTTTAACATAATTATGATGTTGAACAACAACTATTAATTATAAGTAAGTTAAATAAGATTACATAACCATACAAAAATTTGTTAAACGTCGTTATAACAAATATTTCATAATTATTTACGATTTTTAACGCGCTTGTTTGTGGGACAGGGTGGTGTATTTTTTGCCTCTCGTGTTTCATACAAAAATAAAGAATGCCGATAATTTTTGGGGAGGTATCATTCTACTTTGTATTTAAAACCATTTGTAAACCTTCTCCTGTCAGTTCCTTTTTCTTCCTCTAAATTTTACACAAATTCTTTTACCATCAAGGCGATAAGGTTATGGAATGCTTTGACTCTCGAGGTACGACGTGCTAAGTTTGTTGCCATTTTTAGAACATTTTCTATCACTTCCGTAGTTTTCCTATTATTTCCTTTACTTTTTTCTTTCTTCTATCTCATGCTTCGTCTGTTGTCATTGTTTGATTTTTTTGGAGGATGTATGTATGTATATATTGTATGTATTTAGTATGTATTTATTAAATTATTTACTGATTTGATAAGTAGATAGTTAACTGAACATTGACACTAACTAAACTGACACGTCGGGAACCGCTAAGTAGCTGGGGTATTTTATGTTATTTCATTTAGTTAGCGGTCCCCCGCCGTGTCACTTTAGATAGTCTCAGTGTTCAGTTAACTATCTACTTATCACTATCTACTTATCACTACTTATTATTTTTAACTTTTTAGCGGTTTTTTTACAGTCTATTAAATTTAGTCGGGGGTTTTTAAATTTCACGCTTTTTAAACTTCTCTACCTGAGTGTCTGTTTGTGGCATCGTAGCTCCCAAACGGATGAACGGATTTGGACGCAAGTTTTTTAAAATAAAGCTACATTAATCAGGGTGGTTCTTCACGATTTCATGAAAATTGTTGAGGCAGTTTAAGAGATATCAGCTCAGAAAGTAGGTGTCGCCGTACTTTGGGGGCGTTTTACCCTCTAAAAGCTCAATATCTCAAAAACGGCTGAAGTGATTTTGATGAAACATATCTAAAAACCACCGCTTAAAAACCTGCCTTCATTTAAAAAAAAACTGCATTCAAATCGGTTACACCCATTTAAGCGCTACAGTGCCACAGACAGCAGACACACACACACACACTTACACGTCAAACTTATAACACTTTTTGCGTCGGGGGTTAAAAATAACAAATTAATTTAAAAATAATCAAATCTATCATAAAGAGAACTAGTTAAGACAAATCCAACGAGCCCAAACTCGATGGGTTTACTAAATGGCAGTCCAGGGTTACGTCTCCTATCTTCGAGCCCTAACAGCAGACCAGCTCAATGGTTCCAGAAGACATTAGTGTTTCAAATGACAGATCCCACATATGCTTGAAAGCAAACAGAGCATGTAACATTCCTATTACACCTAACAAACGACCTGATGACCTTGAAGACCTGAACCGATTTCCACCAAACATAGCTAAGAACACTCTCGACTGACATACCTTTCAAACAAAAAGACCGCATTAAAATCGGATCATCCGTTTGGGAGCTACGATGCCACAGACAGACACATACACATTTACACACACACACAGAGACGTCAAACTTATAACACCCCTCGTTTTTTGCGTCAGGGGTTAAAAAAAATCGGTGGTGCAGCCGTTAAAAAGGAGTTAAGTGACATAAACACTTTCAGAACGCACGTGGGTCGGTTGCCAGGCAACGCACGTGGTATTGAACAACAAGAATACCAGGACTCACTAGGGACGCATAACATGGAAAGATGTGCATTGTTCACAGAATGCATGCAACCTGGGAGTTACATATTGATTTACGGGAACGGTGCAACTGAGTGTCTCTTTTCCGTATGCAATGTACCTCAAGTCCCGCCCCCATATAACTATCGTAGAACTTGCGTTTTACAAATATATTCTAGTGATTTTAGTACTTTGCTAAATCTTCGTTGTCATGAGCTCCTAGTACATCGTCCTAGTTTAGTTTCGTTAGGCAAACTTAATGATAGGGGCTCATTCTACTTTGCCCTGGGCAGAGGCCCAGCTGAATAGAGTATTCAGGTGCATTAAAACGATATCGTGTTTGACACATTTAAGAATCGTTTATGTCACAGTCGCCATTATTATAAATGACATAAGAGTTATCAAAACACTGACAATACGGAAACAGGTCAAAAACGATATCGTTATAACGCAGTTGAATAGAGGCCCTGGGCTTTGTTACAAAACAATGTTGCTTTTGCCGTGCTATTGTATTATTTCTAACTTGGCCGCCATTATTGTCAAGTGAGTAAGAGCTATCAAAACATTTACAATATGGAAACACGCCAAAAGAAATAAGATTGTACCGTGTAGAAACTCGGCCCTGTAATGGTGACTTCAAACAGACAGATATTGGTGATAGGTGATATTTCAATGTGAAATTTTTGTTAACTTTGCAATGCTTAACGAATTTTTACCTGATGGTGAAATAGGAAGGCGGTGGCCACTTTGTCGATTTTTCTTATTTATGCCAAGAAAAAACATGCAGATCATTTTTTTTGATGTGATTCTTCTATTTGCTCCAGGAGCATAGCTACGGCTAGTCAAACTTTCTTGTGTTGCAAGATACTGTCAGATTTTAAGCGCTTATAGTTGCGAAATAAACATTGCGAGAGCAACGTTACGATAGAGCAGGTCTGATAATATTTTAATAATAACGCGTCAAAACACGTGGCAAAGCAACACATAACATTCGTTTTCAAATGCTTCCGGTTGCTTTATGCACTCCTAGTACACATCAATACTGGGCAGCCCATTTGGAGCAGTGCCGTCTGCTACTGCCGCTGGACCCCGTCGTCTACATAACAGTCAACTGGTTGTCTGGAGTACTATGGAATTGTTTATTTTGTTTTATCAATTACCGGTGTAAAATATAAAATGTTTCTCCTGTTCCGTATAGTATCCAACTGGTTACTGGCGTATAGCTAGTGACGTATAGCTCTTTACAACCATTTTTTTTCAAAACGTCCTAATACCTTCGTAATATGACGGCGACCCGTTCCTCTTTATTATCTATGGTAGTATCATAAATGAATGTAGTAGAGATAGAAATACACGTTTTGTATTTGTTTTATTAGTAAGTTATTGAAATGTAATATTCCCATAATTATATAAATGTCATAGCCGATGTTATGCAATAGATTTTTGTAAAATGTGAATTACAAGCAACTACTTATTAATTTATTTATTTATTTAGGATTCTCAACAGTGTATACATTGTTCAGTGGTAAATAATAACAAATTTACTAGGTTTGAACTGTAAATGCTACACTAATTACAGACAACCACAGTATGTAATAGGTTGCTTTAGAGAAAACAAAAAGAAAAAAATCAAAAAAATCAATAATTTATTATAAACAGGTATGCACAGGTGCTTAGCGCTTAAAAATACTAAGCGCCAATAAGAGTTAATGAAAAATTTTAAACAATTAATGAGTACTTACTTACTAACTACTTCGATTGAATGGGAAATAAAATTTAATGTCATCTTTATTATCGCTGGTATACATAATGAAACAAATAAGTAACATGATCTTTTTAAGATTTCCAAAAAAAACAAAGAACGCCATCTGGCTTGGGTGGATGCATTTTGTCGCGAATCGCGTAGCGAAAATTGGATGGCTAGAAAATAATGCAGATTGTGCAGCATTTATTTTTATGACTAAGATAATACCATCTCAAAAACTGAACGACATTTTTTTTACATTCACAGCAGTCCCATAATTGTACAGTAGGTACGTTGTCATCATTTATAAAAATAGCATTAATATTTTTTTAATTAATATCTGAGGTCGAGTGGTTTATCACACTATTAGGTACCTGAACCTGCTAAACTTATATTGTCACTTATATTTATGCCTATAAGAATAAAGTTTCGTTGCGATATAATATGTGGCACTTTGGATGCAAAATACTATTTGATGCTGACCGTAAAGATATAATCTTTTTAACTTTGTAATAAAGTAACATTAGAATGGTAAATAATTCAAGGGGGATTCATACATAATCAATAACTTTGTCAAAAAATATTTTTGTACTGGCGTTCAAGTAAATGTTATGAAAAAAAATGTTGCTTAATTAAATTCTTGTGTCAGAGAGCTTGTAACCAATTGCAGATTTTTGTCTGATATAAATGACTCCAAACCTTAACTCAATCAATATTTTAGTTGATTATCAAAACTACTCTATGCATGACTGGACTGTTTCATTTCAGAAAGTGGATATTTTGGAGCGGATTAATTAAACAGTTCTTTTTTTTTTGAGTTTACCCTTCCACACAATATATTTCGAGGGGCTTTCTCCGTAAAACGATTAAACATGATTTTCATAATTCCCTTAATGTTACTAAAGTGGATACGTGGGCGGTAATGGGGCAGTACCGGTGGGCGGTAGCCGCAAATCAATACCATTGTAAAAAAAACAGCCTTCTGAATTTCATGTTACCCTAGTACACCGTAGTAGTTTTTCTTGACACGTGGCCGTTAGGGGATGGGGTGGCTCTTGATATTATTACCGACGTTACGATAAGTCTTATTCACTTAAAAGTAATGTCGGCCAAGATAATAATAATACGATATTGATAAGATAATAATACGGTTGAAGAAAAATTAGAATACTGTCCCTGGTCAAAAATAAGGTAGAAAAAATGGGGGTAATAGTCTGAAGGAGCTACGATCCTATTTTTACCGAACATCTGCTTCTGAATGCGTGTTTTATATTGCAAGTCTACCTTTTACCATGTCCAACCTCTTTTTATCACAGTTATAATTTACCTTCATAAGAAAAAGGGTCGCTATTTTTCTTAAATAATATCAATACGTTGTTCGTTACGGGTATACTTGTAAACTTAATAACGTTGTAAGTAATATATTTCGGCAAGAGTAGAAAGAAGGCGCGTCATCATACGTAATCGAAATACTGGTTTGGTCAGTAAATATAATCTTTTTAATAAACCATAACCCATAACACATTTAAAAAAACCGCTTGTTTTTTATGATATTGTCGTCTACGTAATATCTAACGTATTATGTTAAAAAATAATTCGCTTCTAATTAACTTTGGTTAAAATATTAAAGCTTACGTCATACAACAACAAGCCTACCCTATGTACAACCAAGATAATTCTAACGACACCTCATATTATGTTAAAATTAAAATCCATCCAACCGTTAAGTTTGCAGAGCGTGCCGAAGACATACACATCACCGTTTAGTCTACACGTGAAATCACAAAGAAATTAATTAGGATAAGCAGCCGAGAGCGTAGAGTCACGTAGTTCTAAGTTCGTAGTTTTAATATTTGGCCCGCATTCAGGGACAATCTTAATGTAAATAAAACAAGTCTCAATTTAAACTACACTAACGAATCTAAAATTATTTTCACTATTTATTTATTTAAAACTGTTAACAACTTGATAAAACAATGTGATTATTAAGGTGGGCTTGAGAAAAAATTGCAAGAGACCGTATGGTTTTTCAATGATTTATGAATGAAAAGTTATGTGAAATTTACTTTTTGTGTGTCAAAAAATATTGCAGGTTAATAAAGAACCCATTGCATCTTAAAATCTTATTAAAAAGTTCCAAAACTTTAGTTTGAAGATTTTTGTCGTAAGCTATGAAACGTACTAGGAAAACATGAACTAACAGAAGTGATATTAAAGTTACTCTTGTCGACACAGCTGCCCTCTTTTGTATAGCTAGACATTGTGTAGGCTAGTATTAGCCACGGGCTGCTAAGCCTAGATTGAAGTGTTGCCCGTATTTGCTAACAGATGGCGTTATAATTAACAAAATTGCCACGCGCAAATTTACATAGCAAAATTGACTTAACATATAAGAATGAATTTTCATTGTTATATGTTAAGTCAGTGTTATTAGAAAAAGACAAAAATTACATCCAACATCAACTGTTTGATTATACATAACGTAATTGATACATAAACTCCATTATTCGTTTTTTAATTATGAATTAATCATATTCTGGAATGATTTTATTTTAGTCAACCCACTTGCAATAATTATATTCATTAACATATTTATATTTAATTTAATACAAAATACTTTTCATCCATTAATTTGTCACTTCACCAACGACTTTAGTGAAAGTGGTTATACGAGGGTGAATTAATAAGTTCTGAGCCTGGTAAAAACTAAAGGGTTAGGTTTATAACTATTTTATTTTTCTTAAAGTATCTATGAAGGTACCGCGCCTCTAACTTCATTAGCTCATGAAAAAAAGCATCGCTGAGGTCGTTAAAATAAGAGTCTATTGCTTCTTGTACCGCCATATTCGTCGTTTTTTTAGGCTTATAATCGGAAGAAGGTAAATCCGTCAAGTAAAGCGGATGCGGCAGCACTTCAAATCCAAAATCATGAATTTGTGCCATAGATTTCGCCGAAGTGTGAACGCCAGCGTTATCTCGGTGGAATAGTACATTTTTCGACAGCATTTCCATTTTTAGCTGACAATATTACCTTGGCTCTTTGGGTGGCATTGAACATGGTATTTTCCATTGCTTGGATTGTTTTTTCGATTCTTGTGTACTATGGTGAACCCATGTCTCGTAGTTATAAAACGATGGAGGAAACCTTCAGGGTCGCGTTGAAACAATCATGTCCAATACAAACGATGATCTGTATCCGCTCATGTGAAATACTTATTGCTTTTGCTGTCTCCACAATCTTCAATTGACAATCATTTATTATCGCATCCAATATTTTATTGTCATTTTCATCCGTAGTAGCCGTCAATGGCCGCCCACTCATAGGGTCGTCTTGAACAGTCTCCCAGCCACGTTTGAAATCAGCTACCCGTATTTTTATGGTAGCATACGATGCAGCAGATTGCCCTAATGTTTGATTTATATATTCAAATGTTTGTTTTGTATTAAGCTCTTCTTTTGAGAATATTTAATGAAAGAACTGTATCAGAAGAAATACAATATCATACCAGAAATAGCTAGAAATAAGTTGCACCCTAAAAAGAGAAGCAATTTTTTGAGGAAAAATTCTATGACTGTTTTAATGATGATAATGTTTTGATTGACATCAGAAACAAAAACCAAACTGGAATTGGCTAATTTACTTTCATAGTTTAAATTATTTTCAGGTTTCCTGTTCATTTTCAATTGAATTCAGTTCAATGTATGTCAAAAAACGTGTATAAATCATTAGCATATCAAAACTAAACCAATATGACTTAATTAAATTTAATAAGACTTGCGTTCGTTTTATCGTTCGTAAAGTAACGTTAAGTGAATAATTTTGCCCAAGTTTTCTGCATAACAAATAAGGGATGTTCATTTAAAAGAAATTAATATAAATGGCTGTTTTGGTTAATTATTATACTATTAATAAAAACGCCTCAGACACCCCTTTGTGTAACAGAGTAACATTATTAAAGGGTAAACTTTCAAGGTTATCCTTTTGTCAGTAAATCTTGAATGGTAAAGGGGAACTTCTCAAATAAGTATTATAGGCCTATACCTATACATAGCAATTAAGGTATTTTTAGTAACAAGTTTAGCATAAAATTTAATTGATATTGGGCCGATGCTCTGCCCTTTTCTTCTCCCCCAACGTAAGTTTTGATAAATACGGAATACTATGCAAAGACATAAAGTACCTGTGCACGTAGCTGTATAGTACTTGTCACCATACTTTGAATTGCGATAAATAAAATAAAATCTACATTACTTTTAACACCAACTCATTTTATGGATGAGAAATGTGTTGACTTTTGGTATTGTACACGCCGATTTAAAAATATTGAACTTATTTTCAATTTAAAGCACCTGACATTTACTCGTACAATCCGATTGACTAACAATTGTGTTCATTTTGAGGAATTTCTATATGGTCACGATATAAAACAAATTTCATTTAACAAAAGTAATGGTCACACCGCCCAAAACACATGAAAATGTTTTGGGTAGATGTATAAATGAACGTAATATCACGACACAAATAAATATTTTATCTTGACATGTCGAGCACTCGGACGTCTACCATACAGTATTTCTTTTTTTCTCGTAGAAGTTTAACGGGTGGCCGGACGACGAAATTTGTATTAGCGTCGCTTGTTTTATCAATTATTTTTCAACGGTAGGTTACACAAATTGAATAAATGCGTGTCAGTGTTCTGCAAACTTACCTATGAAATGGTTTTTCGGGTGTATTTATTTGTGCATTGCGGCAAACGCGGTTATAATTAATACGCATTCCAAAAAAAAAAATATTATTACACCAACTATGGCCTAATACGGACGCTACTAAGCAATCTAGGCTTTCATCCAGTCTAGGCAATGTAAACCTAGACAAGGGAGGTTAGCCTCACCAACAATCTACACCTCAATAACTAGTCTCTTCTTTTGCTTTTTATTTTTTTAGTATGTTTGTCGTATAATATTTGAAAACATTTTAGCCGCAAAGGGCTCCATATTAACCTACAAAGTTTCATGACTAAATAAACTTTTTAAAAAAGAAATAGTCATTAATAATTGATCGGTAGTAGGTTATTTATTAACCTGAAAAGTTTTATGACTGACTTAAACTTATTTAAAAAGAAATATTCATTCATAAATCAATGAAAAATAAAAAATAAATTAATAGAATAAAAAGGTTTATACGTATGTTTCAAAGTATTATTGCTATTAATAATTCTTCGTTAGGTAAATCGTCTATTACTGGCCACCGCTAGTAGCTAGCCACTTTGCAATAATAAGTTTAAAGCAAAAGATGTCCTGTTATTTCTGTGATAAGATGGAATACCTAGATCCAGAAATATTGCTCGGAGTACTGTTAAACATTCTTTACTAACAGCGTCAGTAAATAAAATTGTTGGCTAAAAACCATTTGACATTTACTTAACTGGCCAGTTATTGACGACTTACCCTAGATTAATAACTATCTCTGATTATGCGGACTAAATTAAAAAGTGCTACAATCATGGATCCACGCCACCCTCCGCGCTAAGTGAAGAAAATAAAAATAAACACTTGACATTCGCGTAATCGCTACGTATACGCTAAATAAAAAGAAGCCCTGCTGCGATTTGTCAAAATATTATGAAACTGCCCGTCTTCAGTCCACTTTACTTTTACTGTCAAGTGACCCTTATGAGCTCCTATTTAAGCATTTAATTGTGCATTAAAGTACGATGACTAATTATTTTATAACTGATTTTATCTACACACATAATTATCATAAACCCTCTATGATGCGTTCAAAAACCGCAAATTACGACTAGCATGTAGATAAACTGTTTTGTTAGAGCAAATTTACTATCCGAAAAATGTTAAATTATTGCTAAATGATAACATCAAATTCGATATCATTATTACGTACACATTTCGAGCATCTTTTTTATTTGACTTAAGCTCTAATATCACTCGAGTTGATATTGTATTCGAAATGAAATGTCAATTGCATACGAATTTGACTAATCTCGCATGTTACTTGATATAGAACGACATGATAGTGGAGGACGGCTCTAGTTTATCTCTGAATTAAAAAAAACCTACAGTTGCCGCCATTTTTGACGTTTTATTTGTCTTGTCGAAAAATTTGTTGAGTTTGTTTTGTTGTTTATAATATGTATGTAGATAAAGCAGTCACATAAACTACTATTGTATTCTTTAGCTCCTAGTTCAGTTTTTGTGAGTGAGTATGAAAGCGTTCTCGTAAGTGACCGTTGTAAGTAAAACGAAACGTTTAAAATTTTTGCACATGCGCTGTTTAAATCCCTCAACCCGGTTCCCAAGGACTTTAGTTATATTATTATCAACATCCACGCGAGAGAACGGGACAAATATTTGCAAAGGCAATCAGAAAGACAGAGATAATTGCACCGATATTATAACACCCCTTTTTGCTTGCGAGTCTTGGACTATCCATCATTATATCGTGTAGATTTATCGATTCGTAGTGGCCATTTGTGGTTAAGAGTGAGCAAAAAGTGTTATAGATCTTTAAAATAGTGGTGCGTTGCTTAACTATTGGTGGTTGAGCCGCAGTAATCAATAAACCAAAAGTAACAACCTCTAAATCGGTAAGAGTAATGTTTTGACTTTTATATTGCATGATTCTTACACAAGTACAATAAATTATTAAATACCTGCGGTGAGATCAGTATTATATACTATCTAGTAATAGTATCTGGTGACAATATAATTAAGTTTGCATTTGTACATACGTTTTATGTTTCTGATTCGTTGTTTACTTTATCTTTTGTTTGTACAATAAATAATTTACATCTATACATACAATATATTGAAGATGAAGATGAATGGATGAAAGGGTGTCACAAAAAATATTTTCAAGTAATTAGCAGTTTTATGTTTGTAAATTGTATAAAAACGTGTTTGACTGGATGTAACATTAAAACTAGTAAGAAAATTTACCTTTAATAGCAATAACATTTTTTGGAATAAATAGTAATAATGTGCGTGTAATAAATTGATAAATATTTTACAATTTTGAAGAATAATTTTAGTTTATGTTTTTTGCCCTAAAATGACTATTTTGAAGAATTACTTCGTAAAATAATTGTACTCAGGAACAACTAATTTAACTGATCCTTGACATTTAGCCTGAGATATTTTTGCACAAAACTTTAATGATACATAAACTCTGAACTATTATTAAGTTGAAATGTATCGTTGATTAAACACTTTTACTTCCTTGCTTAGATTTTTAGATTTAAAAAGTAGGATCTATAATCAGTATATATTATGGTTGATTTTATAGGTTCTACTTAATGTTTTATTTTGTAACTTAAAGCTGACTCAGAAAGCTTACTATTCCATCAATGAATATCTCGATGACATTGAGCTATAATTATTAACATTATTTATTAATTTAGCTTTAATGATTGTTTATTTATTTTGTATTTATTGACATAATTATTTTTAAGATTTGTTTTTATTGTAATTATATACTTAACACGAATGACAATGTATAACCCTTATTGAATAAAGAACTATGAATTATAAATAATATTTCAGACCCCATCATTATGAACGGGCCTACCACGTCTACTGTCACGGAAGATCATGGAACGAGTTCAGTAAGTTTTAGTCACGGAAAGCAATTATTCAATAATTGAATATATGAGCGCTCTACAAAAGTGTGAACGATTGTTGCAAGACCATTTAATTACGTAACAAGACAAAGTGGGGGTTTATATTTCTGATTCTAATTTTCAGACGGAAGGTGGCCAGTCTAACTTGATCCTACCAAACGATGCGCTGGATAAGGCTGCCGATATTATAGGTGCAACTTGCGATGGCTATGTTTCTATTAAGATTGAAGGCGATGCTGTGGTCGAGGAACAAAAGGACATAAAAACGGGGGAGGAGATGGCAACAATTAAGTTTGAAGGTGATGCTGTGGTTGAGGAACAAGAGGACATAGAAACGGGGGAGGAGATGGCAACAGTTAATTTGACTTTGGAATCAGGTAATATTGCATTGTCTAGCCAACGTAAAAGCATTAGCATTTGTATCGTACTAACCTTAGTTCTTAAGTATTTTGTATAACTAATGCAATTATGGATCAATGGCATGGTCTGAAATAAATGACTTCAATTTCAATTTTAATAAATCCGAATGTTATTTTTCTTCGGTGGCAGGTAAAGGTGCGTATTAGCCGCTTTTTTGAGATTGAGTCCTTTTTCGTCGCAATTCTCATTGGACATATTCTTGTTTCAACACATTTTGGTAAATAAATGATACTTGTGACATTGCTTGCGTTATAAAATAAAATAATATTTAGAAAAAATATTTTAGTCAATTAAAATAAAAGACAAAATTGAACAGTACCTACACTGATTACTTAAAAAAATCGGGCATCTTATTAAGCAAACCAACTAAAAAATAACGATAACTAGGATTTATTTCATTTGTTGTGCAAGAAAACTATGTCCACTAAGGAATACAATGAAAAAGAAATCAATATTATAATACTCGGCACATCTTTTCGTTTAAAGATCTTATCTTGATAAAGGTAACAAGTAATCGCAACCCTCCTAATATTACCTTATTTATATTATTATACAAATTGTTTGATAAATCAAGTCCTATAAATAAAATTTACAAAAGTGACCAGGATTGATATAGATGTAATATAAAGATACGTAGCAAGAATCAGTTTCCTTTACAGCTTTAATTGATTGATGAAACAGAAAATAAATGAGGGAACTGGTTCTTAAAGGTTGCATATGTAAGACAATCCGGCATCATCTATAATAATAATAATAATATCACAGGACAATCTTACACAAATTGACCTAGTCCCAAACTAAGCTCTAGGCTTGTACTATGGGTACTAGACAACGATAAACATACTTATATAGAGAAATATATACTTAAATACATAGAAAACATCCAAGACTCAGGAACAAATACTTGTGCTCATCACACAAATATCTGCCCTTACCGGGATTTGAACCCAGGACCCCTAGCTTCGAAAGCAGGGTCACTACCAACGAGGCTAGCATGTCGTCTATATACATGGACTGTCAAATTTGCTTTGTAGGGATAGGCAGGTAGGTAAAATTAAGTTATTACAATACAATACAATTTTTTTTTGCTGTGTAATTTATGCTGTAACATTACATTGAGCAATAAATAATCTAATCTAATCTAATCTATTGATAGCGATTTTCTAATTTCGGAGGTTTTCCGAAAATCGAAACTTTCTGCGTGGATTATATTATAACATATCCATTTGATCATATGATTAAGTTGCGGTAGTGAAATCTATCATAAGAGGTTATCTTGTAATTTCCTTCAGTTCCATCCCTGTTTCCCAGAGGGACAATGGAAGTAATGCAATAAGATAATATTACTTTAATTAAAACTATATACAGTAATCTTATTGCACGCTAGCTGTCACATTTATATTCATTTATTTGAAATCAAGTTAAGAAATGCGGTAGAACGTTGTTCGATTATTTCTAGAAAATACCAGGTAGTCACCCACGGGCTGGCGTAGGGAAATAACGTCTTTAATATTTTAAGTAAATAAAAGTTTTACAATCCCAACTCCTGTGTTTTCTATTCCCACATAGATACTTAATCAATCAAACTGGATCCATAATTAAATGGTGAGATTGAATGAATAAATCTTAATTTTATTTTTTAGGAAATTTGAAGCGGAAATCGTTGTCGGATAAAGTAAAAATCTCCACGATAGAACGAAATAAAGCTTTGGCCGCATACTACAAATCGAAACGAACACAAGAAGAAGAATTTAAAGCGTTGAAAAGAAGGAAATTGGAATTAGAAATAGATGAATATTTGAGGAGGTCATGTCGCAATGAGTAATTGTTACACAGTGTAATATTTAAACATGGCATTGCAAGGTCGGCCATTTACTTAAAACTTACTCATGGCAACTATAAATTTATACATTGTGAACCGATTTCATGATTATTTTTTTATTTATTTTGTCAGACCGCCACCAATCTAGATGGTTTTTCGACAAAGTCTTCGTAAATTTTATTACATTTTAACACTACATCTATGCACTAAAGTTGAAATTGTTATCTAAACGAATGTGGCTAGATTAGGTTAGGTTAAGTTAGGTTATGGGTAAGCAAAAGCATTTCCCCCGGGACAAAAAATAAAATAAAAAAACAAATGTGGCTAGATTAGGTTAGATTAGATTAGGTTATGGGTAAGCAAAGGCATTTTCCCCGGGACAAAAAATAAAATAAAAAAACGAATGTGGCAAGATTAGGTTAGATTAGGTTAGGTTATGGGTAAGCAAAGGCATATCCCCCGGGACAAAAAATAAAATAAAAAAACGAATGTGGCTAGATTAAGTTAGATTAGGTTAGGTTATGGGTAAGCAAAGGCCCCGGGACCTATAAAATAAAAAGGTTTTTGCCTCCGTCTAAAAAGGGTTACCAACGTTAAAATAATTCCGAATTATTTTTAATGACATCACCAATCAATAATAGCCCTGCCATAGTAAATTGATACGGTAAAGGAATCTTTTAAATTGCTGTGATGTAGTTTTCACTGACAAAACTCCTTTATTTAGTTGCAAACTTTAAAGACCACTTAAATTAAAAGAATAACCAATTTTTTAGTCTTAAATTTGGAATTAGACATTTAAGCCGAGCACAAGCGTTAAACTAAATATATAATCTTCTGCAATTGGCCCTAGTACGATAGGATACGAAACGATAAATATTACAAGAATATTTGTAGCTACTCACCAACACACAATGAAAAACATATAATTTCATTAATAAATTGAACATTTTTATTACAGTTTTATGTAGCTTAAAAACGCGCAAAAAATAAAACAAATAACATGAAGAACATCTATTATAGTGAACTTTGAAATATTTCACCCTTTTCCGGTTAACGGCAATATAATATAATAATATATAATAATATAATATCACGGGACAATGTCACACAAATTGACCTAGTCCCAAATTAAGCCCTAAATAGGCTTGTGCTATGGGTACTAGACAACGATAAACTTACTTATATAGAGAAATATATACTTAAATACATAGAAAACATCCAAGACTCAGGAACAAATACTCGTGCTCATCACACAAATATTTGCCCTTACCGGGATTTGAACCCAGGACCCCTAGCTTCGAAGGCAGGGTCACTCCCAACTAGGCTAGCGTGTCGTCATATGTTTTCCATCGAAATATTAAAATGTATGTATGATTAAAATGAAAGCAATAAATTTGGTTTATCAGCTTTTTATTGTACCTCGTTGGGTGGGTTAGGTCATTCTTTTAAATTGTGGTTTTTAAAGATATAAATTCATCTAACATGAGATTTTTGGCAATTAAAAACCCAGTTTTATTGGACCTTCTCTTAAGCATGTTAGTATTAATTATAATATAACCATTTGTGGCAATTACAAACCTAGTTTTTAATGATCCTGTTCTTAAGCATGTTAGTATTAATTCTCTTAGAAACTTGACAGAGTTTGTCTCCTAACTTAAAATATATAAAAACTTTTTCATTTTTTTTTGAAACCTTCCCATATGTTTTTCTCAGTTTAGAATCTCAGCCCAGGTCCTCTTTTCTACTGGAATAAAACGCTATTGCTTTGACGTGTTTTGATATTATTTTTAACTCGGCCGCCATCATTGTCAAGTTAATAACAGTAATCAAACCTTTGACAACTGCAATATTGTTATAACCGTGTAGAATCTAAGCCCAGCAAGAATGAGTTGTCACATCGCGTTTGCCGTACAATTTCATCCCCGAGTTGAAATCGTGCGACAAAATTCTGCACTTTTTCAAGCTAGGCGAGTGCTGCTGCTACTTCAGCGCCTCTAATTTTTTATATTTTTCAGTCTAGCGATAAGATAGAAGACCACGTGCATACTTGAGTGATCTGATTCAGTTTTTAGCACATAATTATCCTATTTCTTAATAAAGTAACGTGATCTATACCTGTATTCCAATTTTTATAAAGTGTATTAATATTTGTAAACGATAATGTATTATGAAATAAAATAAATACCAAACAATGTATGTTATTCATGTTCATTTAACTTAAGTTATGTTGCTAATTGCATTGCATTTTTTTTATAAAGTAAATAGGTGATTTGTTGATATAACAATATATTTAGAATCGTTAATTTCCCGAACGCTTCTAATCGAAATATTCGTGGAACTTTTTTGTGAAATACAAATAATTATAGTCCGGTAAGTTTATTTTAGTATATTTAATTGACCAGCCACGTAAAAATCATCTGCACCCCGCCACTAAAAGTCTTCGCGAGAAGCCGCAGGCATCTTTGGAACGACGTAGCAAATTATTTCAAACTAGCGACCCACCCTCGCTTCGCTCCGGATTAAAGTATTATACACATAAACCTTCCTCTTCAATCACTCTATCTTATAAAAAAATCCGCATCAAAATCCGTTGCGTAGTTTTAAAGATTTAAGCATACATAGGGATATAGGGACAGAAAAGACAACTTTGTTTTATACTATGTAGTGATAATGGTTTTTGTTTTCTTATTTTTATCTTAACAATATACATAATGCACAAGTGAATAAAATATTTTAGCCACGTCTATAAAATCTGTCAAAGTTAACCAAATTAATGTCATTATGGATGTTGTACATTACGCTTTCACTCATTGTCAACTATTTAGACTGATGGGTAAATCATACTATCATACTATGAAGCAATATACTTCGTGAGAAGTTAAAACTTCTGATCTGTTTCGAGAATATTGAATCCAAAACCAAAGAAGTGATTGTAGCTATATAAAAAAACCCATTAAAAGTAACGCTAACAAATAAATTTCCTTATTAAGACAATTAACCTTAGCGTTTAGTTTGACACTTTAAATAACAATTAATTACCAAATTACTTTTTCTTAAATTAAATTTATTCGATGCCAAATATTTTTATTAAAATGAACGTGACCAAACCTTACCAACCTTGCACATGCGTGTTTGGAAAGTATTGATTTTTAGGTGAAGTGGGCGCAAGCTAGCTCCAGACCAGTCTAGACCAGTGAATTCTGAAAAATGTAGTGTGTACTTTGGATAGCGGCGTTAACATATTTCAGCTGATATGATCCTACACGACAAGACAGCATGCAGAATCTGCGGGGAAGAGGTGAGTTACAAACATTTTATTATAAGCCCACTTAAGCCCCTTCACTTAGAATAAAAAAAAACTTTCCTGTAACCAGCCGCAAATTTATGAAAGTACGTTTGGCATTGTATTTTAAAGCTTAAGGAGCTTATCTTTAATTACTAGCGGCCCGCCAGCGGCTTCGCCTCGCTGTAAATTTCTGACATTCCCGGTGGATTTAACAATTATTTTCACACCTTTTAAACCTTCCCTGGACTATGACAAACATTTTAAAACCATATCAGCCAAATCGGCCCAGCCGTTCTCGAGTTTTAGCGAGACAAACGAGCAATTGCTTTTTATAGATTACGGCGTCATCAAAATGGCGGCCACCGCGCTTCAGAAAATAATTTCCAATTGCTTGATTTTGGCTACCAATTAAGTGTTGTACTGTTTTTGTATTAACCGGCACATGTCCATTTAAATAGAAGTGGATAATTAACGAGAATATGGTAATTAGTTTACTAATTTTATATTTAATCTTTACGGTCAGAAATAATGGGCTTTGTCACAAGAAAAGTTACAGTAGTTTAACGTTTATTTGATCAGCAGTAAAAAACCAATAGACTCTTTTAAGTAATCCCCTTCTTACGTCCCTTGATGCATAATGTAATTTAAATAAAATTGTACCGATTTAGTTTTAATTGATCAAGTACAAAATGTGAAGGAGTTCAAAGTTACGGTTCGACTTTTAATTGTGTTCAGTAAAGTGACAACTTCGGTGTTGTAAGTTCATGGTGAAAAATAGATAATACTAGTTGTTTCCCGTGACTCCGTCTACGTTGAACTCGATTATCAATATTCCCTTTGAAACCATCAGACTATTGTGATGATGTTATTTTTAATCGGTTTAGCAGCGCAACAAACAGACATTTCTACACATAAACAGATATACTTTCAAATTTATAATATTAAGTATGGATTATGGTAATGCCACTTTTTAATTGAAAAACATTAAAAAGAAAAAACGACGTTTCCTTGTTTTCAAACGGCTTCAAAATAAGGAGGAGGTTCTCAATTTATGGGGATATATAAATATTTTATGTATTTTCCCCAATTACACAAAAAACGATGAGCGAAAAAAGTTTTTTGTTCGATCGGTATACTTTCTAGTTGGTCCCATTTTCCAGCACGTCACAATCTGATGATATGATCTTGGAGAGATCAAGGGAACTCCTCAAATATAATCGAAGAGTCATACTCAGATTTAGGTTACCGTCTTTCCTTTGGACACACCGGAAGTTAACGTTTTTAAGGCCTAATTCTCTGGCTAAGCCCATACCCGCAAAAACACTGTCAGGACTGCTTTAGACCTATCATATAAAAACATAACTTATATGCACACAAGCTCTTAACTATTGACCACAGGAGAGACAACTTTTGTTTTTAAGAGTGTGTATAATCCAGAAATACTATACGTGGACGACATAATAGTATCATTATGATCGCTAAAAGGTATGAAATAAAATAAATGTTTAAAATGACTTAAAACCGTTTTCAAAAAGCAAGAAATAACTTCTTTTCAAATGATAGGTATTTGGTCAGTCCAACTGAAATGGGCGTCAAATAATATTATTAACCATAAGCTGAATGGTTTAAAATATGGTTTTTAGTTTTTTTAATCATTTATTTTATGAAATAAAAGATAAAAGTAAATATTTTTTGAAGCTGGTGGTGCAGGTTAATAAAGGTTGTTAATTTTATCTACCATCAGTTAATTTAATTACTACCCGTATGTCGTACAACAATATAAACTCAGTAATAATGAAAATTAAGTAGACTCTTTTTTTCAGACTTTTCTAATAATATGAAACTTAAGGAAACATTAGTATCAAATACACAAGTACCCCAGTGATTTCAAAGTATGAAACATATTTTTCTTGACGCGGCGTTGCTTGAGAAAATATTCCTAACAGATGTATTTGGACTACCAGATGTTTGAAGCTTTTTCAGGTAAATCAAAAAATTATTTAAATACCTACATATTAAGAAGTGGGTATAAAGCTAAATGTACTTTCATTAACATGAATTTCAGCTTAATATTCGCTTTTAAATGTATAAATAAGAAAACAAATATTTGACATTCCATGATATTACATATAAAGAGGAAGTTGGTATGTTACTGCCGAACATTCATAAAAGACCCAACTAACCACTCTTACTCCGTTTACGCCAAACGAGTCGACGATAGCCATCTCTCTTACTTTTGTGTTTTGTTTATCATTCTTTAGTGAAACAATTGAACATATCAAGCTGGTCAGTTTTTAAACGCAGTTTACTAAGAACTTATCTATACTCTGTAAAATCATTGTTCCAGGTGCAATTT
Organism: Acleris holmiana; assembly: GCA_949316455.1. Classification (NCBI taxonomy): domain Eukaryota; kingdom Metazoa; phylum Arthropoda; class Insecta; order Lepidoptera; family Tortricidae; genus Acleris; species Acleris holmiana. The sequence continues at coordinate 81,615,391 of OX438762.1, forward strand.
AAAAACCCTATATTCCATATTGTTTTATTTCATATTGCTTGGATATTTAAATCATACTGTAGACGTAATGACAGCTCTGAGGTTTAGAATCAATTTCAATAACTGCCATAAAAACAGTAAAATTATGACATCAAAGCAATATGGACTGAACTAAATATAGTTAAATAGAGGACCTGGTAAGTCAGTAAAGATAGTTACGGGAGGAAACCCAAGTAATGTTTTAGTATTATTCGGCTACTTTATTCTGAATTACTAAAACCAGTCATACTCGTATCCAACCATTGGACATAATTTTTATATATTTTGTTTTATCGCTAATAAATAGTTTTGTCTGAATACCTTTCTATCGTCGAAAGGAGAAACATTACAAGCAAAATCTATTTAGAAAAAAAATCAAAATCTATTTGAATAAATTGAATTACATACATTTTGAGTAATTGAGAAATGGAAATATATTATGTCAACGTTGGTTTAAATGTTTTTGGCTGACGATAATTAAAATATTTTATTTTATTTTGTTTATCCGTAAATAACAAGAGGTTTATTATGACAGTTATTCAGTTAACTTTATGGCGACAGAGCTATAGAAGTGGTTTTGCTCCGTCGTCTCGTAAACTGAACTGCATAGCTATATCATAATATACCCCAAGAACTGCTACCTTGACACTGTGGTTAATTTAAATAAGACAATTCTAAATTTAAATATCTTGAAACCTGATCTGAATTAGCCCCTTTGTCCGCTTTACATACACTTTTCAGTGATGGGTGTGAATGTGAAACAGGGATCCTCAATGCCCGCACTGATGGCAAAGAAGAAACAAGCCAACATGTCTTAGCCAGTGAGTTTTGAACTCGTAGTGTGACACCCCGAATTCGGGGAGAATGAATGACCGATTGAGGCACTGAAAAGCATTTACCTCCACTACCTACAGGACGCATTTCTGTTCTGTTGGACAACAAGATGGGAATCGTGTTGGACAAAAGAGTCGCCGAGCCCGTAACCAATGACTAGACCCCGTTATCAGAGGTGAAATTTGGTAGCTGGACGTTCTTAGGCATGGGTAAAAATAATTTTGAAATATAGTTATGTGGATATTTTTCTTCTACCATGATAATTATCTTAGATAAAAATTAAACGCGTTTATTTTGTTTACTTCACACACTTAACCTCGAAACATTAGAAAAAGTTAAATTGTTACTTTGAACAATTTGTGATATAGCCACTATAGTGTTTTTGTTCTACTGATAGCGGATTCTGCTTCTGATGACATTGATTATCATGGAATAGAAAATTAAACTAATTGTATAGAAAAACTAAAGCTATCGATATCGACTTCATAATTATTTTAACCCATGCCTATGAACGTTCATCTACCAAATTGTACCTCCGATAACGGGGTCTACCAAAGACTCAGCAAAAGGGCACTGAATGGAATGACCAGAAAATCTATCACCTGCCTCTGGACGGGCGTCCCCACGCATCATCATCAAGATTGCAATTATTGAAAATGGAACCCGAAAATAAAATAATATAAAAAATACAAGTATTTTATCTGCTATAACAAAACCTACCATTTCAGGGCTAAAAGCAGTTTCAGACTAGAACTAGCCATGTTTTTGGTCTGCTGCTGAACGAATCTTATTTATCTTCTTAACCTGACCTACTTTTAAGTATCTCAATCAATTAAGGTAAGATTACTATGTTTATGTCCACCAAGTCAAGAGCTAAAGAAACACGTTATTAAAGTCACCGATATAATGACAACCGCTACTTTTAGACCTTATATATTTTTAAAAGCCAACTGATGTTTATAAAACCTCAGTTAAAAAACCATCCAGAATCTAAAAATAATTGCGTCTTAATTGGTTCATACATTTTTGGGCTACAATGCTACAGACTGACACGTATAAACAAAAACAAACACAAAGACAAAGAATCGAGAAATACGTTGATGTACAGTTTTGAAAATAAAGGAAAGTCTCCTTTACACAAAATATGCTATTTCCAATATTTAAGGTACCTACAGTTGCCATTCATGTGGCATTCGATCTTTCCACCCTATATAGACATAACACACTCACGCAAAACTTGAAACAACCTTTTTTTTATCTCAAGGGTTGGAAAATTTCAAATGTCTAGCCTTAAGAGGGGAGGATAAATTTTAATCACGTAGAAACTCGTCAATTATCCGTGTAGCAACTATTGGGTGTATATCGGGATTTTAACATAGAAAGCATACCATTTTGAGAGACCACGCAGATCGTGCCAATACTAAAACATCCCCTTGTCCACAACATTATTTAAATTAAAATACACTGTAGTTAGGAATAATTCATTTTACTGTCGAAGTAATGTATCACTTTTACGAGTGTATTCATCTGAATTGTATATTATTATTATGTATTTTGAATGCAAAAGGGCTTAAAGTCTTTAAAATATTGTTCGATTTTTATAAAAATGGCACTTGGATGATTTAACATACGAGTACAGGATGTTCGGCAAAGGGTTGTCCAAACTTCAGGTACTAACTCTGTAGTCATACTCCTCAACTTTTAATATAGGACCAACATCCAAATGGCGAAAAAAAAGCTGTTCCATACAAACTTTGGGAGCTGAACAGCTGAGCTGAACAGCTGAGCTGAACAGCTGAGCTGAACAGCTGAGCTGTTTTTTTTACGCGATTCATATGTTGGTCCTTAATAAAAGTTAGTGAGTATGGCCTTCAGAGTTAGTTCCTGAAGTTTAGAGAAAGTTTAACTATGAAAAGTTAAAAAAAACATATGTTTAGGTAAAACGTGTTTCGATTTTTACTAAACATACCTTTTACAATTTACTTTTTTTTTTTATGTTAAAGAGAAGGCAAACGAGCCCTCAGGCCACCTGATGGTAAGTGGGATCTGAGACCCATAGACATTTGAATTCTCAAGACTATAATCCCAAGACCTCAAATTCGTTGCCAACCCTGAGGACTAAGATGGAATGCCTCTATGCTAGTAATTTCACCGGTTGTCTTATCCCCACACTGGAACACAACAATGCGAACACTGTTGCTTGGCGGGTGGTTAATGGATATCGATCGTTACTTTAATCGATATCGTAATAAAATCTTTATAGTACCGTTTTTCTGGTATTTCAGTCTACGTCAAGCTGGAAGGAGTGGGGTGAGAAGTATCAGAATGCAGTCTTGTCCATATCATGGAGTCCTGATCGCTGGTAAATATAAAAATACGTATATTTTAGGTTTCCGTACCCAACAAGGAACCCTTATAATTAAAGGTTCGCCATGTCCGTCTATCCGTCTGTTTAACTCTGAAACTATTGGTAGTACAAAGCTAATATTGGTACGAGTATAGTTATTATACATTTAAATTACGCTGACAAAGTAGTTAAATAAAATCTTGTTTTTTTTGCGGATACCTCTAATGCATGTCTAGGAAGGATATGTTAAAAAAAAATACGTACATGTTATAATAAATTGTAAAATTTCGGCGTACCGTTATTGAAATATTTGAACTAGTAAAGTGTCATTTTTGCTAGAGTTGCGTGTGTTCCACCAAACCACAAGTAGTCAAAATCAGCAAAATATCTTTAATGAAATACATAACGAATTTTAAAGGAAAACTACCACGACTAAGTAAACATGATTCGTTTCTGAGATACAGACGACTTAATTGTTTAGACCTACTAAAAACTATGTTTTGGAAATAAGTTTTTATTTTTAGTTTTTGGGAGAGATTTTCGTGTTTGTAGTAACGACTTCGAAACGTAGCTACAGGCCTACCCTGATGCTCTTGCCCAGTTTGTTATTGACACAAAATGCCTTAATTCTTTTTACATCTCTATTCTAGTATTTCGCCAAGATGTAGTTTCCTTAGTATAACAACGCTTTTGTTATTGCTTTGATGACGACGGTATTCATAGGCAGCACTTAAAAACCATCGGTTTCCGAGTACTTCTAAAAGACTCAAAACTAACAAAGTCTTAGCTAAAATAACGTGATTCAGAATATGGGTCGAATCTCTCACTGAGTAATGAATTTAAACCTTCGCATTTTAAGACTGAGCAGCGCCATCTGTCTGAATTTTTAGAAAACTAAAGTTATCAATCATGCCTGTTCTAAGTTGCAAAATGCATACAATGCGTGGAAAAAATGCATGTTTATAGCAAAAGCAACAACAAAAAAAGCATTGTAACAAATACCAGATTAAACATAAAAGAGCTGAACATTAACATTCCTTTTTCATCCCACGGGAACATTACATTCTTTCGGGATAAAAAGTAGCCTATATTTTAATCCGGGGTCTTAGCTACCTTTACACAATTTTTTATCATAATTGGTCCAGACGTTAATTCTTTGCTAATCCCAAGGGAAAAATATTTTTTTCGGGATAAAAAGTAGCCTATATTTTAATCCAATTAGCTAGGTACTTTTGTACAAAAAATTATCATAATTGGTCCAGACGTCAATTCCTTGCTAATCCCAAGGGAAAAATATATTTTTTTCGGGATCAAATGTAGCCTCTAATATGTTAATCTAGGAAGACAATTACCACGATACAATTTTTTATCAAAATTGGTCCTGCCGTTTCAGCGTGAAGAAATAACAAACACACACACATACACAAACTTTCGCCTTTATAATATTAGTGTGATGTGATTAGCAAAGATGTTGATTAAAAACAAAACGCTTTTTAAGATGTATGTGCACCGTATTTCTTGAGAATCATACTTACTCATATTCGTAAAAAAGGTCCTGAATAAATTTTCAGGTACGTTACGGCCTGAATACAGCTACAGGCTGTATACATAACCAAGAGGCGATTTGGGAAGAGTCGGAGTAACAGAAGCCACCAATCTTATTAATTATATTATTATATTATTATTAATATCTAATCCTAAAAGAGAGAATTGAATACCCAGTTAACCTAAAAGTGGATAATATACCCGTATTACCCTTGTGTTATGTGCAGATCCATTTAGATTTTTAGGGGTGGAACTATGTAGTTGGATGGTGAGTGAGATGAAAGTTGTAAATCCGGATTGACGCCGTTACCATCATCTGACCGTCTCACCCTCTAACCTGCCACCAGTCTAATGAGCAAATATTTGTTTGATGACCGCGTGTATTTTATTCAGATTCTTGGATATTATCTTTATATTTAAGTATTTATTTCTCAATGTATCTACATTATTGTGTTCTGGTCCACATTATTATTCTGTCTGACTGTGATTTAATTACTTTAAAGCTTAGATTGTGACTCGGTCAATTTATGTGAAATTATTTCCCAATATTATGTATTTATGTGTACTTATAACGAGTGGCATTGTCATTAGGTATTGTTATTTTAATAATAGGTTTGTTTTAATTATATTTTCACATTGATGATCTTATTTTATTGTGTGTAATGGTCGGTATACGTACTTTTGATATATTTTCACTAGATATAACGATTAAGGAATATAAAGCACTTTTCGTATAACAATATTTGGCATATTCTGATATAATCTAACTATCATCAGGTATAATGAACTTATAATATAACTACTGTTTATCTAACAGTCATACGGTATAACGTACATGTGATATAGCTGTGTTATAGTAGTGGTATAATCTGGAATGCATAATTCAAATGAATTGATATGGCAAAAAGTATAAAGACAAAAATAGGACTTTTGAGAATAATAAAATGTTGAGGCAAGCGAGCAAAGCGAGCAAGCAAAGCGAACGAACAAGATGGGTCAGAGCAAAACGACTTGAATAGGTTAGGTTAGAAGGAAGGAAGTTTTTTTTCACCCCTTAAAAAACATACTTGCCTTATTTAGTCAAAACCACCACCGCAAAATAGGTTACTAGAGTCATTGCTCATTCAATTACATAGACGTTAACACGCATGATTCCTTGCAGATATAATACTTTTAGATCTTATAACACATTATATCACTAATACTTATATCATAATAATGTGTTTATTCATTTACATTGAATATCCATTATAACCATTGAACATTATACACCATGAAAATATCTCCTTTGTTGTTGTTATATCAAAAGCTTAGTCCCTTGAGTGATTATATTCCATGAAAATATATAAAAAGTTGTTATATCTAGTGAACATATATCAAAACGAATAATACCGATCATTACACACCTTATTTTAAATTCATTTTAATTATAATGTGAAATAATAATGTAATTTCTAATACGTAAAGAGTGAATACCTACCTGACATTCCATCAAGTCCACTTGGTTAGAAAGTTGGAGCTTTCAAATGTCATTGTAAAATTAAAATACGCGTTTTGAAAATCGTATCCAGAAGTAGGTAAAGTTACCACAATACATGTTTTGAGTCTAGCATCGGGCGCTGGAACGTCGAGGGACCCATGTCGGGCAGCGCAGCCTGGCTACAAGATAAGTATCATTTACTTGTCCATCCTACAACACTAATTATGACCAGCTTTACACATAAGAACTGTATATGTAATGTTTTAAACACATTTATCATTAAACTCTTTACTTTATTTTATTTACTACAATAGTGACGTTACAAAGCCTTACGTAATAGGAGCAAGAAACACGTTGATAAAACTTTGTTCTTGTGAATGAGGGCCTGATTTCAGAAATAATGCTATAGTGAAGGTTGTACAGAAACTGAACGAACTATCAGTAAACAAGACTAGTGGTGTGAAAAATTTCACTCCACTGTCAAATTTCATAACTATCTGGTAAACTCAAGCGCATACATTTTTAATCTACAGCTGGAAAGTCCGGAAAATCAAGGCACCTCAAAATTTTAAAAGCAAATATCGCCTGGAGCTTGAGTGGAAGTTGGTGATCACGCGGATAACTGTCTCAAACGTAGACGCGTTCGAGACGTTTTTTGCATTAGCAACTTACACTAAGGGTTCTGTAAGTCGATCAAACTGGAAACGCAGTATGATATTAAATTTATTTTAAAAATGTGTTTCAGACCCCACCAATAGATCGGCCGACCACGACTCCTACAGCGACGGATCTTGGAAGAAGTATTGTTACGTAATCACGTAAGGCTCTGACAATGATAATTATATAATATACTGAATTGATTTTTATTGAAACGATTTAGAAAGATATAAAACGCAAGACACTAAGTTATGACCCGTTTATTAAGATTTTATATAGAATCAATACTTGTTAATATCTTAAAATTTATTTTAAGGTTATGATAGTTTTTTTTGGCCTCCTCATTTTATTTACTTAACATTTTAGTTCAATGATAAACATAGTCAATTCTGAAATAAATATCTTTATAAAGTCCGTATATATTAAACAGGGAACAACAGCTGTGACGTCATTCCTGTCGTTGATTTTGTATAGAGTGTTTTTGCAGCGGGTCTGAATTATAACTTTTTAAAGCTTTATACCTTATAAAAACAACATGACATTGTTTTGCATATACGGTTATCCTTCTCTTTCGTAGTACTTTCCAGAGTGCGTAAGAAAAAAAGTTATATATGTTCGCAAGAATATTTTTTACTTTTTTTATTTTTAGGGTGCCTTAACCAAAGGGTGCCATTGGGACTATCACTTATTTCTATTTAATGTGAATCTCTATTGCTACTATCCCAGGGCAGTTTGATAACTCTTATATCTTTGACAGTAACGGCGGCCGAGTCATAAACGATTTTAAAACACGTCAAACACAGAATAGAGGCCCTCATATTTAGACTAAAGCAAAAGGGGCAGACATGTTCGTCTTCGCAGAAAACACTAAAATAATGCGTGACGCTACTGCTACTGTACATTCGCAAATACCACGCACACAGCTGTAAAAGAATGGCATATACATGCACTAAGGAGCAATACAGTTAAATTGGTACTCTTACCAGTACCTAAAATCAGTAACCTACAACGAGAATAAGTATAATACAACAATTATCGGGTACAAGATTTATTTTGTTAAATTTTTATAAAATGTTTAACTTTTTTATTAATTTAGCCACCGCTGTACTTCGCAGTGATTTCACCAATGTATGAAAAGAGTATTGAAAATTAGTCATACAGTAACATAGTTAATTTTCGTTACTCACACGTAAAAGTTACCGTATCCTAATTTTACTCTTTAATGAGGTACAATTAATTTAAAAATACACAAATATAGAACGTTATCAAACACAAATAAAATATTAAAAAAAACACAACCAACTTTTATCACAGTATATTGTTCCACGTCGAATTTCATACCTGTAGTATTAATGGTTACTGCAAAAATTATTGTGACTTGAATCTTATAAAAACTTTAAAAGGGTCTCCTGTATTATTTGATTTTAACGTTCCCATTGCTCATTTTCAATTTTATCTATAATAGTACAATATTTTAATTAATACAAAATTGATAATCTTAAAAGAGTTTTGATGTGTTTTGAAAACTTCTACTTATCCACTTATGTTGTCCCAGTGGCGCCATGGAGGGAGGACGTTAAGAGTTGTTGAAGTTACAATAAATAATGCGTATTATTATTAACAGACAACCTTGATCCCCGTCAAACTCGTGTCCTTAACCTGTACTTTCCGAAATTTTTTTTTAGGTTAGCAACGTTTCAGTTATTCCGTTTGTGATGTTTCATGGGAAGCAGTGATCGCTTATTCGAAAAACAAGACACTTTTGTACAGCGTGTAAATTTCATACGGGCATAAATTTTATCTGATCTGACGTTGTTAACGCTCATACAAATCATGTAAGAGAGATATTTTGTTGGTAACATTTATTATTGAAGAGCAGTTAATTTTTTAAAGTTTGTCTTAGGAGCAATGTATGAAGTGACCAACTTAAATTTATTAAAAATACTTTTTCCTTTTACGCTCAAGTTTAATTTGAAGATGTCGTGATTTAGACTGTCGTTCCTGGGCAGACTTGCAACCTGTAATTTTTTAATGGCATTAAAAAAAACAATGAATAAATACGCTGTCCATTTCAAATTTTAGTGTAGATATGAACGTATGTTTTTTTTTAATAAGTATCTTTAAATTGAATAAATTATTCATGTAGGCAAAGTACATTCTGTCCTTAAGTCAATTCCTATTCTTTGGCTAATGTCATTCATTCCCGCACCGAAAAACCGGGGTATGATTATATGTATTAGTGATATTATCATTTTTACCTACATGATATAAAAACGTCTACGTATACATATGCAAGGCATCATGCATAGAAACGTATAAAAGTAAAACATTTGCATTTAATTTTTGTTTTCTTCGTCTCTCGCTCGTCGTCGTACCTAACAGAAAACTACCTTAAGGTAGAATAGGTAAGTTATTATAATAATAGTAAGGTATTTATAAAAACTCGGTTCTGGCGCTTCACCAACCGCTAACGCGGCCGCTAGCGCGGCAGCGATCATATCAGCATATGCTAAATGTTGTTATGTTAAAAGCGCATTATATCCCTAAATCGTTATATCGACCAATCATATGTCAAAAGTATGTTCGACGACATGCTAGCCTAGTTGGTAGTGAACCTGCCTACGAAGCTAGGGGTCCTGGGTTCAAATATTTGTTCCTAAGTCTTGTTTGTTTTCCATTTGTTTAAGTATATACTTTTCTTTCTAAGTAAGTTTATCGTTATCTAGTACCCACAGTAAAAGCCTAGAGCTTAGTTTGCTAGTAGGTTTAATTTGTATGACATTTGTCCTTTGATTTTTTTATTTACTTATTTACGTAACGCACCCACTTTAAACGTATCATTTACTTAAATACACGAAATGTTAAAATCGTAACAATGGTCCTGTACAAATTTTCAGATATGCTTAGGCCTGAAGACAGCGTGAAGACTGCATCGGAGCGGATCAACGAAGTCGGAGTAACTGAAACCCGACCTGTATCCTGCCTATTGGATCTTTTGAGCAAATTTCTCTAATCTTGATTCCAGTAAGTACCTATTAATGTCAACTAACTTTATGTCTCCTGCTTAGCGTTTAATTTGACGGCGCATTCTTGAGCGCCATATATTTACGTCAGAGCGTGATTGACAATTGTCTACCTAGTGGTGCATCACGTGGGTAGCATTGTGGCGGCCATATTGAGCGTAGAGCTTACTGGAGTGCCTGAAACAACATGTTCCTGTCGTTCTTTATGTGATTCAGTTTCTAATTAGAAAAGGCATCGACTGGAGTGTTCCCAACTTCCCAAACTTATTATTTTTCAAAGCAAAGGCACATTTTGTCCAACAAGACAAATAAGTGATCCAGGAGGGGAAAATTCATCAATAATGTATTAATAATAAATAGCTGTGGAACGTCGAGAGTTCCACGCTGTGAAACGCAGCCACGCTACAAGATAAGTATCATTTTTGTCTTTTCTATAATTCTAATTTTGTTTTTTTTTTTTTATTGTTTTTTGCATAGATTGATAGATACAATTTGTAATAAAACTCTTTATTTACTTTAAGTAAATATAGTAATGAAGCCTTAAAACATCATCCGTAGGAATGAGAAAAATTCAACCAAAAAGCCAACCCATCGGAAAGCCTCCCACTTTTCCCGAAGCAATAAATTCAAAAACCAGTCATACTGTGAGTATTAGTTATTCATTTAATACATTATTATCATCACAATTGTAGCTTAAAATGTTGAGTTACATGGTAGTTATAAATAATTGATTTCATTTACACGTTCACTGAGTCCAATTCGGATTGTAATGTTTTTTTTAAAACGATTATAAACGTTAATTTATAAATGTCAACCTCAATTCTCGTTTAACAACGATAGATTTTGACGTTTATAAATTTAAGTTTGGAAAACAACCTAAAGCAATAAGTCTGACAATAATTTTGCTTAATATGATTTTTCAGGTCAATTACGAGTATAAATGAAAACTAAGAGAAGCAAACAGAAGTGGTAAGAAAACAATTTTAGGCAAAAACTTATTGTATGTTTTATTTCTTATGGACAATATATTTATACTATTAGCTTTTATGTATACTACGATACCTTCTTTATACTTAGTTTTGTAACTTTGGTATTTCAGATTACGTCAAAGGAGAAAATAGTGGCGCGTGATCTACGAGAAAGTCAAGTCTTAAAACAAGAGTCTTCACGCCTTTTGCAACCTTCTATTTATCCATGAAGTCCTGATTGCAGTTTTTTACTAAAGGGAAAAAAGTACAAAGCCGGTAAATATGCAAAATACGCCTATTTTTAATATCATTATTGGCAAACTAGATAACTGTCGGCTAATGTTTAGAATCGCCCATTTTCTGAAAACCAGATTTTTACCAATATCAGAATTAACACACGCTATACGCTATAAACGTTAATTTAGTGATAAGGTCAACTATTAATTCTAAAAGTCGCAAAGCGTGTAAATTTTACACGGGCAAATATTTTATCCGGACGTAGTTAACGATCAAAAAAACCCGTGAGTAAGATATTTTGTTGGTAACTTTTATAACTGAAGCGTGGTTATTTTTTTAAAGTTTGTCTTATGAGCAATAAATGAGGTGTGCGAGCGTCCATCAGTCTTCAATCTATTGCACTTGGTGCAAGGACGACATCTGGAAAATGAGTAACTATTTTTAGGCGAGTGAACCGCCACGAATAATAAGTAATTTAATTTAAAACGGAATAAATTAGTGTTTTTTTAACTTTTATTAGTAAAGTAAATAAATGGCGACCCATGACCATTGCATGGATGCTTTATTTTTACTGGCGCAATGTCTGTTACACAAGTTTTTATCTTAATTAGGGTGTATATTAAATGTTGTTTAAATCTATCCCCGTATGAAATTTAAACGCTGTATAGACGTTAATAGTCTTGGAAATCTTACTGGTTATAAAATTTAAAATTGGCGCAGTAAATAATAACGTATAAAGATAATAAATTGATCCTAGGGAACATTGGTTTAAAATATTATTATTAAAACTACATTCCTGGAATGACTCCCTACCTTTTATGTTTATCGTAGAAAATAAACAGAACAGTTGTCATGCTATATTGCCTCTAATTTCTTCAAGGAAGTGACACGCAGTCGAATACTCGGGACGCAGGATTCGAACCAAGAAGATGTACCCAACGGCCCTGCGGAGGAAGTCTACCTTTACGTGTTGTTCCTAAAAGGTAAATTGTAATTTATAGATTAAAACTGATTGTGAAAAATACATTTTCGTTAGACAAATTCCTTTATCTATGTACTTGTGGTCTGCGTAATCAATGAATAAGCCATAATTTGTCTACTTTTAGAGTGCCGTAGTGAATACTAAAAACGAACCCTTTAACCTTTTCAACGCTATGTCAAATACAAAACCAGAGCGAATGTCAACTTTGCCTCATAGATACTCAAGTCTATTTTGCGCTGACAAACATGACGGAAATAACCGTCAATGGCGTTGAAAAGGTAAATATATACAAAATTAAGTGCCAAATTAGTTTCTTGTCATAATTATTACGACAGGGTGGTTCTCAAAATGTTTTTGTTCTTTTATTCATTTATTGACAACAATTTCACCACAAATTGATGATGATAAATATGATGCAATACACTACAGAGTGCCATTTGCTCTGGGATGGAACTACAACGTGAAAAAGGACTAGTTATATGAAACGCAGACGACATATACATCATTTTAACTTAGTAATTATTATTTCCAGGTGCATCTCTAGACATAGAATCCAGAAAGCTGATCGAGTTAACTGCTGTCCGTCTTGACGTCTGGAATCGGCTATGAGTGTGACCACACGCAACACGGCCGGCAGCGAATTTGTTAATATAGTCCAAAGTTTTCTAAGAACAAATGCCCATGTCAATTTAGCACTTTTTAACTACTTTTCTAGGTCGATGATGTAAAAATGTGCCTAACAATTAAATTATCATCAGCAAAAATGGAAAGTTCGACATAATACCATATTTAAAATAATACATAGTCGTATATAAAAGAAGGATGCCAGTTAAATCAATAATTACCTACATAATTATGAATAGTGCAAAAATGTCGTCGAAGCAAGTGATAAGATAACGTAATGTTTTTTAAATACACCGAGATGGACATAATTATTATGTATTTGACATGTTTTTCTTTATAATCGATTATTTGGCATATTTAAAATACTAATATAATCTCTGGAATGGAAACAATGAAAACAGTATTAACTTCTCTTTAACATTGTTATATTCAGTCAATATTGTCTTAATTCTTATCTATTTTAACTTAACTTGAATAAATGTGAATTAAATGGCATGTTTATTGAATAAAAAATGTTACTATTATTATTTGGCGCATGGTAATGATCGATTTATAATTTATTGCGTGTACTTGACGTAAATGTTACGGCATAAGAAAGGCCCTTATACACCGTGTTTTTTTTGATTTACGATAACTTCGGCATATTGTTTGGTACACGTATAGAAACTACGTGGTACATTAGATTTTAAAATATTGCAAAAAAAATAAAAAAATTGTTTAGAACAAAGTAATTAAATGTTGTGTCTTCAATCATTCTAAAAGGGTCTTTAGAGTTAACTCATAGTTAGTGTCAAATACGTCAAGTCAGCGTGACATACACACACACAAGTAAAGATAACACTTGACAGGTGCACGATCGCTTGACTTGGCGGGAAGAGAGAGAGCCTTTTACATTAGTTTAACGTGATTAACTGATTAATTTTAATAATTGAATATCTTTATAACCGTACGAGTTATCATATGTCTGTCTTCGGGAAATTAGCTTAATTTGACTTGAAGAACGTGCCCTTAAAGTTATCGTTAATCAAAAAAAACACGGTGTATACGATCCAGAAAATAAATTAAATTGTAACATCTCGATTTTTTGGGAGTCATTCAGATTTTGTGACTGGTAAAGTACGTTGCCTTGCGGTACACCTTTGCCTCCCTTGGCTAAAAATAGCTATAATTTATAACTCATCTAATCCTCAATAACATAGCAATATTTAATTACACCATAATCCCAAAATATAAACATAATTGAAGTGTATCCATATTGTGTAACACACTATACGAGTAGCATTTCTGGTTTTCATCTTGTCTCCATAATTGGCGCAGTTCAACAAAACCGGTTTAAAATGGCTTACTTACGTCTGTATGTATTGAAGTAAAATATTTTGTTTGAAACTAAATAGATCAATTTAATATTTTAAATTCTCTTTTTATTGTAATTAGTACTTACATACATAAACTTAACATCACGCTTTCAATCCAGAAGCGTAGGCAGGGTTACAGGAAATAGCAACAACTTTAAAAAGACTTCTTGACAATTCTGTTACCAAATTTTGCACAATTCAGCCAAGAAGTTTTCTAGTGTATAAATAGTGCCACTCCATGTCTTCCCGTGGATGTCGTAAGAGGCGACTAAGGGAATAAGGGCTTGTAGTATTGTTAGGCGATGGGCTTGCAACCTGTCACTAATACACTGGTAAACATCTTAGCCTGATTGTGCAAAATGTGGTTACAGAATTATCAACAAGTTTTTTAGAGTTGCTGGTAGTAGCTCTGCCTACCCCACTCTGGAAATGAAGGCGTGACTTTATGCTATATTGTAATACTGAGAATAAAATAAAAAATTAGGTAAATAGTTCGTTATTTATTTTCGGTGTTGGTGTTTTTTATTATCATTCATGGTTTTTGATATGTTTCCTTTATAGTTTAAAAAAAACTCGTGTTTCATAAGAAAATCTGTGAATTTAACACGACCCATAACCTTGCGTTTAAGCCCATCATCTAATTGTATAATTCAGTATTAACTAAGTAAATGGGGTAAATCAGTTTTATCTTGGAATAATAATTCCAGATACCTTCCCATCTATTTTTTTATATAATTTACCAAGAGGATGTGCTTGAACGAACTACTCATATTAATTTTACTCTCTTAAAGAGAGGTTAAGTCCTACTTAAAATAAAACTTAAGTCGCTTTTTATTAGCAATTAAAAATTTCACCTAATTGTATTTAACTAAAGAGTTAACCGATATATACAATACCAATTTAAACGATTAGATGGCTAATTAAGGTAAATATTGAAATAAACTGTATTGTATCTAAGAAAGTTTTTTTTTGTACAATTGTATCATCATCTAATCAACCCTCCTTCCATAACGGGGAACCTTACTTTCACAGCTGATTCCAAGGATCGTTAACTGCGAGCGAAATCCATTGAAGTACTAGGGTTGCTACCCAGTCAAGTCAAGTCAAAGGCTACTTATTCATATGTATGGAGGAATGTGTTTAATTATCATTAATATCATTATATTATACTTATCAGTGTTTAGACACTAATAAGTAATAAGTGCTATCTATGACATTAAACTAAAACTTCTTGGAATTGATAAATATATTGTCAATAGATAAATTTACGAACTAGTAGGTATGTTCTTGTCATGATTGTCAATGTGACTCCGTCAAGTACTGGTTGTGTTTGCTTATTATTGCATTTTCAATTAGTTTTGTAACAATAATTAATTTAAAGTAAAATGGAGCTACTGCTTGAAGAGCATAGGTTTTTAATCAATATATACCCTAATTTAACTCATTTGACTTGTTTGGCCCATGGGTTACATAGAGTTGCTGAGAAGATACGGTGTCTGTACCCTAATGTTAATACGCTTATAAATTCCGTCAAAAAGTATTCAACAAAACTTCTTCAAGAAAAGAGAGTTTAATAAATAAATATCCAACTGTTCCACTTCCTCCCACACCTATCATTACAAGATAGGGAACCTGGTTGCAAGCGGTTAATTACTATGCGAAGTATTTTGAACAAATAAAACAGATTATAAATGAATTTGATCCAAAAAGTTATCTATGGCCATATACCTATATGTCAAAGTAGTCCTTGACTGATCTTTGATTTAACTTAATATTTATTTGAATAAGTGAAAATTATAATTCAGTCTTTTTGTTCAGATGGATATCATTGATGTTCAAGAATTTAAACTGTTCAGCAGGCTTCTCATGGCAAAGATAGAAATAAAGTCGTTCCGACGAGGAAATAACTATAAGGGTAAAGGTAAAAAATACAAATGCTTGTAAATTTTGAATATAAGTCATCGGTTTACTCACATTATTATTTAATTTATTACAGTGCCCAAAACATGCAGCTGTTTTATAAATTTTCGAGAAAGATGCCTAAGAATAATGCTTAAAGACGTTGAAAACACTAAATTCGACGACTGTTTGGATGAAGTTATGGCGGTGTTTACAAACATTTCAATGCAACTTTGATCATCGAGGTAATCTAAACTATGTAGCCTGCCCTGATTTATTGACAGCAAATACGTAATGCAACTGTTAGTCATCAAAATAGGCCGCTAATCAGAAACTACTGCACATAAAAGGACTGTATTATTTAATTTAATTATTTTGTTTGTCAGAAACGAAGTAATATTTTTCGATCTTCATAAAAACTTTAGATTTGTGGGATTACAAGCAATTAAGTCTTTTTTTTTCAGGTAACTGCAAGGCTGATTGTATTATTTGTGTTGTTTCGCCATCGTATTTGCGAAAATTATTACTCACTGTCCCAAGTGAAAAATTTGGAGAGTTTTGGATAAAAATTGTAAATACAATACAAAAATTTACCATTTAACTGTAATAATAACATTACACTGAGATTCAGATTCTGTTCAGTTATATTTATTTGTATTATTTTAGTACATAATATTTTAGTTCATCAATTTAGAACCATCGCCATCCCTAACTGGTTGTCATACGTCATTTCAATGGATTTCGCTCGCAGTTAACGATCCTTGCTGATTACTTTGATCAAACCCATTTTAAAATAAACATAAATAAAACAACTTTCATACAGTTAACCAATACGTAGGTATGTCAATTGGTAAATTGTATGAAAATTGATTAAAGAGAATATAAAAGTAACGTTTGAAAACAACACAACAACAGAGTCAGAAGATTTTAAATTCCTGGATTTAAATTCTTGATTAAGAAGGGTAAGACTATGATAAAAGTATTCATGAAAAATCATATTCCATAATATTGTTTTTTAGGGTTCCGTAGTCAAACTAGGAACCCTTATAGTTTCGTCATGTCCGTCCGTCCGTCCGCAGCCTAGCTCAGAGATTCTTCGTAGTAGAAAGCTGTAATTTGGCATGAATATACTATTAGTCACGCCAACAAAAGGGTAAAATAAAATAATGGTAGTAAGTGGTAAAATATAATGTCGCGGCGGGGAATCACTTAAGTAAATTAATAAGTTTTCTATGCCAATATCCACAGATTAGTAGTTTCAAACTGGATGAAATAAGGTGTTTAATTGAATCTGATAGTAATATAGACCTGAATTGGAAGGTCAAATATTATAATTCTAATTTCTTTTGTAAAGCTGTTGGTTTTCCATGGATTAATAAATAAATAAATAAATAAATAAATAATTAAAAAGTTACACATACTACTTTAAACACAGGATGAGTTGACAGGATGGTGGTATCATATACATACATCTTAATGGGTGCATCTAGAAAAACTCACTCGATATTGGAACTATATGGTTCATAGGAAAATATTTTTATTTAAAATCAGCACCAATTTGACTCAAAATATTTGTCTTTAACAGTCCGTCTTTTTTAAAATTGTATAAAACTGGTGTTGCATCAATCACATCAGATTTAATAAAATTTAAATTTACTGATGTTTTAAATGACAAAAAAGTGCTCATGTTGCCACGAGACCGGACTCAAGCAACGCTGAAAAATCTGTCAATTCCGAATATGTAAATAACTCAATATCCGGCAAGATTAAGCTTAATACAAATAGCCCGTGAACCCTCGTTTGTATTTCAGAAAGTAATGTGTTAAATAATTTTAACTTTTGTCTAAGGGAGAAGCTTGACTCCCGTTTCGGATCTGGTAAATGCTCCCTAGCTAACGTCAAACCTATGAGACTCGCCACTGGACTGGATGTACCTACAGCGTGAGCGTTAGCGCTTTCTTAGAGAACTTGAAGATAAGATAAACTATAAGAATAACTAATTTGATCACATGTTCGAAATGACCTTCGCTTCCCTGAGCACATGACTCTACATGTGTAAATTATCACGGCATCAAAAGCCTGTAAGCCTGTTAGCCTGTATTCTTTTAAATTAATCCAATACCGTAATCGAACTTTGTACGTCGAGACAAGGGTTAGGGTACTAAAAATTATTGAAAATAATAGACTAAACATTAAAAACAATGATTTAGGTAGACGTACGAGAAGACCTAGATGTTAACGCCGTTAGTGTTTCTGTTCTTGTCTCGAAATGTATGAAGTTAACAATGACCTAAGCCATCGACACGATCAGTTTACGCCAATCTTACAGGGTTTCCCGTAAAGTATATATTAAAGGATGAGCCTTTCCTTAACGGTCAAATGTGTTTTTGATTTTTTAATCTGTTAATAAGTTATCATAGTTTTTTTGATACTGGTACAAAATGCTACCATTAACTTTAACCTCCCTTGGCTAAAAACAGCTTTATTTTGTGATTCAACAACTTGATATCTAACACTCATTAACGTAGCATTACACCCTAGTTCCAAAATATCAACGCATGCAAAATAGACATATGGACGTTAATAAGTGACTGTAAGACTGATAAGTTCAATGCAACTGTCAAGTACGGTTCATGCTAAAGATAATAAGCTTGCCCTTAATCAATACTGCTAAAAAATGGACCCTCCTAGTGCACCTAGCTCCGACTGCGCATGTGCAGAGATATTATTGATTTGGCAACAACGCGTCATTAGTGAGTTTCAGTCGACCAGGAACCTTGCATTTGCTCGATTTCTTATTAATATTTCATAAAGACAACTGTAATAGCCTCTGGCGCAGTGTGTCATTGTTGTCTGAAAGCCCTTTGCGTGCGTCCAGTTCTACACCAGCGCGGCCGCGAGCTCAAGTACCTGCGGGCCTGAGCAGAGTTCGCACACCGCTCGACCGGGGCCTGTAGGACAGACTCCACAAACGGTAGGCATGGCGGATCGTACTTGGTCGACTCCGTGGACCTATTCTCAAAATAATCTGACGGAAGAAGACGTGCTCAACGGGAACGATACGGAATTTGAAGATGAGTTTTATAAGAATGTAAGACAAACCCTGGAGCATTCCCTTGCACATTTTTTCCAGCTGAAGCCTGACTCAAGGCCGCCTCTACCGCCCTTCCCCTTAACTAAAACAACCTTCGAGATTGTTGATGCTCTAGGCTACTGCCTGGAACCATATTTGGATACGACTAATCCGGCTCGTACTATGGCAGCAATGTATAGCGCGGGCATCGCGGCGTGCCGTCTGGCTGGCATTGACCTGCCTCCCGCAATCGCTGAAAAGATTTGCGACCAGCCCTATTGTTTTCAGCTCCACAAATTTCTTTATGGCGTAGATTAAGTGGTTCAATTCCTCATTATTTGCTATCGTATAAATGTCTAAAACGTTTTTCTAATACATGTTTAGGTTGTTCAAATAGGTATTTTCTTTTTGATGTACCCAGTGATTGTATTAGTGCTAAACTTACTGGATTATCTGTCCTAAATATAGATGGACCACCTTGTACTACGAAGATAAATCTAGATTTAGGCTAAAGCTCAGCTTAAGTTGTGTCATTTGTATCGGAATGTCAGTTTAGAATCCTGAATTAAGTCTCAATTAAGATTAAACTTTTACTTTTAAGTGGCCTTTTGGGCTAAAATAAGTACTTAAGGGGAAAGGATTAGGAAAACCGTACAGCCATTATTAAATTAAAAAAGTCCGGGAAAATTGGTCTTTCAGTCTAGCTAAAACTACGTAAATAAAGTCGCTATCTACATCTGCCTGTCTATTTGTCCATTTAGTTCTTCTCAACTACGCAATTTGGTCATATTACATTGTTATTAAAAAAAAATGCAGTGGATATATTTTGTAATGTAACTTTGATGCAATTTAAATATAGATACGTTTTTATTTAATTTATTTTAAAAAGTTTGTGAGTCATTACTGTAACTAAATTTTTACATAGAAACTGTAGAGATAATTTGATGTTTTCTTATTAAGTGGTAAAAATAAACCCTACAATTTACTTATTAATTATGCGTCTTAAAAAGATTTAATTAGGAGGAAAAAAGAAGGGTATTTTCAAAGCTATTTTGATCGATGTAATGTTGTATTGAACCTTATTTGGTTAAATAATTAAGTGATCATTTATGTATTGTAGAGTTGTTCCATGTCTTGAACAATAATACTTATCTTCATAATAAAATCATCATAGTGTCATTATATACTAAGTGGATACCTAATACTATCTATAATGTAAAATTATGAGGGGTTGTTAAAAGTAATGTATGCGTGGCGAGACTTCCAAAGTTTTGCTGACCAAAATAGCAGCAAACCTATTCAATTAAACATCATTGATACTTTTGGCTTTAAATGTGGGAAAAAGAGGGTCAAATATTGTAAATTTATAGAATAAACAACATCTCATACCGAGAGTTACATTATTTGTGCCTATTTGGATTTATACACTCGGTGAGAAGGCTGGCAAATTAAATAATAATATTAGGTAGGTGAGTTTTTACATAATTTAATTGCAAGTAGGAGTGATAAAAATATATTTCATACCTATTCCCGGAATGTGAAATGCTACCGTCCTTGGAGTACAGGCCTTCATTTGCCAAAAAATAATCGTTTGTTGGTCTCATTCGCTCCCAAACTTCTTAAACTATGTTTGTAATTATTTCTTTGGTACTGTCATCATTTTAATAAAATTAAATTGTCATGATTATTGGACCAGGTTAAGTGTTAGTGTAACTTAACCGCATTTTGTAAGTTTTTTTCAGCATCACAACTTAATCAATGCTGTTTCTAAATGTATAACATATCTGAAACTTTGTTTATTCTATAACATGTATTAAACGTAGTATGCTATTTCTAGAGCGAATAAATGGATTATAAAATATTATTTGTTTCTTCTTAAATGCCTATATACTTCCATAATGACACCAAACAATTAATATTGAACTTAGGAAAGAGTAAATTTACTATTTATGAAGATTTGAATCATGAAAACATCTATGAAATAGAAATGGGAAGTTAAGGACGGACCATTATCTTATCATTCACTTTGTCTTACTAACCGCCTGTTTGATAATCGACAAGTAAAACATAATATCAAAATATGCTTATCCCTTTATATTTCTTACACTTGAAAAGAGCCATTTAAAATGTCTTTTTTCAAGTGTAAGGAATGTTTTACTTGTCGATTATGAAACAGGCGTAAAATAAGCCTTTAGAAATAACATTTAATGTTATTTCTAAAGGCTTATTAAACGCACTATCAGTCATATTAGTTTGATGGATAAAATAGAAAAGTTAATATCGAAATTAAAAAATGTTTTTGTTGTATTTTATTACATTTTACTGTTATACCATTTTACACCGCATAAGAACTTAAGCATAAATCCTCGTTGTAAAGAAGTAAAAAAAAAAACTTTATCCATTGTAATGTGGTACAAGATTTCATATTGTTCGGAATCATTGTCACCCTTTTTAATATTAAACAAAATAACTTTTTACGTTGTTGAATACTCTGAAGAGGTTTGAATTCACGACTTCTTTTAATTTGGGTGTCGCAAATTTGAAGATGTAGTTTAGTGATCTTACAATGTCATATTATACGAAAAAAAACACCATCACATCGCATACTGACACAAAACTTTATTTTATTTTATTTCGTTTTATAGAGAATGTATGCTTATTAAGTTGCTGTAGCAGTGTGAGATATTAATTGGAGAGTCTAATAAAATCCAACTCCGTTTAAGGCTAAAAATTTATATACCTGATAAAACATTAAGTAAGGCTTATTAAGAAATGGTGGTGATGGATGATTATAGAACAAGAAAGTTTTTGTTTTACAAGTCAAAATGGCGAAATCTGATATAAGTATATTTTCAAGATAATAATGTAAATATCAAAAAATTATTGTTTTTACTTCTTTACATCGATGATTTACGCTTCAGTTCTTTGGCGGTGTTAGAATGGTATAAGAATAAAATCTTACAACATCCAACCTAAAGTTTTTTTTTTGACACTGATGCTTTTTGATTTTACCCATCAAGCTAATATGACTAACAGAAAGTTAAATTAACCTTTTTTAGAAATAACTTTTAAAGTGGTCACTCCTTCAGGAATTAAAAAAAATGTTTTGAAATTTTGGTTTACGTGTTTTTTTTAAGAAAACGTTAAAGAAGGAGACTCAATTTCCTGTCAGGATATAAATACTGTTTAATTACTGTTTAATTTGCGGATGGTAGGACCTTGTGCAGGGTCCGTCCGGATTGCTACCACCATCTTATCCATTAATCTACCGCAAAACAGCAGTGTTCGCATTGTTGTGTTCCGGTTTAGGGATAAGACAGCCGGTGAAATAACCAGCATCGAGGCATCCCATCTTAGCCCTCAGGTTTGGCAACGCATTTGCAGTCTTAAGATTGCAGTCTTGTGATTGCAAATGTCTATGGGTCACAGTTTCCACTTACCATCACGTCGTGGCTTGTGTACTCGTTTGCCTTCTCAATGCCATAATAAAAGGTACCTAATAAAAATATAAAGAGATTAATAGTTTGAGAAAAAAAAAATATTTCATGAATACAGATTTTATCAATTTCAAATTTTAAAATCCCAAGCAAGTTTTAGGCAGAGTTGTATTGTAAACTAGTTAACATGACCAAACACGCTATTATTTGGGTTTCATAATTTCTACAGGGTATCTTAGAACTTGAAGTAAATACAACAATTACTAACAAATAGAATAAAATAAATATTTGAGGGCCTCCCATACAAAAAACGTGACTTTTTTGACGTTTAAGTTCGATATTGATAACGGAAACAGGTGGATGATTGAAATATTCACAGAATATAGAGTTATAATTAATAGCCAGTTAAATAATTAATAAATAATTAAATTTAATTATTATAAAGGTTCAGATATAAATATAATATTTAAGGGGGGCTCCCATACAACAGACATGTTTTTTGCCGTTTTTACAGATCCGGTTTTTTGTAATAATGTACTTGAATTGGTCACATTGCCCTATCATTATTTTCACCGATTGAAACTTTTTAATTTTAACTTTATCATTTTAAGCTGGTAGCTAAATAAGGTAAGAATAGTGCAACTCCATGACATGTCTTCCCGTGGATGTCGTAAGAGGCGACTAAGAGAACAAGGGCTTGTAGTACTATGGCGATGGGCTTGCAACCTGTCACTAATACACTAGTAAACACCTTAGCCTGATTGTGCAAAATGTGGTTACAGAATTATCAACAAGGATTTTTCAGAGTTGTTGGTAATTCTGTAGCTCTGCCTACCCCTCTCTGGGAATGAAGGCGTGAATGTATATATTTAATACGCTAAAATACCCAGTTCGACCTCAGAGAAGGGTCAATTTTCCTGATCTCTAGATAAAATATTTATCAATTTAAGTTTTCTTTTATTTCTCACATATAGAAATTTATCTGACAGATACTTGTTTCTATGTACAGCTTTTAAATTAAACAGAAAGTCTACTATTATAATAAATGGTTAAAATATTTTAAAAGTAACACGAGTTCGGTTATGATGCGATTAGTTTTTAATACTTTCCAAAGACATTTTATGAAGTCTAAACATCAAAAGTTTTTAAAAATATAACAAAAACCAAACGTGCAACTGTTGGTTCAGTGTTAGTGCAAGTGCTTCGTAAAATCTTTGAGAAAAATATTACAATAGTAGAAGTCACCATTAGTAAAACTACAAATATTTCAAACTTTCAATAGCTTTCGCTGTCCTTTGAAATGACTTTTTTACAAACTACCTAATTGAGTTTACCTAAACAAGCTACCTAAAGAGATATCCGAAATATTTTTAAATAATAAACATGGTTGATTCAAAACTTAAAACGTCCATCGAAATCAGTTCAGAAGTTTCGAGAAATTTCTAGGGGTCGGTTCGTGAGGTCATATTCATATCTTATTCAAGTATGCAGTCCTAGTATCCATTGCCTTGGCTCGGCAGTTTTCTCGCAGAATCACTCTGTAGTGACACTAGCAACAAAATATAGTGACAAGTTCTTGAACTGATTAAACTGCGATTGTGCTAAAACTCTACCATGGGCTGCTTTTATTTTACTGGAAATGTGATTGAGTTACATTTTCAGAATATTTCCTTAGTACCGATTAACTTCCCATTTTTTCCCTCTACCGCCGCAGGGCTTGGAAACGGTTTAAAATATACCGGTTAATACCGGTTTAATTCGGTTTTGCTCCGAAGTTTTTTAAAGAACGCGTACGTTTTGAGAACCTAATTTTTACCTTAATCAACCGGTTTAATCCACGAGCGGCTAGTCTACAACACAAAAGCTTTGTATTATAAAAAATACTAAGCGGCTCTGGTTTATCGTGCCTGACGTGTCTAGATTAAATGGTATTTTTAGTTTGAAACCGGTTTATTCGAAAAGAACATTATATAAAGGTTCCTCTAGAAACCGGTTTATTCAAACGGAATCTAAATAAAAATATAGTAGATAATAACGGTTTGAAAATCACTCGGGTGTGTATTAAAGGACTGTAAAATTACGGTTATCTGTGGTAGTAGACAGCCAAAAATATAGTTACGTATTACGGGATATGATATCAGTTTTTTTTTAATAAGTAACAAATCATTAAAACATTTTAATATTGCCTAGTACTGATACTGTAATTACACAGTATGCATTTTGTTGTATTTTATGAATCACATTACCAACGGAAATGCATATCTATATTCTTCGTAGTATATTTTTATTAGAGCCTAAGAAGGATGAAAACCGTATAAAGTTTTAATCCTTCTTAGGCTAAGTAAAGTAGTAGTTATAAATGAAATAAGAAATGATGAACTAAATACTGAAATTGGGATAATACATTTATGAAAAATACTGATTTAGATATTTTAAACCTTTATTTGACCCTTGGCGTCATTACCTTAATAATGTAGCATCCATTTAGAAAGAATTTTTTTAACTATATGTTTTAAAAATATAAATGTTAATCATTTATTAATAACCTGGAAACATATTTATGTAATCATAGTTTTTGTTCAATTAAAATCAAACATTTAAACGTTTTACCTAAATATTATGGAAAACACAAAATTTTGCAATAACAGAATAAAGGCTGTCCCAAACTTTACGCAAGATTCACCAGCCTAATGAAATACTCGTACCATGGTAAATCTAGAGTAAATTTTGGGACATCATTACGTGGCATTCACTAATTATAATTGTAAGAATGCTTTATTCTTGTTTTTTATTGTCAGTTTAAAACAAAACAAAGACACCAAAGTTTACTTAGTATTGGTTACTACCAACTCAATCAATAATCATTATCAAGTAATCAGTCTAACTGAGAACAAGCTTACAATCTTTCTTAAGTTGCAAATTATTAAAACTTTACAATGACTTCATAAATATTTTTAGCATTAATTAACTCAATTGGACATGGCACATTACTCACGTAGAATCCTTCATTTGATAAAATATAATTGAACTAAGGTTATGTCTATATAATAATGCCTGATTTTTATGCCTTTGTAACATTAATGTCTATATTAATATAAACGAAAATGATCACAAGTTTTTTTTTTTAACAGCCATTACATAACCTAATTTTTATTCAAAGAGAAAAAAAATATATCAAAGGTTTGTATGACTAAGCACAGCACACGGCGACCGAGACAATGATCCCGAAAGCCGTAATTACAATAAACAACAACGTACTGAATAAAACGCAGCACTTTCGATTGGCAGCAAATTGAACATATTGTGTACACATGTATGTGTACCTTTTAATAATTATTCAGGTGCGTTAAAACGATATCGTGTTTCACACGTTTAGGAATCGTTTATGTCACAGTCGCCATTATTGTAAATGACATAAGAGTTATCAAAACATTTACAATACGTAAACACGTCATACACGATATCGTTATAACGCAGTAGAATAGAGGCCCAGGGAATTTTAATATTAATTTTAAATTTAATTTTACGTTTTTTAGGATTGTTTAAGGTATAGTTGTCATTATTGTAAATGACAAGAATTATCAAAACGTTGACAATACGGAAACACGTCAAAGACGATATCTTTATTACCGTGTAGAATCCCAACACTGTTAGTCAGTTTGACATTTTCTTATTTCTATGTACAACAATGTATTTTATATAAATACAATAAGTACACTTGCTAATGCATTAATAAAGTCTTTAAAAAAAAAAAAATTTAGCCTCAAACGAAGTATTCAATCGCAACTGCCTTAACCAGCACACTAAATGTGTTTTTTTAATGTGATTTAGTTTGACTTCGAAGTAGGCTTTGGACTTGAAAACCAATTAGCTTTACACATGGCATACTATTTGCTGATTCTAAATCACTAATTTAAAGACAAATGGCAAAAAGATGATTACTACGTTTTGGAATATTCACGGCAATAAATTATAAAATCGGGTCTGTTGTTCCAGAAACTACCTACCCTAAAGATACAAACAATAACAAGATATAGTAAATTAATCTTAAATAAATCTAAGAACGTTGTAATATAAGCTGGAAAAATACTGCATTGATTTTATATGTTTTAGGGAGATTTTATATCATAATAAGATTAATGGGTAAGGACCAAAAAGTTGGCCATGCTAACTCACTCAATTAAATTTTCTATGAAACTTTTCCATTGTGATACGAAAGTTACCCATACATTTTCAGGGATAATTTTCGTGTCAAAACGGAACTTTTTTCACCGTTTTTTGTTTGTATGGTTAACTACGCTTAACTATGGTCCAACTATTCGGTCCTTACCCTAATGCAGAATTATGGAGCTAAAAATGATTGCATGATTTAAACACCCAATAAATAATTATAACTTAAGTAGTACAAACCAAGAAAAACTGTTTACATTAATTAAATATAGTTCCAACTTAAAACTAACAAAGATTTGAATGCAGAGCTCAGTGAAATAACAAACTCGCTTTGCTAACTAAAATACATTAGGTACAATCGCTCTGCAAACTCAATTTATTACTATTTAATCTATGGATACAGAGGTGGATAAGTAATAATCGAAAAAAACGACCATTTTAAAATAATCAATATGCACCTTCCCAACGCTATCCCATGGATCTTAATAAAACTTTTTTTTTGGTTTTGAACACGTACAAAAAGACAGGGTGTTGTAGGAAACTTAAGCGTTGGGGATTTCTACCAGCTCCCTAAAAGGCTTACTCCAAAGAAATGGATCACCCAAAGTACAAAGTACAAAGTATGGTATGTAAGTACAGTCTCTACACCGTGCATTTATTTAATTCTTACTCGTGACCTGTTTAAGACATCGCGACACATAAATAGTCATAAAGCGGGAGCACGTCACTAACCTTCGAGCAATCACCAACAAGTGAAAGGGATAACCAAAGTTATTACTATTGTTTTATTAAATAATTTAAACAAACTACTTCAAAACAAATCAGGATTTCTCTCTGCACTCTTGGAACTAAATACTAGAATCAACTATCATCAAAAAAATGTACATACCTTACTAGATTGTACATTTTAATACTGATTACTGGAAGCACTCTTGCAATTGTGGAATAAAATGTGCGCATGAGTACCCCACCTTATCCTTTAAATTAATCAAAACGCCATCCCTGGTTCCTGACCTTTAAATGCATTTTTTCATCTCATCATTTATGTAATTTGTTTAAAACAGGCGAGGTCCAGATAAACGGGAGTAACTTCGTTCGAGGATCAAACGAAGCTGGTCGATAGAGGATATCAATTGTACATTTTGTTCTGTACCTACTTATTAACAGGTACGGCTGAGTATCCAATTAAAGTTTTGGTCAAAACTAATACTACTTAAGCTTTATATCTCGGGATCATAATTATGTCAACGAAGTTCACATAACTAGCATTATTTAATTAGGTACAAACTATTTCATAAGTTGCTAGTTCACAATTAACCTTCTATACAAATTTAGTTGCATTTAACTCGCAGAATTATGCATGCATAACACGTTAATTTAAAACACTAAGTTGAACCCGTGTCTAAATTATATCGATAAGTGAAATGACCCTTAAATGCTATGCAAGTTAAAAGTTATGTTTTATTTTTAAATGTTTATTTTATTTGCTAACCAGTTTGTCAATTTCGAATCTTGAAAGTAAATTTTGAATTTATTCCCTGTACTAGAATGCGCTATGATTTGGTAAGCACATGTTAACTTAAAAACGTTATAAGATCCTCAAACTGCCATCATTATGCAGTCGATCATGTCCTTACCCGATTAAAGCCCGTTCCAATACAGGAAACTGGTTACAGGTATCTTGCCAGTTTTGAAATAAACTCACTCGCCCACTTTAACACTAGTTTTTTATAACTTATATATTATTTCACTTATTGATGTAATTTAATCTTGACCAAAGTTACACCTAAATATTAACTCTATGATATTCTATAAATCGGAACCTGTTCTCTGCATGTTCGATTCGGTGATCCTGCACACATTTTTCAAGTATCTGAAAAAAACACGTTTTGTATTAATAATAAAACACGCACAAACGCGTACCCCAAAAACACCTTCCCATAATAGTGCGAGATCCGGTATAAGAAACATATACCCTCATCTGTTATTTGTAGTAATAAGACATAAATGATACATAATATTCACCGTAACACATCGCAAATAAATTGCCCATTTAAATTGCGTGCGGATAATATTGAATAATTACATATTGAAACTTATTTATTTATTATATTTCCCTTATTGGTAATTTAAAGAAAAAACCTACACGAGTTAAGGAAATACACCCACCAGAATTGAAAAAGTAAAGCTAAATACCCTCATCAGTTATTTAATTAACCAATGAGGGAAGTACATTAAAAAAAAAATGTTTTCTTTTAATATTGTCCGCACGCAATTTAATTAGGCAACCTATTTGCAATGCGTCAATGTAAATATTATCTTACTTATATTTATCAGATTGTGACTTGGTGGCAATAAAAACACCTTAAAACTATACCCCTCCAAAAAAAAATATTCCGAAATCGGCCCACTACTGGCAAAAAAATTGAGTAACATACACACAAAATAATTCAAAGTATAGATTTAGAACCTTTGCAATCGGTTTAAAACGGCACCTAAACGTCAAGGTAAATATGTATTTACAACGCGATGAAGTCCTTTTTGTTTGTTTGTTTTTGAAGAAAAGAAAGACAAATATTTTATTTGGCATACATTTGGACTGTTGTAGTATACACAATATCGTAATTTGTAGTCAAAAGTTCGTATTTATTGTAATAGGTCACTCCTATAATCTCAATTAGCTTATGGATGTGTACTGAAGCTGAATGAATAAGTAAAATTTATATAAACTATTGTGTCTGAATATGATGTCGTTCGATTATATGTTTTATCAGTACGCCCCGTTGCTCCTTTAGTAAATAACATTTCTACGGGCATTTACGAGTATATTCTAGAATTATGCCTTTTTGTAAAAATCATCCCGAAAACTTTTTAAAGCAATCCTTCAAGGGTAATGTCCGATCTCAGTATAAATAAATATAACATTATACTTCTGAAAGATAGCACCTCTATATAAAAAAGTGCTTTCACATTTGCTAAAAAAATTTTTTTTTTTAAAAAACCATCCTTTTTGAATTAGAGAGCCTAGTAGGAAATACTTTTATAAGATCCTTTAAAATCTAACCATCCTAACAATCTTCTATGATTTAAAAGATTTTTTTCACTTATGACAAAATTTAAACTTATATTTGTATATTTAGGTCAAGATCTTAATATTGTTACCCGAAAAGTGTAAAACTGTTGATACTGCTTAAACATTTACCTATGATCCTTGTACTTACACAGTTTTATACAATAAATTATTCTTATTATTATTCTTATCACTCGCTGCATCTCTTAAAATCTCTTTTAATAACCTTATGCGGGTTGTCTAAACCTAATCAAATGAGGTATTAGCCATGACTGAGTTTTATATTATAATATAACAATCTCTCATCAGCATACTCTTACTCTCGGGACGAATTTTAGCATAATCCAATCGGTCTTCTTAAACTTGCTTGGGTTCATTGCAGATGTATTTCGTTAGTTAATATTTTATTCAATGTTTACTTACAGACTGTGCTCCCACTGTAATGGATTAACGCCGACTTATGTTTCTTTCTTATTTCACGATTAATCTACACTTTAATCTTTAACCTTAGTTGGCATTGTCATATAGATGACACGTCACGACGGAATTCTACAAAACTATTATGAGGTGAGGCGAAGTGCATTACGATACTACGCATGCGTACTCGGAAAATATTGATTTTTAAATAACCTTTCCCCTCAGCATGGCTCCTAGTTGAGTATGCGTTCCTGGTACTACTTCTTTGCAGAATTCCTTTAAACTTACAGATTACAAAACTAAAACTGAGCATGTACGCTTTTTTTAAAGCCAATTTATTGTTGCTGGTAATAAATGAAAGTAGTTTCATAATGGTGTTTATGATTATTAAAAGCATTCAACTGCACAGTGGTGTTTAATTATATATTTTTTTGTAAACAATATCTATCAATATCTTTATGATATTAACGTGCTGTATTCTCACAGATATAATATTTATGCTGGTAATAAAATGTCTTTCACATAGAGCCCAGATAGCCTAGATGCACTACATATATAGGAAATCAACCATAGCTCTGTATTTGTGCTGGTAAATGCTAGAACCGCCTAACAATAATTATGTATTATTTCTATATCTCGTAAGTCATAGCCTCATAGCAAAGTTTGGATAATTATTTATATTTTTGATAAATCCATTTAATATAGTCAATTATAATATACAAATTCAAAATATCAGCTAAACTATGAAACATGTTAAGGCTTGTATCATATTAGTGTAAATTAAGGCATTCTTGTTGATAATTTTTGCTGCCCGTAAAACGGAACGTGCTTTTATAAATAAATAATGCACATGCGCCGTTCAACCCTGCTCAGCCAAGCTTACAAGGGGTAGTTGACATCACACCGGTGAAAAATCATTAAGGAGTCTACTTTTAATCAATTTCAACGTTTGGCTCCGTTCCGTAATCACTTCGCTTAAACCTCACTTTGTACAAGTGAAGTTGTGGTATTATCATCAAGTTTAGTATTAACTGTGCATATCATCCGAGCTATCGATCGGCGTCCTGCTGGCAAGTAATAATATCAGTTCAACGAAACACTACATATGGCGCGACGGAGCTCCCGTGTCTAGCCATCTGTGTCAGGGTGAACACGCGACCAATTAGAGACTACTACAAGTAAGTAATATCAATATCTTTTATATTGATAATTAACGAAGAAAAACACTGGTATATTTGTTTTATACAATTCAAGCATGACCGTGATCAACGCTAGAAATAGGGGTATGCTTTTGTATCTCCATAAGATTAATAAGTCGTTTGTACTAAATAAGTACTTTTTTCGTCTCGATACGTCAATATGGCATTATTTTGCTAAGTTTAAGTCTCACATCAAACACTGCTTGTTACGAGTAGCTAGCGCATATTAAACAGTAAATGAGTTCGTTAGGGACAAAGATGTTTTTAAATACATAGTATCTATGCTGTAACTGAACAAAGTTTTGTTGCTAGCTGATTAGCGTTCAGTACACAGTAATTACTTCTTGAAAAATGTGAATTTTTTTGATTAAAATGTCTAAATTTTCTAGTTAATTTCTTAATTTAGTGTTTATTTGTTTTATATTTTACTACCTAAAAGGTGAGCATACTGATTAAGCCGGATAGCCATTTTACACAATATTTCTTTGATTTTTCGTCGCGCAACAATGGTCATTTCCACTCACTCGAAGATCTTGCTTACGGCGTGGCGGCTTTATCGATTGTGTTTCCCGAACTTTCCCGAACATTACGGTTGCGGCAGGCTATGGCTGAGATACGCGACGTCATAAACGGTTGTTATTTGTGGGGTTTTCTGTTTATGCTTACAGAAATTATTTTTAATCAATTATTTAAGTTATTTAGCAGCTTTTACTAATTAGCTAAACGTCTTCAAAGTCATTTACGACGTTTGTTTTTACTTTTATGAGGATTCACAGATTTGTTTTTGACTTGATTATACTTATCGTGAATTTATTCTCATGTTTAAAAACAAAGGTTTTGTTTATATGAGGATTGACATGACTTTAAATAACTATTACCTTACTGAACAGATAATAATCTCGTTTTAATAATGGCGACCCCTCATTCGGCCCAATCGATTTTCACGAAACCTCTCAAAGAACCACATTACTATACTTTACACATTTAGATAACTGGGTTTTTATCTATTTAATAATTATTTCTACATATTATTGTAGCAAAAACAATGTTCTCGTATGCGGTAAATAAACTTAAATTCATTTGAAACTAGTTACCCGTCAGCGGCTTTGTCAGGCTGCAAATTTTTGACGTTCCCGGTGGATTTTTCTTTCTTTTTTCTTTTAAGAACCTTCACCTGACCATAACAAAAACAACAAAAAAATAATTAGCGAAATAGGTTTAACTGCTCTTGATTTTTGCGCTTAGCAACACATTCAGCGATTAATTTTTATTATTTTGAAATAAAACGCGAAATATATTCTAGTAGTGATGCCCTCGAGAAAGTGCCCTTTGTACGAAAACGTGAGACCACCGTAAGGTTTCTTGGTACAAATGAGTTTCGTAAAAGTTTACCCAAAGTTTATAAATGATTAGGGTAATTTAAAAACGTGACTTTGTTTGTAATATTTGCGATGAAGCGTCTGGAATGCGCTCTCTCTTGACATTCGACAAGCACCGAACTATAAATAAAGTTAACTGTTACAATAAACAATGTAGACTAGAACAATAATAAATAGAGTGTATTGTATCATGTGTGGTAATTACGTAAATTGTAATACATGATAAAGTAGAAAAGTTGCATTTATATTGGTAAATCTTTTTTAGAATTATTTAATTAGAGCACATATTACAGTAAAATACGATGAAAGTTTTGTTTTTTTCCATTTCATTGGTTAAGTTATAAAGTATTTCAGATTCCTCTCTTCTTAGTGAGAAAGTTGTGATTGCTAATAGGAATTTTATTTGAGTTTTTGCTCTTTGTTTTAGTAAAACTTTACTGATTTTCATTAACACGAGCAAATAACTATCCTGATTAAACTAAGTTTATTTTTAAAAAAACAGCGTCCGAATCCATTTTTCTGTTTAGGAGCTCCAATGCCACAGTAAGACATAAGCTCACCAACATATTGATACAAACGTTAAAATTATAATATAATACTTCTTTTTTCGTGTCGAAGGTTTAAAATGACCACTTACAATTCTGTGGCCCTAGTGAAAAAGGATACAAGTCTCCCAAGGTTTAGGTGAAAAACGGCATAAGTCTAGTATACTCTGTACATAACGTTTGCCCTTTCTTATTAAGAGCTAAGTCGACTTGTATCCGTTTTCACTAGAGCCACAGAATTTTGCACACGGATCCCTAAATGAATACATATAATAATTTATTTAAAAAGTCCTATTCATTACCTTATCCCACTCTTTGGAATAGACGTTTAAAAAATATCCCTTCGGTATGGTTGGGAAGTACCAGAAATAAATCTATAAATAGATTTATAGAGTTTTATATTGGCTGGGTGCGGAAAGTAAGGGATAGGAGGTGGATAGCAGGCCGAGCATCGGCGAGGCGGGGTAAAATACGAGTCGGGCTATCCCATTTCCGCCGAGGCATATATAAGATTTTCTCAAACAATGCAAGGAAAATACAAATGCATAACTAGAAGTATTTGTTAAAAGAATAACAACGATATAAGAGAGAACCTTCTTTTAAAAACTACAAGTATTGCGATAATTTCACAATGAGTTCCTGCCCGCCGCCGCCCGGCGCCGCCAGCCTGCGCTGCAAAACCCGCCTTTTATTCAATCGGGTGAATGGTTTTTTATGGTCTTTTTGATTTTACAGGTCATTTTTGAATAACACGTCGCAGCGGACAGAAATTGGTTTTTATACATTTATTTTACTCCTAGGAAAAATGGGGCTCTTTCCGCCATCGATTTTCAGAAGAAAAGCTACCCTTGAGCATGTTTGAGTAAATCCCATTAGCTAAATTACAAGTGGATAACCTCCTACAATAACCTCACATAATGTAATATAAGAGAAAATCTCTTGCTCTAATTGAACAGGAGGTACCCGTTATAAAAATATACTTATTAATTGCAAGTGGCAAAACCATGAGGGTTTCCTGTTTGACAAATAACCCTAAAAACGATGGTTATGCTTCGAGCTAAACATTGGACAAAATTAAATTTTTGCTCAGAGTTTAATATTTAAGCCCCAACCAAAGATAGATTCCATAGGATTTCATGCTGCTTTATTTATAAACCGAATAATAAATTCAAATTAACTTTTCTTTTGCTCATGCTCGCTGTATTTTTTTAGATCATCCGGGATCAGCGTAAGCTTCATTTGCTGAGCACGCAGGTAATACAAATACCCTCTTGTAAATACAACGGGCATATTTGATTTTTTAGAGTTGTTTAAATATACTGCAAGTACTATGCTACAAAATGAAGAAAGCACTATTTACGAAGCAAAAAAATTATCGTTTAACTTTGTAGCATTACTCGTACATCTCATTTATTTAGAGTATAACGTATTTAAACTACTCTAAACATGTATGTTCCCGTTTACTTTGCACGTGTCTAGATTAAGGACGCCATTGTATTACCGCCACCACCAGCATAGCTGGTTCTGCGACATCCGTCGTCGACACTTTTGTCACCTATGCCGACGTCACTGCCATTTTCACGGCATTCGTGATAATGACAGGGGTATCGGCAGGATACTCCGCGGCATAGTTAAAAGTACCCTTGCCGATGCAGATTGCTTTGATCTAGAACCTATACGAGCCCTTAGCGAATTTAATGCACATTCAGCGGAATGCGGACCCCTATTTTTGCAATATATACCACAGTGCACATACCAAAATGTTTTTTTTTTAATTGATATTTTTTATGCTGGTTCTAAATCAAATAGAGAATTCGCGACTTTTAAATTTAGGGAGATCCATAAGTTTTGATAATTGGTATGACCCATCGATGAACATGGCACTAATTAACCTAAAATTACAGAAGAAAAAAATCATTTGTTTTTTCTGTGATATGATAGCTAAACAAAAAACATAATGTATGAACAATTTTACAAGTCGGCAGAATAAGAGTGAGTTTTGTAATTATTTGGAGAGGTGTGGAGGACGTCCTGATGCAATAATAAAACATGTTGTTACTGAAAATAAAACCTTGATTTATCTTTATCATTAAGGATAATTAAGTTAACTTTGTAGTAGTTTTTTTCATCTCCAGCTCTGTCATCAAAATAAAGGGTAGATTTTTCAGCCTTAATCAGGATTATTTAGGCCTACAAATAATAAGTGTGATATTAGCTTTTACTATTGCAGCGCAAATAATTTACGAGAGTTGTGGTTTTTTGTTTTTTTTTTTAAGTTTTTGTGGTTGCCGGGTTAGAATAGTGCCACTCCAAGTCTTCCCGTGGATGTCGTAAGAGGCGACTAAGGGAATAAGGGCTTGTAGTACTGTTAGGCGATGGGCTTGCAACCTGTCACTAATACACTAGTAAACCTCTTAGCCTGTTAGTGCATAATGTGGTTACAGAAATATCAGTAAGTCTTTAGAGTTGTTCGTATGTGTGTAGCTCTGCCTACCCCACTCTGGGAATGAAGGCGTGACGTTATGTATGTATGTATTTAATATTATTCTTTCAAAGTTATGAAAAATATTAAAAATAGGCTGAACAAAAAAATACGAATTTGCGGCAGGAATTTTGCTCCAGAGCCTTCTAATTGACAAGGGTGCTTCTTCGAACAAATTTCAGTACTGATAACCGCTTCCCCTGTTATGTTGCTCTTGTCTCCCACTTCTCATTTGGTAATGTTCAAAACAACTATTTAAAATCAAGAGCTAACGATGACTTAGTGAAGGTACAAAATTTGACCTCCAAAAGTTCAAATATTTTTAAAGTAAAATAAAACAATTGAATAACGTTATTAAGTTTTTTTAACACAGAAACTGTGAACATTCCAATAAAAGTATAACAATTTACTTACCTCCCATTTTTATACCGGTTATCAAAACTTATGGATCACCCCTCGTATACTGTAATTCTATGGAACTTGCTAACTATGTAAACAAACAATATATTGAAATTGACATCTAATGTCAATTTTAGTATGGCGGCTTGTTTACATAGTTTGCAAGTTCCATAGAATGACACTTTAATATTATAGGTACGCTATAAGTGATGTGATTTAATGGATAAAAATAATTTTAAATAATTTTATTTTTATTTGCGTAAATCTTAAAATGAAATTTATTCGAATACGGTGAAGTAATAAAGATACACAATCTCACACTTCCTTGTCGGGTAGTAGTCCCTCTTTACTATGTATATTTAAATTGATATTATAAAAAATCTTCCAAAAAATACCTACTGATAACTCATCAAAAACATTATTGTTAAAAATAGGTCTATTTCTCAAGTGTTAACAAAAGTAGTAATATCAAAAATTATGCCAAGTTTGGTACTCCCACTAAATAGTTCTTAAGTACTCAACACATCGACAGATTACATAATAATTATTGTGAAATGCTGTATAAAAAACTGTCAAGTAAGAGCTCAAAATGCATCAAGTGGCAAGCAATTAGTCAGACTGTCAACAATCTGCCAAACTTGAAACCATTTTAGATATCACTACTTCTAGTGGCACATGAGAACTTGGCCATTATATTACATTTGTGTTTTGATGGGATCTATGATTCCAGAAAGCATTCGCACATTGAACGACGCTAGGAACCTAATTGCAGACGCGATTTTCTCCGAGACAGACACCCAACTTTCCTCAGTATTACCGTCTTACAATTAAAACGGCCAGTCAAGGCAACGTCAACGCAGTTCCCGTAGCCCGCGTAGTCTTCGAGTAAACTACTTGAACCTCAGTCGAGACGGTGAACAATTAACAGCGGCAGCATGAAGCCCAACTTTAAACCCAATGAGCCTAAAGTCACGCCGGCGTCGTCCTCGGGGCAGTCACGCGAACTCCGGCCGAGACTGTCCCTAATGAACAGCGGCTGCATCGAGCCCAAACTTAAACCCAATGAGCCCAAAGTCGTGCTCGCGTCATCTTCGAGGCGGCCACGTGAACTCCGGCCGAAGCAGTTGTCAATGAACAGCGGCTGCAACAGACCTAAGTTTAAACCCAATGAGCCTAAAGTCGCGCTTGCGTCGACTTTAAAGCGGCTACGTGAACTCCGGTCGAAGCGGTCCTCAGTGAATAGCGGCTACATCAAGCCCAACTTAAACCTTGATGAGCCCAAAGTCACACCTGCGTCGTCCTCGAGGCGGGTACGTGAACTCCAGCCGAGGCAGTCCTCAATGAACAGCGGCTTGATCAAGCCCAACTTGAAACCCAATAAGCTCAAAGTCGCAACCGCATCTTCCTCGAGGCGGCTACGTGAACGTCAGTCGAGGCAGTCTTCAATGAACAGCGGCTTCATCAAGCCTAACTTGAAACCCAATAAGCCAAAAGTCGCGCCCACATCGTCCTCGAGTTGGCTCCGTAAACTACGGCCAAGGCAGTCCTCAATGAACAACGGCCGCAACAAGCCTATCCTTAAACCCAACGAGCCCAAAGTCGCGCGCGCGTCGTCCTCAAAGCAAAGCGACGCACCACCGAGGCGGTGCCCAAAAAATTGTGGCTGCATGAAGCTCTACTTTAAATCCAACGAGTCCGAAATCGCGCCACCCGCCGCGTCGTCCTCAAATGAACCTCGAGTACCCGAACCGACGCTGTTCCCAGAGAATGACGGCTGCATCAAGCTCTACTATAAACCCAGTGAGCCTAAAGAAGCGTCATCCTCGAAGCAACCGCGCGTTCCCCAACAGAAGCAGTGTATAGAGAACGGCGGCTGTATCAAACTCTACTTTAAGCCCAATGAGCCCAATACAGAGCAACCGAGCGCACCCCAGCCGACGCAGTGCCCAAAAAACTGTGTCTGCATTAAGCTCTACTTTTAACTGGATGCCCTGTCCCGCCCACGTCGTCCTCGAGGCGGTCAAATACACCAAGGCCGGGGCAGTGCACAGAAACCAGCATACCAGAACAGGAGTCGAGCCCCTAGGTCCCGGCCACTCCAACCCGACCCAAAGCGCAGCCGCTGCCGCCGCCGCGAGATCGACATATATTCTCAGGTATATGCTAAAAATATTTTTTGTCTCATGAAAAGTGACCACAAATGATACACTTTATTTTAAACCAATCTTTTTTTTGCGATTTCGTCTGCGGAGATAGGTCGTTTTCAAAAAAGTTGTACATATTTAAAGGTTTAATGAAAACAAAATCAAGATCGCGTCCTGTATGTAACGAAACGTTAGTCATACAACCTATATGGGTAACTTTCGTTACTCAAAGGAATCAATTAAGTTTTGTTTTAATTAAATCCCTCAACTATGTACATTTAAAAAGTTTTTTTTGAGACTTCTCCGATGTTGTTTACCGCTGTTCTCTTGTCCAATTTTCTGTAATAAAAACCTAAACCTATGGCCGTGAGTTATGATTGTGACATATTATATGACAATCAGTTAAGGCCTTCATCCGTGAAAGAACAAACAAACAAATAAACAAATGCACTTTGCCTCGCTACAAGTTTCCGACTGGTTCGGTGGATGTTATAATTTTTTTCTGTCTTATAAACCTTGTCCTCACAATAACTTACACAACAAAAAAGTATTTTGGTGCATACATACATTTCAGCGTATTGTTTTTATTTTTAAAACATGAGGATAAGAATACTGTATCGGGCTGTCTCATCACTTTTGTGTCACTCAAAGCCAAACCATTTCCAGATACGTAGTAGTAGTATTGGTGTAAATAAGAACATTTGCTGGAAAAAAAGTCGTTTAACCGAATGTATTCCTGACCCTATTATAGGTATCTCTGTTTTTTTTTTAAATGACGCTAGTACAACATAATTTACTTTTTAAAATTGATGATTTCAGGATAGCTACCGAACTAACGTTCGCAAACTAATAATAAATGACAAAGTATCAATTTTAGAAATCATAAAATGTACGTTTTTTACTTTATTACAAATCCATTATTTTATTTCTTACAATAAAAAAATAAACTGCTACTGATTGTTTAAAAAGCGACTGGTGTATTTAAGGTACGCTGATGACCATCTCAACTCTGGTACCCCTTATTCAATTAATTACTTCTTAACCGACTATAAAAAAAGAAAAGTTTATAGTTTCCATTGCATGTATTTTTTTTTCTCCTTTCAGATTAATCAACTAGCTGCACCGTCACCGCGCCCTGGCAGCGACCGTGTTCTCTGGAAAGGACACAAGAAAAGGAATGCCAGGAGGGTCTTTTCCTAGATATATCGAACTTGTCAAACTATCACGGATCGGTGTTGTCAAATTCTAAATAACTGTACACCTAAATGAAATTTATAATGGCCATACTCGAATCTACTTTAGGGAGAGTAGAGATTAACGTTCTTAAATTTATTCAGGTTTACGAATACTAAAATAAGAGAACACTCATCCGAACATTTGTCAGAAGTTAACCACAAAATCACTCATTCCTTGTTGCGATTAATAGTTTTTTTTTTAATTCCATCATTTGCTCCTTACCATCTATTTAGGTATAAGCAAATATCAGTATACCTCGTTCGCATTTAAGTTGTAATAAATTATTTCGAGATCATGTTGGTCAATATTTTTAGTGTTCAGCCTATATATCGACAATGTCTAGAATCGCTACAAGTTATTTATGGGTTTAAGGTAAAGTTCTAACAAACGATTTTCATTGGCCCCACTATTTATGTAAAATTGACACAGTCAAACAAACATGTTCCATTTTGAAGTACAGCTTGGCTGTCACAGGCTTGCGTATCCTTAGCTCGGTGATCAGAAAAAATCTTGACGACAAATCCTAGCAATTTTGTTACGTCGTTATTTTATTCTAGGCATGTTGTCAACTTGCTAACACAATTCTTCTAAATACCATAAGAATAAAGGGTTTTTACTATTTAATAATTATGAATGATAAGTTACTTATAGTAAGTTAAGCTAAACATTTTAATCAAGTTTTAATTAGCTATTTTATTTTTAGCTGAGAAAAATGTTCAAACCAGAAAAAGATGCATTTATCCACTGAAGAAACTTCTTTTAGTTCGCTTTTTACCATATCATAATTCGGTGCAATAAAATAAAATACACAACCGGTAAGGGTACTGCAATTGTATAATACTATATTATTCATTAATATAGTAACCTAAACTTATTTAACACAATTATTTAGCATATCCTTAACAATAAAAAACTCAATCACAGTGTAAAATATGCTAGTCAGTAAAGACTAATAATTTCTGTTAAAAAAATCTGTCCCTTCCTATGAGTTTCATTGATTGTGGAAATTGTAATATAATAAGCTTGTTCCTTTTTCTTCGGTTAAATCCCAGTTGCAGTGGCCCAAACTGCATTCGGTGAATCGCTACAAAAAAAAGGGTTTTTTGATGTAAAATTATCACATTTGAACAAACGTTATTTCATTTTGAACCACAGCCTGGCTGTCATTGGCTTGCGTACCCTTAGCTTGGTGATCAGAAAAAAAATTGACGACGAATTCTAGTATTTTGCTGCGTCGTTATTTTATTCTAGGCATGTTGTTAACTTGCTAACACAATTCTTCTAAATACCATAAGAATAAAGGGTTTTTACTATTTAATAATTATTAATTATAAGTTACATAATTATAGTAAGCTAAGCTTAAAATTAATTAGAATCTAGGCCGATATTTGTAAGTTGGTCACCTATTTTATTACTAACTCAAGGATAAAATCTTCAAACCAGGAAAAGATGCATTTATCAACTGAAGAAAATGCTTTTAGATCGCTTTTGTACCATATTATAATTTGGTGCAATAAAATGAAATACACCACCGGTAAGGGCACCGCAATTGTTTAATACTATATTAATTACTATAGTAACCTAACTTATTTAACACAATTACTTAGCCTATCCCTAACGTAAAAAATAACTTATTCACAGTGCAAAATATGTAAGTCATTAAAAACTTTTAATTTCTGTTGAAATATTCTGTCCCATTCTATGAATTTAATTGTTTGTGAAAATTGTAGTATAATAAGTTTGTTCCTTTTTCTTTGGTGAAATCCCAATGGCCTAAATTGCATTCAGTGAATAGCTACAAAAAAAAGGTTTTTCATGTAAAATTATCACATTTGAACAAACGTTATTTCATTTTAATCTACAACCTGGCTGTCACTGGCTTGCGTATCAGCTCAGTGATCAGAAGAATACTTGACGACGAATTTTAGCAATGTTGCTGCGTCGTTATTTTATTCTAGGCATGTTGTCAACTTGCTAACATAATCCTTCTTAATACCATAAGAATAAAGGGTTTTTACTATTTAATAATTATTTATAATAAATTATATAATTGTAGTAAGCTAAGCTTAAAATTAATTAGAATAAAGGCCGATATTTGTAAGTTTTAATTACCTTTTTTATTACTAACCTAAGGATAAAATCTGAAAAAATGTTAAAAAACAGAAAAAGGTAAATTTATCAACTCATGAATAAGCTTATAGTATTAAGTTTGCTTTTATACAATATTTTAATTTGCCGCGGTAAAAAAAATATATTTTGGTACATAAAATAAATATGTTACACAGTAAATATATACCAGTAAGAGCACTGCAATTGTTTACGAATATATGATATGGTAATCTAATTTAATATTACACAATAATTTAGCATAGCTTATCCCTAAAAAAAACTACCTAAGTCTTTACAATTTACTACCAAAATGCAACCATAATTAGATACTTATGTGTTTTGCGGGAAAATTCAGCAAGATTATACACATCTTTCACCACCTATAGCTGGAGCGGAAGTGAACAAACTGGTGCCATATTTGTTTGTTTGATCACGAATCGTTTGATCATACAATAAATTTTAATATTTACAATCAAAATTGACTAATTTCGCTAGGACAGTTTGTTAACACTGTTTCCAGTTTCCTTTTATTTGCGAATGCAATAATTATATTTTTTAATACCTTAAACAATAAGGAATATGGATAACTAAAATATAAATCTAGTTAAGGCTTAATAACGTTATACCACGGTATATTTGATATACGACCAGTACTCGTAGTGGACACAACACTAAAATAATTTTTGGATTGAAAGTATTTTTTTACAATAAATATAATAAGTTAATAATAATCTTAGCTATGGCTCAACATGGTACCTACTTTGAGTAAGATTGGCATTTTAAATATCGTCACTACTTTGAAAAAACCTCGTAGCTCATATTTTGGGATGGACGATTTAAAACTTAAAGAAGAAGAAAAGTAAGTTTAAAATCGTACATCACGACATAAGAGATACGAGGTTTTTTCAAAGTAGTGACGATATACTTTACACCCCAATTATCACGTCCGCCGCTCAAAAATGTGGTCGGGATAATAATTGCCATGTCAGAGATTAAAGACTTTACATTTCTGGTAAAATATTGTGACCATTTCTATGAAATTGATTGTTTGTGGATATATTGAATTCTTCGGTTAAATCGGTCACGAATAATTTATGATTTGGAGATACATTTCTGACAAACGGATTCAACTTCTGCCCTACTCCCCATTCATGTCAAATTGACACATTTGAGCAAACTTATTCCATTTTGAACCACTGCCTGGCTGTCACTGGCTCTCGTACCTTTAGCTCGGTGATCAAAAGAAATCTTGACAACCAATTCTGGCAATGTTGCTGCGCCGTTATTTTATTTCAGGCATGTTGTCAACTTGCTAACACAATCCTTCTAATTACCATAAGAATAAAGGGAATTTACTATTTAATAATTATTAATGATAAGTTACAATAAAGTAAGTTAACCTAAAAATAAATTTTAATCCAGGCTGGTGTTGTTTGATTTTACTTACCTATTTTATTACTAACCTGAGGAAAAAATGTAGAGAAAAACTCAAAAGTCAGAATTATTAATATAGTTTACCTGAACGCCATAGTGTTTTTGACATCTCTTGCATTGTTTGTACAGCGACCGAATCTAGACCTGGGGCCCTAGCCAAGATGCAAATGCCCCTAACGTTTTTCTTTTCTATCGCTCAAAATGTATGGAATGACATTCTCGTACGTTTTGATAAACCACGGTCGACTGTCATCTCATACATTTTGAGCGATTGAAAAGAAAAACGTTAGGAGCTTTTGCATCTTGGCTATGGCCCAAGTAGCACTGCGTGATTGCGTCAGTTAACGACTTGTGAAATTGTCGACGTAAGGAATTGAAATACATGCCCGCCGTTTTTCTTGGATCAATCGTAAGCACTTAAATCTATGTATAAGCAGTTTGGCCAATGAAAAATTTGGGAAATGATACATTTAACCAAAAATATTTTGGCCAAACGGCAGGCTCCCAATTACAGGATGCTGAAAATGGCCGACATGGGTTCGAGAAAAGAATGGTATGGCTTGTGCCTCTTTGTTTTGCTCGACTTGGCGGGGGCACTACCGAGACCCCAGATATAATAATGCAGGGGTTGTGTGAAAGCGGGACAGCGTCAAAGCGTAGCAGATAATGAAACAAGCTTAAATCTATCGATATAAAATATCGTGGAGATAATATATATAACCTTTATAAAATTGCTAACGATTACTTTCATATTGAATCTTTTCTTTATATTCGTAAACTATAATTTAATATAAGTAGATATGAAGTGGATTAAAACAAGATTTAACAGTGAAAAGTTTTTAGATATTTATAAAAAATCTATTTAAAAATTAACTTGGGCGTCATGCAGTCCAGATCTCAACCCTAAAGAGAACCT
Source organism: Acleris holmiana (assembly GCA_949316455.1). Lineage (NCBI taxonomy): Eukaryota > Metazoa > Arthropoda > Insecta > Lepidoptera > Tortricidae > Acleris > Acleris holmiana. The sequence continues at coordinate 81,659,370 of OX438762.1, forward strand.
CTGGAATGACGTCAAAAAACTCTAGCCAATAATAGTACATTGTGCATCAAGGGAAGTAAAAAGGGGATAGCCCGACGTCGTACGCCATAAGTCATTGTAAAATAAGCTGGCACACTAATTGAGAACATTATTGAAAACTGATGGATTATAAAAGAAAAAGAAAAAGTTATGTTAATATTTGTTAGGGAATGTATATTTTTTTACCACCGCAAGACATATTCTTCTCGTCATAGACTCCATTAGGACTCAGCATCATTCTATAGGTATAGATATCCAACCCTCGAGTGCCGCGTCATGAAGTTGGTTTGTTTTTTAATATTTTTTCATCTCACACACTCGGAAACGGTGTTATAACACACAGGCGTATAGGGCAAGTAGTTTTAACCTATTTTTACGACACGCTAGCCTAGTTGAGAGTAAGTGACCGTGCCTTTGAAGCTAGGGTCCTGGGTTCAAATTCCGGTAAGGTCAGATATTTGAGTGACGAGAACGAGTATTTGTTCCTAAGTCTCGGATGTTTTCTATGTATTTAAGTATATATTTCTCTATATAAGTAAGTTTATCGTTGTCTAGTACCCATAGTACAAGCCTAGAGCTTAGTTTGGGATTGCATAGTTAAATATGTGTAACATTGTCTTGTGTTATTTATTTATTTATTTACCTCCCAATGGAGTTATGGGTTTAGTTTTAAAACATAGAACCCACCATACATCAATTCAGACTAAGGTGTAAATCAGCCAACGTTTATTTCCTACATTTTAAAACTAGGCAGGCTACCAACTAAATTACTATATTTAACACTTGTACGGTACATTTGACTGCATTATACTCGTATTTAGGAGACATTTGCAATTATTTTTAGTAAATGTTATATTGGAAATCGGTACAATCTGGCAGTATGGCCTATAAAGTTTGAAAATTAATGGCAGTTTATAGCATTATCTGTGGACAATATTACTAATTTCTAGCGAGTCGGGTGGTATTAATTGTTTGATTGTTGTTTTCTTCAATAGTCTATTTTTATTGTTTCCTTGCAAATGAGATGAAAAACATTGTGTGTCTCACATTTGTTATTCCCTTACTACCAGTAAGGGAATAACAAACTCGAGTCATTAAAAGCCCCCGGTTACGACGTCGGGCTATCCCCTTCTTACTTCCTTTGATGCACAATGTACTATTATTGGCTAAAGTTTTTTGACGTCATTTTGAAGAATTTGACTACACGAGGGCAAAGTCATTACAGAATCAGAATTACGACAAAATCACTCCTTTACAGATTCCGCAGTGTGTTTGGGGTCGTTGTCTTATTGAAATTTCCAACTGGTTTTGCTACAGCATCTAGCTTCATAGAGTTCTCCAATATATCTCTTTAAACATGCTGGTTCATATGACTGTAATTTTAACTGTAATGGTAGTATTCTATTGGGAGTAAACGCTGTATTTAGTTGTCGGCGTACGTAGATGTGACCGTATGATCCTATTTTGTTTATTTTCGTTTTATCAGACCATAACATGCTTCCACTGAGACAAAGTCCAGTCTTTGTTTTCTTTTGCAAATGAAATCCTTGCGTTTATTTTTGTTGCTCAATAATTGTTTCTAGCAAGCTACTCTACCAAATACTTAAATTCGCTTCGTTCAGTCCTTTTTTATAGTACAAGCTGCCAGTCCAGATTTGTCCCCAAAAAGTTGACGTTTTATCTGAATAGAAGACAGTTTGGAATTTTTTTCGCCATCTTAATAATCAGGGCGTCAGTTTGGGGGGTCGTCTTACGTGGTCGTTGTTTCCGCTGGACCTACTGGCATGTTTTGTTTATCTTTAAATATTTGATCGCGTTAAATACTTTTGTTTTCTAACATTAATGGTGTTCGGCAACCTTTCCATATGATGTTTCTGATGGAGGCATCAGAAGTAGGGTATTTACCGATTTTTAGGGTTCCGTAGTCGAACTAACCATAATCGTCCATCTGTAGCCTAGCTGAGACTCTTAGTACTAGAAAGCTATAATTTGGCATGAATATACAATAGGTTAGCAAATTAATGTATGTAAACAGAATTATTTTGCTAGTACCTAAATACATGATACTTCTTCAACTTCAATTAACATTCATTACTTGTATTGTGCTGATTTATGCGTAGTATTATTTAAAATGTGATTACCCCGTGTGGTTGCCAGGTTACAATAGTGCCACTCCATGTCTACCCGTGGATGTCGTAAGAGGCGACAAAGGGAAAATAGGCTTGTAGTAGGTACTGTTAGGCGATGGGCTTGCAACCTGTCACTAATACACTGGTAAACATCTTAGCCTGATTGTGCAAAATGTGGTTACAGAATTATCAACAAGGTCTTAAGAGTTGTTGGCAATTCTGTAGCTCTGCCTACCCCACTCTGGGAATAAAGGCGTGAGTTTAAGTATGTATGTATGTTTGTCCCTAATTAGTGAACCGTGACTATAAATATAAACGAGTTAAGTTGCGTTGAGACAGCTGAAATGCGTTTATGTTACAGTATATAAATTATCCAAATTCCAAAAAGAATAATAATTTAACTAAAAGAAAAAAAAATTTTTTTTTTCTGGATTTTCGGAGCTGGGTCACATACACTCTTAATAACAAAAGTTGTCACTCCTGTGGTCAATAGTAAACAGCTTGAGTGCATATAAGTTATGTTTTTATATAATAGATCTAAAGCAGTCCTGACGGTGTTTTTGCGGGAATGGGCTTAACCAGAAAATTAGGCCAGAAGGTTAGGTCCGCGGGGAGGCGCGGGCTATTTTTAAAATGGACGCACCAGGAGAGCATAAAGCCGTGAGGTTTCATGAAAACCAAGATTTGAAATTTGTTGCAATTGGGACCCGATGTTTCGCTAACATAATTTACTTTTTATATTTATTTGAAATGATCTAGATCATTTACCTGACATCATTACATTTTTAAATATAACTATTAAATATTAATAATTATTCCAAATGTGAATAAAGGCATGATTAAATCCGCGGCTTTAATTAAATAGTTATAGTATATGAATAGTAAATTACACTGAAAAACTTGCTTCAATTTTCCTATTAATTTTCCGTTGTTATTAAGTTAAAGCTTCGTCGTAACATCGCGTCGGTCATTAAGCAGCGAGAGAATAAGTTGTGAGCGTGTGAACTGAATTTTAATTTTATACTCCGTATCTGCCATAGAGGCCCTAGGTAACCTACCCACACCGTGCTGGACAGAGTGTTTTGAAAAAACTTAACCAAATTATAAGTATCGGTTGGTTACTACACTATATCTATGCACTTAAAGCACTTTAATAAAAAAATCGTTTTTCGTAAAAGGGGCGTTATTATAAATATATAAAAATTATCTTATTATATGTTACACAATAATAATGCTCTTAAGTGCATCGAGCTGTATCAAAAACTTTAATATTTCGAGTTCAATATTATTAAACGCATTAAATTATATCTGATAATACATATGAATTATATATTGATGTATATTAACAGGTTCCAAATACACATAGCCCCAGAGGGGCACGAATTCCTACTTGGGGGATCGCGGCGACTAGCCAGGTAAGAAGATTAAGGATTGTACGTCTTACACAGTTTCATAGACTATATTTACACTATTCTCGACCCAACTATTAAAACGGGTCTAAGGGGTTGCCAGATTTTTTATTTAAAAAGGGGTTCCTAATTCAAAGAGGATGTAAAATACTGATACAGGTACATACATCAACAACTCCAAAAAGACTTGTTGATAATTTGAATAAAAAACCATAACAAACCATTACAATATAAATACCATCCATACCTGCTGAAAAAAAAAACAAATATTTTCATACATGCCCTTTAATGTTATAAAATATCAAGTAAACCCTTTAACACGCAGTTAAAATCATCTCTCTGCTACGATTTCCTATCGCTACCCCGAAATCCTCTTTTGCTGCTGTAATAATAATAAAATGCTGTAATATGATATTTTGTTTCACTCATCAACAGTAAGATACACGTAACATGCACTGCCTTTAAGACTGTAATTGATAATCATTTTTATTTTTGGCAATCATTACCAAATTACCTTACAGACAAACATATTTATAAAAATCGTGAAACCGACACCGAGGCAAGTGATGCAAAGCAAGCTCTAGTATATCTAGTTATATGGAGGAGGGATTCGCAAGCTGAAAGAGAATCTAGTTGCACTGCTCTTTCAAATCAATAATGCAGCTAAGAACATGCTCCGCTTTCCGCGTTATGCGTCCCTAGTAACTTTTGGCGTTTTGTTCGAACCACGTCAATACCATCGCGTTGCGTACCACCCAAACCTGCGCTTAGCACTTGCGTGATAGATTATAACCTAATAAAGTTATATTTAAAACAGTTATTTTCGTTAAAAGTCCTAAAACATTTCAATTTAGAAATATATTCAATAATTAAGTAATTTTGTGAAGTAACAAGTTAATACCATTTTTCTACAGTTCAAAAATATTGTCAACATACAACAAAAGGCGAAGAAAGTGTAAGAAAGTTGTTTAATACATATAAGTTTATATTCTAAGCAGCGATTCTTCGCCTCAGATATACTTGATCATCCTCGAATAATCTTTAACGGCGATGAAACAAGTTTCTTAATTTGCCCGGGAACTAGAAAAGTGAACGCGCCCAAAAAATATAAAAATGTTCATCAAATTGTCATGATGTGAAGACGACAATCACTACACACTGGTGGTGGTTTCAGCAGATGGGATGATTTTACCGCCGTGCGAAGTATTTCCACATGTCAGGCTACCTAAGGATGTTAAATCTAGCATCCCTGGTAACAGGTTCCTTGTAAAATCTGACAGTTGTAGGATGAAGTTAATTTAATTTCCTTAAACTCCTGAAAACCTGTTTCTCTTTGTTGATGGACGCAAAAGTCACATGACAATGCAAATGAGTGGTTAATGTTTTGATAACAATATTTCATTGTACGCTTTTTCATCTGTATACTCTGCCTTACATGTACTGTACAGTGTACCTTTAAAATTGGAATGCAAGAAACCAATACATAGGATATCTTTTGCATCAGAGAATGTTAATAAATATTTATTGAAAAAGTTAGAAAAAGATAATGTAAAATGGCTCCATTAAAATTTTAAATTGTAATAGGCTACTTATATAACTCAAACGACGTACCGTATAATACAAAAGCAATAAATTTTATAAAAATAATTTCGAATTTGGTTATCCTTAGATATTTTTAGTTTTTACTACGAGTAAATATTTATACGGGCAACATGCACACGGGTGCCTGGATTTTCCCTAAGAATATATTTATCACTAGAGTAATAATGGCAGCTTTTCCAAACGGCATTCAATTCTTTGTTTTAGTTATACTGCTGCTGCTATTATAAGCGTTTGTTTTTGTTTGTCATTTGGCAGTAAAACGAAACGAATTTTGCACATGCGCTGTTCAAGCTATCTGGTCCCGGTATAGAAGATTGACGTCACTTCGGACGAAATACTACTAAGAAATTGTTTGCAACAACAGTTTGTTTTTGAACGAACATCAACCACTACTACAAGAAGTCCTTCGTATAACATAAGGTAAGGTTTAATTGAAACTGGGAGTATTAAAAATGCAAATCAACTGAGCTACCGATTGGCTTGTTGCACCAGCCGGCAACTTGATATATCAGTGCAATGCACCACTAAATATGGCACAGCGGAACTTCAGCATCTAGACATAATATGAATGATGATGATGTGTTAATGGATGAAGACGTGTCCAGGCATAAATTTATTCAGAGAACTAATTAAGGTCGTCATCGGTGGAGATCATAAATTAGCTCCAGTACGAACGTGAAGCTACTTGTGTAATTATTTCAGCAGCGAATTAAAAACTTCTAAAGAAATCCCACATTGGTAGATTTGTCTTATGACCAGGGCTCGGATTTTTCATCGCACGATAAGATGAAAGAAAATTATGGAGTCGATGTTAAAATTATAACTTTACTCATATTCAAACTCATACTCTTTATCTCTTTGTCCCTTTTTTCATATTTATCATGCTGTAACTATTTCTACTTAATCACGTACCTAGTTTTACAGAATATATTGTTGCGAAAGACCTTTCTGAAACTGGCCGCTTTATCAATATTTATTTATTTACCTTGTCGAGATTTTGGAGAACTAATTCCTGTAGCTACATGCTCTATGAATATCGCAAACTAGGAGCTTAGTTAACTTACTATTTATTTTTATTATTTGGTTAATAATGTAATAAACATGGCTTCGCATTGAACACTTTTATTTATAATGTAACCTTTTGGTATTGTTTAAATGAATGAGTATGAGTATGAATATGACTAAAGTTTTAATTATAATTTCGACTCCATAACTTTGCGTCATCTTACCGTGCGATGAAAAATCCGAGCCCTTCTTATGACGAAACAGTAGATGCTTATAAACATTGTCTATGACAATAATTATCTTGTCTTAGTGGTCAAAACATTTATATGTTGTGATTATCCAGCTTTTTACACGTCTCCTCGCATCAGAATTTAGGGTTTATTCAAAGGAATGGTTGTTTATCCTGTTCTGGACCACTTACCTCAGGTTTATGGTCTGTGCGCGCTGAGTGTGCACTAAACCCGTACATAATTACTGAAACTCTGTTAGATTAGCATTATGAGTTATTTTTTCTATTTCCAGATCTGATGACAAAACGTAAAAGCTCTAAAACGGAAAAAATAAGCAAGATGGTAACGGAAAATAAAAAAAAGTGTAAACTGAATAAAGTACCAAGAAAGCGTGTGAATAGAAGCGTCTATTCATGTGTGGAGGGGGGTGATTTAACCGAAGGTGTGTGGTTATATGTTAAGCTTAGCTAGTAAAATCATGTTTTGCTTTGAAATAAGGCTCAGAGTCTTTACAAAACAAGAAGACGATTGCAACTTTGTATCCATGGAATAAATTAACCTTTTCTCCCCCTTCTCGCTTGATTTTCCAATGAAGATTAGCTTCAAATTTAGTACCTAGATTTAGCAAATTAGGACGTACATTATCTGTCAGTCATTTCGCTTTGCTCCGGGTTAAAGTATTATACATATAAACCTTCTTGAGTCACTCTACTCGTAACTATTTAATAAAACCGTATCAAAATCCTTTGCGTAGTTTAAAAGATCTAAGCATATATATAGGGACAGGCAAACAGAAGCGACTTTGTTTTATACTATGTTCTGATAATAATCTTTCTTGTATGTTATTTCCATGGCATTTGAAAGTGTAACAGTCGCCTAGCCCCTATGGAAAGATACTTTTACGCGGCTTAAAAGATTACTTTTACTCACTGCAAAGCAACGACTTGACTGTAGCTTCAATTTTTTGACGGTAACCGGTTCAGTGTTGTGACGGTTTGACGTCTAATTCACATCATTTATTGCTCACTCATTTTGTTCTTTGAGTGTTTTTCAAAAATCAGCTATAATGTAATGCCAACTAGAACAAACATGTGCTATTAGAATAGACATTATCAAGCTTGTTTGGAGCGTCATCTGGGGGTGAGTAGTGTTTATAGTAAAACATTTTTAGTAGGTCCAAATCTCTTGAGTAGCAACACTGTGATCTGTTATCGAACTACTCTAACAGTGCCATCTGTTGTCTTTTAAGGAACTAGTGATTAAAGATAAAATAGTAAGTGTGTTCTAATACACTATAATATATCAATTGAATATTGTCAAAATCTTACATAAACGAATGTTGTTATTGTTACTAGAAAAATGACATACATTTTAAACTAATTTAAAGCTTATAAATATAGATAGCTCCTTAGTATTTGATGAGCTTTTACGTACTTACGATTCATTGTTGAATTTCATTCAATTTAAGATTTATCTGATTATTCATTCTAAGGGCGTTCCACTTATCTCTAGTGTTATTATAAATTGGTGCATTACGAAAACTCAAAACACCAAACTTTAATATATTCTAGAGTATAGACTTATGCACTAAGGACGTTCCGCTATCCACTGCTAGGGATTCCATTGGAAATAATATTAAGCCTAGTTAAGTGTAAATGCTAAATTTGTGATAAATTTTGGTATTCAATGAAATGTAAATTATTTAATATAAAAGGAATAAATATGAAACAACTTGATTTTAGTATAAATTAATATAGATCGGTTATTTGTAGAAGTTCAGAAAAGTGAGGCTTATAAGAGGTATTCGTTAAGAAAGAACATAATTCGAGATTTATCGATATGGAGAGGGACTTGAGCTGTTGGCAACACAGGGAGTGAGGAGAGAGTTCTGGGGTGTCACGCGCGTGGCTGCGAGGTAGGGGATTCTAGGAGTGAAGAAAGGTGTGGATAGAGACCTGACTTGAGAGGATTGGTGAGGCAAGGCTCAAGTGGAGGCTGTGGGACAGGGATCATTCAGGGAGTTGAAGTTCTGGAGTTTGGTAGTGAAGCGTCGTGGAAATTGGAAGCGTCAGGTACCTTAGGGACAGTTAGGTATAATGACAGTTCAGGAACGTTCTCAATAGGTAGGAAATTATATTACTTTGGATTATAGGCAAATTCATTACCACGATATTCTTACCATATTAAATATATTTATGAAGTGTGTGTGTAGGAATAGGAATTAGACAGTAATGGCGGCTGAGCTTACCTAATAATAGGGAATTCTATTCATGAAAATGCTGACTAGGTAATTTAGTTCCGTTCATAATTCACTAAATTTATAATTTTGTTGTTTGAAAACCTTATTTATCACACATATCTACTACCACATATCTACATTAACTTTACACATATTTACACATAGTTACTAAATACCTACCTTCAACACACTTCAACTTTTTATTTATTGAACATCAAAGTGGTTTGGTTCAGGAATGTGTATATTGTGAATCAAGGAAATTCCTCAGAGAAACTGAACAAGATCCTCTATTGAAGGTCCTTATCTAATGTATGTCATTTCTAATGCCAGGCATTGGTTGATAATCATCTGTGTTATGGTAGGGATACTAAATTTCTTTAAAGAACTGAACGGAGTCACTGCCAATCTCAAGCCTACTTGTTAAGTTTATGACTGAATAAAGTGGATTTGTGGTTGAAGAGTATTGCAGAAGGGTCTAACCTTTCATAATGCATTTTTTTATAGTTTAGTTGATGCATGTGCCCTTCAGATTATTATTCTGTTTGTGAATAACTAACAAGATGGTATCAGAATGGCATTATTGCTAAATTAGATTATTCCAGGCGGAGGCTTCATGTAAGTCCTTTGCATCTTTATTGAAATTCTTACTAATATCAGTTATGTCCTAAATGGCTGATATTGGTTCTATGCTCTGTAGGGTTTATATGAATCTTTCCTTAACTATCATACTATACTATACTGAGGGTAGTCTAATTCTGAGTCACTGCTAAAGTATCGCTATCTTTATTTCCAGGTTATGATTAGTTACCGCCTATAGTACTATTGTCTGACCAAGTATATAATTTTAAAAGTCTAAACTGATATCTCTCTGTGCCACCTATGTTGGGTCTTCTAATTTATGCTTGTGTGTATGTATTCATGTCTTTTAGGGAACTATCTATCATTTGTATGGGGTTTATATTGTTGCAGCGAATAGCCAGATTCAGCGGTTACCGCTTTGAACATGATCTGAGTGAATGTGACCCGTGTAAACCCTTACACTTTAGCTTAGTAATCTCTTTTCTCTCTCTCTTTTTATTCTACACTCCAGGAATTACTAAAAACAAGACTAATATACATGCTCACTAGTACAATATCTGGTGATTCCTAACTGCGGACTGTATAAAGAGTTATTCGGATGACTGTAGTATCTGGGAAAGTAATGCGGTAGTGGGCAGCTGACCAATCCCTTCTCCTCATCCCAGGAGAAGACAACTATGTGGACGGTCCTAATAGGACTCATGCGGGGATAATGGGGCATGCGTTCCCCTAGAACATTGTTCTAAGGTATCCTCGAGACTTGGATGATGGTACCATAACATACCTACTTAGTTGCTTATATTATTTCATCATTCCTTAATTCTATATTGTGGGGGCATTCAGCAGCCTCAATATCCTAATCAATAATCACATCATTGTTCACTTGAATTAGTCATTCTATTGGTTTTATGGGGTTGACCAATGAGGTCTCTTGAGAGATAGGTCACCTAAAAACAAATTATTTGTTTTACATGTTGCCATTCCTATTACATTCAACAGTTCCTAGTTCAAATTCTCTTACATAACTACATTTAACTAATAATATTTATAACATTTGTATTTCAGGGACTGTACATTACATAAGACTTGATATATCATTCAAACTATTATTTTAGGTTAGGACTATTATCTTAGGTTTAATATATTTAATATGCCTCTGAGATTCCAGATCGGCATCACATACCTTTAAAAGACTTTAGGTTACTACATATAACTCCCACAATGTAGTAGGTTGTATTACTAAACGATCATACTATTTGGCCAAATCAATATCTCAATAATTGGGTTGTATGTTTGTACTACAACAGTCCATACGTATTAGATAAATTTTACTTATCTTGTAAAAATCTTCCTTATGTTTATAATATATACAGTCATATTATGGGGTGGGTGATACAGTGTCTTGTCTATTTATTTTCGTATTTATTAAAAAAAAAAAAACAATGGGTTGTATGCTATTTTATAGACTACAAATTAATATTTGTACTTAAGAGTATTGTAAAGTGATGCTTAAATGGCGTAGTGGTAAAAAATAATCCAAACTAATTTTGCTCCGGGCGATAACGTTTCTCACTCGCTAAATCTAATCCGATTTCCACGATTTTTAACTGTTTTGTAGATATAATAGAAAACTAGGTCTGTACGTTTCCGCTTTTCCTTTTCTTTTAATTGTTTTTAATATAAAAAACATTGGAAAGGAAAACGCACGGACATAGTTTTTCATAATATCTACAGTAACATATTCAAAAATCGTAAAAATAGGACAACGTTTAAGGGGACAAAAACGTTATCGCAATTTGTATGGGTTTGTTTGCTTCACCCGTGCCTTTTTTTGCTAACGTTTGTTTTTGCATTTTCCAGAACATCTGGAATCAGCACCTGCTTCATTTGCTGAGCGCGCAGATGATTTGCACATTACGATGGAATTTTCATGGAAAATACTCCTACCGTACCTGAGGCGGGGGACTGAAAACAACATACCAGAGCAGGAACCGAACGCCCAAAGCCACTGCCCTACTAGCCCGGTACCAGGAGCCGGCATGGCCACCAATAGTGATCCTTAGTAGATCAATATCGATCCTAGAAGAGATACGCCATTTTATTATAGAAACGATTCGAGCTCTTTACGAATTTACTCCGTTACCTTTTGATCTATCTACTAGACTCAATATCAGGTTTTTTAACTTCACAGGATCAGCACAGATGAGTTTAAATCGCACTCCCATGAACTTAGACTTAACTTTCCCTAAACAGGTAGAGGGTGACTTCATGGATATATAATTTCAAATTTAAACCTTATGCAACGCTCTTTGATCCACTCCCTGACGATAAGAGATCTGATATCCCGCACTGAACCGGTTAGAAACTCTGCACATTTTAACGAGCGCAGGAATCCTCCAATCCTCCAAAGCAAAAAGGTGCGATAAAATAAAAGGAAGCATACAGATAGCTGATATGCAGTCTTATTGGGATTCCGTGTGCCAAAAAGAGACAGTTATTCAACCTAAAATATTATGGTCGTACACTTTTAGCAAGAACTGTAACTCAATACTCATTCCCTTTTTAACTTATTGACAATCGTATTTAAATTTTTGAGACAGGTATACTCGTACATTTGATGCTTTTGTTTTAAGGCTCCTTCTATGCTTATAGTTCTTGCTCTATGCTCTTGATTCATTTGAGTCTTGGCTCCCGCAAAATCACATCCATGGCTGGATATTATCAGCTATGGAAACGGTATGTTTATATTTGTAATAATTTTTGAGAGATATTGGAGTATCTAATTTAAAAATTTATAGTTGGGATGTATTTTTACTAAACAATAACTACTTTGATATTTCGGAATTACTATAAGGAAGTATTTACTACCCATATTTTCAAACTTAGTTGTACAATTAATAAAATTATTAATTTTACCTACGTAGAGTTGTGCCGCAATCAGTATCTTTACCTATATGAATATAATTTTCACCTCAACACCTCAAAAAGGGTGGTTTTGCTGTTTCAAGACAGTGAGCAAAATTGAATTTTACTGCGAGCGTGACACAAGGTGGTCGAGGTGCGGCGCGCGTGCGGTTGGGGATGTCGTTTAATTTTTACATGTTATTTGTTTTTGCCTTAAGATGGGTACAAATTAGAGCAGCCTTGAGTTAAGGCACGCACGGCTAACTTATTTCGATCAAATTCGTACGCGCTCACGCGCTATGCGCGAGCAGCGAGCGGCGCGCGACTAGCCACCGAGAGTCGGTTTCTTGACCGTGCTCAAAGGCGCCTCAGTGTGCTTGCCTCGCGTAATTTAGATGTGTATTCGAGCGTGCCGCGGGCAAAACGACCAGTTCTAACTTGTCTGTGTGCGAGGCGTGTACTAATTTGATAAAGTTGCTGAGCCGTTCCACCACCGCGCACCGAAGCGATTTTTTCTTCTTTTTGTTAATAGTTCGGGGAATATGATAAACACAGCCGCGGCTGTCATCGTATCCGACGCCATCTTAAAAAGTCGGCTCGTGGCGAGCACGCTGCCTCACCCGCGTATGTTTATGTGCAGCAGTTCACCGCCCCGGGCAAGTATGCCTCAGGCCGAGCCGCTCAGATTCGTACCCAGCTTTAAGGTTATATTTTCCCATTTGCTAGGTGAAAAATTGTACGTGCAACACGAGACCAAAGTTATTTGTATCTAATGTCTTTGAATCCCTCGCTGGACTCAAGATTCTAAACCAGAATCACTCGTTACGCTCGTGGTTCAGTTCAAGAATCCTTCGCTTGCTCGGGATTCAAAATCAACACTCGCAGCAAAAACCAACTTTGTTCTCTTGTTGCACAAATAACTATCTTAGTTTACATTGTAAAACGTATAAATAGTTACATTTACATTATATTGTACGATAGTTCATAAGTTTAGTTTGTATAGAAGTAAAGTTTAAATGTATGAAAAAAACTGTTTATATTTCCTCTCTTTTTTTTACATTATAATAAAATGCCATCAGGTAAGTTTGTATTTTTTGCGTTTTATCTTACTAGTCTCACCGACACGATGCGATTCTACACGGTAATAATGATATCGTATTTGACGTGTTTCCGTATTGTTAACGTTGTGATAAGATAACTCTCATGTCATTTACAATAATGGCGACTGTGAAATAAACGATTCTAAAACACTTCAAACGCGAAATCGTTATAACGCAGTAGAATAGAGGCCCAGTTCATACCTCACTTTATATACCTGACGTACTTGATAGGATCTTAAAGCTATGCATTACTTATTACATAATCTGACTATTGTATGTTGCATTCGTAACCTTGCCAGTCCATAGACTCTAAAAAAAAAGTTCAAGACTGCAAACAGGAGCAATTTACTTATAGTAAGAATGTGAATAACAATAGTGATAATTATGACATTTCGGATGGATGTTTGTAACTTAATTAATCAAGAATGGCTGAACGAATCTAGACGAAATTTGACACAATAATAGACTATAGTCTGGAATGAAACAAACAAAATCTTCTAATATCTTTTGATGACATACTTCTGTCCGATAAGCCTTACGCTGTACTTCCATCGGCTTTGCGACCAACAAACGAGTAAGGTAAGGTGGTGCTTAAACCACCCTTAAGCAACTAGTCAACCTTTTGCTATATATGAACAATGAGCATTGAGGCAACTAAGTTTATTTATGGTGCTCACATCTGAAAAACCATTTACCATCAGTTGGCTCGTGTGCCTTCTTATTGCCACAAAAAAAAGCTTCCGGTCTAATAGGCATCAGGTTTATGAAATATTTATTAAAAAAATCAGCTCATGGAAAAAACGGATTCAAAATTGACTTGCAAGATTTGAACAAAGCTACTTAATTAGATACTATCATAGCAAATAAGGTGCTAAAGTACACGTTTCACCGGTTATCGAAGTAAAAATTAATTTATTAAAACACAGTTTCACCACGAGACACTAACGCCATCTGTTAGCTAGTACAAAAATACAAAGCGGTCCAAGCTATCAGCTAGTCTACGCAATGATAAGCTAGACACGAGAGGGCGGCTCTGCTCTGCTAACAAGAGTAACTTTGACGTAACTCCTCCTGTTGGTTCATGATTTCCTAGTACGTTTCATTGCTTACGATGGTTTCTACCAAACAAAAATTATAACAACATTTTAAAATTATTAAAGCTGCAATGGATTCCTCTTTAATTATCCGATGTTTTTGTTTGAAAATAACTTAATTTTAAAGAACTTTTCATTCATAAATCATTGGAAAAGTCTTCAAATAGTTTGTCATTATTTTTCAAGCACGGCTAAGCGATAATTTCGTACCTTATTTTTAGTTATATAGGGATCGAAATGATGTAAAAACAAAAGTAGAAAGAGTAATAGTACATTTCGATGCTAGTGCGGAAAGTATGTCATTACTTCACGAGTACCGAGATATCTTGCCACGAGCCGCAGGCGAGTGGCAAGACTCGGTACGAGTGAAGTAATGACATACCGCACGTGAATCGAACGACGTTTTTTAATACAGTTGCGAAAAAATGAGAAAAACAACAAGTAAGGAATTTGAAACTTAATACAGTTGCGAAAAAATAAGAAAAACAACAAGTTAGGAATTCAAAACTTTTATATTACTAATTCTGTAACATTACTGTAATACAGTTGAAGAATAATGAAGTAGTATAAAAATCAATTTATTTAATACAGTTCTATCATATTTATTATTTATTTACATAATAATTAATGGCACAATTTGTACAATTATTGAGTGTGATATTGAAAGTTTTCGCTGGTAAATTAAGTGTTTGGCTGAGTGAATTATTAATTTCACAAGATTGTGTCTCTGGGTCCTTATGGTCCTTATTGAGCTGCGATAAATGTTGTTTGCCCTGTTGTGGTTCGAAATTTACAAGTGGTTTTGACTGTTTAGAGGTGCCTGGCTGGGGTTCATAATTGCAATTCAATTTACAGGCATCTGGTTGAAAGTAATAATTTACCTCCGGTTCAGAGGAGGGTTGAGGTTCAAACACGTACTGTTTAGAGGGGCCTGGTTGGGGTTCAAAACTGTCAGGGTTGTCCGGTTGAAATGTGGATACTTGCTTTGTTGGAAACTCTGCTGGGTTCGGCTTTATATTAATTGATGATGATATTTTTTGTCCAATTTTTAATTTGTTTTGTACTGAATTTTCAATGTATCCCTCTGCAACATTATTTGAACGCCAGCCACCATGTCTCTTCAGAGTTGTTATATCACCACCAGAGTCAGCGAGTAAGGTGGCTGACGTCCTTCTAAATGCATGTCCTGTATACTGATCAGCATCGGGCAAATTCAAAAACTTGGCAATTTCCTTGGGCATATTACCAAATTTATTAAGGCCTATGGACTGTGCTGTGCATTTACCTTTCTGGTAATTTTGGAAAAATCTGTTACTTTTGCCCTTTGATGATCGTTGACATTGATATTTTTTGACAATTTCGGCAAATGGGCCATCAACGGTAAAAGATCTTGGTATTTTGTTTTTGGTGTTAGGTATTTGTATTAGTAGTATATTTCCGTGACTTTCAATATCTTTCAGTGTGATGTTCGCCAGTTCCTCACGCCTGCAGGCTCCACAAACCCCAAATATGAGGGCAACCTACGAACAAAATCACGCTTTACTTATAAAATCAAATGAATTACTTACTTTATGATGAACTAAAATCATAAATTTGAGTAAAATCATACCTTTGTAGCAAGATATAGATGATCTGGAGCATCATTAATGAACTTTTCCACGTTTTCTGCCGTTAATGCTTTTGATTTTTTACTTTGAAAACCTGTAGATTGTCTCTTTAAAAATGCAGTTAATTTATTGTAAGTTTTGATATCAATATCATTCTTTATCTTTATCATAGTTTTCAGCATCGAGTACTTAGACCACAAGGTAGAAGCTTGGTATTTTTTCGACAGTTCTAGAAAATAGGCTATAACAACGTTTTCTGAGAACGAGTTTGCCTTATGTTCCGTTTTCCAGTTCACAAACTGTTCATAAACAGCAATATACTTATTTTTCGATTTTTCTGGCAAAGCACTCTCATTTGCAATTGCAGCCTTCTCACAAATGTCTGGCGGTGTTAAAGAAAACTCTGATTCACTCATTTTATATTCAACTTTTTGAAAACTTAAGTTTGGTAAACAATTAACTAACAGTCTTTGAAAGTTTGATCTCCTGCTCCCAGTGAAAATTTTTGACATTGAAGAGGTGTTTTTTTAACTTTTATTTGACTAAAATGGATTTGGTTATTATTATTGAACCCACACAGTTTATTTTTCAAATGCATTTTCTATAAGACATAAACAATTGTAAATATAAAACATTTTACTATTATTAGCTAAGTATTTGTGTATGTATATTTAAAAAACAATATTGAATGTTGCCGTTGGAAACTTAAAATAATCTTGCAGTAAGAAAAAACGCCTCTTCTTTGACAGGCGTTTCGGCAGCTATTCCGTTCCATTCAGACAACTTATTAAGAACGGGTTTTCAATATTTAATATTAAAAAATAAACGTGTTATAACGATGAATAGGTAATTAATAAAACATGAAATATGTATATTTTTCGTATTCTTACATTAACAGTAGGTTTTTATGTTGATTACAACGTTAAAAGGAAACTAATATTAACACTTATCAATAACTAGTCATGAATTGGAACAAGTATAAATTTAAAAAAATTGGAAAAGTAAAACGAACTAGTTCGCGAAAACGAACTTTCCGCACGATATATAGCTATAAAAAGTACAACTTTTTGAGCAACTGTATTAAAAAATTATTTTCAATATAAGATAAGTTTTTTTAACTATTGTTTGTAAGTAAATAATAAAATTATAACAAGTGCTACTAACGCAAACCTACATCATTCTACGCTCTTCGGAGCTGCTACAAATCAGTTTTACGAGTATATACAACCTAACCAACTAATTCGTTAATTTGAGCTTTGACTGGACTGCCCAAGAGGCTAATGTTGTTAAAGTGCATATGTTCAAATTATTGTTTCAATGTGACCTGTTTTTGACAGATTATGAAATGAGATGAGTCGTTAAATTGTTATTTGTCCAAGTGATGTCATATAAGCAATCTACTATATCTATAGACATCTTTTAATATATTAATAAATAGCTTGAGCCGGAAGCACTTAATATTACTACCGAACTACTCGTATGTATTGTAAAAAACATAAAGTATTAAAATAAATATACAAAGGCTTATAAAAAGTGAAATGTGTCTGATTGTTAGTTTTGTCGTTTCTTCTCTTTTGATGACCATGTCCGGCATGGTCGTAGGCCAGGGACTAAGAATCTGTTTTCATAGTTAAACATAATGGTCTGACATTCTACACAATATTGCGTTTGACCTGTTTTAGTGTCGTTTTAAGCTCGGCCGCCATTAATTTTAAGTACATAACAGTTATCAAAACGTTGACAATACGGAAACACGTTAGCCGCAATATCGTTTTAACGTATAAGAATAGAGGCCCAGGGTCCCTAGCCAAGATGCAAACGCTCCTAACGTTTTTCTTTTCTATCGCTCAAAATGTATTGGATGACAGTCGACCACGTGGTTTATCGAAACGCACGAGAATGTCATCCCATACATTTTGAGCGATAGAAAAGGAAAACATTAGGAGCGTTTGCATCTTGGCTAGGGCCCCAGATCGTCAACGATCCTAAACAATTGTTAAATCTGAACCAGTCAAATTCTATTCGATTTTCGAATTTCACTACTAGTATAGGGCTGAGATTTTACACCATGATGACATGAAAACTTTATTGCTTTTGACTGATCATTATTATGTTTAATGTTTTGAGACCTCGTAGTGAAAGCCGAGTTAAAAACATTATGATAATAATATAAAATTATGTCCAAGGTTATATCCAGTCAAATAGAGCTCCAGGGCTTCAATTCTATTTCAATTATATGGTAAAACGGAGTTTCCTCCATCTGGCATAACTTTTTTTGCATATTCGTCAAAACCAAATTTTCCACTCTTTTTAAATATAATACTGACTCAATTTTCGCAAAGAAATCCTGTAAAAATAAATACCCCAGGAAAGTGACGATTTCTTTGTATGGAGACTCAACAATATATCTATATAGTAGTTTTAGTATGTCAAAAAATAGTTTGGCCTTTTCATATCCGTATTGTGTATTAATCAACCAAAATTTATAGCCGCGACAGTAAAAAAACATGAAAACTAACCTGTTTTATTTTTTCAAAAATAGAATTAAACTGCTATAAGTATTATTCACTTTAGAAATATCAACATTTACTCAGTTTTTTTCATGTACATAAATAGAATCCAATTTTTTTTTGTTCTCGAGTCATTGAATTAAATCATATCGGTTCAGTTTTGGTGCGCTAATGTTTTATGTACTGTTCTTGTCATATGTTGGACTGAATCCATTAGAGACGAACAGGATCATGAAAATAATTTCAACTGTGACAATAATTAGCCCATTTGTTGTTTATTATTTTTATGTTAATTATTTTCTTTTTGGATTTAATTTCGGTCATTGTTGATGTCAAACTACATACATAATTACCATAAAATTAGTTATAGATTTTTTTCTGGAAAAAATCCAGCTCTTGTTAGAGGTACAATATATTGGTGGATTCAAAAATAAAGTAAGTCAAATTAACGCTTTATGACGATTTAGTGATGGTAAGTGGCAGGGGCTAAAAGTGCACATGTCGAATCCGGTTAACCGCTCAAAAACCTGAAATATTACGATACCGGTATACTAGGAGCTCATGAAACAGAAGATGCCGCTTGATATGACGTGGTGAGGCGTGCAGACACGCCCCTAGCCTAGTTTACTCGCTTGTTAGTAGTAGTAGTCGTAGTCACAGTGCGCTCTAAAGTCTTGCGCGCGCAGTCCGCGTGTTATGCCCACAGACAAAGGACGTATTTCATTTTTTTGCCAGCTGACCGCGAGTTACTGGCGTTCGTTCACGAATGACAATGACTTTATTTGACGTTTTTAGGGTTCCAGAGCCGAATGGCAAAAAAAGAACCCTTATAATTTCGTCATGTCCGTCTGTCCGTCTGTATGTCACAGCCATTTTACTCAGAGCCTATTAGCACTATACAAATGAAATTTGGAGGACAGATGTATTCTATGAACCGCTATACAATGATGTAGTAAAATTGAAAAGAAAAATATATTTTGGGGTGGCACTCCATACATGTAACTAGGGGACGAAATATTTTTTTTGTGTTACATCAGCGTGTGGGTATTTTTAGATAGGGCTTCCAAAATGATACAGAGGTTTTTAAGTGACTTTTTACGTAAGTGAACAATTGGCGAGATATACGCTTCTAAAGTAGTAAATTTCTGTCCGGTGAGTAGCTTTTGAACTGTTCAATAGAACAAGAATTACAGTAGTAGAACATACGAAATACTTCCAACCAAAATTGTTTTGAACACGCTACGCTGTGTAGTTTTCGACATTTTATAAAAAAAAAAAAAGAATTTCAACCATGAACGTTCATTCCAGCTACGGAACCCTTCACTGTGCGTGGTCCGACATGCACTTGGCCGGTTTTTTTATTTATTTGTTAGTTTGTTTAATCCCAATATTTAAAGTCAATTAGTAGGTGAATGGGATAATTCAGACAGCTATTGAAGACTGCCGATGAAATATACAAAAAATGAGCTTAAAAAAATATCTAACAAGCTTTAATGCTTCTAGCTATAAAGCTGAATCAGATATATTATTTTGAGCGCAATGTAGGATCTTTTATTAAATAGGTTTAATAGCACGGACACGTCACTTTGAATGTATTATTAATTATTCATAGATACATAGACGCACACATACATATTAAACGTTCGTATAAACAACACCCCTCTTTTTGCGTTGGGGGTGTAAAATAAACAAGTGCAAGATTTTAGAAGCATACGAGTTAAACGGGATTCGTATTCTAACAGTTCTGAGCCAATGTTACCAGGAGTGCATAAGCAACTAAGAGACGCATGGATCGCTGCAATAAGTTGAAGCTCTTGCTAGTGTGCGTCAGAGAACGACGGTGTACTCATGCTTCACACAGCTGAATAAAACCTCATTTACACCGTGACGTAACGATATTGTGATTAATAAATTTTAGTTAGGGTGTGAAAATTGGTGAGCATCCCAATACCCTCAAGTTTTACATCGTTCAAATAACTTTATTTTTCGCATACATTATATACTAAAACCTTATTTAATACATTATATCATGTACACAACATATAAATAAGAAATTAAATATATTATTATTTCGTTGCATGCACTTTTTCCGTAACACCGTAATACCGGTGAAATTATTAGCATAGAGGCATTCCATTTTTAATTTTGCAGTCTGGAGCATTTAAAATGTTTATAGGTCTCAAAATATATTTACCTACAGATGGCTTGAGAGCTAGTGTGCCATTTTGTTGCTATAAAAAATCTATTTTATAATTTATTTAACTAGTTTAATATTTATAACAAATAACCGTTTAGCGTAGTAGTGCAACATCCGTAGCATGTTTCGTAGCCATTTCAAAGAACTGCTACGCCGTAGAGTCAGCCAGTCATAATTTATGAATTACTTTATTTAAGGGTCGATTTTTACGGATAATTTAACGGATAAATTTATTTCTTTGTATTTTTCTCTCAAAAGAAATCTCATCCCTAAAAGAAAAGGGACTGAAAAAAATTGGCAGATAGTGTCATCTGCAACCTATTTCACCATCCTGATAATGACAGGTGACAATAATTGACATTTCAGTGTACATGGCGCTGCTTATATAAAACGTAGTGATGTATCAGCGTGTTAACTTTACAATGTACTTGGAATTGTAACCTGTTACGTATCATTGTCACGATGATAAACAGGGAGCTGGATATTGAAAAATCTGAAATAATCCTAACATTTTTTTAACGTCTTTATTTAAATCCTGATTGCATAATAATAAAAACGTTTGCCGCAACTATATTTTTCATTTAGGGCTTATTACACAAATTATCTTAACCATTTTGCAAGACAGTCATTTTTTTGCACGTTAAAACATCTAAAACTAAAGCAGCACTAACGAGTAACGTCGGTTTATATCGATTTGTCGTTTTCAATGTCAGTGGGACAGCAGCGGACGTTGCCCTCAAGGTAGGCGAGGGTTGCGGGACGTTCCGACCCCCTGTCGTTATAGCCTGTTAATATACTGGGTGTTGCTTGTAATCGGAGCAATAAATTTAAGGATCCTTTACACAAACGTATCAACATTTATTGTACAACTTTTGAAAATAACTTACTGTTAACTAAATATTAATGAATTTAGATTTTCTAAGCAAGTAATGAATTGCAAAAACTACGAAATTTGTAGGCTGACAGGTAGATCTCTACTAGATTATTGGATGGAGTTCATTGAAAATGCTATGTAGTTTGTTCGAAAAAATCAGAAATAAAAAATTACATATATTTTTAAAGTTGTAGAACAGATGTTGCTACGTTTAAAGAGTAGAAACGTGCCCTCAATTCATTGTTCCTATTACAGGCGACACCCGGTATGTACATTTACATCGGTAATAAATTAATTACGACTACATGGTTTTAACCCCTTTAAAAAAATAAAATATTTATGCAAAAGCAGTTTAAAAAGGATAAGGTAAGTAACAGTCAGGCGTAAGGAACAGATTTCACTATGCATTTTTTTCCAGTATTTTAAAAGTTCTAGTGCTAATAAATAAACTTATACAACTTTCTACATGTCTATTTTAACAAAAGATTAATTTTTCACGCAATTCAAGTGGAATGTAAAGTGAAACTCGAGTCTAAAAAGCCATCATAATACTCGAATTTCATCGACCTCGCTTTGCTCGGGTGGATAAGTATCTCGTGTCATAATAACTTACTTTAGTTCTTTGTTAAACAATCTACCACTACTTCATTATCGACTACGATACCAAGTACCAAGTACAGTCAGGAGCAATGAAAACGGGTCACTTTTCATCGAAATTCTGTACTAAATGACCCGTTTTCATTACCTTTGAATATAGTCGGTTTTGTTGTATACTGTCAAAATGTTTTAATTTAAATTATCAGGGCCTCTATTTTACTGCGTTAAAACAATATTGCGTTTTTCGTGTTTTGGTATCGTTTTTAACTCGGTCGCCTTTACTGTCAAGCATGTTGCACGTTATCAGAACGTTGACGATACGGAAATACTTAACAGTAATGGTGGCCGAGTTATAAACAAGACTATAACATGTCTGTGTAATGCTATATGGTTTTACCGATTAGAATAGTGCCCCAGTTCTAGCTTCAAGCATTCGAGTTTAACGAGACTCGGATTTCTGCAAGTCAGAGGCAATTTTACCAGGAGTGCATAATTAACGAGGAGAGGCTGTTTGAATCGCTTAAACACACAAGTAAGACATTGAGCTCCAAGTAGTGTGCGTCAGCTATCGATGCTACATTCACACTTCACACAACTTCATATAACCTCCTTGCCTCGTGACGTAACGAGAATGCAAGGAACTGACTCGATTCCTGAAGATTACGCGTCTTTCATCATTTTCTTTTGCGTTTATTTACTGAAATATCTTAAGAGTAATTAAAAAATGAAAATTGATTAATCTACATAATATTTAGTGGTGGTAGGACCCTGTGCAGAGTCCATCCGGATCGCTACCACCATCTTATCCATTAACCAACCGCCAAGCGACAGTGTTCGCATTGTTCTGTTCCGGTGTAGGGATAAGACAACCAGTGAAATTACTAGCATAGAGGCATCCCATCTTAGTCCTCAGAGAGACTTCAAATGACTATGGGTCTCAGAATCCACTTACTTTCAGGTGGCCAGAGTGCTCCTGGGCCTTCCCCTTAACATAAAAAAAAAATGTTTTGATTTCAGTGTCTTAATTACTACAACTAATAAAAAAAAAATTGGTCTTATGTATACCATTATATAGCACATAATCGTCCAAATTTTAGCCCAATACTACTTACCCATTGTAGAGGCAAAGGGCGTTACTGTCAGATGGACAGAAAAAGAAGAACAAGCAAGTACCAAGTCATCTTATAAGGGCTCCGTTTATCCGTATTCGACACTATTAAAAGTTCTTAAGTTTTACTTTGGTTTGTTTGTTTTTACTTTAAAAGAAAGTGTTCAAAACGGCCTTACTTTGTGGCGTACGTTTTCGAAGAAGCTGCTACAAATGCCGTAATACACAAGTGGCACTTGAGACGATAGCATGTCAAAGACAATATGATTTCGCCTTGTAAAATAGAGCCCCAGTTAGTTCTTAGCATACGAGTTAAACGGGATTTGGATTCCGGCAAGTTGGAGGCATTGTAACCAGGAGTGCATACTCGACTAGGAGAGGCGGTTTGGATTGCTAAAACACACAAGTAAGAGATTGAGCTTCCACTAGTGTGCGTCAGCTATTGATGCCGCAGGCGTGGAACGCTGAAACACACTAGTATCAGCAACCTATACTGCACTCATACTGCACACAGCTTGATATGACCTTATTACCTCGTAACTGAATAGAAATCCGCTGAATTTGAAAAAACCGATCAACAACTTACAATAGCTCCTTACTTATAGCGGAATAACCATGACGTAGTTTATGCCATGTTTTATCCTTATTAGGGCTGGGATTCTACACGGTAATAACGATATCGTCTTTGACGTGTTTCCGTATTGTAAACTTTTTGATAACTCTTATGTCATTTATAATAATGGTGACTGCGTAAACGCGTTATCGTTATAAAGCAGTAAAATAGGGGCTCTTTAATTGTGACATTTGCATCTGACACAAAGTGACAATAAAAGCAAGGCATTAAGCTATCCTACGTTTATTCCACTTCTATAAGAAAGTAGGAGTTTGACGAGTATGAACCGTAAATACCACATTTTAAGGGAACACTATTTTGATAAAACGCACCGAAAAGAACCCTCTAGCCGCATCACTCGTCAAGTCACTCAAAAGAATCTTACTACTGCAAGCTATAACACCTATGAGCAAAGAACCAGGGCCTCTATTCAGGCGCGTTAAAACGATATCGTGTTTGACACGTTTCAGAATCGTTTATGTCACAGTCGCCATTATTGTAAATGACATAAGAGTTATCAAAATGTTGACAATACGGAAACAGGTCAAAAACGATATCGTTATTGCCTTGTAGAATTCCAGCCCAGTGCTTACCTAATTCCTCGTCTTAATACCTTAGACTCACGCAACGAAATCAAACAAGTGAACTTTGAATATAAACTTAAGGATCATTTCATTTAGATATAATAATTATAGCGTGTAACAACCTTTACGTGATTTAAGACAGCAGCTGTGACTCACAAATCCTGTGTGGTTTAAGGGGACAATTTGTTTAACCCATAGTACAATTTTTATATTAATAAATTTTAAAAAAGGATGCGTGTCCAACAGACCTGTGTGAGATAGCGGACGGTATGCGAGGAAAAAATCGACCAATAGAATTCCTAGCCTCATCACAACTTTCCTATTGGTGGATTTTTCCTCACACACCACTCTGCTACCTCGCACAGCTCTGGTGGAACTGCAGCCGAAACCTTAAAAAAAAATGTTTCTTTGTAAAATCTTAACAAACGGGTCAAAACTTAGTGTTTTCCGTTTTATATGCTTTTTTACATTTTCTCCTAAAGCCGAGTTGTTTGATTAGTAGTTAACTGAACTTATGGTTCAAATTTGAAATTTTGACACATTTCCTTGGGATTAGTTAAGATTTTATCAATTAGTTAGTTTAACTACTGATCAAACAACAGATCCTTAATCGTATCAACGAAACTCAATCTTATTTTTCATGCTTGTTGTTATCTATTATATACTTACGGATTTAATTACCTTTTTACTTTAGATACGGTCAAGTTGCGTAAACAAAATAATGAGTCATACATAATAATTGCCATGGTGTCAATTTACGCTCCAGTGTGGAAGCTCCCTTAGTGCGATTTTCAGAAATCGGAATTTTTCGCAACTCCACACTTTGTCTACTAGGCGAACATAATTTACAGAGAGCTTTGCGCTGAAATCGACAGTGAACGTGTATAGGTATCAGCACGAGTGTTGAGGTGACGCGTACAGCACCATGTCGTGTATTGACAGCAGGCCAGGGGTTTGCAAGTGTTCGTTTTAGTACCGATAGCAATGTCATTATTATAGCTAAATCAACGTCGAGTACTTTTTTGTACTATTGGAATTTAGTTTAATTTTCTTTCAAATTACCAGTATTATACTTGTTACCTTTATTTTCAAAGGCAAAAACATATCCATACGATATTAACCATTTACCTTTAAAATAAATATTACTCATAAAAACTCGACTAGAAGTTTCTGTTACATTACTAAGGTACATAGTTAATAACTATTATTATTCAAGTTTGTAAACCCATGTTTCAATTAAAAAAATGTATTACCTATTTTGTTATTTTACATATAAATACAAACTTAGTTTTAATAGTAATTCTATTCAGTTTTCAATCAACAGACTCTTAAACGGGTAAGCGACTTGTTTTTAGCTGATTATAATATTTCCGCTGTTTGTATCACCCACTTTTGGAAAATAGTATATACATCCAATAATTAATCCATTTGTGTACTAGTATCACATTTTTTGCCATCAGTACTCTATGTCCAGTCACAACACAGGATTGGTGAGCCACTGCCACTGTATTTTGGCCATGTAATGCAAATCAGTTTGCGCTTGTTATTCTCGTATATCTGGTGTGGTATTACTCGGCCAAATTTTGAAGAGTAGCAAGTGATCTAATATTTCCATGTTGTGAATGTACGCGTAGCTGCAACACACACATTGATTATCGCTCCGATGCCTCTAGCAGCAGTTCTAAAGTGCTGATTTGGATCTCACGATATTATTTGTGCAATTTTGGGCCTATTTGGGTAAGGACCAATCAGTTGGACCATAGTTAAGCGTAGTTATACAAGCAACAAAAGTGAAAAAAGTTCCGTTGTGACACGAAAATATCCCTACAAATATATGGCAAATTTTCGTGTCACAACGGAAAAAATACATAGAAAATTTAATTGAGTGATTTAGGGTGGCCAACTTTTTGGTCCTAACCCATTTATTAAAAGAGTCTTTTTATAGAAATAAACCTAAAATTGTTAATGAAAAATAATAATAAAAAACATGATTATTACCAAAATATGCCAATGACAGGCAGGAAGTGTCTCACATTTCATTTAAATCAATCTTGCAAATATATCAGTATCGTATTGAGGACGTTATGGGACCTCTTCGCATAGCGAAATTTCACATATTCTTCTTTCATAAACATCACTTTTCTTAATCACAATTCTTCTTGTAGTGATTTTACGAGTATATACACGTTTTTATTTAATCTTCGTGATTTATATTATTCAAATTGACGATAGTGGACAACGCATTGTGAAAGTTCACTTCTGTTGAAAATTGCTGTTGCTAAAGTCATCATTTTGCAAACAACGACGTTTGAATTGCATAGGGGGAAAAAAGCAGAAAAAAGCCAAACTTGTTCAGAGTCAAAATTTGCCGAGTAACCTAAAACCAGTATTAGTTTAGCATTATTAAAGACTTATATACAATATGTTAATGAATCTAGTACCTAAACTAAATTTACGAGTAGTAATATCGTTTCATATCGATTTATCATTTTCAATGTCCATAGGACAGTAGTAGTAGAAGCGTAGATTCTCCTTTAATACGGTTATTGCGCCTAGACTCCCCTCCGCTATATCCTGTTAATACTTTTATATATATATATATATATATATATATTACAGACTTTTACATACAAATCCATTGAACAGTAAATACGACTGCGCTCTTTTTACACCATTGCAAATGTTCAGGCGAAAATTCATACGGTGTCTTATATTGCACAGTGCAGTTATTCTCTTCACAAGCTATGCTACCCTGGTAACCATTGGGCATTTGCCCTGCGCGTGCCTCTTATCAGTTAAAAAGGACTTGTAAACGTCAGTAACTGTTAACTTTTAAACGAGATATTATTATAACGTCTTTGTTGTAGTTATATGTTGTTATTTGTGATTGTTTATATCGCTTAAGTAAATGATAACGCTAATCACTAACGATTTTTTTCACTAAACATTCTGCATGGTTTGATCAAATTAATGATAATCAATTATCTGATGTTTTTGTTTTCACATGGTGAAACTTTGGTAAGAAATTAAAGAGATATTTTATTCCACTGTACGTCTAGTAATTTTTATCAGTTTGAAATGTACTTAAGTTATTGTTACATTTTAACAATACACAGGGTGACAACTAAATGTTGATGATAAAGATTTTAATACGTAGGACTTATTTACGTTACGACTATCGGAGATCCTTCAACTAAAACCAAGCACTTAGAAATATTAATTCTTTATGTTTTGCTTAGCATATTAATTTGTTGATGACTTTATAAATACAAATCAAACGAGTCTCAAGATTTGTATCATAACTAAACATGTAAAAGGACTATAAAGATTTTTATAGTCTAAGGGGTTCCGATGCAAAGCCAACCATTATACATATAAAGATACAAATAAAGAACTACAATTATTAAAAACTGAGTTTAAAAGGTGAGTAAGAAATTAATATTATATACAAAAAAAAATAAACTAGACAATTTTGAGGGCATCAAGCCAGCTGACTAGCCTTTACAAGGACACACATAACCGTAGGTACATACAAACATCCATGCTCGTTAACAAGTGTTCGTGTATACGTTTCGATATTGTCGTCTATAAATAAATAAACAAGTTCACTTAAATCCGCCATTACGTGTTTTTTTTATAATTTGGATTCACAGTTAGTACCTTCGTTAACTTCCTTTCAGCTTCAAGTCGCTTAGAAAATTATTCTTCTTTTTCGGTAGTCAAGTAATAGATAAATTTAAGATGATAGCCTTTAAATATATTTTAACTAAATAAATAAATGAAATAAAAACATTTTATTACCCTAATTTTTAAGGTTAGGTATGCAAATAAGAGGGTATAGTTTTTTTGCAACAATCATTTTCCCACTCGTTGGACACGTCGCATTGAGTCGTGACTATAGAAAGAATTCTCATCGAGACTTACCACCAGGGATTCAGAAACGATGAGGTAGTAATTCAGGGCGTACTAAACATGTATCTGATTCTGCACCCTTTCCCACAGGTGAAGTGTCATTCATAAAAGCATTTATCAGAAAGAGATGATGCTACATCTTTCAGTCTTACTTGAAATGAGTTGAAGCAGACTGAATTGATTTCGGCCCGCCCCAATGTAGGTTGCAATGCTGAAATACTGTCGGACTAAAAGGGATGCAAAAATAATACATGTACATTTAAACGGGACATTCTTTCAGATTCATGTCCAACGATAAGGCATTTTTATAAAAATAGATTTTATTTACGTAAGTATTTTTTACAAGTGAAATGTTAGTACCTAATTTACTTTTAAAAGTTCATCACGAATCATGATTTGTTATTTGATGTGTTATAAAATAATTTATTTATCATTGCAAAGGATTAAGTTGATTTAAATGAACAAAAACTATTGTTGATTAATTGTTACACTTAGTTGTTTGAAGTATCCGCAAGTGAACACTTTAGCAAGCAGTTCATAATGTTATTCTCCCTACTACTACCCTCTTAGTGCTATGGCGTTATACAATTGTCATACAATTCATTTATAGTAAAATTATCGTGAGTGACTCGTGTAGTATTTTGTTTTTTTGAGCTGTTAACTATGAAGTATGCGGAGTTGATTTCATAAGTTGGAGGAGCACCGAAAGAAGGAGCATTATTTATTGTTCGTTTCGTCAACATCAAATAACAGGAAAAAAATATTTCAGGCAAATTATGAATACTTTATAGCCATAGTAATAAAGTTTAAAAAAAACCCCGAGGCAAGTAATGCAAAGCAAGCTCTAGAATGTCTAGTTATATGGAGGAGGAACTCGCAGGCTGAAAGTGAAACTAGTTGCGCCACTCCCCCAAATCAATAATATGCAACTAAGTTACAATGCACCGCTCTCCGAGTTATGCGTCCCTAGTGTCTTCTAGCATTTTTCTCGAACCCGGTCAATATTAACGCGTTGCGTATTGTCAGTACCTGCGCTTAGCACTTGCGTGGCAGATAATAATGGCGTTAAATTCAATATAAATAATAATTAAAAAAAAAACTTAAAGCCGTCTTCAAAAAGCAAGAAATAACTTAGTTTAAAATTTAAGCTCATTTTTAAAAGAAGTTATGTAGGTCAGTTTAACTGAATTCGGCTTTTGGTTAAAAATGTAGTAGGACACCGACTTCAGTTAGACTGTCCATTCGCTTTTTATTTTAAAAGAAGTCATTTTTGCTTTTAGAACACGGTTTTTAGTTTTTTAAAACATTAATTTTGTTTTTATACCTTTAAGCCCCGATTCGACCAAACTTTTTACACGGGGGTAAAGCTTACTCTGAGATTAGTAATGTCAAAATGCCATAGATAACTGTCATTTTTTGACATTACTAATCTTAGAGTAAGCGTTTACCCCGGTATAAAAGTTTGGACGAATCGGGCCTAAGTGATCATAATAATATTGTTATGTCGCCCACGTATGTAATATATTCCTAGAATATTATTTATGTACACAAAATCAATGGAAAATATATCCCGTCGAATTGAGAACCTCATCCTTTTTTTGAAGTCGGTAAAAAAAGGCTATTATTATTTTTCCTAAAACTGCCGAAACAACTACCGGTATAGTTACAGAGAAGACCGAAACAAATGTTTCAAGCGCACAGTCAAGGACTTTAATTGTTAAGCCACTATGGAACCCAGTCATTATGACAGCGTCAAACCCCACGAAAGAAATTACGCTAAACTTAATGATTAAGGGTTGATGCTGTCATAATGACAGGGTTCCATAGTGGCCTAGCTGTTGCTGTTAGTAATATCGTTTAGTTGTTTATTCAATTTTATAAATAAATTATTAAATCAAAGTAAAATTAATATGTTAAGGGCTTTTTGCTCAATATTAATACAGGTAGACGCTTAAATTATTTACAGAATATTTAGATGATAATCACTTCAACGATAAACAATTTTGTTTGAATTAAATAATTAAAGGGGGCTCCCACACAACAAACGTGTTTTTTTGCCGTTTATTTTAACAAAAGGTTATATTGGTGTTTAATGTTAGGTAGATACTGTTTTTAAAACGCAACTAGTGGACCTGACGTTCATAGTTTTGCCCTTTACCAGCGCCACCTACCGGGTGCAATTGTAAATCTAAAAGAATGTTATTTCTGCGCTCTTGCTTAAACCACGTGGGTCGGTTGCCACGCAACGCACGTGGCATTTGACAACACAAATACCAGGATTCACTAGGGGCACATAACATGGAAAGAAGAGCATTGTTTACAGATTGCACTTGAGTTGGGAGCTACTTATTGATTCGCGGGAACGGTGCATCGAATTTCTCTTTTCCGCAATGTCCCTCAAGTCCCGCCCTCTTATAACTATCGTAGAGCTTGCGTTTTACCAATATTATATCGTTAATGCAATTTTAATAGTCTGCTAAATTTTTATTGTCATAGCTCCTAGTAGATTTTGTTACATTTTCAGGTTAGTTTGGCTAGGTATAACCGATATCATCAAAAAGACACTTTTCCTTCACGGTATAACCACTACTGCTTTAGTAGTATAGTATTGTTTTTACTTTACCGCCATTACTGTAAATAAAATAAGAGGAATGATAATGTTGACAAAAAGATAACATATTACAAGTATCATAAACAGTATATTTTTACCTTAGCGATATGTGTTTAGAGAGGCGATGGCTGAGATATGCGTCATATTCGTGAACGGGTGCTGTTTGTGGTGTCCAATCTGTTCACGTTAGCAAGGACAGGTTTTTCTCCGTGCTTTTGACTTAGAGACCTCGTCGTGTTTTTCTTTTTTATCTATTATTTTTAGAATATTGTTATTAACCTTATATTTTGTTATGATTTTATTTGTGCTAGTGTTAATAATTATTAATTATTACTTTATTACCATGTTATGTAGCTAGCTTTTAAGTATGATTGTGTTTGATGTTTCGCAAAAATTACCTCGTTTGGAGTTCTTGGGGGGCTCTTCTTCGCAATGATGGTTATGCCTAAAGCGCTGGCAGATTCACTTGTAAAAAAACCCTCTTGTTGCCAATTTACTGAATTAATATTTTGTATGGATGCCGGGTTAGAATAGTGCCAATCCATGTCTTCTCGTGGATGTCGTAAGAAGCGACTAAGGGAATAAGGGCTTGTAGTAATATTAGGCGATGGGCTTGCAACCTGTCACCAATACACTAGTAAACTTCTTGGCCTGATTGTGCAAAATGTGGATATAGAATTATATACAAGACTTTGTAGATTTGTTGGTATTTCTATAGCTCTGCCTACCCCACTCTGGGAATGAAGGCGTGATGTTATGTATGTATGTACGTATGTTTTGAACACCACATAGTAGATATACAGATAATATTATCGTATTTCTGACACTCTTCCCCACTTTACCATAAATAAATATCAACAATACGTACCACTTAAGTGAAATATCCTACTCATATTTATTACCGGGTGGCTCCATCACTTAGATCATAGACAATGTGTGTTTTATGAAATAAAGAATTTTGTTTTTTTTTTTGAATTTTTGAATATACAAGTTGTTGGTTAGCATGTCGCCTTTATTCAAATCCATCCACTGTTACCTTGTAGGTCACACCTGGTAATTGAACTTTAATAACTACACCTAGAGCCATTTCTTTTTTCCTTAAATCTTCAACTCCAGCTATGAATGTTTTATAACTGCTTTTATCGTTGTTTGTTAATCTAACTTGTTCACTATCAATTGTATCTTGTGCCGAGTTTGGCCTCAGCAATTGGTGTCTACACCTTAACTCTCTCTCATACATAATTTTGGCTGGACTTAGACAAAATTATGATTATGACATACCCATATTTTCATTTAAAAAAATGTTTTACACTTCTCACGCTCAAAAATTACTCATACATAATAGCATCACAAAGTTGATGCATTAAATTTACACTTTACTCCCTAGATACTAAAGTACATTTTGTTTTTATTTCCTTATAAGAAGAAGCCTTGGAAAACCATAAACAGCCAGATATTATGTTGCCATTTGATGATGTTGCCCTAGTCGTCGGAGAGCGCGGTGGAGCCAGTGCAGGGCAGGCTCACACCCTCCACGCCCTCTTTGTTTAAGAAATGTTATCTATCCTCTATTTGTTTGGTTCTTACTCCAAAAATAACCTTAATGTTATCTTTTTCTGCAAAATGGTGACAGATGAGAGTAAAATTATAGCGTTAATAAATTGTTTTCTTTTTACCTGCTCATATTTTTTTAAAACTATTATAATTTAAGATTAATTTTCTAGCATTTTACTTTTGATTAAAATAACACAATGACTAAGGTGGCTAAATGTCTCGTGTCCCTCGATAAACTATCTACTATTTTTTTCTTGCATTTGAAGTGAAAATTAGAATCGCTTTGCTCGGGTGGATAAAGTATGAGTACTTTATCATAATGGCTTACTTAAGTCCCTTGTTGAACTATCTACTATGTTTATTAGGGATTAAATGCATTACTTTAGTCTTCCTATCCATGGCATTTATGAGTCATTTTGAGCGTAAAAAGTGAAAAAGATCTAATATCCCAACAAAAACAAAGATGTATAGAAATATACCAAGTTGTTATGCGTCACCAAAAATAGTCATATCTTAAAAGGTGCTAAGTTTGGCACTTGATTATTGACAGTCAAACTAATCTTTTTACCACTTAATACATATCGAGCTCCTTAAATAGGTACCTAACCAATTACTTGGTTTTGTAATATAATGCATAGATAACTTTTTATGGCTATGAGATGGCACACAAGCGCTCAGGCACCCGTAGGTAAGTGCCAAATTCGGACTCAAAATCCATTAAGTGGCAATGAATAAGTTCGACTATTAAATATCAAGTGCCAAATTATGCAGGTACACTTTACGAGTAGGTATCATTAAAAACTTAATACCTCCTTAAATAGGAACCCATAGTCAGTCAAAGGTCTATTTTACCGTAATAATCACGTCATGTTAAAAGATGGACATCCTGTATAAAAATTTAGAGCTTTCAAATGATAACTCTCATGACTGTCGTTGGTCTAGTTTGGTAGTGATAGTGACCCTGCTTTCGAAACTAGCGGTCCCGGGTTAAAATCCCGGTAAGGGCAGAAATTTGTCTGATGAGCACGAGTATTGTTATTCCTGATTCATGGATGTTTTCTTTGTATATATTTCTCTATATAAGTAAGTTTATCGTTGTCTAGTACCCATAGTAGAAGCCTAGAGCTTAGATTGGGACTAGGTCAATTTGTGTGGCATTATTCCATGATATTTATTTATTTATTTATGATTAGTTACTTAACTTGTATGATGATGTAATTTTCGAGGACTTGTGCGGGCCTCTAATTATTAATATAACTACTCCTATCCCGAATAACAGCCTGATAGATTTATGTATAACAAAGAAACGATTTTTGACAGACAGATTGAATACTTAATAGTTGTACAACTGTTACTAAGGTCATCTAAAAAGTTTTTGTTTTCAGTATTTGGTACAGAACCGTAATTATTAAATCTTACAGCACGCTTTTTGCAAAAAAAAGGCATGTTATAAGTTTAATGTGTGTATTGTTGCAGTGTTCGCGTGTGTGTGTGTGTATCTCTGTGTCAGTCAGGGGCATCGTAGCTCCTAAACGGGAAGAAGGGAAATTGGGAGAGATTTAGACGCGTTGTTAAAATTATCTACGGGTTCACTTTTATTTTTATTCATTATTTTTAGGGTTGCTTTTGATTACTTAAATATATGCACCTATTACTTTCTTAGTCTGTCCGTAATTTAATTCTGAAACTATTAGTCCAAAAAGGTAAAACTATTATTTATGATTGTACCTTTAACACTGACAATAAACTCTCAATCCAATAAGTTAAAACTCGCCGGTTGTACTGTAAACCGTTGAGGAGTCTATATCATCATGCAAGCTCAATGGTTCCATTAATTATTATATTGTATTTATATATTATATTATATTATACGGTAAGAAGGAAGTTAGGTTAGGTACTGTACTATAAAAAAATATATATCTTATACTAGCTAACCGTCAGCAGCTACGCTCCGCTGCAAATTTTTTACTTTCTCGGTACATTTTTTCTTTTTTCATAAGAATATTTTCCTAACGATAATGAACACAACAAAAAAAGAATTAGCAAAATCGGTGGAGCCGTTCATGCGTAATGCCGTGACCAAGAGAAATGGGGATTCATTTTTATATACCGGGTGTTGCCTGTAATAGGAGGCAATAATTTGAGGCGTCGTTTCTACTCTATAAACGTAGCAACTTTTAAAAAAACACAATAACATAACATTTGTTTAAAAATTTTTTTTTTTATTTATAAGTATTATCATTTCTTTTTACTTTTTGTGCAAACTTGTATGTGTCCAACCCCATGCATTGTCCTTACTCATTTGCTTCAGGGTTAGCTGGAAGAGATCCCATTTAGGGATAAGTTCGCCTTTTTACATTAATTTAGTATTATAATTGTAATACTTATATTATTGTGCAATTAAGAATTTACATACATACATACATACATTTGTTGTACGACTTAAAAAAAATATGTTATTTATTATTTGGGATTTTTTCTAACAAAACTAAATAGTATTTTCAATGTACTCCATCCAATAGTCTCCAGTTGACATCTACTGTCAGCTTACAAATTTTGTAGTTTTCGCATTACATTGCACGCTTAGAAAATCTTTAATATTTAGTTAACAATAAGTTATTTTCAAAAGTTGTAGAATACATCATGTTGTTACGTTTGTGGTGTGGAAACGATCCCTAAATTTATTGCTTCTATTACAGGCAACACCCGGTATAGATAATTATTTATGAGTTAGTTTGTGATTGAGTTAAATTTCTGTAGTTTGGTGTGGTTAACCTATCAAAAAAATGCAAAAAGTGGGCCTCGTGAGGGAATCGAACCCCCGTCTCCGGTGAATGGTGCTATGGTGTTATAAGCAACCGGCGCTCTATCCAACTGAGCTAACGAGTACGGTACCCTGTCTGGCAAAATTTGCAGTCGCTTGGGGGAAAATGACGTCACAGCAATCCCTTCCACGCAGTCCAGATTAAATCTAGGTACACGGTCTAGGCATACTTTCATAGTACATGAGTGTTAGTAAAAAGTACGCTACGCAAAACCTGAAGACTGCATACGTTTGTTTCAGCAAAAATACAATATTCTTCACCCTACCCATATTCCATCAAATATTTTTCAAAATATATAAAACAAGGTATTCTGTTTCACCAAAAGCAATGTTAATATCTTTGCAATAGTATAAAATATACCAGTAATACATAATTTAGTAATAAAGAAGTTTTAAATTACTTTTGGCATACTTGTATCGAGAAGTACGAGTACTGCCTGGTTTTTTACTTTGTTACAGAGGTGAAATATTTGAAATGACAGTATTTACTAGGTAAACAAAACTTAAAAAGAGCTCTCCATTGAAATCGAAATTGAAGTTCCTGATGCAGTATCTAACGTATCTATATTGCACCCTTACTAACACAGGTGAGACAATGGATCAATAATGGAAACACATTTATCAGAAAGGGATAACACTATTCCTAACTGTCCAACGTTAAAGCTCTCAGTTTAAAGTCAATACTTATTACACGGCAGTATAGAATCGCTCTGTGTTATACAGAAATATTTTGAGACTTTTAGTCACGTGCTGAAATGCAATTTAAACTATAAAACTAACTATAATTATTTTCTAGAGTTGCACTAGTGCTTTGTCATTTTCCTTATGAAGGCAAATGATCAATATGATATAACAATCGTAGGAGAGAAGAATAAGAGTAAAAAATAACTGATTTATATTTACTGTTATTATCATTGTCAATAAATAGATAGATAGATAGACCTTTTTTCTTAAAAAACATACATGGCTGTTAAAGCCAAAATGGTGAAGGGATAAATGTAGATCATTTATGTAAGTAGTTAGAGGGTCGTGGATTGCAACAGAAAAGTTGTGTCATGAGAGAACTAATATTATTATTATTATATACAAGATGTCTCATATTTAGAGGTCCACAATCAACCTGTATATCTACATTTCTATACGGCAGATATTTAAATTTTGATTTTCGGCATTTTTTCTGTTATTTCATAAATCCTAATTTAATTATTCTTAAAATTATTGACTTGGCACGGGGTAAATATAAAAAACTGAAACAAATGCCAAAATATACTTTTTATTCAGCTGCGATCATCTCGAAAACCGTAAAATTATTACTACACCCTTGTTAGTTTCTATAGAAGGAAAAAAGGCTCGTCGTTGTACCGTTGATTATTTAAATCCTATCTTCCTTACTTGTGATACAGCCTCAATATGCAACTGCACACATTGGACGTATCTACACTCGTTACTACATTAATCGCATAGATGTGCAACTTGTTATCAATGTGTGTAGATGCCAAAGATAACTCTTACCAGAATATGCATTCCTAGTACCTTTTGCACAGAAATAGCCTTCAATACTGTCCTTGGCCGTGACGGAGTTAAACGGCGCATGCGCAAAGCAGCTTCTCTAACTAATGCATTATTCGTTGTCTATTTTTAGCGTTCGTTGTCCATCCGTCCGACCTTTCATCCTAACTTTCAAGCACTTTACATTTCATGTAAAGTACCTAACCAGCGCATTTATTTGTGTGCTTAAATTCTACACCGTAATAATGATATCGTCTTTGACTTGTTTCCGTGTTGTCAACGTTTTGATAACTCTTATGTACTAGACAGCAATGGCGTCCGAGTAATAATTATACTTTATTATGAGTCAGCAGGTAAGACCAGATACCGTTCACTATGTTTGCCCTAACTAGTAACTTATAAGGAATTTTATAAAATGTCGGAATCCGTAGTACATTCTCTCAAGTGAATTCCGACCTACATGGGATTGCAATTAGGTCGGAATCCACTTCAGAGAATGTACTAGGGATTGGTTTAGCGGCTTTGCGCAGGTCAGTAACGCCGTGGTGCCGCGATTCAAATCCAAACTATTTCCAATGATCTTTTTGTATTTTAAAATGATTTAAAATTAAAGTTTATCAGAATGTGACTTAGTACCAATTTCATTATACGATGTTAACCACTAAACTTGACGACACGCTAGCCTAGTTGGGAGTGACCCTGCCTTCGAAGCTAGGGGTCCTGGGTTCAAATCCCGGTAAGGGCAGATATTTGTGTGATGAGCACGAGTATTTGTTCCTGAGTCTTGGATGTTTTCTATGTATTTAAGTATATATTTCTCTAAATAAGTAAGTTTATCGTTGTCTAGTACCCATAGTACAAGCCTAGAGCTTAGTTTGGGACTAGGTCAATTTGTGTGAGATTGTCCTGTGATATTATTATTATTATTATTATTATTATAAACAGACGAGC
Source organism: Acleris holmiana (assembly GCA_949316455.1). Lineage (NCBI taxonomy): Eukaryota > Metazoa > Arthropoda > Insecta > Lepidoptera > Tortricidae > Acleris > Acleris holmiana. The sequence continues at coordinate 81,697,130 of OX438762.1, forward strand.
GTTAACAGTACCAAATGTATGAACTAACAGTCGAATAACATTGGTGAAATTGGTACTTAAAGATGCAATCGGTAAATACTACATCAGTCATTCATTGAATTCAAGGTGTAAATTTGTATATATTGTGAACTATTGCAATACTTACCGACATTACAGTCTGTGCTAATTTAAATTGCTAATGATGAAAACAAAACGAACGAATTCACCATGATCACTTGATAATCACGTACCTACTTTTAAGGATCAAGTGAGGTCTTTGCAATGATTTAAAAACACTACGAGTACACACTACATCATTATTTTCAAATTCATTTTAAGATGAAATAACTATTTAGTATATATGTTTGTTTGAAAGAAAACCGGCTTGGTGAATATTGGAGGTTATGTTACACAGTTCTAATTTGTTTATATCTTTTGCAAGATCAATTGACAGAGACTTTAGTGAATATTATTAAATTTGATTTAAGCTTAGAATTATTGTTCAGTATTTTATTAATTGCAGTCTAATATTGCTTTATCACTTCTCACGCTTTAAAATTATTCATATTATGCCATGTATGTGGACTAAAGTGATGCATTAAATCCCTAAGGACTTAAGTGACACTAAACTCCCTAGGAACTAAAGTACTTTATCTTTTTTTTTTAAGTATAAGTCCTGGAAAAGCACAAACAGACAGATACATGTTGCCATTTCATGATGTTACCCTTGTCGTTGAAAAGAGCGGCAGGGCTGGTTGGAGGGCAGGCTGAGGCTGGGCATACCAGCACCGCCGAGGTGTTCGTTTAGGAAATGTCGTCTATGGACTATTTTTTATGTTTTTACCCCGGCCTCGTTGTTGTCTCTTTCTGCATGACAGTGACGGGTTGAGAGTGAAAATGATAACACAATTAAGTAATATTTTTTTACGTGTCTACAAAAGTTAAAAATACTATAATTTAAGATTTATTTATCTCGCAATCAAAATGAGAATTAAAGTGTTTTCTAACTCGAGACTAAAAAGCCATAATGACATTTGCTCTTCATCTGATAAATATTTTGTGTCATAATGGCTGACTTTAGTCCCTTGTTAAATAATTTACTATTACCTGGGTAAATTGTAAAAAGGGATAAGTTAAGATTTATAAGATTCAGTTTAAACAATGTTAGGGTAACGGTTATAGAAGTCAAAGTGTTTACGGAATTTCTAGTTAATATTTTATCTTACATCCAAATTAGGGTAAAAAGTAGTAAAAAGCTAACCAGTGGCATATTAGGATTGGCTACTGCCTATTATTTACAAAACTCTCAACAATAGTTTTAGTTAAATTTATAAAATAAAAAGGAAATGCCTATACAACAACCGTTGTTTTTTCTACTTTTTGTTTTATATTCTAGAGTATAATGAAAAAAAAAAACCGGTAAAATTTATTGTCTTTTACTACTATCATCTTCACAATAGCTGTTACTCGTATTTACTTGAAAGTAATAGTGGCCGAGTAAGAAACAAGACGATAAAAAAAGTGGTTTCACCCAATAGAATGGAGCCCTTAAGCTGATAATTATCTTTTATATAGCCGAACGGAATTTTATGAAAATAATATAATAGTAAGTAATCATAAACGGACATACAGATAAACAGACATAATAGATTACGCTGATGTCCCTTTTACGTCAGGGGTTGAAAATACAGTCGGTTTGTTTGTAAAAATTAACGTAAACAACTTCACTAAGGGGTCATCTACCAGGAGGTCATGAGTATTGGAAGCTATGTTATCAACTTCTAGCCCAGGTTGCTAGCTTTATAATATCTGTAATTCTAATACGAGTAAATGGCCTTATACGCCTTACAAAATATAAAAAATAATGTATCCGTGTAGTGTGTTATCTTATTGTTTTCAAACAATTATTTTTTGGTTAGAAACTCAAATGAATGAATGGTAATGGTATTTTGGTTTAAAATTGTCTAATAACTAAAATTAAAATTTGTTTAATGACATCGAGTGAAAAGAAGCGAGTCACATTCAGGTTTGATCCTTCGTATCTTAATTGTTATTGCTCAAGATATAGATGTTATGTTTAATACGATCAAGAAACCAAAACCCTGTATCACTAGGTTGACGCTCTCTCACAAACCTCATTATCATTCATATACTCTATTTCTCCAGTGTGGTCTCTGTAAGCGGCTCATGAGTATTGAGTTGTGGTTTCAAGCTGATTTATGCATACACTTTCAAAAGTATTATGAATGTTGGGCGAAACAACCCTTTGTTCCTCGCAGATAACCAAGTTAGCTAACCAGCAGCCAAGACGGAAGAAATTTTCTTCCCAGATAACTGGTTTTTTAACAGGAAAGAATTTTCCTGCAGGATAACCAGCTCAGGTCTGGTAGTTTACGAAGAATAACAATTTTTTTCCAGATAACTGGTTTTTTAACGGGAAGGATTTTCCTATAAGATAACCAGCTCAGGCCTAGTAGTTTACGATATCGTTGTTATCGTATACTCGTATAATCGTAAATTTAAAACTTAGTGTTATTTTGTATATTAACAAATTATAGGGTTTTAACTTGTTATTTAAAGATAGCATGTACATCGACGTGAAGTTCCACCAAAAACCTTAAAAGTGTGTTTTTATTATTATTAGTAACTCATCGTTTACTTAACAGTTTTAACGGTGGTAGGATTTTGTGCAAGGTCCATTTAAGTTGCTGCTAATAGCATCTTAATTGTACCCCGTGTGGGGATAAGTCAACCGTTGAAATAACTTACTTAGAGGCATTTTCTCTTAGTCAGAGTTAACAATGCATAACATTATAGTCTTGAGAATGCAAAATGTATATGGATGAAAGAAGACGTAATTAGTATGCTGAGTAAGAGTAAGTGAAGATATCGTTATAGGACGCCCTAAACGCACAGTGATCAGATTTGCGATGTACTGAGAAGAGCAAAATCAAAAGCATTCGAAAACGAAACACGAACGTGCATGAAGAGGTTGATGAATGCAGAGAAAACGAAAGTTGTATGTTTAGACCAGTGCACCTTGCGTTCCATAGTATCTGCCTACCACATACGGAGGCCGTGAATGTATGTAAAAAAAATGTGGTTAAATTTTAATATTTTATTTAATTTTGTTAAGTTCAATGAGCTACGTCGTAGACGTGCTACGAGGAATTATTATTAAAAATAATTGAGTGGAATACATTCGTATTTCGATTTAATATCGTTCAAAAACGATTGATAAATGTAACCCTTCTGCAGATAAACGGAATAAAAATCACTTTATTACCCTGTATGCAGTTTTTGATAAAATACTTGCGGAATATCAGCGCAGTTTTAGCCAAATATCCATTAAATGATTATTTTGTAAGGAAAATGAGTTATTATTTTTTTGCGGCTTATAACGGGACTTTACAACAAACCGACGGACGACACGCAGCCTCTAAGGGAGTATACAACGAAACTCTTGATTTAAAATTTTATACACCCCATTCCTTTCACTCGTCACTTGAAATGTAATAGAAGGGATGAGATAGCCTTACTTGACTATGTTTTTCTACTGGCATTGGGGATTGTGGCAGGTCACGAGGTGTGGCCGCGAGACTGCAGATAGAAATGTGTAGCCAAGGTCATGCCTGCACCTCAAACAGCTCAAACGATAAACCATATGCAAGAGTGAGAAAGTACTACTTCATCAATACCACATAATGTTCAAAAGTTCACCTCCCACTAATTGAGAGAAAAGTTTGGTTACCTTGGTGATCGATCATGAAGGTGGGCAGTAACGGGGCGGTACCAGCATGCTAGAGGAGGATAGCAATACTACTTTTCACCAATAAATCACCCTCGTCACTTTATGTTACCCTTGTGAACTTTAGTAAAACTACCAGGAATTCATAAGTACTGAGGATGCATTTACGTGGTAATATACCGGAGAAATCTAACAAATCTATCCAAACTATAGCGTCTATTCCAACACTGATGTAATCCTTTTCACTCAGTTTCTATATTTTTGTTAAATTACTCTCTTTTAGCAAATAATATTGTTTTCGCTCATTTTTCATCTCGACTATAGCCGTGTAGCATTTTACCTGCCTACTAAAGAAAGATAAATCATTGATATAAAAATAGAATAATAACTCACTTGCAAAATATAACTAACGCCTTAATTATTGAAAAAAGACTGTTTATAAGTTAGACACAGGTATTAAAAGGGATATCTGCATATAACAAAGCAATAAATATTATAATTTTTCGCAACGTATTTATTGATGTATAAAAAGTAATCAAATCATTTCATTATCTTCGAAATTAATGAACTGAAAACTCTGACTCTGAACACAACAAAAATATTTTGTTTTGTTATTTTATTTATGGATTTATAAAGAGTAATAAACTAGGTTTGAATTTGGACACTCTGACTATAAGTTATATTAGATGTATTTTCATAAACAAACAGGGCCGCAATATCGACGTTTTGGTTTTGTAGTACTGGAATATCTAAAGAATTCCGTCTTGTGACAATGTCTGTCTTGAAGTCGGTTAAAGACTATCTAGGTTTTGTTAATTTTCTCCTAAGATTTTTTTTAATTTAAAGTGTAGATTAATATTTTTTACAATAAATGCGACTATAAAAAAAAAAAACTAGAAAATATATAAACTACTTACTAGTAAATAAAATCCTGAGATAAAATCGGCAGATACGATTTTATTATTTCGAGTTATATGTATGCCTTAAAAATAAAAGTTGAAGTACGAAACACGAGTATTCATTAAAATAGACCTCAACACACAGTCGAGTTCTATTGCAACTTTTTATAATTTTTTATTTCGCGTGAAACGGAACGCAAATTAAAAAAAAATTGGACATGCGCCGTTCTACCCTAATCAGCCCAGTTAACAAGGGTGACGTAGACGTCACACCGGTTAACCTTCATAAACTAATACAATCAGTTAGTTACGGGTTTTTGGCAACATTCATTTGTTGATATTTAATATTTATGACTAGCCACATTAGCCCTCTTTTGTTAAGGACGTCCACTACTGAATCAGCAAGTAACAAGTGCATACTTGTATAAACTGAGCTATCGATCGACGTGCGTGTGGTTCCAGCCGGCAATAAGACATTTTATATTGAATATGCGACGGAGCACCCGCGTCCAGCCGTCGGTGCTAGGGTCAGGACGTGACTATAACAATTACAAGTAATCCTGGTTCAAGAGACATTATATTATGCAAGAATATCCCAGTATCGAATCTGGAACAATATTGGTTGTGACAAGGCATTTGAAATCGATTCGCCCTTTTTATTATCTTGTTATCGTCTCCGTGTTCAGGCATCTTATTAATGCTTGCAAAAAGACAGCCTTGTATATGTATATATGTACGTACAAAAAAGCATTAGTGATAAGGTCCCGTTAGTACCCTTTGGGTACGGAACAAAAAATAGCCTTTTACTAGGGTTAAAAATAATTCACTAAAATTTTAAATCTATTTTTAATTGAAGTTGTGGGATTTATACATTATTAGCATCCAGCTTTATCCAAACCTACCTGCTTCAGTAATAGGGGTTTTTTTTCCACTCGATAATAGTCATATCGTCTTTGACCTTGCCTCTTTTACTCAATGAAATAAGAGCTATCAAAACGTTCATAACACGGAATTACGTCCAGGGCTGGGATTCTATATGGTAATAACGATATGGTCTGTAACTTGTTTCCGTATTGTCACCGTTTTGATAACTCTTATGTCATTTACAATAATGGCGACATTGACACAAACGATATTAAAACACATCAAACGCGATATCGTTATAACACAGCAGAAAAGAGGCCCCGATCTCATGTATTGTGTGCTCTAGTACTAATAAATAATAAGGATCGTACATTTGTTACTGAAACCCTTTTCCATTAGTGTTATGTATGAAATATTTTTGTTTTCCAGATACCATATTATTAAAGGTCCACGGACTGGGAGACGAGCTGTTGGTAGGCCTCCAACAAGATGGAGCGACGACCTCGTAAGGATCGCGGCATCGCGATGGATGCGGAAGGCACAAGACCGGTCTAAGTGGAGAGCCTTGGGGGAGGCCTATGTCCAGCAGTGGACGTCTTTCGGCTGATATGATGATGATGATGATGATATTATTAAAAGCAACGAAGCAGAAGAAGAAAGATGACCACGGAGAATGAACTAATACAAGCGAAGATATCGAAGTACGAAGCGGGCATGTGAATAGAACCGTCTATTGAAGTGATGAGCAGAAAGAAATGAAGGTATATTGTTGAATAATTGAAATAGTATTAAAAAAAATAACGTTAATTTAGCTTGTCAGAATATAGTAAGCGTTGGGTTTTGGTGCATTTATTTCCAAAACTTTTTCGGTTTCTATTTCGTAACTATATGTAATAAGGACTATTTGGGCTTGTTTAAATTAAAATCAAAAATACTTTGATGTCTGTGTAATTTTTTTTTTTTCATTGGTGTATTTTTTTTTTTTTGGATATAGGGCTAAGAGTAAGGGATCCGTTAATTTGTTGTTTCAGGGCAATTTCAAAATAAAGTTTATTGTATATTAATAATTGAAAATGCCCTTCAGCTATAAATCAATAAGTACGTAGAGAAAATATGGAATAAAATAATTTAAGACTATGCAGATTGATTTGTTTTACGTATATTATGTCACCCATTTATTTTCAAATTATAGTGAAAACATTTTTAACTATAGCTGAAATAAACATATAGACAGACTAACAGACACTGAAGTTCTATCATAAGAGTTATAATTTTACAATTCGGTACGATAACTGTAAATTTCATACAGACATGTTTATAAGGAGTGATCGAACTATTTTTGTCCCCCGATGGCTGTAGTCCCATACTATTTAACAAGCAATATTAAATTTGTAATCACTTGCTCGAAAACGGCACATTCAATTTCTATGAATATTGCGGAATTTGGGTGTTACGGGTCCAAAAATTCGGTTTCCGCATAAAAGTCGGGCTCCAAGGTATTTGACACAATACTCGTTTGCGAGTACACAACAATATCAAATTATGATTTAATAGTGTCTATAATACACCCGAGTAGAGCTCGGTCGGTCACCTAGGGCTTGTATAACGATAACGACTTCGGCATGTTTCCGTATTGTCAACATTTTGATAACTCTTATGTCATTTAAAATAATGGCGACTGTGACATAAACGATTTTTTTGCACGTCAAACGCGATTTCCTTGTAACGCAGTAAAATAGAGGCCCTGGTACTGATCAATGAACTTTACTCTTGCCTTACATCAATGCGAGGTACCCTTAATACAGCATGTATATTTCATATGGGAGTGTGGAAAGGCAAATAAATGCTTAAGCACCTTACTTAATAATTGCGATTTAGCTTAAGAGGATTGTGAAGCGATGCTTTAATCGCGTAGCTGTCAAAATTAATCCAAACAAATTAAGCTCCGGGCGATGACGTTTCTCACTCTCTAGATCTACTCGTAATCCGATTTCCACGTTTTTTAAACATTTTGTAGTTCTAATAAAAAATTGGTCTGTATGTTTCTGTTTTTTGTTCCTTTCCAAACATCTACAAAAATTGTAAAAATCAGACCACGTTTAAGGGGAAAAAACCTAACCGCATTTTGTATGGAAGTTTAGCTTAAAAACCCTCTTAAGCGCCATATTTATACTCAATAGTGACTGTGGCACTTAATTTTTTTACTAAATTTGATAGTTTCTGAAACAAAGTGATTGAAACATATAAACAGTCAGATAGACGTAGCAAAACCATAAGTATTACCTGTTTGACTAGGGATAACTAAACAGAATTTGTAGCATAATACATTATTATATTTTTGCTCAGAGTTAATAAGTTATTAACACAACGAATTTATTTTTCTACTCCATTATGTAAACGTCGTTGTATAACCCTAAACATAAGACAAAATGCATAGGATTTTATACTGAAATACTGTAAAGTAAACGTGACTAAACTTGTATTTTTTAACGTGTTTCTATTTTTTTTACGCTCACTCATGCATTTTTCAGATCATCTGGGATCCAGTTCGAGCTGCATTTGCTGATCGCAACGGTTACAACATAAAATAACTCATTCATTTATGACCATATGAATGATTATATAATAATAATAATAATAATAATAATATCACGGGACAATGTCACACAAATTGACCTAGTCCCAAACTAAGCTCTAGGCTTGTGCTATGGGTACTAGACAACGATAAACTTACTTATATAGAGAAATATATACTTAAATACATAGAAAACATCCAAGACTCAGGAACAAATACTCGTGCTCATCACACAAATATCTGCCCTTACCGGGATTTGAACCCAGGACCCCTAGCTTCGAAGGCAGGGTCACTCCCAACTAGGCTAGCGTGTCGCGTGTCGCGTGTGTGTGTGTATATGTCGTAACGTAACCAAAGTGACGCTGTCATCACAACCATTTACGTCCCTACTTATTTCACCAGCGTGTACTACTTACGTAAATTGTGTTTCTTTTTAAATGTGTCCAAATAATTTCAAAGTTAAAATTAAAAAAAATATACAAATGCAACAACAAAATTATCTTTCACATTGTCTATGGTTTAAAGTCAATAAAAATGTTGGATTTAATTACAACTGATAATTGCCTTGTAAGATTTAAACCAGACAAAACAAAACTAACAGTCACAGTGTAAGTATTAACTGTAGATTAAAAGTCAAAAAAGTCATTATAAACCCAATTTTAACAAATAAATTTATTAAAAACTGATGTGAGTTAATTTTTATTTATCCGCCATGATAAGAATATTAAGGTTTAGGTCTCCCTCTAGCATCCCTCTAGATACAAGTAGTAAAAAAGTAAGACATTTGCGCAATAATTGCAGTAAAATGGTGTACGCAAAAGCTATGTATTTTTTAAAAGCCTTCTGGGCTAGAATAATACACGATAATAACGATATCGTCTTTGACGTGTTTTCGTATTGTCAACGTTTAGATAACTCTTATGTCATTTACAATAATAGCAGCTGACTCATTAACGATTCTAAAATACGTCAAACACAATATCGTTTTAACGCTGTAGTAAAAAGGCCCTGTTTAGGTGATTAGCCATTCGTTAATAGATAGATTTATTCAAAGCTAGTGGCCCGCCAGCGGCATCGCCCCACTGCAAATTTTTCACGTTGTTTAACCTCGAATGTAGTTAATTGATAGTCAAAGGACTAAATAAAGCCATTATGATTCGAGATTTAATCAATCAGGGCAAAACGAGGGTGGGTTAAGCTCGAGTGTCAAAATGGCTATTTATTCTTGAGTGAAGCATTCTGCTCTTCACTTAAATTGCAAGAAAAAATAGGAAAAGGTTTACAAGTCACGAGACTTAAATTTAGCCACCCAAGTGAATCATTGTCTTTTTAGTCAAGAGTTTAATTCAATTGCGAGAAAATAACTCTTAATGTATGCTAGCATTAAATGAAAGCATTGTATCTGGCTTTTTGTCATTTTCCAAGGCAAGGGTATTAAATATAAAAAGCACTTTTACTTTTTTTATGTTAAGGAGAAGGCACACGAGCACTTAGGCCACCTGTTGGTAAGTGGAATTTGAGACCCATAGACATTACAAACGTGTAAATTATTACTTTAATCCCTAGGGATTAAATAATTTCAAACTCGTATTTTTTGATGTTATTAATGAACAAAATTAATATACCCGAAATAACAACTGGGTGAGGACCAAAAAGTTTGACAATAGTTGAGAGTAGTTAACAATTCAAAGTACAAAATTCACCTTTGTGCAACAAAAAGTATCCTTACAATTTGTATGGCTTATCTCATCGCACAACACGTAGGAGTTTCATAGAAAATTTATTTGCTTGAGTTATCATGCACAACTTTTTGGACCTTTCCCTTTATGAATACTATGACATATATCGACGGTTCTGTGACTCAACCTCGTATGTTGAATTTTGTCCAGTATAATCTGACACGCACTAAGTATGTACTCGCGTACTTAGTGCGAGTCAGTTTATACTGGAATTATTCAATATACGAGGTTGAGTCACAGATCCGTCGATATGTAGTTTATGTAAGTTTAAATATGTTTATTGATGCATAATTATATATCTTTATGTAAGTATTTGTGTGTATTTTGGTATTAATGGTATTTTGGTTAGTTTTTGTTTTTTGGGTGCTCTAAATCTCTTCTTCCCTTAACTCTTTTTGCCAAGCTGTTTGCGGAACGGGACTCATCCGGGACAACTGATGTGTCTACTAACCCACAGATGGCGCAAACGACTCTTACTTTAAGTACACAAGACTATATAGACGACATTATCAAATTGTAATTTAACACCCGAGTGGAGCTCAATAGGTACATCTACATATAAAAGACGAAACTGACTGGCTGATCGATCATCGCACAGCCAAATCCGCTAGACTTAGGGACTTGAAATTAGGAGGGAATAATCCTGGGATGTCCTAGGAGTGCACTTAGAAGGGGTTATTGGAAATTCATCCTTTAATGGGTTAAAATAAAGTAGCGGAAAACTAATTTGATGCGTTCAAAGTCGAGGGCATACACTAGTATTTTTAAATGATAAATATCTTGAAATAATACTGTTCCCGTGGGATGGTCAACGCGAAAAAAGTCATAGGCTGAAGTTTTATAAACACGAAATGTCTTTAATGACCAATTCAAGCAAATTAGAATAGCTATTTCAAAGCAAACATGCATTTAAATAAAAAAAAGGAATAAATTGCACTCTTTATTTATGAAATCTGTTCATATGGGTCATACACAGATTTAGGTTACCGTCTTTCCTGTGGACATACCGAAAATTAACGTTTTTAAGGCCAAATTTTCTGGCTTAGCCCATTCCCGCAAAAACGCCGTCAGTACTGCTTTAGGCCTATCATATAAAACATAACTTATATGCACACAAACTTTTAACTGTTGACCACAGGAGAGACAACTTTTGTTTTTAAGAGTGTGTACGACCCATATGTGCATTGTACTTAATAAAAATAATAACGTTCCATATCTATAAGGTAAAATAAAGCGTTGCCGTTGCCGCAATTCTCCGAACAGCGCCCTCTTCTTCCCTTAACTCTTTTTGCCAAGCTGTTTGCGGAACGGGACTCATCCGGGACAACTGATGTGTCTACTAACCCACAGATGGCGCAAACGACTCTTACTTTAAGTACACAAGACTATTGATTGTTTACTTAATTATTTCATCATTTATTACGTTGTTTTGATGTTTTATTAACACCTTACAATAATGGTGGTATTTTTTAATTTATTTTCCTAAGTATATTTCATAAATACTATAGGCAAAGAAAAATTTAGTTTGTTGTAAACGAATTATTATTAGAATTCGTTTGTTTAATGTTATCAATTGTGAAATGTCATTTGTATACATTTACATTTTACTACAAATACATATCAAGGCATAGAGAAATTCGTCAACTATTGTAGAGTTGCGGTGGATCTGTTGACTAGAGGGCTCCTGCGGTGCAGGAGGACAGGAGTTCAAAGCTCGACCGTACCTCTAAAAAAAATGATATGTTTTTTAGGAGTTTTCTGGTTTTACTTTTTTGATCACAAATTATACGATTAAGTTCCTCAATTTATTTATATAATTGCAATAATTTATTTTAAAAACTAGTTGGGAAATGCTTGTTTTTAACAATGTTTGAATTTTTTTAAATCTATTTCGTTTCAAAAGTTACAATAAATTAAATATCTATATTCAAATTAAGGAATGACATTTATTTGATTTCTGAAAGCGGTTCAAATTAGAATATTATAACAATTATTAATTATGTTTTATTTTTTTGTAAAATTAAATATATCTTATTAAACTTAACTAAAAGAAAATACTTTAAAATATCAAGAATGTAATCTTAAAAGTAAAAAAAAAACAAAAGTAAAATATTAAATAAAATGATCTCGCCCGTCGCGTGGATTGATCTCGTGTCGTCGGTGCCTCTAGCCCGGCGCTTTACAGCCAAGCCATGACCTATCTCAACTGCAGGCTTGAAATAGCGGATCTGTTACGCAACAAAAACGTCATGCGCTCTTAGTAGTTAACGACACAGTATAATTATAGCTAAAGCTGAAAATCAACTACACTCTTAATCAAATAAAAAAACTTACGCTTAAAATATGTTTAATAAATGTATGTTTATAGGTTTATATATATATATATATATAAAGGTCCGTTTCTATGTTCCCCCATATCTTCTTAACTAAAAATTTGACTTTGCCAAATGATAACTCTATCAATGCGTATTAATGGTGCCGGTAACAGAGGCTGAGTAGTTATGTCGTCGGTATAAAATTAATTTGGTAAAGACAAACTGTCAAAAGTTGTCAATTTTGTTAATTCGTATATAAAAAACACGTGGAATAAATTGTATGTACTGTAGGTAAATAAGGATTTCATTATTTATTTACTTTTATCACATAATTTGGTCATATAAGAATCGTACCGCTGTATTTCTTTTTGGATAGTATCATAAAAAGTAAATTAATGAAATATTTTACTTAGCCATAATTATAAAATAAGCGCTTCGTAGTACTACCGTAGCGCGTAGAGCGGCGAAGTTCTACGTTCGTAGCACGTGTTAGATTGGTTCGCATTATTACGGATTTTATATCTTATCCTACTACCGATATAATATTTAATTAAATACTCGTACATTTTCATTAAAACACTGTGTAATTATCTCTTATTCTGATAATATTATGTCAATCTAGAGTTATTAATCACTTGAGATTTGTAGTACCATGGAGAAAGTATATAATTATTTAGGAGTTTTTCAATGATTATGAAGTTTTTTTTTTAAAAAGTTCTAGTCACTAATAACAATAAAATAACGTAGATAAATGGATAAGGATTTTTTTAGATGGATTTTTTTAACTAAAGCAATAAAACGTACATGGAAAACATTTACCAACTGAAGGATATATTTAAATTAAGTCCTGTTGGAAAAACGGCACTTTTTTATCTAGATATACATTGCGTTACTTACTTGACGTTACTCAATTGCTTTGTATAGGTTCTATTTAATAAAAACAGCCTTCTTTACTTGAGTGGCTTGAGCGAGAAATATTAGAAATGATCTCTTCATTGATTCTATAGTCCTGGTACGTCGTGGATGTGACATGCCTCTTCTAGTTGAGGCCTTGAAGTTGTGAAAGCAAACGGCAAGAGTAAGAGAGGGTCAGAAGTAACTCATTTTGCTTATGAAAGCAATGAAGAACCAACGCCCTTGTATTACAATCACAGAGCGGGATAGCAAGCCATCGAATGATAAGACGGATTTACTTTATGTCATACCTGACTGGAGAAGGTGCTAGCGCCGAGAGCTGACTAATTTTGTTTATATAGTTTGAAAAGTCAGTGAGAATAAATAATTCTCGAAAAAAACGACTCAAAATAGAAAAATACTCAGGAAAATTGACGTAGGATAAAAGGTAATGAAAATGTTAAAGTAAGAAATGTCATAAAGTTCATATTTCATATTAACAGAGACTATTTAGTCTCTATAAGTGACCGATATCTCAAAAGCGCTGTACTAACTCAAAATAAATTTATACGAAGGAAGAAGCGGGACTAAAGTCAGTTTCTTTGTAAATCTGTCTTCAAACTTTATTAAATTGTAGGTTTTTTACTATCAGAGATGTAGCAGCTCACCATGCTGGTAGCTCGTCGTGCTATTGAAATCGTTGAGCATTTCAAAGTTTGTTATCTAGTTAAAAAGTAAACCTAAAAGTCTTGTAATAACTTGGATCTGACGCACTATTATTACACAATACGAGTGAAATCTGTGTCTTGTAAGTAAAATTTACTTAACTCAGTTTAACATCCTCGTGTAAACTTGACTTCATTCAAGTGGACGACGCAGGCGCGTTGCGCTCGAGCGAACGACGGGAAATGAAGACACTAGTGAAAAAAGTACTAAGGCATCAGAATTTTACAGAAGTTTTTGCAAATCTAAACGATGCTATAAATTAATAAAAAAAGTATGTGGAAATTGAGATTGAAACTTGTATTAACTAAAATATCTAAAACGAGTAAGTAATCGACAGTATTTAGTAATGAAAAGGTGATTAGTTTAACATGCTTGAGGTTATGACAAAGCGTAATCGATAGTTGGTGACAACGATGCTAGCACGCTGACAGCGCATGTGCTATAAATACAAACTTACTGGTGCGGGCGGACGATTGCAGAAGTTTTGCTTCCCAGTACCAAACCTTGTTGATTTATTGCTAGAGGCGCCACTTTTAGTAGATGTTAAATTTGCGGTAATATTAGGAATACTGTTATGTTCTGGCTTACTCGTGCTCGTGACTAACGGCTTGCATGTCCGTTCACTGAATTGATATTGGCTTTAATAATGGACATGTGTGTGTAAACATCACATTATACTACGTTATACCACAGTCATACCGGCGGTGGCGTGACGTCATATCCAATGCGATATCGGAAACTAGACGCAACTATACGTTCTAAGATTAGTCTAATAATACAAGGGTTCTTTTCCGAAGAGGGACACGTTCTACGTCATCACACAGTTGCCGGTTTATTTACTGCCATCAAAATATAAGCACAAATTTGGATTCAAACTAAACGATTAAAATATTTAATGTTTCTTCACAAGCTTAAATTAAAGAGCATAATAAAAATTTGATATAATATATTAATATTAAGTACTTAACAGTAATAAGTCATTTTACTAATCTGCCCTCCTAAGCAAAAAAACAGTATCTCAGATTTAATGGCCAAAGCAGATTCAACCCTAAATCGTTAGTAATAAGGTTCAATTTGCTACAGAAGTTTTGTCTCAGATACTGCATTTTATATTAGCAGGGCAGTAATGACGACCGAGTTAAAAACAACATTTGCTATTACATCAAACGCAATATCGTTTGAATGCAGTAGAATGGAGGCCCTGGCAGCTTTTAAATCTACCATTTAAATGGTTTTGTCAATCTATTTAAACCTATGTAAATAACATATTTATGATTTCCAAATATTAGCATAATGATACTGAACGATTTTTATTGGTAACATGCGTAACATTATTTGGAGCATTTAATCGTTTTACTTATCATGGTAAGAATATTACGGGTGGCACAATTCGGTTTTTTTACACTTTAGGCAAAATAATCCATTGTTTAGGAATGCTTGCACTATAAGGGTGATTTTATACAACTTTGGTTCTTGAATTGAAACTTAAAAATGCTTTAATCAATGTAAATAAGCACTGTAAGCAGGCGCCTTTACAGCTCTGGGTAGCGAAAGATACCGCTGTTGAAAAAAAATCAACAGTATTTTAACTATAAAAACACACGTCTTTCGATAACTTTGACGACACGCTAGCCTCGTTGGTAGTGACCCTGCCTTCAAAGCTGGAGGTCCTGGGTTCAAATCCCGGTAAGGGCAAATATTTGTGTGTTGCGCATCAGTACTTGTTTCTGAGTCTTGGATGTTTTCTATGTATTTAATTATGTATTTCTCTATATAAGTATGTTTATCGTTGTCTAGTACCCATAGTGCAAGCCTAGAGCTTAGTTTGGGACTAGGTCAATTTGTGTGACATTGTCCCGTGATATTATTATTATTATTATTATTAACTTGCGTAAACGCGTGTGTAATACTCGTATCATGGAAATAGAGTTAGTGAGTCGATGATCATTTTTTACGTCGCTAAACACGGAGACGTATTGAAGTCACTGTTTTTTAAAGTGCGGTTTTTCTTTCATGTCTCTATATTTTCGGCAATTATCAACCGATTTTAAAGATTAGATTTGTGATGAAAAGAGCGTATTTTAGTGGTGGTCATATTTAAATTTTGTCAAGATTAGCTCATCAGATCAATGATAATCACCCAAACTCCCTTATAATTTGTAATCGGTTCATGCTTTAAAACATTTATGAATTAATATGATTGTGATATTCTTTTAATTAAATCGGTTAATTAATTGAGCAACGTTGCTTGATCTTGGATCTAGCAGTAATTGTTCAAGCCCTTGTTGCGAAAATAACAATATAATTCACTTAATAAAATAAATCAGTTAATTTTAGGTTATTATTGCGCTCGTGCTAAACGCACGTGGGTCGGTTGCCACGCAACGCACGTGGTATTGACGTGGTACAACAAAAATGCCACGATTCACTAGGGGCGCATAACATGGAAAGCGGTGTATTCTTTATAGGTTACACGTGTGATCTGGGAGTAACATATTGATTTGCGGGAACGGTGCAACCGAGTTTCTCTTTTCAGCACGCAAGGTATTTCAAGTCCCGCCCTCACATAACTATCGTAGAAATTGCGTTAAACCAAATATTCTAGCGTTACTGTGATTTATTAGTTCGCTTACTCTTCGTTGTCATGAGCTCCTGATGAACGAAACTAACCTGAAACTTTACGGAATCTACTTTCGTAACATTTTCAGGGCCTCTATTCAGGTGCGTTAAAACGATATCGTGTTTGACACGTTTAAGAATCGTTTATGTCACAGTCGCCATTATTGTAAATGACACAAGAGTTATCAAAACGTTGACAATACGGAAACAGGTCAAAAACGATATCGTTATAACGCAGTTGAATAGAGGCCCAGGTTGACTTATCTTACACATGGGCTCTTTCGAATACTTTGACCCCTATTAGGATCTTTTGTGCTATATACTCATTGTTTTTACACGACTGACCAAAAAAGGAGTGTAATGTTTTTAACTAATGTGACATTATTGTCAAGTAAATAAGAGTTAACTATCAAAACGTGAATGACAGTACAAAGGCAATATCGTTTTTACTTGGTTTTTACCACGCAGAAACTCAGTCTTAGAAATATGATTGTTAGTGTTAACATAACCAATTGCCTTACATTCGTTTAAGAAAAATCGTATAAACGAATCCAACGATTCCTACTTGCATTTAAAAATCCACTATGCCGTTTAACATACCTGTCACAAAGAATAATGGATATAAAAACATAATAAACACCTGAAACATATAACCATTTTTTTTATTGTAAAGTTAAAGGTTAATTAATAAAATATATAAGCACCAGAGCTTGTAGCAGTACCGTAGCGCGTAGAGTGGTGAAGTTCTACATTCATAGCACGTGTTAAGTTGTCCACTTAAATTACGGATGTTACTTAATCTACTTCCGAACATAACAATATGAGTATAAAATTAACAAAAAATATTTATTAAAGCATTACTTTATGATCTCTTATTCGGTTCTTTTATTTGGATTAAGTCATCACTAAAATTTATTTATCTAGTGCCATGCAGAAACGATGATAACAATTTTATTTCAATGGTTTTTCAATGATTTATGAATGAAAAGATCTTCAAAATCAATTCTTAAACAGTGATAAAATATCGTTGATAAAAAAGGAATCTGTTGCAATTTTACTTTTTTCAAAACGTTTTGAAAAATTTTGTTTGGAAGCCGTCGACGTAAGCAATGGATCATACTAGGAAAACATGAACCAACAGGAGGAGTTTCAAGGGAGTAAGTGATGAGGAATAGACGTGGAATGAAAAGGGAGGCATCCTCGACCATTATGATTTTTTTTTTTATGAAGCAATGAGATATGATGTCGATGAGATAGAATGAGACGGATATAAAACAGTTGTTACTGCCACCTGTTGACACCAAATAATGTTCACTTTCTCACATTTCATCTCAGTTTTTTATTTGTCTCTTTCTTTCTCATGGACATTAACTCACTGTTTCATCGAGTAAATCCATGATGGCCGCTGCCTTCCTACCCATTCCAATTTCAGGTCACACATATGCAATCCGTACTAAGGATATCGATAAGGTTTAAATAAGTTAAAGGTGTTGCATTCCAGTAATTTGAGGAGTACTTCTGCATGGGGAGACACATAACTTAATCCGTTTGTCCGTTATCTGTTTCAGACTCTTGCTGACTTCAGCTTTTACATGACGAGATAAATAATATTATTTAATATGGTAACACAGGAACCCCTTTCACTCATAATTATTTTGCTGGATTTACATGGACCTTTGGACAAAAAGCGAGTGCTTTTTATTGAAGAAAACCAATTTATTTGGGATGGTAATAAACTAGGTTTCATCTAAATCAGTTTATTGTTAAAGATAAAGAAGGGGTCACCATTATTGAATAGTTGCGTATGGATAAAAATAGAGTTTACAAAGAGAGAACAGCATGTTTTTATTAAATTAGTTACACAATTTAATGCTTTACACGTTTTACATTTTGTGGTCAAGCTAATCTTTTTGTAGTCTGACAAAATATTTAAATTTTACTTAAATGCATTTTCACCATTCGATTCATTGATGTAATAAGAAATGAAAGTGCCCTAAAATAAAAATCTAAAAAGGTTACTAATTCAATTTTGTAACCAATATCAAATTGAATGGTATTGTATGTTTGAAGGTCTTAAAGTTTTAATATCACACAGTGAGTTTCTCAACAGAATCTATAGTAATTTTGTTTTTAGTTTACACAACTTTTTAACTACGAATTGAACTCTCGATCTATCTACACTCATTCCATTTTACGTTGGACAGTCTATCCATCCCGATTGCTACTAACTTAACACCTAACTTCAGAGTAGTCTAAACGTCAAACGGTAGATTTGATGGTTTTTCAAGGAAAGCGAGCGTTTTTCGAGCGTCTTAAACGCCCGTTATAAAGTTTTTGCTACCAGGAACACATGGACCTAGGAGGTGCACTTTAAGTACACTTTCATCAAAAGTCACAAGTCAAACCTTGCTGGATAAAGCAAAATCTACCTTAGTGGCGTGGGTAATGGATGTATTTTTGTGAAAGTCGTGAAAGTTAATATGGCTTTGTGAGGTACGGATGTCATTGCCACGTGAGTGGGTGGTTTCCACCCGCTTCACCCCTTTGTGTACAGATAGGTTGCCTATATAGTTGTGTTTAACCTGCGCTGTAGAAGCCACAAATTTATAGGCCTAGAGGCAACTGTCAGTAAACCTACCTGCTCGAATTTTAGCAGATTACAGTTAATGTGGGAGGAAAACGTAAAATTAATATAAAAGTATCCGCAATTCAGAAAGGCTGAACTTGGCAGTTTATGCAAGAGGTATTTTGATGACAGAATAAGAGTTAATCATTTTAGGTCAGTGAAAGCGATAATTTCAAAATTAATAGAACGATGACGGGAGAGCACTGAGGCTACTGGTATACTTATTATAAACTATGAAGTTACTAACTTTAGTATTGGTGCCATTATCCGAAATACTGGGTGTTTTTTGGTCGACAACTTCCAAAACAGGAAATATAGTATAATTAATGCTGAATCCGATAATCTTATTAAAAATTTAAAAGCCTTAGGAGGTAAGAGAAATAGCATTTTAAATTTTTCCCATTATTTTACTTAATTGTGGTTACCATGCGCCGTGTTTACCGAGACTTTAATGACGTAATCACCGTGCACAATGTTATGATTCATCTTTCCCTTATTATTTGTTACGGGCTTAGGGCCGTCAAAGATTACAAACACGGTTTAGGAAACAAAATTAGATTATTAGTGTTAAAAATCGTTCTGAAATGGCATTTAACTACAGATAACGGTATGGATTACAAAACCGCAAGAGCTTTCTTTGGCGTAATTAAAAAGGTGAATCAGCTTTGTACAACGATTTAACAATGTTTTGACCACTCACAAAGTAAATGTTCACAACATCAAACAGTTCACAATTGTCCAGAAGTAAATTTTCTCGCCAAGCCATTTTTTTATCAATTAAATGATGTTACACTTTACTTTACAAGCAC
The DNA here is from genome assembly GCA_949316455.1 of Acleris holmiana. Classification (NCBI taxonomy): domain Eukaryota; kingdom Metazoa; phylum Arthropoda; class Insecta; order Lepidoptera; family Tortricidae; genus Acleris; species Acleris holmiana. The sequence goes on from OX438762.1 coordinate 81,716,923, forward strand.
ACGCTTCGAAACAAACACGGAACTGACGTCGCTTGCGCATAGTTTTGTGAGGGTAGTATCAAGCAATAGCATCGTGACTATAAGCGGCCTACCTCCTTCGTAGCCACAGAAACGAGAGACCATGATTTATAAAATAGCGAGAACATTCTTTTGACTTTAAACGAAAACGAAAAAAAAAAAAACATTGAACGCATCTTTGCATTTTCATTACGTCATCTCTTTACAATAGGCGTTCGCATTTTTATCATTTCTTTGGTACTAGGATAACATAGTACTGAAGAGAAAAGTATGCAATAAAAAACACTAACATAGTGAAAATTGACGCATTATCTAGGCCTCTATAAATTTATTTAAAACGATATTGCATTTGTCGTGTAATAGCATTTTACGCGGCCGCCATTACCGTCAAGTAAATAAGAGTTATCAAAACGTTGGCAATAAGGAAACTCGTCAAAAGTTTTTAAACGGGTTATTACCGTCATAATGCATTTAATGGCTAAAAAAACTACCAACATAATTAGAATGGGAGAAACAAAATATTTGGGAACAACCTTTTAACCCTAAAATAGGTTACCAATTTAAATACCGAAAACTCATGTTTTTAAGTCGTTAAAAAGACTTATTGCATATGCTGAACTAAATTTCATAGACTAAATTTCCAAGACAGTCCTATCTCAATTTTCATTGCAATGTTTCTGGGTGTGTAACGCATTCACCGCCTAAAATGCAAACGATGAGTCCAAATTGAATATTAACATTTTATATGAAATGAAATGAAAGGGTCACCTTGATGAGTACGTCCCACCCACCTTCCAGCTACATTACCGTCGCATCTTGGTAACAGCGCTCGGCTTTTTACAATTTCCTACATCGTTATTACATAATATGTTTAGCGTTTAAAAAGCAATAAAACAATTCGATGGGCAGTCGGCCTCTTACACATAAAAATATGAAATTTAATAAAAACCCGTGACATCATGGCTAATTACATCAAACTTAGTTATTATAAGAACCCCCGGATCAAACAAGTTTTCTTTGTTAAGTAACCGTGTATGTATGTCCGTTCGAAAGATTAGAAGAAAGACAAAATACACTCACAGATACATGGATGACATGGGCGTACACGTGGCCCCTTTCTGCAACATAGCGGTGAATTATTTGTCTGATGATGTGACAGGCCAACATAACTAACAAATAGGTTTGTATTTGAAATCGAGAGTAGACTTTTGTCTGTACAACTGGATAGTAAAGCAGCTAAAATAATATTAAAAAAAAAAATACGTTAAAATAAACTATACTAGTGGTAGCGCCAAAACAAATCTGCTTTGAAACTCATATGGTAAAATATTATAGATCGATTTTAAATATTATTTTAAATCAATCTGTATCAGAAGCAAAAAACTAACCTATTTCGCTTTGTGTCTTGGGAAGCAGCGATATATTAAAACCAAACTGAAAATGGTCGACGTTGTCAGTGTTTTAGAGACATGGCAGAACTCGCAATAGAATTTTAGGGTCCATTGAAACGCTTATCGTTACTAGGCACGCATGGCTATGGAGGAGTTTCATCAGAAATGCATCTTGGTACCGGTCGGCTCGTTTCCCGCAACATCACTTGGTACGGAGGATGGAGTTGTATTTACCTGGGTTGCATTAGATATCATTGTGTAGGTTTGACACCACCACAGACAATACTCCTCCCTGCCAGTGGTAGCACCAATACTCGTATCTTCATCTTGAGTTCCTTAGAAAACAAATCGACGCGACGGCAACACGGCAATCCCTCTTTTCTCAATAATATGTTGAAACTGTACAGTAAACACGAAAAAGTTAACTACTTTAACTTAATTTTAGGTTCGATGAGGTATTTTCAGAATAAAAAAACACCACAAAAATACTTTATATGAAATAGGAGACATTTATATTGTGTGCGTTAGATGTAATAATGTCACGAATTGTAAAAAAATGTTGTTTGACCAAAAATGTCGGTTAGGAGTGGAGGTATTTTTTGGTGATTAACCGTCAAAATCTGCTTTGAAACCCAAATGGTATAAGAATAACATATACATCGATTATAAATAAAATTTTAAATCGATCTGTATCAAAAGCAAAACATAAACTAATTCGCTTTGTTGCAGCGATATAATATTAAACGCAAACAGAAAATGGTCGAGTTGTCAGTGTTTAAGAAACATGGCAGAACTCGCGATTGTATTTTGGAGTCCATTGGAACGTTTATTGTTACTAGGCGCGCATGGCTATGGAGGAGTATGCATCTTGGTACCGGGCGGCTCGTTTCCCGCAACATCACTTGGTACGGAGGATGGAGTTGTATTTTTATCTGGGTTGCATTAGGTATCATTGCACAGGTTTGACACCACCAAAGACAATACTCCTCCCTGCCAGTGGTAGCACCAATACTCGTATCTTCATCTTGTGTTCCTTAAAAACCAATCCACGGCAACACGCCAATCCCTCCTTTCTCAATATGTTGAAACTGTAGAGTAGACACGAAAAACTTAACTACTTTAACTTAACTTTAGGTTCGATGGGTCAGAATAAAAAAAAAACACCACTAAAATACTTTATATAAAATAGGAGATATTTCTATTGTTAGATGTAGTCATGTAACGAATTGTAAAAAAAAAGTTATTTGACCAAAAATGTCAGTTAGGAGGTATTTTTTGGTGATTAACCGTCAATATCTGCTTTGAAACCCAAATGGTAAGATATTAACATATAAACATTATTTAAAATTGATCTGTATCGAAATCAAAAAATAAACTAATTCACTTTGTTGCAGCGATATAATATTAAAACGCAAACAGAAAAAGGTCGAGTTGTCAGTGTTTAAGAGACATGGCAGAACTCGTGATTGTTTTTTGGAGTCCATTGGGACGCTTATCGTTACTAGGCGCGCATGGCTATGGGGGAGTTTCATCAAAATTGAATCTTGGTACCGGTCGGCTCGTTTCCCGCAACATTACTTGGTACGGAGGATGGGATAGTACCTGGGTTGAGCAGGTTTCTATTAATTTTTGAGATGCGTTAATATTATGCAGTGTTGAAATGTCAGGGTGTTGGGTGCGTTTACATTTAGAGTGAGTACGGACCGAAAAATACGAGTAGTATGGTGACTAAGGCCGAGTTATTCGATCAGTAGTTAACTAAACTTATGGTTAAAATTCTCAAAAACGTAAATTTGGCACATTTCCTTGAGATTTAATCATTAGTTACAATTTTTAACAATTATTTAATTTACTGATCAAACAACAGGCCCGAAATGTCTGGCATTATACGTTTACAAGCAATTCTGACGAAAGTAATATTTAAGTTTAAAGATCAATTTGCGATGGTCACATGATTAATAAAATAAGCACAAGGAAATAAAAACCCGGCAAAAACATGTCGGATCATGCTCAGTGTAGGGTTCCGAAGCCGTTAAGTACTACAAACATAAAAATCAACAAGTAATAACTAATTTTCCATTTAAAGTCAAGTATAATCACTTTAATCGCCTGTATCTCAAAAATCAATTTATGTCTACTTAGTCGTGATAGTGTTCCTTTAAAAATCGTTATATGCGCTTTCATTTAAGATATTTTTCAGATTTTTAGTATTTGTACTTTTGCCTGTAGGGGGGTGGGGACACACACTTCAGTCTAACAAAAATTAGCGCTTTCAAGCTTAATATTTCATAAACGGGTTACTTAATCGAAAAACTGTTTTATAAACCCGTAATATTTTTGAAAGACCTATTTAACGATACCCCACACTATAGGGTAGACGAAAAAAAAATTATCCCCACGTTATGTATAGGGAGGTACACAAAAAAAAAAAATGGTGGTGTACCTCCCTATACACATTCTATTGTAACACTTTCGTGACGTGACAAATATGCATATTCTTTCCAAATTACATCTTTCTAGTACTAAGAGTCTCTGCGCTAGGCTGCGGAAGGACGAACATGGCGAAACTATTTGGGTTCCTAGTTTGACTACGGAACCCTAATAAATGACATTTTATTTGTACAGCCAACAATGATTGCTTAGCCGCTACTAGAACCATGTTAACGTCAACATGCGACAAAAAATACATTGACTCAACAATAAAAGATGTTGACCGCATGAGTGTATAATTCTACTTTATAGTGATATGCGTTCTTAAGGACAACTAAAACAGAGCCCTTATTAATCTCAATATAATCACATTTTTGTCTTTGAATTATTATGGAATGGTTTTTAACACAGCCGACATTAACTTCAAGTAAATAAGTAAAAGAACTATCATAAAGTTGACAATACGGAAACACGTCAAAAACAATATTATTTTACCGTAATGATTAGAGGCCTTGTCTGAGATTAAATAAATGCAGTTGCGACTTTCAATTATTTCTAAGTGTGTTCATTATTTTAAATTGATTGTAAGTTGTAAAGTTTATGATTGTAAGTGCCAGTTTCACCTTACGATGTTAAATTGAATCAATGTTTATCGACTGTTAATTCATATATTTTGTCAAATGTTAACGCTCTAATCAACTGTTAAGTGGTTAACATCGTATGGAAATAGGTACTTAACTTCGTGTTACTCGATTAATAAAGTAAAAAAGTTCGTAGCACACACTAGTCTCTACGGCGTAGAAACGATCGTCTACGACGCCGTAGCAAATAATTGAATATTCAAGGTGTCGGGCGTAAGAGACACAAAATGAATGCAAAGAATTTAATAACGCGCAAAGCTTTATAAAAAACAGGCCAAGTGCGAGTCAGACTTCTGCAGAAATGGTACCATTATCTATTACAACATTAAACACTATTTTAGTCTACCTGTTGTCGTCATTAATTTCGAGCTTTGGAATGAAATCATATTATTATATTTCTGGGTACGTTAACTTGATTTTGATACAAATTTACAGAATATAATTTCACAATCAGCCTGCGATTCGAACTTCAAGTTTTTAAGCGTTGTATTTTGTTAACGATAATCTATTATACAGACATTTAAACGTTAATTTAAGCCCGTTATTTCAATGAACAAATTTAAACCTTGTAATAAACAAATTAAGTCTTCAATTCTTAATTAACTATGCTAATGCGTTGAGATATTAGATTATTTTCTTTAACCGTAAGTTTAGGGTCTTAGCTTTAAGTCTTAATATTTTGACAAAGACTTTAAGTTTTAAATAATTAAGTCTTTTTATAAAGCTCTTAAATAGAACTGTGCTTGGAAGCTAGAGCTTTATAGGCTTTTAACTTTGTAACTTTCATTTACTGACACGTCTACGTGACCTCTGCAATATAGTAAAATAATTTCAAATAATTATGTTAAAAGAAAACTATATTATTATTTTTTGTCACGTTGATATTGCTATCGGTACGATAAAGAACACAAACTGTAAAATCATGCTGCTAATTATACATGGCAAGACGTTTTGTGCGTGAAATTAAGTCTCGTATCGAGTACAAGTATGTTTAGCTTAACGCAAGCTCTAGGATACCTAGTTTAAGTTATATGGAGGAGGAACTCAGTGGCTGAAAAGAGAAACTAGATAGCACTGTTCTCTCAAATCAATATTAAACTAAGTATGAGCCAAGCACCGCCCTCCGTGTTATGCGTCCCTAGTCAATCCTGGCATTTCTTTCGTGCCGCGTCAATACAATATGCGCCAACAACTGCGCGAAAATTTTAAAAAAGGACGGAAAAGTTATTGTGATACTCATGCAGAAATAAGTAAATTATTAGTAACCAATTGCAAAGTTAAAATAATCTACCATTTTACTATACATTATGAACGCCTTTTACTTTACATTTAAATCTAAACGGCGGTTTTTTTTTCTCAAATCATGATACATTTGAGTTTAGCTTTTCAAGTAAAAACAAAAAATACCGTTTGTAGAACCAGATCTAGGTAAAAATAAAATTGGTGTTTTTAAAATCATGCTAGGTTGGCTCAGTATTAAAATAATTGACTAAAAGTAACCAAAATTTTGGTCTTATTCCTCTTTCTTTGGCTAAAAGTAGTTATTTACTTAAACAGACATACATGTATTGTATATTTAACATACTGCATTTTTTCTACGTGCGAATACTTCCAATTAAAAATGAAAAACCTAGAAATCGTTAGCCCTATTGACGACTACTACGACATAACCCTATAATTACCTATGTAGGCTACCTCACTACAATAACGAGTAGTTCCTTGTGTGCAACACTCACACACACGTTAAAATCGAACACAAGTGTACACACGGTTTGTTGAAAACTCCTAGTTTAGTATGCACTCCTGGTAGTATTTCTTCTCGGGGGTTTTTACTCCAGATTCAACTTGAAGCAATACTAGCGACATCTAATGACAAGTGTGAGAGTCTTCAGCGCTAGTGAACGCAACCAAATGTGGTTGTGCACAGAGATGGCACAAATACATAAATTGGGGTCAATTGGTTAATTTTTATCTCCTAGTTGAATATGCTCTCCTGGTACTATTTCTTCTCCGGGGTTTTTAACTCCTGATTCCTCTTTTAGTGTCTCTGGCGACATCTAACGACAATTTGAAGACTTTGCTTTCAGCACCAGGGCCGAGATTCTACACGGTAAAAACGATATCGTATTTGACCTGTTTCCGTATTGTCAACGTTTTCATAATTCTTATGTCACTTACAATAATGGCGACTGTGACATAAACGATTCTAAAACACGTCAAACACGATATTGTTATAACGCAGTTGAATCTGTTGAATAGAGGCCCAGTAAACGCAGCCAAAAATGACTGTGCACAGAGATGGTATAAAAAAACTCATTAGTAATAATAGTTTGTATAGTTGCGTGGCGTGTTCTATCTGTTCTTTTTGTTATTTTAATGTGTTTTTTTTAAAGTGTTAGTGCAGATCGCGCTGCCTAATGCTTAGTTCAACGCCTCTCGTCTCCATAAACTAACCCTCAGAAGATTAATAAGTACTCGTAATTTAATTTTAAACGATATAAATTAATAATCTTTATTTATATTTGTTATTGGCGAAGTAAATAAACGACACCGTAATTAATGACATGACGTTTATGTTGATGTTTTAATTTTATCTTATCAATACGATGTGTGATACATTGCTAGCTAAATTAATTTGTAAGAAAAGTATTAATACACATACTGTTTTGTATTTGTTAATTTGTGTGTATATTAACTGTTGTTTGCCCGTATAAAATTTACATGCTGCATATTACAATAAATTGCTACGTTACATTGTGCGTGACAATTTTGTTCATTATAACGCCATCTGTTAGCATATACGGGCAACAGCAATCCAGGCTTGGTAGCCCGTGTGTGATGCCAGCCAGCCTACATAAACTCTAGTTAAACAAGAGAGGGCAGCTTTGATGACAAGAGTTACTTTAATATAACTTCTGTTAGTTCATGTTTTCCTAGTACGTTCCATTGCTTACGACAAAAATCTCCAAACAAAAATGTTGGATGTTTTTTATAAGATTCTGAGATGCAATGGGTTCTTTATTAACCAGCAATACTTTTTGACTGTTAAAAAGTTAATTTCAATGTACTTTTCATTCATAAATCATTGAAAAACTATACGAACTGTTGTCATTGTTTTTCAAGCGTAGCTTAACAAACGCCTAGTTATTTACAGTTCTAAATAAGTAAAAAGTCGAAGAATTATATAGGTTCATAAGTGTAGTTTAAATTGAGACGCGTTTTATGAACACAATAATAATAATGTCCCTGAATGCGGACTAAATGTTTCAAGTGCCACAAACGTAGACCTATGCCACTCTACGGACTACTTGTTAATTTGTTCGTTGCTCCATAAGTTTAATGTAAGCTTTTAATTGTTAATTATTGTTATAAATAAATAAATAAATAAACATGGCAAAGTGTTTTTGTGAATAAACCTGAAGATTTTAACTTTAGCATATTATGAGGTGTCGATAGATTTGTCTTGGTTGTAGGAGTGACACAGGGGTATTTATGATCGAAGGACACAGGCTTTAATACTTAAATAAAAGTTAGTTAATGAGAGAGGTACCTATATTGACGACCATATCAAAAATTACAGGCAGGTTTTTCGAAAAGATTGTATCTACTGACGAAAGTAGTTTGATCACGACGATAAAATTGGTTATGACTTTTGCATGGACTTTCTGCTTACCCTGAAGCAAAAATATATTTTTACTAAGAGCATTATTAATAAAACCACAACGTATCATTTTTTTTACGAAAAATAGAGAGCATTTTTCTATTTAAAATAAACTATAACTGCGATAAAATGATGTTGACGTTGTGAAAGTTGGACTTGTAATATTTCATATAGAAATTTAATTGCGTGAGTTAACTTGCCCAACTTTTTGTAACTCCTATATGAACATGTCGCTATTGTATTATTTTAACTTATCCGTCATTACTGTTAAGTGAATTAGACCTAACATAACGTTGGCAATACGAGAACATGTCAAGGGCAATAAATATGGTTTAGCGCTAGTTGAAATACAGACTTTGTAAGGTGGCATTGAGGTCAAGAGGCCAAAAGGCTACCCTATCTCCAAACGGCCTCGTGACAAGAAAAACTACCACGGTGTACTAGGGCGACATGAAATGCAGAAAGCTGATTTATTTCCGACAGTATTGAATGGCAGGTTACCGCCCACTGGTACCGCCCCATTACCGCCCACGTATCCACCTTGGTTACTTATAGTAAGGGAGCCCTCGACCAAAATCATGTTTCATCGTTTTACGGTCAAAACCGTATAGATGATTCTAAACTTGACGGTCATACCGTTCAAAAAGTCACAGTTTTTTGGAGGCTTATTTATGTTGTGTCAAATAAAATATTCAAACTCTTATATTTCTACAGTGTGTTTCAGATAAAAAATGTACATAGACTGCTTTATATTATTATGACACGCTTGTTTTCAGACATTCACCGATCGGTCTCATAGCAACATGTTTTTTTTACCTTGTGTGGGTGTGGGTGTCGGAATTGCCAAAATAAACTTATCAAACATTTTCAATGTCGCATTGAACAGTCCAAATACGAAGACAATATTGAGAGGGATCCTGTTCAACGTAATGTCTTTTTAATTAATATTTTTATATAGTTTTATTTCTGTGTGCATTGAATAAATCTTTTCTATTCTTGGCCGAAACCCAAGAACTTGTTTCGCTCCTATACCTCACTACACTACAACGCTGTTACGACTGGTTTCACGGCGCCAAGGACATATTAAAACAAGATAGATTAATAATTACTAATTGTAAGTCAAAATTAAAAAGGTGTCATACAGTTTCAGACACATTGTTATTAAATTATTTAATTTTATAATTGTGGTCGTAGGCTCCCGTACGTTACCTGGGTATTGATGAATCATGTTTTCTCATTCTTGCACGTTGTTTATTGTATGAACTCTTTGGGGGCAAGAGTGACCGCTCTAACACATCAGCTTCTTTTTCGATTCCACCCCCAGGTCTCACCACAAAATGTTCTCCTAGTTGATCAGATTGGAAGTGGCAACCGCGGCACACCTTTCAAGGCAGTTGACGAGTGAGCAACAACAAAACAGCGCGCTGATAAAAGCCGTTTCTGGGATGAAAATTTTAGGTTAAAGTGAAAAAGGGTATAAGTCGACTTAACTCGTAATAAAAAAGGCTATAAACATAAACGGAGTATACTAGACTTAAAACCTTTTTTAATTGATCTCCAGAAGACTTATATACCGCTGTATACCATTTTTCACTAGGGCCCCAGAATTATGTAGGTATACCATATTTTTTTGAAACTTTACCCAAATTGTGTGTTTGCTTAAATTGTGACTGGGCTTTAGTGCTAACCTTACTAATTTTTAAGTTCAACCACCGAAATAAAGCGGCAATTGGGTGATAACAGACCTATCTAAAAGATAAAAATCCCCAAAATAATAGCGATGTCTTCTTTCAGATCTGATCTGATTAAACAGCACAACCAATTTAGATAAAACTTAAAAATCATCACGAATGCTTTCTTAAAAAATGCTTTCAAATTGGTCCATCTATTTGAGAACTAAGATGATCCAGACAGACACTCAAATATACAGACACACAGATATACTGACATAATATAGATAGACACACGTTTATCTTATAAAACCGCTGCCCTATCGGGAGTTTTTGTACGTAGAAACGGTTTGTTTGTAAACATTCACGTAAACAACTCCACTACGGTATCTACCAGGGGATCATAAGTGTTTGGAAGCTTGAATTATTAACTCGTTCGCCAGGTAAGGGCCCGGTTCTAGTTTAAATGGCTTTGTAATGCCCGGAAATTGCAATAGATGGTGTTAAATAAAATAAAAAAAAACAAAATAAAAAGCAATATATTTACTCGTAATAGAAAAAAATTATGAGGATTTCCCTGTTTTGTGTTTACAATTTAAACATTTATTTGATAATTGTTTGCGGGAATCTGGGGGCACAGCAAAGCAGTGCCCCCGCCAAGTCGAGCAAAATATAGAGGCACGGCCGTGCCATCCTTTTATCGAAGCCATTCTGGCCATTTTCAGCATCCTGTAATTTTGTGCTGGATAAAACTAGAACCCTGATTTTTTTGTAACGTATAAGGCATGATATATACGACTTTAAAAACTCCTGCCCATCAAAGTTCCTTAGTTTTGTCAATGACACACTGACTGACTAACTGATCATCATAATTTTAGTCAATCAAGTCATGAAAAAACCTAAAAATATTGCAATTTTAGTCAAGTTTCAGAGAAATACAAACTAGTTTTTTAAGTATGTACTGTATATTGACGACGCGTTAGCGCAGTTGGTTGGTTTCTATTTTATTTATAATCGTTGTCTAGTACCCATAGTACAAGCCTTAAGCTTAGTTGGGACTGGGTCAATTTGTGTGAAATTGTCTGCACATTTCATAAAAACTGGTAATTTGTAATACAAGTGAAAGTCTCTTATGCATACATAATGTTAATTTTTGTAAAATATTATTCATTTATTTATTTATTGTGTAGGCAAGTTTACAAATTTCTTTAGGTTAAGTGATTAAAAATAGATACAACTATAGAAAATATGAAAATGGTCATATAGACACTATTTACGATAGGCATAAGCTCTTTTGCTCAAGGAGTAGAGATAATAGAGAGATATAAAGATAATTTTTTAAACATAATAATGACATAGCTATCACACGGCTACATAATGACATAAGTAAAGAGTTCTGTGTTTAATAATTCACGATAAGAGCTATATCCATTTCAAATTTCATCCAACTCTATTTAGCCATTTTAGCTATAATGAAGTACTTATAATCATACTTACTCACACCGTGACTTTGTCCGTGTTGACCATTAACGAGAACAGTATAATTTTAAGATAGAAGGTAGCTTTTGTGATAATTCAGGATTATACTTAAGCTTTGCCAGATTTCAACCAAATCCGTTCCGTTCTTTTTTAATATTTGCGTTGTACTAGGAGTTCATGACAAAGAAAATTTAGCGAGTGACGTCCGAGTATATCAAAATATCTCCAAAGAATTGGTAAGCTATAGGATGCCTAGTATAGTTATATGGGGGAGGGGCTTGAGGTACGTACCTGGCAAAATGAAAAGAGAAACTCGGTTGCACCGTTTCCTTAAATCGATGCAATGCAATGAAAGTACGAGTAGATATACAATGCACTGCCTTATGTTCTTGCAACCCTAGTAAATCCTGGAACTTTTGCGAACACGATCAATACCGACATGCGCTTAGGAGCTGCATGCGCGATATTTTAATAATAACCCATAAAAAGATCCGTATTACAAAACATAAGTAGAATAACGTTATCTTTAGTAATTTAACAACTATTGCCAGAGTTAAGGGCGTTTTACAATGAATGTACCAAATAAACGAAGGAATAACTAAATTACATACTGAAAAAAACTATTTAATGTCGGATTGTAGGACAGCAATTTAAAAATAAAAATAATTTTCTTATTTATAACTACAGAAAACTAGCGGCCTGCCAGCGCCTTTGGCCCCGGTGCATATTTCTGACATTCCCTATGGTCCTTTCGTTTTTTTTCTTGCAGACAAACCTTATCCTGGTAATAACAAAAACAAGAAAAAAAAGCTATTTGGTGCAGTCGTTTGGAAGTTATGAATTACGAGCGTACATACATTAGATATATTTAAGAGGTCTGTGAAGCAAAAACCTTTCACGCAAAATGCGATAACGTTTTTGTTGAGCGATTTTTACGGTTTTTTTATATGTTGTAGATATTTTGATTAAAGGTCTAAAGGTTATTTTTTTTTTTATTTATTATAAATAAAATAAATTAAAAAACAAAAGCAGAAACGTACAGGCCTAGATATTCATAATATGTGCAATATGTCCCGTGTGTGCCCCGTGTGGTTTCCGGGTAAGAATAGCGCCACTCCATGTCTTCCCGTGGATGTCGTAAGAGGCGACTAAGGGAACAAAGGCTTGTAGTGCTGTTAGGCGATGGGCTTGCAACCTGTCACTAATATACACTGGTAAACATCTCAGCCTTGTGCAAAATGTGGTTACAGAATTATTAACATGTCTTTTTAGAGTTGTTGGTATTTCTGTAGCTCTGCCTACCCCACTCTGGGAATGAGGGCGTGATGTTATGTATGTATGTATGTGCAATATGTTTAAAATTATTTTTGACATATACGCGATTTAATGATCGCTTCACAATCCTCTTAAGCTAGTATGTATATACATAGTTCTTTGTTTAATTTATGAGGTCGAGTGAATAAGAGGTCCCATAACAGCAACATTCATTAAAACGAAATGTAAGAGACACACTGCCTGGCACTGGCATACGAGTACTTTGGTAATACGCATGTTTCATATTTTTAATATTCTATTTTATTTGTTTAATTTCTTTTTAAATAACAACGCCTATAATGTGCACTGTATAAGTAATATGCAACGGGTGATATCGCGAGAGAGAGTTGATGTGTGCGATTACCTGATTACAAATACATCTAGATACTCGTACATTCATAACTGAAAAATGGAAAGTCACTTGCTACTCTTCATAATTTAGCCGTGTAATACCATTCCTTATTTACGAGTATAACTGGCACTACCTGGTTTGCATTCAGGGCCTAAATACGTACAGCGGCAGGAGCTCAACAATCCCGTGTCGTGGTGTGCAGTTGTACATAGAGTAGGTACAGATGGCAAAAAATAAGTCTTCTCTGACTTTATGTCACGACTGGATTAATTATTGTAGGTAATACAAACAGCTGCAAATGAAAATAAGCTTAAAATCTTGTCACTTGCCTTCCTGTTTAATATAAATTGGACATTAATGGAAAAATATACAGAAATACTTATTTTTAAAAATCTTTTTTAAGTATATGCACGTTTGATAGGACAAAAAACTAAATAACACAGTATTTTTATTCAAACTCCTTAGTAACGTAATATAAATGTTTTAAGTTTAGTAACCATACTGTTTGGATGCGGTTATTCATAGTTTTTATTTAAATAGAACTAGTTCCAACGGTTTATATCGTGTGAGTATATTATCGCGTCAGATTATAAACTTACTAATAATAATAAAAATACACAAAGAAAAAATATTGTTGATGTCGATTTATTTAGCTATAATGTTGAATTTGCTATCGGTATCAAAACGAACACTCTCAAGCTCTTGCTGTCGTTACACGACATGGCGGTGTGTGCGTGACGCCAACCCTCGTGCAAAGCTCGTTCTAAGTTATGCTCGCCTAGTAGTCAAAGTGTGGAAAATGGCGAAAAGCTCCGATTGTGGAAAATCGGGGTATTGTGGACTTTTTTGTGGATTTCACCAATTGCTTTATAAACGATTAAAGTATTAACAGCATTGTTTTTAAACATTTGATGACTTGGCCATCGCTAAATCATTATGTGACGTAAGAATATACGTAATTTTTTTAAAATAAACCTAATTAAACACCATAGCACTAGCCCTAATGATATGTCGTTTGAACAAATTTGAGCAAAATACAATGTATGAGTCAAAGTGTTATGTGATGACCAAGTTATTATACACATAAATAATTCAGGATAAAAGCTATGTCCATTCATTAAAATCTGTTCATCCATTTCAGCATGTAATGAAGTATCAATCATACTTACTCACACACACCACATAAACTTTTGTATTTATAACATTAGTTTCAGCCCGCGACTTTGTCAGTGTTTACCATCCATGAGAACAGGGCCTCTATTCAGGTGCGTTAAAACGATATCGTGTTTGACTCGTTTAAGAATCGTTTATGTCACAGTCGCCATTATTGTAAATGATATAAGAGTTATCAAAACGTTGACAATACGGAAACAGGTCAAAAAACGATATCGTTATTACCTTTTAGAATTCCAGTCCAGTATTATTTCAAGATAAAAGTTACCTTTTATGATAATTCAGGATTATAATTAAACTATTACAGATTTCAACCAAATCCGGCGTGACACGATTAATGACACTTGTTGTATAACGTATTATATCAAACTGTATAAAAACTCAAATTCCATAGTACCGTCATGGTTACCGCAGAGATTTAACATTACGACCACACATTAGGGCAAACTTTATTTCATTCATACACTTATTCCTCACTACACGACGTCGTCATGAGTTTCTGCCACGCATGCGCTTCATCTTTTAGCCGATGACGGAACTTGACTCGCTTAGCAGTGAATTAAAAACTGATTTTAAACACAATTTTTTACGTAAACTTTAGTCATAAACACTTCAAAATTAGTATTTTTTCTTTGCAAATTGGTGCAGAAATGTCATTAACTTGGTTTTTTTGAAGTTAATATGAGATAACTATCAATGAATCAGCAGGCCAGGGTCAGCAAACTGCTCTGTTATTGATTAACAAAGTACCGACACGAAAGCGTCTACCAGAAAAGCATAGGTTATTGATAGCATAATTTCTAAATGCATATTCTAACTTGCCGCTCGTGGCTAGTTCTTACTCGTATCTGGACTAGGCTGGTGTGTTATATATGAAATCTCCAATAGATGGTGCCAATAATGTTACACAGTGTTATTGACTATACAAATCAAACTAAAGAAAAATCTAATTAAAAACCCCGCTACACGTATATTATATAAAAAATACACCAAATTTACCCAATATTTATACTATATATTTTTTTTAGTGTCCAGATCATTGTTTTTACGTCTAGTATAAAAATAGAAACTGTCAGATTTAAGGGCTAAAAGCGTATTACTTTCTTTCATATCCTTAACAATATGACAACGATACGGATTTAAATTTTAAACTAAAGTTAATCCCCAAGTTGAAACTCCTTACCTTTTATATTTTTATATACTATTGTGTTGTTGTTAAATCCCAACTGGGCCTCTATTCAACTGCGTTATAACAATATCGTGTTTGACGTGTTTTAGAATAGTTTATGTCACAGTCGCCATTATTGTAAATGACATAAGAGTTATGAAAACGTTGACAATACGAAAACACGTCAAATACGATATCGTTATTACCGTGTAGAATCCCAGCCCAGTGACTGTGTTAAGATTGTCTTGTTCTTAAAACAAAATTAGAGTAAGACAGTTTATAATGGCAGGCAAGTTTTTGCTCAAAAACGTGTCCGTGTGAGTGAAATTTAAAAATCTGGAACAAAATGCGCACATTCAAAATTGAATGAAATTGCTTCTCTCTCAAACACCGACAGGATTTATCCAGACCAGTGTAATGTTACTCAGTTAAGATAAAACAAAGGCTCGTCAATTAAAGAACACGTTGATTGGTCGACTGCTTAATACAGGACCACCCTTTAGAAGCTCAGGACCTCTATTCTACTGGTCTAAAACGATATTAACTTTGACGTGTTTCCGTATTGTAAACATTATGATAAACTATTTAAAACCGAATAGTGTATTTAAGTAAAGTACGTTTTTAATTAATTGGCTAAAGTTACATTAAATCTATGGGACAACCCAAAAACGACTTTTGATAGAATGGCTCAGATATTTGATAACGCTGATGCTTTAACATCGATGACAACTGTTCGAAGGGTTTTTCAACGATTTATGAATGAAAACTTCTTTCAATTTAAGTGTAAGTGAGATATAATTTATCGTGGGTTAATGAATAATTCATTGCAGTTAAAAAAACTTGAAAAAGTTATGATAATTTTAGTTAGGCAGAAAATAGCGTAAGCAATGCAAAGTACTAGGAAATCATGAACTAACAGTAGGAGTCTATCAAACTTACACATGATAACAAAGCTACTCTCTCGTGGCTAGCTCGACATTGCCTTGATAACCTAGAATGCATGATCATATCCATATTTCCTAATAGATGGAGCTGTAATCAAAATGCTATATTGTTATAAAAAGCAGTTATAGTGTTACATTTTGCTTATAATAATAAATTGTTATTGATACATGATTTCGAAATTTGGATTAAATACGACAAGTTCTAAGACAAGATACCCTCTCGGTCCAGGGCATCATAAGGGTTTCGTAGTCAAACTAGGAACCCTTATAGTTTCGCCATATCCGTTCGTCCGTCCAAAGCCTAGCGCAGAGACTTTTAGTACCTACTAGAAAACTGTAATTTAGTATAATTATTCATATTAGTTACGCCAACAAAGTGGTATATATTTTTTTCTTCATCAACCTAGTGTGTCCGTTCAAGAAATATCAAGCTTCAAAACGCAAATTTATGTTAGACTCTTGTCCCCCCCCCCCTCAACAGCCAAAACTACAAACACTAAAAATCTCAAAGTACTTAATGACTTCGAAACCCTACACTGAGTAGGTCCGACATGCTTTTACCGGGTTTTTATTTTCTTGTCCTTATTTAAATAATCATGTGACCATCGCAAATTGATCATCAATCTCAAATGCCTTCGTCAGAAATGCTTGTAAGCGTATAATGCCAGATAATTAGCGCCTGTTATTTGATCAGTAAAGTAACTAATTCTTAAAAATCGTAACTAATGATTAAATCTTAAGGAAATGTGTTAAATTTTCGATTACTTTTTCGAATTTGAAGCATAAGTTTAATTTACTACTACAGGGCTAGGATTCTACACGGTAATAACGATATCATCTTTCAAGTGTTTCCGTATTGTCAACGTTTTGATAACTCTTATGTCATTGGTCATAATGGCGGCTCAGTTAAAAACGATTCTTAAACACGTCAAATAAAATATCGTTTTAACGCAGTATAATAGAGGCCCTGATCAAACAACTCTGCCATTCTATTTACATTGTAAAAGTCAGGCATAGTAATTGCTTCTTTTCAATAGACTATTGTGGCTAAAGGTAATTACGAAAAAGTGAGATCTTTAGAGAAAAAGATAATGGAAGCTCGAATAGTGATATCGAAGTCGAAAACCCATTGGAATATAGCCCTTTTCGCATTCATCGGCACTAATTTTCGGTCCGTACCCACACTAAGTGTAAACGCACCCAACACCCTGACATATTAACACTGCATATTAACGCACCTCAGAAATTAATAGAAACCTGCTCAGTAATACTTAAAACAACCCTGGTAAATATAACTCCATCCTCCGTACCAAGTGATGTTGCGGGAAACGAGCCGCCCGGTACCAAGATGCATTTTTGATGAAACTCCTCCATAGCCATGCGTGCCTAGTAACGATAAGCGTTCCAATGGACCCCAAAATACAATCGCGAGTTCTGCCATGTCTCTTAAACACCAACAATGTCGATCATTTTCTATTTGCGTTTAATATATAGCTGCAAAAAAGCGAAATAGGTTACGTTTTGCTTTTGATACAGATCGATTTAAAATAATATTTATAACCGATCTATATGTTAATATTTGGGTTTCAAAGCCGATTTTTTAATCACAAAAAAATATCTCCTAAATGACATTTATGGTCAAACAACTTTTTTTTTACAATTCGTGACATTATTACATCTAACGCACACAATAGAAATATCTTTTTTTATTCTGGCAATACCTCATCAAACATAAAGTTAAGTTTTTCGTGTCTACTGTACAGTTTCAACATATTGAGAAAGGAGGGATTGGCGTGTAACCGTCGATTTGTTTTCTAAGGAACACAAGATGAAGATACGAGTATTGGTGCTACCACTAGCAGGGAGGAGTATTTGTCTGTGGTGGTGTCACACACAGGTAACCCAGGTAAATACAACTCCATCCTCCGTACCAAGTGATGTTGCGGGAAATGAGACGACCGGTACCAAGAACCATTTCTGATGAAACTCCTCCATAGCCATGCGCGCCTAGTAACGATAAGGTTTCCAATGGACCCCAAAATACAATCGTGAGTTCTGCCATGTCTCTAAAACATTGACAACGTCGAACATTTTCAGTTTGCGTTTAATATAGTTTAATATATCGCTGCTTCCCGAGAATAGCGACACGTTTTTGATACGGATCGTTTTAAAATATTATTTAAAATCGATCTATAATATTTTATCATGTGGGTTTCAAAGTGGATTTCTTTTCTAAGGAACACAAGATAATTGATACGAGTATTGGTGCTACCACTGGCAGGGAGGAGTATTGTCTATGGTTTAGGAAAACAACCATTTATTTTAACGTAAAGTCGGTTAAAAAATTAAATTCAATGATTTTTTTTTATCCAGCTGCTTCACTATCCAGATACAGACTTGAATTATTATGTGAAATAAAAAAAAGACATTTATTATTATGAAATATAAAGATCATACAAACACTTATATTAGGTTTAGATACCTGCCTACTTAATATAAATATAAGCAATACATAATTTACATTTCTATGTAACTAACATAGGTACCTAGTGGTTTATTTCAAACATGTTTTGTTTTTAATTTTACTAACTGCACACAAATTAAACTTGGTTGTATTTGTTGTATGTGTGGTCAGACTCTAATACCATTTAATTATTTAACTAGACACATGCCATAATTCACTTAAACCTATTATTTTCTTTTATTGTATTGAACTGTATGACATTGAGAACCAGCAACTTTATAATATAATATTTTTTCAGATTACGGTGGTGATATGCTTGATATAATGCGGGTGAAATGTGTATGATGCAGAAACACTATTATAGAAGAGGAGTAAACAACGCACTGTTTGCAGTAAGTTTTAAATGTATTTCCAAATTAAATGTTATTGGTTAATAATAATTGCATATGTTTTATTCTCATTTTTTGAAAAATAATTCATGTATATATACTAATGGATTATGACTGACGAAAGTGTTTTACATCTCCCACAATTACATTCTTAAACAACAGGTATAATAATCTCAGCATTAGAATGAGGAATGCTATTCTATTCTGGGCCTCTTTGTATCTATTGAAAGACATGGCCCGTGAAGCTGCTTTAGCGACTGCCCTTGACAATTTATGGTTAGTGGTCACCTTAATAAGACATCTTAGCCGTTTCTGTGCCTGGCTTTGAACTTGAAGCTGTAACTTGCTGAAATGCATAAGATGTACGTATGCGCATGTAACTGTTCAAAGTCACTTAAAATTATGTGTAAGTAGGTGATTAGTTTGTTATGGTTGGCTAAGCTTGGGGTACTTATCTGGACCCATTACGGTACAGTCCAGATCCAGATACATACAATGCCGCATTCAAGTGTGTCAAGTGCGTTTCCACTGGCGAGGCAAACCGAGACAGGAATTCAGATTTGTATAAGCAAATCCTTGGATATCCTTGGTGAAAATGGTCTTTAAATACAAATTTCAATGACGCACTACCCATCACGCCTGTGACGCCTCTCCTTCGCGGTGCAAATGCAACTTTTTTGCCAATAAAATTACTATTCGTTAGTAGGTTTGTTTCTTGTACACGAGTGGTCACTAAATTCAACCTTGATGTTTTAAAGATGAATTTTTAATAACCGCATTCGTGAGGAGAACAACTATAACACAAGAACTAAGTTTCATAGATTTCACGATGCACACTGCTGCGCCAAAATACTGGACTTGAAGAAAATTTTATCGCGGTTTATTCCAAAACCTAGGGAAAACGTTGTTAAATGAGTTACATGCGTATTTTTATAAGAATCTAAATCTGAAATCGTATTGTATTGGTTTAATTTGTTTTGTCTGTTTACATTGTACAAACTTTAACCAAGTTTTTTTTTATTACTAATGTTGTTATTTGCAAAACAAAATCTGGAGAAAATCATTTTTAGATAATATCATAATTGTAGGATAATAAAATCAAATTGATACTAGATAGTACAACAAGAGCATAACACGAACTTCACACCACAGACCTATACTTACTTCGGCAAGCCTAAGTCTGCCTTTTCTACACAATTTAAACATTGTGCAATAAAATATTTAAATAATTAAATGCAACTTTTAATTAAACTCGACTACGTTTTTTATCCAGTACAGGTTGACTGGGGTACTGTTTAATACGAACCAACCAGTTAAATCTCAGTTAATAAGGTTGTGATTTAAACAAGCAATAATTTCATGACATCCTTTTTTATATACCATAGTCAAATAAACATTTATTTATGTGAGGCAAATAGCATTGCGAAGATTATAAAGTTATAACGTAAATTAAGTTTTAGAATAAAGCATTTCTACGTTTTTATTACACATATTTTACATAAAACATTACCTCTTTCTTTTGTCTTTTTGAATCTAATATAATATAATATAATGTAGCAATTTTAACAGTTGACAAAATGTATGAACTAACAGTCGATTAACATTAGTTAAATTTAACATCGTATTGTGAAATGAGTACAAAATTTTCAAATTATTGTAACGGCCTAAAAATTTGAATTTAATATTTATTTCAATGTTACCTCTCCATGGCTGACCTTGGGTGAACATCCAGCCAAACTGAGCTCACGCCTTTTTCATTACTTGCCAAATTATATTTAATACCTGCAAATGTTAATTTTAATTTGATGAAATATAATTAAATAAACGAATTGGAATTCAATTTGTTTATGTATTTCATTTCACACAAGTTCTATCTAGTTCCGCATTAAAAACCCGCAGAAAGAAACTTTCCGCAGTTATACCAGGTTGACATAAAAACGCAGACCTCAGACGGAGAGTCACAAAAATGTTCTTTAACGCCATCTCTATAAATACGACTGTACTAAAGAGAAGCGCCCCTGTGGGCTCAAACTGAACTAACAAGTTTTCTAAGTGCTTAAGGTAAAATTCGGAACCAAGCGACACTGACGCTAGTGATGCCGCGTCAGAATAATTAGGAGAAATGTATTAATTAAGTAGAAGGTATTAAAGGTGTCAAGGTAATCAAAAATATACCATAGCGTATAAGAACATAGTGACGCGGTGAAAAAAACGTTACTAAAGCCACTTCATTGACGTTTTCCTTGAAAGTCTGCGTTTAATGTGAAATGGGGTATGAGTTGAGTTTCAGTTTTTATAAACATAATAATTCAACATAAATTGTCCATCCATGAAGTGAAATCTTCTTGATGTTAAAAATACCATGAATTGAGTTCTTTTACAAATATCATAGATGATTTGCGGTTTACGTGTACACATTTTTTACACACAAACATTTTGTACACTTTTTAGAGTATTATCGGCAGTGAATTGTGGTGTTCGGTTATCTGATCCACTTTTTTAGTTTAGTATGTTGCGTGAACTAAAAAATCCGTAATTGTTGATTCTGGAGTATAAATTCTATTCTACTAAATAAGTCCAATGCTATAGCGAAATAAAAACAGGATAAGTTCGTATAAAGCAATCATGATTTAAGTTTTTGTATAATTTTTTGTTATTATTTGATGTTTTAATTAACGAAGCCCCACTAATTATTTTTTGTACATAGACGTAATACGTAACCTAATTCAACTAACTGGCGGGGCGTACCATCCACGTAATTTTCAGACTCGTATACTGTGACATCTATTACCACCAAATTTGAACACGCGTCAAATTATAGCAAAGATAAACAACAAAGACTAAAAACCGTATTTGGAAAAATCGTTTCATTATATATCAGGTAAATAGAAAAAGAAACCAGCTGACTGATCAATTCACAGCCATAACCGCTCGGCTGGACCTAGGGGCTTGTAATTTAGAGGCAATATTTTTTGAATACCCCTAGGGGTACATAAAGAAGTAGCATGAAACTAATTCTACGCGTACAAATGGTGGAAATATCATAAATTGTATTTGGTAAAGGACGTTCGAACGTTCTAAAATACATACAAGGTTTTTATTATTTTATTTATCTTTATTTAAAACTAACATTCATTTTAAGAAGCATACTGTACCTTACTTTTTACTGCATATTTAAGCCATTAAATGCGTGATGCAGACCCTCGGCGTGATAGCGGCTTATTGACAATGTCCGCTTCGGAATTACGATGTTTGAAGGTTAACTTCATACATTGTATTACCCTTCCTTTTTCTAAACACGTAATAATAATTGTAGAAGCGTCGTTTTTGTTAAACTTGTGTAAACAGCGCTGGGATTCTACACGGTTATAATGACATCGTCTTTGACGTGTTTTCGTATTGTCAACGTTTTGATAACTCTTATGTGATTTACAATAATGGCGTCGGTGACATTAACGATTTAAAACACGTCAAATGCGATATCATTATAACGCAGTAGAATAGGGGCCCTGTTCAGAATTTACGTCGTTACTATCAGTAACATACCTAGCATGCGCACAGGAAAAATAAAGTGGTTTTTGTGGCGCCTTATACCAATGAGTCAAAGCGTGATGGGCAATTTTGTATGGACCCCGTCCCCCCCCTCCAACAGTAACGGGCTGCAGGTCTATATGTTCATTAGGACCCAATAAAAGACAAAATACTTATCTTCGTAGCAAAATCAATGGGAATTTTTAATGAAAACAAAGGGCCAGGCAAGGCAAATCATCTACATACGTGTTCATTTTCAAACAACCCCATACATATGGTGATCGTCGCCATAGAAAAAATACATTATATTGCCAAGATCTATAAACTGGCACATGTTTCATCACTGTTGGTGGGTGGGGACATTTTTACCCATCGTCCTTTGTAATTCAATTGTTAGTCAGACTAGCAAACTGTAACGGAAAAACAAATGTTTCTTTTTAGTGGTTTTTTATTTCAATGGACTAACCAGGATTCAAAATGCAAGTTATTATAATAAAAAAGAGTCCTGGGGGGTTATCATGAGCTAGCTTTGCAGTTCTGTTTACGCTCAGAGTAAAGGACAGAGCTATATAACCGCCATAGCTCTGTCCTTTACGCTGACCGTAAACAGAACTGCAAAGCTAGCTCATGATAACCCCCCAGATCTCAATTGACCGGTTTTTAGGTTTCCGTAGTCAAACTAGGCATCCTTATAGTTTCACCATGTCCATCCGTCCGTAGCCTGACAAAGAGACTATTTGTACTAGAAAGCTGTAATTTGACATGAATATTTTAAAATTATTTCTTTTTTATTGTACCTCCCCTACACGTAACTTGGAGATGTATTTTTTTTTTCTATTGCAACGTTAAGACGCTGAATCATCACTGAGTTTCAAATATAAGATGTGTGTTATGTACACTGAAATGTCATAGTAAATTAGGGGACATATAGTATACATTGTGAATGCCTCTAATTAAAAGTATTTGGTGAGCGACTTTAAGCTAGGTACATATATAAATAATAAATAAAATAAATATCAGGAGACAATCTCACACAAATTGACCTTGTCCCATACTAAACTTTAGGCTTGTACCATTGGTACTAGACAACGATAAACATACTTATATATAGAAATAACTACTAACAAACATAGAAAACATCCAAGACTCAGGAATAAATTAATATTCGCGCTTATCCCACAAATATTTGCCCTTAAAGGGATTTGAACCCAGGAACGCTGTATTCGGAGGCAACTAGGCCACCGTGTCGGCAAATAAATTGCCTACCGAAGGTATATTCCTTTTTTTAATCCTTTTGTGTTTCACCTAAGTCTCACCTGATTTGTGACAAAGATGTTGAAGAAGATACATGTTTACCGAGTAAAAAGTCAATTCACGCTTGCCTTGAAAACACGAAGGTTCAATTACGGGAATACAGGCGCAACGAAAATAAAAAATGACGAACCATTGAAAGTTCAACTACATGTGGACGGCGTCTGGACGACCGATGGGAAAAGTGGAGGTTGGGATGACGTTATGCCTATCGAAACTGGTCGCTGAGAGCAGTAATAATGCCACTTAATTCATTCAAATTCCTTATCCCACCAGCTCCATTCCACGGGACTAGGCGCGGACTAGAGTTTCACCCATACGTCGATATGCCACCTGTTTGCATGAAGCGGTTCGCCTCTACGTTTCTAATGAGGACCGCTAAGGAGTGGAACTCTTTTCTCAATCGTATGTTAACTGTTAACATTACATTTACTCACCTGTTCATAACTGGCAACTTCATAGTTGTGCAAAGGAGAAAGCGGGCAACCTTTACTTTTTAAATTTTGTTGGGTATATTCTCTAAAACTAGTGTACCATTTTGTAAAATAACCAATGAGGGAAGTAGAATTTTGAAAATAAATTAAGAAACTAATTTAATGGCATTTAGTATTTAATAGTTTCAATGGATTCAAAGACACGATATGCAAATAACTTTGGTCTCGTACATACACTTCTCACCTCAGCAGCGAGAACATTATCTAAAGGTAAATAAAAAATACGGCATTGTAAAATTATTGCAGTTTTATTAAAGTTGGCTCCTGAAGTTGGCTTGAAAACAATTTCCAATGTATCTGTAATGTTGTGGTTCATGTAGTTTTAGAAAAGTGGCTATTTCTTCGGCGTGCCGCCTATCTTGTGGATCCACATTGCCTGTCTCAAACATAATAATTATTATGGTACGGTAATAAAAATTATTGCGTATTAGCAGGGCCTTATATTATTTCTAAATAATATTAACATGTTCCTTGCGAATAACAAAAGATCAATGAATGTTTGTGATAACATAATTTTGGCTTAATGCTTTCCTTTTTAGAGTTGTTGGTATTTCTATAGCTCTGCCTACCCCACTCTGGGAAAGAAGGCGTGATGTTTTGTATGTAGGTATGCTTTTTGAGTGCATTTACAGATAAATTTCATAGATAGTACATTCGTGCAGCATGTTCCATTAATTCCAATAACGAGGATAACCTGCAACAAAAATATTACATAAGCAATTAAAATTCTGAATAGGCATAATGTTGGTAATAACCCACTTTCTTTACGTAATCAACCCTTTATAAAGCCCCGTTAAAGTAAAAATACTAGACCAAAATGAAATACAGTCACGGAGCCGCATGTCTCTAAAGAGTAATAATAATAGATGATATATTTTGGAAAGTACTATTAAAATTGTATCATAAAACGTAGGTAGTAAAGTTCAATTCAGCTATAGTTGTAATGTCGTCAATATATGGCCTCCACCTTATATACGAGTATTGAGATCAAAGTTTAAAATAAATAGCATTATAAAACTTCAAATACATAATAGTAAAATATTATTATAATAGCAAACCAAATAGATATAAATAATGTGTATCGACGCAGGAAAGCAACCCTGACGTATTTTAAAAATCAAACCCAAATCTAGACCTATTTTTTTCAAATACCTCACCTAAAGATGGTTTTTCTTTTGAATATTTTTCTACATATTATTGTTTTAATGAGAGCCAATAGGGTTGCGATTGATTTATGTCAAGTACAAGGAATAAATTTTTACAAGTCGTTTATCGCTACTTGCGGTAAAAAGCGTCCTATATCCTTCCTTGTTGGGTAAGCTGTCTCCATACCAAATTTCATCGGAATCTGTATAGCGGTTAAGCAGTGACAGCGTAACCAAGCGACAAGTTACTTTCACGTTACAATTATAATTAACTAGTTGTTCCCCGCTACTCCTGCGTCGATAAACATTATTATTATCTATTTGGTTTACTCTTGTAATAATATTTTACTATTTTGTATTTGAAGTTTTGTAATGCTATTTATTTTAAACATTGATACCACTGATCACAATACTTGTCTACTAGTCTGGCGTTGATGCGTTGTAACCAAAATTGATGCTCGAGACGCACTCTGCCTTTATTTTATTACCAAGAAAAATTAACGTTAGTTTACTTTTCATACATAATTTCATTTTTTAGAGAGTGAGATAGAAAATTGTTAGTTAGTACAAAGCGTGCAGTTACAAGTAAGCCGAATTTGCAACACGTTTCAAAAATTTCGGCGTTGACAATGTGATAGTACTGGGATTGCATATTTAACCAAGAGAGGCAAGCTTCGGCGAATCACACCAGTAAGAGCTCCTGAATGCACACAGCACACGATGAAAGAAATAGCATATGCGCAGTGTAGTTCAAGTACGCACACTAGTAAGAGCTCCTGGATGCACAAAGTACACTAAAAAAGAAATAGCACATGCGCAATATAGTTCAAGTACGCATACCAGTAAGAGCTCCTGGATGCAGACTGCACTCTACAGATACGAGCTCGTGATTCGTGACCTGGGCATCACTCATAAATTGATTTAAATAAAGGTTTATACCGACAGCTAGCAAAGGTTAGTTAATTTTCGAATTTATAGTGTTTTCAGAGGTATAACTTTATTTAATATTGACTTTGGTATTTATAGCCAGCCTGTTTAGTAAATGTTTTATCAAAAACGTCATTTGTATTATTATAACGCACAGTGAAAAATGTTGTTAAAATAACTTTATTAGTTAGCAAACACCTAGAGTAGAATAACGTTGCCAATTTTAAAACAAAAACAAAATTATTAGTGAAATAAAACGTATGATGTTTGAACATGTACACTTTGACTTACTTTTCGTTCAGTAAGAATGTAATTTGATATATAAAAAAAAACATCTATTTTATTGTTATCCTGTGGGGTTAGAGTTACTCCATTTTACCGCATCAAGATATATTATTCTTAAATTAACTTTATACACATTAACATATTATTTTGACTCCTATACCGTAGTAATAACAACGTTGGTGCGGAGTATAGGTAATTGTACTTACATAGTTTAAATATTTTATTTTTGTTATTGTCTCTACCTGCCCCATCGGGAGACAGGCGTGAAGGTATGTATTACTCCTGTTAGTTTCTGAATTCCTAGTACGTTTTATTGCTTACGTTAGCTTCTGCTAAACAAAAAAAGGAATTTTATGTGTAATAAATTCCGTTGTTACCTGAAATATTTCTTTTCTGAAAAAATAATATATTTAACGAACTTTTCATTCATAAAACCCTTCGAAAATTTTTAACTGTTTCTCATGCATGGCTTAGCAATACTTAGCTTAACCAAGGTTCAATGTAAACGATTAAATATACGAGTAAGTGGTACGTGATATATAATTAAGATAAAATTTGTTTATACATTTTCAGCGAAAGATTATTAATTAAAATGTCAAAATACGAATTAATTTAGCAAGTGGAAGGAACGCAGTTCTCCACCACTCTACGAGCTTCAGGGCTTGACGGACAAGACGAATTAACTTTTATATACGACTACATCAATTACTTCGTTATTTTTTACCCGAGTGCCCAGAGAAGGGTTATATTTGTCGGTGTATGCATATTTCATGGTTCTTTTTTTTGTAACCTGTGCAGACTGAACTAGATGGATTTCAAAATATTATGAGTAATTAGATTGGTTTTTCAAAAGGTATTCAAGAAATTTCATGAGCAATAAATAAAACCTAAATAATATGTGTAACTTACGTTTAGGCGGTTCTCCTCTTACGATGACCATGTTCGTAGTCGTAGCAAGCGAGCGACTAAGTTGGTTAAGATTCCGCCACATTCTATAACAATTCGAAAAAGTTTGCGTTACCAATTATTTTTAAAAATCACTAAGCTCCAGGAACATAAAGGTTTTTTTTCACGCTGTTATGTTGTAATATATAAAATCTATACCTAAACATACATAAAATGTTTTTTTTTCTTCAAAAACCTGAAATATTACGATACCGGTCTACTAGGAGCTCATGACACAGAAGATGCATTTTAACGTGATGTGGCGTAACGCATACACAACCCTAACAATGATATTCGTTTATTATACATAGTAGTAGTTGTCATAGCCGCAGTGTAAATATGTGTGTTATTTAAAATTATTTCTACATACAACTCGCCAGGACGTTTGCGCGCTTAGTCCGCGCGTAGCGCCCACAGAGAGAGGACGTTCTTCGTTCATTCATCACCAGCGCGTATTACTCGTCAATGTTTATTAATTGAGATGACGTTCCGGGAATGGTGTATAATGCCACCCCTACTAAATTTTCTATTTAAAATGCGATGACGTTTCTCTCCCGTTAAACCTTGTCCAACATTTAGTTTTTTTTATGTTGTAGATATTATAAAAAACTAGGTCTCTAATTTTCCATTTGCAAGAAAATTTTACAAACCTAGTTTTTATAATAACTACAATGTTTTCAAATATAGTGGAAATTGGAATTGATTCGGGGGTGAAAAACGTTGTCTCCTAGATCTGATTTTCTGTGGATTTTTTTCGACAGCTACGCGATTCAAGCGTCGCTTCACAATCCTCTTAAAGATAAACATATTATTCGTTTGTGTAAAATTGTTAAGAATGTATGGCTTAACCTTTTCCAGGCAGAGGCCCTAAATTGACTACATAGGTTTAGTTACAATATCAACCTTAGTACCTTAGTTTAGGGTTCAAATCTAATTTAATTGACGTGAAATGTTACTTGCTCTGAATTTGATTCCCAATATTAAAATAACTTGGATAATATGCATTGTATTCTTTGCTAAACTTTCCAAAATGGTGTGACCTATAAAAGGGTTCAACTATAAACTTTCGGACTAGTAATTTATTTTACATACAAAAATGTAAAGAGTATTTTATTTAACTACTATAATTGTTTGTCTGTGAGTATGTTTAGTCCCAATAGTAAAAGGCAATAAGTGAGAAAAGGGCAGCACAATAATTTTAACCGTTATTTAATTTCGCCGATTTAGTCACCACAACAATAAAAAAAAAATCCAACATTGCCCTCAAAAACATCTTACACGCGTTTATGCCTCTAGCCATAAAGACGCATCAGATGTAATATTTTAAGCACCATGATGGATTTTACATTATTACTGGTTGCGCTAAGGTCGCTTTATGAAGAAATTTCTTTTCAGTATAATTTATCTGTATGGTATATCGTCAATCAGCCATTTTACTTTTTAATAGACCACGCAAGAATGTTATATAGCCATTACTAAATAGTTCTAATCTTTAATGTCAGGAATAAAATGACACGCATTATTTTTCTTTGGCATATTGATTTTTTGACCTGATAAACCCTATTTTGCAATTATTCTCAAAAACGTTAGAGCCGTGGCTAGCCGTTTTTACAAATATTGTTCGTTTAATAACATTAGTATAGGATAATTGCGAAACCGTAAACTTATTACTACGCACCCCTCTTTTTGCGTTGGGGGTGGCATGCAAGTTTCTAGAAGCATACGAGTTTAACGGGGGTTTGGATTTCAGCAAGTCCGAGGCAAATGTTACTAGGAGTGCAGAATTAACCAAGAGAGCCATGAATTGCTAAATCTAGAAGGAACTTTCTTGTGTGCGCCAGCGATCGAGGCTGTACTCGTACTTCACACAGCTTGATAGATACACATAAGCACACTTTAAAATATAAATAAACCACCCCTCTTTTTCTGTTGGCGGTTAAAAATAAATACAATAATATAATAGGTACACAGGAACTCACGTTAAACATAAATCAACACCCACTCTGTTTGTAAACCTTTTTTGACTTATTATTAGATAATGGAAGAATATTTTAGAGCCATTATGATATACCTATCTTAAATGTCAAGAATGAAATCACACTCACTATTTTTAGTGTAGTGGCGTAATGCCTACTACTAAGCCTTCAATATTTTACTCGATTGTTTTAATAAAGAAAAAAAAAATCGTAACAATAAAACAGAACAATGTTTTTAACTTTCCTCTCAGTCAAAAGAGTGTTAACTCAGGTAAAAAAAATATTACTTTCATCCCTTAGGTAAGTGGGACTGATTCAGCCTTTCATCTAACTGCATTATTCTTCCGTGGCTAGCCGTTTTTAAAAATATGGTTCGATAATAAGAGTAAAGAATACATAGGATAATAGCGAAAACGTAAACACCCTCATTTTGCGTTTGGTCGCGTGCAAGTTTCTAGAAGCATCCGAGTTTAAAGGGATTTGGATTCCAGCAAGTCCAAGGCAAATGTTACCAGGAGAGCAGAATCAACCAAGAGAGGCATGCATTGCTAAAGCCAGAAGGAACTCTCGCTTGTGTGCGCTAGCTATCGAGGCCGTACTGGTATTCACACAGCTTGATACACATAGAAACACACATTAAACATAAACAATCACCACCCTGTTTGCGTTGGGGGCGATACTAAACACACATGTGCAAAGTTTCTAGAAACATTCCAGTTAAATGGGATTCGGATTGTGGCAAATCGTAGGAAATGTTAACAGGAGTGCATAATCAACCAAGAGAAGCGTGGATCGCTAAAATTAGGACCTCTTAATAGTATGTGTCCGTGATTGATGCTGTACCCATGTAACGTAACGTAACAACAATCTGACGAATAAACATTGTTAGCTAGTGTGCGATAACCAATAAGTATTCCCATCACCCCATTCTTTATTCAGAAAACATGCATTCTTTCTTAATCCTTACTTGTAAATATTTTTATTTAATTTATCAAATTTATTAACTATTGATAAATTAAATAAAAATAATAGTCTTTTATACAAATACAATTATTGTATTTGTATAAAAGACTATTTACCAAAATTAGGTATTTTAGATTTAGTTTCAGATATGACTAAACTGACTATTTCATTAACAAAGAAGCTTTACTACTCCTGTAATATAAACAATCACGCTGTATATCAACGTTATGGCATTGACGGCAATTTCTAAAACTACTAAACTGATTTTAAGAATACGAGCTAAAATCAGTCACACGGTTCAGTGTAGCTAGACAAGATGCATTTGACATGGAATTAAAGTAGGCCACCGAGATAGACACGTGGTACTATCTCTGTCCATGAATTGAGAATTGTCATGATGTAAAATTCCAGTTTTTTTTTTTTGTTTTTGTTTGACACAAGACGCGACCCGTTCTCGGTTCATAACGATTGATGCAAATTAAATAAAGCCTTTTATTACGAGTAGTTAGTTGAGTAGAACCACGTATGAGTAAGATAAAAAAAATATTCTTAAATAGTGCATAGTTTTTGATAAATTCAATTATTGCAAAATTATTTGTCGGAAAAACTTTACTCTTAGTATAATTTTGTACGAGTATGTATGTACTAAATTTTGTGTAAATTTTGGTCATTGCAAATTAATTATGCAATATTTATAATAATTTTCCGCGATAACAACGTGTCACTGTCATGTGAGCATACATGCGCTGAATAAATTTTTATTTTTCATGCCAAACTACAGTCTTTTTGGCGCGAATTGCCGAA
This sequence comes from Acleris holmiana, assembly GCA_949316455.1. Taxonomy (NCBI): domain Eukaryota; kingdom Metazoa; phylum Arthropoda; class Insecta; order Lepidoptera; family Tortricidae; genus Acleris; species Acleris holmiana. The sequence continues at coordinate 81,748,398 of OX438762.1, forward strand.
TACAACTTTTCACCCCACACGCAGCAATAAAAAAATATTTGAGAAATTTGTCTTTTAGGTTTCACTTGATATTGCCTATTTAAAGGGCTAAACAGTAGAATGCGAACAAATTAAATTTTCAGTCATACGGTTCGTTCCACGAAGCCACGCTGCAACGTCACTTCGAACCCGTCGGTAGATTTTACCCGCATCAGTACCAGGGTAAAATAAGTTAGAAAGAGCTGCGAGGGAACTTTGACAGAATCGTAAGAGTACACGTACTGTAATTGCAGCGCTGTGTGTGTATCACACACATATTAAAACACTTTTATATAATATGTGTACGTCACACAGATATAAAAACAGTTTATACTTGTACGTGAAGGATGTTTCATAAGAACTTTCGTTCCCAAACGGAAGTAGTTCGAATTGCTAATCCAATGTGTTTTTATTTGCACTAACTATAACGAAAATTTTATTTAAGACAAATATTGAACCATATTAATTTATTTTTAACTGATACGTCTATCAAAGATAACAGATAGTGTAGGTTCATAGCATCAGCTGTTAAATGGGTCATTCTTCTTTTTTACCGACAATTGCATGTTCTCATTTTACCTTACGTTATCAGTTAGAGTTCTGATTAATAATGTTTTAGTGTTTACGTCCAAACATTTATTCATCTATAAGTACTAAATAATCTTTCACTTTCTCTATCCAGTGTTATTTTTTTATAAGTTTGTTTTTCATAGAATCGCGTGACAGAGTGGTAATACAAAATTTAGTCTCCTCTGAAAACGGCCACTCTGTTACAGTATATTCTGAAAAACCACCATAAAGAAAAAACATTATCGCCACCGAAATAATCATTAATTAGTCCAAATAAAAATTCACGCAACGTATTTTAAAATCAAAAATTAAAACCACAATTATCAATAGTTGAAAAACGCAAAATATAAAAAAATGACGATATTACGTCGTATTACTTCAGCAAATATTGATGGTTACATCTTAACTGTAAACAGAAGAAGTGCAGAACATCCGAAGTCCACTTAGTGGATAATCTTTATTTAGAATTACAAACATAACATTATGCCTTCATTCTCAGAGTGGGGAAGGCAGAGCTACAGAAATACCAACAATTCTGAAAAGACTTGTTGATAATTCTATAACCACATTTTGCACAAGTAGGCAACGATGTTTACCAGTGTATTGGTGACAGGTTGCAAGCCCATCGCTTAACAGTACTACAAGCCTTAATTCCCTTAGTCGCCTTTTACGACATCCGCGGGATGACATGGAGTGACACTATTTATTGTATTTCGTTAACTCAGGCGAGGTTTCTCTTGAAATATTATAACTATATTTAGACTGTTTTAGCTATTTAAATGTATTTCTAATAATAATTTAATTTCGTGTCATAAATTTTATAAATCTAAGTTATAAAATAGAATTAATTACCTCACATTAAGTTCAAACTCGGGAAACCTACTCCCGGAATCCCAGAATTTCTTAATACAAAAAAGATACTTTTTTACCATAAGTATTATCAAATTTAATATATTGGGTAAAGTTAATAATTTCAAGGTTTTGTATTTTTTCAAAAGATTGAGAATAATCTGCGCTTAAAGCCAAAATACGTTTTGGAATGCAATTAATAAATTTCCTATTTAAGTTACCAAACTTCTATTTGGCAGCCTTGCCTCCTATCAGGAAAAATAGTGCTCTCTAGATTTTGCAAACTATCAAGAAAGTTTAAAAGTTAACTATTTGCAATGCTAGTACCAGGAAAACATAACTTACAAAGAGCTTTCCATTGAAAACGAAGATAAAGCACCTGTTGCAGAATGTATTCAATACACCTGTGTTGCATGCACACTATCACACAGGTGAGACAGCACTGGAAATTCCGGAAATGCATTTATCGGAAAAGGATGACACCATTTTTATAACTCCAACGTCAAAGCATTCAGTGTTTAAAACGATATACGGCAACACAGAATAGCAACGCTCTGTGTTATACTGTAATATTTTTAAGCTTATACACAAGCACTTATTTTTATTACGAGTACACTGAAATTTTCTTTAGATGTTTAGAATGACAGACAATACGACGAAATGCATTTTTTTAATCTATTTAAGCAAAATATGTTTCTTTCCAAAGGCGGAATAATGCTGAGAAAATAAAATCCAACCTTCAAAGCAGATTACTTAAACACTCGCACTCGTAAATCATAAGGTTAAGGCACTTACTTCTTTGTGGTATAGTTAATTCGCTTAGCTTAGACAGTGTCGCTACACCCACATGCATTTGTGGTTATTGTAATAAAATATGAATTCAATTCGATTTAAACTGCCAAATTCACTTGCTACACCACTGGCATTATTTGTTTACGTAGCGGCTTCCTTTGGCAAAAGGTAGCACGTGATAAGAATAAAGTTTAATTAAGGTATCTGCAAATATTAATAAACAACGCACAAAAATACCGTTCACAGCGAAAAATAGTTTTTTTTTATTTTTCTTATTCCGGCCTTTGCGCAAGTGCGTATATTGGCCCAGCATCCGCAAAAGCCAAACTCATGATTACCAACATTTATATTACATCGAAAATCTTTTAATGTTAATTGTAATGATCATCTAAAAATGTTTTATGTATTTGAAAAGAATAGTTAAATACTTTGATTATTGGAGACTACTACGACACAACCATAATAATTATTTATGTAGCCTACATCACTACTAACAACTAGTTATGCGAGCACTTGCATGTGTGCAACTTACACTCGCACAGACATAGAAAGCTTCAACCCTATGGGCGACTAGTACGACATAACTCTATAATGATTTATGTAGCCTACGTCACTACTGACCTCTTGTAATACATGTACTTGCATGTGTGCATCACTCACACATACGTTAAAAGCGAATGTGTGATTGTACATCAGGTTTGTTTTAAAATCTCCTATTTGGGCGTGCGCTCCTGGTACTATTTTCTGCTCGGGGATTGTAACTCCAGATTCATCTTTTGGCAACTCTGGCGACATCTATCGACTAGTAAAAGATAGTGTTCAGCTTTCAGTCAACGCATACGTTAGTGAACGCAACTAAATCTGATTGTGCACAGAGAGGGCACAAATACATAAAATTTACTTTTCTATACTAGTATAGTATCAGATTTAGTTGCGTTCACTGACGTTTGCGTTAACTGAAAGCTGAGCACTGTCTTTTACTAGTCGATAGATGTCGCCAGAGTCGCTTCCAAACCTCATAAACTCACCAACTCACAACTTTACCTCTTTATAATTAATATTATTGTAGGGTGTAATATCTCTACCTACTGAACCGATTTAGATGAATTTTGGTATAGAGATAACCAATGTCCCGAGAAAGGACAAAGAACAAACTTGTATGACAGTGAACGCATATATGCGTCGGTGGCAGAGAATGCGTTAATCGTGATATATATAGACGACACTCCCAAATTGTGATTTAATAGGGTTGTCTACAAAAACCCGAGTAGAGCTCGGTCAACGCACAACCGAAACGGCGGGACCTAGGGACTTGAAATTAGGAGGAAATATTCCTTGGATAGTTATATTAATAGGGGTGTATTGTCAAGGGATTTTTGAAAATTCATCCCCAAATTGGTTAAATAGGAGTAGTAGCGGAAAACGAATTCTAAGCGTACGAAGTCGCTGGCATTCTCTCGTTAGTAATAAACGAGAGAGAACCAAAGCGTAATCCACGATTCATAACTGTTCAGCCTTTGCAAATCGCGTTACACTTAATCTAATAAGACGTAATTACAGTTTATTTTCATACGGGGATTGTGTAGTTATTTTGTACACTTTTCTACGTATCACGCTTTTCCAAAACTAAAACATGCACCTGAAGATGCTTAATTAAAATATGCTATCTTAGATAAATATGTTGGTAAGTTACGTCTACAGAATTTAAATACAAAAATAATGTAGGCGGGGGGGGGGGGGGGGTTATCATGAAATATCAATACAGTTCTGTATAGGTACGCTCCGAGAAAATGACAGAGCTATGACAGTTATATAGCTCTGTCTTTTTCTCTGAACGTAAACAGATCACCTAAATGCTACTCGTATTAAGTAAGTACTTGAAATAGACACTGGCGTGTTTTACTCATAGCCAGCGCTTGCATGTGCAGTGCAGCTTAAAGTGCGCAAATAAAGCCATTATTCACTTTACACGCGAGTATAGAATAGCGATGCTCTGTGTTATTCGGCAATATTTTAAAGCTCTTAATCACGTGACCAGTTGTAAATGGTTTCATTTAAAAAAAAATCTGACCCTTTTAAAATTTGCATTTTTTTAAAAGCTTTGCCATTTTTAGCCTTTTTTTAACACTACAAGGAAACCTGCTTTCATTTAAAAAAAAAGGCATTTAAATCGGTTCATCCATTTAAGAGCTACAGTGCCACAGACAAAAACACACACACACATATTTACACGCCAAATATATACCACCCCTCTTTTTGCGTCGAGGGTTAAAAAGCAAAAATTAAAAAATAATTAGTGAATATAGACGCTTGTGGCACGCGCTTGTGTGTGTATGTGCATAAAAATGTAGAAGAAAGAAAATAAAAACATTTATTTCTGTCAAACGACATAAACAACACAGACAATTATATAAAAAAGTCATTGATAATTTACGTTTATACGCTTTAAAAAAAATGAAAAACCATAAAAAAATATTGTAATGAATTGTTAAAATTACGGATTGTACAAAATAAAACATATAATTGCAGTTATATGTTATATTTTGTACAACTCACAATTTTAACAATTCTTGAATCATCAAGAATTAAAGGAAAGTTTTTTTTACCACATCCATTTTAGGTTACAAAAATACATAGAAAGGCTCGTATCTATATATCTACAGGTTCATTATGACCCTCTAAATATAACCCTCTTGATACATAGATAAGGAGTCATTCATTTATTCACAAAATAATGCGGACCCTGGAAATAACACTAATTTAAAAAAAACACCGTCAATTCTTGTAAAACAGCCTATGAAATTGCACACATTAGACGTTTCTACGCTGGTTACTCCGTCAATCGCAAAGGTGTGCAACTTGTTATCGATGTGTGTGAGTCCCTAAGATAATTCTTACCGGAATATGCAATCCCAGTACCTTTTGCACCGAGACGGCCTTCAACCGTACCCTTGGCCGAGACGACGCGAACGGCGCATGTACTTAGCTCCTCTGCTAATTCTTTCTTATTGTATTTCAGAAGAATTATGTGTTACACAGCTGATTTCCTAATAACTACAAATAAATAAGAAACAAATAAGAGGAAAAATAAGAAGGCAGTCTGTACAAGAAACCTTTATTTTCTTTTTGCTCAGCCGTAAAAGTGCAAACACCAATATAAAAAACTAACAAAGTACATAATTATAACGATATCACGTTTGACGTATTTTAAAATCGTAACAATCATTGTAACGTAAACAGTTCGATAATACTCACACCGACTCATTAGCGCATATGTTTATATATGTATTTTCATATTATGTTAACCTTCTCATAAGTAGCATAGGTTATATTAACTTACATCAAATTCTACCTACGCATAAGTACGCAGAGTCTATGATCTAAACCTTTATTTTCTCTGTAAGTGAATTGTATTCTTTTGAGAAAATAAATATCTTATACCGTAATATGTCAAAGGTAAACATGGTTTTACCAAAACATTAGAGAATGTGTAAAAAAAACAAAAAAAAGTTGTTAGTTTAAGCATAGCCAAAATTACCTGGGACTTTCGTTGAATAAAAACATTAAAAACCAATCCAATGATTCCTCTTATTTAAAAATCCACCATGCTGCTTAACAGGATCACAAACAAACATGGACGTAAACATATTTACCCGAAATACATTACCCTCCTTTTCGGATACTAAGGTAAAAAGTAAATTAAAGCCACAACAATTATTGTAAAAGCACCAGAGTTTCGTAGCACTACCGTAGCGCGTAGAGTGGCGTAGGTCTACGTTCGTAGCACGTGTTAGATCGGTTCGCATTATAACGGATTTTATTTAATCTACTGCCGAATGATAAAGTTAATGAAATACTTTTTTATTATAACATTACTTAATGATAATGTATGATGATTATTATGTTGTCAATTATTCCTTAATTTAAACCCATTAATTGATTAAACTAGGGATTTGTAGCGCGGTGCTTGAGAACAGATGGGAAAAATTTCGGGGTTTTTTAATGATTTATGAATGAAAAGTTCTTTAGAATTGAATATTTATCAGTGATTATATATCACAAATGAATAAGGAATCTGTTGCAACTTTATTTTGTTCAAAATATTTTCAAAAATTTTGTTGGGAAGCCTTCGACGTAAGCTACGAGACATACTAGGAAAACATGAACCAACTGGAGGAGTGATTTAAACTAAGTCTTGCTGATAAAACCGCCCTTTCTGAAAGCAGTGAGATAATATGATATCAATGAGGTAGAATGAGATGAATATAAAACAGGCAGTTGTTGCTGCTACTTGTTGACAGTAAACAAATTTTACTTCCTCATATTTCATCTATCTGTTTTAGTCCGTCTCTTTCCATCTCATGGACATCATATATCACTGCTTCATGGAGCAAATCCATGATGGCCGCTGCCTTCCTACCCATTCCAAGTTCAGGTCACACATAAGCAAACCGTACTATGGAAAACGATGCACTTTAAATAAACTTTAGTTGGCGCATTCGAGTTACGTCGGAGTACTTCTGCGTGTGTCGGTGTATACGTGTATTGGTGTACCTGTGTGTCTGTGTATACGTGTGTCGGTGTATTTGTGTGTCTGGCTATGGCATCGTACCTTTTAAACGGATTAAATGATTTGATCTCGGTTTTTTTCAAAAGCAAGATAATATGGGATGGTTCTTAGTTCAGTTTCATGGAAATCAGCATATATATTTTCAATAGTTTTGGATAAAACTATAATAAAAGACTCTAATAACTTGAATATCGGAAAACGTGTTCTAGGTTGGGACCACCTAACAGAGACTTTTTTTCAATAAACATGTTTTTTTATAGCGTGCCAAAGAAAAAGACATACATACATAATTACATTAATAAGCTAAATATACATAAACCTCCTTCGCGCAGTCAGGTAAAAATAGCTTGTTACTGTCAACATTCTTTGACACGTTTTACCCGTTTTACCTTCTTGTTCAAAGTTAACCTTTTTTGTAATCTGTATTTTTTTTTTAATTTTACCTATCACCTTGAAATAAATTTGAATACTTACCCTTACGTACTATGTCAAGCTATACGTATTTATCTGTCTTTACATAATTATATATAATTCCTTGAAATGAGAAATTCTTGTCTCTCTCGGAAACGGCACCAACGATTTTGACAGAAATTGCGGAATAGTGTTTTTTGGGTCTAATAATCGATCTGTCTAGTAATCATCAAGAAATTTCGGCTTTCGCCGAAAAATTGAATTCCAAGGTATTTGAAGTATGTAGACGACACTATCAAATTGTGATTTTAAATGTGTCATCTACATTCAGCCGAGCAGAGCTCGGCCACCTAGGTACTGAAAATAAAGAAGGCCAGAGACGCATGGCAATACTAGCGATTAATTGACTGGTATTTTTGTAACGCCCTTTGATGTGATGAGGAACGGAAGTGATCTACAAATTATGATACTAAAAACGTTACCTATCAAAATTTTGTAACCAATAATATCAAATTGAATGGCACGTTTCAAGTTCTTAATGTTCTAACATCACTTAGTTTAGAAATTAACTGTAAGTGAACGTGAGTTTTTTTTGAGAATCAATAGTAATTTGGTTTTTCGTTTACACAATTTCTTTACAACGAATTGAACTCTGTACCTAACGACACTCGTTCCATTTTACGTTGGACAGTATATCCCGATTGCTACTAACTTAATACCTAACTTCAGAGTGGTCTAAACGTCAAACGGGTAAAATTGATGGTTATAAACGCCGTTTTACAGATTTTACTACCAGGAACACATATTTCTAAGAAGTGCACTTTAAGTACTTTCATACATTATAAGTCACAAGTAATAGCTTGCTTGTTATAGCAAAATCAACCTTAGTAACGAGAGCAATGGTTGTATTTTATGAAAGTCAGATAAGTTAATATGGCATTATGCTGTGCGGATGGTGGAGTGGGTGGTGTCACCCACTTCACCCCTTTGTGTATGGATAGGTTTCCTATGTAGTAGTGTTTACATTTTAACCTGCGCTGTAGAAGCCACAGGTTTTATAGGCCTAGGGGCAACTGTCGGTAAACCTTCCTCCTCGAGTTCAAGTAGATTTAAGTAACTGTGGGAGAAAAACGAAAAATGTATATATAAAAGACAGTAAATCTGCGTAACCGGAACTTGGCAGTTTGTGTAATAACTTTTTATGACGTAATGAGGGTTGGTATTTGAAATCATAAAGAGCTACGAGTATAACTCCGGAAAAAATAGACCGACTTCCATGAGTTAAACTTTATGTTAGTTGTTGGGGCAACATGAGTCAGTGGGGCAATACCCCCCCCATAACGTAGAGGGAATTTTTATTTAAGTTAGTAAAAATTCCCTCGTAAAATGCGATAGTAATGTGTTGATTTGTTTGGCAATTGACGTAGATTTTATATGCTCTGTGATGATTCTGAAGTTTGTTTAGAAGCAAATCATTCCCAGGTTTTTCAGGGTTCCGTACCCAAAAGGTAAAAACGGGACCTTATTACTAAGACGCCGCTGTCCATCTGTCTGTCTGTCACCAGGCTGTATCTCGTGAACCGTGATAGCAAAGAAGTTGAAATTTTCACAGATGATGTATTTCTGTTACCGCTATAAGAACAAATACTAAAAATATTATTAAATGTTATTATGTAATTATAATTTAGATTATTATGTTGTATAGATAATACTACGGAAATCTTCATGCGCAAGTCCGACTTGTACTTGGCCAGTTTTTGTTCATACGCATACTAAAACAGAAGACATGTACCTAGTGACTGACTCACCAATACCCACAGCCAAAGCTAAGAAACATGAAATTTTGATAATAGGTTAATTTAAGGAGTAATACAAATTCAACTCCACGAGTGGTGAAAGTTGCGATACCTAGTCGGTCAAAGCAATCCACATAATATAAATTCGTAAAAGAACTACTATTTTAAAAAAAAAAAATCTGGTCTGCTCAATTTGTCGCGCCTTGACTCAGCAAATTGGTCTGTCCGACAGAATTAAGGGTCCCATTTGGAAGTCATTGTATGTCATCAAGTACCAGTAAATACTAGCACACACCTTTACCATCAATAATCGTGGTGCCCAAGCTACTTTTACTACGTAAGTCTCTGGTCTACCGGACTTTAGCCTAGTAGTTATTTTCTCTGGTCATTTTTATATAAGTACTCGTAATAACATTGTAAATGTTTTCAAGATATTATCATCGTTTTAATGTCTGGTGATTTTTAAATACTTAAAGATGGTACATGCTTATTACAAAAAAAAACGGCTTTACACAACTTGCCAAACTTATTAACTTTTATAAAAATCACTTTTACTCCTTCTTGCCAGTACGAGTAACAGTGATCCGCTAGTACTCGATCAGATAGGGTTACCAACGGGGTCCCCCTGGCCTAACTCCAATGTTTAGTAGCAGAGCTCCTCCTGTTGGTTCATGATTTCCTAGTACATTCCATTGCTTACGATAATTTCTTCAGTACAAAAAATTTGAAAACATTTTATCGATCTTTAATCCGCAATAGATTCCTTATAAATCTCTGATATTTAATGTCTGATAAAATTTAATTTTAAAAATTTTTTCATTTATAAATCATTGATAAAACCATTTAAAACAGTTTGTTATTGTTTCACAAGCATTGCATTACAAATACCTTTTTTACCTAGTTTATTTTTTTATGTTTTATGTGATTTATGGTTACAAATACCCTAGAAAATAATGAATTCAAATGTACACCACAGTTTTACTGTAGAATCATAAATAATTTTACTCACTCTTACGACTAAACTTCGTTAATTTGTCTTAACACATGACTGCACAAGAAGACGGGTAATGTTTTTGGGTGTATAATATTATGGTATTTATTTATTTATTTACATGTATGTGAACTGTGTAGACTGCGCTTGACAGATGTTTTATGCATTATTAGCCGTCAGATCTAACTTATTACTAAGAAATCATTAATCGACATCTTAGTGATCAGGTGCAATAAATAGCGGTATTATATTCAAATATTTAATACTGTAACCAAACACAATACAAAATTACTAGATCTCTATAAGCTCTGTTCATTTTCTTCTAGTATTATCAGATTTTTACTCATACAACGCGATTCCGTAGGTTCTCAGCTTCTAAATTTTCATCCCTCGGCGCCATTTGAAGAAGTACCTAACTGGATAAGTTGACGTATTTTTTCAATTCAAAAACGAGCAAATTACGACAACTCAATCATGCACCTTTTTAAAATATGGTGACAATAAAATAGTTCCTAAAAAAAAAGAGAATATTACGATCGGTTCCTGAATGTACGTTGTAGCCTTCTACGAAATTCGTAGCAACTGCTACGGTAACGAAAGAAACTATTACATTGATAACAAAGCTTCCTGGATATTATTAGAAATAAAAAAGAATAAGTGAATGTTCGTATTATATCAATAATTATGTTGTTGAAAATAATGCGCCGCGTAGACCACAAATAACTAAATAATATTAAAAAAAAATACAAATAATACAAATGCTAATAACACTTGTCAATATTTTATTTAATAATAGTAGATAACAGTAGATATTTTATCATGAAAAATACGTCGTAAACGAATTTTCACTTTCCCGTGATACTGATGACGTTAATAAGGCGCTTGATGTGCTCATTTCGGAGGTCCGAAAATAATTTAATTAATTTGAAAACCAGTTACAGTGTTAATATGCGTAACTATAAGTAAGTGAGCAATTACATGATATATTACAGCGAAATCGTTATCGATATTCTAGACTTAAGACCTTCCACCGGCCCACAGTGCAGCGACATTAACCCATCCTATGCAGATTAAAAACTCAAAGCAACCAAAAGTAGCAAAACCTACCCGCGATTTGTATCTCTTTTAACCGTCCGAATTTTAAGCCATAAGAATATGCTAACAAGCTTCTCCGTATTAATTTTTAATTTCAGCACTCCTTTTGCTAACAATTTAAATATCGCCTGGTTTTGCTAAAATTTGTTACGACTAGTTTAGGACCGTGAGAAACAAACTGCACTGTACAGCTGCTGCTGTTCAAAGGAAAAAGGCAATATGAGAGTACTAAGAGCATTGCGGTTACTGCCTTTTAGTTTTGATCAATATTGCTGCAACGTTAACTTTCGATTTCAATACGAAGCTCTCTGTACATTATGTTCGCCTAGTAGTATCCATGCAAATAGTGCAAAGTGCAAGCAACAGTTATAAGAAATATTAAGAATATTATTATATTATTATTTATTCCTTAATAAGCTTGTAGTGCTGTTAGGCATGGTCTTGCAACCTGTCACTAATAAACTAGTTAATTTCTTGGCCTAATTGTAAAAAAATGAGAGTATTTTTGTAGCTCTGCTAACAAGTATTCCACTCTGGGAATGATGGTGTGATGTTATGTATGTATGTAAGTATTAAAAAAAACATACTTCTGAGGAGTTGTGTTGAGATTATTTAATTTTCTTACATATATTAAAATATTTTACCTGCTTAGTCCTAATAAATGTAAAGATGTACCAAGTGTTAAAAAAAAATAGCTTACAAGTAGTTCTGTCTTTGTTTCCAAAATATGAGAGGCCCCTGTTTAAGAATGGAACTCACAGAGACAAGAAGACATTTTTCACGTTCAATCCATTTGTGCCAGCTATTGTGATTTTTTAAATCCAAATTTATAAAAGCGATGTTAATAATTTATTGAATATTTCAGTTTCGTACTAGGTCTTATTCTGTTTCGAATATAAATGGAATAATTGGTAATGTCGATGATGATAGTGAAGCGCGGTTTTTTTTAAATATTTTAATATTATCTGTTACGACCACGTATATACTGCCCTGCTTATACAAAATGCAGTATCTCAGAAAAAACTCCTGTAGCAAATGCCACCTTATAACCAACATTAAAGAATTGAATCTGCTTTGGCCATTGAATTTGGAATACTGTTTATTGGCTAAGGAGGGCAGTATAGTTGATTCGTGTCCCGCATCGGGCTTTTCCCGATAACTGCAGTAATGTAATCAGTGATTGTAAAACTGGATTTATTTAATACCTGTATTTAAATTGACAAATTGTTACCGCTAAAAAATTAATACCAGTAATGTTTTTATCGCTATGTATTCACTATTTACAGTATTAAATACCTGTATTCAATACCGCTATTCAGTGCAACTGATAAGTAAGATGTCAATTCAACTGTAATTAATTGTAATTTCAAACTTGTCAAAGGCGTGTCTAAGTTTTTTGTAATAACGACGAAAACATTTACAGAAACAAATAAACGAGTTTGTTGACACTGACAGGTTTACTGGTTATGGTTTTCAGGGGTAAAGTATCAAAAAGAGGTATTGTTCTCAATTGGCTAAACCGATAATATACTTGAATATCGGTATTCATTATACCGCTAATCAGAGCTTTATCGATATAAATAGCGAAATGCAATTATAACCGGTTATACCTCATTTAAAACCGGTAACGATTCCTCTATGTACTATGTTATCTAATGTCAGCTTCGCGAAAATTGAAATAAGTATTTCAAAGCAAACATGCACAAATAAAACAATAAATATTATTCTTTACTCTTAATTCATGGTATTGATTTATATACACTAGCTTCTTCCCGCGACTTCGTCCGCATAGATACCAATTACGATTATTGCCTCGTTAAGTAATAATTTTTCCAACAAATTATTTTTGCCTATTTAGAGTGTTAAATTTATCAATAAAAAAAAAATCTAATACAATTACTTTTAAATTTATAATATTAGTAAGATTGTAATAAAAAGAGGTCCAATGTTGTAATAAAATAGGTAAAGAAAACGTTACACCATTTTATCCTACGAACAGTGCCCTCTTTCTTCCCTTAACTTTTTTTGCCAAGCTGTATGCGGAACGGGACTCATCCGGGACAACTGATGCCTCTACTAGCCCACAGATGGCGCCAACGACTCGTATTTTATATATGCAAGGCTATTTACTATTTACTTAATTATTTTATCATCAATTACCTTCTTGTGATGAATAATTTACACGAAAAATTAGTGGTAGTATGTTTTTTATTAATTTAATATATTTTACACAAACAAAAGGAATAGAAAATTTAGTTCATTGTAAATAATTAGGTAAGCCAATCTTTATTGTAATTCGTTTCATCTGTGTCGTTAAATGCGAAATGACAATTGTATACATTACAAAGTACAAATTTGCCACAAATCCTTATCAAGGCATAAGGAAATTTGTCAACTGCTGAAGCGTATTGATGGAGCAGGTGAATACGAAGGCCCCTCCGACATAGGAGGACGTGAGTTCAAAGCTCAATCAATATGTTAAAAAAAACCCAAAACGTTTTGGTTTTTTTATTTGAGCCATGACATCAAACACGAGCTGTTGAATGTAAAAGAGGAAAGAAGAGATTTTTATATAACGTTAAATCTGATCGACCTTAAAACGCAAAGTGCCAAGAAAATGCTTCAGCAAACGTACGTAAATTACAGTTGAATGAAAACATTATTTATATATTTTACCCCATATGGTTGCCGAGTTAGAATAGTGCCATTCCATGTCTTCCCGTGGATATCATAAGAGGCGCCTAAAAGAATAACGGCTTGTATTCGTAGTACTGTTAGGCGATGGGTTTGCAACCTGTCACTAAAACGGTAACCTATCGCAACCTCGAAAAGTTTTTGACCGAATTTCATTTGACCGAAAACATTTCGTTTTTTATCGTTTCTCCGATGGCACGATTCGTCATTTTTTTATTTCACCATTTGACTTTAAGTAAATGGTTCGTTAGTCCAAGCAACTTTTCTCCTTGTAGTCACGTACCCTATGTATTGTTACGTATTTTATTTCAAAGCCCATTTTTCATTACGCCAATGCTACAACTAGCCTGTGGATCGTTTTGTATTTTGTTTCTTAACCCATTTTTCACTTAATCAATGTTACATATAGATTTTGCTACGTTACGTCAAATATTCATTTCGGCCAAAAAATCTTGCTTGTAATTAGTTTCAACTATCTACAAAATGCAACGAGCAAGACGAGTCAGGGCAGAACCGACTCAGATAGGTTAGGTTAGAAGGCCAAGGCGGGAGCTTTGCTCCCGCCTTGGCTTTCGAGGTTATTTTTTTTCTGCCCCGAAAAACTTGCTTAAGTATAATTTATCCAGACAATGCAAAGATCGAGCCGTAATATTGGGCAAAGGATACTAAGGTAAAATCAGAAATAGGAAAAAGACAAATAGACAAAGCATTACATTGGACAACTGTTGATACGCCGAAACCAGTAATGAGGTATAGATAATTTGTCAAATCGTTAAAAAACCAAAACAAGTAATGAATAAATAAAACTATTCGAAATGATCATTCGGCCAAACGTAAAAAAACCCAAACCATAATTGACGAAAAGTATTTGTCGAACCAAAATTCGGTCAAACATTTTTCGAAGTTGTGATAGGTAACCCACTAAAACACTAGTAAACTTCTTGGCGTGATTGTGCAAAATGTGGCCACAGAATTATAAACGAGTCTTTTAGTGTCATCACTAATATTTTTCCTGACTGGAGTTAAAATACTATTTCAGAAGCCATCTAAGCACCCGGGTTTCATAAATAGAAGGAAATGCATTGGTAACAAGGTATATGAAATTCATAAAAATATAAACAAACATTTAAGGACCGGTGTGAATATTACACGTGTCGAACAATTAGTGCCTACTTATTTTCTTGCTTACTTACTTTTAATCATTATAAATTTTTTTAAGTTTTATTTTATTAGCTATAATCAAATATACCCCTATTGTGTTTGTTACATAAAGGTGGGTAATAAAGAAATACTGAATGCATTGATAGTTTTTTTTATCAAATACAACGTGAGCTATTCAACGCTCACTGAGGAGTGGTATCTCTAAAACGCCGAATTTTTTATTGTCAAATCATTACTTAAATTTTACTGAAAATATGTGAAATGCAAAGCCAGCATGCCACGATTACCAAACGAAACAAGTGATTAAAACACTCAAAACAAAAACGTAGTTCCAAGTCAACAGTTTTAAGATATATAGATTTAAAAAAAATACAAAAAGATGGGCTCGTGAAGGATTCGAACCAACGTCTCCGACGGATGGCTTCCATAGCAAATCGGCGCTCTAACCAACTGAGCTAACGAGCCTGCCAATTTGAGTGGCAAAAATTTCAGCCACTTCGAGAAAAATGACGTCACAGAATTTCCCACCAGCGATCTAGATACCTTTATAACCAGTTCTCTATCACAACAAGGATACAAAATATTAAACAAATCATTTTATTTTTGCATTAAGCAAAGCAAAGTGATATTTCTTAAAAATTCTTATTCAAACAAGAAAACGATTTATTTTCATCATATCCATCTGTCTGTTTGTCCGTATGTCACACTCACTCTTGAGAAAAAGTTTGAAAATAATTAAACACTTACTCGATACTTACAATAATTAAATAAGTTAAAAAATTACGTTCGTACGTAAAAGTACAAAAAACGTACAGTACGTAAGGTTATAATTATTTTTTATTTAAAAATTTCGTGTAAAATATAGATGAAATAGTTGGTTCCAAAAAAAAATATCGTCATAAATTTTCTTAAGATTTGGTAACTGTTAAGGAAGTATTAACCGCTATACCTAACCCTGTAGCTTATACTTACGCAAATGAGGATTCGAAATTCGGACAAATAGCGCCGCCATATCTATACGGCGTATTTTGGAAGCTTCACATGGATGGGAGGAGATTAATTCATTTCGCTCGAGGTTTCCGCGTCACACTCATTGCTACATGAAACTACGTATTCATTTTGAGTGCTTAAATAACTTTTGTATGTATTAACAGAGTGCTCATTTTCCGTTTCACATATTTTCAAGTAAAATATGTAAAGTGTAAGTAATGAAATGACAACTGAGATCCACATGGGAAACACTTTTTTCATTTTTAATCGAAATAAATTGGCCGTTTAAAGAAATATACTAGTTTTGGGTCACACTCAAACCTTACAATTTGCTAATGGATAATTAAATAAAACTTTATAATAAAATCTAATAATAATAAAAAGCAAGAAACGATTCAGAAGCCGTATATAGTGATTTTACATTTGAAATACTTTACATTTTTTTTACAATATTAAGACTGCATTCCAATGACTGCAAACACAATACGTAATGACTAAAATTGTAGCTTTTGTGCTTGTAATAAAATTTATTATATATCGATGTTCTACTCTAGTGTCGTTTCTAATTAACCGATTTTGACAAATGAGGTGTATACACATCGATATACATATCGATCCGTCTTTTTTTGAGCAATGGCTGGCTATGAGGCTATTCTTTGTTCTAAGTTTAAAAGAACCTCCAAGCGATGGCCAAAAACTTTAACGGGCTCCGAGCACGTACATAATGGAGCAACTTCGTCACTGATTTTAGGTGTTTTATAAAAGTCCCGTTAAGAGCATCAGAGCTCATAACTTTGTAACAGTTTAGCGGATTTTCATCAATCAAAACTAAAAACACTGTGATCGTCATCCTGCCTGCAAGAAAGTTGATCAAAATATTGTTCGTAGACCAGGATTATTAAAGCAACGTGCATCGCAGTTTCGTTCACGTTGACGAAATAAACCCTAAAAAAGGATTGAGAACTTAATCGATAATTTTGTATTTTAAAAAAAAAACTTGCTGTAAATGTTCAGACTACGTTTTTTTTTTTTTTTTTTTTATGTTAAGGAGAAGGCACACGAGTACTCAGGCCACCTGATGGTAAGTGGAATCTGAGACCCATAGACATTTGAATTCTCAAGACTATAATCCTAAGACCTCAAATGCGTCGCCAACCCTGAAGACTAAGATAGAATGCCTCTATGCTAGCAATTTCACCGGTTGTCTTATCCCCACGCCGGAACACAACAATGCGAACACTGTTGCTTGGCGGGTGGTTAATGGATAATATGGTGGTAGCGATCCGGACGGACCCCCCCCCTAAACCCCCTCCGTTTGTCCTTCTGAGCACAATATATCGCATACATGCCGAACAATCTCTTCATAATGTGTTTAAGGAAAAACGTTTACTCACTCCTACTGATATTTATATTTTAAAACTCTGTCTATTCGTAAAGAACAATACTGACTATTTCACTAACAAGTGTTCCCTAAGAAGCAATTTGAGGGAGAAGTACAAATATTTATCTGTTTTGTCCGAAAGCTAACAACTCATTATAATTACAAAAGCACGTTCTTTACGGCGATACGCGTTTTTAACACCTTACCCAATGATATAAAAATGTTAGAGGGTAATCTTTTTAAGATTAAGTTAGAAAGATGGCTAACAAATATATTTTTTTATAATTTAAACGGATTCTTTAGCAATTTTAAATCCTGAAATAAATAAAATTGTTGTATTTTAGTCTTAAGAACAAATATTGTATGCTCGCAATGGGCAACTGTTGATGCTGATGTAATTTACCATTTTCTATATTTGTACATAGTTTACAATTAATAAATACTTACTTAATTACTTACTACTTTACTAGACGGCACAATGTGACGTCATTTTCAATAAAGCAACTGCAGTTTTCACCGGACAGGGTACACGTACTCGTTAGCTCAGTTGGATAGAGCGCCGGTTGCTTATAACGACATAACGCCGTTCACCGGAGACGGGGGTTCGATTCCTTCACGAGGCCCACTTTTTGTTTTTTTTTTAGATGATGTAAAATCATGTCAAATTAAAGTTCATTTGATGCACTTTAATTAGCTTCAGTTGTTACTTAGAAACAATGTAATCAAATGTTGGAAGTACATTTTAACCAACTTTTAAAGGTCGGATTTACTTGAAATTTAGCATTAATAAGCTATTTTCATGATAATATAAAAAATGGTACCATTCTTCTGGTAAGTATGGTGATGATAAACACGGAATGTGGCAATAGGAACTCCTCAATGGCTCACAGAAATCCCTCATGTTTAGAATTATTTGACAGGTCTTATGGAAGAAAGTTTGAAAACTATAAAAAAGAAACAAATAAATAAATAAAAAGTTCAGCTCGTGAAGGATTTGAACCTTCGTCTCCGATTTTTTTTATTTTCGATGCTCTTACCAATTGAGCTAACGAGCCTTCTATTTGTACGGTGAAAATTTCAGCCACTAGGTTAAAAATGACGTCACTGTTACTCCTATCACGTGGTCTAGGTACACTTGTGTGCGTTAATTTAAACAAGTGTTAGTATATTGAAAATTAATTTTCTTCTCTTTCTATCTCATGTTTATCAGATCTCACTGTTTCATTGAAAGCAAATCCATGATGGCCCCTGCCTCCATTACCCCTTCCAGTTCTCGAAAGTGCTCCGGCCACACATATGCAGTCCGTACTAAGGAAAACAATGCAGTTTAAAAACTATCGGTAGCCGCATTCGTGTTAAGTCGGGTACCTTGGTACATTAGAAGATTTTTGAACATAGAACTGTTGTTGAACTCTGATGTATGGTAGTGAATGTTGGGTGTGGCAGGATAAGCATGAAAGTCGCATAAATGCAGTAGAAATGCGCTCTTTGCGTAGTATGTGTGGTGTGAAACTGTGTGATAGAGTAAGGAATGAAAACATCAGAGAGAAGTGTGGTCTGAAAGAAGATGTAGTGACTAAAATTGAAAAGGGCATGCTTCGATGGTTCGGTCATTTGGAAAGGATGGATGAAAAAAGATTGACGAAAGAAATTTACAGTGCTAAAGTGAGTGGAAGGGTTGGAAGGGGGCGCCCTAGGCATACTTTTTTGAATCAAATCGGGGAAATACTGGAAAAGGGCCGAATCTTAAGTACCCGAAACCGACGTGCATGCATGACTCGATGTATGAATGTGGAAGAAGCGAAAGAGCTTTGTCAGGATCGTAGCAGGTGGAAAGAAGTGGTCTCTGCCTACCCCTCTGGGAAACAGGCGTGATTTATGTATGTATGTATGTATGTATGAACTGTTGTTGTAGTAAATCTTTCTACGAGTATAAATGTACGTATCACAGTAATTTTTCATGAATCAGCGTTATGTAAATGCCTGTTTAACATATTTTTAAATAAATAGTAACATAAATGGAATACCTCTTTGCTAGTTATTTCACCGGTTGTCACCAGCAGGTTAAAAGCTAAGAATGGTGGTAGCGATCCGGAAGAACCCTGCTCTAGGTCCTTCCGCTGCTCATCATAATGTTAGTTAAGGAAGTGGATCACAGCGGGATTCGTCTATTTGCGTTTGCGAGCCATGAGCCGCAAAATACATAGGTACGTAGTCCCTTCAAATTGGTTTTCGTACATAGCACATGTATGTGTAGCCATCGTGTCACATACACTGCGCTTTATCCTCCAGCGACACCGATATGAGACCCTTATCAGATTTATCTCTCATGTAATCTGTTGATCTCGTCTTTGCCTAGTTTTTATACATTGGCGATGGTTTTCATTGGTTCAAATGGCGATTGTTTCGAATGTTTGAAAAAATGGGTAATTTTTTTTTTAGTAAACAATATTAACAGTGATTTAAATAGCTAATTAATTAAAATTTGGTATTTATATCAAATTAAATTGAATGGTTTGGTATTTTTTTAATCCTACTATCATCACGTTCTTTTACAGACGGAAGGTTAGTTTACATGTTTAAAAAGTGAGTATTATCACTGAATCAGTAGTAATTTCTTGTCTGAATTGGCGTTCATTTTGGATTTTTTGCTACCAGGAATACAGAAGTTCGAAGAGATACATTTTAGCATCAAATATCCAAAGTTCTGCTCAGTGTCATAGCAAATTCAACCTTAATAGCGAAAGTTATGGTTGCATTTTGTAAAAATCGAATACGTTTATGTTGCTTTGTTAGATACGGATGGAGATACCTCGTGAGTGGGTGGTGTCACTCACTGCACCTCTTTATGCACGGATAGGTTTTCTATGTAGTAGTGGATGCACTGAGACCTGCGCTGTTCGAGCCATCATTTTATTGCAGGAGTGTTTACACAGGGTGTATTACTTTGGGCAGTTAAATGAAGAGAGGTTTTATTTGAATATGTAGCCTTTTTCATCTGTTCAAAATTAGCAAGAAAAGCAAGCCTAAGGACCCCGAATGCCATTTTTGATATGGTCGTCAACACATTATGTGGGCACCGCACACTTGAAGCGTTGGGCGCTGCGACAGAGGTTAACAAGAGCATCGACCAGTACAGAGACAGCTGAAATAAACTCAAACTATGGAAAACCAATACAGATGGACTAAGACGTGGGACTTTTATAATATGAACCCTCATAGTCTAAAAGATTTTAATACAAATCTACAGCTAACTGCTTTAAGTCTTCAAAAAAAAAATAAGGTAAGCTGGGAGTAATTACTTATATGAATAAATATCTACTTTCAAGGAAAGGTGAGTAAAATTATTACATAAGGATCGTGGGAGCCGTATAACATTTACGAGGAAGCGAATTAATCTTATAACTGTATATACAAACAAACACACGTCTACAAGTCTAACAAACAGCAGGCTATAAAAACAAAATTGCAAGTTTCGATAATGTCGCCCTTAAATAATAGTTTTATTTTCACGCTGTTAACCCATATAGTAGTTTATTTGTAAACTTTTTACTGACATATAAAACTTGAACCGAACGCTGAGGCAAGTGATGCAAAGCCAGCCCTAGAAAATCTAGTTATATGGAGGAGGAGCTCGCAGGCTGGAAGTTAAACTTCCGCTTTCCGTTTATGCGTCCCTAGTGACTCCTGGCGTTTTTCTTGGACCCGGTCAATACTAGCGCGTTGCGTACCATCAAAACCTTCGCTTAGTATTTGCGTGATGGATAACGAATACAATGCAATTACTAATTTACAAACTGAGTTTTTCAATAAATTCCCCAGGTAAGATAAAATAATTATATAAATGAAAATTTCACAATGTTAATTATGGCGGGTAAGAACTTTCAACAAAAATACAAGTAATAAAATAAAAAGATAAAACGCTTGTCATGGTACGTACTATCTAGGACGTTCCTCTCTCTACAGCCCATGGGTAGTTTGATTCTCGCGTATACTTATTCCGCTTAACATGCCGCACTACCGGAAGTTTTTTTTTTTTTTTCTCGTCGATCGTTTGAAGCGGTAACTCATGAAGTCGGCATGACTGTTTATTATGCTTGTGATTCGCGGGACATTTTTTTTTTATAAAAAAACACCTTAGCAGGCACGAACTGCTAGTTACATATTAAAGATATTTATAAAGCTCATCTTATGTTTTTTATTCAATACTGACTTCAGAATTTACGTATTATTATAATAATGATATGGCCTTTGAAACAAATTCATATTTTTAAAGTTATTATTGCGCATGTGTTAAGAGCACGTAGGTCGGTTGCCACGCAACACACGTGGTATTGAATGGCTAAAATGCCAGGTTTCACTAGGGGCACATGACATGGAAAGCGGTGAATTGTTTACAGAATGCATCTGAGCTGGGAGTTGTATTATTGATTTACGGCAACGGTGCAACGGTGTGTCTCTTTTCCGCATGCAATGTACCTCAAGTCCCGCCCCCATATAACTATCGTAGAGCTTGCGTTTTACCAATATTCTAGTAATACTGTAATTTTAGTACTTTGCAACATTTTCGTTGTCATGAGCTCCTAGTACATTTTGTAACAATTAAAAGTTAGTTTCGTTAGGCAAAGTTATCAACAATAGAAGCCCTTATATTCTACTTGGATCTGGGCCTTATATTATAATACTAGTTAACATAGTTGGCATTGGTCTTAAAAGCCTCTATGTTGTTACAAAATTATTTTAGCTATCACACCTTTTAACCCTATCAGATGGAATAACTCCTCATTCTTAAAATGTGAGACAGTACGATAAATTAAACTTTACGGAAGTCGTTATTAATGTCATTTGCAGATAACGTAGTTTTTATCGAGTGAACATAACCTACATGACTGTTTATTGTGTTCGTGAATCGCAAAACATTTTTTTTTAATATCTCGTGAGGCATGAACTGCTAGTTACATATTAAACATTTAATTAAGTTCTTCTTATGTTTTTTATTCGATACTGACTTCAGCATAGCCTTTGAAATTAATTCATATTTTTATGTTATTATTGCGCATGTGTTAAGAGCACGTGGGTTGGTTGCCACGCAACACACGTGGCATTAAACGACAAGAATGCCAGAATTCACTAGGGGCGCATAACATGGAAAGCCGAACATTGTTCACAGAATGCACTTGGGCTGGGAGTAACATTATTGATTTACAGGAACGGTGCAACCGAGTTTCTCTTTTCCGCAAGCAATGTACCTCAAGTCCCGCCCTCGTATAACTATCGTAGAAGTTGCGTTTCTACATTATTGTAGTGTTCATGGAATATTATCAGTCTGCTAAATCTTCATTGAGCTGAGCTCCTAGTAGTTTTCATTACATAAGAGGCTCTTATTATTTTGTACTCGGCAAAATCACAATATTTGGCATAGTATAATTTGAAACTCCGCCGCCACTACTTTCAAATAAATGAGCGCAATTGTTACGATGACAATAAGATAACAAGTCAAAAATAACATGTTTTAACCAATATGAAATGGGCTCCAGGGCCTCTATTCTACTTCGATATATCGATATCGCGTTTCACATATTTAAGAATCGTTTATGTCACAGTCACCATTATTGTAAATGACATAAGAGTTATCAAAACGTTGACAATACGGACACAAGTCATTGACGATATCGTTACTACCGTGTAGAATCCCAGCCCTGTTTCGTTGTACATTTTACTTGCAAAAATATCTAAGATGGTTTTGAAGTGCTTTGTTATTAAAAACACACATGAAATACCCTTATTATTATAGCAAAATAAAATATTTTATTCCCTTTCCTTTTTTTTCATAAACGTCATACTCATAATTTTTTACCGCATTTTGTTCTACAATTAACACAAATCTAATGACTCCTTAAAAATATTCAAATATGTTAAACAATTTAGACGACAACGTCAGAGAAGTAACAAACTCTCAAACCCACAAACTGTATCTTTTTATTAGAAAAACTCAAGATATGTATTTGAACTTGAAGATCACAAAAGTGCATGACCATGAAAAAAAAAAAACTTTATTTGCAAGGACTAAGGTTTAAAGTTCAGCGTAACCTGTATAAGTGGGAGCACCAAGTATTGGTTTGTCGCGGGGAGGCACGGGCTATTTTTAAACTGGATACACCAGGACAGCATGAAACTATGAGGTATGACGAAAATAGAGAAATGTGAATTTTATAACCATTTGGAGACAGAGTTCTCTGAATAACTCCTCATCATTCGATTTACGAATATGAATAACGCTAGTTCAGCATTGACCAATGTTTTTTATTAATAACCTACTAGAGCTAAGAAATAATAATTCGATACCCATTAAGAAATATTGTATAATCAGCAATTTTCACTAGCTTCTCTTCATTCAATTTTATCATAAAGGCAGCGTTTATGTTAATTGTTATTTGCTCTTGTTTAAATTATAACGCGGTGCTCCATAAAAATACGATACACAAATAAAGTTTGTCCAAACGAAACTTAGATTAAATGCAGCTTTAAAGATGTCCACACACGGAAGAGGAAAGCGGTGCGGAGGCGGGCATATTGCCGTATAAATTGCGCTCTGCAAGAAGGCCTTCGGAGGATGCGTTACGTTACGAGCATTATAACTGTGTGTGGACAACTTAACGAAATGGGTGACTCAAAAGTGCCTATTATTTTGTATAAAAACATAGAAACTGATAATTATCCTATACATGTTATAAATTATAGTAAATCTTTAATTCATCAGTTAAAAGAGATTGCTCATATAAATCCTGTGACTTTCTTTAGGTAGGAGTAGTCCAAAATTTGGATTCTGGTAAGTAAACAAAACATTTTAATAATAAAAAAGTTGTAGTATTTGCTAATGTATGGATGTAGCACAGAATAACATGCGCTATGTTTTATTTTGTTAAACTGGAGCAAAGAAAGGGTGAGTCGCTGTTATGTTTTTTGTTTGTATAAGTAAAACCGTTAAGTTTAGTATCCGAAGATGTTTTTTAATGGTGACGGTTAAAACTTTACTTCAAAATTGCAACTGATGCCAAAAAAGAACTATTGTGGTAAATCGAAATAGCTTTATTTTTGTATATTTACTCATATTATTGTAAAATTGTGTAAACTGAAAGTTTTTTTGTAAATGAAACCCCACAGTGTAGGTAATAAGCGGTTTTAAATATTATAGAAACTTATCTGAAAATATTAAAAATCTACTAGGAACTCATGACACAGAAGATTCAGTGACCTACTAAAATAGCAGTTACTAAAATATTGGTAAAACGCAATATTTACAACGAGTGACTTATATGCTAAAAAGACAAACTTGGTTGCGCCGTTCCCCTAAATCAGTATGCAACTAAGCAATTTATAAACAATGCACCGCTTTCCATGTTCTGCATCCCTAGTAAATCCAGTATTTTTGTTGTTCAATAACACCACGTGTGTTGCGTAGCAACCGACCCACGTGTGTTTAGCACATGCGCAATAGGGAAAATACATATTTTTTAAATTACACTCTCTGGAAAGTGCTATGAAAGAGAGGAATAACTTACGAGTAGACGCGATATAATTGTTGTATATTTTTTTCATAAGATATGAAACGTTAAAAAGTCATAGTTTAGACCCCTTGCAAAAACACTAGATAAAATCGACGAAAGGAATGACGTCACAGCTTTTGTTCCAAGTTTAAAATATAAGGACTTTATAAAGAAATTTTCATTTAATTCGTAAATTACTATGTTCAAGCCAATATCGTTGAAATAAAATATTATTTAAATAATCATGCTGAAAAAAATAAGCTAAACATTCAAAGAAGTTTTGAAATTGTAATAAGTTTTGATATTACATTATAATCTTAATTAACTTATCAAATCTTAGTATATTGCGTTTAATATGTTTTTTTTTACATTTTCTCCTAGATCGTCTCAATGAAACTCAATTCCCATTTTCATGCATGTTCTCTATTATAACCATTCGATACGACATTATAGAAATAATTGAGCTTAAACCACTTCAACCCATATCACAGTACAAATAAAGGCTCATCATTAGTAAATTATGAATTTGTTATTCGGTATACGGTAAGTAATTAAATCTTTTTATTAAACTAATATAATGGAATACTTGTAAGGTAAGATTATCAAAATAGAGTACGGAAAAGATAAATTCAATATTATCCAAATATAACCGAAACCATAAAAATCAAGACCGATTGACCCCATGTCATTTTGAGCTTGGCGTTGCCGTGTGCCACTGCAGACTAGGGGAATCTAAGTACAAACACTTTGACTTGAAGTGAATTTATACCTACGTGTGTAACTCGACCATGCGCCGCAGTGTAATTCCGGCTTAATGATTTCTCGTATCTCCAAAACATCTTTTGTAATATACAAGACAAAAAAATGTGTCCGGTATCATATTTCTACTTACGATCAAAGACAAAGATAGATAAACATTTATTCGCAACAATAACACATCAAATAACATAAAAAAAAGGAAAACCGAACTGAAAAGTGATATTTGTTGCGAAATGGTCCCCACTCAGCATGTGCACGCTGTGAAGCCAACGCTGATCTTCCGTTGGGACTGCTTGGTGAAAACACGGAAAGTGACAAAGACTTTACGAATATTTTAAGAAACAAATAAAACCAATTAAAAGCAGAACACACAAATGTGAGCAGAGCAGAAATTACACTACAATGATCTTATAAAGTATTTCAAGGTAATTTAAAAACTCATCGCAGGTGATAGGTATGATTGTTATCTTCCGTACTTGCCCTGCGGGATTACCTTGACATGCCTAAGTAATTCAGTTTAGGATGAAAGTAAAGGACAGATCTATATCAGTCTAATCTCAATGATTTGTTCCTTGAATTTATTGCAGCATGTTTTTTTTTAATTTGATGGGTTTTTTCAAGGAATGTTATAAGCAATGTATAATACACAAGTAAAGAGGTAAGACCATGCATCTGTTTCTTTGTGTTTGTTTATTTGGGGTTATTTCTGGATTAAATAAAAACCTTTTATCAAATCTAACATCTATTACTTACGTTTCGGCGTTTGTCCTCTTTTGATCGATGACCATGTTCGGCACTAAGTAAGTTAAGATTTCGCCACGGTCTTTAACAATTCAAAAAGGAGTGAGTAGTTCATATGTAATTTTGCAAAGTCAAAACGGAAAAAATAAAAGAAATAATTAACCCAGGGTTCTTATATTCATACGTCTCTTTAAAACGTGACGTCTCGTGAAAATTAAAGACGAAGAAGTAATACATTTATTCATTAACCATAAGACACACAAACGTATAAAAAAGACGTAAAAGATTAAAGAATATTAAGGCAATCAGAAGTGTGTCCTCACGGCAGTGAAACGAACACTGGCTCAGCAAAATGCTGGGGTTTCAGACACCTACAGCGCTGATTTGCAGCCAGTACCGACGGTGTCTCACGGAATGCTGTTCTAACATACGATGTAATACGTGTATTCTAAACTACTTATATAATTTTAGCGGTAAAAAATAAATAACAAATCAAATAATAACACGTGTACATAGTGTACACGTACTAATACAGCGTTGATAAATTAAAAATGAATAAAAGGGTAATTTTAAACAGGTTGAAATATTAACGTTAGCTTACACTTTTAAGCGCATGCTTAAGGGCTATATTTGTTGACACTCCAAAAATCCTAACCCTCACCCAGCACGACACACGTTAATATTTCAATTTGACATTTGCTACATACAAAATGTGTCAAATTTTAACGAGACGTTTTGAATATAGGCCCAGGGTCGTTAGTCCGGCTTTTGACGTTAGTCTAGAAGGAAGCCAGCCGCTAAAATATTACGATACCGGTCTACTAGGAGCTCATGACACAGAAGATGCAGCTCGTCATGACAAGGCGGGACACCAACACAACCCCAACCAGTTATACTCGCTTATTGTAGTAGTAGTCGTCGTAGCCACAGTGCAAAATGTCTGTGTTATTCACAATAACCCATACAGATATAATGGTCCAACAAGCCCGCACGCGCAGTCCGCGCGTAGCGCCCACGGACAGAGGACGTTTTTACTTCGTTTTGTCGCGAGATCACCGCGAGTTTTGTTACGTTTATGAATGGAGATGACGTTCCAACAGCGACCTCTACTTAAAAGATAAAAATATGAAGCGTTTGAGTCAAAACGTATTAAACTATTTACTAATTGGCTCAAATAAATTATTAATATAATATATTTTACATATTTATCTACAAACTTTATTTTAACTTTTATGTTCGTTTGTTTGTCAGTATATTTAGTTCCAATAATAATATTGAAATTCCATGAGTGAAAATATCTAACGGTTTTTAAATCTCTAGCAATAATGACGTGTCAGTTGTAATACTTATATCATCATGATATCGTATACTTGTATTATTACTTGTGACTGTAAGAAGCCTCGAGCTAAAAGGGCCGGCACCCTATAGGTGCACTAAGATCGCCTTCTCATCAGTAAACTCCTAATCGCAGAATAGCGCGGACCCTTAACTTTATATGTATTTTTACTACGCCTCTAATATTTTACTCCATTGTTATAATATAATAAAAAAAGTGTACTCATTACGAATGCGGAACATTTATATTTAATTTTCTTTCAGTCAAAATGAAAATTAGAGTGTTACTTGTGTGAAAGTATAAATCACTTTCATCTCTTTATTAACGTTTGACTAATTCAGTTTTACAATCTACCGGTATCAAAGAAAAGACATGATGCCACATTATGAATGTATAAATCTGAAAGGTTTGCTACCCTTACATCAGAGATGAGATATCTCTTACACGGCCCAACCGATTTCGATACATACATACAAACGCAACATAACGCCATACAAAGGCAGAGCTACAGAAATACCAACAACTCTGACTTATTTATAATTCTGTAACCACATTTTGCACAATCAGACCAAAATGTTCAGGCCAAGTTGTTCACCAGTGTATTAGAGACAGGTTGCAAGCCTATCACCTAACAGTACTATAAGCCCTTATTCACTTAGTTGCCTCTTACGACATCCACGGGAAGACATGGAGTGGCACTATTCTAACCCGGCAACCACACAGAGTACCGATTTCCATATTACCTAAATTATAACCATTCCGATTGAACCCGTGTTCATTGAATTGGTTTGTTCGATTAGGAGCTGCGATTCCACAGACAAATATATATACACAGACGCACATATACACATAAATATAAATTAATAAACTTATTACTAAACACCAGTCTTTTTGCGTTGCGGGTTGTGTTTCTAGAAGCAGAGTTTAACGCTATACGGATTCCAGCAATTCCGAGGCAAATGTTGCCAGGAGTGCAGAATCAACCAAGAGAAGCATGGATTGCTAAAGGCAGAAGGAGCACTTCTTAGTGTGCACAAACGATCGAGGCTGTACTCGTGCGTCACACAGCTTGATAGATACACACAAACACACTTTAAGATTATAAATAAACAACCCCTCTATTTCTGTTGGGGGTTAAAAATAAACACAATAATGTCGAAGTTTGTAGAAGTTTCCGAGTTTAAAGGTATTCTGATTGTGGGAAGTCGGAGGCAATGTTACCAGGAGTTCATCAACAACCAAGAGAAGGATGGATCGCTAAGGCTGCGTGGAGTTCTTACTAGTGTGCGTCAGTGATCGATGCTTTAAGCTTTGGTCTGTTGGTAGCAACGCACAATGCGATTGTATAAAAACATCGAGAAAGGTCGACGTAGCAACTGATTATTCTCGACATTTCAATACAATTACGTGTCCAACGCCACATACCGCGTACCGCGTTTGTTAAGACCAACAGACCAAAGCTTATCTCGCACTTAATACAGCTTGGTATGAGCATATTACCCCGTGATGTAACGTAATTACTAATGACAATCTGACGATCAATATTTGTTTTAGCTTGGGTGAGAAAACCGGCGAATAGGTATTTCCGAGTAGACCAGGGCTGAAACCTTTGAAAATGGTAAAAAGTTAAGAAATATATGGATACCCCATGCTTTATTTCGGTAGCAGAACATAAATGAAAAAGAAGTAACTTGCGAACAAATTAAATGTATTCCTTAGGTACATAATTTTCTTCAAAACTTCTACGTAAACTTCTTTATTATGTTTTTTTTTAATTATTGTATATATTATTCTTATTATTAAATACGTGTGTATATGTAAAGATGAATATTTGATATTAAATATGTATTTTAATATCATTTCGGACATGTCTTCATTGAGTTTTCAGTAATAAAATAGT
This sequence comes from Acleris holmiana, assembly GCA_949316455.1. NCBI lineage: Eukaryota > Metazoa > Arthropoda > Insecta > Lepidoptera > Tortricidae > Acleris > Acleris holmiana. The sequence continues at coordinate 81,777,999 of OX438762.1, forward strand.
TCCAGTACTCTAGTAGTAATACCAATCACGTTGTACTTCAGCGGTAACGGTATGGTATTTACAGCAAAGAGGATGACTTATTGCATTAACATGCCCTTTATGAAATATTAATGCCTTTATCATTCAAAACTGCAGTCTTCTTTAGCACGATTGCTAAAACACAAATTTTCACCTCGCACGCAGCAATTATAAATTATGAATGTATTGAGACGTAATTAACAATGATAAAAATTTAAAATTAAGTACACCTTTGGCATTCATTAAATATTGCTCATTTTAAGGGCTAAATTACAAAGTCTGTCGTATAAAAACCAGTGATCGTGATCCTCAGCAATGAGGTACCGAGATAGAAAATAGAAAAGGCTAAAAAGTAGAACGAAAAGTTACCTTTTCAGTCATACGGTTCTCTCCACGAAGCAACGTTTCAACGTTACTTCGAATCCGTTGGCAGATTTTACCCGCATCAGTTACCAGGGTAACATAAGTTAGAAAGAGCTGTGTGGGAGCTTCGGTTGCGTTGTATGAATATACTCGTTTGAATTGTTATGGGAACGCCGTGTGCATCGCACACATAAAAACTGTTAAAATGTGTAAAATATTTCATAATAGCCGCCGCCCTTAAACGTATATGTATAATTCTATTTATTCCAACATCTGTACAAGTTACCTAGACAAAATTTTAGATGGAAGTTATTGAGTTAAACTGAATTTGCAAAAATTTCCTTATTATTTGAACAAGCTGACATGACAGAGACGTTGTCCTTTGTTTTCTTTCCGGTCAAATTTTCCGAAATAATATCTAAATACCAAATCCGAAACCATAAGAGATACAGTTTCGAGATTCTTCACGGTAAAAACGATATCGCTTTTAAAGTGTTTCCTTATTGTCGACATTTTGATAACTCTTATGTCATTGATAATAATGGTGGCCGAGTTAAAAACGATGATTAAACACGTCAAACACGACATCGTTTTAACGCAGTAGAATAGAGGCCCAGGTAAAATGTCTCACCAAACATTAGGTCTTTTTTTGCTAAAATATTTTTAGCATGGTAATTTTTTGGTCAAGAGTGAGTTGTCCCAAAAAGTAAATAAAAGCGCATAAAATAAAATTTGTGTTAATCGACTCAATTTCAAATATGAATCATTTCATTGTATGAAAAATTGGAACAGCAAAAGTTGGTCAAATTTATTAACATGCTTTTTGTATAATTTGTAAGTAGCCTCCTAATAAAACTATTTTGTAGAATCAATTCGCTTAAATTTAATAAGGGCATACAATTAAATATATTACAGGGTAAAAAATAACCCTTCTATAAATATTCAATATGGCCTCTATCTTGCTGTACGCATGTGCGAGTACGTTTCAGAACATCTATAGTGGCTTTAGACAAAGACGTGAGGCGGATATTGCAGAGTCCTAAACAGCATCTTTTATAATTTTATATATGTAACCCTGTATTATTTATTATACATTACGCATACTTTATTATACATTATTCTGTGAAAAAATATAAAACTGATGATGAAAACCGCATCAAATACGGATATGCAGACAGGCAAACAGACACACACGCGGAAATTAATTTGAAAATAAGCGCTTGAAGCCTAAATAATAATGTTTAAAAAGAAGCAAATGATAACTCTTATCTTAGTTACCAAAGCACTATTTGGCATAACCAGCCTGGTATCGGGAAAACACTTCTTCCGATTTTGCACTACCAAGAAGGTTTACAAGTGAACTATTTGCAATAGTAGTACCAGGAAAACATAATTTACAAAGAGCTTTTCATTGAAAACGAGAGTGAAGTACCTGATGCAGAATTGCATGCACACTATCACAATAGTGAGACAGCAATACGGATCGATCCCGGAAACGCATTTATCGGAAAGATAGACAGAACATTCCAACGTGATATTATACGATAATAGTATTACTCGGATCTTATAATCCGTTTGTCGTTTAGGGCCACTTCGGTTCCACGCACCACATTTTGTGAATAAACCAAAAATTTTGTACGCAAGCTGATTTAATTTATTAGTAACTAACTGATTAGTCAACGACATAGATACGTTTTATATGATAATAGGTAACCGAAAAATGTAGCCGGAGTGAGAATAACTAACTTTATTATTGTGACTCACTTGCGCTCTTGCCATTACAAGATATATTAAAAACAATATTGCCTTTGACGTATTTTCGTATTGTCAATGTTTTGATAACTCTTATTTACTTGACAATAAAGGCGGCCGAAACAAAAACAATACTAAATCCCATACGCAATATTGATTCAACCCAAACAAATAGAGGCCCAGGTTGAACCGTTTACGAAATATCAGTCTTCTAATTCTACTTAGTAGAACAGCATTGCTTTTCACCTGTTATCGTACTGTTTATTATTCGGCTGCCAAGTCAATAAGAGCTTGACGATTCGATATGACAGCAAAGGCAGTATTGTTTTACCTGTTGAATTCCAGCTCTATAAGTAAGGGTCAAAAATAAACCGTTTCGTGTTTTGCGCACTGATGCGAAGTCCTAGTGTATAGAAGGTCATTGGACATAAAAATCATAATCCCACATTTAATTTTATTTGCAAACTTTATGCTTCTTAAATTCAAAGCTAAAACAATAATAATAGTTACATCGAACACTCTAGACCTCTATTATACTGTGTTGTAACGATATCTTGTTTGACGTGTTTAAAAATCATTTATAACTCTACCGCCATTATTGACAATGACATAAGAGTTATCTAAACGTTGACAATATAGGAACACTTCCTTAAAAATGATAATGTCGCCTTTGAACTGTTTCCGTATTGGGCTCTGGACTATTTATTTTTATCGTGTGTGAGTTTTTGTTTTGACATTGATTGGCTTTTGTCATCGGGCGCAACAAAGATTTACTGAGGTCTCAGTCCCATAAAGCTGTGAAAAACTTCTTAGAAAATGTAAAAAAAAACCGGCCAAGTGAGAGTCGAAACCCCTTGAGGATGTCGAAATATACATAAACGGCCGAATCTTTTTTTTAGGGTTAGGTTAGGGTACTACTAAGTCTCCACTGTCCGTCCATCTGTCACTAGGCTGTATCTCATGACCCGTAGTACATAGTTAGAAAAACGGAATTTTCATAGATGATACTACCAGGCAAACATAACCTACTCAGAGTTTTGGGATGAAATCGATCAGTAACTGTAAAGTGCAGTTTACGCTTCCGCTAAAACAACAAAATAGTGAAAATCTGAATAAAATAAATAACTAAGGGGGCCTCTATTGCTTGTTCTTGCTCGATATTAATAACGACGACAGGTAGATGCTTGAAATATTTACAGAATATTTAGTTATACATATGCTTTAAAAATAAATAAATCAATTAAAATAAAACACATATTTAAAGGGGGCCCCCATATAACAGTCATGTTTTATTGCCGTTTTAAAGATAGTACGAAACCCTCAGTGTGCGAGTCTGAGTAGCTCTTGACCGGTTTTTAGTACTGGGATGTTAGCGGTCATATAAGACGTCACTACTATGTGGAAAGCATGCGGCTTTTGCAACGTTCAAGGCCTTCATTAAAACTATTGAACTATTAGAAGAAGCCACTATCAAGAAGAATAACCACAAGAACGCCGTAGATGTGCACTTCTATTAACATGTTGTGTTAGTACAATTAAAATTGACGCGTAATATTGTAAGCTCTACAACTGCGTAAACTGCACTTTACAGTTACTGGTCGATTTCATCGCAAAACTCTGAATAGGTTATGTTTGCCTGGTAGTATCTGAGCAAAAAGCTTTTTTCTTTTTCAAGCAAGTACTTTGGTGCCAACTGGTGCAAAATTCACTTCAATCACTCTTGATTCCAACGCAAAGCTCTCAGTTAAGTAATGTTTGCCTGGTAGTAGCAGAGCAAATAGCTTTGTTCTTTTTCAAAGAAGTACCCGTGCAAAATTATTGGAAGGAATTACATTCAATTCTAACGCAATCCTCTTAGTATTTAAGTTAATGCATAAGATCTGTATGTAATATTAAACCCACTGATACATGCAGACCGCATTTCATCAAATTAAAAATACTGACCCTTCCTTGCCTGTATATATTTGAGTGTATAATATTTGTAAAGTGTAACATTAGTAAATTCCCCACATTTAATAGTTTACGCCAGCGAGGTAAAATAAATACAAAATACTTTAAAACCGCTTTACTATCCAAAAGCGTATTGGAAATGGCGCCAAAGCTTTTGAATAAGTTACCAAAAGCAATATTGGAAATAGACGACAAAATAGAATTTAAGAACAAATTGTTTCACATTTTTGTAAATAAGGCTTATTATTCTTTGAATGATTATATTAATGATTATTTCTAGAAAATATTTCTGTGTTATTTTTGTTTCTGTTTTATTTTAATCACCACTTGTCATGTTTTTATTCTAATTATGTTCCATGCCGCTAGCTGCATGCTAATACGCTAGCTATTTGTATGCCTTATGGTGAAAAATCAATTTATAACCTTTGTTTATACAAATAAAGATTTTGATTGATTGATTGATTGAGGTTATGTTTGCCTGGTAATATCAGAGCAAAACGCTTTGTTCTTTTTACCCGTCTTTGTGACGCAAAGGAAGGCTGAGTTTCACAGCCTATATATGTATGTTTGTTCCTTTGTGGCGCTCTGAAAATTAAACGCTTAGTCCGATTTTGAAGGTTATTCAAAATTAACATAGGTAGTGGATCGGCAATGAGATATTGCAATACTGATACCTGGACGTACTTTTACGAGTGGAACCAAAACTCTTTATAATCTTGACGTCAATATTTTGAAATGCCTTGTTATAATTATATTTTCTATTGTGTATATTATATTGATATATTATTCAATTATTTATGTATATTTAAAGGTCATAAGGTTAATCACTTTAAAAATCATCCGAGTTTGTAGATAATTATACAAACTTAAACCAATGCCCTGATTTCACCGCTCAGATTTTTATCACAACGCCATCTATGACAAATACGGTCAATTGAAGTATTCCAAGCTCATCAGCCAATTAATGCAATGTTCAGTTAGGCTGGTCACGAGAGGGTAGCTATTTCAACTTAGTGTAACTTTTATAAACTGCTCCTGTTGGTTCATGATTTCCTAGTACGTTTCATAGCTTACGTATTTTTTTCCTAACATTTTTTTTAAATATTGTAATGATTTTTATGCTGAAATCGATAGCTTATTAATTTTCAATGTTTTGTATCTAACAAAAACTTTATTTTATAGTACTTTTCATTCATAAATCATTGAAAAACCAAACAGCTGTCATCGTTTTCACTCTCGCGGCTTATCAATACCCAAGTTTGTTCGTGATTTACGGTTCGAAAAAAAACAATAAAAAATAGAATAAAGAGTTTTAATCTGAGATGATTATTTTCAATAATTGTTTGGCAGTAGATTAAATTACAATCCATTAACACGGAGAAACAAGTGTCGAGTGCTACAAGCGCAGACCTACACCGCTCTACGCACTTCGGGGCTGCTACGTATCAGTTTTTTTATTTTATCCGACTAAAGCCCCGATTCGACCAAACTTTTTACACGGGGGGAAAGCTTACTCAGACATTAGTAATGTCAAAATGCCATAGAAAACTGTCATTTTTTGACATTACTAATCTTAGAGTAAGCGTTTACCCCGGTATAAAAGTTTGGTCGAATCGGGCCTAAATCAATTACTTCGTTAATTTGAGATTTTACCTGACTGCGTAAAAAGAAGAGTATTCAGTTTTGGGTGTATATGTATGTTAGTATTTATGTTTTTTGTGACCTGTATAGAATGTGCTTGACGGATTTTTAAATGAGATGAGTCATTGGATTGGTCTTTAATTAAGAAATGTGAAAAATAATCTGAATCTTTACTTCTATGCTAATAAAATTAAAAGGGAGGGGATCCTGACGTGGAGATCCAAGAATAGCCGCCTAAGATGTGTCAAATCTGTGCATTTAAAAATATTTGAAAAACGCTACTGGAATTATAGTAACGTTTAATAAACAGGAAAAACAACAGCAAAAATTACATTTAATAAAAGATAAAAAGTGTATTTTTATTTTTAATACTACTAAAAATTCAAGAAAACGCTTTTCAAATAATCAAGTCTTTCAAGTTTTTATTTAAAAATACATAAATAATTTACATCAATGTGAAATACAACGACACTGTAGCAGCCTGAAATTATTAAAATTTATATCGTCGGAGTTGGAAAATCAAAATTATACAAAGGAAATGCGGTAATAATGATGTAATAACCATTATATTCTCTAAGTACGAGTACAATAAATACGTGAAACTAACATTAATTTAATTTCCAGTGAAGAACACGCGTTTAACAAGATTTTAATTAACTTGCAATAATTGTATGCATATAATATGTATGTTTGATTGAGCTAAAATTTGGTATGCCACCGTACCTTTGATGACAATACGATAATATGGCACCATCGAGTTGGTCTGATGACGGAGTCGGAAGGTGGTAACAGGATCTCCGCTATACTTAAAATAGACTCTACGTGTTTGGACTCATTAGCTTGGTCTCTACAAAAGTCAGCTACAAAAGCTTGTCCCGAAAATCAAATGTTGGACTGAAACTTTTAAACCATAAGCTAAGCACTGTTTCAAAACACAAGGAGCACGTTAACGAAACACAGAGTGAGGACGAGCTCACGTTATACCAGGAGCTTATAACAGATGCAGTAGTCAACGCGCCTGTAATGCATCCGCCCTTCAAGCAGGTGAGACATCAGTTCGATCGCGGAAACGTATTTATTGGAAAGGGATGGCACTAATTTTAACTGTCCAACGCGAAAACGCTGAATTTAAATCAATAGTCAATACACGGCAGTATAGAATAGCAACGCGCTATGTTATACGGCAATATAAAGCTTTACCACAAGTGCTCAATGAGAACAGTAGACTGTCACAAGAGAGTAAAACTACAAAGTGCCCAGCACTAAAAAGGTACACAACCAGGGCCTCTATTCTACTGCGTTATAACGTTATCGCGTTTGACGTGTTTTAGAATCGTTAATGACTCTGCCGCCGTTATTATCAATGAAATAAGAATTATCAAAACGTTGACAATACGGAAACGCTTCAAAGGCGATATCGTTTGTAACATGTAGAATCTCGACCCTACTAGCCTACTTGTAACAGGTGCATAGTTATACTTTTTTACATTTTATAACTACACCGTATAAGGTTGTTTAGATACTTAGAATAACAGCTTGTTTACATAGAGGTTGATTATGGACTTCTAAATTCTAAATACCAAATGTCGGGCGGAGTGAATGCATCTAATAAGATTTTAAAGAAATAAAAAATGCATTACCCCCTATGTGACAGTAGCCCCGCCCCACCTTACACTGAAAAGGCATAACTCAAGTCCAGAAGTAAAAGAAATGTCTTAATTTATAACATAATTGTGTTGAAATGAAATGAGATACATCTAGATAAATGCTTAAGTTCATTTTAGTTAGGTCAATATGTATGGAGCTATCCATTTTAAATCCATAATATGACTAAAACTAGAATTTTCTTAAAAAGTTAAAGTTTGAAATATCACATAATGCTGACTGACCACCTGTCAAAACTTGTGTTGAGCCTTTCTTAATTGTCATACAACCAGAAATGTCAGATTCTTTTTTTTTCTCCCGTGGACACCGGTTCTACTGGACGTTGATATATGCTTGTTCCTTAGTTCACAGCATAGGTGTGCAACTGGTTATTTTTGTGTGCGTGTGTACGTCAATGTAATTTCTTGACCTAGTAGAAGTTGCACCGAGTTGATCCCAATGGGGGTTGAGTTGAACGGCGCATATTCAGTCGACTACAAAGAGATGTATCAATTTTTCACCTTATTGCATTGTGAAAAGGTCCAAAAGTGGATACAGCGCACACTAGTGATGTTCAAGCGATCCATGCCTCTCTTGGTTGATTATGCACTCCTGGTAGCACTGCCTCCGAACTATTAAAATCCGAATCCCGTTTAACTCGGATGCTTCTAAAAACTTCCACATGTTTATTTCTAACCCCCAACGCAAAAAATGGTGTTTATTTATAAGTTTAACTTGTGGATCTGTGTATTTGCGTGTCTATCTGTAGAATAAAAGCTCCCAAACAGACAGACCGATTGTATGAACGATATGAAGGATATCCTTAAAGCATGGACAAAATATCGACAGTGGCGCTTAATTCTTAACCGCCATACTCAATAGTGTTGCTTAATGCTTATCCACCATACTCAATAGTGCCCCTTGAGGCTTAAGCTCCATATTTAGTAGTGGCGCTTATGCATTTTTACCTTTCCACTGCCGTTAATATGTATGTATAATTTGTTAAACTGTGAATAATAAACGATTTTTTAATGGCAAGTTGAAGGCACCCGAGCACTCAGGCCACCTAATTGTAAGTGGAATCTGAGACGCATAAACATTTTGATTCTGGAATGGAATGCCTCTATGCTAGACATTTGACGGGTTGTCCTATTCTCACACCGGAACACAACAATGCGAATACTCTTGCCAGTAGGTTCATGGCTATTATGGAGGTAGCGACGGGCCCTGCACTGGATCTTTCCACCACTGACTAATGTAAATACTATATACCTATACGATTATTTATTGACAGCTAAATATATTATATATAAACCGTGACGAATTACAAAACCTCATGATTTACTCTATGAACACTTGCGTTAATAAAAAAAAACGAATTTTTTTAAAAATATTAAAACAAAATCCTGCCTAACAGTACTACAAGCTTTTATTCTTCTAGTCGCCTCTAACGACATCCATGGGAAGATATGTAGTGGCACTATTCTTACCCGGCAACCACACAGGGTAAAATTACTAACTTTAAAATCAATTCGTGTTGTTTTTCAATGACGTTTCGTGAACTGGTTAAAAGATTGGACTGCTTTGTGATGATTGCATTGGCCAACAGATGGCGTGCTGAGTGGTCAAAACAAGGCATTAAACGAAGGTGGATTATTTTGGTGTAAACAAAAACCTTTCTTCTATTTCAGCCGCCAAAGTTTTTTATAACATGGAGAGATTTTTCTAATAATGATTTAATGAACCATTAAATACACATAAATATAGATAATTTAAGACGCTTGCATTGAAGCCGAAATAGTAAACGTTTTAAGAGTTTTTGGAATTAGAATAATACTAGAAATCAACATTTGATTGTCTCAGTTCCGATACGTTCCGGTGTTTATTTTAAATATATCAATCTATTAACAAATGGCCAATCACCTAACAATTACAAAGATTTTACAAACGACAACGATTTGGTCATATTTTTTACTTTGACAATTGCGTTAATGTCTTACTTTAAAATTGTTCTTGTATCTACAGGTTGTCCCAGAACTTGACAAATTCAAAACGTTTATTCTTATCGATCGGGGGACCTATTGTGAGCTCCGTATTTCCAGCAATTTCACGCCAATAACAGTGTGAATGGTGTCTATGTGTCTGTGAGCCTGGGGCTTCGTAGATCCTAAACGGATATGGATGCGTTGTAAAAATTGCAAACGGATGTTACTTCTATTTTTATCCAAGGTTTTAAAGGTCAAAAAACTCTTATAGTTTTGAAATTCGTATTTCAGTCGGTCCATGCTTTATTTAGATCAAGAGATTTTTAATCGTAAAAAGTCGTATTATATATTTTTTAAATAACGCCCTTTTATTGCTGACTGTACTTTAAGTATGATAACAGGTCAATCAGAAAGTTAGAAGTTGGTTAAAATGAGCTTTCAGGATTTGATAGAATTTAAGTGAGTTGAACAGTTACCCAAATAAAACTTTGTTACAAAGTAGCAATTTAGGATAAATTTACATTAAAAAAATATACAAAAGGTTGGCCTCGTGAAGGAATCGAACCCCCGTCTCCGGTGAATGGGTTTATGGTGTTATAAGCAACCGGCGCTCTATCCAACTGAGCTAACGAGTACGTGTACTGGTCTGACGAAAATTGCAGTTGCGTGTTGAAAAATGACGTCACAGAAAACTTACCTGCCTAGGCTTACTATCATAGAAAATACAATTATATTATTTACTAGTAGTGAGCAAAAATAAAACTATTATGCCGTAAAGAAAATAAAACAGAATATATGAAATGATTACCTGTATTAACGTGTGTTTGATTTACAATCACATCGAATCTGTGGTGCTAGACAAGTTGCATTCGACAATCGTTAGCGATTATGTTTTGATTGATAAATGTATGGAATTAACGTAAGCCACCGAGATAGTAACGTGACACTTACGTCAATTCCATATATTTTTCAATCGAAACATAATCGCTAGCGAGTGTCGAATGTAATTTGTCTAGCACCACTGGGTCGCCAGCTCTCCCAACCAAGATGTCTACATTTCGAGTGAGTTGCAAAAAAGCATAAGTTGTTGAAAATTTACATGGTACATGAGTGACTACAAATTCACACTAAATATAAGTATTAGCAAAGAAAAAAATATAATAGAATATTTTTCTTTGTCAAATGCATTTGCTATGGTTTAACATGTGCTAGTTTTACGTAATTTAGTAAAAATGGAATGTTTAATAACTTTTGGCATGCTTCTATCAAGAAGTGCTGCCAATTTTGCACTTTAGAACAGAAGGAAAATATTTTTTAAATGAGAGCTCTTACTAGGAAAGCAAAACTTACGAAAAGCTCTCCATTGAAATCATAAGTAAGGATCCTGATGCAGCAGTGCCTAACCGAACTACATTGCACCCTTACTTACACAGGTGAGGTATCAAATCAATAACGGAAACCCATGTACCAGAAAGAGATAGTACCATTTCTGACTGCTCAACACGGAAGCGCTCATTTTAAATTCAACACATAAAACACGCCAGTATAGAATAGCTACGCTCCGTGTTACACGGCAATATTTTAAGGCTTTTACTCACGTGCTCAAATGTAAAAAAATATTAATTATATTTTTTCCTGGACCCGCACTAGTGCTTTGCCTTGAGTCTTATTTTTATAACAGATGTATATGTATTCATAATAAACGACTATGGATCAATAGGGTATTATATTATATAAAAAATATAGGATAGAAACATAAAAATGAATAATAATTTATTTATATTTTAATGTAAATTCTTCACAAATATACATGGCTGTAGATTGAACTAAAACTTAACTTTATATAGGTTTATTATGGACCTCTAATTACAGCACCATGTATACTAGGGTGGATCGACTTTGTTTTTTTTTTAATTTTGGTTTTGGCAGGTATTAGAAAGTTGCTACTAACAAAAACATTAAAATCTGTATAATTAAAATACCTGAAATATTTCAGGAAGTACTGCCCCAAGTTAACTGAAAAGTGACGAAACCGCCATTTTAGAGTGATAACTATAATATATATAAAAAATATTAAAACATCTTATTTTTGTCTAAGTTTAATTTATTTTTACACTTGAAATTGGCAGTTAACATAAAGTATTAGAAAACCACGAAAACCATGAAAGATATTTGTTTTTTTTGAAACTGAAAATAACTAAAATTGTTCAATTTTGTAATCTTTCTTGGAGTTAAATAGAGGCATATTTTTTCGAGATTTAAGCCTCGTCTTAATAAATCCATCTCGTTTAATAGGTCCACAAACAGCCGCAGCTGCCTCTGTAACTATTTTGACACATCTTTCAGTACTTTGAGTATGACAAGGGTATACTTTCAGTAGTGGTAAAATCAATTCATCAATTTTATTTAGGTCTTCGTTGCACTCTCTTAAAATATCTGTGCTGAGGAGTTTAAGCAATGGTGGCTCAGTAATTGTTACACTGTCCCAGGCTATCATATCAACGTAATCCATAGAACAAAAGTCAAACTTTGGTAGTTTAAAGATCCTTATATTCGACGGTAAACAATCTCGTGACTTGAGTATTTTTTGCAATGCCAAACATTTTATTTCTGGTCTGTCATCATCTAGCATCGCCAGTAATATATTTTCTACATGACCAAAAAAACCGTTTCGTTGTATTAAAGGATCTATAACTGCTTTTAACTGCTGTGGCATATATCTTGATAGTTCAATAGTTTTGTGTAAGTGTTTTGCACCATAAGTGCAGCTCGGCTTTTATTTAATCGCAAACCACGTGGGAGCATAAACTTGCAAAATAAAACTAACTAAATGTTGTAAATTTACTGATGGAGCATTCGTGGAAACATATAATCTGAGAATTCGGTTTGCAGTAGTAAGCCACCTAGAATGAACCACTTTACCAGGATTTCTTTGAGACAGCCTATAATTACAATGACCACAACTTATTGCGGTGCAAATGTCATATAAGTACAGTTGGTCTGTGCTTAGATCTTTTTTATTTGTAATATCTGGCAAATCACACCTAATCGACTTGAAGAATACTAAAGGAAGATTTTCGCAGTCCTTTAGAAGTTTTCCTATTGGCCCTGAAAAGCTGCGTGGTCCTGTTGTGGGACCATCAAGAGTTTGGAATAAATGGCGTAAAGGAAGTTCGTTCGCATGTAGTTGACAAATGAACCACTGTAACGGCCTTTGCAATATTTTTTCCAAATGTCTAATAACGCCTCCATTTGCTCCTGTATTGACGACAGTACCGTCACACCCGACTACTATCAGATGTTTGCAGTCTACATTTTTTTCATCTAAAAAAACTTTGATATGTTGGCTAATAACTTCTGCTTTACCACTAGAAACCGTAATATGACCCATGTAATCAGAGTTTGGCTCTTTAACTAAACTTATATGCTCTTCTGAAATAGTTATTCGTTTTGTGCCCTTCACAATTGATAAAGTGCTGTCTTTGCGGCCATCAAAATATAATCCAAATGAAGTACATACCAATAAGGGCATATTTACTAGAACACGTCTTTCTTTTTCACGATTTCGGCGAATTTTATTGCGGTCGACCACCTTAGTCAAATTAGTTTTTGTAATAAGACCAACATCTTGAAGAGCCGCCGAAACAATAGCTGCAGCAGCTCTATCTGAAACACCATACCTATCAACAGTAAGAGCCACAGTTGGCATCGAAAAACTGGCTGCTTTCGCTTGACTTTCCTGAGATGTTTTACAAAGCTGAGGTTCAAACATAGGCGGAAAAAAATCCCTAGTCTCTTGGTCTGAGATATCTGAGTTTTGAGTAGACGAAGATAAGTCTTTATATGATTCTTCACTAGATTTTGAAGCTGTAGTCTGATTTATTTTGAAAAAATCATATTTTCTTTTACTATTTATTTTTTTCAAGTTCTTTGATGTAGTTTGTACGTCTATGCGACCAATCATCATTTGCCGTTTTGTTCGTTGATCAATTAAAAAGGGCTTCTCTAAATTTGGAACTTTCATTGATTTTTCACACTTGCATAAATTTATATCTGTGCACTGGCATGCCGCAATATCAAATAGAGCCTTTGCCTCTTTTTTAAATACCGATATGCGGTTTATGTTTAGACACAACATTCTGACGAGACTTATAAAAGGCTTCAATAAACTGCGATACTTTTCGTAATATTCTTTGACTTTTCTGGTGACAGACCGCGGTTGTATAGTTGGAATAGATGCCGTTTTCCAGATTTTTAACACGTCGTCCGATATCTTCTGGCAAGTATCAGTAGCTAAGTTCTGGTATTGCTTTTTCTTATTACGACTCACATATAAGTAACACAGTATAATATCTCCGTAAGTAGGCAAAATATTAACTTTTAAATCTCTTCCATGACCAAATATAGGGCAAATTAAATCACTTCGCAATGTAGACAAAGACATTTTAGAGATTAATCGTTTTATCAATGTTTGTGTTGATTTGACGTTAACAACTCTATTGTAGTCAATTCGTCATTTATTGTGATAGTGTAGGGTATTTAAAATTAATGTTGAACTTATAACTACCCTCTATATTTACGGTGTGAGTAGAAACAATGTTACCAGATGACAAATCAGTCATAATTCTATTGTTTTGTTTTAATTTTATTAATTTTTATTAAACATCGAAACCTACACGCGACAGGCAATTTAACTTTAATTAGTTAAAAATTTATTTGAGTTGGGGCTGTACTTGTAATTGTCCAATTTCAAAAATATTTCATATTTTGAAGTCTCAAGTATGTAAGCAACTTTTGACAAAAGCCCATTAAGATATAGTAAAAATTTTTTTTTTTCATAGTAGGGCCGATCCACCCTAATGTATACGGAGAGAGCGTAATATTAAATCAAGTGCAAAACGAATATTTGTATGGAGAGCTAAACCCCTAATGCATTAATTGGTTCTTCTAACAAGACTTATTATTATATCTTAAATTCAGTTTATTGATGTCAATATTTCATTTTTTAAGTATGCTATGTAGTTTGAAATTCAAAGTAATAGACGCCAAAAAATCAAACACATAAAAATGTTAAAACTATTTGAATCTACTTCGTCATAGTCACTTAACTATCTTAATCGAGATATCTTAGCGCCACCCTTGAAATAGGTACCGTTGAGGAGTTCCGGAGCCATCAGTGGGATTCATCATCAGTTCTACTTCACCAAATGATACTTTTCGAATGCAAATCCTGTAACATTTGAGAAGTTATTTTGTTTTCTCCAAGATCCCATCATCAGAATTTGAAGTGCTAGAAACGGAACTAACTAGAAAGTATACCCACTCAAACAAGAAAATACTTTTCAAATTGGTTAATCGGTATCAGCGTAATCGGAGAACATCACTTGAAAAAAACCTGGTGAATTAAGAAACTCCTCCTTTTTTTGAAGTAGGTTAAAAAATACAACTTTCCTTACTTGTGGCACAGCCTTAATAATGCAATTGCACACATTGGACGTCTTTACGCTAGTTACTGCGTTGATCGCATAGGTGTGCAACTTGTTATCTATGTGTGTAGATAGCAAAGATAACTCTAACCGGAATATGCAATCCTAGTAGATGTTTTACGGTCGAATGGCAATTGTTCAAACTAGTCTACCGTCCAAAGGCATAAACCTGCAACTCTAAAACCCTAATTTGGAGAAAAACGCGTTTCAAGGTTTTATCTTTCGTGCTTGAACTTATATATTTATATCATTATCTGCGTGTATGTTATGTAGATCTGTAATAATGTACATCGGTCAATCGGTATTACTTATAATGTACAGTCACCTAGTAAAAATGTTAAGCAAACTTTGAACCCGTCCTTGTGAATGTCATTGTCACTATCATGCATATCATTTGATGTCCAGTTTGAAATTTATTATGACAATGCACGTTAAGTTGCTAATATTTATTATCACTGGGGTATTCAACAATTAATAATCAGTGAAAATAAAAAAATATAACGAGAAGTTGCAAGTTTCTTAAATACTTTTGAAGCGAAGGCTCGTCTGTACGCTATTAGTAAATAAGTTAATTTTATACATTTACTTAAGTACAAAACAAATTGCCCTTTTACTCTCTCATGACTCTAAATGTACTGTTGCAATTGAGCACGTGTGTAAAAACTTTAATAATTTGCCGTATAACACAGCCATTAGCAGCTACGAGTATGCTCTACTGCCGTGTATTGAGTATTGAAGAAAACTGAGTGCTTTTGCATTGCATAGTTAAAAATGCTGTCATTCCTTTCCGAATAATACGTTTCCGCAATCGACATGGTATATCACCTGATTAATGGGCGGATGCAAAACAAGAGCGATAACTACTGCATCATTTATAAGCTCCTGGTATCTGAGATCGTCGTTGCCGTCAATCGTCGTTTCGTCACGATTTTCCCACACGGTTCTCCGCTTAGTATACCAAGTCTTACAAAAAGCGAGTCTTAAAAATCTGACTTTTGTATTGTTACTTACCTACAGTATTTTTTTCGCCATATTGTATTTTACATTATTTTAAGTACCCATTGTTACTCGATTATCTAATGACACCTTGCTTTTTGAAATCGGCTCATTCATCCAGCCTCAACGCCCCACAGACATACATTACATCAAATTCATTTTATTTTCTTCCTCCTTCAGCAGTTAGGGAAAAAACGTTCTCCTCAGTGAGAGTAAAATTATGTAAGTTTGACGTACAATGATTGCAGAAAATATTATCAAATTTCATTCGTGTAATATTGTTTTTTTTAACGTACTAAATGTGCGGCACCTTGTTAAGGGCTCCTGAATCTCAACATACTGTAATCCCAAAACTTAACGTTCCAATTAAGGTATTGTTTATAATTATTACCTTCACCGAACATTTAAATGTAGTTTTCGTTTAAAAATCAGTTAAAGAGAGAGTAACATTCTATTTTCAGCGCATTATCTGCAAACGTACGCAATATTGCACTTTTACAAACTAACCCGTAGGACTTTTGTATGAATTTCAACCCTAGTGCTTACAGTTTAAATATCATTTATTATGCGCAACATCAAAGTATTTGCCCTCGATTTCAATAGAACGCCATGTAAGTTATGTTTGCCTAGTACTAGCATTGCAAACAGCTCACCTCTGTACCGAGTTGCAAAATCGGAAGCCACTATTTGTGCTCGTTACAAACGTGGAGGGTGCCAAAGAAAAACCTCCTAAATACTTATACTGGCACGTTATTTATGCTACAAAAAAGACGAAGAATGAGAATGTTGTATGTGCGATAAACATAAAAACATAAATAAGCTCCTGAAAATAGTGTGGAATAAATTCAAATTTAAATAAAACGTAACTTGAAAACATTGAATCAAAATGTACAAA
The DNA here is from genome assembly GCA_949316455.1 of Acleris holmiana. NCBI lineage: Eukaryota > Metazoa > Arthropoda > Insecta > Lepidoptera > Tortricidae > Acleris > Acleris holmiana. Next base: position 81,794,729 of record OX438762.1, read on the forward strand.
TTCATTGTTTTTTTCGTCATATGGCTTTACTGACTGAAATAGAGGCACACATCATGCGTCCAACTCCTTAACAGTTACCACTAAGACAAAGTGAACTAACATTGTTTTATACGTACAATCCAAATTTAAGCTCACACATAGAAAACTACAAGTAATTTACTTCATATCAAAACATCAGGGCCTCTATATTCTACTGCGTTAAAACGATATCGCGTTTGACGTGTTTTAGAATCGTTCATGTCACAGTCGCCATTATTGTAAATGAGTTATTAAAACGTTGACAATACGAAAACACATCAAATAAGATATCGTTTGAACCGTGTCGAATCCCAGCTCAGTATCATTGAATAAGCACAAAAAAATATAATACTCGTACCAACAAAACAAAAGAAGGTCACGCACAGTAATTTCTAAATCAATTTTATTGTTCTAACGATCTAGAGACTACAATTTTACCACTTATCCTCAGAGAGAGATACATTGAATATTTCAGGGCTAGCATTCTACACGGTAATAAAGTTATGGAATTTGACATGTTTCCATATTGTCAACATTTTGATAAGTCTTATGTCATTTACAATAATGGCGACTGTGACATAAACGATTCTAAAACACGTCAAACGCGGTATCGTTATATTATAACGCATTAGAATACAGGCCCAGTTCTTAGACGTTTTAAAAATATATACCAAGGCGAGAGTTTTACTAAAACGCAACGCACGTCACGCGGCACAGGCGCGGCACGCGCGCTCTTGTTCTACTAAATTATAAATAAGTAAAAACATTGATCTAACATGAACAATGTAAAAGGTAAGGTTAGTTCATTATCATTCATAATTTTATCAAGAAGAGACATATTCTGTTTTATTGTTTTTGTATGGTAGTTCATTTTCTTTTAAATGATAATTCAAATAAATCCTTTTATTGGTATCCTGACTTTTGAGTGTGTCATTTGACAAACCATATCATTTTACAAACATTTTTTTCGCAAAAACGTGTTTGTGCTTGAACCATTACATATTGAAAAGGTTATAAAGGCTTGTTAAATAAGTTAGGTTATGCTAGACTTTGGAACACAAAAAAATATAAAATAATACGGCGGGACGTATCTCTTTGCGAAATGAAAGTTTGTCAATAATGATTTGGTAAAAAAATAGTGAACCCCATTTTATTAAACGTTGCGATGGTTACGACTGTAAAATTCAGGAAAAACTATCAACTTCAACAGACTTTACACATTCGGCGAATGCAACCTCTGTCTATCCATAGGAAAAACATGTTGCACTTTGCCTGCATTTGAGTCGATGCACCGTTTCGAGAAACTATGCAACACAACGTGAACCAGGGATTAAGAGCCGATGAGGTAGTCATTCAGCCCGCACTAGAATTGCATCCAAACCCACACATGTGAAGGATCATTCATGAAAGCCTTCATCGGAAAGAGATGACTGCTGATCGTATCTTTTGATCTCACTCGGACTAAGTTTTTAAACCTGTTGAATGCTCACCTCAATGCAGGCTGGACTACTGAAATGCTGTTGGTCTCTTCAACAAAAGTATGCAACTACATGTAGAGTAAAACAGGTTTTACGTTAATATTGATCGGCAACGTTTAAGAATTGTATAATTGTGAATGGAAAATTGTTTTCTGGTAGCACGTGTTTATAAGTCAACTTTAACTTGCTACTTTACTTAGACGAAAGCTTAACATAATTATGATGATTATTTCAAACCCAACCAAAAAAGGCGTTGGTTTGGTTGTTTCAGTCAATTTAAAACTTTGAAAAAAACTATAGTTAACCTTTTAATTTGTATTAAATATTATCATAACGTTCAAGTAGTTAAAATATCCGCAAACGCTTTATACGTGTAGATGACAATTCATGAAGTCTCTGCTACGAGCTCGTAGCGCTACGCCGTAGACACTTGTGCTACAACAACACACAAATTATTTTATCATTTGTGATTCGTATTTACAATTTTTTATTGAGGAATGGCCCCATAAGAACAAATGAATAACTTCTTCTTGTGTTTATTAGATTAACATTCGTGCAAAATTTCAATCACTTGTAGCTTATTCCTATTATTATACCGAACAATTTACTATTCTCCGAGGGAATAACGATAATAAAAATCTACGAGGATAAAGTTGCGGGCAGGAGCTTGTATTCATGTATATGCAATTTTACGTCATCGGCGCCGATGTCGCGCCGTACTCACACTAGTGTGAATGAATCCATCATTGTGTTGTTTCTGCGCACGCATCGCGGAAATCAATATTGAGCGACGTGTGCAAAACTCCTGAGACTCCATGTTATCCTGGTAGAGCAGACCCATTCGCCGTACCATTCTATGGGAACTGAACCCGGATCCAATGCACCTGATCGTTTATTTTAAATTATTATTATTAATCAGGATTGGTGTCCCACTGCTGGGCAACCTTAAAACCTCTCCCTCGGATTTAAAACCCGAAATAATTCAATATCAGGCTAAATATTTTGTAAAAAGTCATAAAAGTTTTATTTTGACTTATTTAATTATTGAGCCCACTAAAATATCATACCGGAAGTTGCTAGAAATAATTTGTACTCTATACTCCAGTTTTGCATTTTTTTATATTTTTTTTTTGTGGTTAACGATCAAAAATAAGTGAATTCTATATTATTTATATGAAAGAAAATGAAATAATCTAGATATTGTCAAAAAAAAAAAATAGTAAAAAAAAAAAAAAAAAATATTTTTTTATATTGTCGCGGCCATTTATTTAACTAATATAGAATATGGCTATGAATATGCGACATAACTTTTTGACATAAAAAAAATACTTCTATAGATATATTGTTGGAACTCCATACAAAAAAATCCTAACTTTTCCGGGTTACGCGTCTAATTTAGTAAACACTTTTATAACCTCATCACTGCATAGTTTTTGGCTAAAACGGCCGTATTCTGGTGAATAAAGCAATTAAAGACGAAATTTTGCACGCTATTATCCTGATTTTATATCATGAATGGTTTTTTTTATGACAAAATTATAATTTTAGGTGAAAAGGGAGCATTTTGAGGTTATGAAAGTAACAAAATAAAACGAGTCAGATGGTATGGAGTGTATATGTCTAAGTAGGTGATGAGTTCGTAATGGTTGTATGAGCTTGGGGTACTTATCTTGACCCATCACGGTACAGTCCAGATCCAAACACAAAGCTTCATTCAAGTGTGTCAAGTGCGTTTTCACTGGCGAAACGGAGTGAGCAGGGAATTCAAATTCGTATAAGTAAATCCTCGCGCATCATTTTGCCAGTTTTGCTTCTTTTTGTGATTTTACATATAAAATACTGCTTTTCTTTAAGTTTTAATGCACAATATGAGATATTATTTTAGTTATGATCGAATAAATGAGTTACGAATGAATAAGCTACATTTTTATTTTTGTCGAGTATTTGTATGTATAATGCGAGATTCAGGTTTTTTTAAAACATTACATTTTGTTCTTTTTTTCAATTTTTTTGCTTCAACGTGCTTCAGGGATCCATGCCTCTCTTGGTTGAGTATGCTCTCCTGGTGGCATTGCCTCGGAGGTGTTAAAACCCGAATCCCGTTAAAAATCTTTGAATGATGCATTTTCGAGACCCCTCTGTCGGAATAGCCCCCGCACAGCCTTAGTTTCATTTTCGGCCAAACATTATTCTCATTAGGTAAAAAAATGCATGCCAGTTGGGTCCCTAATTCTGTGCCTCCTGTGACAAGTGATACAACTCGAAAAACACGATTTTACAGGAGAGCGAAAACAAGTTTAAAAAAAATACTGCTCTTAAATGAGTAAATTTTTTTTAAACATTGCTACCGACTTTCATAACATAGAATATCACTTTATTAACTGGTTTGACAAAAATAATCATACTAGTTATAGATTTCGAGATATTCAAAGAAACACGCTTTATGTATCATTTTACATTTCAGATTGAGCTCCATTACCTCGTGTAAGATGATACAACTTGAATTGTATTATTTAACACAAAAAAGGGGTAATCAAGGAGCTCTGGTGACAACTGATACAACTATTTTTTAAAAACAATTTTTTCTATTATTTCTGGAGCTAGCGGTTTAACCTTTATACATAAGTTGTAGAGAATTGAATAAGTAATCTGTCTTAAGGCGAACGCATATAATATAAGGATAATAATAATATAACTTTCGAAATACGCAAAACTCTGGTTATAAATGATACAACTCAAGTTATATCAAAAGACACGAAATTTTTAAAGGTGTAAAAACTGTGATTAATAATACATTTTTAGATATATCAATAGGCACGAAAAAGAAAAATAACTTTTGATTTTTTGGAATGCTTTAACTAGAGAAATAGCATTAAACACTGAAAATTGAAAAAAAAGGGTCAGTTGTATCATTTTACACAAAAGTACCTCGGGAACCAGAAGGCCTACGAATACGGGAATTGGAGCAAAAGATGCGTAATTTTTTTTTAAGTTGATTCATGAAAAACACGAAAATTGCTACAACTCGAGTTGTATCACTTGTCACAGGAGGCATAGAATTATGAAGCTACTAATAAAGTTTTTTTTAAATGGATCTTTTTCAAAACCCAGATGGTGTATCATCGGTTATCATATTTTTTTTGTAATTTTTATGTTACCATAAATTTCCACGTTTTAATATTGTAATATATTACGTAATTTCAATATTCACGGACTCTGATTCAAAATCACTCGACTTTGATACATTCGTAGAATTGTTTACGAACTTCATGCTACAAACTCCTTTTCCTTTATAGCAAAATTACACATCATTTTTAAAAGATGGATCTGGGCTGGGATTCTGGAAGGTAATAACGATATCGTCTTTGACGTGTTTCCGAATTGGCAACGTTTTGATAACTCTTATGTCCTTTACAATAATAGCAACTGTGACGTAAGCGATTCTAAAACACGTCAAACGCGATATCGTTGTAACGCAGTAGAATATAGGCCCTCATTATTATCATGTCACGGAGTATTCAAGCTTTGTGAAGTACGCACATCGCATCGATCACTGACGCACACAAGTAAGAGCTCCAATTTGTTTCGTCGATCCATTACTCTCTTGGTCGAGTATGCTCTCCTGGTACATTGCCTCGGAGGTGTTAAAACCTGAATCCCCTTTAACGGACGACTTTATGAGTACCCCTCTGTCGGAATAGGCCTTTACGACCTTAGTTTAATTTTCGGCTAAGCAGTACAAAATTTTATGCATTTCAGTAGTGTCCTATGAAGCTAATAATTTAGTTATTTTTAATTATTTTTTTTCGTAAACCTTTGTGGTGTATCATCGGTGTTCATATTTTTGTAATTTTTACAATTACTACATTATCTACATTTCAATATTATGGTATGTTATGGAATTTATATACTCACGGACTTTTTAAAACAAAATTCAAAATCAATTGACCTTGATACATTCGTAGAATTGTTTACAAACTTCATGCTAAAACCTTTTTTGCTTTATAGCAAGATAACATAGCATTTTTAAAAGAGAGATCTGATTTTTATCACCTCTCGGAGTTATCAAGCTGTGTGAAGTACGCGTATCGCATCGATCACTGACGCACACAAGTAAGAGCTCTAATTTACTTCGTCGATCCATTACTCTCTTGGTCGAGTGTGCTCTCCTGGTACATTGCCTTGGAGGTGTTAAAACCTGAATTCCCTATAACGGACGATAGGCCCGCATGATCTTAGTTTCATTTTCGGCCAAACTATACAAATTTTATGCACTTTAGTGGGGTCCTATAAAGCTAAGAAATTTGTTTATTTTTAAGTATTTTTTTTAAAACCTTTGTGGTGTTTCACCGGTTTTCATTTAATTTTAACAATTACTACATTATCTACATTTCAATAATACAGTATGCTATGGAATTTCAATACTAACGGAGTTTTTGATTCAAAATTCAAAATCACTCGACTTTCTTCAAAAATGAAAAATGTGTGCCGAGTTGTTCTTAAGTGGAGACTTCAACATCTATATACCAGGGCCTATATTCAGGTGCGTTAAAACGATATCGTGTTTGACTCGTTTAAGAATCGTTTATGTCACAGTCGCCATTATTGTAAATGACATAAGAGTTATCAAAACGTTGACAATACGGAAACACGTCAAATACGATATCGTTATAACGCAGTTGAATGGAGGCCCTGGTCAAATGAAGTTTTGAACTAAATTAACAAGGTCATTTGTATAATTCGACATACATACATCTTGTCAAATTTATATTCGTTTATCTCGTCATATTTCCCTGAAGTCCTTATTAGTATAAATCCTTCATGCTACAAGCTCCTTTTGACTCGTGTTATGGCAAGATTACATAGCATTTTTAAAAGAGATATTATTATTACTTTACGGGGTAATTACGTCATATCAAGCTGTGAAGTACGAGTACCGCATCGATCGCTGACGCACACTAGTAAGAGCTCCAACGTGCTTCGGCGATCCGCGATACCTCTCTAGGTCAAGTATGCTCTCCTGGTAACATGGCCTTAGAGGTGTTAAAATCTAAATCTCGTTTAACTCGTGTACTAAATACAAAAAAATAATATCTTCCACGTATTCTATTCCTATAATATTTGAGGAGTTATCTCGATTCCTGACGGATCCCCTCATTAAATACCAACTTTGTGGCACTGGGAATACTTCTGGAGTACACTCCGTCAACAAAAAAAAAAAATCTAAATCGATCCACAATTGACAGTGTAAACAGTCAATAAAAAAACATTATGGTCATACTGATAATCTCCTCCTCTTTTTAAGTCAGTTAAAAATTGATAAACATTTCAAAAGTGTGCTTCTTCCCGACTATGTACAGCAGTACGGCTAGCACATGACGGCACGCGAGTTTTGTCACCCGCGAGATAGACTATATCTCTTTATCTGACCGGTCTAATTAGACAATGACGGGTAGTCTATCTTGCGCGCGACATAACGCGCACTCTGTCATGTGCTAACCGTGCTGTACTTGTAAAATAACAAAGTTTTTGCTTTGATACTACCAGGCAAACATGAACTTCCCCCACGTTATCTGGATGGGTACTGAGTCTGACTCTGTAGAGGCATGACAAAAATAAAATTTGCGAGAGAACACATAAATGGTAAAGAATTTTTCACTTTATACTTGCTCAAAAAAGAACAAAGGTATTTGTCCTGATACTACCAGGCAAACATACCCTACACGGTGTAGGGTATGTTTTGTGCTGGAATCGAGCCGAGAGTTATATTTATTTTGCACCAATAACTTGCTTGAAATAGAACAAAGGTTATATTACTCTGATGCTACCAGGTAAACATAAACTTCTCAGAGTTTTGCGCTTGAGTCGAGCCGAGAGTTATATTTATTATTTTGCGCCAGTACTTACTTGAAATAGAACAAAGGTATTATTCTGATGCTACCAGGCAAACATAACCTATTCACAGTTTTGCATTGGAATAGGGATTGAGACGAGCAATAGCTGTAAAATGTAATTGGCGCAGTTGTTGTGGAGCTCACAATATAACGTGTCAATTATCTGTTCTCACACAACATGGTAAAAAGAAGTTCACATGTACGGTGTTCTTGTAGTCATAATAATTTAATAAATTAAATCAGCTCGAGTTTTAAACTCTTGGTGTACCCACAAAACATGTATATGGGACCGGGGTTGCCACACACGACACATATATCAAGATACACACTTTTTACTGATAAATCACCCCTAAATTTAAGTCAGGGGTTAAAATAATACTAGGAGTTCATATCTTAAAAAGAGGCAAAAATCGACGAAATACACTAACAAGAGCCTTTAAATGCACACAGCATGTATTGTGTACCCATACGTCACAGCGTCATGTTGTGTAATTACTCACACAAACATAACGCTTACTTTGACTGGAGTTCAATACTAATATATACTGCAACTTGTGTTAAGAGGCCGTGTACGAAATTTTGCCAGTTTTGCTTATTTTCGCGATTTTACAGTTTAAATACTGCTTTTCTATAAGTTTTAATGCACATCATGAGATATCATTTCAGTTATGATCGAATAAAGGAGTTACGAATGAATGAGCTACTTTTTTATCTTTGTCGAGAATTTAAATTCGGGATTTAGGTTATTTTAAAACAATATATATTGCTATTTAATGTTTAATTTTTGGGTGTGTTTTTAAAGTAATGGATAGATTTTGAACTGAAGTTTATTACTGTTCTTTTAATTTTATGAACGAGTGTTTTAAGAAGCCGAAATTTAAAACTATTTTTTGTCCATTTTCTATAAAATTTTACCAAGTTCATAATTTTTTTACACAAAAAAATATATATAAGTGGTAAAAAGTAATTTATACATTTTTTAGACAACTTTTACAGCAATCAATTGCTATTTTTTCATACCTTTAAGACGTCAAAACGATTCGTGAATATGTGATATTCTAAACCTCTTACAGCAAAACTCACGAAACAGTCGCCGGTTTCAGGTCGATTAATCAAAATTAAATAATAAAAACAAAAAAGTATTTCATACATTCGTTGAAAATCGAAATTATCTTTCATGTTGCGCATTACATTTTGTAGAAGTAAAGTATTTCAACAGTAAAATCACGTCTGTAAAATCACGAAAATCAACGAAATCGGCAAAATTTCGTGTACGGCCTCTTAATTAATATACGATGTATTAACAAAGGGCCTTCTAGTCTTCATGAATTCCTTGTACTTTTACGTAACTGCAACAACCACGCTACTTCACCAGACACCCGTTGAACTTGGTGCGGTACGGACGATCGTGGTTTAAATGAAAGTATATAAGCTGATACTCCTTTTCGTTTACAATACATACATACAAATTACGCCAGTACCCTAACCATGAGTTACAGCTACGATACCCGCTAGAGATTCTAATGGTCTGCCCCTTTAATCTACTACAATACTGTGAGGGACAGAGCATTCGACTCACTAGCGAGTACGGTAATTGCAACTCATAGTAAGGGTACTTTTTTCCAGAGGAATAGGCAGAGACCACTTTTTTTCACCTGGTACGATCCTAACAATTTAGACACTGAAAGTTAGACAAACAAGATTTAAATTTACAACTGATGCATTTTCTAGTAATTTATTTATAGAGGTGATTAGAAGTTCTGAATTATGTAAAATTACGTGTTTTTAAATTTGTAGTTAATTCAGATTTATAGGCAAAATACAGGTTGCATTAGGTACAATGTTAAAAATTAAAACAAAGACTTAAATAATTTAAAGGGTAACTGTAGGTTCAGAACGTTTGGGTCCCTTTTTTATCCGTTACACGATCACAAGCCTTGCAGAATATACTTAATTAGATAAGGGTATGTAATATTAGGTATGGGAGTACGCTAATTGCCGAGTTAGTTACATTGGCAATATAAGCAAGAGATGCAAAAGTCCTATGGATTAGTTTGTAGAGTGCATTATTGCGTACTTTTGCACATTGTGCGCTGAAACTATACACTAATTTCCAAAATAGCAGACTACTCTTTTTAACAGATCTTTAATCAAAATCTCAGATTTTTAATATTGGGTAAAGATAATAAACAATACTTTATTGGAATACACCTAAACGAACACCGTTCGCGTTTTCTATATAACTCGAAAGGATAGCTTTTTATTAGAATCTAATTTAAAGCATATCGTGATTAAAAGTATTATCATTAAAAATGTTGGGTCAAAGTTACCTCGCCTTATCACGTCGGCGTCGACAAAATGGCAAAGCTATTTGGAAAGACGACTTTTTGTTAACTGTGCTCTGTTTTTAAAGTTATAATAGACAAACGTCATTCTAATATAATGTAAATAAACACTCGCTATTTATTATTTAATATCTTTATATATCTTTGGAGAAATAAAAAACTATTAATGTTTTTTTTGCATAAACTTTTATTAATTAAACAAAATGCATATTACATTTATATTCACATGGATATTATGGTAAGTATTAAAAACAAAAAACTACTATAATATGCATATAATTATTATTTTGTTTATGTAGATGTTCCACTCTACTATCGTTTCTAATCAACCGATTTTGACAAATGAGGTGTCTATCGATCCGTCTTTTTTTGGGCGATCGTTGGACGCTACTATTTTTTTTGCGCCCTAAAAAACCTCTGAGCGACAGCCAAAAACTTCAACGGGCTCCAAGCAAATACATTTTCATTAAAGCGATTTTGTTACTGATTTCCAGTTGTATATAAAACTCTCGACAAAATTGGGATCAGAGCTCATAACTTTTAAACGGCCTAAGTACTACAAACATAAAAAGCAAAAACTAATAACTGATTATCTATTTAAATTCATTTGGTACCGTCTTAGATGATTTTAGTAGGTAAAAACACTTTAATCGTCTGTATCTCAAAAGCCAATGATGTCTACTTAGTCGTGATAGTTTTCCTTTAAAATTCGTTATATGTTCTTTCAATTAGGATTTTGCTCGATATTGATTACGGCATCAGGTTGACGCTTAAATATTCACAGGAAATTCAGTTATATATAAAAATAAATAATTCACACAGTTCACTTTAAAATAAATTATTAAATTGACCCATAGCTTTAAATATACAAGGTGCCCAAGATCTTGACGTAAAATTACTAAATACTTATAGTTTTAATTTTCTAACATCACTACCCCCGCTGGATAAAGCGGTAATATCAAAAACCTTACTTGACAGCAAAGATAAAATAAAGAAAAATACGCGTATTCGTCATGTTTTGTTAAAATTAAAATCTTCGGAGAAATAAAAAACTATTACAGATTTTTTTTTCATTAAACTTTATAATTAAGCAAAATGTTTATAACAATTAAAATTAAATTCTCATGGAATTATGTTAAATTATTTCTTTTAGCTGTAAATAGTCTATACAGACAAGATTTTGACACTATTTTTATGCATGTTTGCAGGTATGTATAATAATTATTATGTTTACGTAGATGTTCCACTCTACTATCGTTTCTAATTAACCGATTTTGACAAATGAGGTGTCTATCGATTCGTCTTTGTTAGGGCAATCACTGGACGCTACTATTTTTTTTGCGCATTAAAAAACCTCTGAGCGATAACCAAAAACTTCAACGGGCTCCGAGCAAGTACATTTTCATTAATGCGATTTTGTTACCGATTTCAAATTTTATATAAAACCCCCGTCAAAATCGGGATCAGAGCTCATAACTTTTAAACGGCTTAACGGATTTTCATCAAACAAAACTAAAAACATCAAAAACCTTACTTTACAGCAAAGACAAAATAAGGAAAATCAATCGTATTCGGTATGTTTTGTTCAAATCCTGATTAAAATATCCGCTAAAGTAAAAAAGCTATTAATGCTTTTTTGTATAAACCTATATAAATTAAACAAAAATGTATATTCCATTTATATTCACATGGATATTATGCAAATTCTTTTTTTAGCACTAAACACGTCTTTAGCACAAGATTTTGACACCATTTATATGTATGTGTGCAGGTACGAGTATGTAGGAGTATAATCATTATTATGTTTATGTAGATGTTCCACTCTACTATCGTTTCTAATTAACCGATTTTGACATATGAGGTGTCTATCGATTAGTCTTTTTTTGGGCAATCGTTGGAGGCTTCTATTTTTATTGCGCCTTAAAAAGCCTCTGAGCGATTACCAAAAACTTCAACGGGCTCCGAGCAAGTACATTTTTATTAAAGCGATTTTATTACTGATTTCAAGTTTTATATAAAACACCCGTCAAAATCGCGATCAGAGCTTATAACTTTTAAACGGCTTAAGGAATTTTCATCAAACAAAACTAAATACACCGTGTGCAAAGTATAGCTTCTAACTATTGTCAAAATAGAAAACAGATCTTTAACCCGACCTTATTAGGCTGAATTAGTTTTATAGGAAGGACACTACAGTAATTTGTTCGAACAATCATTTCATGTCAACCTTTTCAGATTCTTTTTTGTTAATCAATCTGCCGTAGGTATTTACATAATAATATTATCAAATCTTTAAATCTACCTGCGACTGAAGGATGATTCCTTGGTAGAGCGGGGTCGTCCTTTTGCGTTTTGAACATCTTGGTGATCTCATCGACCTCTTTCTTGCAGTAACGCAGATAACGGTCACATCTCTCGCTTTATTTCGGCTCACCTAGAACAATAAACAAAACGGTTCGTAACAAGCATTTCAAGTTCGTGGCGTAGAAAGCTGTCGATATGGCTGTAAAATTAGAATTAAGATATGACATAGTGTTTCTTCATATGCATCCTAATTGTAGATTATTGTAAATAAGGAGCAAAATCCCTCCCATTTGTATTACAATTTTTGAGTCACTTCATAAATTATTAAATATTTAGTGACGTGTGGTGACGTCTCTTGGTTCAAAAATCTTTAACGTCAAACCGACGCTATAAAAAAAACCATTTTCGTTTATATAACTGATGCCTTTGAGATAACACAAATGAAGGTCAACCACATTTAAAATGAAATTACTAGCATAGAGGCATTCCATCTTGGCTGTCAGGGTTGGCAACGCATTTGAGGTCTTAGTATTATAGTCTTGAAAATTCAAATGTATATGGGTCTTAGATTCCACTTACCATCAGGTAGCCTGAGTGCTCGTGTGCCTTGTCCTTAACATAAAAAAAAAAAAAAAAAAATGTTAAGAAATTTATGTAATCGTTTAGATTAATCTACGAGACATATGGGAAAGAAAAACCCGACGGCATTTTCTTATACCGTCGTCGATTACACTCCTTTTCTTGGGCAGTCGTGAAATAATAAAATGATTATGTAACATATTTTTTCGCGTAACTTTGATTCATACATTATTATAATATTTGTCACTCTCGCTACCAAGACACATCACTCTTCCAAGCCGTTTAGGCTACAGGAGGTCACAATAAAATGGATATACAAACGTACCCAAATACATACATACATAGGCGCAAAATAATATTACGCTCCGTTTGGATTAGTCGGGTAAAACGGTAAACATTAAAATAACCCTCTTCGCTGCGCTGCAGCTGATTTTTTAAGGTCACGAAGTCAAGAAGAAACCATATTGTTTCGCCATGTCTGTCTGTCCGTCTGTCCGTCTGTCTGTGGTTTAACTCAGAGACCTTTGGTATATTTGGTTCTTATTACAAACCTGTTATTTGTGTTAGTTAGACAACCAATGATTCTTCTCATACAGTTAAGCCAAAAGTGAACATATTATTTAACTTTATGGCGTCGAGAGAGGTATCATTGGACCCATTTAACTAATGCAGTAGATACTTCACTGAAATGGCTGCTATAAATACAGAAATTTTCCCGTCAGTTCAACTTTGATCACCATATTTTTTCTTATTTGGTCAATTATGACATTGGTTCATCACGACGATTTGAAATATTAAACAATTTTTTCCCTTTATAATAATGTAAATAGAAAATGCCCCTGAATGTAGTTTAGAAAAATATTTTCAACCGCTTTAACATTAGTAGACTTTTTGCAGCCTCTAACATTGGTAACGTTGGTAGAATTTGACCCATGATTGGAATCAATGGTAAATCACCAGCTCCAGGTTATTGCGACTTGCAGACCACGGGGTGACGCAGTTTGCATTCAGGAGCTCATACTAGTGTGCGACGTGAGCTAGCCGGCGCATGTGCCTTTTCTTTTATCGTGTCCGTGTGCATGAAGGATCTCTTACGAGTGAGCTTCGGCTACCATCGTACTGAGTAATACCAGTTGCCCTCTCAACTTGATGCGATATGGACGCTCGCGAATGCGCGATGGAAGTATATGGAGTTGCTACTAAATACTAAACTTTATTTGCATGATTTCTTGCTGTTGTCTGTTTATGCTGAAATGTTTCATACGTTATTAGAAATATATCGAGTTATTATCTAATGGCGACACTTCACTTGCTTTACATTTGAAAAATATTTCGTTGCATTCTTTTCATTTAGCATATCAAATAAATAAATAATAAAAATTACCAAGTAAAGTGCTACTTTGACCTAACACAATTAAAATCAAATTAATAGCAGTATCAACTCTAATTACTTCCACCTCAACTGCGAGCGTCCGTACAGTACCAAGTTCACAGGACGACTAATGGGTCTGCACGGCTTCTAATTATTTGCATGCGCCAACAAGGTGGATTGGAGACCACTATTTTCTGAACAGCGCCATCTTGTACCCTTAACTCGATCTGCCAAGCTACATGCACGATGGGACTCTTCCGGGACAAGTGATGCGTCTACTATTCAACAGATGACGCTAACGACTCTTACTTTAAGTACGCAAGACAATTTAGTATTTACCTCATTATTTATTATTCACACAAAAAATGGAGAAAGGATCTTTTTAGTTTTATCTTAAAATATTTATTCATTCAATAGCCAAAGGAGATTTCAGTTAGTTTTAAGTACTAAACTGCAAGCCAATCTTTATTGGAATTCAATTTATTTATGTTATAACTTGCGAAATGACATTTGTAGATGTATAATACATCTACATACTAAAATTGGCTACAAATACTTATCAAGGCATAGGGAAATTCGTCAACTATTTTAGGGTATCGGTGGATCTGTTGATAAGAGAGGGCTCCTCTTGTGCAGGAGGTCCGGGGATCAAAGCTCAGCCTATATCTTTAATTATTATTTTTTGCTTTTTTAATCTTAAATTACAAATACGATTAAGTTTCTGATTGTATTTAATTACTAAAAATAATGTATTTTGTAACTTCGACCTTATTTATATTATAACAACTTGGGATACGCTTATTTTTAACAATGTATGAAAAGTTAAAATCTTTTGCATTTAAAAACTGAAACGGTAGGGTTTTATGAATTATATTAAAATAATTAATGAATCCATTTGACCCCTTGAAGCAGCAAAATATATAAACCTTTTTTGTGGTTCTGTATCAAAACTCTCCTATACGAGTATTTTACCTTCTCTTGTCATGTAAAGTTTGTTTGTTTTCAAAATAAACATAATTTTCTGCTTCATTTGTAGTGTTTAGTTTTAACTAAAAAAAATATAAAAAAATGTTATTTTTTTTATCAAACATGTGTTATTTAAATAATTTAGGTATAATTAATAGTAACTTTTGTCTCAAACTTAATATATTATGATTTTTTTTAATATTATGTAATCACATCAAATTATAATTCTTTTGACGCACTTTAAGTAGCTTCAGTTGTTACGCGTTGTTTAATGGCCAAAGAACCCCTCAGTGGGTCATAGGAGATTCGTCAAACTTGGACTTATTTGACAGGTCTTCTTATGGTAGGAATGTTTGAAAACTATAAAAAAGTTGTTTATAAAAGTTCAGCTCGTGAAGGATTTGAACCTTAGTCTCCGTTTTTTTTTCGATGCTCTTACCAACTGAGCTAACGAGCCTTGTATTTGTAGGATGAAAATTTCAGCCGCTTGGTTAAAAATGACGTCACTGTTATTCCCACCATGTGGTCTAGGTACACTTGTGTGCGTTTATTTAAATAAGTGTTAGTATATTGAAACTTTATTTTCTTCTCTTTCTATCTCATGTACATCAGATCTCACTGTTTCATTGATAGCAAATCCATGACGGCCCCTGCCTCCATTACACCTCCCAGTTCTGGAAAGTGCTCCGGCCACACATATGCAATCCGTACTAAGGAAGATGATGCAGTTTAAAAACTATCGCTGGCACATTCGTGTTAAGTCGCGTGTCTTGGTAAGTGTATAATTTTTTTTATAAACATAGAACTATTTTTGTAAGTAAATCTTGCTACAGAGACGTACTTATCACAGTAATGTTTTATGAATCATCGTTATGTAAATGCCTGTTTGATTTTCATAAATAAATAAATAAATAGTGACATAAATGCTTATTTTATATGAAACATACAACTATTGACATCAACAGTTTTTTGTTCTACCCATATTTTTGATAAAGGTCTAAGTTTGATAAGGTATCTTTGGTAAGAAAAAGAGTCCACCTGATAGTTAATACAATCTCGAACTCTGTAGCTAAGATGGAATACCTCCTTGCTAGTTATTTCACCGGTTGTCTCTCGCTGCTGCTTAGCGATACGTTAAAAGATAAGATGGTGGTAGCGATCAGGAAGAACCCGGCACAAGGTTTCCGCTGCTCATGATAATGTAAATTCACTAAGTGGAACACAGTGGGATACGTATATTTGCGAATGCATGCCAGGAGCTGCAAAATACGTAACACATTTTAAATGTTTTTTTTCTAACAATAACACAGTATAATAGTAACAGGTGCTATACCACTGAGAAACATAACATTACAATATATATAATATGGGTACGCAGTTTCTAGCACAAAAATTACAGTATATTAAATCCACACATATTTACACAATTAGTTAACGACAGACACACATCCATCTCCTCGCAGAACCTCAAACATTCATCACTCAACCCCACCCACCTACACGCAAAAACATCGCATTCTGGTACCGATGCGAGGAGCGAATTAAGAAGCTTCAGGGCGCGAACAAGTGGTGATTTGCTGTGAGATACAATGCGCGCCGTTGGCAATGCTAGCAGATGGTGATGACGAGGCCGGAAGTAGAGCTTCGTCAAAGATGGGACAAACAGGCGCACCAGTTGCACCACCAGCTCAGGACAATCAGACTCTTCACTTAAGATTCTACCAGCACTAGTCAGTTTTCAGCACGAAGTTACGCCTCACCTCCAGAGAATAAATACCAAGACGCCAAGCAGGAATTTGGTTGGGTATAAAAATGGATAGTACCCATACATTTTATTGTACAAGAAACGCAAGAACGCCTTTGGGATCCTCTCCAGAAGCAAGGAGTAGGTAAGTATCTTCGTGTGGGTTCCACACAACTGACGCCGCCTCAAGCTTACTCCTGACCAAAGTGGTGTAGACCTAGGATCATGAAAATCACGCGCATTCCGAATTAAGAACCCCAAGGTCCGATAGCAACTGGCAGAGGTTAATTTCATATGCTTATGAAAGGTGAGACTCGCATCGAAAGTAACACCCAAATACCTGACTGAATTTACGCGGGCGATGATTTCAGTACCTCATTGATATTTGGCATAAAGAAAATTATGGACACGGCTAAAAGTCATAATCGTCACTTTACAATATTAAAAATAAGCCTGTCATTTATGCTCCACTGAAGGTCACGACCTATATCCTCTTGAAACGACTCGCAATCTGATAATTGCTGCACCCCATAAATAAGTTTTAGGTCGTCAACGTAGAGTAGGCATCTGGCAAACTTAGGGACTGAGGCCAAATCGTTTATCGTAAATGGTTGGCACTCGAACAGAGAATAGTTATAGCTTGGTAATTCTCTTCATTGGCTGTATCGTTCGATTTGGGAATGGGCCGCACCCGTGTCACTTTCCACTTATTTAGGTACTCCCCAGGATTTAGGGCTAAAAAAAAAAGTGAAGTAAGGGCCTTTTCAGCCATTCTTTACATCCCTTTAAAATACATGTATGTAAAGCCAACGTATCGTATCGTTGTCTTTATCCTCCAGCGATACCGATATGTATGATTATTTGCAGATTTATCTCTATATATTCTGCTATGGATGTAACAGTGATCATGACTTTGCCTAGTTTTTTAGGCAATTGTTTTGAATATTAACTGTTGGCTTGTTTGTAGTAAAAATATTTACATGTGCTTTAAAAAGCTTGTCTATTGAAATTTGGAGCCAATATCGAATTTAAAGGTTTGGTATTATTAAAATCACATCATTATCACGTTCTTTTATAGACGGACGGTTATTGTACGTGTAAAATAAGTGAGTATTATTACTGAATCAGTAGTAATTTCGTGTCTGAATTGGCGTTCATTTTCAAATTTTTGCTACCAGGAAGACATAAGTTCTAAGAGATACAGTTCAGCATCAAATATCATTAGTAGTATTCACTGTCATAGCAAATTCAACCTTAACTGCGATAGTAATGGTTGCATTTTATATAAGTCGAATTTGTAGATGTGGCTTTGTTAGAAACGGATGGAGATACCACGTGAGTGGGTGGTGTCACTCACTGCACCTCTTTATGTACGGATAGGTTTCCTATGTAGTAGTGGATGCATGAGACCTGCGCTGTAGGAGCCATCATTTTATTTCAGGAGTGTTTACACAGGATGTGTTACTTTGGTCAGTTAAATGAAAACAGGCTTTATTTCAATGTATGTCTCGCATTTTTTATCGGTTCAAAATAAGAAGGAAAAGCAAGCCTAAAGACCCCGATTGCAATTTTTGATATGTTCGTCAATACATTATCATAGGCGCCGCACACTTGAAGCATTGGGCGCTGCCGCAGAGGTTTCCAAGAGCATCGACCAGTACAGAGTCTAGACGGCTGGAATCAACTCAATCTATGGAAAGCTGATATTTATGGACTAAGACGCGGGGCCATATTTATTTATTTATTTATTTATTTATTATTATTATTATTTATTTATATGAACCCCCACATTCTAAGAGATCCTGAAACGAATCTGCAGTCAACTGTTATACGTCTTGAAAAAATGAAACTAATTTTAAGGTGAATTAGAAATAATTATTTAAATAAATACCTACATTCTAGGAATGGTAAGTATCATCACTAAAGATGATGCATAAAATGGGGGTCAAGCCAGCCGTATAACTTGTTCGAGGGAACGAATTAATTTAATAACTGTACATACAAACATACATGCACGTCAACAAGTTAAACAAACAGCAGGCTATAAAAACCATGCGGCACGTTTGTATATTGTCGTGTACAACAAAATACATATGATAAATAATAGGTAACAGTTTTATTTTCACGCAATAAACCATTATTACTAGTTTAAGCTTTTTACTAACATACATAATTTCACGCCTTCATTCTTAGAGTGGGTTAGGCAGAGCTACAGAATTACCAACGGCGCCAAAAAAACTTGTCAATAATTCTGTAACCACATTTTGCACAATCAGGCTAAAATGTTTATCAGTGCATTAGTGACAGGTTGCAAGCCCATCGCCAAACAATACTACCAGCTTTTATATCCTTAGCCGCCTCTTACGACATCCACGGGAATGCATGGAGTGGCACTATTCTTATTCGGCAGCCATACGGACTGACATACATAACAATATAAAGTTTAAAACGAGCGCCGAGGCAAGTAATGCAAAGCAAGCTCTAGAATGTCTAGTTATATGGAGGAGGAGCTTGCAGGATGAAAGTGAAACTAGTCGCACCACCGCTTTCCATGATATGCGTCCCTAGTGACTCCTGGCGTTTCTCTCGTACCTGATCAATACTTACTCCTTGCGCACCATTCAATTCTGCGCTGCCATTGATTTCTCATTTTTTCTAGATTTTTTAAACGCTAAGACAGCTGTATCAAGGGTCATATAAAGAAAGCGGTACTCCTCGACATGACATGTGCTGTCTAGGACGTTTACCAATGCCACTTTCAGGATTGTTGCCAAACAATTAGTCACCCTAGCAGAGTGAGAACAAAACACGTCGTGCACATTCTAGTCAAACGTAGTACTTGTTACTTCGATGTCATTCACACATGATCGGCAACCTTTTATTTGGTTGTCTTAAAAAGGTTGAGTTTTAGATGATACATTTCTGATCAAGCGTGTTAATAAAAAGATAAATATATATTTAAATTTGAGTGTCAAATTAGAAATAAAATAATTAATTTGATGTAATTAAAATAGCCTTTATTCACTGATTATTATTGCTACTTGAACATTTCGGTGCAAACTTGAGATCCTTTTGTTCGCTAAACCGCTGTACTCAGTTAATGCGTACACGGGTCTAAAGCTTTTATTGTACTTTTTCTAGGGTTCCGTAGTCAAAATAGGAACCCTTATAGTTTCGCCATGTCCGTCCGTCCGTCCGCAGCCTAGCGCAGAGACTCTTAGTACTAGAAAGCTGTAATTTGGCATGAATATTTATATCAGGACAAGTATCACATCATTGGTTCTTGAGATACAGGCGATTGAAGTGTTTATACCTACTAAAATCATCTAAGACGGCACCAAATGACTTTAAATAGAGATTTAGTTGTTACTTGTTGATTTTTATATTTGTAGTACTTAACGGCTTCGAAACGCTACACTGAGCATGGTCCGACATGTTCTTTCCCGGTTTTTTTAATTCTTACTGTTTGTGTGTTAGCAGGGCCTCTATTCAGGTGCGTTAAAACGATACATGCTTGACACGCTTAAGAATCGTTTATGTCACAGTCACCATTATTGTAAATGACATAAGAGTTATCAAAACGTTGACAATATTACGGAAACAGGTCAAAAACGATATTATTATAACGCAGTTACATAGAGGCCCTGGTGTTGTATTATGTTAATGTTTTGTATTTTTATTTATGACGTCGTTAATCTCAAATCTCAAAACTTGACATATGCAGTTTGTAACGTAGAATGATCCAATCTAATGTTACATCTACACATCTATTACAGGTAGGTAGGAGTTGCGCCGGGCGCCCATAGCGAGAGCACTGCGCACATAAAACCGCGTAAGCCCGATGTTGACTTATTCTGTTGTTCTCTGAATTAATTTACAAATATAACTTTGTATATTTTATTCTACCATAACGTGGATTAGTACTCATTTATGTTTATAGTTTAATCAATATTGTAAGATAGCTAAGAAATTAACAAATATTTTTTAAGTAATAATCAAATGCCGTGCGTTAATCTCGTAAAAACCCTAGAATCGCTCGACTTATCTAAATCATCATTTATTTACTGTGTTCGTGATTTGCACGACAAAGTGCGTTTAGTTTGTCGTGATGACGAGTTAAAATGACAGTTCTGCACGTGTATCAAATGACGATTTTAATTCATTTGCGAAATTATATCAATTAAACAAAAATAAATAAACTATCCGATTATTCGTAAAACTAATTCAGATCTTGATGCGAGCTGATTTTTTGAAAATATTGCCTTTATAATTTTTATATGTGTCTGTATATACAGACATAACTATATAGTTTCAATGCTAAATGATGTAATCAAAAAGTAATTGAACATGCAAAAACTTTGTTAAATGCTCGGCTTGGAAGTTAAAACAAAAAATTGGAAAAATAAAACACACTAGTGGAAAATATCCAACTTTCCACACAATTTGAGAACAGAAAAAGAAGTAGTAAGAAAAAAAGCAAATTTCCGCACGATATACAGCTACAAAAGGTACAAATTTTATAGCAAGTGTATTAAAACATATAGTAAAGTTCATCTTAAACTTTCAAAACAGACTTCAGTTTATTGTATTAATAATATAGCCTTTCTAATGAATATTTTTTTTGAGTTATTATTGCGCACGTGTTAAAAGCACGTGGGTTGGTTGCCACGCAACACACGTGGTATTGAGCGACAAAATGCCAGGAATCACTAGGGGTGCATAACGTTGAAAGCACCTGAGCTGGGAGTTACATTATTGATCTACGGGAGCGGTGCAACCGAGTTTCTCTTTTCCACATGCAATGTACCTCAAGTCCCGCCCTCCTATAACTATCGTAGAGCTTGCGTTTTTGCAATATTTTAGTGTTACTGGAATTTTATCAGTCCGCCATCTTCATTGACATGAGCTCCTAGTAGATTTCGTTACATGCTCAGGTGAGTTCCGTTAGGCAAGAATGTCGTCAACAATAGGGGCTCTTATTATTGTACTTAGTAAAACTAAACTTTTGGTATGTTATGGTGTCATTTTAAACTCAGCCGCCAATACTGTCGAATAAATGAGTGCAATTGTAACGTTGACTATACAATTACATGTCAAAAACAACAATACTGGGCCTCTATTCTACTGCGTTATAACGATATCGCGTTTGTCGTGTTTAAGAATCGTTTATGTCACAGTCGCCATTATTGTAAATGACATAAGGGTAATCAAAACGTTGGCAATACGGAAACACGTCAAAGATTATATCGATAGAACCGTGTAGAATCCCAACCAGTCAAGGCACGTGCAAACTAACTTTTTTTTAAAGGACTTTAAAGTTTAGCGTAACCTATATTAAGTATTGGTTCGTTGCGGGGAGGCGCGGGCTATTTTTAAACTGGGTGCACCAGGACAGCATGAAACTACAAGGTAAGGCGAAAATAAATAAATTAATTTTTTTATAGGCAGTTTGAGTCTGAGTTTTCTGAATAACCGCTCATCATTCGATTTACGATAAATAACGCTAGTTCAGCGAATGATCATTTTTAAAATTTTGATGACATTTTAATAATGACACACTTAAAAGTGTTTTCCATTAATTACCTACTAGAACACAGAACTTAGAAATAATAATTCGAAAACCGTTAAGAAATATAATATAATCAGCAATATTCACCAGCTTCTCTTCATTAAATTTTACCATAACAACACCCTTTAGGTTATTAGTTATTTCTTCTTTTTTTAAATTAAAATGCGGTGTTCCATAAAAAAACACGATAAGCAAATGAATTTTGTCAAAACGAAACTTATATTGAATGCTTATTTAACGAAATATGCAAATTATAAATACCTATTATTTTGTATGAAATCATATAAATTGACCAAAAATTTATACTTTTGCTACTTATGTCATAAACAAGAATCTTACATTAAATCTGGATCAATAATTATTAATAGTATTAAATTGCTAATCAAAATGTTCACAAATTTTTTTTTTTTTTTTTTTTTTTATTAGCCTATTTTGGTGTCCCACTGCTGGGCAAAGGCCTCCCCTCTTTTTCGCCATTCCTCCCGGTTGAGTGCATGCTCCCGCCATTCGCTTTGAAACGCGTCCAAGTCGTCCCGCCATCTCCTTTTTGGTCTGCCTCTGCTCCGGTAGCCATCTTGCGGAGTCCATTCGGTGGCAACCCTGGCCCAAATACACATTATAAATTCTTTGACAACAGGTGACCCAGGGAACTAGTTTAAAGAGAGCGACAAACCTAATCTTATCACTTATGTCACACTTATACACTAATTTTTGTATAAGATCATGGACCAAAGGCACTAGGGTGGCCAGAATATTCCGGCAGGATTTTCATAAACCAATTTATAATTATTTCAGTAGTAATATTTACAAATGCGATGCGAATCTGTTTACGTATTTATTAATCTACTTAAGCAGGTTTTATCCTTGTCAGGTATACATAGTACAGTCAAAAGCAATAATATCTATAGATAAGGGCTAAATATATGTGTACCTGTGGCATAGGGGCGAGCATATATTTATGTCGTCTTAGGAACGTGTATAATATACAAATACAAATACAAATTATACAAATCTTCGATTGTACACAACCAGGGCCTCTATTCAGGTGCGTTAAAACGATATCGTGTTTGACACGTTTAGGAATCGTTTATGTCACAGTCGCCATTATTGTAAATGACATAAGAGTTCAAAACGTTGACAATACGGAAACAGGTCAAAAACGATATCGTTATAACGCAGTTGAATAGAGGTTCAGATTGGGACTAAGTCACTTTGTATAAGCCGAGTCTTCTCTTTAACTCAGAAATATTTGTATAAAGTAAAGTTAATAGTAGAATTTATTGTAGTAATATTGGCTAGGGCCTACGTGTAGGCGCAGCGAATGAATTCAATATTATAGCTAAGATTGCATGTGCTACGATTTCGTAGCACTACCTTGTAGACATTTGCGCTACGAAATAAGTTATCATTCATTATGTGACTCTTGCTGCCTGCGCAAAACAAAACAAACGTAACAGCCAAAATCAAAAATACACAAAGTTTTTTTTTTTGCGTTAGTGTTTAAAAATAAAAATGTGCAAGAGGCAATACAAGTTAAATGGGATCCAGATTTCAAACATTTTCGTGGCAATGTTACCAGGGGTACTCATAAAGTCGTCCGTTAAAGGGGATTCAGGTTTTAACACCTCCAAGGCAATGTACCAGGAGAGCATACTTGATCAAGAGAGTAATGGATCGACGAAACAAATTGGAGCTCTTACTTGTGTGCGTCAGCGATCGATGCGATACGCGTACTTCACACAGCTTGATTACTCCGTGACGTGATAATAATCAGGGTCTTTATACTACTGCGTTATAACGACATCGCGTCTGGCGTGTTTTAGAATCGTTTATGTCACAGTCGCCATTATTGTAAATGACATAAGAGTTATCAAAACTTTGACAATACGGAAACACGTCAAAGACGATATCGTTAATACCGTGTAGAATCCCAGCCCAGGATTGCATAAATCAACCAACAGACGAATGGTTCTCTAAAGCAAGTTTGAGCTCTTACTAGTGTGTGTCAGCAATCGATACTAATCTCGTTCGTTACACAGCTTGAATTAAAAACCTCATTACCTGGTGACGTAACGACAACCTGAAGATTAAAATATAAATTATGAGTAGATATTACCGCGCCACCCCACCGGCTGCTGACTAGAATCGTTAGTTTTTTTAGTCCATTCCTTTTAGAGCGCATGAAGTCATCCAAAGTTTTCCCTAGACTGTCTGTATGTAATGGTAGAAAGCTGTTAATTGGCATGAATATACATATTAGTCATGCTGACAAAGTGGAAAAACAAAAATTAAAAAAATAATTATTAGGTTAACTCCCTTACCTACACGTAAAGTGGGGATCGTTTTTTCTTGTCTACCCATGCATGGTGTAGGTTTTTGTTGGATATTTCCTTAAGGTTTGCAGAACTTTATTTACCTTACCGATCATCTTTCTTGAAATAGGAACCATTGAGGAGTTCCAGTGGCCATCTATGGACTTCATGATCAGTTCTACTTCACCAGATAATACTTCTCGAATTTAAATACTGGACTTTTTACTGAAAATACCAAACGTATGTTTTACCTTTATCAGATACAAAATTGGTGACAGGTAATGAGATTAACTCGTTATATATCCTATCAATCAAGAAAATATTATTAAAAATCAGTCTGCAGACTGACTGAGAAATTGGTGCTCATACAAAAATAAATATAGAAACATTAGAACATACTAGAACCTCCTTTTTTGAAGTCAGTTAATAATTGAGTTTAATAAGCTGGTATGACGATGGAGACGTAAGGTGACCACAGCAACTTAACAATGGTATATAGTTTAAATTCGTTCAACTCTTCCTATTAGACAGTTTACTATCAGCATAAATTATAGTACTTTGTACTTGAAAAGAAAATCTTCGTTGGAGTTGCATTCAGCCAAAACTACAAAAAAATAAAAAACGGAACAGGTATAGGATCTCTTTGTCGTTCTTGCGTCCATCCATCCGTCTATCTGTAAAGACCCTTCATCTTAGGAACGCGTTATCGAGTTGAAATCCCTTGAAGCTGTAAAAAAATAAAGCTTCTTAGTGAATGTAAAAAAGATACGGTAGTAATTCGCACAAAACCTATATTTTGACACTATCAAGGTAATCAAAATTTAAAGGACTTTCCACAGATTTAGAATCCTAAAATTTAAAAAAAAAATAGAGCACAACTAAAGGAAAAATCCAAAAAAGGATAATTTGTTGCATGACTACTCTCTTTACTAGATCTAAATACGCGAATATTTAACGCCTACTGAATTTTTACCAAACAACTTAACTGCATGTACATTGATCATTTAGCGCAACAATGCAACATTATTTTAGGGACCGGCCACACTGACGCGATGCGTAAACAAAAGAATGGATCATACTTTATACATGGTGTGAATTTTACGGAACGTAATTTACGCACCGTTAAGCCCCGGTGTGGTCATTCCACCGGCATAATCAGACAGGCTTAGTTGTCTCGCGACCTTTGACTCAGTTCAAGTGCGCGACGCAGGCGCGCTGCGCTAGGGCGAATGTCGGGAAATGAGGACATCAGTGAAAAAGTACTAGGAGATCATAATTTCTGAGAGGTTTTTGCACATTCAAATCACCCTGTTTTAAGAATAAATAAGTATGTAAACATTTATATAATTACTTGTATCGTTTAAAACATCTACAACCAGTAAGTTATTGATAGTTCTTAATATAGAAAACACGATTGGCAAACGATGTATGAGGTTATGGAAAACTAAATCGATTCCTTGTGAGAACGATGCTCGCAGGCTCACAGGCTAACAGCGCATGTGCATTGGGTACAAAGTTACTGGTGCGGGCGGACAAACGCAGAAGTTCAGCTTCCCGGTACCAAATCCTGTTAAAGCCTCTCTAGAGGCGCCACGTTTAGTGTAAATTAAATTTGCGGTTTTATTGGGAATACTGCTGTGTTCTGTCCTTTTCTTGACTTACCAAGAAATTAATGAAAGAAATAGACCAACTGCACGAATACCTTTGTATGTTCACCGTCTACGATTGGTAATTGAACGGTCTTGATGGAAATCTTGTAAACTCAAGACGTAACATATCGGCGTCGGCAGCATGATTTCGGTGGTGGTATCTTTTACGATAAAAATAGTGATTTGGGCCTCTATTTAACTCTGTAAAACCATATTGCCTTTGACGTGTTACGATATTGTTTTTAACTCACCCGCCATTATAGTCGACTAAATAAGAGCTGACTGTCCCAAACCACTTCAAAATCAATATTGATTTATCCTGTAGAATAGAGGCCCAGTCCATGTATCTATTTTGCTGTAAAGTACTATATCTTAAAATGTGGTTACAGAATTACCAATAACTCTTTTAGAGTTGTTATTTCTGTGGTCTGGCTACTCCACTCTGGGAATGAAGGTTTGATGTAATGCATGTATGTATTTCTGTCTTATGTCAGAATTCGAATTACTTATTTTACATCGTTTTATCGTTTTCAATGTCAGTAAGACAAATGTGGATATTGCCCTCGATACAGGTAGGTAAAGGTCACGGGCCCCGGCATCTAGACTACGATGCATTGAGTGCATTTAAGTCATTGCCTGAATATATTTAAGTTAAACAGTTTTTTCGCAACTGCGCTTTATGAATCGTTTTCAAAAAAGTTGTACATAGTTAAGGGCTTTAATTAAAACAAAACTTAATTGATTCCTTTATGTGACGAAAGTTACCCATACAGGTTGTATGACTAACTTTCGTTATACAAAGGACGCGATCGTGATTTTGTTTTCATTAAGCCCTTAACTATGTACAATTTTTTTGAAAACGACCCATATACCTTATTCGAAATGTTCGTGCAAAAACGGAACAAGTAATAGTAATAGATTTTATTAATTTAAGTCCACCCGATTTAATGTTCCTTCTTGTATTGGGTACTGCAAATATTCTCTTCAGAAGTTATGCTATCCTGGTAATGAGTAAGTATTAGCTCTGCGCGTGGCTCGTGTAAGAAGGACCTTGAAACTTTTTCATGAGAAGCCGTACACTTACGTTTTCTCCGTTTTAGGTATTTGTTTCTGGGTCACGGTGATCCTCTAACCGCCTTACACGGGTACAATTTAGAAACAATTTAACTCGTTTATTTTTCGAAATTGTGTATAAAAAGGGACTATTCAATCATCATTATCGCCATGACTCTGAGTGCGGCTATTAATGAGTATCTAAATATTAAATAAAACTGCAAATCTGCGAAATTAAGATGTAACTTTATGTCTTTATGTCCCCTTTAGTTTTTTATTTTATTTTTGTTATTTGTTTTCATAGAAATACATACTAAAAATTACAACTGCCTATATAATGATATTACGTTCTATAAGATTGAGTCCACTAACAAATAGACAGACAGTGGAGTTTTTAATAGGGTCCCGATAACATTCATGGTACCTATATATAATCTACACCAACGTTTTGATAACTCTTATTTACTTGACAGTAATGGCGTCGATTTAAAAATGATACTATATCACGTCAGTGGTGTTAGGACCCTGTGCAGGGTCCGCCCGGATCGCTACCACCATTTTATCCATTAACCACCCGCCAAGCAACAGTGCTCGCATTGTTGTGTTCCGGTGTGGGGATAAGACAACCGGTGAAATTACTAGCATAGAGGCATGCCATCTTAGTCCTCAGGGTTGGCAACGCATTTGAGGTCTTAGGATTATAGTCTTGAGAATTCAAATGTCTATGGGTCTCAGATTGCACTTACCATCAGGTGGCCTGAGTACTCGTGTGCCTTCTCCTTAACATAAAAAAAAAAGTCAAACGCAATAATATTGTAACCCAGTACAATAGATCCTGTTGTTCTAGTATAAAATTCTTCTTCTTCTTGTAGTGCCTCTCCAACTAGTGAAGGTTGGCAGTCAGCTCCCCATGCTTCCTCCGGTCTTTCGCGAGGTTGAAAAGTTCGGCGGCACTTGAGATTCCGGTCCACTCCCGGATATTGCGCAACCAGGACTTCTTCCTACGGCCGACTGCTCTTTTGCCTGCCACTTTGCCCATCATTATTAGTTGCAGTAGTTCATATCTGGGGTGCCTAAGCACGTGGCCTAGATAGGCAACTTTACGTCTTTTGATGGTCTGCATCAGTTGGCGTTTCCTCCCAGCTCGTATAAAATTAGGTACTTGAAACTATTCCTTACTTACACTTGACTTACTTTCCACTGTTACACAGTGGCTTTTGCGTCTAGATATAACATAATGTAATGTAACAACAATTAATTATAGTTGGTAAGCGCCTGGTCCATGACAAAAAACCCGACAAGATATAAAACTAATAAGTTTATATCCAATTTCGTGAATATTAAATCACAAGTTTAAGACTCGCTTTGCCTATACTTTTTAAACAGTCCTTATCTGAATAATGGAGTAAAAAAGACTTGGTTTTAATTGGGATATGTTTTATGGATACGTATCAAAACATATAAAAACAAATGTTATAAACTTGATACACATACGTTTAGAATGACAAAAGCCTCAATGAATAATAACGTTCGAAATACATACAGCACTAGACCAGGGCGAAAAAAATAATAAAGGAAAAATAATTTACGGGTGATCGGGGGTTTAAGGGTAGGTAAAAAAACAGTTCCTCTTGATTTCCAGCAAAACTGCATGTCACTTTTGTATTTACACTTTTTTTTACATTATCCTCAAAATATAATTATGATAAAATTCAAATAAACAAGTGTTTGGTTATTTATTTTTACCTTTTAAAAACAAAAGGGGTTTTTTTTACCAAATAATTTGAATACTTACTTACTTTTCTTTGTCCTTAACACACTGTAATTTTTTTGATTTTAAATATTTATTCTTTATCCTTATTTAAACTTGAAATTGAAAACGCACAAAAATTCTTACGTCGAAATATCTGCTGTTAAATTTAAATGTATACTTTAAATAACACCGATAAATGCACTTCAGCGCCATCTTTCGCTGTTGAATTTCATCACGTTTCCTTGTATTGCACCGGCCAACGGGATGCTTCTCTTTGCTACGGTCTAGTTTATAGAGATGGCGTTAAAGAATATTTTTGTGATAATCAACCTCTCCGTCTGAGCTCTGCGTTTTTATGTCAACCTGGTATTACTGCGGGAAAACTTTCTGCGGAAAAAATCTTACTGCGGGTGTTTTGTGCGGAACTAGTGCTTACAAGTTGCGTGAAATGAAAAAATATAAAGATTTATCCCTGCGATGGCTATTCGACTTAAATATTTATTTGAATAATATGGTACAATTTGTAGTATTTTATACATAGGTAGCAAAAAAGTATGAAAATAGTGGACTTTTTAGTGAAAATACCAGTATCGCTACATCAGACAACTTTATCAAAGACCGAATTGGTGATAGGTAATAAATAATACGTCGCACTCCAGCAGGCATTTCGCGGGCACGTCAGTTAGTAACGTTTCCCAAAAACACGTTTTAATTTAAAAGTAGGTATTCGTAATTAGTATTTATAAGTAAAACTTGACTAGAATTTAAACCCGTTATGTCGTAAGAATGTAATATCAATATAAAACCAAACTCAATTAACCTTCATAATGCGTATTTAAATAAGCCTATTTAAGTTAATTTTACAAAAACGAAACGAAGAAGTAAAGACTACAAATACCTATAGTATATAAAAACAGACTGCAGCATTTTGTGCAATGTAATATAATCTTGCCAATTACTTCAGTCGATGTTGAAACTTGAAAGAACGTTCTTGCATTTAAAATGGATATTTTCAATCAAACAAAAAATCTTGACTGCAAATAATTTATTAAAACATTAATCATTTATTCGCATAATGTTAGGTATATTACGCGAATAATAAGTGGTTCAATTCAAATATTATATACCTACTATTCAATAAATATTTGGTTTATTTAAAAATAAATGATGTCAGTATAGTCGACTAGTTCGGATAGCCATAGATGCCTACTTAACGTACTGCATTAGCTACTAAGGTACTTCTAATTGCATATTACAAATACTAGGTTCTAAAATACTAAGTACTTACAAATACTTTATTCTGACATCTTGAAAATTTATTAAATAATTTTTGCACCTTACCAAATGATGTGCCCGCGAAATGCCCGCTGAAGTGCGATGTATGTTAGACCACCTCGGGAGTAGACCCTATCAAACAATAAAATAAAATTATTTAAAATCGGTCTACAAACTGACCGAGAAATCGATTAACATACAAAAAGTAAATAAAGAAACATTGGAACATACTAGAATCTCCTTATTGTTTTGAAGTCAGTTAATAATTAAGACTAATAAGCTGGTAACGTGATGGAGACGTAAGGTGGCCATAAGAAAATTCACAATTATAGTTTAAATTCTTTTAACTCTTCTTAATAGAGAGTTTACTATCTGCAAATATTATAATACATTGATTAATAAAACCCTGTGTGGTTGCCGGCTTAGAATGGTGCCACTCCATGTCTACCCGTGGATGCCGTAAGAGGCGACTAAGGGATTAAGGGCTTGTAGTACTGCTAGGCGATGGGCTTGCAACCCGTCACTAATACACTGGTAATCATCTTAGCCTACTTGTGCCAAATTTGGTTACAGAATTATCAACAACTCTTTTTTACAGTTGTTGGTATTTCTGTAGCTCTAACTACCCCGCTCTTGGACCGAAGTGGTTATGTATATTAATCAGAAAAAGCTTTTATATAAACTTATTTTACGATTATGTAGTGGATCAGTGGATGGATTACACATGAATATGTACCAGGGCTGGGATTCTACACGGTAATAACGACATCGTATTTGACCTGTTTCAGTATTGTCAACGTTTTCATAACTCTTAAGTCATTTACAATAATGGCGACTGTGACATAAACGATTGTAAAACACGTCAAACGCGATATCGTTATAACGCAGTAGAATGGAGGCCCAGAACTATAGTTCCAAAATCTAATATCCCTAAAACTAAATTTGAATCATTGCCGTTTTATTAATTTAAGAACTTATTAGGTTAAAACGTTCACGATAAAGTTGTAAATTTAAAAATTAAAGAGGTAAAAAGCTGGCATTCAAGTTTCCTCGCAGCCATGGTTATGGAAGTGCCAAATTAGCCGAAGCTAACTTAACGTGTACTCAATACCGCGGCGTATTAGAGATGGCCGCCTAAGGAAAGTGCTCCAGCTGAGACGTCGCAGCCGCGCGGGCGAGCGTCCCGCGGCGCACGATACGGGAGCGATGCCTGAATGAGAACGCGTGACGTCACGATCTGTTGGCAGATCTAACTACGAATACTAGCACTAATCTAATCGGACGGTAGTGAAAACACATTAATCAATGCACTTCCAACGAAAGCACTAAGGCAAGGGTATATATACTGAGTGTTTCAAAAACTTTGATAGCGCGATGCAGAACATGTGCCTTGTTTCGTATGGAAAGTTTAAGAATCTACAATTATAGCCATGCTGAATGCATTGTTACACAAAATTAAAAAGGTTTGGAAATCGGTTTCATTTAATATTGGTAGGTTTTTGGAAATACAGACAAAATTACGTGCGCACTGATATGCGAGCCATCTACCGGCATTGTTGAGAACGTGTTTGGTTATTACTGAGCGTACCGGCTGGGGTACGGGAGTAACTCCATTCCTAATAAACGGGTTGACCTGCTTGGCTGTTTAATAAACTCTCTTGGTACTAAAAAACTGTAATAAGGCGCAGTTTTACATTACAATTACGCCAAGAAAGTTGTAAAATATAATATTGAAAATATATAATTTGAGTAACTTCCATAGATGTAAAGCAAAGGTTAATTAAAAAAAATGAAGGACAACTACCACGACTACATAGACTTGGGCTGGGATTCTAAACGGTAATAACAATATCGTAATTGACGTGTTTCCATATTGTCAATGTTTTTGATAATTCTTATGCCATTGACATAATAGCGGACGAGTCGTAAACGATTCTAAAACACGTCAAACGCGATATCTTTATAACGCAGTAGAATAGAGGCCTTGGTTGGTTTATGAGACAGGTGACTACAATTTAACTACTGAAAATCATCTATGACAGCACCAAGTAACTTTAAAAAGTAACCTAGTTTATGCTTGTGTTTGTAATAACGGTTCCGGAACCTTAAACTGATCATGGTCCGACGAGGTCTTGCCCGGTTCTTATTTCTTACTTTTGGCGTATCGTCCTTGTTTGAAACGAGCATTAAATAGTTAGTGCCTCTGATTTTGCAACTCGGTTCAAAAGAGGCAAGCTTTGGCAATGTTAGTACTAGGCAAACATAACTAAGCAAGCGCTTTCTATTGAAGTCATTGGTTTGCGTTCGCAATATACGTCACGAAGGCAACATTGAAACTGTAAGCACAAGGATTGCAAGGGATCCTACGGATTAGTTTATAGATGTACGTGTGCAGATAATGCGCTGAAACTTTGGCTCATTTCCAAAACAGCAGACAACTCTGTTTAACAGATCTTTAAACAAAACATTAGATTTAAAATTTTGGGTCAAGATAATAAACAATACTTCAATTGGGAACTACCTTAAAAACCGTGCATCGTGTTGAACCTCACCACACAGGTGATTAATATTTATCACAGAAAACTTAAAAATGGAGTTTTCCATTAAAAATATTTAAATTAATCATAAAAATAGTAATTAAATAAATTTCACACGCCAAACATTGTTGTCGAACGTAGGTGACAGTTAGGTGTTTAATTTGTTCTAATAGGTTAATACTGAAAAAGTTTCATATGTTTCATACAATGTGTGTCTTCCATGCGAACTTATATTTTAATGTACATCTTTTGTTTTTTAATGTCACAGATAATAATTCGGCATGCACAGAAATAGGTTAACATCTGTTCAAAATAATAAATAATAAATATCACAGGACAATGTCAGACCAATTGACCTAGTCCCAAAGTAAACTCTACGCTTGTATTATGGGTACTAGACAACGGTAAACGTACTTATATAGAGAAATATATACTTAAATACATAGAAAACATCCAAGACTCAGGAATAAATACTCGTACTCATCACATAAATATCACTTAAGAAGGTAAATACTAAAATTAAAATAAAACTTGGTCTGCTTCTCCTAGAATCGAATAAAACTTTGAATAACATTGCTGCTCGAGGAAACTTTAATAGTGAATACGTGAACTCAGTTACGAAGTCGCTGCAGTGAAGGTGTGCATGGTCGGAAGCCGTTGAAGTTTTTGGTTATTGCTCAGAGGTTTTTTAGGCGCTGAAAAAAAAGTAGGCCCCTAACCATCACCCAAAAAAAGACGGATCGATAGACACGTCATTTGTCGAAATCGTTTCAAAAATATTACGGCATTGTGATAACAATACATACAAACAATGACTCAGGGTGTCAAAATGATAAGTAAATAAAATAAATAAATAAATATCAGGGGACAATCTCACACAAATTGACCTAGTCCCAAACTAAGCTCTAGGCTTGTACTATGGGTACTAGACAACGATAAACATACTTATATAGGGAAATAAATACTTAAATACATAGAAAACATCCAAGACTCAGGAACAAATATTCGCGCTCATCACACAAATATCTGCCCTTACCGGGATTTGAACCCAGGACCGCTGGCTTCGGAGGCAGGGTCACTCCCAACTAGGCCACCGTGTCGTCAAAGATATGAAGCTTTAACAGTCACAGTTCAGACCCCCTGCAAAAACACTCTATACAAAATTGACGACAGGGATGACGTCACAGCTTAAAATATAAGAACCTTACAATAAAATTTGCATTTTTAGGGTTCCGTAGCCAAATGGCAAAAAACGGAACCCTTATAGATTCGTCATGTCTGTCCGTCTGTCCGTCCGTATGTCACAGCCACTTTATTCCGTAACTATAAGAGCTATACTGTGGAAACTTGGTAAGTAGATGTATTCGGTGAACCGCATTAAGATTTTCATACAAAAATAGAAAAAAAACAATAAATTTTTGGGGTTCCCCATACTTAGAACTGAAACTCAAAAATTTTTTTTTCATCAAACTCATACGTGTGGGGTATCTATGGATAGGTATTCAAAAATGATATTGAGGTTTCTATTATAATTTTTTTCTAAACTGAATAGTTTGCGCGAGAGACGCTTCCAAAGTGGAAAAATGTGTGTCCCCCCCCCCGTAACTTCTAAAATAAGGGAATGATAAATGTAAAAATAATATATGATGTACATTACCATGCAAACTTCCACCGAAAATTGGTTTGAACGAGATCTAGTAAGTAGTTTTTTTTTAATACGTCATAAAAACATTGATCAAAGCTACAACGAACTTTTATATTATGTTACTTGCTGCTACGGAACCCTTCATGGGCGAGTCCGACTCGCACTTGGCCGCTTTTTTTCGTAAATAACTATGTTTATGCCAAAATTGTTGAATTAAAATATAATTAATAAAATGAGGATGCCGAAAAAAACAATGTTAACATTAAAAAGTTAATGTCAACATTGTTTTTTTCGGCATCCTCATCAATCAAAACTTATTAAGATTTAAAAACTTATTTAATAAGTTTTTAAATCTTAATAAGTTTTGATTCTATATAAAATCTTAAGCATCGGGTCAAAACGTAGTGTTATGCGTTTTATATGCTATTTTTTTTTCCTAAATCGTATCAATGAAACTCAAATCTGATTTTCATACATGTTCTCTAATTCTCATGACTAAAATAACGAGACTGCAAAATGCATAATTGTCAACCTTAAAGGACTCTAAGATGGTAGCTTTTGTCTTTGTAATTCTATTAATATGTATAGATGTTTCACTCTACTATCGTTCCTAATGAACCGATTTCGACAAATTATATGTCTGTCGATTCGTCTTTTTCTGGGCAATTGATAGAGGTTATTTTTTGTTTCGAGCCAAGTAAAACCTTCGAGCAAATTACCAAAAACTCCGTACTAGGTAAACGAAGTACGTATTTGTGCAATGCTTGAGAAACGATGACAAACTGTTCAAATGGTTTTTAGATGATTTATGAATGAAAAGTTCTATGAAATTATATTTTGATGAGATATTACATATCGGAGAACTATGAAGAATCTATTGCGGTTAAAAAATCGATAAAATATTCTCATAATTTATGTACTGAAAAATCTATCGTAAGCAAGGAACGTACTAGGAAAACATGAACCAACGGGAGGAGCTGCTAAACATTGCAGTAAGACCAGGGGGACCCCGTTGGTAAATCTATCTGATCGAGTACTGGCGGATCACTGCCACTAGCAGGAAGGAGTAAAAGTGACTTTTATAAAAGTTGATAAGCCTGGCAAGTTGAGTAAAGCCATTTTATTTTTTGAAGAAATCATGTACCGTCTGCTAGTACTTGAAAATCACCAGACATTAAACAATGACAATATATTGTAAACATTAACAATGTTATAACGAGTACTTATAAAAAATGTCCAGAGAAAATAACTTCTAGGCTAAAGTCCGGCAGACCTGAGAATTACGTAGTAAAAGTAGCTTGGGCACCACGATTATTGATAAAAAAGTTGTGTGCTAGTATTAACTGGTACTTGATGACAAACAACGACTTCCGAATGAGACCCTTTAATCAGTCGGATAGACTTATCTGCTGAGTCAAATCCATTCCACGTTTTGGGGCTCGTATTGCCCCACTGACTCATTTCTCTTGGCTACTTTAGAACTAATATGATACCTAAGGCTCTTTATAGCATTTGTGATTGCATTTGCTCAAGCGCATTTGCTCGTTCTCTTTCTTTTTTCCAGCAGAACCCGTTTTTGACTGCATTTTGCGAATAATGGCTCCAAAATTAGAATAAGTATTTTATACATGATTATTTTAGTATAATAGCACCAGCCAGTGCTCACTAACAACGAATATAAAGTTTAAGTCATGGAAGTCGGTCTATCTCTTCCGGAGTTATACTCATATCTCTTTATTATTTCAATTACCAAAGCTCATTACGTCATCAAAAGCTGTTACACAAACAGCCAAGTTCCAGTTAGGCAGATTAACAAATACTTTTCGTTTTTTTCCACAATAACTGAAATCTGTTAAACTCGAGGAGGAAGGTTTACAGACAGTGGCCTCTAGGCCTTTAAAACCTGTGGCTTCTACAGCGTAGGTTTAAATGCAAACAATACCACATAGGAATCCTATCCGTACACAAAGGGGAGAAGTGGGTGACGCCACCCACTCCGACATCCACACCTCATAATGCCATATTAACTTATATGACACTCACAAAATACAACCATTGCTCTCGCAACTAAGGTTGACTTTGCTATAACAAGCAAGCTATGACTTGTGACTGATAATGTACGAAAGTACTTAAAGTGCACTTCTTAGAACTATGTGCTCCTGGTAGCAAAAACTGGAAACGGCGTTTAAGACGCTCAGAAAACGCTCATTTTCCTTGAAAAACCATCAATTCTGTCCGTTTGACGTTTAGACCACTCTGAAGTTTGGTGTTAAGTTAGTAGAAATCAGGACAGTTAGACTGTCCAACGTAAAATGAAACGAGTGTAGTTAGAAACAGAGTTCAATTCGCTGTAATGAGGTTGTGTAAACTATAAATGAAAGTACTATTGATTCTCAAGAAAAACTCACCTTTACTTACAGTTAATTTTATGTTAAAACCTAAAGAACTGGAAACATCAATGAATACCATTCAATTTGATATTGGTTACAAAAATTTGATTGGTAACGTTTTTAGTATCATAATTTTAGAGCACTTCCATTCCTCATCACGTCAACGGACGTTACAAAAATACTAGTCAATTAATCGCTAGTATTGCTATCCCTTTATTATCACTATCTAGGCGACCGAGCTCTGCTCGGTTGTATGAAGAAGACACAATCAAATCACAATTTTATAGTGTCGTCAACATATTTCAAATACCGCAGAATCAGATTTTTGGCAGAACCCTAATTTTCCCGAAGATGAAGATTTGACAGTTTGAATTTTCGACCCGAAAACCCCTTTTCCGCAATTTCCATCAAAATCGTTAGAACCGTTTCCGAGATTCAGATTTTATATATATTATAATGTATCTATAAATATCTTATTATGTCAAAGCTTAAGTCAACAAGGATGCAAAATATATATCAAAGGGCGTTTATAGTTATAACGTCTTGCAGAAGTACTCCGACATAACTCGAAGGCGCCAACTTAAGTTTATTTAAAGTGCATCGTTTTCCTTAGTACGGATTGCATATGTGTGACCTGAACTTGGAATGGGTAGGAAGGTAGCAGCCATCATGAAATCCACGATGGCCGCTGCACCCTTACTCATTTCACTTTCAGAGAAGCGAAATTCATAGTTTGAATCACTCCTCCAGGTGGTTCATGTTTTCCTAGTATGTCTCGTAGCTTACGTCGAAGGCTTTCCAACAAAAATTTTGAAAACATTTTGAAGAAAATAAAGTTGCAACTGGTTCCTTATTCATCTGTGATATATTATCACTAATTAATATTCAATTATAACGAACTTTTCATTCATAAATCATTCAAAAACCTCGGAAAATATTCCCATCGTTTCTCAAGCACGGCGCTACAAATCTGTAGTGTATTCTTGTCATTAATGGCCCTAATAAAGGAATAATTGATAAAATAATAATTATTTTTCACTATTATTAAGAAATGTTATAATGTACATTTATTTCATCAATTTTATCATACGGTAGTGGATTAAATTAAATCCGTAATAATGCGAACCATTCTAACGCGTGCTACGAACGTAGACCCACGACACTCTACGCGCTACGGTAGTGCTACGAAACTCTGGTGCTTTTACAATAATTGTTGTGGCTTTAATTTACTTTTTACCTTAGTATCCGAAAAGGAGGGTAATATGTTTCCGGTGTATATGTTTACATCCACGGTTGTTTGTGACCTCTGTTAGGCAGTATGGCGGACTTTTAAATGAGAAGAATCATTGGATTGTTTTTTAATGTACTTATTCAACGAAAGTCCTAGGTATTGTCTATGCTCAAAAAAACAATAATTTATTGTTTTATAGTACCCAGTCTTTTTTCTATAGAGTAAAACCATATTTACCTTTGATATGTTATCGAACTGTTAACGTTATTATATAATAACTGTTATATGCTTGACAGTAATGGCGGCCAAGTTAAAAACAATACGAAAACATCATTTCAAAAGCAGTGTGGTTTTACCGGATAGCTAGTGGGCCTGTTCCCTTACCATGAGTTACAGTTACGATACTCGCTAGAAATTCTTATGCTCTGTCTCTCCCACTCCATAACAGTACTGTGAAAGACAGAGTATTGGACTCACTAGCGAGTACGGTAATTGCACATCATGGTAAGGGTACTGAATAGAATAGAGAATCTATTGTTGAAGTTTTTGCCTAACGATACTAATCTGAAAATGTCACGTTATCTACAAGGAGCACATGACAATGAAGGTATAGCAATCTAGTTGAATCACGGTAACACTAGAATAATGGATTAACGCAAGCTTGCGATAGTTGTATAGGGGAGGAATTGAGGTGCCCTGCATGCTGAACAGAGAAACTCGGTTGCACCGTTCGCGTTCTTACATATCAATATGTAGCTCCCAGCGCACGTGCAACATATAAACAATGCACCGCTTTCCATTTTATGCGTCCCTAGTGAGTCCGGGCGTCAATACCACGTGCGTTGCGTGGCAACCGACCCACGTGCGCTTAGCACGTGGCCAATAATAACTAAAATATTTAATATAATTTTTCATTTGAAAGAACATAGTAGTTATTTTCGCAATACCCAAGACAAAGCAACGAAGTTCATTTTATTTATCAATTAATTCAAAGGAATTTTATAAAAACTAAGAAATTAATAAAAAACAATGATCCCTTAAGAAAATTTAATGAAAACACTGTTGATTACATAGAATAAAATCATTTTTTATTTGCAACATAATTCAATAACATATACTAGCTGACCCAGCAAACCTTGCTCTGCCATATATGTATACAACAATGGATGTATGTACTAAAATCTCTTTTAGAAAATAAGGGTTGGGGAAGAGGGGAAGGGGGGGGTATAGTTGACGTCCTATTCTCAGACCTAGTGAATTAACACTCAAAATTTCATAAGAATTGGTCAAGCCATTTCAGTGCACTTTTGTTATAAACATTGTGACTCGAGAATTTAGTACATTAAGAAGCAAAGTTCTCTACAATCACACTAATTGACCTAATATTGCAAGAATTCCTTAGTAAGGGAATATTTTACGGAAAGTATAATAAATCTGAACTGTTCCAGCCACCATTTTCAAGTTCCCGTTTGTCTACGGTGTTCTACTCTAGTGTCGTTTCGAATTAATCGATTTTGACAAATGAGGTGTCTATCGATCCCTCTTTTATTGGGTTATTGTTAGAGGTTATTTTTTGTTTCGCGCCTAAAACAACCTCTGAGCGAACGACCAAAAACTTCAAATCATCGTCCTGAATAGTACCGTCATGGCTGTGAAAAGATGAAATTTAAGTTATATTAATGTAAAAAAAAAACATGCCTTCATGCCTCAAACTGAATTTGAATAAGCATTGCAATCACTGTAACAATACGCGAAACAAAAACGGGAATTAAGGGCTAACCAAATTTGAATTGTAGTCGGGAGACAGTTTTGTGGACAACTATCTTGTTAGTCCCTCGACTACAATAAAAATATGGTTTTCTCTTGATTCCTTTCTATTCCTGAACGTAATAGATGTAGTGGTATATAAAAACTGATTTGTAGCATTCCCGGCGCATAGAGCGGTGTAGGTCTGCGGTGTTAGGACCTGTCACTTGTTGTTCCGTGTTTATGAATTGTAATGTAATCTCCTGCCTACCAGTAACTTACATTTTGCTTGTTTTAAATATAAAATCACTTTACTTACAAGGTATTCGTAAACCGTGTGCTCGAAAAAGGATGACAGCTGTTCGTTGTTTGTTTTTCAATGATTTATGAATGAAACGTTCTTTGAAATAAAGACTCAGTGAGACACAAAACACTGCAGATTAATAAAGTATTGAATGCAGCTAAAAAAAACACACTCTTTTCGCACATTTTGTTAGAAAGAAATTTACGTAAGCTATGAACAATACTAGGAAATCATAAAGTAACAGGAGGAGTTTATCAAAGTTACACTTGTTGATACAGCTACCCTCTCTTGTCAGGCTCGACATTGCATTAACTGGCACATAGCTTGGAATACTTTGTACTGATTGTATTTGCTAACAGATGGCGTTGTAATAAAAAACTTAATGCTAAGTAATGACACTACTTT
Source organism: Acleris holmiana (assembly GCA_949316455.1). Lineage (NCBI taxonomy): Eukaryota > Metazoa > Arthropoda > Insecta > Lepidoptera > Tortricidae > Acleris > Acleris holmiana. The sequence continues at coordinate 81,835,298 of OX438762.1, forward strand.
TTAATAATTTAACTGGCAATCTTTTGTTTAAAAATTTTGAGCGTGCACGGATGATTTTTCTTAAATTATTTAGGTACGAATACATATCAATACAAATATCACAAGGCGTTTAAAAATATTGGCACCGAGATATTATAATTATTTAAGTTTTTGGTTCTAAAAGTACGTCCAGGTATTAATAATTTAATATTTCAGCTTTGATGTACTAAAAGGTATAACATTGTGAAATTAAATAATAATGTATTCATTTTAAATAAGTCTACCTACTCGTATTGAAGAATAGCCGGTCAACTAAAAATTACAAAAGTAATAATGCTTTTGTCCACACCCTTTTACTTCAAATATTCCGCAACTTTATTATATCAAGAAAAGCTAATTAACAGGCTTCTAATAACCGCAACGATTTCCATAGTGCCACGATTCTACACGGTAATAACGATATCGTATTTGACCTGTTTCCGTATTATCAACGTTTTGATAACTCTTATGTCATTTACAATAATGGCGACTGTGACATAAACGATTCTACAACAAGTTAAACACGATATCGTTATAACGCAGTTGAATAGAGGCCCTGGGACTCTGTATGTGCTTTCATTCAGGATGTTTTTCAGATTTTTAGTAAATATACACCGTGTTTTTTTTTTATTTACGATAACTTCGGCATATTGTTAGGTACACGTATAGAAACTACGTTGTACATTAGATTTTAAAATATTGCAAAAAAAAAAAAAAAGTTTAGAGCAAAGTAATTAAATGTTGTGTCTTCAATCATTCTAAAAGGGTCTTTAGAGTTAACTCATAGTTAGTTTCAAATACGTCAAGTCAGCGTGACATACACACACACAAGTAAAGATAACACTTGACAGGTGCACAACCTAACAATTGAAAACTCTTTACTCATAATAGGTAATCAAAAGAAAATTGTTAGGTATCAATTAAGAGCGTTTTACATTAGTTTAACGTGATTAACTGATTAATTTTAATAATTGAATATCTTTATAACCGTACGAGTTATCATATGTCTGTCTTCGGGAAATTAGCTTAATTTGACTTGAAGAACGTGCCCTTAAAGTTATCGTAAATCAAAAAAAACACGGTGTATCTATAAATTGATAATAACGTGCAATGATTTTTTACAAGTTATCCAATGAAACCGCACTAGATGTTATTATACTAAAGCAAATATTTTACCATTGCTTTAAATAGGTGTATTAAATGAGAGGCTAAGGTTTTTTTTCTCGCTCCTACTACAACGTGGTTGGCGGCTTAATGTTAGTGTAAAAGTATGCCAAATCATAACTTTGTGGAACTATAAAGGTTCCTCGTTGACTACGAAACCCTAACTGAAATAATTTTTAAGACTAGATGTTCCACTCTAGTGTCATTTCTAATTAACCGATTTTAACAAATGAGGTGTCTATCGATCCGTCTTTTCTTGGGCAATTGTTGGAGGCTATTTTTTGTAACACTTTAAAGTACCTTTGAGCGATAACCAAAACTTCAACGGACTTCGAGCACGTGCATTTTCACAGGCGACTTCGTCACTGACTTCGAGAATTTTATAAAACTCCCGTCAAAATTGGGATGAGCGCTCTTAAATGGCTTAACGGATTTTTACACAGAGTTTTAACAAAATTAAGTGGTTGTCATCATGCCTGCTAGAAGGCTGCTCAAAATATTATTCGTTGTCGACGGCCAGGAATATTGAAGCAACGTGAATTGCAATTTAAACAAACCATTTTTTGCAAAAAAATAAATAAAGCGAACCGTATAAAATGCTGGTTTTAATATATTTTTGTGCCAATTTAACTCTAAAAGACTATAGTTAAATAATTTGTTTTAGTTTTCTTTTGCAAATTGGTGTAGAAATATTATGAACTTGAACTCTTTGAGGTTATTATGACTGAGATAGTAGTAATCAATATGTCAGCCGATCAGGGTCAACAAACCGCTCCGTTATTGATTACTGAAGCAACTGCACGACAATTCTACCAGGAAAGCATAGGTTATTAAACATAATGTAAATCCCAGCTCGGGTGCATTCTGTAAACAATGCACCGCTTTCCATGCTATGCGCCTCTAGTGAATCCTGGTATTGTTGTTGTTCAATACCACGTGTGTTGCGTGGCAACCGACCCACGTGCTCTTAGCACGTGCGCAATTATAACCTTAAAAATATGAATTCATTCAAAAGGACGTAATTGTAGGTTATTTGCGCTACAAGAGCATTCCCTGCTTTGTCCATTACCTGTTGCAAAATTCAAGACTAAATAACGTTTTTCAAGTTATTTCCCGAGCAAATTTTAGTACTTTAATTATTTTATTCACTAGGTACGACTATATGGTTGAATTTCAAGGAAATACAAACTGTAGTTTGTGAAGGAGCTCTTTACATATATTAATTATTTTATTCACTAGGTACGACTATATGGTTGAATTTCAAGGAAATACAAACTGTAGTTTGTGAAGGAGCTCTTTACATATATTAATTATTTTATTCACTAGGTACGACTATATGGTTGAATTTCAAGGAAATACAAACTGTAGTTTGTGAAGGAGCTCTTTACAGTTTGTATTTCCTTGAAATTCAACCATATAGTCGTACCTAGTGAATAAAATAATTAATATATTGATAAAGGAATTGAGTTTCTGGCCACTTAAAATCTAATTAAAAGATAAGAAAATCAATTGATTAGTTTTTAAATCTAGCCAAAAAATACTTGTTCCTACATAAAATTATTCTAATATAATATAACCTAGTCGTTATGCAATTACGATGTTTTGCTACCTAGACGATTTAAAACCAAGACCTTATTCAGACCATTTTCATATAAAGCGGTTTTTAATCTTTGTAGCTCAAAATCAAGACCAATTTTTTTTTTAAATTAATTTCATTACTTTTTATATAACAGGGCAAGTCTTTTTTTGTTTCGGTTATCTTTCGTTAAGACTCTTTAGTACCTTTTCTCTTTATTTTACTTACGATTGATCACTTTTATGTAGCTTTACTTACAAAGCAAACTCTTATTTAATTTTGACTGATTTCATACATAGAAAACATACAAAATATGTTTGTTTTCATAGCAGTCATCAATGTCATCACAAACGAGTTTCAGCGCACAAACTATACAATGACATCATGAAAATTGCATTTAAGCTTGTGGAACTTCTGCATTTGTTGCAATCCTTGAGCTAACAGTTTAAATATAGACCTTATTTAGATGTTACTTGCGTCACATAATCGAGAGAGCTAAGACTGCAACTGCAACTGAAAGGAAAACTCTTTGCAGGTCATGTTTGCCTAGTACTATCATTGCAAATAGTTCACCTCTGTCTGTACCGAGTTGCAAATCGGGGACACATTGCTTATTCCTCGATATGGGGCGGGATAACACGCCTTTAGACATTTACTAACTAACTTAATCTATATAATTTTTCAAACTTTAATTTAGCAGAAATGTGTTTGTGCTTAAACCATACATACATACATACATATTAAAAAGGTTATATAGGCTTATTTAATAAGTAAGGTTATGACTTTTTATAATATTTTTTTAATTTTCAGGTTGTTTGAATCAGATCGCTATGTAGTGACTTCATGATGTTTGCAATGCAAAATTAAATTTTATAACAAAAAAATAAAAACCTAACTTATTGAGTCTAAACCTAATTAAAACCTTTATTTTTGTTCTGCGATGGTTACGACTGTAAAATTCAGGTAAAACGACCAACTTCAACAGTCTTTAAACATTCGCCGAATGCAACCTCTGTCTATCCATAGAACAAAACGTGTTGCACTTTGCCTGCATTTGAGTCGATGCACCGTGTCGAGAAACTATGCAACCCTACGTCAACCAGGGATTAAGAACCAATGAGGTAGTCATTCAGTCCGCACTAAAATTGCATCCGCACCCACACATGTGAAGGGTCATTCATAAAACCCTCATCAGAAAGAGATTACTGTAGATCGTATTTTTCGATCTCACTCGGACTAAGTTTTTAAACCTGTTGCCAGTTAACCTTAATGCAGGCTGGACTACTGAAATGCTGTTGGTCACTTCAACAAAGGGATGCAACTATATGTAGAGTGAAACAGGTTTTACGTTGATGTCCATCGGCAATGTTCAAGACTTTTATAATTTTAAATGGATATTTGCTTTCTGGGCCCCTATTCGTGTTTGACACGGTTAAGAATCGTTTATGTCACAGTCGCAATTATTGTAAATGACACAAGAGTCATCAAAACGTTGACGATACGGAAACAGGTCATAAACGATATCGTTATAACCTTGTAGAATTCCAGCCCAGGGCCTCTAATCAGGTGCGTTAAAACGATATCGTGTTTGACACGTTTAAGAATCGTTTATGTCACAGTCGCCATTATTGTAAATGACATAAGAGTTATCAAAACGTTGACAATACGGATACAGGTCAAAAACGATATCGTTATAACGCACTTGAATAGAGGCCTAGGTAGCACGTGTATATAAGTCAATTTTAACTAGCTACTCTACTTAAACGAAAGCTTGACATGATATATCATGATTACTCAATCCCAAGCAAAAAAAGCGTTGATTTTGTTGTTTTACTCAATTTAAAACATTAAAAAAACCCTATAATTAAGCTTTTCAAGTGGTTAAAATATCAGCGAACGCTTTATGCGCGTAGTTGATCATTCATGAAGTCTCGGCTACGAGCTCGTAGCGCTACGCCGTAGACACTTGTGCTACAACCACACTAAAACGATGTTATTGTTTGTAACTCGTATTAGGTCAGGGCCTATATTCAGGTGCGTTAAAACGATATCGTGTTTGACACGTTTAAGAATCGTTTATGTCACAGTCGCCATTATTGTAAATGACATAAGAGTTATCAAAACGTTGACAATACGGAAACAGGTCAAAAACGATATCGTTATAACGCAGTTGAATAGAGGCCCCGGCCATAGCAATTTCTGACCTAGGCCTCTATTCAGGTGCGTTAAAACGATATCGTGTTTGACACGTTTAAGAATTGTTTATGTCACAGTCACCATTACTGTAAATGACATATTATGTCATTTACAATAATGGTGACATAAGAGTTAACTGTATTACGTATACTGTATACTCTGTATTAATCCACATAAATTAATGGCCGCGAAAGTAAAAACAAATGAAAATTAACCTATTTTAATATTGTAAAAATAGAGCAATAATGCTACAAGTCTTATTTACTTTGGTATTATCTAGATAAACCCATTTTCTTCCGTGTACATTAATTCACTTGTTTCTGTTCCAGCATCACATTTAATATCAATTTGTAATTAATTGCATAACTCGAGAACAATAATGTTTTATACACGCTCGTCACGTCATATATTGAAGTGAATCCAAAAGGAAATGAATAGGATACTGGAAAATAATTTTAAGTATGAAAATAATTTTCCCATTTCTGTTAATTATTTTTGTGTTAAACTTTCTTATCGGATTTAAATTTCGGCTATTGTGTCTGATGTCAATCAATTAATTTTCACTGTAAAAATGGTTATAGCATTGGTCCTGAAAAATTTCAGCTCTTTTTATGGTACAACTTTTTTCTAGCATCTTGCGGTATGATATTTTGGTGGATTCAATAATAAAGTAAGTCAAAATAACGCTTTATAACTGCCTGATATCAAATTACTTCCAAAAAAATCGTAAGTTACCTGGGCTATAGCTGTAAATGCAATTGGCACAGGGTTGTGTAGCTCGCGCGTCAATAATATTGACTATAATATTATTATCTATAAAATGTGGTGCATGGGACCGAAAGTACCTCAGAGGCCCTAGCCAAGATATGAAATCCTGGTATTATCCTAATCCCTGACTCTAATAGAGGAGTTATTTCTAGCCTCCCGTCTGTAGGAAGACTGATAGGGTGTCGGTTTTTTTTCTACAAGTAATTACGATTGGAAAAGCGATACACTAAAGGGTCGCCCCACAGACGACAGGATAAGTAACAATTGTGTAGTGAGTGGTCTGGGGCCCTAGCCTAGAAGCAAACGCTCCCAACGTTTTTATTTTCTATCGCTCAAAATGTATGGGATGACAGTCGACCACGTGGTTTATCGAAACGCACGAGAATGTCATCCCATGTCGACCCTTTCGTGTATCGCTTTTCCAATCGTAATACTTGTAATTAAAATTGAAGTTGGAAAAAAAACTGACACCCTATCGGTTCTTCCTACAGACAGGAGGCTAGAAATCACTCCTCTATTAGAGTCAGGGGTTAGGATACTACCAGGATTTCATATCTTACTAAGAGAGGCAAACATCGTCGAAACACACTAACAAGAGCCTCTAAATGCACACAGCGTCTATTGTGTACCCTACGCCACAGCGTTGTGTTGTGTGATTACTCACACAAGCACAATTCGTACGTTGATTGAATTTCAATGAAATACTAATGTATACACTGCTACATGTGTTAAATAGTTTACAATGTTTTAACAAACGACCTTCAAAAGTCCGTATGAAAAAATTAGCATTCATTTCGTAAATTGCTATGTTTAAGCCAATATCGTTGAATTAGAAAAATACGTAAATAAAATGAAGATGCAAAAACTATCTAAACATTAAAAGAAGTATTAAAATTTTAACAAATTTTGATTCAATCTAAAATTTTAATAAACGGGTCAAAACTTAGTGTATTGCGTTTAATATGCTTTTTTTTTATTTTCTCCTAAATGGTATCAATGAAACTCAATTCTAATTTTCATGCATGTTCTCTATTAAGCAAGCGTTTAAAGGAATTCCGGTAAACCGGATGTTTGGTACTAGGAGCGCATATTTAAGTACGAGAGGCAAGCATCGGCGAATCACACGAGTAAGAGCTTCTCAATGCACACGGCACACGACAAAGAAGGAGCACATGCGCAGTCTAGCTCAAGCACGCACACCAGTAAGAGCTCCTGAATGAATTCTGCACACACCTCGTGACACCATGGTTACAAATCGCTGATAACAGTCATAGCATTTTATTCATATCCAGTTGCTGATTTACCATTCATTCAAATCAAAGGTCATTTTTCGACGGCCGCCAAAAATCCAAGGCCGCCACAGCCAAAGGGAATTAAATGTGTTTTTCTTAAAAAAATGAGTTCAATTAATAGTAGATTGTTCAACAAGGGACTAAAGTAAGCCAAGACTAAAGTAGCACAAGATCCGAGCAAAGCGAGGCTGATTTCACTTCGATTGCGAGAAAAATAATATCATAAATTTTATAATTAGACGCCATATTCACTATCATCCCATGATCAAAAACGTTAGAATGATTCAGTTTTTTACCTATCCGCAGCAAGGATGAATGTTTTTGCTGCAGTAGATGCCAAAAAAAATTCATCATCGTTTAAATTTAAGTCATAACTATGATACGTATATCTAAAAGTGAGTGTAGCTGGTCGCTACCCTCACTTTCAGAGATAAGAACCTTTTTAACAGCCCTACCGATTTCAATACAACCTAACTTAGACCCATCTTGATTGAACTAGTTGTTCATTAAATTGGTTTAATAATTTGGACACTGTTATGCCACGGACAGAAACAGATACGTAGTTGCAAAGATAAATAGAAACACGTATTAAACTTGTGTCTAATTATCCCTCTTTTTGCATGGGGGTTGCGTTCAAGTTTCTAGAAGCATCCGAGTTTAACGGGATCGGGAATCCAGCAAGTCCGAGGCAAATGTTACCAGGAGTACAGAATCCATCAAGAGAGGCATGGATTGCTACAGCTAGGAGAATCTTTTCAAAGTGTGCGTCAACGATCAAGGCTGTATTTGTACTACACACAGCTTGATTGATACACACAGAAACACTTGTTAAACTTGTAAATATACATATGCACGTTTCTAGAAGCATCCAACTTAAACGGAATGTGGATTGTAGCAAGTCGGAGGCAATGTAACCAGGAGTGCATAAGCGACCAAGAGATTTATAGATCGCTAAAGCAACGTGGCAACATGGAGCTCAAGTGTGCGTCAGCGGTGCTGTATGCGTACTTCACACAACATAATAAATATGACGCCGTGTAGCGACACGAATCATTACTTTTTTAGCAAGGGTCCAGTAACCGGCAAGAATTTGCAACACCCTATGATTTTTTCCGGTAACAGAATAAATATGAAGCAACGGTAACTTCGTAAAAAATTACATTACGTATTGTATTTTTTGAAAATACATTAGAAACAAAATAAAATAAAATACATTAGAAATAAAATAAAATAAAATACATTATCTTTAATTTATTAATCAATTGCATTATTCATGTATTTTTAAATACAGGGTAACTGGAAACCATCCCAAGACATTTGGCGGGGTAATAGTTCACATGATTATAATCATTATGGAATGGATAATTTTTGTTTCCGTTAATGTTTAAAAAAAAGATTTAATTCCATCCATGTCGTCACTTGCTACACCACAGCCGATATCTTGACCTTGACCTTTAAAAGTTATGATACTAAACTACTCCAAACGTTCGTAGTAACAAACGTCAAACTCTACGTTCAAGGTTAATGTCCAATGACCATACTTAGTTTACATGGTATTTTTAGCTGTAAATACATGCTACAAGACTTTGACACCATTTGTATGTATTTATGGAGGTAAGTAAGTATAATAATTATTATGTGTATGTAGACGTTTCACTCTACTATCGTTTCTAATTAACCGATATGGACAAATGAGGTGTCTATCGATCCGTCTTTTTTTGCACAATCGTTGGAGACTACTAATTTGTTTTGCGCCTTAAAAAACCTCTGAGCGATAACCAAATTCTTCCTGAGCGATATAAGCAAGTGCGAAATTTTCATTGAATAACTTCACTGTTTTATCCAATGTTTTAAATATATACAAGGTGCCCCAAGGTGATCTTGACGTTAAATTACTGAATACTTATAGGTTTAATTTTCTAACATCACACCCCCCGCTGGAAAAAGCGGTAATATCAAAAAAAAATACTTGACAGCAAAGATAACATAAGGAAAATCACTCGTATTCGGTATGTTTTGTTCAAATCTTCAGAGTATAAATGTTTTTTTTTTGCATAAACCTTTAATAATTATACAAAATGTATATTACATTTATATTCTCTTGGATATTATTTTAAGATTTTTTTTTAGCTGTAAATACATCTACAACACAAAATTTTGACACCTTTTTTTGTACATGTATGCAGGTATATATAACTATTATTATTTTTATGTAGATGATCCACTCTACTATCGTTTCTAATTAACCGATTTTGACAAATGAGGTGTCTATCGATCCGTGTTTTTTTGGGCGATCGTTGGAGGCTACTATTTTCTTTGCGCCTCAAAAAACCTCTGAGCGATAACCAAAAACTTCAACGGGCTCCGAGCAAGTACATTTTCATTAAAGCGATTTTGTTACTGATTTCAAGTTTTATATAAAACTCCCGTCAAAATCGGGATCAGGGCCCATAACTTTTAAACGGCTTAACGGATTTTCATCAAACAAAACTAAAAACACTGTGATTGCCAGTTTTTTTCCGTTGTGCAAAGAATAACCTCTAACCATTGCCAAAATAAAAAAACTGGGCAAGAGCATGTCGGACCATGCTCAGTGTAGGGTTCCGAAGCCGTTAAGTAATACAAACATAAAAAGCAACAACTAATAACTGATTATCTATTAAAAGTCGTTTTGGTACCGTCTGAGATGATTTTAGTAGGTATAAACTTTTTAATCGCCTGTATCTCAAGAACTAATGATGTCTACTTAGTCGTGATAGTTTTCCTTTAAAGTTCGTTATTATGTTCTTTCAATTTCGATTTTGCTCGATATTGATAACGGCATCAGGTTGACGCTTAAATATTCACATGACATTAAGTTATATTCACTTTAAAATATAACCAGCGCTGCGGCTCCTGCTGCAGCACATGCTGAGCTGAGTCCTATTTGACTTCACACTACAGCGCAACATTTTTCTCTAATCTTGTTTTCTTTTTGCACTTTGTATATTGTGTTGCAGTGTGTACTTGTCAAATCAATGTTATGAGTTTGAGTTTGAGTTTGAAAATAAATAATTAAATGTATATAAAATAAATATTTAAGGGGGCTCCCATACAATAAACATGATATTTTTATCATTTTTTATAGAAAATGGTTCGTAACCCTTTGTGCGAGAGTCTGACTCGCACTTAACCGGTTTTATGTTTTTAATTTTTTTAGTTCATCACTCGTTTTGCTATACTTTAAAAACCACCGAGATGCAGACTTCACGAACGAGGTTAGATGAAGATTTTTTGTGCTTTAACAGGCAGTTAACACTTGCTTTACTTGGAGGCAGTTAGAAGGTGATAGCTGCAGTTTTTGAACGTAACACGTATTACTGTACAAGACTTAATAGCGATTATTTTATTTTCAACAACGTAACAGCAGCTTTTGGTCTTTTTACGCCTCACAAACATAATGTTCACCTGCAATTGGGTCATAATTGAATAGATTACAAGGCGGTCTATCCGTTGTACTAAAGAAAATACCATCGGTTGGAATACACTGACTAATTCAGTAAAAAAAAAAGCTTTAGTACTCTAGTTATATTAACAATAACGCTGTAAATCAACGGTAGCGGTAGGGCATGTAAAGCAAAAAATACTGAACCGATTTTAGGAACACATGACATGTCACAAAATTTCACATTAAAAAAGCAAAGCAAGTAATTATGCATCCTAATTAACATAAAACAACGTTTTATTTAAAAAAAATGACATTTATTTTTAATTAAGCATACAATGTATAACAATAGCTCAATTACCTAAGACTTAATCGTTACCTCAAATATCATTTAATTTAATTTTGCATGATTTTTAACTGCAGTCTTCTCACCCACACAACACACAACTATTCACGTAAACGCAGTAATTATAAATCATTATCATGTATATAAAATAAATATGAACACACGGTTAAGTCGATAATAATGATAACGATATAAAATTACACCTGCTATTCACTCATTGCTAATTGAAATGGTAAATAAATAATTTTCGTCATACGTTTCCTAGCCCCGTTTTAACGTCACTTCGAACTCGTCAGCAGATTTTACCCGCATCAGTACCAGGATAACATAAGTTACAAAGAGCTACGAGGGAGCTTTGATAGAATTGTACGAGTATACGTATTGTAACGGAAGCGCTATGTGTGTTTCGCATACTATAAACCGTTTTTACATGTGTGCGAGTCTATAGGGATTAGGAACCGATGAGGTAGTAATTCAGGCTGATCTTGAATTGCAACCGCACCTATTTACACAGGTGAAGGGTCAAGCATAAAAGCCTTCATAGGAAAGAGACGCCTGTAGATCGTATCTTTCGAACTTACTTGGATTGTTTTAAACCTGTGGCAGCTCACCCCAATGTGCATTGCAGGCTACAGTGAAATGCTGTGGGTCTTTTCAACAAAGGAATGCAACTACATGTGATGTGAAACAGGATTTAGGTTGATATCCATCGCCAACGTTCAAGAATTGTATAAATGTGAATGGAGGTTTGATTTTTAGTTGCACGTGTGAATACAAAATATCCACCCAAAAAAAGAAGTTTTCTGTTTTATCCAATAAAAAGAAAAAAAAAACGCTTTTACGTATGTATCGTTTTTATGGTAAAAATATCCGCATACCGACACTTTAAAAGCGTAGTTGATTATTCATGCGAGCTCGTAGCGCTACGCCGTAGGCAATTGTGCTACAACACTATCGTGTGTATTGTTTTGTAACTCGTATCACATAATACTTGGCCCCCTTGTTTTTCTCAAACATGCTCGTTAATATAGCTTTTCGAACGTTCAATTTTTTTCCTAGGATTAAATGAACGCATGAAAATACATTCGGCGAGCGGCGCATCATTGTGAAATCTCAATACAGTTTTCAAAAGGAGATTCTCTCTCAATTTATACATATTTTTTTTACAAATGCTCTCAACTTTGTCTGTATGGACGCTCGCAAATTTGCGATGGAAGTACATGGAGTTAACCACTCTTACTTTAAGTAAGCAAGACAATTTAGTAATTACTTCATTATTTATTATTCACACGAAAAATAGGAAAAGGATCTTTTTAGTTTTATCTTAAAATATTTATTCATTCAATAGCCAAAGGAGATTTCAGTTATTTTAAGTACTAAACTGCAAGCCAATCTTTATTGGAATTCGATATATTTATGTTATTACTTGCGAAATGACATGTGTAGATGTATGTATAATACATCTACATACTAAAATTGGCTACAAATGCTTATCAAGGCATAAGGAAAGTCGTCAACTATATTAAAGTATCGGTGGATCTGTTGATAAGAGAGGGCTCCTCTTGTGCAGGAGGTCCGGGATCAAAGCCTGAACCTGTATCTTTATTTTTTTTGCTTCTATGAATATTTCCTATTTTTTACCTTATTAGAACAATTTAGACAACTTGCTTACAGCAACGTACAACGACAAGTCTTGTCGTGTAAAATTTGTTCGTGTTCAAAATAAACATAATTTACTGATTGAATTATAATGTTTCATTTTAAACTAAAAAACGTATAAAAAATTTTTTTTTACATCCCCAAGTATTAAATTTTTGATCAAATACATTTTATCAAGCATGTGCTATTTAAATAATGTAGGTATAATTTACAGTTATTTTAATCTTAATCCTATTATATATAAAAGGTAACTTTTTTATCAGTGCACAAATTTTAACATATGATTTGGTATCGTTAATATAATATATTATGACAGTAAAACGAGTTCAAAAATATATTTAATTAGTTGCAAATTATTTCTCTTTTACCTTCTCGTGTCGATACAAACTCACACTAGAAATGATGACATGGGTTGTCAAGCTGTAGGTATGCGATACACTGTATTGAAATTCGAAATTTGAAATTTCATGTACAGCTTATCAGACAACAAGCCCCTCTCCTACTGATATTCTAAATTTGAAATTTCATTTATCAACTTACTTAACAACACTCCCCTCTCCTCGCACCCCTGCATTAGAGGGTCCATGAATATCGTTAAGTTAGTGGAATCATTGAATCGGCAATATCTTTAAAAAAAATAAGCTAGAGTAAAAATAACACAACATGATGTGTTATTGATTAACAATAGCGAAGCTGATATTAAAATTTGTGCACCTATTAAAAAATTAGGTACCCTGTATACATATATTTTAATATCATGTAATCATGTCAAATTATAGTTCTTTTCACGCACTTTAAGTAGCTCCAGTTGTTACGCGTTAATAAGTGGCCAAATAACCCCTCGGCGGGTCATAGGGATTCATCAAACTTGGACTTATTTAACAGGTCTTATGGTAGGAAAGTTTGAAAACTATAAAAAAAATGTTTAAAAAGTTCAGCTCGTGAAGGATTTGAACCTTCGTCTCCGATTTTTTTTTATTTTCGATGCTCTTACCAACTGAGCTAACGAGCCTTGTATTTGTACGACAAAAAGTGCAGCCGCTTTGTTAAAAATTACGTCACTGTTATTCCCACCACGTGGTCTAGGTACACTTGTGTGCGTTAATTTAAATAAGTGTAAATTCAAACTTTATTTTCTTCTCTTTCTTTCTTATGTACATTATATCTCACTGTTTCATTGATAGCAAATCCATGATGGCCCCTGCCTCCATTACCCCTCCCAGTTCTGGAAAGTGCTCCGGCCACACATATGCAATCCGTACTAAGGAAGATGATGCAGTTTAAAAACTATCGTTGACGCATTCGTGTTAAGTCGAGTGGCTGGGTAAGTGTCTAAAAAGATATATAAACATACAACTGTTTTAGATGTACGTATCACAGTAATGTTCTATAAATCAGCGTTATGTTAATGCATGTTTGACATTTATTAAAATAAATAGTGACATGAATACCTATTTTATGTTAAACAAACAACTATAGATAATTATGAACAGTTTTTCTTCCAAACATATTTTTGACGAAGGTTTTTTTTATCTTTGGTAAGAAAAAGATAAAGCAACTCGCAGATACCTGAGACCTGATAGTTATACGATCTCGGACTCCGTAGCTAAGATCTAATACCTCCTTGCTAGTAATTTCACCTAGGTTAGGTTAAATGTTGAGAATAGAGGTGTCCCTAATTTGTCGAAATCCGTTAATTAGGAACGACACTAGAGTAGAACATCTATACATCATAATTAACCGTACCTACGTACATACATACAATGACGTCACAAACTGCATATGTCAAGTTTTGAGATTTTAAATTAACGACGTCATAAATAAAATACAAAAAAGAGGAAATAACAAAATGCAAAACAACATAAGCATGGCTAGCACATGAAGGCGTGCAAGTTACGTCACGCGCGAGATAGGCTACCCGTCATTGGCTAATTAAAATGGTCAGAAAAAGACAGTCTATTTGGTGGGCGACATAACTCGCGCGCCGTCATGTGCTAGCCGTGCAGCTAACACACAAAAACTACAATAAAAAAACCGGCCAAGAGCATGTCGGACCATGCTCAGTGTAGCGTTCCGAAGCCGTTAAGTACTACAAATATAGCGATCCGGAAGAACCCTGCGCAAGGTCCTTCCGCTGCTCATCATAACGTAAGTTCAGTAAGTGGAACACCGTGGGTTACGTCTATTTGCCAATGCGAGCCACGAGCCGCAAGATACGTAACACATGTATGTGGAGCCATCGTGTCGTATACACTGCGCTTTATCCTCCAGCGACACCGATATGTCAGATTCTTTGCAGATTTATCTCTTTATAACTGCTATGGATGTTACAGTGATCACGTCTTTGCCTAGTTTTTTTAGACGATTGTTTTGAATGTTGACAGTTGACTTGTTCTTAGTATAAAATATTAACATGTGCTTTCGATTCGATTTAAATGGTTTGGTATTTTTAAAATCATATCATCATCACGTTCTGTTTATAGACGGATGGTTATTGTACGTGTTAAAAAAGTGAGTATTGGTACTGAATCAGTAGTAGTTTTGTGTCTGAATTGGCGTTCATTTTCGAATTTTTGCTACCAGGAAGACAGAAGTTCTAAGAGATACACTTCAGCATCAAATATCCAAAGTAGTATTCACTGTCATAGCAAATTCAACCTTAATAGCGAAAGTAATGGTTGCATTTTATATAAATTGAATTTGTAGATGTGGCTTTATCAGATACGGATGGAGATACCACGTGAGTGGGTGGTGTCACTCACTGCACCTCTCTATGTACGGATAGGTTTCCTATGTAGTAGTGGACGCACTGAGACCTGCGCTGTACGAGCCATCATTTTGTTTCAGGAGTGTTTACACAGGGTGTGTTACTCTGGTCAGATAAATGAAAACTGGTCTGATTTCAATGTATGTCAAGCATTTTTCATCGGATCAAATTAAGCAGGAAAAATAAGCCTAACGACCCCGATTGCAATTTTTGATATATGGTCGTCAATACATTACATAGGCGCAGCACACTTGAAGCGTTGGGTGCTGCCGCAGAGGTTTCAAAGAGCATCGACCATTACAGAGACTAGACGCCTGAAATCAACTCAACCTATGGAAAGCCGATACAGATGGGCTAAGAAGCGGGGCCATATAAACCCTCATAGACTAACGGCTGAACCCTATATTCAACCGCGGATAGATAAGGCTTACTTCGCGTTGAAGTTTGACATTTGCCCATACAAAATGTGTCAAATTTTAATCCGGAGTAAGGCAATCTGTCCGTGGTTTGAATATAGGGTTCGGCCGTAAGAGATCCCGAAAAGATTTTTCAGCCAATTGTTTTACGTCTTGAAATAATAAAATTAATTTTATGGTGAATTGCAAATAATTATACAAATACCTACATTCTAGGAATGGTGAGTATCATCATTAAAGACGATGCATAGAACAGGGAACAGCCGGGAACGAATTAATTGAATAACTGTACCTACAAACATACACGCATGTCAACAAATCTAACAAAGAGCAGGCTATAAAAACCAGGCGGCACGTTTCTACAGGGTGTTAGGTAATGAGTGGATAATCCTTGAACTACGGATAGAGGGCACTTAGGACGTTATGAAAAAGCTAAAATAGGTCGAGTAAAAGTCGCACGGTTTTCGAGATATTTGGACTTTTAATCGGATTTTTATTCATTTTTCCTTATGTCCATGTTACGAAAAACCCATAATTTCATGTATTAATTCATATTTTTTTCACTTTTTTCTTGCATGGTTAGAATCACTATGAACTAAGGAAGTTTTTAAAGCTACATGCCAAGTTTTTTTCATGACAACTTTTTGAGTAAACTCACTAAGTCACTTTTTCCATATTAAGAAATCCCCGCGTTTGTTTTTCACGTAGTATGGAAAAACAAACTTTGTGCGTTTACTCAAAAAGTTGTCATGAAAGACAACTGGGCATGTAGCTTTAAAAACTTCCTTAGTTCATAGTGATTCTAACCATGCAAGAAACAACGAAAAAAAAATTGAATTAATACATGAACTTAGGGGTTTTTCGTAACACGGACATAAAATCCGATTAAAAATCCACTCATTACCTAAAACCCTGTATATAGTCGTGTTTATAAACACATGATAAATAATAACAGATTTAATTTCACGCAATAAACCTATATTACTAGTTTTAGTTTTTTACTGACATACATAATAGTATAAAGCTAAAAACAAACGCCGAGGCAAGTAATGCAAAGCAAGCTCCAGAATGTCTAGTTATACGGAGAAGGAGCTTTCACGCTGAAAGTGAAACTAGTTGCACTACCGCTTTCCGTGTTATGCGTCCCTAGTGACTCCTGGAGTGTCTCTCGTACCCGATCGATACTTCTCGTTGCGTACCATCCAATTCGTGACGTTCCAACTTGCGTGATGGATTATATCTAATAATTAATTTAAAGAGACAATAATAAACTGAGTTTTTCGATAAAATTATCAAGTAATTAAAATAAATTAAATTAAAATTTCACAAATTTTAATAACAATGAAAGTTAAAAAGTACTACATGCATCTGAAAAAGCACTTAAATAATGAAAAAAAAGTGCGAAATATACAACTTTCCACACAATGTGCAGCTAAGAACAGAAAAAAGCAGTAATAAGAAAAAAACGACTTTCCGCACGATATACAGCTACGAAAAGTACCAATATTTTAGCAACTGCATTAAAAACATATTGAGTTCATCTTATACTTTTCACTCAATACTGACTTCAGCATTTATTATAAAAATAATTTGGCCATTGTAATGAATCTTTTTTTTTGAGTTATTATTGCGCACGTGTTAAAAGCACGTGGGTTGGTTGCCACGCAACACACGTGGTTATTGAACGACAAAATGCCAGGATTTACTAGGGGCGCATAACGTTGAAAGCACCTGATCTGGGAGTTACATTATTGATTTACGGGAACGGTGCAACGGAGTTTCTCTTTTCCGCATGCAGTGTACCTCAAGTCCCGCCCTCATATAACTATCGTAGAGCTTGCGTTTTTACAATATACTAGTGTTACTGGAATTTTATCAATCCCCCATCATCGTTGACATGATCTCCTAGTAGATTTCGTTACATGCTCAGGTGAGTTCCGTTAGGCAAGAACGTCGTCAACAATAGGGGCTCTTATTTATTATACTCAGTAAAACTATATTACTTTTGGCATGGTATGGTATCGTTTTAAACTCGGCCGCCACTACTGTCAAACAAATGACCGCAATTATAACGTTGACAAAACAATAACTTGTCAAAAACAACATCACAGTCAAGGCACGTACAAAGTAACTTTTTTTAAAAGGACTGAGGTTTAAAGCTCAGCGTAGTAAACGGGATCAACAAATATTGGTTTGTCGCGAGGACGCGCGGGCTATTTTTAAACTGGATGCACCAGGATAGCATGAAACTATGAGGTATGCCGAAAATAGAAAAATATTTTTTATAGCCATTTGGAGACAGAATTTTCTGAATAACTTCTCATCATTCGATTTACGAGTATAAATAACGCTAGTTCAGCAATATTTTCACTTGCTACACTGTGCATTCAATTTTATGATATAGACAGCGTTAAGGTTATTAGTTTTTAGCTCTTTTTAGGATTCCGTAGTCAAACTACGAACTACTACTAGGTATAGTTTCACCATGTCCATCCGTCCGTCCAATAATTGAAAAACTCTTCGAATGGTTCAAAATAAGCGAAACTCAATAGAAAAACCGGAACTGAGTTCGCTTAGATTAAAATTTATTTTTGATGCATGATTGTTCAGCGGTTGATTAGGCAAAAAGAGCTTAATAATTAAGACAATAAGTTATTTTGGTAATTAAACATTTAACTCAACTGTTGAAGAAAAAGGGTATTGTTTTTCCGCTAATTAATATCGGTATGTCAGAATGGCATGGTACGAGTAATTAGTTCAAAATTTGGAAAACGTGCAATTTACATTAAAAAATAATTATACAGAAAAACTTGCACAGGAAAAATCGAAAACTTAGTTTAAGACTCATCAAACATTCTATATGTGTGACTTGACTTATCGTTTAGACGTATTAACCCTTCAGAGATCTTCACGAAACACAATTAGGTACCTGCAGATGATCCAGTTCCCTTTGCCGCGTGGTAAAAAAACTAGATAGTGTCTTAACATTATTTTCTGCTCACAAATATCACACAGATCATACCATCCCCTGACCGCCGAGTCTCAGCATAAATAATAATAGTGAGTTGCGATTATTCACACGAGGACTTCAAACTTTCCAGAATGAAAAAAGCCTATGTATTATCTAGAATATAAGCTTGCTCCGTTTTGTATCCAAATCAGTCCAGTAGCGTTTATAATATTAGTAAAATTGTAATAAAAATAGGTCCAATATAAGTAAGTAAAGAAAACATTGCCACTATTCTCCGAACAGTGCCCTCTTCATCCCTTAACTCTTTTTGCCAAGCTGTATGTGGAACGGGACTCCTCCGGGACAAATGATAAGTCTACTAGCCCATAGATGGCGCCAATGACTGTTATTTTACGTACGCGTCGCTATTTTCTATTTACATCATTATTGAATTGTCAATTACGTACTTTTGATGCATAATTTACACAAAAAAACGGTAGTAGCAGTTGTTTTTTATTTATTTGAATATTTTTAATGAATACGAAAGGGAAAGAAGAGTTTAGTTCGTTTTAAGTACTTAGGTAAGCCAATCTTTATTGTAACTCATTTTATTTATCTCATTTATTGTGTTATGATAATTGTATACATTACATACTACAAATTTGCTACAAATCCTTATCAAGGCATAGAAAAATTCGTCAACTATTGTGCTGTAGTGATGGAGCAGTTGAATACGAAGGCCCCTCCGACGCCGGAGGACCTGAGTTCAAAGCTCGATCATTACAGTAAAAAAATACATCTTTTTTTTAAATTATTTGAGCCACAAAGGCAAACACGATTATTTTTCTCTATTTATTTAAAACTGTTATGGTGATATCTCCTCTATATATTTTATAACTATATATACGGGGATAGACTTTTTTTTGAGTTTTCTACTAGTAAGGCAAGCACAAGTTGTATTTTATCGCTTGACGCTCGGTTTGTCTTTATCGTTACAAACTGAAAGGGGAAATCCGAGCGACAAACAAGGCGCGGGTAGCTTGTTCCTTCTGAGTTTTAATTCATAATGTTGGTTGAATTATTTGCTTAAGAGGCCGTATACGAAATTTTGCCGATTTCGCTGATTTACGTGATTTTACTGTTGAATTACTTTAGTTTTACAATTTTAATATATTGCTCTCGGATAACAAGAAAATGCGTGTCGGAAGTTCGAATAAAAGACACTTCACAAGTTAACTGTCTACGTTTACTAAATTTAAATTACTAACCTTGGGCTCTATAATTATTGTATGCAGGACATCTTGCTTTTAAAAGCGTCATTCTTTTGTACTGTTTACAATAACTTATCAATATGACAACAATATAGATTTAATTCCAGACAAATTCCCAAATAGAACTAATAAATCTTTCTTTTATTGTTACTGCATGGTCTTTTTATGTCTAAAGAATGGCATGGTACAGATTTATATGCCAGATAGATTGCAAATAATAACAAAAAGAGCTACATCAGACTTGTCTTGTAAGGGATTTGAACCCTCGCCACCGATGAGTAGTATTTGTTATATTCGGCGCTCTTGCCCACTGAGCTAACGAGTCTCACAACATGTCTGGCTAAAATTGCCGCCACTTGGAGAAATTTGACGTCACAGTAAAGTAAAATAAATTTATTTTTTTGGGACTGAATTCATCTCCATACTTATATGAAGTAGGACTAACCATTACAAGCGGCGTTCATTGCATGTGAAGTGAAGTTTTATTTTTAAATATTGCGTTTATAATCAAAATGTATTAACAGATTGACTTCACGTTATTAATGTTATTATTTTAACTCAAACAAATTTGTTTTATTACATTGCAATTTAGTATTTTTTTAATGGTATATTTCAGTTGTACTCAATGGCGTACCTATTGTGAATTTAAATGGCTTCTTGATGTGTGATTTCAATATAAATAAGCAATTTTGTAATTTCCTCGCATTGTAAAAAAAAAGCCGGGTTTTAACTTTATTAGCCTTTGGCCTAACACTCGTACAATGCAAGTTCTTCCGTGTATTTTGTACTTTTTTTAATGTCAAAGACTATAACCAACGTCGTTTATAGCGTATTTAAAAGTGTATCAATTAGTTTAAGTATTTTTTTATACATATTATTCTCACAACCAAAATTAATAGCCGAATTAATTTAAGCGCGTAATTATTGTAATAATTTTAAACCTTAATTTAAACAAATTAAATTTAAATTTTGTGATTTAATTTAACGGTTTATTTTAGTTTAATACTATGTACAACTTATTTTGATTTTTAATGGCAGTATGAGGGAAGTCAATGCCGATGGCAGCAATGTTTTCGATCGCCAATTTGGTACCGATACTATTTTTTCATTTTTTTTTTGACATTTTAAAATAGTACTATTAGTTATTCTGATCGCAGCTAACGGCAAAACTCTAAAATATCACAACAAACTGTTAACGTTTTAACGGCAAAACAGAGAGCTCAAAAAAATATTCTGTCTTTTTCTAAATTTTTGGTACTGAAGTTTTTTGTGCCTCGTGTAACATTTGGTCAGATCTAGTTAAGAGGATTGCGATTTAGGCCAAATTATAAATAAGCAAATTTGTTATTTTTTCTCGCATTATTGGAGAAAAGCATCATGCCTCAGCTGGGAACTATTAACGAATAAATTTAAAACTACAGCTGAAATCTCTACTTTTGTTTTAAGATCGCGTCTTTCTTGTTAAATAATAGAGTCTTCTGATACTGAAGTGGCCTGGAATGAAAATTAATGGAAAATGAATAAAGTTAAAGCAGATTATATAGTTATAAACCTTGCAATAAAAACATAAAATATTTATAACTTTGTGATTTGTCTAATTATTTTTGTAAAATTTATTTCTTTTAACAAATAAATTAATAGTTCGAGGATATTTTTATTTTAAATTTAAATTCTTTACTAACTAATAACAAAATTTGTATTAAAAATATGAAGTGACTGAAAACAAGTCCTATTTAGGTTTAATCCTTTATATCGTTATTATCGTTGCCAAAGATATAGATATTATATCTTTATTTAAAAGTACACGGGAACTACCGGGGCTGGACCCTGTACCGTAGGATTGCAAACCAAAACCCTACACCACCGGCCGCCGCTCTCTCACAAACCTCATTGACATTGCATTCATACACTCCATTTCCCCAGTTGAGTGTGCAATGACGTCATGAGTTTCAGCGAAGCATGCGCTTTCTCTGTTAGCGGGAGACGAGAGGTGACGAGCTTTGCTGTGGATTTGATCTGATTCATTATTTATTAATTTAAATACAATACTTCTAAAACACATTTTTTTTAGCTTATTGGTGCTAAAATGTTGTTAATTTGGGCTCTTTGTGGTTATAAGTTGGTAATCAATATGTCAGCTGGTCAGGGTCAACGAACTGTTCCGTTATTGATCAACGAAGTCTGTCTGTCCGTCTGTAACCAAGCTGTATCGTATTTCTGTTGCCGCTATAACAACAAATACTAAAAATTGTTAAAAATATTTAAGGGGCTCCATACAACAAACGTGATTTCTTTGCTCGTTTTTGGTAACGGCATCAGGTAGACGCCTAAAATATTCACATGACATTAAATTATATATATATACTTTAAAAATAAATAATTAAATTAAAATAAAAGATATATTTAAGGAGGTCCTATACAACAGACATAATATTTCTAGCAGTTTTTATAGATAATGGTACGGAACCCTTCATGCGTGAGTCCAACTCGCACTTGGCCAGTTTTAGGGTTTTATTTTTGAGTTTGTTACTTTTAAGCTTTTACTAGCAATTAGGCAGTAATTTAACACTTGCCTAACTTGGGGCAGTAAGAAGGTGATGACTACATTTTTTTCAAAGTAACACGTATTACTGTACAAGACATAAAAGCGGCAATTTTATATTCAACGACTTAACAGCAGCTTTTGGACTTTTGCCGCCTTACAAACATAATATTCACCTGCAACTGGGTCCTAATACACTAAAAGGCTGTCTATACGTGTGTATTTAACAAAAAAGTGGTTACAATCCAATAGCCACCTTATTGTCTGTAAACTTTTTTTTTTCAAAATACAAACCTAACTTAAATGCCGGCTTTATAAGCTTGCAATAAAAATAATAAAAACATATCCATACTTAAATTAATCACGGCTACACGAAATTGCCGAGGTAGAAGGCGGCAAGACACCCGCGAAAGTGGCCCGATTGAAATGTTCTGCAACTTCGAAGTGTTATATCTCCGTAACTATTGGGTATAAATAAATAATCCGAAAACTTCATCGTAGCGCGTTTCATCTTGTTATTATCATCATTGATTAACTTCACTGTCGCCCAAGAGCCCCAGATCTTGACTTAAACTTACTAAATACTTAACGTTTTAAATTTTTTATCATCATTGATTAACTTCACTGTCGCCCAAGAGCCCCAGATCTTGACTTAAACTTACTAAATACTTAACGTTTTAAATTTTTAACATCGCACCTCTAGCTCAATATAGCGGTAATATCAAAAACCTTAGTTTAAAGCAAAGGTTAAATAAGGAAAAGCTCTTGATTCTTTTTTTGCATAAACCTTTATAAATTAATCAACCTGTACATTATCTTTGTATGCACATGGGTATTATGTAAAGTTATTTTCTTAACTCTGAATACGTCTTTAACACAAGATCTTGATACCATTTGTATGTATGTATGCAGGTATGTATAAATTATTATCATGTTTATGTAGATGTTCCACTCTACTATCGTTTCTAATTAACCGATTTTGACAAATCAGGTGTCTATCGATCCGTCTTTTTTTTTTTGCCATTTATTGCGTAATGAAATTTGAATACATTATATACAAATTTGCTACAAATGGTTATCAAGGCATAGGGAAATTTGTCAACTATTGTGGAGTATTGATGGAGCAGTTGAATACGAAGGCCCCTCCGACACAGGAGGACCTGAGTTCAAAGCTCAATCGATATTTCACAAAAAATCAAAACGTATTTTTTTTTTATCTATTATTACAAACACGTTGCTCAATGTATTTTAAAATAAAAAATCGGTCGTCTCTAAAGTCGGTTTACTGACGATAGTTGAACGTGACAACGTCATAAGAAAATAATGATGGAATGGTTGCATTTTTCAAAATAAAATTTTATTTTATTTGTTTGATAGATATTTTGTATGGATATAGAGAAGGAAAATCACAATTGAATTGATCAAGTTACATTTATTTTTACGCTTAAATACGATTATGTAATTTTTTTTATTTATTTTTTACTATGTACATAGTTTTTACAAGTATGAAAGTACGAATATTCCATCTTAAATGAAAAAATTTAAAACTTGGAAATATCATTAAAAACTTTGTAACTCTAGCTTTTAAAAAGCCCGCCTCAATGTGTTTGACATAGGAGAAAATTGTTGCCTTTGACGGCTGGCTGGTCCAACCTGTCATTTCAGGCTCGTTGTTATGATATGTGGAAGATTTAACATTAATGTTTCAATTTTTTAAAACATAGCTACGCGCGATAATGATTTCGATCGAATAGTAAAGTCATTGATTTTTTACTCATCGTGAAATAGTTCTGTCAGCTTATTGTTATAGTTTTGTCAATTATAGCATAACCTACAATCGCTGCACTAGCGGGCCGATATTTATTTTAATGATGAAAGCACGAATATTCGACAATATATCACTGAACATAATATTTAATATAAAAAGAATCATTACCTTTATCGCCGCAATTATCGTTGCTATAAACAATTGACACCACATTCACTTTTCACTGCACTTCATACTTGACGAAAACATGTAAATGTATTATTGTATAGCAGCTGTCCACGCACATTCAAGTAGGAGAGAGACAGAATGTCGACGCATCGCTCATTCAAGTAGAAGAGAGACAGATGTCGAACGCTGCCGAACGCGGAGGCCGATTGTGCCTCTTTGTCGCTCGTTCCGCGTTCTCGCTTTCACTTCAAGCCTTAAATGGAACGACTCAGAGCGAGGTAACGCCGCATGAGTCATGTTTTTTCGTGCGTGCAGCCGTCTCCATCGAATTATAAAACGTTGTCACGTCAAAAATTTGATGGTGACATGATATTTATTTTATATGTAATTGGGTACGCTTGTTTTTGAGATTTCTACCAGTACGGCTAACACAAGTTGTATTTTCTCGCTTGTCACTCAGTTCGTCTTTATCGTTACAAGCTGGATAAAAAAGGAAATCCAAGCGACAAACAAAGCGCGGGTAGCTTGTTCCTACTGAGTTTTAATTCATAGGATAGTCATAATGTTGGCTGAGTTATTTGCTCAAGAGGCCGTATACGAAATTTTGCCGAATTTGCTGATTTACGTGATTTTACTCTTGAAAAACTTTATTTCTACAAATTTTAATTAGCAACACCTAAGATAATTTCAATTTTCAACGAATGTATGAGCTACTTTTTGTATGTATTATTTAATTTTGATTAATCGACCTGAAACCGGCGACTGGTTTAATGAATTTTGATGTAAGAGGTTTAGAATATCGCATTTTCACGAATCGTTATGACGTCTAAAAGGTGTGAAAAATAACAATTTATAGCTATAAAAGTCGTCAAAAAAATGTTTTAATTAACTGTTTATCTCCTTTTTTTTTGTTATAAAAAAGTATTAATGCTTTTTTTGCATAAAGCTTTATAAATTAAACAAACTATATTATATTTATATGAACGTGGGTCTTATGTAAAGTTATTTTTTTAACTGTTAATACGTCTTTAACCTAAGATCTTTACACCATTTGTATGAATGTATGTAGGTATCTATAATAATTATCATGTTTATGTAGATGTTCCACTCTACTATCGTTCCTAATTAACCGATTTTTACAAATCAGGTGTCTATCGATCCGTCTTTTTTTGGGCGATAGTTGGAGGCTACTCTTTTTAATTGTGCCTTAAAAAATCCGTGAGGGATGCTCAAAAACTTCAACGGGCTCCGAGCACGTACATTTTCATTAAAGCGACTTTGTCACTGATTTCAAGGTTTATATAAAATCCCCGTCAAAATTGGGATCAGAGCTCATAATTTTTAAACTGCTTAACGGAATATCATTAAACAGAACAAAAAACACTGTTATCGCCATCCTGTCTGCCAGTTTTTTTAACCGCTAAATTAAGAATAGGCTGTAATTGTAACTAAAAAAAATACAGATCTTATTTGTTAAAATCGGTTAAGTAGACATGACACAAGGGTAAAGCATCTATACAAAATAGTTCTTGTTTATACCTGCATACATATAGACAAAGGGTATGAAAATCAGCTTTCTTGTGTTAAAAACAATTATTTCTTTTTAACCTGTTCAATACGAAACCTTTTAAATCATAAGTAGTCTACCTGCGATTGGAGAATAATTCCTGGGTAGAGCGGCGTCGTCCTTTTGCGTTTTGAACATCTTGGTGATCTCATCGACCTCTTTCTTGAAGTAACGCAGATAACGGTCACATATCTCGCTTTATTTCGGCTCACCTAGAACAATAAAAAAGCCTTTAAGTACTACAAACATCATAATCAACACGTAATAACTTATTTTCTATGTAAAGTCATTTGGTCTTAGATGATTTTAATAGGTATAAACACTTTGATTGCTTTTAAAAATCTTTGAAATTGGACAAGAGGTGCCGGTCTAACTTGTTACACATTATCTCTACCCTGACCAATTCAATGACCAAGTCACTCTAGACAAAATGTATTTGCTCGAAGTCCGTTGAAGTTTTTGTTCGTTTGCGCAGAGGTTTTTCTAGGTGCATAACAAATAGTAACCTCTAACAATCGCCCAAAAAAAGACGGATCGATAGACACCTCATTTGCCAAAATCCGTTAATTTGAAACGATGCTAAAGTAGAACATCTATACAAAATCATAATTAACCATACCTACATACATTGCCTTTTGTGTTTGAAGTAATAACAACGAAACCCATCACTGAGCATGGTGCGACATGTTCATGCTTGTTTTTTTTTTTAAAAACAAGACAAACGAGCACACTGGGCCACCTCTTACGGTTAACAAATTGAAATCCATGAACTGTTTTATTCTAATGACTACAATGCAACGACTGCAAATGAATTTCCAACCCTAAAATGTTCGCTTTTGTACTTGTAATTTTATTAATATGTATAGATGTTTCACTCTACTTAACTATCGTTCCTAATTAACCGATTTCGACAAATAATGTTTCTATCGATTCGTCTTTTTTTGAGCAATTGTTAGAGGTTATTCATTGCTTCGCGCCTAGTAAAACCTCTGAGAAAATGACCAATAACTACGTACGGTTAAGGACGATTTAAATTCATGTCCATCGTGCGGTCGGGCTTGGGCTTTGAGTAAAAAATCGAAAAGATAAAGTTTATTACATTAATGTTTACAAACTTTGATTTACCATTTATGAATGTTTGTTCGTCAGATGATTAAGGCCCAATAATAGTCATTGAGTGAAAGACAGTTAGCAGCATAGTTCAAACTGATATTATTGAAGACCTCCAATGTACAGTCACCAGCAGGTATTGACAAACCAAAATTGCGTTTAAAAATATCTGATACGCTTTTATACCTCCGATAATAGACACGTGTAGTCTTGAACCATAGGTGCAGATTGACTGTTAATATAACTGACCTT
Source organism: Acleris holmiana (assembly GCA_949316455.1). Classification (NCBI taxonomy): domain Eukaryota; kingdom Metazoa; phylum Arthropoda; class Insecta; order Lepidoptera; family Tortricidae; genus Acleris; species Acleris holmiana. The sequence continues at coordinate 81,862,552 of OX438762.1, forward strand.
CCTGGTTAGGCCATAGAAGTACTGCCTACCTCTATGGCGTCATTTAAGGACCTTCCCTTTATAATATCGCCTACAAGCAACTCGTTTTTGCTTTTATCTTGTTAAAATAATGAACACCCCTCTATTAGCCTGCGTAGCTTCTTAATAAGTGAAAGAAATGTTAAAATCGTTTCAATAACTCCAGAGCTAACACAACACTTACAAACAATCACACAAAGAAACACGAAATTTTATCAGTTTATATTATTGGTATAATAGTAAAGAAAAAATTGCTTATTGGCTGACATTTTTGGACACGTAAAACCGACGGCTAATTTATATAAAACATCTGTCAAGCACAGTCTACACAAGTCACATAAAAAATTATTACATTTAATACTATTATACACCCGAAATACATGACCCTTCTTGTAGCGCAGTGTAAATGTAAAATCAAATTAGCAAAGTTTAGTCGTACGATTGAATAAAAATTTATTCGTAGCGCGCAGAGTTGTGCTTGTAGCACTCGATTCAAATTTTACTAGTCCGCATTTAAGGATTTTATTAGTGATCCTACTGCAAAACAAAAGTAAAAGTGTTTAAACTGAAGTGTACCTGTCACTAATACACTAGTAAACTTCTTGGCCTGATTGTGCAAAATGTGGTTACAGAATTATCAACAAGTCTGTTTAGAGTTGTTGGTATTTCTGTAGCTCTGCCTACCCCACTCTGGGAATGAAGGCGTGACGTTATGTATGTATGTATATTTTAAATTATAATTTTTAGTGTTTTTGGAACCGTAAATCAATTGATAAACTAGTTATTTGTAATGGAATGCTTGAGAAACCATTACAACTGTTTAAATGGTTTTTCAATGATTTATGAATGAAAAGTTCTTTGAAATTGAGTTTTTGTCAGACATGAAACATCGGAGATATATGAGGAACCTATTGCAGCTTAAAAATCGAAAAAAAAAACATAATTTTTGTACTGAAGAATCTATCGTAAGCAATGAAACATACCAGGAAATCATGAACAAACAGGAGGAGCTGCTGAACATTGCAGTTAGACCAGGGGAACGCCGTTGGTAATCCTATCTGATCGAGTACTGGCGGATCATGGTCACTGGCAAGAAGTGAAAGTGACTTTTATAAAAGTTGATAAGCTTGGCAAGTTGTGTAAACCCGTTTTTTTCTTTTTGAAATAACCATGTACCGTCTGCTAGTATTTAAAAATCACCAGATTTTAAAACATTGACAATGTCTTGTAAACATTTACAATTAAATAAAGAGTACTTATAAAAAAATGGCCAGGGAAAATAACTACTAGGCTAAAGTCTGACAGACCTGAGAAATACGTAGTAAAAGTAGCTTGGGCAACATGATTATTGATAAAAGAGTTGTGTGCTAGTTCTTACTAGTACTTCATGAAATACAACGACTTCCGAATGAGATCTTTAAATAATATTAAGTAATAATATAATTAGCATTGCTTTGACTGACTAGGTATCCCAACTTTTACCACTCATGTTCACCACGGAGTTGAATTTGTCTTACTCCTAAAATTAACCTATAGTCCAATATACCTATTATCCTATACCTTGCTAGTGTTTACTGGTACTTGATGAAATACAACGACTTCTGAATGAGACTCTTAATTTGCTGAGTCAGGGCGCGATGCCTAGAGCAGAACAGGTATTTATTTTTTTAATTAAAATAGTAGTTCTATCAGGAATTAATTTCATTTCATTTACATAACATTTCATTTCATTTCATTTCATTTCATTTCAATTGCTTTGACCGACTAGGTATCCCATCTTTTACCACTCGTGTTCACCACTCGTGGAGTTGAATTTGTCTTACTCCTAAAATTAACCTATTGTCATAGTTTCGTGTTTCTTATTTAAGCAGCTTTGGCTATGGGTATTGGTGAGTCAATCAGTAGGTACATGTCTTTTGTATTGGTATACGTATGCACTAAAACCAGCCAACTGCGAGTCGGACTAGCGCAAAAAGGGTTCCGTACCATTATCTTTACAACATTAGAAACTATATCAAAACTACAATAGTTATATTTTATTTGTTTTTTGTATTTGTTGTTATAGCGGCAACAGAAATACATCATTTGTGAAATTTTCAGCTACTTAGCTATCACGGTTCACGAGATATAGACTGGTAACAGACAGACAGAAGGATAGCGGAGTCTTAGTAATTAGGTCCTGTTTCTACTTTTTGGGTACGGAACCCTAAAATACCTTGGACTGATTTGTCTCTATATTAATTTCAGAATCATCTCAGAGCATAATATATCTACGTCAATTGCCAAACAAATTAACACATTCTCATCGCTTCTTACGAGGTAGGCGGCTGAAGCATGCGTTAACAAATTCCCACCAGGTTATGGGCCTGGTATTGCCCCACTGACTTATTTTTCTTGGCTACTTTGGAACTTATACGATACCCAAGGCTCTTCTTAGCATTTGCACTTGCATTTTCTGCGAGCCATTTTCTCGTTCTGTTTCTTTTTTCTAGCATAACCCATTTTTGCGATTACATTTTGCAAATAATGGCTCCAAATTTACAGTTAGTATTTTAAACATGATTATTCTAGTATACTAGCACCAGTCAGTGCTCACTAACCACCAACGTAAAGTTTAAGTCATGGAAGTCGGTCTATTTCTTCCGGAGTTATACTCATAGTTCTTTATGATTTCAATTACCAACGCTCATTACGTCATCAATATTTGTTACACAAACTACCAATTTCGGGCTAGGCAGATTTACTAACTTTTATAAATGATTTTTAGTTATTTCCCACAATAACTGAAATGTGCTTAAACTCGAGGAGGAAGGTTTACCCACTCGGTCATCCGCACCTCATAATACCATATTTTACTTACCTGATTTTCACAAAATATAACTATTGCTCTCGTAACTAAGGTTGATTTTGCTATATCGAGCAAGCTATTACTTGTGACTTATAACGTACGAAATACTTAAAGTGCACTTCTTTGAAATATGTGTTCCTGGTAGCAAAAACTGGAAAACGGCGTTTAAAACGCTTGAAAAACGCAAAACTAGCGTTTTTCAAGCGTTGAAAAACCATCAACTCTACCCGTTTGCCGTTTAGACCACTCTGAAGTTAGGTGTTAAGTTGGTAGCAATTGGGACGGATATACTGTCTAACGTAAAATGGAACGAGTGGCGTTAGGTACAGAGTTCAATTCGTTGGCAAGAAGTTGTGGAAACTAAAAACGAAATTACTATTGATTCTGAAGAATAACTCACCTTCACTTACAGTTCATTTTAAAACAATGTGATGTTAGAACTTTAAGAACTTGAAAAACTTTAACTTGATATTGGAAACAAAATTTTGATAGGTAACGTTTTTAGTATCATAATTTGTAGAGCACTTCCATTCCTCATCACATCAACGGGCGTTACAAAAATACCAGTCAATTAATCGCTAGTATTGCTATTCCTCTCTGACCACCTATATTATCAGTCCCTGGGCGGCCGAGCTCTGCTTGGGTGTATGTAGATGACACAATTAAATCACAATTTGATAATGTCGTCTACATATATCAAATACCTTGGAATCAGACTTTTCGGCGGAACCCTAATTTTTCCGAAGATAACGAGTTGACAGATCGATATTTCGACCCGAAAAACCACTATTCCACAATTTCCATCAAAATCGTTGCAGCCGTTCCGAGAGAGGTATGAATTTTTCATTTGAAGGAATTATATATTATTATGTGTATTATACAGGGTTATTTGTAAAACACTAACAACCTCTCAGGGTTAAATTATTCACATCACAAGCAACAACTTTTGTTCTGTGTCTTTTAATACATTCTTAAATTTCATCATATTTTACTTTCATACAAAAAGTATATTAATTAAATTGATCATTCCAAATTTAAGTAACTATTCGGCAGCAAAGAATACCGCTAGACAATAAACAAAAGCGGGGAAAGGGGTGAAGGGAAGCAAGACTCCTTGACCTAATTATCTGCGCAGTCGTTTGCTTTGAATCGCCGGCGCCGGTGCGCACTGTGTTTCGATTTCCGATAATGTGGGTAGGCAGTTCACGATGGCGTATCAGTATGCATTCAGCAGAAGAATTCATTCATTCAGAATTCGAGTGCGAAAAGTCCGCGGGTATGTGCGAGGATAACTACTTAACAGACAAAAATACCGAGCGTCCATTCACTTTACTTCGCACTCGCACTTGTCACTTAACAGCATGACCGTTAACACGTTGATTTTACTATTCACTTTACACCTGTATTTCTCACCTGCACTTGCTACTTCACAGAGTGTAAATAAGCCTTAACAAGATATGAGGTCGTGGAATGTAAAGTGAGCGCAAAGTACCATCTAAAAATAATTATTTATGTAATACGAGCCCCAATGCAAAAGAGTTCTTTAGGCTACTATTTAAAATTGAAAGTAACTTTTTTTTCAAAGTCAAATCTAGTTAGTAATTTTAATAGCATGGAAGCAAGAAATAAAAAAAAGTATTGTAAAATTAATCAAGTTTATTTCCTACATAATACAAATTAAAATTATTTCTGTATTTAAATAAAAAAAATACAATTTTTCTATCAACGACAACGCATAATAGTTTGGCTATCGATCTTGAGTATGCAAAATAGTTCGCCTACCACTTAGTTGTCTCGCCTTTACTCTTAAGAACAGCCTTGATACTTAATGGCATCGTCTCTACCAACTCTTCACACTCTTTTGGGGTTATAGACTCCCAGACAGCGACTATTTTTTCTTTTAAATCACTTTTTGACCTCGATGGAAACTTGCGTATTTTTTTTTTTTATTTTCCACCACAATGTTTCAATGGGTGACAAATCTGGGCT